>JAUBYV010000005.1:0-1483473 GCA_032760415.1 Diplocarpon rosae
CCTAACCCTAACCCTAACCCTAACCCTAACCCTAACCCTAACCCTAACCCCTAACCCTAACCCTAACCCTAACCCTAACCCTAACCCTAACCCTAACCCTAACCCTAACCCTAACCCTAACCCTAACCCGCAAGCTATAATACTTAGGCGAATAACCTAAAGGCTATAGCATATTAGATCTTAGATTATTTGACTATTAGGTTAGCTTTAAATATAAAAGTTATAATTTAAGTGATAAAAGCAATAGCTATACTACTTTTGCATAACTACTATAACTCTTTTAGTCTAATAGCAGCTTAATCCCTTTAATATCAGATATTATACTACTTAGAATTTATAAAAAGGTATATAACTTCTACTAAGGAAGTAGCATAAGGGATTAATCTTCTTAGATTTTTAAAGGCTTTAGCTTTATTTATATATTAGGAGTAGAGATATTATTAAGGGTATTTTATACCTTTTGATTATATATAAATATACCTAAAAGACTTAGCTTAGGTAGTAGATTATCCTATTATCTTTTTAGGTGCTATTAAGTATTAGAAGTAATTAGGAAAGGATAAAATAGACTTAGAGGCAATAGTTAAGGAAATACTTTAATATTCTTAAGACTAAAAAGGTAATAAAATATAAAAAGATTTCTATTAGTTATAAGTATTTCCTTAGAGTATACTTAGTAGTATTAGTTGATAAAAGATAATAAATCTATAGAATAGCATATAAGTTCCTTAGCTATAAGTTATGCTTAAGATACTTAATCTAAAGGTAGAGCTAAAGGATATAGCTAAGCGCTTATTAACCTATTATAAAGTATTAGCAGATATCTTCTTATTTTAAGAGGAGGTAGAAAACCTAAAGAAGTAGTATATTAGCTTAGGATAGCTAGACAAATTATATAATATAATTAAAGTAATAAGAGTATAAGTACTAATAGTGCTTAGACTAATAAAACTTTAGAAAAGGAGATTCTTTCAAATAGTAGATATTTATTAAAGTGCTTATATTATTTCTAATTATATAAAAGATAAAAAGCAAAGATTAAATATCTTCTATGTTAATAACTATAAAGATTAGGATTAATACCAAATATACTATTAAGATAGATAAGAAAATAAAGGATAAAAGCATATAGATAATATAAGATATAGTCTTTTGAAGGCAAAAGGTTAATAGCTTTTTTATATATATAGTAATAGTTTTTCAATATGACTTCTTTACTTAGATTTCGAAACCAACCTATAAACTATCCTTATTAAATTATACTACCCTTATTAAACTGCCTATAATAAAAGCTCCACTTAAACTACTATATAAACTATACTTCTTAAACTGCCTTAAGTAAACTATCCTAAGCAAACTACTATAGGAAAACCACTTTATGCAAACTGCCTTAGATAAACTACTCTACTTAAACTATTATATAGACTATCTTATGCAAACTATCCTCCTTAAACTACTTTATACAAATTGCCCTCTTTAAACCACCTTATGCAAACTACCTCATGCAAACTATCCTCCTTAAACCACCCTCCTAAAACTGCCCTCTTTAAACTATCTTATGTAAACTACCCTCCTTAAACCACCCTTTTCAACTACCTTATTTAAACTATTATATAAACTATGCTTCTTAAACTATCTTCCTTAAACTACCCTCCTTAAACTGCCCTCCTTAAACCACCTTATGTAAACTATCCTCCTTAAACTACCTTATGCAAACTACCCCTTTTAAACTACCCTCCTTAAACTATCCTTCTTAAATTATCCTTCTTAAACTACTTTATATAAACTATCCTCCTTAAACTGCCCTATATAACTACTTTATATAAACTAGCCTCTTTAATCTGCTTTAGTCAAATAACTCTCTTTAAATTGCCTTTAACAATTACTTAACTTATATTATTATAAAAACCATCTTATATAAGCTACTAAAGGAAATGCTATAAGAAATTACCCTTAGATATTATACTGCCTTTTTTAAGTCTTATAGACTTAGGTTCTTATATTATAAACTTCCTATTAATAGAAACCCCTTATATAAGGCTTAATAATAATTATTATAATATAACTAAAGGCAAAGTGGAATATAGTATTTAAGCAAACTATTATCTTTATATAATAATTTAGGATAATATACTATTTTCTTTGCTTCAACAAATAACAAAGGGTTATTATATGCTAATAAAGGACTAAATGACTCTTTTGATAAATAAGTCAGCCTACCTTATACCTACTTTCTCTTTACTTTAGAATTATATATGATTATAGCATATTAATCTTATCAACTCTATTAATATATACCTTAGTTTTGCTATTATAGTAGTATAATTATAGAATTTTTTGAAATCCCTAAGGACTATTTAATTAGTAGCTAAAGAGATATATAATTTAAATAATAAAGTAAGACTTATGCTATTAATAATATTAAATGCTAGAACTATTTAGTATATAATACTATTATATAAGGTATATATTATAATCTATAATCTATTTGAATATTATTTTAATATTATAATAAGCTTTATATAATTTTTTAGTATATTAATATATAAATATAATATCTCTATTAATATTTAATTATTATAAATAATAGGCCTATGATAATAATAGCAAGCAATAAGTGCCAACTAAGGGCAAATAGCAAATGACTAATTAGAAGTAGGCCTAAGGCTGCCAATTGACTACTATAGTATGCTATTAGCGCTAATAGCCAAACTATAATTCTCTAGCAGGAAAAGCTTTTCCTGAAATAAGCTAATTATAATATAATGAACCTAAATCTTTTGTTTATAAGAGATCTTATAAATAGTAGCAAATATATTATAAGAATCCCTAAAGATTATATTACTTCTTTTAGTAATAGTACTATTACTACTACCTATAGTACTACCTACCTTTTTGCTGCTAATCTATTTCTTACTAATGCTAATCCTCTACCAACTTATGCTTCTAACCCTCCTCTAATCCTACTAACCTTAATTCCTAAGTTATCCTAACCTTCCTCCCTTTGACTAGCTAATAGCTAAGATGCTTATATTAGCAAGAGATTAGTAAAGTGCATTAGCTTCTACTACTTAGCTAATCCTTCTAATATCTATACTATTTATCCCTCTAATAATACTATAAAGTATACTTTTATTAAGATTAGCAGTAGCGCCTTATACTATCTTCTATTGCCCTAAAAGAAGAAGGGCTATTAGCAGACTACTCCTAAGGGTACTATTAACTAAGCGCTTATAGATCTCTAAGCTAAGCAGTAGATGCAACTATAATAGAGAGATAATAGAGACTTAAAGCCTTAAGAGCTAGCTATATATCTTTCTTATTATAAATATATTCCAAAAATGCTTATATTAAATAAAGATTATAAAGAAGTAGAATAATTAAATTATTATCTCTTAAATTAGCATAGCATTTACTTAGACTCTAATTTAATTCTTTTTCAATTATACCTTTAGCCCCTTCTACTGCATAAGGATATTAAAGCTAATAGATTAGATTAACAACTAAGAAGGGACTACTAAGTTAGCTATTACTATTGCTTAAGCTAAGGTATAAGATAAAAGCCTATTGCTAAAGGTGTAAGAGTTCTTTTTTATATATATAGTCTATTAAGCATAAGAGTAAAAGCTAAATCTAATCTATAAGATTACTTAGATAATCTATAGCTTTAAGCTATATTATGCCTTTATAAACCTAAAGGAGACTACTATTAATGAGGATAAGAAGTAGCTATAAGCCTTCTTAGAAGCCTAAGGCCTAACTACTAAGTAAAATTATAATATCCACTTATATATCCTTATCTACTTAATATAGGTGCTAAATATAATAAAGGAGATACTAAGTATATAATTGCAAAAACACTAAAGTATCTATCTACTTAAGTAGTAGTTTAGCAAAGGGATTCTTATCCTACTCCCTAAGGGCGCTATAAGTTAATAAGTATATTATAGCTTATAATACTACCTCTTAACTATAATAAGATCTACTAGTTTAGCATATAAAAGATGCAATATATTATCCTTATATTATTTGCAATACTACTAAAAGCAGTAGAAGTCTATTAGGCTATAGAACATCTAATCTTATATATTATATCCTAAATAGATACTATATTAACCTTACTATAAGTGCTATAAAAGGCCTAGCAGCCAGATCTCTCTTTAGTAGAGACACTAGCCTTATTTTAGCATATAATATAATTACTAAGCAATTTATAAAATGCATAATATAAAGAAAAGTAGAATTAGCAGAAGGGATAGTATATACTATTAGCTAAGGGCAGGCAGGTAGGATATAGCACTAATGCTAGCTAATAGAGCATAAACTCTATAGTAGGATATATAAGTGTCATTAGGCAGAGATCCAACGCTAGATATAAGTAGGAAAAAGAGATAAAGGGATTAAATAAGCAGGCAAATAAATGCAAAAATTTTCTAGTATATATATATAGCAAAAAAACACTTATAACCTTATTAACCTAATCCTATTAACTAAGCCTAACCTAATCCTCTAAGCTAAGCTAATAGAATAGTATAATAGAAATAAGTAGAATGCCTAAAGGAAAGCTAATACTAAGGATATACTACTATTAGTTATATAACTTATTAGGCTATAGATTATCATAAAGTTATCTTAGTCTGAAAATCTAAGGACTAATAGACAACTACCTCTTAAGTATATAAAGACACCTTAAGAAGAGGAGGATATACTAACTAATTATAAGATCTAAAGTCTAGCTAATCTACTTTTAGCTTAACTCTTCTCCTATAGAAGGCAATAGTATAAGTGCTAATCTTATTAATATCTAGCTTTAGTCTTAGGTTAAATAGTTGAGCAAACACATAAGATAATACTAAATAAATATAAAAAGTATAGAAGGAGATATTATAGTTAGCATAATATAAGCTAAAGAAGTAGATTAAGGATAAGGTATAGAGCTAAATAGCAATAAGCCTACTAAAGGTATTATTAGTCAAAAGCTATATAATAATATAGCCTTTGCTCTCCTCTAAGGATAGGCCTAAGGGATACTACTATTAGTATATATTTAAGGCCAACCTAATCTAAGATCTAAAGTCCTTTAAAGCTTAGAGCACCTTACCTAAAGAGGAAAAAGAAGAAGAAGGCACCTATATAGTGGATTAAATACTTTCTACTTAGGAGAAGTAGAAAGAGATATCTATAGTAGATAATAGCCTAGCAAAGGGGTAAAAGGCAGATCTATTTAGCTAAGATAAACTATTAGTTTTTAGTAACCTTTGTCCTATAACTAAGCAAATTCTACCATTAGAAGGATCTTATGCTCTAATAGATGGATTTGCAACCCTTAAAAGAGGTTTAAGAGATATTCTATAGATCTATAGTAAGAGTAGAACTACTCCTCTTTTTAGGGTTGTAAACTAATTTCTAAAAGAAGTATCTCTAAATCTAACTAAGTAGATTAGGCTAGCTTAAAAACTAATAATAATTAAAATATAATAAGGTCCTTTAGCTAGCCAAAGGATATAGATATAAAGCAACTGCCTTAGATAGCAAAATAGTATAACTTTCTTAACCTTTATTACTAGTTTCAGATGATAGAAGTCTTATTAATATATTAGACTATAATAGATATATTATTTAAACTAATTTAAGTAGGCTTCTTTAGCTATACTAAGGCTAACTATTATTTCTAAAGCAGATAGTATTATACCTAAGCTATAAGGAACTATTACTTATTAGATGCTATCTACTTCTTAGTAATATAGTTTCCTAATTCTTAGCAGATAAGGCTCTTAAACCTAAGTTAGCAATTAAACTAAGGTATAATATATTATACTCTCTTTCCTAAATCAGCTATACTATAGGATCTATTCATAGGGTTACCTTATCCTTCTACTCCTTTGAAAAATATCTATTTACACTTAGAGTAGCCTTTACTAATATTCTTAATAATTAGTATAGATATAGATAATATATTTATATTTCTAGATAGCTTAAGCGCCCTAAAAGAGGAGTTTTATTATTATCTTATAATATAATTTCAACAAAAGATTATAATAAATATATATCTTAATTAAATAATCTTATACTCTTTTATCATAAGAGGATTAGCATAAGCTATTCTTCTATTATAGATAATTCCTTACTTATATCTTAGCAGCCTAAGTAGCATCTATAATTATAAGGTCTTTATTTTCTTCCTTAAGTTATATTCTAAAGGCTAGGAATTTAAATAACTAATAGTGTAAAATAGTAAGCTAGGCTGATAGTGTAATAGAGAAAGAGGTAATAGTGAATTCAAGAGATCTTTGCAGACTTTTGGAAAACTTAATTCTCTAAGCTATAGGAGAGAGTAGTCTTTATATACAAAATATCTAGCTCTAGAATCTTCTATTATATAATTAGAAGATCCTATATTTATGTTAGATTACGAATTAGATCAAAGGAATATTGAAGGAATATTGAAGGAATATTGATTCATAATATAGTTTATAATTAACTCCTTCTATGACTCATATAGTACTACTAAGTATAGTAATACTAAGTATAGTAGTACTATATATAGTAATACAGCTGTGATTTGCAGATCAATATGCCCCTTAAATTATAGCTTATAGTAATAGTTAAAACAGTTTTAAAATGTGATTTTAACCAAATAGGAAAGAATGAAAAGGCTAGCAATTTCATCTTCTAAAAGCTCTTAATTAAGAGCTAATTGCTCTAAAAAGCCAATAAACTAAGGTTTAGCAAAAGGCTTAGTAAAACCATTAGCTTTTTGATTTAGCGTATTTATATATATGAGATCTATGACTCCTTTGTCAATTAGATCTCTTATATAGTGATATTTAACTGCTATATGCTTAGTCTGCTTATGAAACTGAGGATTTTTAGCTAATAATAAGGCTCTATTATTGTCTATATATAATAGGAGCTTATTTTGCATATATAAGCCTAATTCAATAAGAATTTGCTTTATATATATAGCTTCCTTAGCAGCTGAATTAATAGCTATATATTTAGCTTTAGTTGTACTTTAAGCTATAACTAACTGCAGCTTAGATTTCCAGCTAAATAAGCAATTTGCTAAATAGAAGTAGAAACTAGTAGTAGATTTAGCTGAGCTGATATCTCTAGCATAATCAGCATTGCAATATCCACTAATATATTTATTAGGGCTATTTTTATAAATTAGCCCTAAGCTTTTAGTACCTTTAAGGTACCTTAAGAGGTTTTTGATTGCAATTATATGATTTTCGCTAGGATTTAAGGCAAATCTAGCTAATTTTATAACTATATAGCTAATATTAGGCCTAGTTACTAGCATTAGGAATAATAAGGAGCCTATTATTTGCTAGAAGCAAGTAATTTCGCTAGGAGTAGCCTTATTAGGATTAGGCTTTAGCTTTAATTTAGGCTCTATAGGGATTTCCTTAGCTTTACAATCTAGCATATCGAATTAGGTTAAGAGCTTAGTAATATAAGCTTTTTGATTTAGCTTTATATAACCCTTTTTATAGTTATATTCGATATTTATGCCTAAATAGTCTCTAATTAGCCCTAAATCCTTTAATTTAAAGAATTCTTTAAGATTCTTAATAAAGGATTTGATAGAATTGATATTTGGGCTAATTAGAGCTAAATTATCTACATATATATAGATGATTATATTTAGCTTTTTATTATATAAAATGCAATAATCTGCTAGTAAGATAGTAAAGCTTAGTTTTTGTATAAGGACTTCTTTGAGAGTAATAAACCATAGCCTAGCAGATTGCTTAAGGCCATATAAAGCTTTGTTGAGCTTTAGTAGCTTATTATTATATTTTGAGCTATATATACCTATAGGAGGGGTAATATATATCTTATAATTGATATTGCCTTATATAAAAGCATTATTTATATCGATTTTCCAGATAATCCAGCTATTTAGTACTGCTAAAGCAAATATTAGGCGCTAAGCCATTTGCTTAATAATGCTAGCAAAGGTGTTAATATAGTTTAGACTATATAGTTGCTAAAAAGCCTTTAACTACAAATCTAGCTTTAAATTTATAGTATTCTTTATGATCTTTAAGCTTATAAACCCATTTAGTTTTTAGAGGTTTATAAGTACTAATAGTACTCTAAGCATTTTTGGGTATAATTTCCTATGTTTTTAGCTCTTCTAAAGAGTCTACTTCCTTTTGCATAGCTTTTAGCTAATACTCTTTATAAGCTGAGTTAATAGCTTCTTTGTATTTTTTAGGCTTTATAGGAATATTTATAGATTCTTCCTTTTTGATAATAATCTTAGTATTACTCTTAGTAGAGTATACTTTTAGAGTAGGGTTATTATCATTTGCCTTATAGCTTATAAAAGCTAAAGAAGCTAACTATATTGTAGTTTTGTAAACTGATAATGCTTATATATCTTTATCAATTAATCGGTTATTTAGCTCAATAGCTAAATTAGAGCTATTTTCATTAGGGAATATGCCTGGTAAGTTAGGCTTATTACAGCTTGAACCTTATATATTAGGTTGTTGTGACTTCTTAGCCATAGCTCTTATAGTAACATTAGGAGATAAATTAGAATAATCTTTAGCTTTGCCTCTTATTTTAGGCTTTGCTAAGCTTAGATTATATAATTGTTGATTATATGATTCTTAATCATCTAATTCATCACTTGATTCTCTAGAGTCTAATTGTAAATTAGCTCTTTTTGTAGGAAAATCATTATTACTATTAGGTAGAAGATTTTCTACCCCTTTGATTAAATCAATATAATTATCATATATTAACTCTTTGTTAGGAGTACTATTATGATGCTTAGTAAGGCATATGTCTTCCTTAATAGCCACGTTTTTAGAGCTTATAATAGCTCTATTTTTTAGTACATATATAAGGAAATTATTAGGAGATTCGAATCCTATTAAAATTCTTTTATTTGCCTTATCATTAAGCTTACTACCCCTCTAATTCTTATTTTTAAGAATATAAGTAGTAAAGCTTAATATTCTGATATAGTCTATATTAGGCTTCTTGCTATATAGTACTTTGTAAGGCGTCTTTCTAATAATAGAATTATAAGATTGATTCTTTATGTGAGCAATAGCTTATAATATTTGGGGCTATAGGTATAGAGGTATATTACTCTCTTTGCAGATGCTAATAAGCCTTTTGATTAAAAATCGATTTAGTTGCTTAGCTATGCTGTTTTAGGATGGAGAATAAGGGCTAGTATATTCGCAGATATACCTCTTATTTTTACAATAATTGCTCCATTTCTCTGATTTGAATTCCCTAGTATTATCAAGCTTAAAAGCCTTTATATTAGCTGATATAGGCTTAGTATTGCTGAATTAAGTATTAATCATATTTGTAAAATTGATTAATATATTATATGCGTTAGCTTTTAGCTTAATAGCATATACCCAAATAGCTCTAAAGCCTCTGCAAGTAATTATCATAAAATATCTTTCTCCTTTTAGACCTATAGTTGTAAAAGGCTTAGCTATATTAATATCGAATATAGTTAATAGGGGAGAATCTGATATAGGCTTTTTGCTGCCTTTTTCGGTAATTTTAGCCGAAATATATAACTCATAGAGCTTTAGGCTTAGATCTCGGATTTTCTTTAATCTAAAGCTATTCTCTATAGTCTTTAGTATAAGCTCCTTATTTATATGTATTAGTTGCTTATAATATAAAGTAATATCATTAGGACTAAAAGCTTATACTTGAAATAGAGTTTGCTTTATATAAGAATCATCTAGTCGAATTTGGATAAAATAGGCTTTCTCTTCTTATTTTATCTTAATTGGCTTACTTATATTAGGATGACTAAGCTAAGTAAGCTCTCAACTGAATTCGATTGACCAATTCTTATTAGTAAGCTCTTTAGAGCTTATTAAGGTTGTCGCTAGGCTAGGTATATAGTTTACCCCCTTAATTATAAGGCTAAGGCTATTTGCCTATATAGGAATATCTCCTATACCTAGAATAAGCATTTTTTCGCTATTTGCTATTATAATAGACTTATTAGAGATTGGTTTATAATTAATAAGCTAATCTCTATTAGGCGAATAGTGCTTAGTGGCCTTTGAGTCTAGTATAAATTTGTCTTTATAATCTGTACTAGCTTAGCTAAGTATATAAGAATTACTCTTTATAAGAGTATTCTTTGCTTCTTGAGAAGCAATATTAGAATCATTATTCCATACGCTTATTAGCATCTTACTAGAATTAGTTTTAGATTCTCTAGCCTTTTTAGCCTTCTGATTCTAAGGCCTTAATTCAGGGTGTAATTTAAAGCATTTTTCGCTTATATGACCACTAAGCTTATAGTATGTATATTATTTGCCGCCTGTTTTAGTAAAAGCCTTATTAGCTTAAGCTTTATTAGCTTAAGCTTTATTGGCTTTATAATCTGCATTAGCTCTTATGTGAGCTTCTTCTGATATTAGGTTATTTATTAAGCTCTTTAGGTTGATATCTTCTAGGTTATTTGATATCTCTTTATATTTTCTAAAGGCAAAGCTGTCGAATGAGCTAGGTAGACCCTTAAATATTAGGCTAGCTATTATTGGCTTAGGCAGAGGGCAGTCTAGTTGCTTTAAGTATATAGCACTAGATTGTATAGCATTAGTATACTTATTGATATTCCTATAAGAGCTATAGCTATTATCTACGATTTTGTTTATATATCAAGATATAAGCTCTAGCCCCTTAGTGTTATATATCGACTTTATAGCCCCAAAAAGCTCTTTAGCTGAGCTTTTGTCTCTAAATCTCTCTTGATTTTCTAGAGATATAATTGACTTTAGAGCGCCTAGAGCCTTTTTGCTAGCTCTCTTATAATTACTTAGTTTCTCCTAATACCTTATAGCTAATTCTTCTGATATAGGTATATAATTCTCTCCTTGTTTTTTAAAGTAGAGAGAGCGTTTAGGAGGTGATTCTAAGCTGTCTATATAAGACATATGGCCATTTATCTCTAGGAATAAGCTAGCTATATTAATCCATTCTATGTAATTGGATTTTCCAACTAATAGCTCTCCTTAGAAAGTAGCCATTTTGCAGATTTTTATATATATATATATATATATATATATATATATTAGATTCTTTAGTAAAGAATCTTATATTTCTGCCCTAGATATATAATAGCTAAACTTGACGCCGCAAGAAGCTATGCTAGTAAAGGTTTCGCTTATATATTAGTAAGCAGAAGAAGCTGAGTTTTCTTACAACCCCTCTATAGACTAATATAAAACTACTAGTTTACTTTATCTTATATAATATAACTAGTGTCTTATTCTAGCACCCTCTCTAAGGATGGCTTCTTAGCTAAAATAAGACCCTAATATATAAGGTATAATATGATTAAAGAGCTAGTCTAATAGCCACCCCCTACCGCTTAGACGTATCACCTAGAGAGTCTCATGTGATACTGCATAAGTCTAGGCACCTTAGTATAAGAAAATGATAATAGTGCCTAGTATATAGCTTTAGCTAGCTTTTAAAAGCTTACTAAATAAGCTAATTAGGGCCGCAGATTGCACTCCTATTATCTCTAGAGGTAGCTAGCTTATGATGCTAGTACTTAGTCTTAGGGACTTAGGCCTTAATAGTTGGTTTTAAGCTCTAGGTGGTTAGTAGGGGTCTTATAGGAGCAATCTTACTATATATAGTATATTTGCACCCAGCTTTTTGTTGATTTAAGCTGATAATGGAAGCTCCTTTTGTCCTTTAATAGCTGATTGGCTAATTTAGCAAGGCTGCTCTGATTGGTTGAGCAGAGGTCTGCCTAAGCGAGATTCGCTGATTAGCTGCAAGAATTCGATTTGTGGGGAAGCGCCTTATCTCTTATTAGTAAAGCTTAAAAGAATTGCTACTATGTAAAATAGTAAGCTAGGCTGATAGTATAATAGAGAAAGAGGTAATAGTGAATTCAAGAGATCTTTGCAGACTTTTGGAAAACTTGATTCTCTAAGCTATAGGGGAGAATAGTCTTTATATACAAAATATCTAGCTTTAGAATCTTCTATTATATAATTAGAAGATCCTATATTTATGCTAGATTATGAATTAGATCAAAGGAATATTGAAGGAATATTGAAGGAATATTGATTCATAATATAGTTTATAATCAACTCCTTCTATGACTCATATAGTACTACTAAGTATAGTAATACTAAGTATAGTAGTACTATATATAGTAATACAGCTGTGATTTGCAGATCAACAAATAGATATATAAATGCTTTACTTTACTAACTATATTATACTACTAAGTATCTCTTAACACTTATAAGATAGCATTCTAAGGCATATCTTAGCTAATGCTATTATAAGTATATTTAATATATTAGCAAAAGCCTTTAAGATAAGAATTAGTATATATAATTTATAGGATAAGAACTATTAGGGGTATCTGATTCTATCCTTCTTCTTAGTAGTAATCTAAGCCTTAGTGCTTAGCTTAAGTATATAGTAAGACCTCCTTAAGTTTATAAAGGCCTTTTTCTATATTATAAGCAAAGGTTATAAGCTATAGTTCTAAAACTAAGACTTTATGCCTAAGATGCTTGCTAAGTTCTATTAGAAGCTAAAGATAATAATTAACTAAAGGTTTCTTTAATATAAATAGCTCTTTTTAGATATTGCCTTAGAGATCTATCTTAGTGCTATAGCAAATAAAAAGCTATAGAAAGGTAAGGCATAAGTCTACTTATAAAAATAGTACTGCCTTAAATAAGGTTTATAATAGTTATATTAAGAGGAACCCTAAGGCACTACCTAATACTATAATATTAAGTTCCCAATAGATATATATAATATAATATATAAGCTAGCAAAAAGGTTAGTATTATTTTAAGAAGGCTTATAATATTTATAGTATTATATAGTTAAGAAGAAGATCTCTAATAGTAGTAGGATTTATCTATTCTAAAATAAAGGCATCTTAGAGCTATACTTAGATCCTTTAGTATAATAGTTAGCAGTGGTAGGAGCAAATCTCATAGGAAAGTAGTTATAAGTAGTAATTATCTAAAGCTATACTATTAGCAAAGAGTAGATCCTATATATATATTAAGTAGCATAAGATAAAATATATCCCCTTTAGTAGGAGGTAAGACTCTAAAGTATAATAGTATTAGTGTTATATAATTAGTTCTACTAATAAGTATAGTATAACTTATCTTAAGTATAATTCTAGCTATAAGCAATAGCACTTATCTTGCATAAGTAATTAAGATACCTTAGTTTTGTAATTATATCTTAAGTAATATTTAGAAGCTATATTTATTAGTTAAAGATATTACTATAATCTTATTATAAAAGGGCATCTGTTAGGAATAGAATAGTCTAATATATATGCTACTAAAATGCTTATGTTTTTTCTTTACCTAAAGTGCCTTATATACTATCTCTACCCTTTAGTACTATTATTATAAAGATATAAAGAGGATCTACTATAAGTCAAGGTTTAAGTCAACTTTGCTATAAATAGGATATATATAATTAATACTAATTATAGATTAGAACTAAATATAGCTATATAAGAGTATAAATCTCTACTTTAGCATTAGATCTTATAATATCCTAAGATTCAACTAAAGGATATATATTATATAAGATATAGCCTAATAGTTGGATAATATATTAGAAATCCTACCCTAAGTAGTTATATGCCCTTAAAACATCCTAAGGATAATAGATTTATTAAATTATCTCTACTTTTGAAGGTATTAATAAAATATCCTTTTAACCCTTACTAAGGAGAGTTATATAGATTTAGATAAGATAAGAAGGAAGATTAAGGCGAATAATATTTAGTTCTCTTATATAGCCTTATTATAGCATTTTAGCAAACTATATTTCTATAGTAGGAATTAGTATATAACTAAGGATGCTTTTATACTATTTAAATAGCTATAGTTGAATAATAAAGGATAAAGATAAGACTACTTTAAGAATTAGCTATATTAGCAGATATTTACAAAGGTCAAAAGGGCTATATAATTATATAAGATAATAGTAAGGACTTAGGAGAGTAACTTTATACATTTGTTTTTTAAGTATCATTAAGTCCTCCTTTTGCTAAATAGGAATAAGACCTTAATTATAATAAAGAAGAAGAATTATAAGCAAATATAATAGTTTATAATACAAAAGGCAGGTTTTGTCTAAAGGAGGAAGGTATATTACTAAAGAGTCTTTCTAATATATCCTAAATTACTTATAATATTAAAAGAGGCAATAAGGAAATTCTATATTAGCTAAGCCTAAAGACATTAGGTTAATAAGATATCTTTCTAACATATAGGCATACTATAATTAGTATTCCTTAAGACTATCCTAATAGGATAAAGCATATATTCTATAGTTCTTAGGCACTTAGATTAGAGGGAAACTTATATGCGACTATAGGAGGATATTATACAAAGGAAGATAGTAGCATAAGACCTAAAAGTAAGATTGCTTTTATAGATATTCTAATGCAGATATAAAGCTAAATTATAATTCTCCCCTTATGGTATATATAATAGTAGCAGTAGTAGCATATTAGCTACTACTATAGGCTCTATCCCTAGTGCTTAAAGCTCTTAGTACCTACGATGGTGAGAGCAAGGCATATGTCGATAGAGTCGATAAGATCAATATGCTATAATCTTATAGAATTCTAAAGTAAAGAGTATATAGGTATAAGGTAGGACGACTTATTTATCAAAGGAGTCGCTTAGTCCTCTATTAGCATATAACAACCCCTTATTATATATTAAAGCAAAGAAAATAGTATATTATCCTAAATCATTATACTAAGATAATAGGTTATCTTAGTACTTTATTCCACCTTGCGCCTTATTATGCTAACTATTATACTAAGATAATAGGTCATCTTAGTACTTTATTCTACCTTGCCTTTTGTCATATTATAATAGTAGCTAGACTAAAGCAGCATAAGGCGTATCTACTTTATGCTTATCTACTTCCTTAGCAGCTGCTTTAGTATTATTATCACTATAAGCCCTATAATAGTTGTAGCTACTAGTTATAAAGGCATTCTTATTAGATAGGTTAATATCCTTTATATTAGTATCTTAGTTATAATAATAGATGCTATAAGTTATATCTACTTCTTTCTCCTTTCTACTTATCTCTTATAAGTTACTTTTTAAACTCTTAGTATTATCTACTTCTTTTATTAGATAGTTCAAGTTAGGGTCTATATCTAATGCTATAAGCATATAGTTAAGAAAGTTCTTTATAATTAAGCTTTTTATATCTAAGGCTAAAATGCTAAAACTATTATTGTAATAAAGGTCAAAAACATAAGAGTATATAAGAGAGTATTTGACCTCTAAAGTAGTTTTCTTATATTAATTATCTATAATCTTAACTAAGATATTTATCTAATTATAGATAACCTAAATGGATATATCTTAAAGCTTAGACTTAAAGTCCTTTTATAGCAGTAGAATTAACCTTATAGTAAGGCTAAATATATTTTTAATAATATAAAAGGTGATTTTATATATAAGTCTAAAGCAGATAGTATAAGAGGTATAGATAATCCTAAGAAAGAGGAATATTATATTAGCAGAAGTTTAGTAGATAATAGCTAGCTTTTGTAGCTAAGTAGCAATAGGTGTAATATCTATATACTTAGTCTAAATATAAGTAATATTAGATTCTAAAGGAGGCATAATTAGCTAAAGCTTTTTGTAAGACCTTATAATAGTAGAAAGGATAGTATTACTATAAGCAACCTAAAAGGAGATAGTCTTATGACTAAATTAAATATTAGTAGATATAATTTAGCATTATTTAGGATATAGAATATAGCAGCTATAGCAAATAAGAAGGGTTATTTGGACCTAATCTAATAAGATAAAAAGGCTAGATATAATTGCAAATTTAAAAGGGGTATTATATTCCTTACTAAGGATAGTATAAATAGTAAGGGCAATATGCTTCTACCATTAGATAGTCCTTATCTATAGCTTATCGCTAATATTAGTTAGCATATTAAGTTGCATATTAGATTAGATATTATTAGAGTAGTTAGACTATAATTATTTGGATATAATATAACTAAAGATATATTCTTAGATAAGGATAAAAGCTAAGGATCTTAACTTCTAAGATATATAGAAGGTAATCTTACTAAGTCTAATATATAAATATCCTTTTACTATAATAGCTTTTTGTAATATCTTAATAGTTTAGAGTAGCTTAGCAAATAGAGCCTTAAACTAAGGTAAATATAAGTCCTTAAGAGGATTAATAGGATAATAGGAATAATAAAAACAAATAATCAACTATTATATTTAATGCTTATACTCTTATTATTTAGCATAAAGATTTTATGCCTTATATTCTACTTTTTTCTACTCTAAAGTCATTTATGCTAAGATCTATTTGCTTTAAGACTTATGCTTATACTTCCTTAAAATAAATATAATAGCTTTAGATGATATCATTATATCTATTAGAATAAATAATTAGGGCAAAGTAGAAGAAGTAGATGATATAGTTTAGTTGTTTAATAGCTTAGTAGAATATAATAATATAATATCTGCAAATTTAGAAAGAGGTATACTAGTAATAATATAATAAAGCTAAGGCTAATTTAGTAGGAATAGAATAAGAAAGATTATAGAATGCAAAATATTATTAGGTTGAAGCAAAGCAAAGTTTATTATAATATAATACTATATATAGCTATAGGAGTAGCATATAGCATAAAGGTATATTAGCTAAGCAATAGAACTTAAGTGTATAGTATCAAAAGTAGAAGGTAAGGGTAGAAGTAGAGTCTTTTAGTATAGGATATTAAGAATAAAATAGCATATAATGCTTCTTTCAAAGGATAGTTTGCTTCTAATATAGTATATTATACCTAAAAAATAGCTAAAAGAAAATAGTTATTAAGATAGGATTAGAGATTTTATATCTTAGAATAATATATTTATAAAATTTTATTTTAATATATTAGGTTGTTAAAATAGCAATAACAAAAGGTAATAGCTAGCTAAGCAAAACACCTAATAGCTCTTTAGTAAGAAGATAAGATAAAGAGTCTAATAAGTTAGTAGGAAAAAGTGTTAAGCAAAATATAATATATAATAAAGTATATAAGCAAAGCTTTGATATTTACTTATTTTAGCATTTATATATAACAAAAGAAGAGTATACTATAGTTAGTTAGTAGAAAGATACAACTAATGCAAGGATTAGATTAGGCTAAGACAACCTAAAAGATAAGATAGCCTAATATTATTATACATAAGAATAAGGATAGTATAATAGTTGCTATAGAAATAATCCATATATTATATTATGCTAAATAGCTCTAAAGTCCTTAAGGTGATTACTTTAAGATATTATTCTATTATTAATGCAAATGGATTTTAATACTTAGAAAAGTATATATTATTGCAAATAAGTATACTTTCTCACCTTTTATATATAAGTAAAAGTATTAATTAGCATTATTTCTTTAACAAATAAAGCTATAAAGGAGCTTTTTGAAGATATCAAAGACCTATTGATTCTTTATAAGATTATATTTTAAAGTATATCTTATTAACTAGTTGGGACATAGAGTATTAATTTATATAGTTACTGCCTTAGCTACTAAGAGTACTAAGGGGTCTTTAAGGTCTAGCTCTTTAGCTTTAAGTAAGTAGAAGAATATACTATATGCAGATATCTATATAAATACTAATATATACTTAAAAGAAGCACTTATACCTCTATTTATTATAAGTTTATAAGCTATATTATCTAAACTTTAAGGGAATAAGAAAGGAAAGATAAAAGTTATTATACTATCTAAAAATGCGATTTTCTTAAGTTTATCAAAGGATATAAGTAAAAATATCCTAAAGTCAACTATGCAAGATATATTAAAGAAAGTATTAAATATTAGAACTTCTAAATTTAGTAATTAATATATATTAATTAATATTATTATCTAATGCTTCTTATTTTGATACATGCTTAAAAAAGAGATCTTTATTACTAATAATTATCTATTCTTATAAAGCCCTTATTTTTTTTTATTTTTTCATAATAATAGTATAATTTATTTTTCATAAGAAGAAAGGATACTCCAAATGATAATACTCTTCTAGTTAGCATTATCTGCTTAGAAAATTATCCTTTTGATGATATAAATCCTATTATAAAAAGCAGGATAGTATTCTAAATAATAATACTCTTTTAATCAGCATTATCTGCTTAGAGAATTATCCTTTTGATAATATAAATCCTATTATAAAAAGCAGAAGAATACTCCAAATAATAATACTCTTTTAGTTAGCATTATCCGCTTAGAGAATTATCCTTTTGATAATATAAATCCTATTATAAAAGTAGGAAAATACTCTAAATGATACTACTCTTTTAGTTAGCATTATCTATTTATAGAATTATAGCTTTAATAATATAAATTCTATTATAAGGAGTAAATAATTACTAAAAATGATTTAGAGATATTTGATTAAAATAATAAAGATTCTTTAGAAAAAAAAATACTAAAACTTATACTATGGATTTTAGTCTTATAAGGCTATTAAAATTATAATAAAAATTTGGTTATTTCGAAATTATATTAAAGTAATAATATAGTTTCTATTATTATTATTTGAAAATTTCCTTTATGATAATAGAATCTATATTATCAATTAAAGATAATATTTTATTTAACTTTTAAGTTTTAATAAATAAAATAAAATAAATTACTTTTAAATTTTTTTTTCTAATATTTTAGATGCAAAATCATAAACAAATAAAATTTCAATTTTTAGAAGACTATATCTATAATAGATTCCTAAAGATCTCTACCCCTAAGCTATTTTATAGTAGTAGACTTAGTAGTCTTACTAAGCAAAGAGTAGAAGAGAAGAAGCAATTATATTAATAATCCACTTATAGAGTTGACTATAATAGTATTTTACAGTTTTCTAATCCTTAAGCTTCTACTAATATATCTTTTAGCTTATATTTCAGTTTATATATATATCCTTTAGCTTAGAAGCCTTAGGCTTCTTAGGTTTCTTTAGAGTTGATAGTTGAGATATAGTTTGATTTAGCTGCATTATAGTCTTACTATCTTCCTAATTAAGAAGCTTCTCTTAGTACTCCTTTTCCATTTATTTATCTTATTCCTTTAAGTATATATTTATTCCTAATGCTATAAGTTTGCTTATAAGTATATTAGGAGCTTTGTTTATATATCTTAGCTCTTTAAACTTATTTGGAGTATTATTTGTAAATCAAAGATTAGAAATAAAATATTTAAAGTATACTAGAAGGCCAACAACTTTAGCTTAGAATTAGAGCTTAGAGTACTATTGCTGCTATAATCTATAGTTGGTAAGCATAGCTCTAAAGGTAAGGAAAGACTAAGTGTAATTAATCTTAGTAGAAGAAGACAGACATCTTATAGATAATTCAAAGAGCAATAGTAGCTTTATACATAGAGAGGAGATATAGGTAAAAAGATAAATATAGCTATAGTTTAGGGGTAATAGCTTCTCAAAAGGTTTTTAGATAGTCTACAAATTGATTAATTAATTGAATTAGCTTATAAGAAGCCAATAGTGCTAATAACTATTATATAAAAAGATCTTAGGTCCCCTTATGTGGTGAAAGAAGCATATTTATTCTAACGGGGCACTCTAGGGAGCCTCTATATATCGCTCTCCTCATATGGCTTGGAGTTTAATTATATGCATGATATCAGGTGATAAGAATGTGACCTGACCAAATCCCTAATTCGTACGACAATAAGGAAGTGGACTAGTTGATAGGGGACAGCATCTGATACAGGCAGGAGTGGATAAATATCCAGAAATAAAAACCAGTTGCTACATAGAAATTTACCTATTCACTGAAATCCTTTGATTCGGGTAACCAGGTATCTAAGAAGAACCAAATTACAGCTATATGCGCAGGCCATTGCCAGGCTAGGACAAGACTGATAGGCGGCCGAAAAGCAAAATCTTAGGCCGGGTTAGCTAAGTCTCTCATACCCTCCGAGCATTAGGCTTATGTAGAGCAGGTTGGGGCCGGGTTGATAGATCTGCACCTGGCTGCTTGCTTACTGAACTTTATATGGGTAGGTAGAACGCTTGCTCCCGGGCATCCCGGCTCCACCCACACCTGCGCCCAAGTCCGAGGGCGAGTTTGGGGCGGTTGGGCGAATCGCAAGGCCACCAAGAGCTGGACCTAAGATTCGACATTATGACCAGTTAGCTTCCTTTGCCGGAGTATAAATATTTGGGGATCGGGAGAGGAGGTCGCCTTGCTTCTCTGCCAGAAGCAGTATGCAAGGGTGAGCAGCTCCTCGGAGTGCCGGGAAGGAATGCAGGGTAAGTACACAGCTCAACGGCACATCCGGAGACAGCGTAGTGGAGGGGCCCGAATTTAGAGCCATGATCCATAAGTTGTTTGTAAATCCCGAATTTTTACCAAGGAAAGGAAAGGAGTTTGGGGATACCAAGCGCTAGAGGACTTGAATTTGGGTGAAGACAAGATCTGAATGCTGCCAGTTGCTATTGCGAACATAAAAAACAAAAAAAAACAAAAGAAAAATTCTTCTCTTGAGATTACCTATTATACTTGCAATAAGTCTAGGTAATAAGACCATTTGTGCTCATAGCTTATGACAGACACATACATAGAGATCTGCCGAACATTTCTGTGATGCAGAGAAAAATTAAAAGGATGCCAATAGATACAACTGCAGCAGCACTATCCTTGGTGTAGAGGAATCTTAACATATGTCCACTTGGTTCTCATTCGACAAATATGCTCAGCTATTGCAATCAAAGAGATACTATTATCTAGCTGTAACTGCTATAATATCTATTAATTCTTGTAAGTATCTGCATTCTTGTTTAACTGACTTGCAAGATCTATAGCGAGTTCAGTTGTCTACTATTACAATGAACAATATCTCTCAGCGCTTAGAGAGTTGGTAAGAGTTCACATCTAGGAGCTCTTTTACCACACACATTAACATCATAATACTGCGCAAAGGAACTTGGCAGTTGCTTGGCTTCATCAGGAAATCACTCAGCGCAAGTTGTCCTTCAGTCCTTTGGGTCGTGTGCCTAGGACAGAACATGGTATGAATCTCAGAAGGGCTGCTACAACTAAACATTAGATCATTCACTGATATAAAAGAAATCCACCAACTCTCACCAGTCTCACCTTCTCTACAAGCCACAGCCAGACTGGTACATCCTTTGAGCCAGTAAACTAGGCATTGCGCATAGGGGCTTCTACCAGTTCCTGTTTCCTAACTGCCTGCTGTTGGCCTACGGTTGACAACGTTATACGTCAAGTTTAGGAAAAGCAAGAAGAGGCGACAGATGAGCTAATTCTCCTCCCTAACCAGATCAACATTCGCTGCTACTAGATCTGACTCTGTTGATTCCCTGCCTTCCCCCCTCACCCCCAAGGATTGTTATTGAGTATGCTCAAACAGCAATGATATGGTAGCAGCAAGAGAGTCATCATCATTGGTATCAAGAATATCGCTACCGCCCAATTCAAGTCAACTCAAACACGACTCAAAATAAAGATACACATACCCCACGCCTTTCCAAAAAAAAAATCAAAGAAGAATTAGAACCCCTCTTCATCTTTCGCTGCCTCCTCAACCTCTCACTCTCTATGCGGGAACTCCTAATACCGATAAATTGATTCCTGCTTCTTCCCCGTCACCGCATGCTCGTCCTCGCTGTCTACCTCGGGGACAGCAGCATGCATCGTAACCTTACCTAGCGCACTATCCTGCCGCCCAACATAACTCGCTGTCTCTTTGAAGCCGGGGTGATACGGCTCGATGCCTAGCTCGTCGTTGAACTGGCCCGTGGCCACGCTAGGCTGGTCTTTGGGAAAGGGGGGGTGACGTTCCGGGTCTGAGAAGGGATTTTCGTCAAAGGATGAGGGGGTAGCGGGAGACGGGATTGAGGGCTGTGATTCTGGTGTTGGTAGATTGTGCGCTGGACGTGGAGGTTGAAGGGGAGGAGACAGATCGCGCGCAGGGTGTGTGCGTGAGGGCGGAGGGCCGGGCGGCGGAGCGAAGGACGTTGTGGGGGCGGGTCCCCCGTTCCCGTTGCCCAGACTGGCAGCTTTGCGTGCGTTGAGTATGGCCCGCTGGTGTTGGCTCATGGCTTTGGTCAAATGCTCGTTCGTCTCGATCAAAGTTTCCATCGTGTTGTTGTCGGGCGACGGGTTCTCTGCGATCATGTATGCTTGCACACTGCGGCTGGCGCTTTGGCACCTGTCTGCAAACTCACGCACGAGTTCGTTGGTGAGAAGTTCGGAGGGAGGTGTGCTTTGTACAACCTGGGAGAGGAGGTTCGCGGAAGTTCGTGCT
This sequence comes from Diplocarpon rosae, assembly GCA_032760415.1. Lineage (NCBI taxonomy): Eukaryota > Fungi > Ascomycota > Leotiomycetes > Helotiales > Drepanopezizaceae > Diplocarpon > Diplocarpon rosae. Next base: position 22,367 of record JAUBYV010000005.1, read on the forward strand.
TCTTCTATGCGCGTGGAGAGTTCGTAGGGGGCAGGCAAGTGCCGGCTATTGTGGCTTCGCGAGAAGTAGTTTTGCTGCTCCTGTCGTTGCGGGGGCAGCTGCTGCTGTGGCTGTGGCTGTGATTGTGGTGGTGGTGGTGGTGATTGCTGTAGTGGTGGTTGCTGTGGGAAAACAGGAGCATTGAGGATTCGCGGTCCTGCTGCGCTCTGGGTCGTGTCAGCCTTCCCTCCAATTGACCTGCTCCCATCAGAATAAGGATACTACCTACTTGTTGTACCTTGGCCATCTTCTCTTGCTCCTTTCTCCACATACTGTTCAAGAGTTGCAAGCCCTCATCTCCCGCCTTCTCCCGGCCAAACATGTCCAGCGTCTCCATGAGAATCTGCTTTACACTCGGATCCCGCCCTAACCGCAGAAGCTCCTTAATCGTCTGCACGAATTTGACGTCCATATTCCGTGTGAACGTCTTCCCTGGGTTGTCGGCGAGAATACGCATCAGCATGACGCCGTTATACTGCACGTAGGGCCTGGCATAGTTATCCTTGGACAGGAACTTGCGGATTGCGTAGGAGGCCTCCTTGGCGGCCGAGGGGGACGATTCGCATGCTTCGACGATAGTGGGGAGGTAGAGGACTTCGTCTCCCTGGTGCTGTTAGCATGTAGATCCTAGCCTTCGGGGTTCACAGACGGGGGGCGCGTACTGAGCCATTCGGGCCTCCGGATTCGCAAAACAGGTGCTAGGTAGTACCGTCAGATTCGTTCTCTACGGCGGAGGGCGCTTCGCACTCACCACGTCCCGCGTCGCAACGGCTTCGGGGGGGTCGAGGAACAGTTCGGGGGATGTGTCGGTGGGCTGGTTGCTCCTGTGGGTACTTGAGTGAGCACTTGTATTTGTATTCGCATTTCCATCTCCATTCGCATACGCATTCGCATTTATATTTGTATTCGCATTTCCATCCGCATTTGTATTTGCTGCACGCGATGACATTAGCTTTCGCTCTGCCTGCGGTCGGCGGGAGGAAGGGGGGGGGGAGTAATCTGCTTACGCTTGCGCCGGATGGAACCCAGCACGCGGTTCATGTTGATACTCTTCATGGCTTTCATCTTTGCTGCAGAGGCCGCCTCTCTGCAGTCGAGGACGTGTGTGTGCGTTTTGGAGCGGTGCAAGATCAAGATGAGATTGGGCTGGTGGTGTTCTTGCTGTTGATGGGATTGGGATTGGGATTGGGATTGGGGGTGGTGGGGGTGATGTTGTTGTTCTTGTTGTTTGCGATGGTGATCCTGAGGTTGGTGAGGGCGATGGTGATGGTTTTTGTGATTCTGCTCGTTAGGCTTGAGATCGTAGACGTGATCGTGGGGTTGTTGATGGTATTGAGATGCGGCTGCGGTGGTGACGCGACACAAAGCCTCGTCGCCTGGCAGTTGGGGGGCTGCGCGGCTCGGCATGGTAGGGGGTTTCTCGTCCCAAGTTTCCCTCTTGCGGTGAGGCATCCCGCCCTGTCCTCTCTACCTTTCTCCTTCGCCTTCGCCCTTTGCTTACTTTCTTCCCTCAACACAAATCTTCTCTTGTTCTTCTTTCTTGTCGGCGGGATCCAGACCTCGACTTTAACGCCAACTCCTTCCTTCCCACCGTCGCTTTTATACGGGGATATATTTATATTCTTCGCGGTACCATAATACCTGCTCGCTATAGCAGTGGCCCCTGGCACCTTTGTGGAGCCAAGAAAAGCAGCACTCACGACGAGTTAAACTTTACTTGACTTACCACCACCATACGGGCTCCCCTCCTGGGTGTGAAGTTTGGCTGCACAGCCTCCACTCCTTCAGATCTCGCCCTCGCTTTCGGCCCCAATAGAGCGCATGCGTTGCCAGGTATGTGCCGACGCCAAGCTCGAAAACGCGTGGAGGACGTCGTCAATGCTGGCACTCGCGGCATGAGATGGATGGAAGACACTCCTTCACATGGCCTGCGCTGCGACGAAACGCATAGTCATTCATTTGCTTGTCATGGGAGACACTCGCTTTCTCTCCCCTCCCTTTCGCATTCTCGCATCTGGCTGTCGAGAGAGAGATATATAAGCATAGTCTCTCATTTGCCTCTCAAGGTTATGTATTGGGGTCTCCCAGAAGGCAAGATGAGAGGGAGGCTTCGCCCGGCGCTTCGCACACAGGAAGGTTTTCGCTTCGCTTCGGACGAGCGTCCTATGTGTTGTCACTGGCGACGCCTATTCTTATCATTGGATGCCAAGATATTTTTATCCGTCGCGAGCAGGAAGGCGATTGCTATTCTCATGACCTGCCTATATTATTTTGTTGATATCGTAATCTCGATTACTTTGAGTCATTTCTCGTCCCTCCTGTGAGAATGTCGTGCATGAATAGGACCGCGGCGAGCTGCCTCTGTTGTTCGGACCAGAAGTCCGGGGAAAGGGGATAGAGCTCGCTGATGATACTTTTGTGATGATATGTTTATGTGCTTGTTATCTGTGGGCAATAATTTCTCCTCTTGTGTTCTGGATACATCAAGCCGTGGAGTAGAGAGTCAGGTAGCGCCTGGCACAGCTCCTTCTCTCTTGATGCCATTACAGAGCCCCTTTTCTCTGAGAAAGCCGGGAGGCTTCTGTTTCTCTTAAGGCTGTTTGACTACAATCACAAGGTATTGATTGTTATACGGCTTGCTTTACTGTACGCACCCCAGTTCTGTTCAGCTTGTCTCTCCTCATCTGCCCAACTACGCCATGACTCTAATTCAGCAAGCAGTTGATTGCCCAAGCAATTTGTGGGTAAAACTTCCGGTGCACTCTCTTCTACTGTCGTTCTTCTCACGAGATCAGCATGAGCCGCAGCATGAGCGTCACTACACGCTTCCTTTGAAGCGTTTACACCTGCCACGTCTCTCCAACTCGGAATCTCGCAGGTACCGAATAAGGTTGAACTCAATTACTTGCCTGCCTGTCAAGATCACGTAAACTATCCGGAGCCACTCCATCCCCAAAGCTCCGACGGAAGAGCATTCCCGACTTCTTCCTTACTCCGAGCACCTTACTCCGAGTACGGTGGATTACTAACCCTCTCAATCGCAGGAGTTTCGACCACTCGAGAGCGAGCAGAGGCAAGCAGGATGCTCGAAATGGACGTAGAATATTTCATGTATTTTAGAAAAATGGACCAGCGACTGAAAATATTATAAGCTTCCTCAACTCTTGAGAATACAGAGAATAGTTTTGTTAGGATTACCAAGTTGACGTTCCTACTGAGCTTCAAAATCGGTTGGCAGGATCTGAGGTAATATTTCGAAATTATTCGGCCAATCAAATTGTCATTAGCTCAGATGACCGGCACAGAAAGTCGTGCAAAAATAACTGGAGAGCTCAGAAATTTGAAATCGATAAATTTACTAGTTCTAGTCATGATTGGTTGTGTGATACTAAGATCAGGCCTAAACATTGCCAAACATTTTTCAGATTAATCTTCGCCTGGTTTTTTATGCCTCTACTCCCTGTCCAACCTATCGCAAATGCCACTACTTATACCTTTCATTGATTAGAGCAGTACGAGAAAACATGCCTGCTAGAAAGTCCCATCGAAGAGAGCCTTCCTGGAATTCATTGAAACTGCTCAACTCTGATTGTTATTAGCCACAACTAAACATGAAATAGGGTGAAAGGGGCAGTTTGTTTCTAAATAATAGATACCCATGCAAAATTTTTTTAGAAATAAAGTATTAATACATTCTTGAATCAAGGAACGAATTTTAGTCCGCTCTGAGGCGTTAGGGCCTGTGGATCGGTGGTGCAGTACTGTAAGTCTCAATCATACTTCAAGTGTAGAGATAAGCAATGACCAATCTATTCTAGAACTCGCATTGATTAGACTTTCGACCTTTTACATAAAGATTATAGCATATGAAGCCTTATCAACAGATTTTTGAATTGTCTAAAATATCTTTAGTCTTGAAACGATCTTCACAATTTGTTGTACAATTTGTTGTGATCGATTATAATAGCGTCAGGCTATCCGGCAACAAATCTTAGGGATCTCGGTCATCTTCAAAAGTGAAACTCTCCTCTTGATTCATCAAGATAATATTAGTAATGATAATACTTGCAACTTGTCATCCACTACCATATAATGCAATATGGAGACTATACATCAAAAGAAATCAAGCTGCAATTTGTAACAGCCTATTTTTCTGTCATATCGTAAATAACATAATTATTAACAAATAACTTCTTGAATCCTCTTAATCAGATGGAGGAGGAAAAGGTCAAAGCTGCGCGGATATACTTGTACTTAATGCCTCATGCAACTTCAATAATTAATTCCGGAGAAAGGAGGCGGGGGGTGGTGAACAGACCAGACCACCTGCTTTAAAATAGATACCCAAGTCATCCATACCAGGCAGTCCTACGCGGGCAGGAATTGGGAACTAAAACGAGTCGGTATAGAGGTCGGGGAGGCCTGAATGCGACTGGTGCAAAAAGCGCGGTTTAAAGAAGCGAGCGAAAAAGGGGTTTCGGATCCCCCGAGTGTATTTGATCAGCGTCCGGGTAGAAATTCAATTTCGAGCATGGGTTTTGAGTCCCGAGAAAAACAGGTGAAGCAGGCCGAGTGCGTTTTGCTTTCGAAGTTGAGAAGACGAATTGATATGTTACCAAAGCGAGCTCGGGAGCTTTGGGTTCAAGCAGAGAGAGGCCCTTCGCGCCCTTCGCTGCTGAGCCCCTGTGATGGCCTGGTACAAATTGGCAGCTCGACTTTCTGATCGTTCACCTCCGATTAGCTATACGATAAACGTCAGCGCTACATATTATGATCTCGTCAACTGCGTCTTGAGATTTTTCCCCGTACAGCTTGAAGCGGTGCGGTGTAATCTGCTGGCTATTTGGGTTATATTCATTTTTTAATAGGCTGCAAATCCACTTAGCAATAGGAGAATAGTACTCTCTAAGGGGCGAAATGGGCGCACAGAAAACTGTAGAAATTAGTATTCATTCTCCAATTCCAGAATGGGGCTGATTTTGGCTCTTGAGATTTTTGGTAAGATCTTGTCTCGCGCAAATATCCTCGCACCCTAGAACACCTCGAGCAACTTTACACCACCAGTCAGTGTTTGCTAGGTAGAACTTGGGGTTAGAGTTCAGAGCTTTCGAGAGGGTGAAGTAAGGTTACTTAGGATAAGGTTAAATGTAAAGATTCCCCCCCAAGATTTGTGAAGTTGATTCCAACTATGATTTAGTTCCGCAAAAACTCTTAGCTTTTACACTATGGCATGTCGTGAGCGTAGAAATGATAACAGGAAACGAGTAGTAGAAATTCGGATCCATCGAGCTCGGCAGTGCGGTAAATCGATCTCATGGTAGTTCGTAGCAATTTAGCATTGCTGGATATGCTTGAGACTTGCTTGGCATGGAGTTTTACAAGAGCTTGGCTTGAAACTCTATCTGTGTGAGTAACATACTCTATCATGCAGCATATCGTGACAGGCAGATCATTCTCTAAAGTCGTCGTGGAACTGCCACTGATCTCGTACCGCTGGTAGGTTACCAGCGCGGATTTTGACTCTCTGTTATTCTTTCCAATGTCCTGTTGATTCGAGTCGAGGTGAGTTGAATTGAGATGACCTGAGACGGGGTGAACCCGAGATAATGATCGGCCGTTCTTATCGTGGCCCTCGGTGGAGTCTGGACAAGGTTTGAAGGGTTGTCTTCATACATACTGTAGTACGTCACGCAACCCACTGACAGCTGACAGGGACAATCTTTAAGGATTCGACTTGGATCCGGAGAATATCCTTTTAGAGGGGATATTATCCTCGATTGTGCCCTTCGGTCCTCCGCCGAAACTACGTACCAGAATTTCCTGATGAAAAATTGAGCATAGATATATATATTGGTATATCCGGGCGGCAGTATGTGCATGAACAAGGCCAAATTGCCGCGCGACTCTACCGCCCTCAATTGCTTCTTCACACTTCGCTGCTGTGCAAAACCACCGGTGGGGCGACCTCCTTTCCCCGGACATCACCCCTACTGTGACCTTGCCTCGACTCGTCGCCTCGACCTTACTTTTAACACTCTTTTTCCTTTTTCGCTCTTGACTTCTAGTCAATGTCAGATATTCTGTTCTACACCATTGTGCCGCTATCATGTCTTCCCCTCTCTCGACAACCAATTCAAAGAACCGCCTACCCTGGATGATAGCCCTGGGAGTCTGGGTTGTGATCTGGTCGTTGTGGCTATTGGGCGTTCAGCTGAATCCATTTGCAGCACCTTCTGACCTCTCAGTAAGCACCCTGTTCGGTATCCCCTCCCCCAAGATCGACTGCAGAGGCTGTTCAGACTAACCAGACGATAGCAAACCCAGTTCTCCGGCCACGTCGGCGCAGTATCTCCAGAGCTGGCAGGCCCTATCCCCATCAGCGAACCCACGGTCCCTAAATACGCCCCCTTTGACAGCTGGGCTGGCCATGAGAACGACTCCTTCGTTACAGATCGCCCGCTCATTCTGTACGCTTTCTTCGAGACGCCACTCGCGCGGAAAAACCTCATCTTTTACCTAAGCCATGCGTTGCATGACAACGCCGACTTTCTCTTCATTCTCCAGGGCGAGACGGATGCGGATCTGCTGCTGCCGGTCATGGGAAATGTCAAATTCGTGAGGAGGGAGAACGATTGTTATGACTTGGGCGCGTTTGCAGAGGTGCTGACCACAAATGATTTGTATAAGAAATATAACAAGTACATCACCATGAATTCGAGTATCAGAGGCCCGTTCTTTCCATACTGGGCGACGGATTGCTGGAGTGAGCGGTATTTGAGCAAGATTACGGAGGATACAAAGGTTGGTCCTCCTCCTACACGCGCATGGGTGTACAATTGCAGACTTTCGAAGGCTTGCTAAACGAAAAATTAGCTCGTGGGTATGTCCATGAACTGCAGCCCCCGTATTCATGTTCAATCCATGATCTGGGCCACCGACCGCGTCGGCATGGAAATCCTTCTCTTCCCCTCGGCCTCTCTCGTGGAAAAGTATAAAGAGATCCTCGGCGACCACGACCACTACCCCGTCCCCAAGATGAAAGTCGCCGGCATCAACTCCTGCCCGCATGAGTACTGGGACGCCGTCGCCATTGAAGTCTACGCTACAGGCCTCATGAAAGCTGCCGGCTACAAAGTCGACCCCATGATGATGGCATACCACAGTAGCGAGAAGTACGAGGCGGAGTGTGCCGAGACTGATGACTTGCAGGGTCATGAGAAGTATTATGGCATGGACATGCACCCGTACGACACCATCTTCGTCAAGACGAACCGCGGTCTCGACCCGCTGGTGCTGGAGCGCCTGACGAGCTGGACGGATCAGTGGGGGTATACGAGTTACGATGCCTGCAAGGCGCCCGATACGAAGCCAAAGAAAGATGGAATAAGAGGTTGGGCAACAAGTTGACAGATCCAAGCGCATTGATGCGTGGGGGGGGGGGGGCTAGTAGCTTGGGACATAAGGTGCTTGTGGGATTTAGCGCGGCGTTTTAGAGGGATAGATTTCGGGCTTGCAATATCGCTGCCCTTGTTGCTGTGTAATTTTCTTTTCCCTTTCTTCCTTCTCCTTTGTCCTTTGTACATATATCACAATGGCTCTAACATAGAACAACCTGAAGCTGAAGACAGACAAGAGGCTATGTGGTGGAGAGCTGGGCTGTGCTTTGTTGCTGACATGTAAATACCAATTTCTTGACTTTTGCTGAACTATTGTCTCTTTTGGTACTTTATTAAGTATTTTTTTTCTTTTTGTGAAAAAAGCTCCCTCAAATATGATCGCTTACATAGTATATGAAAAAATAGTCATCAGGAAAGGGTTTGGTGCATTTAAACTAGCGTGTACTTAGTCCTGGCCCCTTGAGGGTTCCCAATGCTCACAGGGTCGCAGACCTTTTAGTCCAGATCTCAGAATGCTAAACGCTGGGAGGTTTTTCATGTTCTTCATGGTATTTACTACTCACAGACCACTCCAAGCTTGCTTTCTCAAATAAGGTGAAAAACAAATCTTGTTTACTTGAACACATATTTCCTGATGACAGGCTTAAGAGGGTTATTTGTACCTACTCGCCACAACTACTTCAAGATTTGTTCCAAGTACTGATGAATCGTTTTGTTCTCTAAGCATGCAAGAACATTCGGGAACTTTTCCTTGTGGGACATTGAGGATGCAACATATGGACTTGTTGCGAGACGTCGAAGAGATTTTCGTCTTCTGGCTCGCAGATGGTCAAGGTTGAGAGAGTTGGTGCGTAGGTACTTGCTGTTTTTTTTACGCCCATGGGAACTGTTGATGTGCTGAAGTGTATTAGGTCCAGGGATGATGGATGGAGGTATCAGTGGGTGATGTTGAAGGGATTTAAGGTGTGAGAAAAAGCTAGCTATGTTAGCAGAAACTGAAATGAATAATCAGGAAGTAGCAGCAGAGCGGATTATAATACAAGCGATAGTTCATAGCTTCTAAGGAAAGCCGCGTTGAAGCACTGCTGTCAATGTTCTTACTATCCTCAAAATCTGAAGCCAATAACATAACTCCTAGAGCGCCTCCTAAAATGTGACGCAAACAAGGAATGGTAACGACAAACCTCTACGACAGCTTGATGGTGTCTCAATTCAGGTATAGATCAGTGATCACCAACTCTTTTCTTTGTAGAGTCAATTCAGCCACTGAGACATAGTCCAGTTCTCATCCACTGAGGATCCCTCATGGGAAAAGAAGCCGCATACACAGCTTTTGATAGGCAAACTGTCATACTCGGGCACGGCACATGGTGAGGAGCACATCTGAGGTTTTACTGAGCTTCAGGATGTAGATGTTGGCCTAGAGGACTCCTATCGTCTCTTCGACGAAGCGAGCTTGGTACCGCGCAGCCAGGTGACCATTGAGGAGATCTAATATGCAATACCAGGGCCGCAGAAACCCTATAGTAGAGAGATGCATTTAAAAATCTCTTTAAATCAAGTAGTAAGCGCATGAAAAGTGACTAAGAATAGTAATTACTATTTCGATGGAGGATCTGGCACAGAAAACAAAGTGGAGGGGCTTTTAAAGATTTGTTCATTTCTTATGCTGGGTTCCAAAAAAGTCAGAGTGGGTTTATGGTGGGTAGATGTAAGAAAAAGCTGGCTGATGGCGCCACCAAGAAAGCCGAGAAAGAAGAGATGCGCCTGCGCACTTATTAAATAGCTCCCTATAAGAGTAAGGCAGTGCCGGAGACTCCTGAATAATTCTCTGCCAGGTTACTCTGCCTTCAAAAAGTCTCTTCAACAAGTCTCTTCAACTCCTCACAAAATCCAGCTCCAGATGTTGCGCACTTCATTCGACCCTCATTAGCTTACTAATCTCACTCTCAAACCAATTGAGAAAGGTTGAATTGATGTTGATGATAAGTTACCTGCTGTGCAAGATCTCAGTTCATTCTTGAGTGTTGTTCTTGCTCCTTCCAACTAAGCCTTTACACTTGGATGAACCATGTCTTTAATGCCGAATCGGCTATCCCGCTTCCTTGACCGAGTCAATATTCACCAGAGACAAGAAATTTTTTTTGCAAATTTCATGTTGTAAATGAGATTCAGCCACATCATGACCTCAGGTTTGGTGGTATAGAGCCAAGGCTTCAGATCATAGATGCCATGTTGCTTGACTCCCCACTCCTGGGAACCTGGCTGTGAAAGACCAGAGATATGACTCTTCAGCTGAAGAGATAGTATAGATGAACCTTACAGCCAAGAAAAGGTATATCTAATATATTCTCAGACATATTTTATTAGCTATAGAGAAGTTTCAGCAAAAAGAAACCAAGACAGTTAAGTCTTCAGGAACAGTAAAAAAATAGCCTTTACAGAACCTCATAAATATCTCCAACGACTGCCAAACAAATAAGCTTTTTTAAAAGATCATATTCTTCGCAGTCTTCCTGCCATCTCTAGCCATTGCTACTAAGGCTTTGATCTAGTGGAATGAGATTTCAGCCTTCGACCACAAAGCAACCGTCAACCTCACACTCCAGCGAAACTATCTAGATCAGCATTGCTGTCAGCATTGCTGTGCTACCGATGAATCAAAATTGCGCTAGCCTTAGGGATGAAAGTGGTCTGGAGATATTGGGGGTGACTTGAAATCTCACTACAACATGTTTACTTATCTTCGCTTCTCCAAAGGGGGAAAGGGGGATGGGGGGTAGGGGGTTGGCGCTAAATTGGCGACCAGTGATACCCAGGGGCTTGAGCATTGACGTCAGTCACCATCCCCCAGAATCTTGTCTTGTCAACAGCGTCTTTTCAGACTTCCCTCGATGCCTCCGCGATGCCTTGCCCGGACGAGATATTTGCCAATTGGCGAGGGATAGCTGAGAATGATTTGTTGAAGACCATAATGAGTACTTTTGTTCTCTCGGCCGAAGACGATTACGTCTACAGGGCGGACTCGTTCGCAATGGGCTTGAAACAGATTCAAGAGCAAATCAATACCGGAAAACTGACATACAAGTACCAATCGCATGGGCAGCAGATAGAAGTGAGTAAATGAAAATCCGTGCGCAGCAGTAATTGATTGACGAAGGTTCCATTGGCAGACATCAAAGCATACACCTCTATCTTCTCCCCCATAACCGACACGTCTAAAGCCTTGACCTCCTTCGCGGCTAATGCAAAGAAAGGATCGCCTCGAGAGATCGTGGCCAAGTACCTACAATCACAGCGGAGATATGACGCCAAAATTCCGAAAGCGAAGGGTCATGTTAATCCATACTACGACGTGTGGGCTATGTCATGCGAGGAGGCAGCATTTCTTGGTCCTCTACCTGACCCTTCCTACGCACACCCAGTGAATGCCAAACATACACACCCAATTCTGCCTGTCTTCTACCACCACTTTGGATGCGTTGTTCCTAGCTATGAGGCGTTGTACATTGTCTCTCAGTTGGTGGCCGCATCGGGTGCGGACGGAGTAATCGATTTGGCGAGTGGGAACGGCTATTGGACATATATGCTGCGAAGGATGAAGCTTCAGGTTATAGCCGTGGATACTATGGCTAGCGAGTACCGGACAATGTGGATTGAAGACACGGTCAAGGCAGATGGGGTTGAATATCTGAGAAGAAATGACGGCGGTAAATGCAAGGTCCTTCTGATGGTTTACATGATCACTACTGGCAGCCTCACCGAGAGAGTCTTGCAAGCCTATCGCGGGGATACAGTGGTGGTCGTTGGAACGCAGAATGCGAATCGATACACGGGATTCGCGGACCGGACGACGGAAGAATACTTCGAGAAAGAAATGCCTGGCTGGGGGTTGCTTTCCAGGATCCCAGTACCGAGCTTTGCCGGCAAAGACGAGGGCATGTTTGTCTGGTCTAGGAAGAGATAATTCACATTCGCAAGAGCTCTCGTTCCATGTTCTTGCCAAAACACTCGATTGCTTAAAGACAATTCTTTTCGGGAGTTAGGAAATCCTGGGTTAACATGCAAGAGTAATATTTTCAAGTCACGTTATATTCTCTCCGAATGCACAGCCATTTTCGTGATTTTGGAACCTTGGAACGGGCACGCGCATCGCGTAACTTGGGGTTAATACCCGCATCCAGGTTCACGATTTCTCGCGGCCGCCCTGCACCATTATTCAGCCGAGCTATTTCGCTGAATCGAGAGGTTTTCGTGTTGATATTCGAAATGTTCCCTGCATATTATTTTGGGACGAGCGGTGGCTCTCGCCATGGTTGGTACCCATCATCCTGGCCTTGTAGGTCTCAACCTCACCATATCGAAGCTGACTGCATTACCGCACTTTGCTGGTGGTGGCGGGGTCATTTTTCTTTGTAGGGTATATCAAGAATCTCCATATTGTATCAAGATAGAGAATGATCATCTTGTGTCAAATCCCACAAGATTCTAACGACGACAATTGACCAAAATTGGCAAGGCTTCAAATCTGGGCAACTTGATTGATCTAGGCAACCTGTTATTGTTTAGAGCTATATTTTGCGCCACTACCATCGCGGCTCAAAGCAACTTATACGATTATGTGGGTGTGGAAACTCGCGAAAGAGGATTATAGCTGATTGTTGGTATAGATCATTGTTGGTGGCGGAACTGCTGGGCTAGCTCTCTCTACACGGCTCAGTCAGGGCCTTCCCAAATCAAGAGTTCTCGTTATCGAAGCAGGCCCAGCTGCGCTAAACGAGCTTAATATCAATATTCCGGGCAAGAAAAGCTCAACGTTTGGTTCGAGATATGACTGGAATTTCACGACGATTCCTCAGGAGCCCTTGAACAGTCGAGTTATTCCTCAGATTCGAGGGAAAGTACTTGGAGGGTCTTTAGCCTTGAATCTTATGACATATGATCGCGCATCTGCGCACGAGTACAATGGCTGGGAGGAAATTGGTAACTCAGGCTGGGATTGGGTGAAGTTCTCAGCTATGATGAAGAGGTCACTGGACTTCACCAGTGCAAACACAGAGTGGTATGGCGATGCAGATATCAGCACGAAAGGACCGGTGAAAGGAATTATCAATCGCTTTATTCCCAGTCATCAAGCTGCTTGGGCCCCTACATTAAACAATTTGGGCATAGTCACAAATAAGGAGTGGCTTGATCGTCTCATACCAGACGAGAAGTATCGACCCAGAGCATTATAATCGATCGTACAGCGCAAATGCATATTTGCCTCTTGCTGGCGCAAATCATGTCGTGATGGCTGATACTCGGGTTGTCAATATCAATTTCAATAATACAGAACAGAGATATACGGCTAGTGGAGTCACCCTGGCGGATGGGACTATTATTTTTGCGCGGAAAGAAGTTAACATCTCTGCTGGCTCGTACCAGAGTCCAGGTCTTCTTGAGGCTTCAGGGGTAGGAAGCAAGTCTGTACTCGAGGGAGCTGGAATACTTCAGCTTATTGATCTCCCAGGCGTTGGCGAAAACCTCCAGGATCATATACGCATCCAGAGCTCATACCAGCTAAAGGATAATTACTTATCTTTTGATATCTTGCGGCACAATGCCACATATGCAGAAGAACAACTGCGGCTCTGGATTGATGGAAATCACTCTATGTATGACTACACTGGTAGTGCCTACACTTATCAGACATGGTAACAGGCTGGCGAGGATAACGCCGAGTTCATTACCCTCGCAAAAGCCGCCATTCGCAACTCAACAGGTCTCTCGCACAGGAAAATGCTTTAATGGCTTTCGGATGAGACAATCCCACAGCTTGAGGTTCTTTACAGCGACGAATACACAGGCGTGAAGGGCTATTCTGCAGCCGGTACTTCACTGTACGGCAAGGGCTTCTTCTCGCTCCTCGCGGTCGTCATGCATCCCCTCAGCCGAGGAAGCGTGCACACCAATGTCACGGATCCTCTAGGAACACCCATCATTAACCCAAACTACCTTAGTAACGAGCATGACATCCAAGCTATCATCGCGGCCATCAAGAAGTGTCGCCAGATCGCCCTCACGCCGATTTTAAGCGAGGTATGGGTTTCCGAGTACGAGCCTGGGCTTGAGACTGTCAACACGGATGCGGAATGGAGGGAGTTCGCGCTGAATACTACGCTGAGTATCTATCATCCTGCCGGGACGTGCTCCATGCTACCCAGAAAGGAGGGAGGGGTTGTGGATAGGAAGTTGAAGGTCTACGGGACAACGAACTTGAGGATTGTTGATGCCAGCATTATTCCAATCCTCATTTCGGCGCATATGCAGACCGCCGTTTATGGAATCGCTGAGATGGCTGCAGAGATTATTATCCAGGAAGCGAAGAAGCCGAGTCAGGAGTAATCATCGAGGGGGCATTGGTCTTCCGAGTGTTGTGGAGTAAAGCAGTTCAATGAGCATCCTCAGATAAGAACACAAGAATGCTATACATAAGTCTCCACATCATGGCCTTTCCTAAATCTACCCATTCAGAAACTCTAGTATTAAATGCTTTACCTTCCCCCTCTCCACACATTCTGCTAATCTTGTCTACCACGCCACACCAGTTACTCCCTCTTCACAGCTCTCTGGGTCCCGACCATCTCACGACAAAGTTGGGTTCTCTCTCAGCTGCTCCTCTGACCAAAACCCCTACACATGGCCCGTGAAGAGTTTCTTGAGCGACCGTGCAAGACTCTGTATACGCCCGTGGCTCACAGTACTTACCCTCCTCGACCCTGCAACAACAACATCGGCCTCTTTCTCGTGGGTGACTTGCACTTAATTGACCGTACCGCCCACCGCGCGGCCCCAAGCTGAGCCTGTGCGCCTTGCTGAGCGGATGACAGTGAATATATCCTGGACATGAGCGATGTTCTGGCCGTGGGTGAACCAGTGGAAGAAACAGTATCCGCAGAGACGTAGACGAGCCCGACGAGAGGACCATGATGAATGAAGGTGCGAGGAAAAACGCTCCAATTGAGACTCTTTTTTATTTCAAAGTTGGTCTTGCGCTGGAATGGGAACCTTCCCATGGGAAGAGGGCGGCAGGAACCCATACCTGAGCCCCGACTTAGGCGAACCGAGCACCGAACGTGAAGAACATGTTGTATTGCCCCCAGATGGACTTTGGCCGATCTGTTTCCCTTCCTCGTCGATAGCGCGGGTCTCAACACCGGCATTCGCGGCCATTGTTGCCACGGAGACCTCGGGCAGCTTGGTGAAGATAAAAAGGAGAGCTACCGCGTCGCCGCGACATGCCACTGCGAGCAGATACTTGTGGCATATTAGCCAGTCACTTCGCAACCGACGGAGGTGCGTGGGCGGCTTACTTCCTGGACATTTGTGAGGTTTTTGCCATTCGAACCCGTGAAGAAGGATTTCAAAGCGATGAGCTGGCCCACAAACGAAGCTACTCTGTTCCACGATTGATAGAACTGCGAACAGATGGATGCCGACACCAGATCCCCAATGATCACAGCGTAATAATTTGCAGACGTGTCAAGGGTGGAGAAAGCGCAAGCAATCGCAAACGTGCAAGCTTATTATCAGGGCGCGCCGTCGGCCAGAAAAAGATGAATCCCAGGGAAACAGAGACTCAGGCGTACCAGGATTATGATTCTTGTGTGAGTTTGTAAGAGAGAGAATGCACCCTCCACCGAAGTAAATGACCAGGAGCCCAGTCGACGACAGCCTCGTCTTGCTGAGCACCGTTTGTGAGTAAGAGTTCAGCATATCAAGCAGACCATAGGAGAATCCCTAGTGTAAGAAGAGGAGAGTAGTGAGGAACACAGGGTAGTAGAGCTGACTACTCACTGTTACAGCAAATTATCTAAAGCGCTGTGCTGCTGTAGGGGAGAAAGGAGGCTCTTATGGATCACAGAGCTCAGATTGTCCTGTACAAGATGCATCAGGAATTTTCTTGAACAAGCACAATCTACACAGATATTAAATAATTCAAAGTACATCTGCAACCCACACTTTTCATTCGTAAGACAGAAACTAGTAAGTCCTGTCTTGAGGTGAGAAAGTAACTTGCCTACGTTACCACGACGCCGAATCCTCATCCCTCTCCCGCGATGTATTATCTCATCTGTTTGAAAACTTTCAACCGAGAAATTGCCCAGACCTCAAGCGAAGGTCGCGTTGCCGTGTTGCCGCGTTGCGGATTATGATAGGATTTGGAGATGCGCAAAAGCAAGAGACTGCTTTTACATTTTCGAATCTTCTCATGTCAGATTCAGACTTACATGGTGGGTATGAACATGCGCATCGCTTAAGAAGAATAATTAACGCCAGCATGCGTTGAACAACCATGCGATTTTTATCAGAGGCCCCTTGCATTACCTAGGGTTGAGATGACCGCGTCTGACAGTTCGTGCAGGTATACCAGAGCTCAGGGCTGCGATTTTGACTCCTGGAATGCACCTGGCTGGACTGAGAAACAGATGATTCCATTCTTTCAAAATGAGTGTCTTGCTCTGCGCATAACTGGTCTATGGTATAGAAAGATCTTAGGTTCCCTCATGTGGTGAAAGAAGCATATTCTATTCTAGGGGAGCTCCTAGGGAGCCTCTATATATCACTCTCCTAGTATGGTTTTTAAAGTTTAATTATATGCATAACATTAGGTAAGGAGAATATGACTTGACCTAATTATATTCTATATGATACACCTCTTAGCTGAGTTGTAGTAGTAATAAGAATTAGCTAAAAGGTATATAATTGGACTATATAAAACAAAGAGTAGAGAATATAGTATAGTAATAAGAGAGTTTTTCAACGGATTTAGAGTAGCTCTAAGGAAATCAAATAAAGAATTAGGTTGATTTAAAGAAAGGTTAAGGTCTATTATACCTCTTAGCTTCATTTTCTCCTCTATTCACCTCCACCCACCTCTTTTGCCATATTCTAGCTTAATATAAATACTACTTCCTGCCGCTAGCCTATTTGAGGCTCTATTTATCAACTTGCTTACAAAGATTATATTTATAGCAGTATCTTAAGAAGAGAAGATAATATTTGCTATAATAGCAACTTTAGAGTTTATTGCTTCTATTATGCTATTAGGAGCTGTCACAGCGTGACATAGGGGCAGGGTGGTAGCATAGAGAAGAATAGAGTACCAAAGGGACCTATTGCCTTAGTATAATGAATTAGGGCATTATACTATTTTCTTTACTTTAACATATGACTAAGAGTTGTTATATGCTAATAGAAGGCTAAGTAATACCTTTAATAAATAAGTCATCCTACCTTATATCTATCCTCTCTTTACTTTAGAATTTTATAAGATTATAGCATATTAATCTTATTAATTATATTAATATATGCTTTACTTTTACTATTATATAATTCTAAAGTCATTTCCCTTTAGCCTTATAAGGTGATATAATATACTTAGCAGAAGATTAGTACCTCCTTAGAGATATCTCCTATTAACCTTCTCACCTTAAAATCTTAATATATAGTAACACTCTGTGAATCCGCCTTCTTATGACTTAATAGACTACTACTATTTGATATGCTTAACATTTGGTACCTTCTTAAATTAAAACCAGAAAGAAGAGCTAATAGGCTTAGCTTAAAAAACTCACCAATATAATGCTATATAGGATATTATCCTAGAAATAAACCTCTATAATCTTACTAACCTATATATAACCTAGGTCGACAAAGATATTAGACCTTACTATCAACTTTAGTGAACTTTCACTTAGAGAGGAAATACTTGCATTTCCTATTAATTAACCTCTACTAAGCGACTAATTGACTACTCTAGTTGTTCCTTTAAGCATCTATGCTTTCCTTTCTAATAATATGACTATAAGGTTAACCAGCTTAGCATTAGCTGCTACTAAGAGTTTCCTTAACCTTATATACTCTTTTACTTAGACTGACTTAGAGAGCAAAAGGGATAAACTCTTTAAACTCCTTAATTTATATATCTAAAGTAGGAAATATTCTTAACACCTAAAAGATTAGCTTAAGGTGGAAGAATAACTAATAAAGCACTTTTGCTAATATGCCAACTAATAAACATTTATAATATATGCTCTTTAGGAATAAATTAATTAAACCAAAGTCAACTAACCTTCTCTTATATCTACCTCCTATTATAGCAATTAACCCTAAGACTCCTTAGCTAAGAGTATAACTTATAATAGAAGTATATAACCTGCTAATAATCTTACTCCTTACTAATAGCCTTATTTAGCTAAAATAAAGACACTAAGTCTCTTCTTTAGTAGAAGAGAACTAAAGGTTAAAGATTAGATCTTTAATATAAAGCAAAAGATGAATGTTAATTATACTAAGTTCCCTACTAATATAATAGCTTTAGCATATATAGCTAGCCTAATAACTAATGATGCATATAGCCTTATTTAAGACTAATTAGCTAAAGGATCTATTAGATAGATCTACTCTACTCTACAACTCTTCTAAATATTATGATAAGCATATAGAGTTAGCTAAGAGACTAAGAGACAAAATGCTAAAGACTAATGGAATAAGTTGCATTAGAATAATTCTGCCTTTTCTACCTTTTAGGTAGAGTTCTATTACTTAGCATTAAAACTTAATAAATCAACTAATAAGTAATATAAGGCATTATAGGATAAAGTATAAGTCTTCTTATTAGAATAATTATTAGATAGGAAATTCGACTATCTTAGGGACTTAGCTAATTAGTTTATAGATAAGAAGAATAAGTAATTATATTTATCCTTATAATATACTAACTATATAGAACCTAAGTAGAAACTAAGACTAACCATTTAGCCTACTTTATCCTAATAGATAGGACCAACTTATTAGGAATCCTCTTAGATTATAAAAGTTTAGGATTCCTTAGCAAAAAACCCTTAGCCTTATTCCTCTTAGGCCTCTAAATAAAACCTTCCTACTAATAGATAAGCTATCTCTAATAATATATATTATAAATGCAATAAGAAAGAGCACTTTGCAAAGAACTGCCTTAACTAAAATAAGATTATATTAATTAAAGAAGAAGCATCTAATAAAACTATAGAAAATGATAATTAGCTATATACTAAGGATAATTATACAACTAACTTAGAAAATAAGTTGCTTTAAGAGTATAAGTATCCCTCCTAAAGTATAACTAATACTAAGAAGCAGTCGATTTAAGAAAGCTAATTAGTAGAGAATAATTCCTATTAAAGTGCTATCTCTAATATAAGAATAAGTATATAGACCTTAGTGCTCTAATCAACTATAGAACTAATGTGTTAAGTATAATTAATCGAAAAAAGCTAACCTTTTTAATTAAGTTATTATACCCTTTGACTTATCATCTTAAATAGCTAATACTACTATAAGGATTTGATAGATAATCTAATAAAGCTATTAAATATATCATCTAATGCAACTTTACTATTAATAATTATACCTTTTAAGACTAATACCTCTTAGCTGCTAACCTAAGATTATATAATATAATAATAAGTTGCAAGTAGTTAATAGAAAATGATATTATAGTTGATTATTATCAAAAGAAACTTTACTAGCTAAGGATATACTAATTAGACTAATAGGATGCTATATAATAGGACTAAGCTTTCGACTCTACCTTAACTAAAGTACTCCCTTTGCTAATCAATTAACTTCTTATGTTAATAAATAACTAAGCTAAGCTAATTTAAGACTTTATAATTTAATTAGCTATCTATTAGAAGCATAGATAAGAGTTAAAGCTAAATGCTATTCTAACTACTAAGCTAACTAGTCAAATTGCTATTATTATTATGCTAGTCTTTAAAGCTAATATATAATAAACTAAATTATTAGTTAGTATAGTAATTATAATAGAATTGGATTATATTCTTAAGAAATAATAATAACCTAAGGAAAGAATATATTTTATTAATAAAGATAATCCTAACTCATTAAGGAATTAGGTTGATATAGAATCTAATAAGTTAACCTAATTATGAAAACACTTACTAACTTTTCTATATAACTTAACTAAATGTTTTTCGAAAACTATAGCTAATATATTACCTTCTTCTAAGCTAATCAACTATAAGATTAAGTTTAATAGACTTAAACTAATAATAAAAACAGCTTACTTATATAAAATAAGCAAACTAAAGTTGGAAAAAATAAGAAAATACCTAATTAATAATCTAAAGAAAGGATTTATTAAACCATCTAACTCCTTCTACTTATTACTTATCCTATTTGTTAAGAAGCTTAATAGTAGTCTCTGATTCTATATTAACTACTAACAATTGAATTCCCTTACTAAGAAAGATTAGTATCCTCTGCCTTTAATTACTAAGACCTTCAACTAGTTAGCTTATTCTATTATATTTACTAAGCTTAATATGCAATATATATTCTATTATATTCTTATAAAACCTAGCTTTACAACCTAAGCTGCCTTTAAGATGCAATATAGCTCTTTTGAACTAATAGTGCTGCTATTTGGGTTATATAATAGACTTGCCACCTTCTAGTGATATATTAATATTATCCTAATAGAGTATTTGGACTATTTCTGCTTTATTTATATTAATAATATCTTAATCTTCTTAAAGAATCACTAGGAATATTAATGCTATATATAGTTAGTCTTAAAATAGCTCTATAATATAAGCCTATAAGTTGATATTAATAAATATAAGTTTAAGGTAACTAAAACTAAGTTCTTAGGCTTTATTATCACTAACTATAGTATAAAAGTTAATCCTATAAAAGTATTAATAGTATAAGATTAGAAACTATTAATAACCAAATAATAAATTTAATTATTCCTAAGGTTTTATAACTTCTATTAGAGATTTATTAAAGCCTATAGATAAATCGCCTAACTATTAAACTATCTTACAACTAAAGAAATACTATTTACTTTTGTGTTAAATGAAAAGCAATAAGATTCCTTCTAATAGCTAAAGAAAAGACTTCTAATTGCACTTATACTCTTATATTTTTAGAACTATTAACCTACCTAAATAGAAACTAACTATTCTAACCTAGCTACTATAGGAGTATTAACTTAGAAAAGTAAAAAGGACAACTAATAGCACCCTATTGCCTTTTTCTCTAAAAGCTTATATAATACTTAGACTTATTATAAGATATATAACAAAAAGATGCTTACTATAATCTTAGCTTTATAAGAATAGGATATAGAACTATATAGTATATTAAAGTTCCTAATCTTAATAGACTATAAAGCATTAGAGTATTTTAGGTTAAAGAAGCTTCTTAACAAAAGACAAATCTAATAGATAGATATATTATCTAAGTATAACTATAAGATTACTTATCAACTAAGCAAAGAAAATACTATTACTAATATACTCTCTTAAAAAGACAAATTAACACTAACCCAAAAGGCAGCTAGAGAAGTAGAGTAAACTCATCAACTCCTTAACCCTAATAGTATTATAGCGCCTATCGAATTTCCTAAAGAACCTACTTTAAGCATTAACTTAATCTGAATAACTAAATAAGTCTTATAAGCAAATCGCTTAGAACTCTTGCTAAAAGACAATTGAGAAAAAGCAGTAAAAAATAAGAAGCTATAGTTAATGCTTCTTAATAGGTTACTACTATATGACAATAAGCTAGTTGTCCCTAAAGAACCTAATAACTTATGCACTTAGCTCCTTTAGCATATTTATAGTAATACTATAATAGCCTATCCTAATAAGATAAAGATAATTAAATTAATGCAATAGTACTATTAATGGCTTATATATTAATAAGATATAAAATGCTATATGGCTAATTGCTATAATTATTAATAAGCATATAAGCCTTATGATAAAACTCTAAGGCTATTTAGACTTCTACCCATCCTACTAAGGATATAAGATGATTTATTAATAGATTTTTATACCTTTAGTTCTACTAGCAATAGCTATAATATTATTTTTATTATTATTAACTATTTATCTAAGTGACATATTAGCCTACTAATATCAAAAAAAGCTATTGCTAAAATAGCTATCTCTTTATACTACTACTATATATAGAGATTTCATAGTAGTCCTTTGACTATTACTAGCAATAAAAGACTATAGTTTATCTTAGACTTTATAAATGAATTATTTATTCTATTAAAGACTAAACTTTAGCTCTTAACAACTAAGCATACTTAGATAGACAAATAGATAAAGATTATCAACTAGATAATTAATATATAACTTCATCCTTTTATTAAATACTTCCAAAATAATTAGGCCAACTTACTTCCTATATTAGACACTATTAGGGCTATTTGCCCTTATAAGTTTACTAGCCTATCACCTTTTATAGTCGACTATAGGTATAAACTAAGGTTATATTTTGACTAAATATTAGCCATCCGAAAATTTAATACTATTAGGGAAAAGCTGAATTAATAAGAAGCCTAAGCCTAAGTTAAGAGAATCAACAAAGTAGTATATTTCGCTTAGGAATTAATAGCCAAAGCTTAGGAGAGATAGTTATTCTAAGCAAATAAGAAGCAATATACTCTCAACTTTAGGCTAAGAGACCTTATTTATATTACTAAAAAATCCTAAAGAACTAATTAACCCTTTGATAAATTTGATTTCCCTATTATAAGACTATTTAGAATCAAAAAGATAGTCTACTACTTATATAAAGTAGAGTTATTAGAATCCTTCTAAATTTATAATATATTCTATACTAATAGACTTTATAAGGCTACTACTAATCCTCTTTTAGGATAGATCAACCCTTTCTAACTACCTATCAAAGTGGATAGCTATATAAAATAGAAGGTTAACTAAATCTTATTATCTAATATATAAAATAAATAGCTATACTATAAAGTTAGCTAAGTAGAATAAGACCTAAACGACTTATAGTATCTTGCTGCTAATTTTAAGAATTCTGCTTCTCTAATTAAGAGATATTATAATATTCACCCTAATGCACTTAGACTATTAGTCTAGTTAGATAACTAGTTATAAGCTACTTAGAATAATAATACTAATCTTAACTACCTTTTTAATAACCAACTAGTAAAGGTTAATATTTATTAGCAAAGACAAAAAAAGAATTAAGCTCCTTTAGTCCTCCTTTAACCTAATATATGCATATGCCATATAGGGCTTAAATTACTTCCTTTATTTACTTAAAGAATCTTACCTTTGCTCTTTTTCTTTATTTCTTGCCTAAAGCCTTATTAGTAGCAAAGCTGCCTAATGCCCTTCTTTATTTGATTCTTTTATTTAAACTCAAAAGTATCCCTTTGAAAATAACTATTTACTATTTTTCCTTATAACCTCAAATAACTCCTTAAATCTACTATAATAATACTACCCTTATAGAAAAATCTACTTTAGCAACTATTACTATAAGTATACTATCTCTTATAAGTACTACTAGCAACTTATATAATTAGAATAATAGCATTATAGCCTTAGCTTTAGCTATAAACCCTATACTAGGATCTGCTATTAACCCTCTGCCTAATGCAATAATAATAGATTAAACCTTTAAAGAGATTATAGCATTAGCAGATATACTTAATAAGTTGATAATAGCAGATACTAATATATTTAATGAAATAATTAAGGATGCTAATGCCTTCCTCTAAGGTGATACTCTTATCTAAGAAGCTTATAGTAAATATAGACTAGATAGATAAAGAACCTTTATTGCTAGGACTATACTAGCTGCTATAAACCCAGCCTAAGACCCTATTAATAAGAACAACTCCTATTCCTTAGCTACCTCTACTACTTTCAACCTACCTCAACTGCTAGTTAATTAGCCCAATAAACTATTAACATTAGATGAAGATAATAATAATAATAATAAAGATAATAAGTAATTTGAAAGTGCAAAGACTAATATAACTAAGAATTTAGAGTAAGCATTATAACAACTATAAGATAATATTAATAAGGTAAGTTAAGCAAATAAGTTAGCACTTATCCTAATAGGAAAGGGTAAAACCATTATATGTAAGATAATAGTTGGAAAGCCATCCAATTAGCTTAAAGATAAGTTAGAAAATGATAATAATAATAATAAGATGCTTATTAAGATAAAGAAAAATAGCAACTAAATACTATAAAAGGATAGCATACCTATTAAAAAGTCTTAACCTAATACTCTACAACTATTATGAAATCGCTTGCAAAAACAACTATAATAAGCAATTAGCTAATTTAACCTATTATAGATTATGCTAAAACTACTATGATTCAAAGTATCTAAATAGCAAATCTAAAAGATAATTATTAATGCTGCTTCTAATAATAACCAACTACCTACTAATATTAACCAAATTATCACTAAGATTAAAGCAAAAGGTGGCAACTTATTACAACTTAGGCATATAATCTTTGTTATATTATTCAAAGTAGTTAAGTTCAATAAACTACATAAAGACTTAGTAGCTATAAAAAGATAAAACAACTAATTATCTAAATAAGTCGAAACATAAGCTAAAAAGATCAAAAACTTATAAGCCGCCTCTAGTATACTCAACCCTCCTGCTAATACTCCTCTTATTGCTGCTAGTACCTCAAATAAACAAAAAGCTATTATAGCCTCTAAATTAGATGCAAAACAACTAAAAGCATCAAAATAGCTAAAATAAGTCATAGAAGACATAAGAGACTAATACATATTAAAAGACCTAAAGGATAGAAAATTAATTAGCGCTTTCAATAGTTTAGATAAGTTAATTAAACTTAGGATTACTACCATATGCACTAATAATAGTATAGACTTAGTAAGAATAAGGTTATTCCTTAGCAAAGTAGAAAATAAAATAATATATGACTTCACTAATTAGTATATTAAAGATAAGGCCATCTTGACCTTTATGAAGGGAGGGGTAATGTCATAATGTGACATAAGGGTAGAGTGGTGGCATAGAGAAGAATAGAGTACTAAGAGGACCTATTGCCTTAGTATAATAAATTAGGGTATTATACTATTTTCTTCACTTCGACATATGACTAAGAGTTGTTATATGCTAATAGAAGGCTAGGCAACACCTTTGATAAATAGGTTATCCTATCTTATACCTATCCTTTCTTTACTTTAGAATTTTATAAGATTATAGCATATTAATCTTATTAACTATATCAACATATGCCTTATTCTTACTATCATAGGAGCTATAAGTGCTCCTAAGGCATAGAACCTATGTAAGCAGCTTAGAATATATATTTAGATGCTTGCTAGCTTCTTAATGCCTTAGTATATATTTTACTATTATTCTCTTCTTATTATTATCAAAATAACCTTCTCTTAGACTATTATCATTCGAAAATAGGAGCTTAAGGACATATTAAAGAGAGAAAAGGGAGCTCCTAATATAGTTCCAATAACTATAGAAGAGAGGAAAGCAAAGATTATATTATTACTTAGTTAAGCAATAGAATTAATAGTTTGCGCTAAGTAGAAAGGCTTCTTCTTTGCATAGTAGTAATAGAAGCTATTATAGCTAAGGTATAATTTTGGTTCTTAGAGTTAATAGTACTTTATATAGTCAATATAGGAAATTAGGTTTTCAAAGAATAAGTCATTCGATAGAGGCTTTTGCATCTTAGAGATTTAAGAGCTTTATAAAACCTTTAAACTTTTATCTTAAGAGGTTTTTAGTAAGACTATTTGCATATATCTTATTAGTAGAAAGGTAAGTCACCTTAAAACTCTTATTTTTATATTCTTATCTTAACTATATATTATATATATTAATATAGTAGAGCTTAGTTGTAATTTGCTAAAGGTCTTTATTAATTAATCATATAGTCTATTACTTGTTATAAAAGATAGTTTATTTGGTTCTTATTTTGAGTATTAGCTCTTTGAAGAAGCACTTTAGAGCTATTGTCTCTTTGGCTATAGAAGCTACTCTTAGGAGCTTAGCTTCTATTATAGAGGTTATGATAGTAGATTATTGTAAAGCCTTTTAGATAATTGCACCCTTAAATAAGAAGATTATATAACCTTATGAAGAGCATCTTATCTTAGGGTTGTCTGCAAAGGATGCATTAGAAGAGATTATTAGCTTATTGCTTTTATTATATTTGTCAAAGGTTATACTTAGAAACCTTATGCTCTAAAGATATCTAAGCATCTAATTAATAGCATTAAGGTGCTATTAGCTAGGGTTTATATAGAATTAAGATAGCTAAGAGGTAGTATATACTATACTTAGTTAAAGCATAATAGCTATATATAGCATTAACTTAACCTTTTCTTAGTATTCCTTAATTATATTTATAAAAAAGGTCTTATAGTTCTTTTATAGTTTATATTAAAGGAGAAGTATTATTAATATTTATATTTAAGGTAGATTAAATTTATTAGTAAGCTTCTTAATATATGTATTATAAAGCAAAGTGATCTTGCTATTCTCTTTATCTCTTATGACTCTTATCTCTAAGAACCACTTAATATCCCTTATAGTAGTAAGCTTATAGGCCTTATTTAAGCTATTTATAATTCACTAAGCTTTTATAGAGTTTAAGGTATAGTAGATTATCTATATATTATTAATATAGAAGGTGAGAAACACTAATTTTAACCTATTAGTATATATATAAGGCTTTTCTCCTATTAGCTTTAGCTTTAGAACATATAAAGTATTAGTAAAATCTCTATACTATAGAGTAGGTAAATTATAGAGGCTATATAAAGCATATTAAAGCTTTATAAACTTATTCTTTTGCTTCTAATCATTAGATAAGTAGTAGGTAACTAAAGCATTCTATAAGTCTCTTTTTATATTAATAAATGCATTTATAATATTATATTATTTAAGCTTTATATCAAATTTAGCTGCAATTGCTATAAGAACTTAAAAAGAATATAAAGCAAAAGTAGCTATATAAGTAGAAAATATTAATGCTTTATCTTATAAGTCTCCTTATATAATTATTCTTAATCTAAATTATATTATTTCTCCTAATAAGTTCAGCTTATAGGTGAAGACTTATTTCAAAGGTATAAGAGATAAGGTTGCCTTTAATATATTAATTACTTTCCAATAGTCTTTTGCTTTTAGGTTCCTAATCTCTTAATATGCTTTTTCCTTAAATTACTCTTTACAAGGATAATTTTAGAGTTCCTTTCAACTTATAGAAGCTTTTAGAAGCTTATCTTAAATTAGAGTAAAAAGGTTAGAATTTCCTCCTTTTGCTCTTATTTAAGTAATAGTAGCAATAATACTATAGACTACTTTAAACTTATTATTATTAATAGCTATAGGTTTTTGACTTATTTAGAATATTATAATAAAGTCATCTATCTTTTGCTTTTAGCTTATTATAAGTTCTTTAAATGCTAATAAGAGGTCCTTAGCTATTAAGGCATAGACTATATTCCTATTCTCTTTTCTCCTTTTTTACCTTTTAAGAGTTTGCTTCTTTTAGAGAGCTGCTTCTTATGCTTTAAAGGTCAACTTTCTCTTTCTAATAAGTTGATTCTATATAGGGCTAGTTGGTGGAGTTAAAGCAAAAGCTTTAAACTTATTATATTTTATTTTATCTATTATTAGAGAAAGCTTTCTTTCTTATGTTTCTATAGCCTATAGTATAAAGTTAATATATATTAGATTCTCTTAGGGTTTTTCCTTATATTTAGGTATCTTCTAAAGCAACTTATTATCCTTATCAACCTCTTTCTTTAGAGTTGATTTAGTTTTAATAAGAGTTTATATTCTTCTATTCCTTATTGCTTAAGGTGAAGTTTCTAGTTTAAGACTCTTTTGCTATACTTAGTCTAGTAGCTGCTTAATTTATATAATAAAAGAAAGTATATTATTATATGCTTCCTTAATAGAATAAGCTTTTAAGCTGCAAAAGAGGTTGCTCTTAGGCAAATCTGCCTATCTTGCGATTTTAAGGTCTTTTTCTCAACTTTCTTCTTAAGAGACTAGAATTATACTTTATCTATTAGTGGCATTTACTCCTAAGGTCTAAACTAAGAGTATAGACTTCTTATCTTTATCTAAAACTATTAGTTTACCTCTAATAGTAGTATTAGTATTTAGCTTATTTAAGCTCTTTTCTTTACTAATATTCTTAATATCTAGCTTAGCATCCTAAGTCTTAATATCTAATAAATCTTCCTTTTTAATATAATGGATAATCTCTTTTAGCTTTAGGAGTAGATGGCTAGCTTATTTTTTAGCTTTAGGAGTAAAGAATTAAAATTCATCAAAGTTAATATTTCTAAAGATTATAACTCTTTAGAGCTAACGCACCTAAATCCTATATATATTAATAGCATAATAACTAACTAAGTATCTAATATGCTCTCTTAGTTTAGTCTTAAAAGCTCTCTTATTATAGAGAGCCTTTCTATCTTTAACTAATAGATATGCATAAGAATTATATGCTTTTATATCGTTTTATTTTAGTCTTAGGTTAGTAGTTAGCTTTATGATAATCTTAGGATTATACTATTAGAAGTATTATCTAAACTAGCTATAGAGTACTTCATTTGGGCTCTTTTATCCTCTCCTTTATAAAGGCGACATATTATATAAGTATACTATAGTTAATACTACCTTTAGCTAAAGATAACTTAGTAGATTTGCAGATAAGAGCATTATAAGTGCCTTTTTAATAATCTCTACTTTAGCTCTTTCTACTCCTCCATTTAGCTTATATATATATATAGGTGTTGTCTTTACCTTTATTCCTTCTTCCTTATACTATTCTTTATATTTAGAAACTCCCAAAGGTAGGAAAATAGAAGTATTATTATTGCTTTAAAGTATACAGATAGAAAGGCTATATTAGCATTTAACTTATGCTTTAAATTTCTATATAATGCTAAATATTAAGGTTAAAGTCTTTTGGATAAAAGTATATCTAAAGATTTTCCTATTATATTTGTTATAGTATAACAAAAAAGGCGCAAGGTGGAATAAAGTACTAAGATAACCTATTATCTTAGTATAATAATTTAGGATAATATACTATTTTTCTTTGCTTTAACATATGATGTAAAATAGTAAGCTAGGCTGATAGTATAATAGAGAAAGAGGTAATAGTGAATTCAAGAGATCTTTGCAGACTTTGGAAAACTTGATTCTCTAAACTATAGGGGAAAGTAGTCTTTATATACAAAATATCTAGCTCTAGAATCTTCTATTATATAATTAGAAGATCCTATATTTATGCTAGATTATGAATTAGATCAAAGGAATATTAAAGGAATATTAAAGGAATATTGATTCATAATATAGTTTGTAATCAACTCCTTCTATGACTCATATAGTACTACTAAGTATAGTAATACTAAGTATAGTAGTATTATATATAGTAATATAGCTGTGATTTGCAGATTAATATGCCTTTTAAATCATAGCTTATAGTAATAGTTAAAACAGTTTTAAAATGTGATTTTAACTAAAAGGGAAAGAATAAAAAGGCTAGCAATTTCATCTTCTAGAAGCTCTTAATTAAGAGCTAATTGCTCTAAAAAGCCAATAAACTGAGGTTTAGCAAAAGGCTTAGTAAAACCATTAGCTTTTTGATTTAGTGTATTTATATATATGAGATCTATGACTCCTTTGTTAATTAGATCTCTTATATAGTGATATTTAACTGCTATATGCTTAGTCTGCTTATGAAACTGAGGATTTTTAGCTAATAATAAGGCTCTATTATTGTCTATATATAATAGGAGCTTATTTTGCATATATAAGCCTAATTCAATAAGAATTTGCTTTATATATATATAGCTTCCTTAGCAGCTGAATTAATAGCTATATATTTAGCTTTAGTTGTACTTTAAGCTATAACTAACTGCAGCTTAGATTTCCAGCTAAATAAGCAATTTGCTAAATAGAAGTAGAAACTAGTAGTAGATTTAGCTGAGCTGATATCTCTAGCATAATCAGCATTGCAATATCCACTAATATATTTATTAGGGCTATTTTTATAAATTAGCCCTAAGCTTTTAGTACCTTTAAGGTACCTTAAGAGGTTTTTGATTGCAATTATATGATTTTCGCTAGGATTTAAGGCAAATCTAGCTAATTTTATAACTATATAGCTAATATTAGGCCTAGTTACTAGCATTAGGAATAATAAGGAGCCTATTATTTGCTAGAAGCAAGTAATTTCGCTAGGAGTAGCCTTATTAGGATTAGGCTTTAGCTTTAATTTAGGCTCTATAGGGATTTCCTTAGCTTTACAATCTAGCATATCGAATTAGGTTAAGAGCTTAGTAATATAAGCTTTTTGATTTAGCTTTATATAACCCTTTTTATAGTTATATTCGATATTTATGCCTAAATAGTCTCTAATTAGCCCTAAATCCTTTAATTTAAAGAATTCTTTAAGATTCTTAATAAAGGATTTGATAGAATTGATATTTGGGCTAATTAGAGCTAAATTATCTACATATATATAGATGATTATATTTAGCTTTTTATTATATAAAATGCAATAATCTGCTAGTAAGATAGTAAAGCTTAGTTTTTGTATAAGGACTTCTTTGAGAGTAATAAACCATAGCCTAGCAGATTGCTTAAGGCCATATAAAGCTTTGTTGAGCTTTAGTAGCTTATTATTATATTTTGAGCTATATATACCTATAGGAGGGGTAATATATATCTTATAATTGATATTGCCTTATATAAAAGCATTATTTATATCGATTTTCCAGATAATCCAGCTATTTAGTACTGCTAAAGCAAATATTAGGCGCTAAGCCATTTGCTTAATAATGCTAGCAAAGGTGTTAATATAGTTTAGACTATATAGTTGCTTAAAGCCTTTAACTACAAATCTAGCTTTAAATTTATAGTATTCTTTATGATCTTTAAGCTTATAAACCCATTTAGTTTTTAGAGGTTTATAAGTACTAATAGTACTCTAAGCATTTTTGGGTATAATTTCCTATGTTTTTAGCTCTTCTAAAGAGTCTACTTCCTTTTGCATAGCTTTTAGCTAATACTCTTTATAAGCTGAGTTAATAGCTTCTTTGTATTTTTTAGGCTTTATAGGAATATTTATAGATTCTTCCTTTTTGATAATAATCTTAGTATTACTCTTAGTAGAGTATACTTTTAGAGTAGGGTTATTATCATTTGCCTTATAGCTTATAAAAGCTAAAGAAGCTAACTATATTGTAGTTTTGTAAACTGATAATGCTTATATATCTTTATCAATTAATCGGTTATTTAGCTCAATAGCTAAATTAGAGCTATTTTCATTAGGGAATATGCCTGGTAAGTTAGGCTTATTACAGCTTGAACCTTATATATTAGGTTGTTGTGACTTCTTAGCCATAGCTCTTATAGTAACATTAGGAGATAAATTAGAATAATCTTTAGCTTTGCCTCTTATTTTAGGCTTTGCTAAGCTTAGATTATATAATTGTTGATTATATGATTCTTAATCATCTAATTCATCACTTGATTCTCTAGAGTCTAATTGTAAATTAGCTCTTTTTGTAGGAAAATCATTATTACTATTAGGTAGAAGATTTTCTACCCCTTTGATTAAATCAATATAATTATCATATATTAACTCTTTGTTAGGAGTACTATTATGATGCTTAGTAAGGCATATGTCTTCCTTAATAGCCACGTTTTTAGAGCTTATAATAGCTCTATTTTTTAGTACATATATAAGGAAATTATTAGGAGATTCGAATCCTATTAAAATTCTTTTATTTGCCTTATCATTAAGCTTACTACCCCTCTAATTCTTATTTTTAAGAATATAAGTAGTAAAGCTTAATATTCTGATATAGTCTATATTAGGCTTCTTGCTATATAGTACTTTGTAAGGCGTCTTTCTAATAATAGAATTATAAGATTAATTCTTTATGTGAGCAATAGCTTATAATATTTAGGGCTATAGGTATAAAGGTATATTACTCTCTTTGTAGATGCTAATAAGCCTTTTGATTAAAAATCGATTTAGTTGCTTAGCTATGCTGTTTTAGGATGGAGAATAAGGGCTAGTATATTCGCAGATATACCTCTTATTTTTACAATAATTGCTCTATTTCTCTGATTTGAATTCCTTAGCATTATCAAGCTTAAAAGCCTTTATATTAGCTGATATAGGCTTAGTATTGCTGAATTAAGTATTAATCATATTTGTAAAATTAATTAATATGTTATATGCGTCAGCTTTTAGCTTAATAGCATATACCCAAATAGCTTTAGAGCCTCTATAAGTAATTATTATAAAATATCTTTCTTCTTTTAGACCTATAGTTGTAAAAGGCTTAGCTATATTAATATCAAATATAGTCAATAGGAGAGAATCTGATATAGGCTTTTTGCTGCCTTTTTCGGTAATTTTAGCTGAAATATATGACTTATAAAGCTTTAGGCTTAGATCTTGGATTTTCTTTAATCCGAAGCTATTCTCTATAGTCTTTAGTATAAGCTCCTTATTTATATGTCTTAGTTGCTTATGATATAAAGTAATATCATTAGGACTAAGAGCTTATACTTGAAATAGAGTTTGCTTTATATAAGAATCATCTAGTCGAATTTGGATAAAATAGGCTTTCTCTTCCTATTTTATCTTAATTGGCTCGCTTATATTAGGATGACTAAGCTAAGTAAGCTCTCAACTGAATTCGATCGACCAATTCTTATTAGTAAGCTCTTTAGAGCTTATTAAGGTTATTGCTAGGCTAGGTATATAATTTACCCCTTTAATTATAAGGCTAAGGCCATTTGCTTATATAGGAATATCTCTTATACCTAGAATAGGCATTTTTTCGCCATTTGCTATTATAATAGACTTATTAGAGATTAGTTTATAATTAATAAGCTAATCTCTATTAGGCGAATAGTGCTTAGTAGCCCTTGAGTCTAGTATAAATTTATCTTTGTAATCTATACTAGCTTGGCTAAGTATATAAGAATTACTCTTTATAAGAGTATTCTTTGCTTCTTGAGAAGCAATACTAGAATCATTATTCCATGCGCTTATTAGCATCTTACTAGAATTAGTTTTAGATTCTCTAGCCTTTTTAGCCTTCTGATTCTAAGGCCTTAATTCAGGGTGTAATTTAAAGCATTTTTCGCTTATATGACCACTAAGCTTATAGTATATATAGTATTTGCCGCTTGTTTTAGTAAAAGCCTTATTAGCTTAAGCTTTATTAGCTTAAGCTTTATTAGCTTTATAATCTGCATTAGCTCTTATGTGAGCTTCTTCTGATATTAGGTTATTTATTAAGCTCTTTAGGTTGATATCTTCTAGGTTATTTGATATCTCTTTATATTTTCTAAAGGCAAAGCTGTCGAATGAGCTAAGTAGACCCTTGAATATTAGGCTAGCTATTATTAGCTTAGGCAGAGGGCAGTCTAGTTGCTTTAAGTATATAGCACTAGATTGTATAGCATTAGTATACTTATTGATATTCCTATAAGAGCTATAGCTATTATCTACGATTTTGTTTATATATCAAGATATAAGCTCTAGCCCCTTAGTGTTATATATCGACTTTATAGCCCCAAAAAGCTCTTTAGCTGAGCTTTTGTCTCTAAATCTCTCTTGATTTTCTAGAGATATAATTGACTTTAGAGCGCCTAGAGCCTTTTTGCTAGCTCTCTCATAATTACTTAGTTTCTCCTAATACCTTATAGCTAATTCTTCTGATATAGGTATATAATTCTCTCCTTGTTTTTTAAAGTAGAGAGAGCGTTTAGGAGGTGATTCTAAGCCGTCTATATAAGACATATGGCCATTTATCTCTAGGAATAAGCTAGCTGTATTAATCCATTCTATGTAATTGGATTTTCCAACTAATAGCTCTCCTTAGAAAGTAGCCATTTTGCAGATTTATATATATATATATATATATATATATATATATATATATATATATATATATATTAGATTCTTTAGTAAAGAATCTTATATTTTTGCCCTAAATATAATAGCTAAACTTAACGCTATAAGAAGCTATGCTAGTAAAGGTTTCACTTATATATTAATAAGCAGAGGAAGCTGAGTTTTCTTATAACCCCTCTATAAACTAATATAAAACTACTAGTTTACTTTATCTTATATAATATAACTAGTATCTTATTCTAGCACCCTTTCTAAGGATAGCTTCTTAGCTAAAATAAGACCCTAATATATAAGGTATAATATAATCAAAGAGCTAGTCCAACAGCCACTTCCTACCGCTTAGATGTATCACCTAAAGAGTCTCATATAATACCACATAAGTCTAGGCACCCTAGTATGAGAAAATGATAATAGTGCCTAATATATAGCCTTAGCTAGCTTTTAAAAGCTTGCTAAATAAGCTAATTAGGGCTGCAGATTATACTCCTATTATCTCTAGAGGTAGCTAGCTTATAATGCTAGTACTTAGTCTTAAGGACTTAGGCCTTAATGGTTGGTTTTAAGCTCTAGGTGGTTAGTAGGGGTCTTATAGGAGTAATCTTACTATATATAGTATATTTGCACCCAGCTTTTTGTCGATTTAAGCTGATAATAGAAGCTCCTTTTGTCCCTTAATAGCTGATTGGCTAATTTAGCAAGGCTGCTCTGATTGGTTAAGTAGAGGTCTGCCTAAGTGAGATTTGCTAATTAGCTGCAAGAATTCGATTTGTGGGGAAGCACCTTATCTCTTATTAGTAAAGCTTAAAAGAATTGCTACTATATAAAATAGTAAGCTAGGCTGATAGTATAATAGAGAAAGAGGTAATAGTGAATTCAAGAGATCTTTGCAGACTTTGGAAAACTTAATTCTCTAAGCTATAGGAGAGAGTAGTCTTTATATACAAAATATCTAGCTTTAGAATCTTCTATTATATAATTAGAAGATCTTATATTTATGCTAGATTACGAATTAGATCAAAGGAATATTAAAGGAATATTAAAGGAATATTGATTCATAATATAGTTTATAATCAACTCCTTCTATGACTCATATAGTACTACTAAGTATAGTAATACTAAGTATAGTAGTACTATATATAGTAATATAGCTGTGATTTGCAGATCAACATATGATAAGGGATTATTATATGCTAATAGAGGACTAAGCAATGCCTTTAATAAATAGGTTATTCTACTTTATATCTACTCTCTTATTACTTTAGAATTTTATAAGATTATAGCATATTAATCTTATTAATTATATCAACATATGCCTTACTCTTACCATTATATAATTCTAAAGTCATTTCCCTTTAGCCTTATAAGGCAATATAATATACCTAGCAGAGGACTAATACCCCTTTAGAGATGTCTCTTATTAACCTTCTTACCTTAAGATCTCAACATATAGTAATAATCTATAAATCAGCCTCCTTATGACTCAATAGACTGCTATTATTTAATATGCTTAACATTTGGTACCTTCCTAAATTAAAATTAGAAAGAAGAGCTAATAGGCTTAGCTTGAAAAACTCACTAATAGTTAGTATTCTTTAGCTGACTTAAAAAGAAACTAGAAGACTACTTATCAAAGAGTATTCCAATAATAGTGCTATATAGGATGCTAACTTAGAAATAAACCTCTATAATCTCCCTAACCTATATGCAACCTAAGTTGACAAAGATATTAGACCTTATGATTAACTTTAGTGAACTTTCACTTAAAGAGGAAACACCTATTTTTCCCACCAACTAACTTCTACTAAGCAACTAATCAACTACTTTAGTTATTCCCTTAGGCATTTATACTTCCCTTCCTAATAATATAACTATAAGGTTAGCCAGCTTAGCATAAGCTGCTACTAAGAGTTTCCTTAACTTTATATGCTTTCTTACTTAAACTAACCTAAATAGTAAGAGGGATAAACTATTTAAGCTCCTTAATTTATGCACTTAGAGTAGGAAATAGTCTTAATACTTAAAAGATCAACTTAAGATAAAAGAATAATTAGTAGAGCACTTTTGCTAATATGCCAACTAATAAATATCTATAATATATACTCTTTAGGAATAAATCAATTAAACTAAAGTCAACTAACCTCCTCTTATATCTACCTCCTATTATAGCAATTAACCCTAAGACTTCTTAGCTAAAAGTATAACCTATAATAGAAGTATATAACCTGCTGATAATCTTACTCCTTACTAATAGCCTTATCTAGCTAAGATAAAGATACTAACTCCCTTCTTTAGTAGAGGAGAACTAAAGGTTAAAGATTAGACCTTTAATATAAAGCAAAAGATAAATATTAATTATACTAAGTTCCCTACTAATGCAATAGCTTTAGCATATATAGCTAGCCTAATGACTAATAATGCATATAGCCTTATTTAAGACTAATTAGCTAAAGGATCTATTAGATAGATCTACTCTACTTTATAACTCTTCTAAATATTGTAATAAGCATATAAAGTCAACTAAGAGACTAAAAGATAAAACACTAAAGACTAATAGAATAAGTTGCATTAGGGTGATTCTGCCTTTTCTACCTTCTAAGTAGAGTTCTATCGCTTAGCGTTGAAACTTAATAAATCAACTAATAAGCAATATAAGGCGCTATAAGATGAAGTATAAGTCTCCTTATTAGAATAGTTGTTGGATAGAAAATTTAATCATCCTAAGGACTTAGCTAATTAGTTTATAAATAAGAAGAATAAGTAATTACATTTATCTTTATAATATACTAATTATATAGAACCTAAGCAGAAACTAAGAGTAACTATCTAATCTATTCTACCCTAATAGATAAGACTAATCTACTAAGAATCCCCTTAGACTATAAAAGCTTAGGATCTCTTAGTAAAGAACCCTTAACCTTACTCCTCTTAAGTCCCTAAATAAAACCTCCCTACTAATAGATAGGCTACCTCTAATAATATATATTATAAATATAGTAAAAAAGAGCACTTTGCAAAGAACTACTTTAACCAAAATAAGATTATGCCTATCAAAGAGGAAGCATCTAATGAAATTATAGAAAACAATAATTAGCTATATACTAAGGACAACTATATAACCAACTTAGAAAATAAGTCACTTTAGGAGTATAAATGTCCCTCCTAAAGCATAACTAATACTAAGAAGCAATCAACTTAAGAAAGCTGATTAGTAGGGAATAATTCCTATTGAAGTATTATCTCTAATATAAGAATAACTATATAGACCTTAGTGCTCTAATCAACTATAAAGCTAATGCATTAAGTATAATCAATTGGAAAAAGCTAACCTTCCTAGCTAAGTTATTATACCCTTTAACTTACTACCTTAAATAGCTAATACTACTATAAGGATTTGATAGACAACCTAATAAAGCTATTAAATATATTATCTAATGTAATTTTACTATTAATAACTATACCTTTAAAGACTAATACCTCTTAGCTATTAACCTAAGGTTATATAATATAATAATAGGTCACAAATAATTAGTAGAAAATAATATTATAGTTAATTATTATTAAAAGAAACTTTACTAGCTAAAGATGTATTAATTAGACTAATAGGATGCTATATAATAGGACTAAGCTTTTGACTTTACCTTAACTAAAATACTCCTTTTGCTAATCAACTAACCTCTTATGTTGATAAACAACTAAGCTAAGCTAATTTAAGACTTTGCAATTTAATTAGCCACTTATTAAAAGTATAAATAGGAGTTAAAGCTAAATGCTATTCCAACTACTAAGCTAACTAGTCAAATTGCTACTATTATTATACTAGCTTTTAAGGCTAATATGCAATAAACTAAATTATTAGTTGGTATAATAATTATAGTAGAATTAAATTATATTCTTAAGAAATAATAATAACCTAAGGAAGAAATATACTCTATCAATAAAGATAATCCTAACGCATTAGGAAACTAAGTTAATATAGAACCTAATAAGTCAACCTAATTGCAAAAACACTTACTAACTTTTCTATATGACTTAACTAAATGTTTTTCGAAAACTATAGCTAATATATTACCTTCTTTTAGGCTAATTAACCATAAGATTAAGTTTAATAGACTTAAACTAATAATGAAAATAGCTTACTTATATAAAATAAGTAAACTAAAGTTGGAAAAAATATGAGAATACCTAATTGATAATCTAAAGAAAGGATTTATTAAATCATCTAACTCCTTCTACTTATCATCTATCCTATTTGTTAAGAAGCCTAATAGTAGTCTCTAATTCTATATTAACTACTAATAATTGAATTCCCTTACTAAGAAAGATTAGTACCCTTTGCCTTTAATCACTAAGACCCTCAACTAACTAGCCTATTTTATCATATTTACTAAGCTTAATATGTGATATATATTCTATTATATTCTTATAGAACCCAACTCTATAACCTAAGCTGCCTTTAGGATATAATATAGCTCTTTTAAACTAATAATGCTACTATTTAGGTTATATAATAAACCTACCACCTTTTAGTAATATATTAATATTATCCTAATAGAGTATTTGGATGATTTCTATTTTAGTTATATTAATAATATTTTAATCTTCTTAAAGAATCACTAGGAATATTAATACTATATATAGTTAGTCTTAGAATAGCTTTATAATATAAGCTTATAAGTCAATATTAATAAATATAAGTTTAAGGTAATTAAGACTAAGTTCTTAGGCTTTATTATTACTAATTATAATATAAAAGTTAATCCTACAAAAGTATTAATAGTATAAGATTAGGAACTACTAATAACTAAATAATAAGTTTAATTATTCCTAAGGTTTTATAACTTCTATTAGAGATTTATTAAAACTTATATATGAATCACCTAACTATTAAACTATCTTATAACTAAAGATATACTATCTACTTTTGCGTTAGATAAAGAGCAATAAGATTCCTTCTAATAGCTAAAGAAAAGACTCCTAATTATACTTATGCTTTTGTATTTTTAGAACTACTAATCTACTTAAGTAGAGACCAACTATTCTAACCTAGCTGCCATAAGAGTATTAACTTAGAAAAGTAAAAAAGATAACTAATAGCATCTTATTGCCTTCTTCTCTAAAAGCTTATATAATGCTAAGACTTACTATAAGATATATAATAAAGAGATGCTTACTATAATCTTAGCTTTATAAGAATAAGATTTAAAACTATATAGTATATTAAAGTTCTTAATCTTAATAGACTATAAAGCATTAGAGTATTTTAGGTTAAAGAAGCTTCTTAATAAGAGATAAATCCAATAGATGGATATACTATTTAGGTATAACTATAAGATTATCTATTAACTAAGCAAAGAAAATACTATTACTAATATGCTCTTTTGAAAAGACAAATTAATGCTAATCCAAAAGGCAGCTAGAGAAGTAGAGTAAACTTATTAACTTCTTAACCCTAATAGCATTATAGCGCCTGTCGAATTCCTTAGAGAACCTACCTTAGGTGTTGACTTAATCCAAATAACTAAGTAGGTCTTATAAGCAAATCACTTAGAACCTCTACTAAAAGATAATTAAGAAAAAGTAGTAAAAAATAAGAAGCTATAGTTAATACTCTCTAATAGGTTACTATTATATAATAATAAGCTAATTGTCCCTAAAGAACCTAACAACTTATACACTTAACTCCTTTAGCATATTTATAATAGTATTATAATAGCTTATCCTAATAGGATAAAGACAATTGAATTAGTATAATAGTACTACTAATAGCCTATATACTAATAAGATATAAAATGCTATATGGCTAATTGCTATAATTATTAATAAGCCTATAAGCCTTATGATAAAACTCTAAGGCTGCTTAGACTTCTCCTTATCTTACTAAGGATATAAGATGATTTGTTACTAGATTTTTATACCTTTAGTTCTACTAGCAATAGCTATAATACTATTTTTATTATTATCAACTATTTATCTAAGCAATATATTAGTCTACTAATGTTGAAAAAAGCTATAGCTAAAATAGCTGCCTCCTTATATTACTACTATATATAGAGGTTTTATAATAGTCCTTTAACTATTATTGGCAATAAAGGACTATAGTTTATCTTAGACTTTATAAATAAACTATTTATTCTATTAAGGACTAAACTCTAGCTCTTAATAGCTAAGTATACTTAGATGGATAGATAGACTAAGATTATTAATTAGATAATTAATATATGACTTTATTCTTTTATTAACTACTTCTAAAATAATTAGGCCAACTTACTTCTTATATTAGATGCTACTAAGGCTGCTTACCCTTATAAGTCTATTAGCTTATCACCTTTTATAGTCAACTATAAGTATAAACTAAGGTTAGATTTTGACTAAATACTAGCTATTTAAAAATTTAATATTATTAGGGAAAAGCTAAATCAATAGAAAGCCTAAGCCTAAGCTAAGAGAATTAATAAAATAGTATACTTTGCTTAAGAATCAATAGCTAAAGCTTAAAAGAAATAGTTATTCTAAGCAAACAAAAAGTAATATACTTTTAACTTTAGGCTAAAAGACTTTATTTATATTACTAAGAAATCCTAAAGAACTAACTAATCCTTTAATAAACTTGATTTCCTTATTATAAGACTATTTAGAATCAAAAAGATAGTCTACTACTTATATAAAGTAGAATTATTAGAATCCTTTTGAATTTATAATATATTTTATGCTAATAGACTTTATAAGGCTATTATTAACTCTCTTTTAGGATAGATTAACCCCTTATAACCACCTATCAAAGTAGATAGCTATATAAAGTAGAAAGTCAACTAGATCTTATTATCTAATATATAAAACAAATAATTATACTATAAAGTTAGCTAGGTAGAGTAGGACCTAGACGACTAATAATATCCTACTGCTAATTTCAAAAATTCTACCTCTTTAATTAAGAAATATTATAACACCTACCCTAATGCACTTAGACTATTAGTTCAGCTAAATAACTAGTTATAGGCTGCTTAGAATAATAAGACTAATTCTAACTATCCTCTTAATAACTAATTAGTAAAGGTTAATATTTATTAGCAAAAATAAAGAAAGAATTAGGCTTTCTTAGTCTCCCTTTGACCTAATATATATATATGCTATATAAGGCTTAAATTGCTTCTTTTGTTTACTTGAAGAATCTCACCTTTGCTCTTTTTCTTTATTTCTTGCCTAACGCCTTATTAGTAGCAAGGCTGCCTAGCGCCCTTCTTTATTTGATTCTTTTATTTAAGCTTAAAGGTCCTCCTTTAAGAATAACTATTCACCACCTTCCCCTACAACCTTAAATAATTCCCCCAAATCTACTACTATAATACTACCCTTATAGAAAAACTACCTTAGCGACTATTACTATAAGTATATCACCTCCTGCAATCACTATTAGCAACCTATATAATTAGAATAACAACGCCATAGCCTTAGCTCTAGCTATAAACCCTATACTAGAACCTACTATTAACCTTCTGCCTAATGTAATAATAACAAACTAAAGCTATAAAGAAATTATAGCATTAGCAGATATACTTAATAGGTTGATAATAGCAGATACTAGCGCATTTAATCAAATGGTTAAAGATGCCTAAGAAATGCTCTATAATAATAACCTTATCCTAAAAGCTAGCAATAAGCATAGATCAGATAGACTAAGAACCTTTATTACTAAAACTACCTTAGCTGCTATAAACCCTACCTAAAACCCTATTAATAATAACAACTCCTACTCTCTAAAGCTTCCTACTACCCTTAACCTACTGCAACTACTAATTGCTTAGCTTAATAAACTAATAATATCTGATAAGGATAATAATAATAATAATAATAATAATAATAATAATAATAATAATAATAATAAGAATAACTAGTAATTCGAAAGTGCAAAAACTACTATAAGTGAAAAATTAAAGCAGATATTATAGCAA
Organism: Diplocarpon rosae; assembly: GCA_032760415.1. Taxonomy (NCBI): domain Eukaryota; kingdom Fungi; phylum Ascomycota; class Leotiomycetes; order Helotiales; family Drepanopezizaceae; genus Diplocarpon; species Diplocarpon rosae. The sequence continues at coordinate 63,566 of JAUBYV010000005.1, forward strand.
CAATAGGAAGAAGATAATAAGGCAAAATAAGCTAGTAGGTTAGCATTTAGTTTAGCAAGAAAAGGCAAAGCTATTATATATAAGATAATAGTTGGAAAACTATCTAATTAGCTTAAAGATAAGTTAGAAAATAATAATAATAAAGATAATATGCTAATTAAGATAAAGAAGAATAGCAAGTAAATGCTATAAAAGGATAATATACTAATTAAGAAATCCTAACCTAATATGCTTTATTTACTATAAAACTAGTTGCAAGAATAGCTATAATAAGCAATTAACTAATTTAACTTATTATAGATAATGCTAAAGCTACTATAATTTAAAGTATCTAAATAATAAATTTAGAAAACTATTATTAATACTACCTCTAACAACAACCAACTATTAGCAAATATTAACTAAACTATTGCGAAAATCAAAGCAAAAGGTAGCAACTTACTATAACTTAGATATATGATTTTTGTTATATTATTTAAAGCAGTTGAATTTAATAAACTTTATAAAGACTTAGCTATTTTAAAGAAGAAGAATAATAAACTAACTAAGAAAGTCAATACTTAGGCTAAATAGATTGAAAATATATAAGCTGCCTTTAACCAACTTAACCCTTCTGCTAGCATACCTTTAGCTGCTACTATTATCCTAAATAAGCATAAGTCTACTATAGCTCTATAATTAGATAATATAAAGTAACTAAAATTATCAAAATAGCCTAAATAAGTTAGTAAAGAGATAAGGGACTAATATATATTAAAAAATCCAAAAGATAGAAAATTAATTAGTACCTTTAATAGTTTAGACAAATTAATTAAGCTTAGAATTACTACTATATGCACTAATAGTAGTATAAATTTAATAAAGATAAAATTATTTCTAAGCAAAGCAGAAAATAGGATAATATATGACTTTATAGACTAATATATCAAAGATAAAGTCATCTTAAACTCTTTAGAAGGAGGGGTAATATTATAGTATAACAAAAAAGGCATAAGGTGGAATAAAGTACTAAGATGACCTATTATCTTAGTATAATAATTTAGGATAATATACTATTTTTCTTTGCTTTGACATATAATAAGGAATTATTATATGCTAATAAAGGACTAAGCGACGCCTTTAATAAATGGGTTATCCTACCTTATATCTACTCTCTTATTACTTTAGAATTTTATAAGACTATAGCATATTAATCTTATCAACTATATCAACATATGCCTTGCTTTTGCTATCATAATATTTATCTTTTATTAAAAGAAGCTAATTGTTAAGTATAAGCTTTAAGGTATTATAGTCAAATAGATCTTAAGAGTATCTATAAAAGGGTCTAAGAGATTTATTATCTAATTCTCTTATTAATATAACCTATTTAGCTTTAGATTAAATATAAGCTTTACAACTAATTTAGAGTACTCCTTTGATCTTTACCTTCTTTGCGCTAAAGATAAGCTTCTCTAGTGCTTTAGCTTCTAAATGGCTAAAACAAAGGTGCTATATATATGCTTTATCTCCTCTTAGGCATATATAAGCACTACTCTAAAAACCATAATTAGCTTAATATTATATTATTAAAAAGAGTAAAGCTATAGGTTATATATCATTAGGACAAATAGGAGATTTATAGAAGTTGAGTAGCTTATATTTAAAGACTATAACATTTGATTTATGCTTTAGCTTCTTTAAAACTATATTATTATCTATTATCCCTTTTTATAAAGTTGTATCTAATCCTATATACTAAACACTAGCTCTCTTTAATAAAGGCTTAGAGATTATATTAATATTAAAACTATTTATAAGAGCTATATTCTAAAGCTTTAGATTAGAACTATCTATAAAGACCCCTTTGAAAAGATAAGTACCTTATCCTCTTACTAGTAGACTAAAGCTTTTAGCTTCTATGCAATCAGTTGGGTGTAATTCAACTAAAGAACTAGGAACTAAAAGCTCCTCTTAGTTAACTAAATAAGTGGCAGCATAATTATTAAGAAGGGTTATATTTAAGAGTAGATAAGGAGCTTTATCTAGCATAAAATATATATTAGGTAAAAAGTTGTTAAATACCTTTGGATCTAAGAGAGTAGCAACTACTTTACTAAAAGAAGAAGATATATATAAAGCTCTTTTGTCTTTAGCTTTACCTTTGATAATCTAATTAATAGGTAGAGTTTTGACTTTACTTAGCTTATAATAGAGGTCTTTATACTCCTTTCTAGTATAATGCTCTCTAATTTGTTTAATCTTATTAGAGGTAGAGAAGTATTTAATACTATCTCTTATTCTATTAAGGGTAAACCTAAGCTTCTTATAGTCTTTTAGATTCCAATAGTGCTTACTGCTTATTATATTATTGCAAGGGCACTTAGTATGCTTTGCAGATCCCTTATATCTACTCCTATTATTAATTGACTTAGAGCTTAAGCTTAGAGTACTTCTTATTGAAGCATATACCCTTATAGATTGCTTCGCTAAGGGATTAGCTAAAGAGTGCTCTATAAGGCTCCTAAACCAGTTGATATAGTAGATTATATTATAAGGGTAAGGTATATTTATTTTATTATCTTAGAGAATCTCTACTTAATATTATTACAACTAGTTTAAAGCTTAGTGTTATATTACTATAAGGAATTTAGTTATAGCTAAGGTCCCTTTTATCTTAGGAATCTAATAGGTTCTTATATCTTAATATATTTCCTAGAAACTATTAAGCTATGCTTTTGGATTAGTCTTACTATAAGAAGTCTTAGTAAGCTTATTAATATAATTATCCTTTAGAGTTTCTTCTATACTTACATCTAAGGGAGTAAGCTTCCTATGTAAATACTTAATAATCTATTAGATAGTATCTTTGTCTCTATCTTAATAGTCTTGCTAAGTAGAAAGTAGAAGAGGGAGAGCAATTATAGTAATAATCCACTTATAGAGTTGACTATAATAGTGCTTTATATTCTTCTAATTGTTAAGCTCTTATTAGTATAGCTTCTAGCTAATGCTTTAGTTCATATATATATCCTTTAATTCAGATGGCTTTAGCTTCTTAGGTTTATCTTAAGTAGATAGTTAAAAGGTATTTAGATCTTCTTGCATTAAGCTATATTCCCAACTAAGAAGCTTCTCTTAGTATTCCTTTTCTATTTGTTTATCTTATTCCTTCAAAAACTTATTTATTCTAAGTGCTATAGGCTTATATATAAGAACATTTAGAGCTTTATTTATATATATTAGTATATTAGAATCATTTGAAGTATTATTTGTGAATTAAATATCTATCATAAGACATTTAAGGTATATTAGAAGGCTAACGACTTTAGCTTAGAATTAGAGTTTAAAGTACTATTACTACTATAATCTATAGTTGGTGAGCATAGCTCTAAAGCTAAGAAAAGACTAAATATAATTAATCTTATATCATAAGGAGCATTATTCCAGTGATTGGTAGAGTGAAGAAGGATGAATTCTATATAATGGTTATGCTAGCTACTAAGTAGCATTATTAGAAGGTGGTTGACTCCTTCTAATAATGCTTTAGTAGTGCCTATAGAAGGTGCCTATTATTATATAATGCACTTATTAAATAATGCATATAATAATGCTAAGGTGTGAGAATATCCTATGCTCTTCTAAGACCTATTATATAATATAAGAATATATTTGTCAGATATACCCTAATAGTTATGCTATAGCTTTAACCCCTTCTAATTAATCTAAGAAGTATTCCTCTTTGCTAATCATAATCTATCCCAATAGGCATATTATCTAAACCTTGCTAGTACTCTCTTCTAGCAGTCTGCCTTTGATAGGTATAAACCTTATTAGAGCCTAATATAGTATCTTCTTCTTTTATCCTAAAGACTCTGCTGCTAATGTTTAGTCTAGTTGAGGTTGTCACAGCGTAACAAAAAAGGCGCAAGGTGGAATAGAGTATTAGGACAACCTATTGTCTTAGTATAACGATTTAGGATAATGCACTGTTTTTCTTTGCTTCGACATATGACAAGGGATCATTATATGCTAATAGAGGACTAGGCGACACCTTTGATAAATGGGTTATTCTACCTTATATCTACTCTTTTATTACTTTAGAATTTTATAAGATTATAGCATATTAATCTTATCAACTATATCAACATATGCCTTATTCTTACTATTATATAATTCTAAAGTCATTTCCCTTTAGCCTTATAAAGTGATATAATATACTTAGCAGAGGACTAATACCCCCTTAGAGATATCTCCTATCAACCTTTTCACCTTAAGATCTTAACATATAGTAATACTTTGCGAATCAGCTTCCTTATAACTTAATAGACTACTACTATTTGATATGCTTAACATTTGGTACCTTTCTAAATTAAAACTAGAAAGAAGAGTTAGTAGGCTTAGCTTGAAAAACTCACTAATAGATATTATCCTAGAAATAAACCTCTATAATCTCCCTAACCTATATGCAACCTAAGTTGATAAAGATATTAGACCTTGCGATCAACTCTAGTGAACTTTCACTTAGAGAGGGAATATCTGCCTTTCTTATTAACCAACTTCTACTAAGCAACTAATCGACTACTTTAGTTATTCCCTTAGGCATCTATGTTTCCCTTCCTAATAATATAACTATAAGGTTAGCTAGCTTAGCATAAGCTACTATTAAGTGTTTCCTTAACCTTATATGCTCTTTTACTTAGACTAACCTAAAAAGCAAAAGAGATAAACTCTTTAAGCTCCTTAATTTATGCACTTAAAGTAGAAAATAGTCTTAATACTTAAAAGATTAACTTAAGGTGGAAGAATAACTAATAAAGTACCTTTGCTAATATGCCAACTAATAAATATCTATAATATATGCTCTTTAGGAATAGATTAATTAAACCAAAGTTGACTAACCTCCTTTTACATCTACCTCCTATTATAGCAATCAACTCTAAGACTCCTTAGCTAAGAGTATAACTTATAATAGAAGTATATAACCTGCTAATAATTTTGCTTCTTACTAATAGCCTTATTTAGCTAAGATGAAAACACTAAGTCCCTTCTTTAGTAGAAGAGAACTAAAAGTCAAAGATTAGATCTTTGATATAAAGCAAAAGATGAATATTAATTATACTAAGTTCTCTACTAATGCAATAGCTCTAGCATATATAGTTAGCCTAATGACTAGTAATACACATAGCCTTATTTGAGACTAATTAGCTAAAGGATCTATTAGACAAATCTATTCTACTCTATAACTCTTCTAAATATTATGATAAGCATATAGAGTTAGCTAAGAGACTAAGAGACAAAACGCTAAAGACTAATGGAATAAGTTGCATTAAGATAGTTCTGCCTTTTCTACCTTTTAGGTAGAGTTTTATCACTTAGTGTTGAAACTTAATAAATCAACTAATAAGCAATATAAGGTGCTATAGGACAAAGTATAAGTCTCCTTATTAGAATAGTTGTTAGATAGGAAATTCGACTATCCTAAGGACTTAGCTAATTAGTTTATAGATAAAGAGAATAGATAATTATATTTATTTTTATAATATATTAACTATATAGAACCTAAGCAGAAACTAAGACTGACTATTTAGTCTACTCTACCCTAATAGATAGGACTAATCTATTAGGAATCCCCTTAGACTATAAAAGCTTAGGATCCCTTAGTAAAGAACCCTTAACCTTACTCCTCTTAGGTCCTTAAATGAAACCTCCCTACTAATAGATAGGCTACCTTTAATAATATATATTACAAATAAAGTAAAAAAGGGCACTTTGTAAGAAACTGCCTTAACTAAAATAAGATTATGCCTATTAAAGAGGAAGCATCTAATAAAACTATAGAAAATGATAATTAGCTATATACTAAGGACAATTATGCAACTAACTTAGAAAATAAGTCACTTTAGGAGTATAGATGTCCCTCTTAGAGTATAACTAATACTAAGAAGCAGTCGACTTAAGAAAGCTAATTGGTAGGGAATAATTCCTATTAAAGTACTATCTCTAATGTAAGAATAAGTATATAGACCTTAGTGCTCTAATCAACTATAGAGCTAATGCATCAAGTATAATTAATTGGAAAAAGCTGACCTCTTTAGCTAAGTTACTATACCTTCTGACTTACTACCTTAAATAGCTAATACTACTATAAGGATTCAATAGACAACCTAGTAAAGCTATCAAATATATTATCTAATGCGACTTTACTATTAACAATTATACCTTTAAAGACTAATACCTTTTAGCTATTAACCTAAGGTTATATGATATGATAATAGGTCGCAAGTAGTTAGTAGAAAATAATATTATAGTTAATTATCATCAAAAGAAACTTTATTAGCTAGAGATATACTAATTAGACTAATAGGATACTATACAATAAGATTAAGCTTTTAACTCTACTCTAACTAAAGTACTCCTTATGCTAATCAACTAACCCTTTATATTGATGAACAACTAAGCTAGGCTAATTTAGGACTTTGCAATTTAATTAGCCACCTATTAGAAGCATAGATAAGAGTTAGAGCTAACTGCTATTCCAACTATTATGCTAACTAGTCAAATTGCTACTATTACTATGCTAGCCTTTAAGGCTAATATGCGACAAATTAAATTATTAGTTGGTATAATAACTATAGCTAAATTAGACTATATTCTTAAGAAATAATAATAACTTAAGGAAGAAATATACTTTATTAATAAAGATAATCCTAATGCATTAAGGAACAAAGTTGATATAGAATCTAATAAGTTAAACTAATTGCAAAAACGCTTATTAACCTTTCTATATAATCTAACTAAATGTTTTTCGAAAACTGCAGCTAATATATTACCTTCTTTTAGGCTAATCGACTATAAGATCAAGTTTAATAGACCTAAACTAATAATGAAAATAGCTTACCTATATAAAATAAGCAAACTAAAGTTGGAAATAATAAGAGAATACCTAATTAATAATCTAAAGAAAGGATTTATTAAACTATCCAACTCCTTCTACTTATTGCTTATCCTATTTGTTAAGAAGCCTAATAGTAGTCTTTAATTCTGCATTAACTACCAACAATTGAATTCCCTTACTAAGAAAGATTAGTACCCTCTGCCTTTAATCACTAAGACCTTTGACTAATTAGCCTATTCTATTATATTCACTAAGCTTAACATATGACATATATTCTATTATATTCTTATAGAACCTAGCTTTATGACCTAAGCTGCCTTTAGGATATAATATAGCTCTTTTGAACTAGTATTATTGCTATTTGAGTTATATAATAGACCTACCACCTTCTAGTGATATATTAATACTATCCTAATAAAGTATTTAGATGATTTCTATTTTGCTTATATTAATAACATTTTGATCTTCTTAAATAATCACTAAGAATATTAACATTATATACAATTAGTCTTAGAATAGCTCTACGACATAGGCCTGCAAGTCGATATTAATAAATGTAAGTTTAAGGTAACTAAGACTAAGTTCCTAGGCTTTATTATCACCAACTATAATATGAAAGTTAATCCTGCAAAAGTATTAATAGTCTAAGATTAGAAACCACTAATAACTAAATGATAAGTTTAGTTATTCCTAAGGTTTTATAACTTCTACTAAAGATTTATTAAAGCCTATAAATGAATCACTTAACTATTAAACCACCTTATAACTAAAGATATACTATCTACTTTTGCATTAGATAAAGAGTAATAAGATTCCTTCTAATAGCTAAAGAAAAGACTCTTAACTATACTTATATTTTTGTATTTTTAGAACTATTAACCTATTTGAGTGGAGACTAACTATTTTAACCTAACTGCTATAGGAGTATTAACTTAGAAAAGTGAGGAAAACAACTAATAGCACCCTATTGCCTTCTTCTCTAAAAGCCTATATAATGCTAAAACTTACTATAAGATATATGATAAAGAGATACTTGCTATAATCTTAGCTCTATAAGAATAAGATATAGAACTATATAGTATATTAAAGTTCCTAATCTTAATAGACTATAAAGCACTAAAGTATTTTGGGTCAAAGAAGCTTCTTAATAAAAGATAAATCCAATAGATAAATATATTATCTAAATATAACTATAAGATTACCTACTAATTAGGCAAAGAAAATACTATTACTAATATACTCTTTCGAAAAGACGAATTAACACCAACCTAAAAGGCAGCTAAAGAAGTAGAGCAAACTTATCAACTTCTTAACCCTAATAGCATTATAGCACCTGTCGAATTCCCTAGAGAACCTACTCTAAGCATCAACTTAATCCAAATAACTAAGCAGGTCTTATAAGCAAATCACTTAGAACTTCTACTAAAAGATAATTAAGAAAAAGTAGTAAAGAATAAAAAGCTATAGTTAATACTCTCTAATAGGTTACTATTATATGATGATAGGCTAGTTATCCCTAAAGAACCTAACAACTTATATATCTAACTCCTTTAGTATATTTATAATAGTATTATAATAGCCTATCCTAGTAGGACAAAGACAATTGAATTAGTATAATAGTACTATTAGTAGCCTATATACTAATAAGATATAGAATACTATATGGCTAATTGCTATGATTATTAATAAGCCTATAAGCCTTATAATAAAACTCTAAGGCTACTTAGACCTCTTCCTATCCTACTAAGGATATAGGATGATTTGTCAATAGATTTTTATACCTTTAGTTCTATTAGCAATAGCTATAATACTATTTTTATTATTATCAACTATTTATCTAAGCAATATATTAGTCTACTAATGTTGAAAAAAGCTATAGCTAAAATAGCTGCCTCCTTATATTACTACTATATATAGAGGTTTTATAATAGTCCTTTAACTATTATTAGCAATAAAGGACTATAGTTTATCTTAGACTTTATAAATAAATTATCTATTCTATTAAGGACTAAACTTTAGCTTTTAACAGCTAAGTATACTTAGATAGATAGATAGACTAAGATTATTAATTAGATAATTAATATATAACTTTATCCTTTTGTTAACTACTTCTAAAATAATTAAGCTAATTTACTTCTTATGTTAGATGCTGCTAAGGCTATTTGCCCTTATAAGTCTACTAGCCTATTACCCTTTATAGTCAACTATAGATATAAACTAAGGTTAGATTTTGACTAAATATTAGCTATTTGAAAATTTAATAGTATTAAGGAAAAGCTAAATCAATAGAAAGCTTAAGCTTAAGCTAAGAGAATTAATAAAGTAGTATACTTTGCTTAAGAATCTATAGCTAAAGCTTAGGAGAGATAATTATTCTAAGCAAATAAGAGGCAATATACTCTTAACTTTAGGCTAAGAGACCTTATTTATATTACTAAGAAATCCTAGAGAATCAACTAATCCTCTAATAAACTTAATTTCCTTATCATAGGATTATTTAGAATCAAAAAGATAGTCTACTATTTATATAAAGTTAAGTTATTAGAATCCTTCTAAATTCATAATATATTCTATACTAATAGACTTTGTAAAGCTGCTACTAATCTTCTTCTAGGATAAATCAACCCCCTATAACTACCTATTAAAGTAGATGACTATATAAAGTAGAAGGTTAATTAGATCTTATCATCTAATATATAAAATAAATAGCTATACTATAAAGTTAGCTAAGTAGAGTAGGACCTAGACAACTAATAATATTCTACTACTAATTTCAAGAATTCTGCTTTTCTAATCAAGAGATATTATAATACTTACCCTAATGCACCTAAACTATTAGTTTAGCTAGATAATTAGTTATAAGCTGCTTAAAATAATAATACTAATCTTAACCACCCCTTTGACAACTAACTAGTAAAGGTTAGTATTTATTAGCAAAGATAAAGAAAGAACTAAGCTCCTTTAGTCCTCCTTTGACCTAATGTATATATATATTATATAGGGCTTAAATTGCTTCCTTTATTTACTTAAAGAATCTCACCTTTGTTCTTTTTCTTTATTTCCTACCTAAAGCCTTATTAGTAGCAAGGCTGCCTAGCGCCCTTCTTTATTTGATTCTTTTATTTAAACTTAAAGGTATCCCCTTGAAAATAACTCTTTACTATCTTCCCTAATAACCTTAAATAATCCCCCTAAATTTACTATTATAATACCAACCTTATAAAAAATCTGCCTTAACAACTATCATTATAAGTATACTACCTCCTATAAGCTCTATAAGCAACTTATATAATCAAAATGATAATACTATAGCCTTAGCTTTAGCTATAAACCCTATACTAGGATCTGCTACTAACCCTCTACCTAATGCGATAATAATAAACCTTAGCTTTAAAGAAATCATAGCACTAGTAGATATACTTAATAAGTTGATAATAGCAGATATTAGCATATTTAATCAAATAATTAATAACACCTAAGAAATGCTCTATAATAATAACCTTATCCTAAAAGCTTATAATAAGCATAGATTAGATAGACTAAAAACTTCTATCGCCTAAGCTGCCTTAGCTGCTGCAACCTCTGCCTAGAACCCTATTAATAATAATAACTCCTACTCCCTAAAGCTCTCTGCTACTTCTAACCTACTGCAACTGCTAGTTGCTTAGCTCAATGAACTAATAACATCTAATAAGGATAATAATAATAATAATAATAATAAGAATAATTAGCAATTCGAAAGTGCAAAAACTACTATAAGCAAAAAATTAGAGCAGATATTATAGCAATAATAGGAAGAAGTTAATAAGGCAGGATAAGCTAATAGGTTAGCACTTAGTCTGGCAAGAAAGGGCAAAGCCATTATATATAAGATAATAATTGGAAAACCATCTAATTAGCTTAAAGATAAGTTAGAAAATAATAATAATAAAGATAATATGCTAATTAAGACAAAGAAGAATAGCAACTAAGTATTATAAAAGGATAATATACTAGTTAAGAAATCCTAACTTAGTATGCTTTATTTACTATAAAACTAATTATAAGAATAGCTATAATAAGCGATTAGCTAATTCAACCTACTATAAATAGTGCTAAAGCTATTATAATTTAGAGTATCTAAATAATAAATTTGAAAAACTATTATTAATATTATCTCTAATAACAACTAACTATTAGCAAATATCAATTAAACTATTGCGAAAATTAAGGCAAAAGGTGGCAACTTACTACAACTTAAATATATAATTTTTATTATATTATTCAAAGCAGTCGAATTTAATCAACTTTATAAAGACTTAGCTGCTTTAAAGAAATAGAATAATAAACTAACTAAGGAAGTCAACACTTAGGCTAAATAGATTAAAAATATATAAGCTGCCTTTGACTAACCTAACCCTTCTACTAATACGCCTTTAGCTGCTACTACTACCCTAAATAAGCGCAAGTCTACTATAGCTCTATAATTAGATAATATAAAGCGACTAAAATCATTGAAATAGCCTAAGCAAATTAGTAAAGAGATAAGGGACTAATATATATTAAAAAATCCAAAAGATAGAAAATTAATTAGTACCTTTAATGGTTTAGACGAATTAGTTGAGCTTAGAATTACTATTATATATACTAATAGTAGTATAGATTTAGTAAAGATAAAATCATTTCTAAGCAAAATAGAAAATAAAATAATATATGACTTTATAGACTAATACATTAAAGATAAGGTCATTTTAAACTCTTTAAAAGAGGAGGTAATATTATAGCATAATAAAAAAGGCGCAAAGTGAAATAAAGTATTAAGATGACCTATTATCTTAGTATAATAATTTAGGATAATATACTATTTTTCTTTGCTTTAACATATAATAAGGGATTATTATATGCTAATAAAGGACTAAGCAACGCCTTTGATAAATAGGTTGTCCTACCTTATATCTACTCTCTTATTACTTTAGAATTTTATAAGATTGTAGCATATTGATCTCATTGACTATATTAATATATGCCTTGCTCTTGCTATCATAGAGGTAAGCTCTAAGGCTTATATACTAGTATATTATAAGGAGGTGATACAAATAGGTCTAAGAGGAGGCTATTAGGCTTATTGGGTGTAATACTGCAAATAAGGGAAGAGGTCTTTGCTATAACTATAGTATGACAGTAAGAGCAAGGCATATGTCAATATAGTCGATAAGATTAATATGCTATAATCTTATAAAATTCTAAAGTAAAAAGAGGATAAGTATAAGGTAGGATGACTTATTTATTAGAGGTGTTACTTAGCCTTCTATTAGCATATAACAACTCTTAGTTATATATTAGAGTAAAGAAAATAGTATAATGCCCTAATTTATTATACTAAGGCAATAGATCCCCTTAGTACTCTATTCTTCTTTATGCTACCACCTTGCCCTTATGTTATGCTATAATATTACCCTCCTCTTTAGAGAGCTTAAGATGGCCTTATCTTCAACTTATTAGTCTATGAAGTTGTATATTATTCTATTTTCCACCTTGCTAAGAAATAATCTTATTTTTATTAAATTTATACTATTATTAGTGCATATAGTAGTAATTCTAAGCTTAACTAATTTGTCTAAATTATTAAAGGCGCTAATTAATTTTCTATCTTTAGGATTTTTCAAAGTGTATTAGTCTTTTATCTTCTTACTAATTTGCTTAGGCTTTTTTAAATCCTTTTGTTGCTTTATATTATTATTAGCTGCTTTAGATGCTTTTCTTTTGTTTGATATAGCAATAATAAGTAGGATAAGAGCATCTAATGCATTAGGTGCATTAGAAGTATTATATAGTATTTTAATTTGCTTATATTAGGATTTAACTTATTTAGTAAGCTAATTATTTTATTATTAAGTAGCATTAAGGTCTATATAAAGCTTATTGAATTCGACTGCTTTAAATAATATAACGAAAATCATATATCTAAGCTATAGAAAGTTGCTATCCTTAGCTTTAATCTTTATGATAGTTTAGTTGACATTTGCTAATAGTTGGTTGTTATTAGAGGTAGTATTTACTATAATTTTCTAGATTTGCTATTTAGATACTTTGAATTATAATAGCTTTGGTATTATCTATAGCAAGTTGAATTAGCTAGTTGCTTATTATAATTATTCTTACAACTAGTTTTATAGTAGATAGAATATACTTAGTTGGGATTTCTTAATAAGTGTGCTATCCTTTTGTAGTACTTAGTTGCTATTCTTCTTTATCTTAATTAGCATCTTATCTTTATTATAATTATTTTCTAACTTATCTTTAAGCTAGTTGGATAGCTTTCTAACTATTATTTTGCATATAATAGCTTTACCCTTTCTTATTAGGACAGATGCTAACCCACTTGCTTAACCTGCCTTATTAATATTATCCTATAGTTATTATAATATTTACTCTAAATTCTTAGTTATATTAGTCTTTGCACTTTTGAATTGCTTATTATCTTCATAATTATTATTATTATCTTTATCTAATGTTAATAGTTTATTAGGCTAATCAACTAGCAGTTAAGGTAAATTAGGAGTAGTAGAGGTAGCTAAGGAGTAGGGGTTATTCTTATTAATAGGGTTTTAGGCTGGGTTTGCAGCAGCTAGTATAGCCCTAGTGATAGAGGTTCTTTGTCTATCTGATCTATATTTACTATAAGCTTTCTAAATGGGAGCATTACTTTAGAGGAAGGCATTAGCATTCTTAATTATTTTATTAAATATATTAATATCTACTATTATCAACCTATTAAGTATATCTGCTAGTGCTATAATCTCTTTAAAGCTTTAATCTATTATTATCACATTAAGCAGAGGGTTAGTAGCAGGTTCTAATGTAGGGTTTGCAGCTAAAGCTAAGGCTATAATGCTATTATTTTAATTATATAGGTTGCTAATAGTAGTTGCAAAGGATAGTATACTTATAGTAATAATTGCTAGGGTAGATTTTTCTATAAGGGTGGTATTATTATAGTAGATTTGAGGAATTATTTAAGGTTATAAGGGAAGGTAGTAAATAGTTATTTTCAAAGGGATACCTTTGAGTTTAAATAAAAGAATCAAATAAAGAAGGGCGCTAGGCAGCCTTGCTACTAATAAGGCTTTAGGCAAGAAATAAAGAAAAAGAGTAAAGGTGAGATTCTTTAAGTAAACAAAGGAAGCAATTTAAGCCTTATATAGCATATATATATATTAGGTCAAAAGAGGACTAAAGGAGCTTAGTTCTTTCTTTATCTTTGCTAATAAATACTAACCTTTATTAGTTGGTTGTCAAAGGGGTAGTTAGGATTAGTATTATTATTCTAAGTAGCTTATAACTAGTTATCTAGCTAGACTAATAGTCTAGGTGTATTAGGGTGAGTATTGTAATATCTCTTAATTAGAGAAGTAGAATTCTTAAAATTAGCAGTAGAGTATTATTAGTTGTCTAGGTCCTACTCTACTTAGCTAACTTTATAGTATAGCTATTTATTTCTTATATTAGATAATAAGATCTAATTAACCTTCTACTTTATATAGCCATCTACTTTGATAAGTAGTTATAAGGGGTTAATCTATCTTAGAAGAGGGTTAATAGTAGCCTTATAAAGTCTATTAGTATAGAATATATTATAAATTTAGAAGGATTTTAGCAACTCTACTTTATATAAGTAGTAAATTATCTTTTTGATTCTAAATAATCCTATAATAAGGGAATTAAGTTTATTCAAGGGTTAGTTGGTTCTTTAGGATTTCTTAGTAATATAAATAAGGTCTTTTAGCCTAAAGTCAAAAGTATATTACTTCTTATTTGCTTAGAATAACTATCTCTCTTAAGCTTTGGCCATTAATTCTTAGGTAAAGTATACTACTTTATTGATTCTCTTAGCTTAGGCTTAAGCTTCCTATTAATTTAGCTTTTCCCTAATAGTATTAAATTTTCAAATAGCTAATATTTAGTCAAAATCTAATCTTAGTTTATACTTATAGTTGACTATAAAAGGTAATAAGCTAATAGACTCATAAGGGTAAGTAGCTTTAGTAGCATCTAATATAAGAAGTAAGTTAGCCTAATTATTTTAGAAGTAGTTAATAAAAGGATAAAGTTATATATTAATTATTTAGTTAATAATCTTAGTCTATTTATCTATCTAAGTATACTTAGCTATTAAGAGCTAAAGTTTAGTCCTTAATAGAATAGATAGTTTATTTATAAAGTCTAAGATAAACTATAGTCTTCTATTACTAATAATAATCAAAGGGCTATTGCAAAATCTCTATATATAATAATAGTATAAGGATGCAGCTATTTTAGCTATAGCTTTTTTCAATATTAGTAGACTAATATATTGCTTAGATAAATAGTTGATAATAATAAAAATAGTATTATAGCTATTGCTAGTAGAACTAAAGGTATAAAAATCTATTAATAAATCATCCTATATCCTTAGTAGAATAGGAAGGAGTCTAAGCAGCCTTAGAGTTTTGTCGCAAGGCTTATATGCTTATTAATAATTATAGCAATTAGCCATATAGCATTTTATATCTTATTAATATATAAGCCACTAATAATATTATTATATTAATTTAATTATCTTTATCCTATTAGGATAGGCTATTATAATACTATTATGAATATGCTAAAGGAGCTAAGTATATAAGTTGTTGGGTTCTTTAAGGATAATTAGCCTATTATCATATAGTAATAACCTATTAAGGAGTATTAACTATAGCTTCTTATTCTTTACTGCTTTTTCTTAATTGTCTTTTAGCAGAAGTTCTAAGCAATTTACTTATAAGACCTACTTAGTTATTCAGATTAAGTCAACGCCTAAGGTAGTTTCTCTAAGGAATTCGATAAGTGCTATAATGCTATTAGGGTTAAGGAGTTGATGAGTTTACTTTACTTCTTTAGCCACCTTTTGGGTTGGTATTAATTTGTCTTTTCAAGAGAGTATATTAGCAATAGTATTTTCTTTGCTTAGTTGGTAGGTAATCTTATAGTTATACCTAAATAGTATATCTATCTATTAGATTTATCTTTTGTTAAGAAGCTTCTTTAACCTAAAATACTCTAATGCTTTATAGTTTATTAAGATTAGGAACTTTAATATATTATATAGTTCTATATCCTATTCTTATAGAGCTAAGATTATAGTAAGCATCTCTTTGTTATATATCTTATAGTAAGTCTTAGCATTATATAGGCTTTTAGAGAAGAAGGCAATAGGATATTATTAGTTGTCTTCCTTACTTTTCTAAGTTAATACTCTTATAGTAGCTAGGTTAGAATAATTAGTCTCTATTTAAGTAGATTAATAGTTCTAAAAATATAAGAGTATAAGTATAATTAGAAGTCTTTTCTTTAGCTATTAAAAGGAATCTTATTGCTTTTTATCTAATGCAAAAGTAGATAGTATATCTTTGGTTATAAGATAGTTTAATAGTTAGGCGATTTATCTATAGGATTTAATCAATCTTTAGTAGAAGTTATAAAACCTTAGAAACAACTAAATCTATTATTTAGTTATTAGTAGTTTCTAATCTTATACTACTAATACTTTTATAAGATTAACTTTTATACTATAGTTGGTGATAATAAAGCCTAAGAACTTAGTTTTAGTTACCTTAAACTTATATTTATTAATATTAACTTATAGGCTTATATTATAGAGCTATTCTAAGACTAACTATATATAGCATTAATATTCCTAGTGATTCTTTAAGAAGATTAAGATATTATTAATATAAGTAGAGTAGAAATCATCTAAATACTCTATTAGGATAGTGTTAATATATTATTAGAAGGTAGTAGATCTATTGCATAACTTAAATAGCAGTACTATTAGTTCAAAAGAGCTATATTGCATCCTAAAGGCAGCTTAGGTCATAAAGCTAAGTTTTATAAGAATATAATAGAATATATATTATATATTAAGCTTAGTAAATATAATAGAATAGGCTAGCTAGTTAAGAGTCTTAGTAATTAAAGGCAAAGGGTACTAATCTTTCTTAGTAAAGGAATTCAATTGTTAATAGTTAATATAGAATTAGAGACTACTATTAGGCTTCTTAACAAATAGGATAAGTAATAAGTAGAAGGAGTTAAATAGTTTAATAAATCCTTTCTTTAGATTATTAATTAGGTATTCTCTTATTTTTTTCAACTTTAGTTTGCTTATTTTGTATAAGTAAGCTATTTTCATTATTAGTTTAAGTCTATTAAACTTAATCTTATGGTTGATTAGCCTAAAAAAAGGTAATATATTAGCTGTAGTTTTCGAAAAACATTTAGTTAAGTTATATAAAAAGGTTAATAAGCGTTTTCGCAATTTGGTTGACTTATTAGGTTCTATATCAACCTAATTCCTTAGTGTATTAGGATTATCTTTGTTGATAAAGTATATTCCTTCCTTAGGTTATTATTATTTCTTAAGAATATAGTCTAATTCTACTATAGTTACTATACTAACTAATAATTTAGTTTATTGCATATTAGCCTTAAAGACTAATATAATAATAATAGCAATTTGACTAGTTAGTTTAGTTGTTAGAATAGCATTTAGCTCTAACTCTTATTTATGCTTTTAGTAGATAACTAATTAAGTTGCAAAGTCTTAAATTAGCTTAGCTTAATTATTTGTTGATATAAGAGGTTAGTTGATTAGCAGAAGGAGTACTTTAGTTGAGGTAGAGTCAAAAGCTTAGTCTTATCATATAGCATCTTATTAGACTAATTAGTATATCCCTAGCTAGTAAAGTTTCTTTTGATAATAATTAACTATAATATTATTTTCTACTAACTATTTGCAACTTATTATTATATTATATAACCTTAGGTTAGCAGCTAAGAGGTATTAGTCTTTAAAGGTATAGTTATTAATAGTAAAGTTGTATTAGATGATTTGTTTAATAGCTTTATTAGGTTATCTATTGAATCCTTATAGTAGTATTAGCTGTTTAAGGTAGTAAGTTAAAGGGTATAGTAACTTAGCTAAAGAGGTCAGCTTTTTTCGATTAATTATGCTTAACATATTAGCTCTATAGTTGATTAGAGCACTAAGGTTTATATATTTATTCTTATATTAGAGATAGCACTTTAATAGGAATTATTCTCTGCTAATTAGCTTTCTTAAGTCGACTGCTTCTTAGTATTAGTTATATTCTAAGAGGAATACTTATACTTCTAGAGCAACTTATTTTCTAAGTCAATTATATAATTATCCTTAGTATATAGCTAATTATTGTTTTCTATAGTTTTATTAGGTGTTTCCTCTTTAATAAGCATAATCTTATTTTAGTTAGGATAATTCCTTGCAAAGTGCCCTTTCTTATTATATTTGTAATATATATTATTAAAGGTAGCCTATCTATTAGTAGAAAGGTTTCATTTAAAGGCCTAAGAAGAATAAGGCCAAAGGTTTTTTGCTAAAGGATCCTAAACTTTTATAGTCTAAGGGGATTCCTAGTGGATTAGTCTTATTTATTAGGGTGGAGTAGATTTAATAGTTAGTCTTAGTTTCTAGCTAAGTTCTATATAGTTAGTATATTGCAAAGATAAATATAATTGCTTATTCTTCTTATCTATAAACTAATTAGCTAAGTCCTTAGGATAGTTGAATTTCTTATCTAACAACTATTCTAATAAAGAGACTTATGCTTTATCCTATAGTGCCTTATATTACTTATTAGTTGATTTATTAAGTTTTAATGCTAAGCGATAGAACTCTACTTAGAAGGTAGAAAAGATAGAATTATCCTAATGCAACTTATTCTATTAGTCTTTAGCGTTTTGTCTCTTAGTCTTTTAGCTGACTTTATATGCTTATCATAATATTTGGAAGAGTTATAGAGTAGAGTAGATCTATCTAATAGATCCTTTAGCTAGTTAGTTTCAAATAAGGCTATATATATTATTAGTTGTTAAGCTAGCTATATATGCTAAAGCTATTATATTAGTAGGGAACTTAGTATAATTAATATTTATCTTTTGCTTTATATTAAAGATCTAATCTTTAACCTTTAGTTCTTTTCTACTAAAGAAGAGACTTAGTATCTTTATCTTAGCTAGATAAGGCTATTAGTAAAAAGTAAAATTATTAGTAGGTTATATACTTCTATTATAGGTTATACTCTTAGCTAAGGAGTCTTAGGGTTAATTGCTATAATAGGAGGTAGATATAAAAGGAGGTTAGTCGACTTTAGTTCAATTGATTTATTCTTAAAGAGTATATATTATAGATATTTGTTAGTTGGCATATTAGCAAAAGTGCTTTATTAGTTATTCTTCTACCTTAAGTTGATCTTTTAAGTATTAAGAATATTTTTTACTTTAGGTATATAAATTAAGAAGCTTAAAGAGTTTATCCCTCTTATTCTCTAGGTTAGTCTAAGTGAGAGAGTATATAGGGTTAAGGAAACTCTTAGTAGTAGCTTATGCTAAGCTAGCTGACCTTATAGTTATATTATTAGGAAGAGAAGCATAAATGCCTAAGGGAATAACTAAAGTAGTTGATTAGTTGCTTAGTAGAGGTTAGTTAATAGGAAATGCAGATATTCCCTCTTTAAGTGAAAGTTCATTAGAGTTAATAGCAAAGTCCAATATCTTTGTTAACTTAGGTTATATATAAGTTGGAGAGATTATAAAGGTTTATTTCTAAGATAGCATCCTATATAATACTATTATTAGAATACTCTTTAATAAGTAGTCTTCTAGTTTCTTTTTAAGTCAGCTAAGGAATATTAACTATTAGCAAGTTTTTTAAGCTAAGCCTATTAGCTCTTCTTTCTAATTTTAATTTAAGAAGGTACCAAATATTAAGCATATTAAATAGTAGTAGTCTATTGAATCATAAGGAGGCAGATTTGTAGAGTATTACTATATATTAAGATCTTAAGGTAAGAAGGTTAATAGGAGATATCTCTAAAGGGGTATTAGTCCTCTGCTAAGTATATTATATTATCTTATAAGGCTAAAGGGAAATGACTTTAGAATTATATAATAGTAAAAGTAAAGTATATATTAATATAGTTGATAAGATTAATATGCTATAATCTTATAAAATTCTAAAGTAAAGAGAGGATAAGTATAAGGTAGGATGACTTATTTATTAGAGGTATTACTTAGCCTTCTATTAGCATATAACAACTCTTAGTTATATATTAGAGTAAAGAAAATAGTATAATGCCCTAATTTATTATACTAAGGCAATAGGTCCCTTTGGTACTCTATTCTTCTTTATGCCACCACCCTGCCCTTGTGTTACGCTGTGACATATAGTATCTCTTATGGTCTTAATGCTAAGGATTAGTCTAGCCTACTCTCTTACTTGCTTTATAGCATTATAGTCTATAGATATAAGTAGAGGAAGCAATATAATATTCATATAGCTTATAAATATATCTAAGAGCTTCTTTATTTGTTAGTATCTATTTATGCCTCTAAAGTATACTATTGCTTTTGCGAAGGCTTAGTTGTAATACTCTACGACTATATCCGTAAGGTTCTTAGTATAGTGGAGTAGGTTATATGCTAGCAATAGCATATATATACTAGCATTATAAATCATTAGAACTACTTTAGTTGCTAATATTTCTAATAAGGTAATATATTCTTAAGTGCTAAAGTTTTAGGCCTTTATATTATTAAGAAACTTTTTAAGTATAGTATTATTAGTATAATGCTATAGCTTAATCTTTTTAGGGGTGCTCTTATCTTTTGCTATTTGCTTTTCTTATTGTCTACTTAACATATAGTATATTACCTCATCTAATGAGTTGCTGCTAAAGTTGTTGCTAATAACTATTGCATTATGCTTAGGTATTCTAAAGATAGTATAAGCAAGAGTTAGAGTATTAGTAGCTGCGTTTTTAGAAGGTCCTATGATAAGGGTTTTAGAGCTAAAAGGAGTATCCTAAACCTTCTTAGGACAACTAAGGGTTCTCTTGCTAGGCATAGGAATAATTTAGTCTAAAAGGGCTTATGCTAGATACCTATTATAGAAGTCCTTAAAGTAGGCTTATTATTCCTCACTTAAGTTCTATAAAGCTTTATAGATAATGCTATATTCGATTATATTATACCTAAGCTTTAAAACTAGTTGCATTAGTTCTATATATAGGATAACCTTTCCTTCCTATATCTTCTTAGTAATATATCTATAGACTAATTAGGCTGACTCCTTATGCTTCTTATTAGTTTTAGCTATAGTTTCAGCTTAAGTAGTAACTAATATATATATAATATAAGTAAAGTATTATATTAAGGAATATAATAAGTAATATATTAGTATAAGAGATATACTAGTTAAGTTCTATAGGCGATTTGTTGATATATAAATAAACTCTATTAGGTGTAAAGTATAATAAGCTAAGCTAGGATAAGAATAGTAGCTATTTAGTTGCTATAAGAGGGCAATCTATATATTATATTGCAATAGTATTACTATGCTTATATCAGATGCCTTAATTATCTTAGCCTCTTTATTCCTTAGATGCATTATATACTCCTACTGCTATAAGAGTCTAGCATATCTATATTTATATTCTTATATTAGCTTAGTCGCATTACTAAGCAGTTCTACTAAGTGCTATTTGTTATGTTTATTGCCTTAACCCAAATACTTAATAAGGTATTTAAGGTTATTCTTCTTGCTATATTTCATATACTATTTGTCGACTATCCTTTTTAGTTCTTAGCTTATCTATTCTACTAAGTTGCTAAAAATAGCTTAGACTAATTTCTTTCCTTTATAAGGCTGCCTATTATATAGGTCTAGTCCTTTAGGCGCTAATACCAGATAGGCTACTAATATAATATTATAGATCTTTTAGCTTAGCAGCAATTTCAGCTTATATGCTAAGTTGCTATAGCGCTTTATAATCCTAAATAGGCTAATATACTACTTAGATAGCTTTAGGTGTATTATACCTAAGAGTTTATAACTTATATATAGTTGCAGATAAGCCTAATCTTTTATATCTATAGTAATTAGTATATATTTTAAGTTATATTATAACTTATATATATTATTTGCGAATTCTCTAGTAATGCTTATATTTCTCTACTGAATTTCTCTAATTACTTTATATATCTTACTAGATTCTATACTCTTTAGCAGCAGCAAGATATCTATAGTAGGTTTAAAGCTATATAATAGCTTATTAGGAGCATATTCGATTAGCGCTAAGTAGATATTATTTATAGCTGCCTAAAAGGCGATAATAATATTAGTCTATAGGTATTCTAAGTATATAAACGCAAAGAATCTAATTTCTATATTAACCTTTTAATTATATCTCTTAGCTGCTTTATTCACCTACTAATACTATATTATAATAGCTAGTATTATAATACTTAGGCTTATAAAGACTATCTTCTAAAAGCTTAATATAAACTTTAAGTCTCTATCTAAAATCATAGCTTTAGGTATACCCTAATTAAGTAGCAGCTAAAAGCAGAGATAGAGTTATGCCTATTCTACTACTCTATATAAGCTATATCTAAGCAAAAGCAAGATCTTGCCTATTATCTTATAGACTTATATTAGGAGTATATCAAATAATGCTTTTCCTTCTATTGCTTATAGTAATACTACTTAGACATTAGGAAGTCTAAGCATAAAGTCTATTGCAATCATATGAAAGGGAATTTATAGCATTCAAATTAGTTGAAGACTATTATTAGGTTTAGATCTTAGTATAATATTTAGGAGGCATATTAAGTAGTACCTAATATAGTCCTTAAGATGCTTCTTAAGCTAAGGTATATAGAAGTCTTTTAACTTATATACTATATAGCTTATACTAAAATAGTGCTTATTATTATATATATACTCTAAGATAGTCTTTATTTCTACCTTAGGTATATATAGCTTCTAAGCTTTATTAATATACTATATGTCATAGCGTAACATAGGGGCAGGGTGGTGGCATAGAGAAGAATAGTATACTAAGGGGACCTATTGCCTTAGTATAATAAATTAGGGCATTATACTATTTTCTTTACTTTGACATATAACTAAGAGTTATCATATGCTAATAGAAGGCTAGGTGATACCTCTAATAAATAGGTTATCCTACCTTATACTTATCCTCTCTTTACTTTAGAATTTTATAAGATTATAGCATATTAATCTCTTTGACTATATCAACATATGCCTTGCTTTTGCTATTATATAATTCTAAAGTCATTCCCTTTTAGCCTTATAAGGCAATATAATATACTTAGCAGAGGATTAATACCCCTTTAGAGATATCTCCTATTAACCTTTTCACCTTAAGATCTTAATATATAATAATACTCTGCAAATCAGCCTTCTTATGACTTAATAGACTACTACTATTTGATATGCTTAACATTTGGTATCTTCTTAAATTAAAACTAAAAAGAAGAGCTAATAGGCTTAGCTTAAAAAACTTACTAATAGTTAGTATTCCTTAGCTGACTTAAAAAGAAACTAGAAGACTACTTATTAAGGAGTATTCCAATAGTAGTGCTATATAGGATGCTATCTTAGAAATAAACCTCTATAATCTTACTAACTTATATGCAACTTAAGTCGACAAAGATATTATACTTTGCTATCAACTCTAGTAAACTTTTACTTAGAGAAGGAATATTTATATTTCCTACCAACTAACCTCTACTAAGCAACTAATTGACTACTCTAATTGTTCCTTTAGGCATCTATGCTTCCCTTCCTAATAATATAACTATAAGGTTAGCTAGCTTAGCACAAGTTGCTACTAAGAGTTTCCTTAACCCTATATATTCTCTTACTTAGACTAACCTAAAGAGCAAAAGGGATAAACTCTTTAAGCTCCTTAATTTATATACTTAGAGTAGGAAATATTCTCAACACCTAAAAGATTAGCTTAAGGTAAAAGAACAATTAGTAGAATACCTTTATTAATATATCAACTGATAAATATCTATAATATATGCTCTTTAGGAATAGATTAATTAAACTAAAGTTGACTAACCTCCTCTTATATCTACCTTCTATTATAGTAATTAACCCTAAGACTCTTTAGCTAAGAGTATAACTTATAATAGAAGCATATAACCTGCTAATAATCTTACTTCTTACTAATAGCCTTATCTAGCTAAGATGAAGACACTAAGTCTCTTCTTTAGTAGAAGAGAACTAAAGGTCAAAGATTAGATCTTTAATATAAAGCAAAAGATAAATATTAATTATACTAAGTTCTCTAATAATATAATAGCTTTAGCATATACAGCCAGCCTAACAACTAATAACGCATATAGCCTTATTTAAGACTAACTAGCTAAAGAAGCTATTAGATAGATCTATTCTACTTTATAACTCTTCCGAATATTGCAATAAGCATATAGAGTCAGCTAAGAGACTAAGAGATAAAACGCTAAAGACTAATAGAATAAGTTGCATTAGGGTGATTCTGCCTTTTCTACCTTCTAAGTAGAGTTCTATCACTTAGCATTAAAACTTAATAAATCAACTAATAAGCAATATAAGGCGCTATAAGATAAAGTATAAGTCTCCTTATTAGAATAGTTGTTGGATAGAAAATTTGATCATCCTAAGGACTTAGCTAATTAGTTTATAAATAAGAAGAATAAGTAATTACATTTATCTTTATAATATACTAATTATATAGAACCTAAGTAGAAACTAAGACTAACTATTTAGTCTACTCTACCCTAATAGATAAGACTAATCTACTAAGAATCCCCTTAGACTATAAAAGCTTAGGATCTCTTAGTAAAGAACCCTTAACCTTACTCCTCTTAAGTCCCTAAATAAAACCTCCCTACTAATAGATAGGCTACCTCTAATAATATATATTATAAATATAGTAAAAAAGAGCACTTTGCAAAGAACTACTTTAACCAAAATAAGATTATGCCTATCAAAGAGGAAGCATCTAATGAAATTATAGAAAACAATAATTAGCTATATACTAAGGACAACTATATAACCAACTTAGAAAATAAGTCACTTTAGGAGTATAAATGTCCCTCCTAAAGCATAACTAATACTAAGAAGCAATCAACTTAAGAAAGCTGATTAGTAGGGAATAATTCCTATTGAAGTATTATCTCTAATATAAGAATAACTATATAGACCTTAGTGCTCTAATCAACTATAAAGCTAATGCATTAAGTATAATCAATTGGAAAAAGCTAACCTTCCTAGCTAAGTTATTATACCCTTTAACTTACTACCTTAAACAGCTAATACTACTATAAGGATTCAATGGACAACTTAGTAAAGCTATTAAACAAATCATCTAATGCGACTTTACTATCAACAATTATACCTTTAAAGACTAATACCTCCTAGCTGCCAACCTAAGGTTATATGATATAATAATAGGTTGCAAATAATTAGTAGAAAATAATATTATAGTCGATTATTGTCGAAAGAAACTTTACTAGCTAGGAATATACTAATTAGACTAATAAGATATTATATAATAAGACTAAGCTTTTGACTCTACTTTAACTAAAGTACTTCCTCTGCTAATCAACTAACCTCTTATGTTGATGAATAACTAAGCTAGGCTAATTTAGGACTTTGCAACTTAATTAGCCACCTACTAAAAGCATAAATAAAAGTTAAAGCTAAATGCTATTCTAACAACTAAACTAACTAGTCAAATTGCTACTATTACTATATTAGTCTTTAAGGCTAATATGCAATAAACTAAATTATTAGTTAGTATAGTAATTATAGTAGAATTAGACTATATTCTTAAGAAATAATAATAACCTAAGGAAGGAATATACTCTATTAATAAAGATAATCCTAATATATTAGGGAATTAGATTAATATAAAACCTAATAAGTCAACCTAATTATGAAAACGCCTATTAACTTTTCTATATAATCTAACTAAATGTTTTTCGAAAACTATAGCTAATATATTACCTTCTTTTAGGCTAATCAACCATAAGATTAAGTTTAATAGACTTAAACTAATAATAAAAATAGCTTACTTATATAAAATAAGTAAACTAAAGTTGGAAAAAATAAGAAAATACCTAATTAATAATCTAAAGAAAGAATTCATTAAACCATCTAACTCCTTTTACTTATCACTTATCCTATTTGTTAAGAAGCCTAGTAATAGCCTCTAATTCTATATTAACTACTAATAATTGAATTTCCTTACTAAGAAAGATTAGTATCCTTTACCTTTAATCACTAAGACCTTTAATTAGCTAGCCTATTCTATTATATTCACTAAGCTTAACATATGACATATATTCTATTATATTCTTATAGAACCTAGCTTTATGACCTAAGCTGCCTTTAGGATATAATATAGCTCTTTTGAACTAGTATTATTGCTATTTGAGTTATATAATAGACCTACCACCTTCTAGTGATATATTAATACCATCCTAATAAAGTATTTAGATGATTTCTATTCTGCTTATATTAATAACATTTTGATCTTCTTAAATAATCACTAAGAATATTAATATTATATACAATTAGTCTTAGAATAGCTCTACGACGCAGGCCTGCAAGTCGATATTAATAAATGTAAGTTTAAGGTAACTAAGACTAAGTTCCTAGGCTTTATTATTATTAACTATAATATAAAAGTTAATCCTACAAAAGTATTAGTAGTATAAGATTAGAAACCACCAATAACTAAATAATAAGTTTAGTTGTTCTTAGGGTTTTATAACTTCTACTAAAGATTTATTAAAGCCTATAGATAAATCACCCAACTATTAAACTATTTTACAACTAAAGATATACTATCTACTTTTGCATTAGATAAAGAGCAATAAGATTCCTTCCTATAGCTAAAGAAAAGACTCTTAACTATACTTATACTCTTATATTTTCAGAACTATTGACCTACTTAAGTGGAGACTAACTGTTTTGACTTAGCTGCTATAAGAGTGCTTACTTAAAAGAGTAAAGAAGACAACTAATAGCATCTTATGGCCTTCTTCTCTAAAAGCTTATAGGATGCTAAGACTTACTATAAGATATATAACAAAGAGATGCTTATAGTAATCTTAGCTTTATAAGAATAAGATATAGAACTATATAGTATATCAAAGTTCCTAATCTTAATAGATTATAAAGCATTAGAGTATTTTAGGTTAAAGAAGCTTCTTAATAAAAGATAAATCCAATAGATGGATATACTATCTAAATATAATTATAAGATTACCTATTGACTAAGCAAAGAAAATACTATTACTAATATATTCTTCTAAAAAGACAAATTAACGCCAACCTAAATGGCAGCTAGAGAAGTAGAGTAAACTTATCAACTCCTTAACCCTAATAGCATTATAGCGCCTATCGAATTCCTTAGAGAATCTACCCTAAGCATTAACTCCATTTGAATAACTAAATAGGTCTTATAAGCAAATCACTTAGAACCTTTGCTAAAAGACAATTAGGAAAAAGCAGTAAAGAATAAGAAGCTATAGTTAATGCTCCCTAATAAGTTACTACTATATAATAATAGGCTAATTGTCCCTAAAGAACCTAATAACTTATGCATTTAACTCCTTTAGCATATTTATAATAGTATTATAATAGCCTATCTTAGTAGGATAAAGACAATTGAATTAGTATAATAGTATTATTAGTAGCCTATATACTAATAAGATATAGAATACTATATGGCTAATTGCTATAATTATTAATAAGCATATAAGCCTTATGACAAAACTCTAAGGTTATTTAGACTTCTACTTATCCTACTAAGGATATGGGACGATTTGTTAATAGATTTTTATACCCTTAGTTCTATTAGTAATAGCCATAATACTATTTTCATTATTGTTGACTATTTATCTAAGCAACATATTAGTCTACTAATATTAAAAAAAGCTACTGCTAAAACAGCTGCCTCCTTATACTACTGCTATATATAGAGATTTTGCAATAGTCCTTTAACTATTATTAGTAATAAAGGACTATAGTTTATCTTAGACTTTATAAATAAACTATCTATTTTATTAAGGACTAAACTTTAGCTTTTAATAGCTAAGTATACTTAAATAGATAAATAGATAAAGATTATTAATTAGATAATTAATATACAACTTTGTCCTTTTGTTAACTACTTCTAAGATAATTAGGCTAATCTATTTCTTATATTATATGCTACTAAGGCTGCTTGCCCTTATGAGTCTATTAGCCTATCCTCCTTTATAGTCGATTATAGGTATAAACTAAGGTTAGATTTTGATTAGATATTAGCCATTTGAAAATTTAATATTATCTAAGAAAAGCTAAATCAATAAGAAGCCTAAGCTTAGGCTAAAAGAATTAATAAAGTGGTATAATTCACCTAAGAATCAATAGCTAAAGCTTAGAAGAAATAGTTGTTCTAAGCAAATAAGAAGCAATATACTCTTAATTTTAAACTAAGAGACCTTATTTATATTACTAAGAAATCCTAGAGAACTAATTAATCCTCTAATAAACTTAATTTCCTTATTATAAGACCCTTTTAGATCAAAAAGATAATCTACTATTTATATAAAGTAGAATTGCTAGAATCCTTCTAAATTCATAATATATTCTATGCTAATAGACTTCATAAGGCTGCTATTAACCCTCTTCTAAGATAGATTAACCTCCTACAACCACCTATAGAAGTAGATGGCCATATGGAGTAGAAAGTCAACTAGATCTTATCATCTAATATATAGAATAAATAGCTATATTATAAAGTTGTAAAATAGTAAGCTATAATGATAGTGTAATAGAGAAAGAGGTAATAGTGAATTCAAGAGATCTTTGCAGACTTTGGAAAACTTGATTCTCTAAGCTATAGGGGAGAGTAGTCTTTATATACAAAATATCTAGCTCTAGAATCTTCTATTATATAATTAGAAGATCCTATATTTATGCTAGATTAGATCAAAGGAATATTGAAGGAATATTGAAGGAATATTGATTCGTAATATAGTTTGTAATCAACTCCTTCTATGACTCATATAGTACTACTAAGTATAGTAATACTAAGTATAGTAGTACTATATATAGTAATACAGCTGTGATTTGCAGATCAACAAAAGTTAGCTAAGTAGAGTAGGACTTAGATAACTAATAGTATCCTACTGCTAATTTTAAGAATTCTGCTTCTCTAATTAAGAGATATTATAATATTTACCTTAATATACTTAGACTATTAGTCTAGCTAAATAATTGGTTATAAGCTGCTTAGAATAATAATACTAATCCTAACTACCCTTTTGACAACTAACTAGTAAAGGTTGGTGTTTATTAGCAAAGATAAAGAAAAAACTAAGCTCCTTTAGTCCTCCTTCGACTTAATATACATATATGCTATATAAGGCTTAAATTGCTTCCTTTGTTTACTTAAAGAATCTTACCTTTGCTTTTTTTCTTTATTTCTTGCCTAAAGCCTTATTAATAGCAAGGCTGCCTAGCGCCCTTCTTTATTTGATTCTTTTATTTAAACTCAAAGGTATCCCTTCGAAAATAACTATTCACTACTTTCCTTTATAACCTTAAATAATTCCTTAAATCTACTATAATAACACTACCCTTATAGAAAAATCCACCCTAGCGACTATCACCATAAGTATACTATCCCCTATAAGCACTACTAGCGACTTATATAATTAGAATAATAGCATTATAGCCTTAGCTTTAGCTGTAAACCCTACACTAAGACCTGCTACTAACCCTCCACCTAATGCGATAATAGCAGATTAAACCTTCAAAGAGATTATAATACTAGCAGATATACTTAATAAGTTGATAATAATAGATACTAGTGCATTTAATAAAATAATCAAAGATGCTAACACCTTCCTTTAAGGTGATACTCCTATCTAAGAAGCTTATAGTAAATATAGACCAGATAGACTAAGAACTCCTATTGCTAGGGCTATACTAGCTGCTATAAACCCAGCCTAAAATCCTATTAATAAGAATAACCCCTACTCTATAGCTACTCCTACTACTCCCAACCTACCTCAACTACTAGTCGATCAGCCTAATAAACTATTAACATTAGATAAAGACAATAATAACTATAATAAAGATAATAAGCGATTCGAAAATGCAAAGACTAATATAACTAAGAATTTAGAGTAAGCACTATAACAACTATAGGATAATATTAACAAAGCAGATTAGGCAAGTAGATTAGCACCTATCCTAATAGGAAAGGGTAAAGCTATTATATATAAGATAATAGTTGGAAAGCCATCCAACTAGCTTAAAGATAAGTTAGAAAATAATAATAATAATAAGATGCTTATTAAGATAAAGAAAAACAGCAACTAAGTGCTATAAAAGGATAGTACACCTATCAAAAAGTCTTAACCTAATACTTTATAAATACTATAAAATCGCTTATAAGAATAATTATAATAAGCAACTAGCTAATTCAACTTATTATGGATTATGCTAAAACTACTATAATTCAAAGTGTCTAAGCAGCAAATCTAAAAGACAATTATTAATACTGCTTCCAACAATAACTAACTATCTACTAATATCAACTAAATTATTGCTAAGATCAAAGCAAAAGGTGGCAACTTATTATAACCTAAGCATATAATCTTTATTATATTATTCAAAGCAGTTGAGTTCAACAAACTGCATAAAGACTTAGCAGCTATAAAAAGATAAAACAACTAATTATCCAAATAAGTTGAAATATAAGCTAAGAAGATCAAAAGCTTATAAGCTGCCTTTAGCGCACCTAACCCCTTTGCTAATACTCCCCTAATTACTGCTAATACCTCAAACAAACGAAAAGCTACTATAGCCCCTAAATCAGATGCAAAACAACCAAAAGCATTAAAATAGCTAGAATAAGTTATAGAAGACATAAGAGATTAATGCATATTAAAAGACCTAAAGGATAGAAAATTAATTAGCACCTTTAATAGTTTAGATAAGTTAGTTGAACTTAGGATTACTGCTATATGCACTAATAGTAGTATAAACTTAGTAAGAATAAGGTTATTCCTTAGCAAGGCAGAAAATAGGATAATATATAACTTTACTAACTAATAGGTTGAAGATAAGGTTATCTTAAGCTCTCTAAAGGGGGGGGTAATATTATAGTATAACATAAGGGCAGAGTAGTAGCATAGAGAAGAATAGCATACCAAAGGGACCTATTACCTTAGTATAATGAATTAGGGCATTATACTATTTTCTTTACTCCAACATATGACTAAGAGTTGTTATATGCTAATAGAAGGCTAGGCAACACCTTTGATAAATAGGTCATCCTACCTTATACCTATCCTCTCTTTACTTTAGAATTTTATAAGATTATAGCATATTAATCTCTTCAACTATATCAACATATGCCTTACTCTTACTGTCATACTATAAGAGGCTATTCTTAATTTGGAATAAGTATTTGTCCTTTTTAAGCTAATTTGGGAATTTCTTTATTTTATCTACACCTAAGAGCAGAAGGCATCACTTAAACTTAGGGTTACTATAAAGGCCTTTTTGCAATTTAGCCTTAAAGGTAGATAATATTACTACCTTTATGCTAAAGTAGATATTATCTAACTTATTATCATTTAAGGTATCTTTTATCTCTTTTGCATTTAGTCTTAATAGCATATCTAGAATAATGTTAAGCTGCTTTAGGTAGTATTAGATATCTAAGTTGAATTATAATAAGTATTATAAAGCATATACTAATTGAAGATTTGCCTTTATTAGGTCTAATATCATAAGAGATATATAATTATATATGCCTTTTATTATAGCATAATTAGTAAGGATAATAACCTTCTAATAGCTAAATTAGATTATTAGTCGCAATTTGCAGCAGACTTATACTAAGCATACTACCTCCAACTTTATTAAGCTATAGGCTGTTTCGGAAGGGCTTAGGAGCTTACTTATAAATAGAATTAGTTCAATTATAATAAAGGATAAGTTAGCTAAGCTAATAAGCAAGGCTATATCTATCTAAGGGTAGAAGACTATTACTAAGAAACCTCTTTATACTAATATATTAAAGTTGAGGAATAAGACTTATTTTAAGAAAAAATAGATAAGAAAGTTGCTTTAGGATAGTTGGTTTTAAAGGGTTTAGAATACTCTTTATTTATTCTCTATTAGAACCTATTTTATTTATGCTATAAATCCTTTACGCTTTGATTTAGATGCTATAGCATTCTACTCCTATCCTTATTTTAGCAATATATTCTTATATTATTGCAATAGTTTAATAGTTTAAGCATAATATAATAGGAATGCCTAAAGCCAACCTATTATGCTAATATATTATTCTAATCCTTTTAATATTAATAGGAATTTGATTTTCTATATGGCTATAATCTATTTCTTAGTAGTTGCTATATCAAAAGCATTAATATAATAGCCTAAGAGCTTAATAGATTTATATCTAATAAACAACTTCTTAGGTAATAAAAAGAGCTTTAGGTTGCAAAAGAGTTGAATTATAATATAAAGGTATTTAAGGTATTCTTCTAATATATTTAAGAATATAATAATATTATTAATAAAGCACTTATAAAAGTATTAGAAAGGCCTTAGATGCTTATCTATATATCTTTAAATATGCTACATTAAGTTATAAAACCCTATTAGGAGCATATTTGAAACCTCTTAGCTATAGTAGCTAACTACTATAAGCTTATCTCTATCATTAGGATGCATAAGAAATTAGTAGAAAAATGCTAATCTATTAATAACTATAATTTATTATTTCCTTCAAACTACTTTAATTATATTTAATTGCAAGGGCATAAGGTATATATCCTTAATATAGGCTTTATTCAATAGGCAGAGGTTGACTATAGGATATCTTAGCTTACTTAGATAATTAATTATAAATATTATATTTCTAAAAGGTATTAGTTTAGTAGACTATTCTATTAGGCCTTTGCTATATAGGTCATCAAAGACAAAGTCTACTTCTGCTTACTATTTTATGCTTAGTAGATATACTCTTACTAATAATTATATGTTTTGCTAGCTTTCTACAAGCTGAATTTGCATTTAGTCTTCTTTAGTGATATTAAGTATTCCTTTATCTGCTTAGTAGTCTATAAACTCCTTTATCACCTTTTGAAGCTATTGCCCAACTGCTTTATCTTTATTCTAAATATGGATTCTATTTTCCATTTATACTTCTTTAGTTAACTCTAAGCAGCTAATACCATAAGGAGATTTATTGAATATATCAAATCATTAATTAGGGTTATTAGTTATATACTAGTCGTTGGGCTTAGAGAGGGTATTAATCACTAGGAAGCTATAGTTTACCTAGTCTAATAATATTCCTAGAAATGCTTATTTTAGTATAATCTAAGTTGTTATAGAGTAGTTTTATATTATAACAAAGTATGCTATATCTATAACTATATCTTACACCCTAGGGTATATTATATCAAAGAAGTAGATTCTATCTCTTAGGATATTATTATAAGTTATTGCAATTATTGCTAATACGCTTGACTTTATATATATCTATCTAGTAGAGCAAACCTTCCTTATTATTAGAGGCCTATATAGTTGGACTATCATTAGGCATAATAGGTTATAGCAGCTGCTAAGAGTGATTATAGTATTATTTAAGTTAATAATAGCTTCTAATTGCTATAGGAACTTAACTCTTAGAAGTAGTCTTAGCTTAAGCATTAGGGATACCTATATAGTAATTATAACCTTCCTAAGTGTTAGGCTATCTAGTATATCTCCTAGTATATAAAGCGTAAAGGTTGCATAAGAGGTAAGTATAATTAGTTTTAAAATACCTTTAAATATTATAGTTTTAGACTTATTATATATGACCTTTATGACATTTGAGAGCTAGTCTATACTAACCATTAGCTTAGTATAGCTAGTATCTATGCAAATTAGCTATACTTAGCTTTTAATTAATATCTTTATATTTAGCTTTATATATATAAATCCAACTAATTTGTTTGCTATATCTTTTTAAGGCTATTCTAAAATAATTATAGGATATATTAGGAGCAGCTATTAGTCTATATTCCTTATGCTCTTTAGTGTTGTTTCTTTTATATTATATTATTTAGAAGCAGCAACCTGCTGAATATAGCTCTTAGAGAATATATGCTTAAATATCTAAGAGTAAAAAGGAAATGACTAAAGATAGTTTTTGCAAATAGTCCTATCCTTAAAGGCTTATACTACTATATATGCAATATTTGGTTCTTAGTTATATAATATATCTTTATCTTCTAAAGAATAGTTACTAATTATAAAGGATTCTACTATGATATACTTAGCTTAAATAAGGCTATTATAGAATTTATTACCATAATCTATTAGTATATCTATATAGTTAAAGGCCTATAATATAGAGTCCTCCTTATGCTAGCATCTAAAACTTTAGGTTTTGCCTATCTAAGGTTTACCTAAAGAAGTAGAGCCTAATCTTTTATTATTTTAGAAGCTATTCCTAAATAGCTCTTTAGCTAATAGGGCTAGTAAGAGGAGGGTCTATTTCGATGGATTAGATTAGGTTATTGCAACTCTTACTTAGCCTAAATTAGCTTTAGATCTATAGATGCTAAGGTTAAATAGCTATAATATAGCTTAAGTATTGCTATGCTTATTCTAGAAATTACTATATATATTTCCTATATATCTTTAATCATTTTGTAGTTTCTTTATCTAGATTTCTTGCTTCTCTAAGAGATATAATAAGAATGCCTTTATACTTATCTTAGGAGTTAGTCTATTTACTATTATTTTAAATGCTAAGTTGAGGTTATTATAGATATATAATAGCTATTAATAGGTTTTATTAAGATCTATAGCTTTTGCATATCTAATAACTATTGCTATATAGCTCTAAACATTTCTCCTATCTTATATATCTTATTTGAGATACTTCTCTCTAATAAGCTTTTATAATACTATTAAGGTTAAGTCCTTAAACCAACTAATTAAGTATTAGGACTATAGTTCGACCCTATTTAGAGTATAACAAAAGGCTAGCTAAGTAGTCTTACTTAGCTCCTTAGCATACTATTGCTAGGCTAATCTATAGAGGTATATTTAGAGATTTGCTTTAACCACCACTTTGCAATCCTCTAAAGAGTTATATTTTATAGAATCTATAAAGAGGTAGATATTTTTCTATATTATAGCCTTCTTAATATATATATAGTCGCTTATTTCTATAGAGTTAGGCTCAAAGTAGCTAATATCTTCTAGATGCTATTTAAGCAATACTATTGTTTATATAAGAGGAGCATCCTAGTTGTGAATATCTAGTATAAAAATATATACTCCTCTTAAGGTTTGCAATAGTTTATTCCTACTTATAGTTGGCCTTATTCCTATGGAATCAGACTTAGCATTGCATTAGTTGTACTCCTAAAAGGCTACCTTAATTTAGCTTGCTATAAGAGCTATTAGCTCTTATAGCTATTAAGGGGTAAGTTGGAGTATTTAGTTGTCCTACTATAGTATATAGGATGACTTTCTGCTTCTAGATGCATTTATCCTTAGTATCTCCTTAGTTTCTAAAGTCTAAGGAGGGTCTAAACTTAATTATAAGGCTTATTAAACTATTGCAGCTCTAAGAAGGTCACTTAATAGGCTTAAGTCTAATGTTACTTAGTTGCTAACTAAATATTCTCTCTAGCGATTTGCCCTTTTGCGTTAATATAGTCATATAAAGGGTTTTAGCATATATATATCTGTAAGTTAAGTGAACTTAAGACTATCTTAGCATAAGGCTAATTTATTAATAACCTAGTTAGAAGGGAAGTTCTTAACTATTATAAGTCCCTTATTAATATCTGATAATGCTAAGGTTGCTTAAGACAAATAGGAGTATCCTTATATTATTAAGGGGAGGGTTAGAGTTGAAAGAGGATAGTCTATAATAACTTTATTATAGATCTAAAGAAATAACTTAATTTTAGAAGACCACTTATAGCTTATATCTTTAAATTAATAAAGCTAATAAGCAAAGCAGATAAAGCTAGTTTATTCTAAATTAGCGCTAAGGTCCATATAAGGATCTTATACACTAAGGCTTTATAGCTATGATAGTGAGAGCAAGGCATATGTCGATATAGTCGATAAGATTAATGCGCTATAATCTTATAGAATTCTAAAGTAAAAAGAGAATAGATATAAGGAAGAATGACTCATTTATCAAAGGTGTCGCTTAGTCCTCTATTAGCATATGACTACTTCTTATCATATGTTGGAGCAAAGAAAATAGTATATTGCCCAAAATCATTATACTAAAGTAATAAGTCACCTTAGTGCTTTATTCCTTCTTATGCTACCACCTTATCTTTGTATTGCATTATAATATTACTTCCCCCTTTAGAGAGTTTAAGATAGCCTTATCTTTAACCTATTAGTCTATAAAGTTATATATTATTTTGTTTTCTACTTTGCTTAAAAACAACTTTATCTTTACTAAATCTATACTACTATTAGTGCATATAGTAGTGATTCTAAGCTCAACTAATTCATTTAAACTATTAAAAGCACTAATCAACTTTCTATCTCTTAGATTTTTTAATATATATTAGTCTTTTGTTTCTTTACTAACCTGCTTAGGCTATTTCAATAACTTTAGTTGCTTTACATTATCTAGTTGTAGGGTTATAGTAGCTTTTCGCTTATTCAGCAAAGTAGTAGCAGCAGAGGGCATAGCAAAAGAAGAGTTATATTAGTTAAAGGCAGCTTGCATATTATCAAGCTATTTGGCCTAAGCATCAACTTGCTTTATTAGTTTATTATTCTCCTTCTTTAAAGCAGTAAGGTCTTTATAAAGCTTAGTAAACTCAACTGCTTTAAATAGTATAATGAAAATCATATATCTAAGTTATAGTAAGTTACTACCCTTTGCTTTGATTTTTGCGATAATTTAATTAATATTTATAGGCAGTTGGTTATTATTAGAGATAATATTGATAATAGTTTTCTAGATTTATTATTTAGATACTCTAAATTATAATAGCTTTAGCACTATCTATAGTAGGTTGAATCAGCTAGTTGCTTATTATAGTTGTTCTTATAATTAGTTTCATAATAGATAAAGTATATTAGGTTAGGATTTTTTAATAAGCGTATTATCTTTTCATAGCATTTAGTTGCTATTCTTCTTTGTCTTAATAGGCATATTATCTTTATTATTGTTATTTTCTAACTTATCTTTAAGCTAATTAGATGGCTTTCTAACTATTGTCTTATATATAATGGCTTTGCCTTTTCTTATAGAGATAGGTGCTAACCTATTAGCTTAATCTACCTTGTCAACTTCTTCTTATTATTGCTATAATGCTTATTCCAAATTCTTACATATAATAGTTTTTGCACTTTTAAATTACTAATTATCTTTATTATTATTATTATTATTATTATTATCTTTATTAGATGTTGTTGGTTTATTGGACTAAGCAACTAGTAGTTGCAATAGGTTAGGGGTAGTAGGGAGCTTTAGGGAGTAGGAGTTATTATTATTAATAGGGTTTTAGGTAGAGGTTATAGCAGCTAAGGCAGCTTTAGCAATATGGGTTTTTAGTCTATCTAATCTATGCTTATTATAAGCTTCTAAGATAGGGTTATTATTATAAAGCATTTTTTAAGCATTATTAATCATTTGATTAAATGCGCTAGTATCTGCTATTATCAACCTATTAAGTATATCTGCTAATGCTATAATTTCTTTAAAGCTATAGTCTATTATTATTGCATTAGGTAGGGGGTTAGTGGCAGATCCTAGTGTAGGGTTTATAATTAGAGCTAAGGCTATAGTATTATTATTCTAATTATATAGGTTGCTTATAGAACTTATAAGGGGTAGTATACTTATAGTGATAGTTGCAAAGTAGTTTTTTTTTATAGAGGTAGTATTATAATAGTAGATTTAGAGGAATTGTTTAAGGTTATAGGGGAAGGTAGTAAATAGTTATTCTTAAGGGGGGGCCTTTAAGCTTAAATAAAAGAATCAAATAAAGAAGGGCGCTAGGCAGCCTTACTACTAATAAGGCTTTAGGCAAGAAACAAAGAAAAAGAGCAAAGGTGAGATTCTTTAAGTAAACAAAAGAAGCAATTTAAGCCTTATATAGCATATGCATATATTAGGTCAAAGAAGGACTAAGGAAGCTTAGTTTTTCTTTGTCTTTAATAATAAATACTAACTTTTACTAGTTAGTTGTTGAAGGGGTGGTTAGGATTAGTCTTATTATTCTAAGCAGCCTATAACTAGTTGTCTAGCTAAACTAATAGTCTAAATGCATTAGGGTAAGTATTATAATATCTTTTGATTAGAGAAGTAGAATTCTTAAAATTAGCAGTAGGATACTATTAGTTGTCTAAGTCCTACTCTATTTAGCTAACTTTATAGTATAGCTATTTGTTTTATATATTAGATAATAAGATCTAGTCAACTTCCTACTCTATATGGCTATCCACTTTAATAGGTGGTTATAAAGGGTTAATCTATCTTAGAAGAGGGTTAATAGCAATCTTATAAAGTCTATTAGTATAGAATATATTATAAATTTAAAAGGATTTTAGCAACTCTACTTTATATGAATAATAGATTATCTTTTTGATTTAGAATAGTCCTATGATAAGGAAATTAAGTTTATTAGAGGGTTAGTTGATTCTTTAGGATTTCTTAGTAATATAAACAAAGTCTTTTAGCCTAAAATCAAAAGTATATTACTTCTTATTTGCTTAGAACAACTATTTCTCTTAAGCTTTAGCTATTAATTCTTAGGCGAATTATACCACTTTGTTGATTCTCTTAGCCTAAGCTTAGGCTTCTTATTAATTTAGCTTTTCCTAAATAGTATCAAATTTTCGGATGGCTAGTATTTAGTTAAAATCTAACTTTAGTTTATACCTATAGTTGACTATAGAGAAGGATAAGCTAATAGACTTATAAGAGTAAGCAGCCTTAGCAGTATCCAATATAAGAAGTAGGTTAGCCTAATTATCTTAGAAGTAGTTAACAAAAGGATAAAGTCATATATTAATTATCTAATTGATAATCTTAGTTTATCTATCTATTTAAGTATACTTAGCTATTAAGAGCTATAGTTTAGTCTCTAATAGAATAAATAGTTTATTTATAAAGTCTAAGATAAATTATAGTCTTTTATTGCTAGTAATAGTTAAGAGACTACTATGAAATCTCTATATATAATAGTAGTATAAGGAGGCAGCTATTTTAGCTATAGCTTTTTTCAACATTAGTAGACTAATATATTACTTAGATAAATAGTCAACAATAATAAAAATAGTATTATAGTTGTTACTAATAGAACTAAGGGTATAAAAATCTATTGATAAATTATCCTATATCCTTAGTAGGATAAGGAGAAGTCTAAGCAGCCCTAGGGTTTTATCATAAGGCTTATATGCTTATCAAAAATTATAGTAATTAGCTATATAGTATTCTATATCTTATTAGTATATAGGCCATTAGTAATACTATTATACTAATTCAATTGTCTTTATCCTACTAGGATAGGCTATTATAGTACTATTATAAATATGCTAAAGGAGTTGGGTGTATAAGTTGTTAGGTTCTTTAGGGACAACTAGCCTATTATTGTATAGTAGTAACCTATTAGGGATTATTGACTATAGCTTCTTATTCTTTACTACTTTTTCCTAATTGTCTTTCAGTAAGGGTTCTAAGTGATTTGCTTATAAGACCTACTTAGTTATTCAGATGGAGTTAATGCTTAGGGTAGATTCTCTAAGGAATTCAATAGGTGCTATAATACTATTAGGGTTAAGGAGTTAATAAGTTTACTCTACTTCTCTAGCCGCCTTTTGGGTTAGCATTAATTTGTCTTTTTAAGAGAGTATATTAGCAATAGTATTTTCTTTGCCTAATTAGTAGGTAATCTTATAGTTATACTTAGATAATATATTTATCTATTGGATTTATCTCTTATTAAGAAGCTTCTTTAACCTAAAATACTCTAATGCTTTATAATCCATTAAGATTAGGAACTTTAATATACTATATAGTTCTATATCTTATTCTTATAAAGCTAAGATTACTATAAGCATCTCTTTCTTATATATCTTATAGTAAGTCTTAGCATTATATAGGCTTTTAGAGAAAAAGGCAATAGAGTGCCATTAGTTGTCTTTCTTACTCTTTTGAGTAAATACTCTTATAGTAGCTAAGTTAGAATAATTAGTCTCCACTTAAGTAGATTAATAGTTCTAAAAATATAAGAATATAGGTATAGTTAAAAGTCTTTTCTTTAGTTGTTAAAAGGAATCTTATTGCTCTTCATCTAATGCAAAAGTAGATAGTATATCTTTAGTTATAAAGTGGTTTAATAGTTAGGCGATTTATTTATAGGCTTTAATAAATCTTTAGTAAAAGTTATAAAACCTTAGGAATAATTAAATCTATCATTTAGTTGTTAGTAGTTTCTAATCTTATACTACTAATACTTTTGCAAGATTGACTTTTATGTTATAATTAGTGATAATAAAGCCTAAGAACTTAGTTTTAATTACCTTAAACTTATATTTATTAATATTGACTTATAAGCCTATATTATAAAGCTATTCTAAGACTAACTATATATAGCGTTAATATTCCTAGTGATTCTTTAAGAAGATTAAGATATTATTAATATAAGTAGAGTAGAAATCATCTAAATATTCTATTAAGATAATGTTAATATATTACTAAAAGGTAGCTAGTCTATTATATAACTCAAATAGCAGCACTATTAGTTCAAAAGAGCTATATTGCATCCTAAAGGCAGCCTAAGTTATAAAGCTAGGTTCCATAAGAATATAATAAAATATATATTATATATTAAGCTTAGTAAATATAATAGAATAGGCTAGCTGGTTGAGAGTCTTAGTGATTAAAGGCAAAGGATACTAATCTTTCTTAGTAAGAGAATTTAATTATCAGTAGTTAATATAGAATTAAAGACTACTATTAGGCTTCTTAACAAATAGGATAAGCGATAAGTAGAAGGAGTTAAATAGTTTAATAAATCCTTTCTTTAGATTATTAATTAGGTATTCTCTTATTTTCTCCAACTTTAGTTTACTTATTTTATATAAGTAAGCTATTTTCATTATTAGTTTAAGTCTATTAAACTTAATCTTATGGTTAATTAGCCTAAAAGAAGGTAATATATTAGCTATAGTTTTCGAAAAACATTTAGTTAGGTTATATAAAAAGGTTAATAGGCGTTTTTGCAATTAGGTTGACTTATTAGGTTTTATATTAACCTAATTCCCTAATGCGTTAGGATTATCTTTATCAATAGAATATATTCCTTTCTTAGATTATTATTATTTCTTAAGAATATAGTCTAATTCTACTATAGTTACTATACCAACTAATAATTTGGTTTATTATATATTAACTTTAAAGACTAGCATAGTAATAATAGCAATTTGATTAGTTAGCTTAATAGTTGGAATAATATTTAACTCTAACTCTTATTTATGCTTTTAGTAGATAGCTAATTGAATTGCAAAGTCCTAAATCAGCTTAGCTTAGTTATTTGTTGATATAAGAGGTTAGTTGATTAGTAGAGGAAGTACTTTAGTTAAGGTAGAGTCAAAAGCTTAGTCCTATTATATAGCATCCTATTAGTCTAATTAGTGTATTCCTAGCTAGTAAAGTTTCTTTTAATAACAATTGATTATAATATTATTTTCTACTAACTACTTACAACCTATTATTATATTATGCGACTTTAAGTTAGCAGCTAAGAGGTATTAGTCTTTAAAGGTATAGTTATTAATAGTAAAGTCGCATTAGATGATTTGTTTAATAGCTTTACTAGGTTATCTATTGAATCCTTATAGTAGTATTAGCTATTTAAGGTAGTAAGTCGAAGGGTATAATAACTTAGCTAAAGAGGTCAGCTTTTTTCAATTGATTATACTTAATGCATTAGCTTTATAGTTGGTTAGAGCACTAAGGTCTATATATTTGTTCTTATATTAGAGATAGCACTTTAATAGGAATTATTCTC
Organism: Diplocarpon rosae; assembly: GCA_032760415.1. Lineage (NCBI taxonomy): Eukaryota > Fungi > Ascomycota > Leotiomycetes > Helotiales > Drepanopezizaceae > Diplocarpon > Diplocarpon rosae. The sequence goes on from JAUBYV010000005.1 coordinate 105,417, forward strand.
TACTAATTAGCTTTCTTAAGTCGACTGCTTCTTAGTATTAGTTATATTCTAAGAGGAATACTTATACTTCTAAAGCAACTTATTTTCTAAGTCAATTATATAATTATCCTTAGTATATAGCTGATTATTGTTTTCTATAATTTCATTAAGTGTTTCCTCTTTGATAGGCATAATCTTATTCTAGTTAGGATAGTTTCTTACAAAGTGCCCTTTCTTATTGCATTTGTAATATATGCTATTAGAGGTAGCTTATCTATTAGTAGGGAGGTTTTATTTAAGGGCTTAAGAGAAGAGAGGCTAAAGGTTTTTTGCTAAGGAATCCTAAACTTTTATAGCCTAAGGAGATTCCTAATAGGTTAGTCCTATCTATTAAGGTAGAGTAGATCTAATAGTTAGTTTTAGTTTCTACTTAGGTTTTATATAGTTGGTATATTATAGAGATAAATATAATTGCTTATTCTTCTTATCTATAAACTAATCAGCTAAGTCCTTAGGATAGTCGAATTTCCTATCTGATAATTATTCTAATAAGAAGACTTATACTTTATCTTATAGCACCTTATATTGCTTATCAGTTGATTTATTAAGTTTCGACGCTAGGCGATAAAACTCTACTTAGAAGGTAGAAAAGGCAGAACTATTCTAATGCAACTTATTCTATTAGTCTTTAGCATTTTGTCTCTTAGTCTCTTAGCTAACTCTATATATTTATCGCAATATTTAGAAGAGTTATAAAGTAGAATAGATCTATCCAATAGATCCTTTAGCTAATTAGTCTTAAATAAGGCTATATGTATTACTAGTCATTAGGCTAGCTATATATACTAAAGCTATTATATTAGTAGGGAACTTAATATAATTAATATTTATCTTTTGCTTTATATTAAAGATCTAATCTTCAACTTTTAGTTCTCTTCTACTAGAGAAGGGACTTAGTGTCTTTATCTTAGCTAAATAAGGCTATTAGTAAGGAGTAAGATTATTAGTAGGTTGTATAATTCTATTATAGGTTATACTCTTAGCTAAGGAGTCTTAGGGTTGATTGCTATAATAAGAGGTAGATGCAAAAGAAGGTTGGTTGACTTTAGTTTAATTAATCTATTCCTAAAAAGCATATATTATAGATGTTTATCAGTTGGCATATTAGCAAAAGTGCTCTATTAGTTATTCTTTTACCTTAAGTTGATCTTTTAAGTATTAAGACTATTTCCTACTTTAAGTATATAAATTAAGAAGCTTAAAGAGTTTATTCCTTTTGCTCTTTAGGTTAGTCTAAGTAAGAAAGCATATAAGGTTAAGGAAACTCTTAATAGTAGCTTATGCTAAGCTAGCTGACCTTATAGTCATATTATTAGGAAGGAAAGCATAAATACCTAAGGGAACAACTAAAGTAGTTGATTAGTCGCTTAGTAGAAGTTAGTTGGTAGGAAAGGTAAGTGTTTCCTCTCTAAGTGAAAGTTTACTAGAGTTGATTATAAGGTCTAATATCTTTATCAACCTAAGTTGCATATAGGTTAAAGAGATTATAGAGGTTTATTTCTAAGATAGCATCCTATATAATACTACTATTAGAATACTCCTTAATAAGTAGTCTTTTAGTTTCTTTTTAAGTCAGCTAAGGAATATTAACTATTAGTAAGTTTTTTAAGCTAAGCATATTAGCTCTTCTTTCTAGTTTTAATTTAGGAAGGTACTAAATGTTAAGCATATTAAATAGTAGCAGTCTATTAAGTCATAAGGAGGCTAATTCGCAGAGTATTACTATATATTAAAATCTTAAGGTAAGAAGATTAATAGGAGATATCTCTAAAAGGGTATTAGTCTTCTGCTAAGTATATTATATCACCTTATAAGGCTAAAGGGAAATGACTTTAGAATTATATAATAGCAAAAGCAAATCATATATTAATATAGTTGATAAGATTAATATACTATAATCTTATAGAATTCTAAAGTAAAGAGAGAATAGATATAAGGTAGAATAACCTATTTATCAAAGGTATTACTTAGTCCTCTATTAGCATATAACTACTTCTTATTATATGTTAGAGCAAAGAAAATAGTATATTGCCTAAAATCATTATACTAAGGCAATAGGTCACCTTAGTGCTTTATTCCTCCTTGCGCCACCACCCTGTCTCTATGTCGCACTGTGACAATAGCCTTATATATTATTCTCTAATGCTTTAAGGAAGGTAAATAGGAGGTAAGGCTTAATATTTAGGTCTAAAAGGTCTAATAGTATAGACTAGACTCTTATAATTACTACTATTATCATAGGAAGCATTATTCTAATGATTAGTAGAGTAAAGAAGAATGAATTCTATATAATAGTTATGCTAGCTACTAAGTAGCATTATTGGAAGGTAGTTGACTCCTTTTAATAATGCTCTAGTAGTGCCTGCAGAAGGTGCCTATCATCATATAGTGCACCTATTAAATGGTGCATATGATATCTTAGTAGAAGAAGATATCTTATAAATAATTCAAAGAGCACTAATTGCATTATATATAGAGAAGAGATATAGGTAAAAAGATAAATATAACTATAAGTAAAAGGTAACAGCTTCTTATAGGGTTTTTAGATATTCTGCAAGTTGATTGATTGATTAAGTTAGCTTATAAGAAGCTAATAGTGCTAATAACTATAGTATAAAAAGATCTTAGGTTCCCTCATATGGTGAAAGAAGCATATTCTATTCTAGGGGAGCTCCTAAGAAGCCTCTATATATCGCTCTCCTAGTGTGGTTTTTAAAGTTTAATTACATGCATAACGTCAGGTGAGGAGAATGTGACCTGACCCAACCATATTCCGTACGACATGGTCGCTGACTGTTAGCAGCTCGAGACGTACAATGGACCCGGTAGCTCTGCGGTTTACGGGTCATCAGGACCTGTCCATGTATCTGATGGAGGATTTCGATCAACCACCTCCCAAGATGATTTGATCGCAGCAGCGAGACGGGTAGGATTTCCCGGGATCGAAGATCTCCAAGACCTCAAGTCCTTCAACGGGGTAAGCCGTTGGCTGCGATACGTCTCACCCTCTGGTATGCGACAGGACACGGCACACACATACCTTCGGCCCCTTCTCAACGAGGATTTAAAGTGCAGCCTTCAAGTCCTCGTCCAACACAAGGCCATTCGAGTATTGTTTGATGAAGAGAGGAGAGCCTGTGGAGTAGAGGTAATACGCAATGTGGTCGTGCATCCCGAATCCAAGATACTTGGTGCGGGTACCAAGACCATCGTCAAGGCCAGGAAGCTCGTCGTGATATCTTGCGGAGCCTGTGGCACTCCGTCTGTCCTGGAGCGATCTGGTATCGGGAGCGCTGATATTCTACACGAGGCATCAGTACCACTCGTGGCCGACGTCCAGGGCGTGGGACAGAACTACCAAGATCACCATGGTGTTTTCCCGGCCTACAAGACTTTTCTTCCAGGCAATGAGACCAACAATGCTCTCGTGAGAGGCAGTATTTCTTTGGAGCAGGCTTTGACGTCGAAAGACCCAAGACTTCACTGGAATACAGTCAACGTTGCTGCAAAGATTCGCCCCACTGAGCATGAGGTTGTGGGACTTGGTCGCCCATTCCGAGACTTATGGGAAGCCGAATTCCAAGAGAAACCTAAACCTCTCATGCTACTTGCATTCGTTTCTGCGTACGCTTGAGGTATAATTCTGTATTGGAGTATTTTCTCACCGTATTTTTTTTTAGCTACGTAGGCGCCGACGAAGATCTCCCCGACGGAGAGATCATATCAATAGCAAGCTACAGCGCTTATCCCTTCTCGCGTGGAAGCATCCACATAACTGGTCCTCATCTCGCGGATGCCCCAAGGCTCAAGACGGGCTACTTGTCTGACCCCGGCGGATTTGACTTGAAAGCTCACGTATGGGCCTACAAGAAGCAGCGTGAGATCATGAGGCGGACCACCATGTATCGGGGCGAGTTGGCGAGCAGTCACCCCAACTTCTCCCCGGACTCCAGAGCCGCTTGCGTGGATCATAACAACCCCGAGGTTGAGGTGTTTATCAAAGCTTGTGGCCTTTGTGACATCCAGTATTCTGAAGACGACGACTTGGCGATTGAGCAGTATCTTCGCGACAACCTGGGCACCACTTGGCACTCTCTTGGTACGGCCAAGATGGCCCCTCGAGAGCAGAACGGAGTTGTGGACCAGAATTTGTATGTGTATGGAGTGGCAGGGCTGAAGGTTGTTGATCTGAGCATTGCCCCGGAGAATGTCGGAGATATGTACATCCTTCTGTGGTGTCTGGGCTCGATTCGATATCCCCTGGACGCCGAGCTTTTGCGTATTGAACGTCATGCGGTAAGGCTGATTGATAATGACCAAGCAAACACCAATAATACAGCAATTATGATCGGGGAAAAGGGAGCGGATATAATCATCAAGGAGCTAGAGTTGATCGAAAATAAGTCCGCACGACTGGACGTCAAGACACCGGAGGAGAGTGAGGATGGGGACGGAAGAGGAGTTGGGCCCGAAACCGAGCAAAACACAACGAGCGTGTCTGTGTAAGGAGACGAGGATCCCCACATCAGCAGAAACGGCAAGGACAATGCTTGATCTCAGGATAGGGGCATATCCGTTCTGGCTGGGCTCAGATCTTGTAATGATTTTAATACTTCTATGTATCAGTTCCCCAAAGGCAGCTTTGGGAACATCTCTTGCTTAGTCGAAGAGAATATGACTTCTGCCAAAGCTGCGGTCTACAGCAGCATGAACTCACAGATCCTTTGCTATCATAGCTCAACGCAAGTCGAAAACTACTCAATGATAGAGTTGTAAAGGCTTCTATCAAATGCGGCGTGGTGAGGCAGATCCGCATGCTAGCGCCTGATCATTCGATTCAAAGCTCCAAGACCTCACGCTCATCTACAGGAGGACATGACATGGCTATTATATACCAGACGCAAGCGGAAAAGATTGGACTTACGCAAGGAGTCCGTGAGAGATGAACCAGTTCTCAACAATGCTCTAAGGCGTTTGGATTACAGAAGTAGTTTGATCTTGATTGACCTGGAAACACCAGAATAGCGTAGTACAGCGAGATTTGTTATATTCTTGATTCATTTCTTAGAAGTATAAGTCTCCTGACATTAAGTAGGTATTACGTTGGACTTCAAAAGCGCTAGTACCAAGCCTATTTGTTTTGTTTTTTGTATTTTTGTAAAGCGAACTTCAATATTAGATATATTTATACCCGATAAATATAGAGTATCTGCAGCTGAGATCTACATGATACAAACACAGTATATACACCCGACTTGCAATTTCGCCAACTCCGCGCCAACAATACCGGGCATGGTCCAGCCTCATAACCTGCCCCTCTATGGCACCTGGGCATCAGCTGGATGCACGGCTCCTACGGAAGGGGTTTCTATTTCCAAGGGTACGCAGCGTTCTCAGTACATATGTATTTCCCCAGACCCGGGTTGTGGTTGCTGCCAGCAACCTGTTACCCGGAACGTCGACTGCTTGAATCCTCCTGACTTAAGGTTTCGCACATGTCCGCAGCTCCAGCTTGCCCTTTTCTTTGAATTGCGGCTTAGTTGTGTAGCTCGGGATTCCGGCCAGCATGGTGAGGTCCGAGGTGGTGGCCGGGTAGACAAAAACTACGTTTGTTTTGAAGTGTGGTTTGAAATACCTTTGCAAGGTTCAAGATACGTTCACGTGGTGTTTACTTTTGGGGTGGGGGGGGGGGGGGGGGGGGGGGGGTTGGGCCTGCGGCACAAGTAAGTAGCTGCAGAGTCAAAGACGAGTCTCACTCAACAGTGACATGGTCGTCCGTCAGTATTCGGTTTCTTGCATCGCTCTGTACATAGATCTTGGTATATCGCCAAATTCCGTCTCCCGCATCCTTCGCGTATCGCTCGGAAGTACCGTACTTGGCAGTATTTACTTATATAAATATATACAGACACACACATGTATGTAAATATATCACATATTACACACTCTCTCTTAAGCTTTCAGCCGCTGAAAATCTCAGCCAATCCGTCTGCACGTGGACTTATCCCCGAGCCCTTATCACTCAAATATAAATTATTGTCACCTGGGCGAGGTCGAGGGAAGTCACGTTATCACAGCTGTATCAACACTCTCTCGGCGACCCCGGACGACACGCCAGGCTACCAGCTTGCCCTCTTCTTTCTCGTTTGCTAACAGCCCCAGCATTGAGTTGTCTGCCTTCTCCCAGGCGGGTTGAACGGTCCGGTTGATGAACAGGTCGTGGGATCTACCTTAGCTTCTTCATAAATTAATTAATCACTCGATATGCTCGATAGACCCCTCGCTATCATGTAGCTCCAGCAGCGTAGGAGCTACCCTGTTCCTGTGCAGCAAAGAGGGTCGATACTGACAAGCACTGTGCAGATTGTTATATAAGAAGGTAGCTTCTCAGGCCGCCTCCAAAAATTATCCATCTTCGTTCCCATCATCGTTCATCCATCTCGTTCTCGTGATGCTGGCCTCTCTCCTCAAGTGGGCCGTGGCGGCGCTGGCCATTCATACAGCCGCTGCTTTGCCATCGAAGCCTCCTCAGGATATCGATCAGGATCCAGTGGTGCCAGAGTACAAGGTTTCCTACGATCCCCGTCCGTTCTACCTCATCAACAACATGACCGAATCCCCTCTCAAGAAGAAGCTTCAATCATGTGAGAATGACGCGTGGAGCGTGACTGGTTTCTCGATCGGTCACCGAGGGGGTGGAACTCTTCAGTTCCCCGAAGGGACGGTTGAATCTGTCATGGCCGGCGCCAAAATGGGGGCTGGAATCTTCGAATGCGACGTCGTCTTCACCGCCGACCGTGGTCTCGTCTGCAGACACTCCACGTGTGATCTCCACACTTCCACTGATATCCTTCTCAGGCCCGAGCTTGCTGCCAAATGTACCATTCCATTCAGACCCGCCAAAGGGTACCTCCCCGCCGAGGCTCTCTGCTGCACCAGTGACATTACAATCGACGAGTTTACCTCTCTGTGCGGCAAGCCAAATGGCTTTAACCGCTGGGCGTCCAACGTTCATGACTACCTCCGGGCTACCCCGAGCTGGGGCACCGATCTGTACGCCACCTGCGGTACACTCATGACCCTCGATTCCTTCATCACGCTCGTCGATTCTCTCCCCGGCCACCGCAACTTCACCCCGGAGCTCAAGACTCCTGACAGCTCAATCGTCATGCCCTTCAATGGCTACACGCAAGAGCAGTACGCTCGCGACATGCTGGAGAAATTTATTGAGCGCGGCATCTCCCCGGACCGTGTCTGGCCGCAGAGTTTCCTGCTGGCGGATATCGAACAGTGGATTACAGAGTACCCTGATTTTGCCAAGCAAGCCGTTTTCCTGGACGAGGACGGCGACATGCCCGAGGGGATGGAAGAGGACATCGCGCGGCTGCAGAGTCTGAAGGATAAAGGGATTAACATCATCGCTCCCCCCTTTGGGTACCTGCTCAGCATCGCCGATGACCATCAAACTATTATCCCCTCAGACTATGCCATCAGGGCCAAGGAGGTGGGCTTGGATATCATCGCCTGGACGTATGAGGGCAGCGGCCCGCTTGCGACGGTTAAGAAGAGAGAAGAGTACTATTTCAGCTTCATTGAGGACGCGGTACACACCGATGGCCAGATTTATGAGATTCTGGATGTTCTCGCGAGACAGGTCGGGATCAAGGCCCTGTTCTCGGACTGGTCGAGTACGGTTAGCTATTATGCGAATTGTTTCGGGTTCGAGTACGGGGGGGTTCATACAGCAGGAGAGATACAAGGAGACGGTACGATAGGTAATGAATAATGAGTGGCACCTGCTCGATAGCCGAGGAGAATAAATCCACATGAACATGCATTTGTGTGATACAGAATAAGTCCTGGGTACCCTCGTGTGGTGAAAGAAACATGATCACATTATGGATCTCTCAGGGCGAGCCTCTATATATGGCTCTCCCATTGTAGCTCAGAGTTTAATTACATGCAAGCTGTCAGGTGATCAAAATGTGACCTGATCAAAACCCTAATCCGTACGACAATTTGGTGAGGCTCCTCCATGTATGGCATCTGACACACCATGAATCGCCTCTCGACTTGCACTTGCAATTGAGTCATGCAGAATAACACCGCTCCGCACTAAGGCAGAAGAACCTCCTCAATGCACCTCCTGGAGGCCAGAGCTAATGAGTTGTCTGACACGAGAATCTTTGCTGCACAATCGGCACAGATCCGGGTGTCAGTTGAGCCCGAGGGCTCATCATGAAGCCGACCATTGGATTTTCCGTAACCTGTTTCTCTGGGAAAGAAAGTGACTGATATAACATATAACATTGTTGTTCTCAGAATCGCTTAATCGCGCTGTCGCGCACTGGTCCAGAATACCCCTTTGCGTGGCAGAGTAGATCGTGTCTGTGCTGGGCACTAAAGTAGCGACCCCAGTGGAGTTCCTCTACAGCTATGTACATACAGTACCGTCTGCTTCTCCTCTCTCCCACAACAACGGTAAATTTCATGCCCACCGAATGTGTACGCAGCAATCTCATTCCATTCTTCAGTATTCTATAAGATCCAATGTCGAATAGCGGACGCGAGGGCGACGATGACAATGGCAGGTGGACGGCAGCAGAAGAAGCAGAAATCGTCTCCCGGCATCTCGACCCCGCATATACCGCCCGCTTCGACGACAATACCCCTGCACAACCCCGTGGCACCGGGAGTGAGACGCAGGAATACGAAAGCTCGCTGAAGCTGCAAGGCGGAGATATACATCGCGATCTATACAAGATCAGTGCCAGAGCGAGTCCGCTGCAGAGAGCTGGCACCTTTTCACATCCGCCGAGACCCAGCACCGATGGAGCGGTGGACGAGCAGACCCGCCCCGGCGGGTTCAGGCGGCACTTCGTGCAGCAGCGGCTGTTGAAACGGTCGAACAGCTTCACGGCCCCCATCACGCGCAACTTCGTGGCGTTTCTGGATCTCTATGGGTCGTTTGCTGGCGAGGATCTGGCCGAGTCGGACGATGAGAATGCCATTGAGGATGACGAGGAGGACGGCATTCCAGAAGCGGGAGGCGGCGAGGAGGGCGAGCGACGACCGTTGCTGGGCAGAAGGCGGACGACGAGGGCAAAGGCAAACAAACCTGGAGATGCCAGCCTGACGAGGACATTCTTCCTGTTGATCAAGTCCTTCATTGGGACTGGAGTGCTATTCTTGCCCAAAGCCTTCAAGAACGGGGGACTGCTCTTCTCCTCCATCACCCTCGTGGTCATCTCTCTGGTCTCATGTCTGGCCTTCCATCTGCTGCTGAGGTGCCGGGCGAAATACGGCGGTGGCTATGGTGATATTGCCGAAGCGGTCGGAGGAAAGCGAATGAGGTCGATAACGTTGGCTTCGATTGCGCTGTCCCAGCTCGGATTCGTCTGTGCTGGCATCATATTCACGGCCGAAAATATTTATTCTTTTTTGGAAGCGGTTATCAAGGGCGCCTCACCACTTTCGATCACGGCTCTCATTGCTCTGCAGTTGTTGATCCTGGTGCCACTGGCTCTCATCCGCAACATCTCGAAGCTTGGAGGAGCCGCCATACTCGCAGATGTTTTCATCCTGCTCGGGCTGGGATACATCTACTACTTTGACATTTCTACAATCGGCAAGGATGGCATCAATAACTCCGTCCAGCTATTTAACTCTAGAGACTTCACACTAACCATTGGCTCCGCAATCTTCACATTCGAAGGCATCGGTCTGATCCTTCCCATCCAGTCCTCCATGAAGGAACCCCTAAAATTCGAGACTCTGCTCTACACGGTCATGCTTATTGTGACTGCTGTGTACACATCCATTGGCGCTCTCAGCTACATGACATTTGGCGATGCCACCACGGTGGAAATCATCAGCAACTTTCCCCAGGGCTCTAAGCTCGTCAACGCAGTGCAGTTTCTCTACTCACTCGCCGTGCTCGCCGGAGATCCGGTGCAGCTCTTCCCAGCAATGCGTATCCTCGAGGGCACCATCTTCGGGCACCGATCCGGCAAGCAGAATGCGACGACCAAGTGGAAGAAGAATGCTTTTAGGACGTCCTTGGTGTGCGCATGTGGCTTCATATCAATCCTAGGCGCCACGAACCTGGACAAGTTCGTGGCATTGATCGGTTCGTTTGCCTGTGTGCCACTGGTGTACATCTACCCCGCGTATCTGCACTGGAAGGGCATTGCGGAAGGCAGGTGGTCGAAGCTAGGAGATGTGGTGTTGATGCTCGTGGGTCTTGTGGCTATGTTGTACACCACATCTGTGACCATAAGTCGATGGTCCTCTAGCTGAGAGAAGAGAAGGGGGCCATATATTGCGGCTGTTCTGGGCCTAACTGCGGAAGCATCGAGCTAGACGTTGTACATATCATTGATACCATCTGTTAGCATGAAAATAGAACTGGATTATCTTAGGGTCCTTGGCCAGAGGTCGTATATCACTGGACCTTGCCATACAGTCCCAGCATAGCTCGAGAATCACCTGCGAGGCAAATCGCTAATCTCAGTGCCTGCTTGAGGCGCAAAGCATCATAGGCACTAGCTGGAAGTATCCCGGTTGTTTTTCTTTATGTGCGCCCATCGACTCCTTGCTTTGTTCTCGAGCTTTTTCTCTCTTACGATGGCCTGTCGCCACTTTCATCCCTGGTCACCAATGGTCAACTAACATCCTCGAGGGAAGTATTCTTTTGTCTTGTAGTTTTTCTCGCAGCGCGTGTTCAATACATGCACACGGAATTTTATCTCAGAACTGCCAAACTGAATAAATTTTGAAAGGCAGTCGCCGGTCTCCATAAACACCGGCGGAGAGGCAGGGCGAAGTCCGCTACCAGCATTCGGATGAACCTGTGCGCAGCTACAGAACAAAGGGTCCGGCCAAACGCGCTCCTGTCTGCTGGGTTCATTTGACTGATTTTGTCATGATGCTTTGTTATCGACCGCATGTCCGAGTCCGGGTGTAGGCTTTTGTTCACACCACCAAGCTTTGCCCCGGGCAAAGAAATCGTCGAGCCGGGGAAGTCTTTGTTGGTTATCGTTCGTAACGCTCGACGTGCTTGCTCATCTCGATATGTTTTCGCATCACAGAAATTCTTTCCCACCAGCCACGTCAAGTTCATGGAGATACTTCGTATCCGTTCAAGCGATGCTTTCCAAAATAAAGAATGCCCTCAAGGGCGGGGAAAAGAGCGGCCAAAGGTCGAGTGCCTTCGACCTCGAAGGATTTGCAAACACTCTCTTACAGAGGAACGGGGAGCGGCAGGCATTGCTCGTGTTTATGAACATTGCCGTCGAAGTGATAGGGCAAGGCATTCGCAGGGCCCCTCTGTCCACGTTCCTCCGACCGGGCCAGGATTCGACAATGGCCTCGAACTATAGCTACGCGGATTTCGTCGAGACCTTCGAGAAGAAATTGAACGAATTCAACCCGGAAATTTCGAGCCCGATGATCTATGGCAAGCTACAGTACGAAACTGCTCAGAGAGACTTTGAGAGAGTCACGGATCAGGATAGCTTCGGCGCCGCTATCAATCATTTGTACCACCACCGAGGCATGGATGAGAACCTGAACTTCATCTACCAGCCAGAGTTCGCAGCCCAGAGACAAGAAAGACTTGCGGAGGAGGAGAAGTGGGTCAAGGTCCCCGAGAGCCTGGCCGAGCCTCCCCGAGCCCTTCTCGCTTCTGACAGCTGGGCAAAGAGCTCTAGTCTGCCTGTCTCGGGAGGACTCAGAGCTCCCACCGTATACCAGCCATCCGACTTGAACGCAGCCTTAGCCGGTGAAGCCGGGACCCAAGCAGCGACAGACATTGAGAATGCACGACTCGAGGCACTGGAGCGATCCGACACCGTCGTTTCGTCCCAAGTATCGCCGTTCACGGCCTTCTTCCCACCGCAGCATGCCCATGACGCCGGCGGGAGCCACGGCATCACGAGGGTCCCGACGAATGCGAGTGACAGGAAGTCGGTCGTATCGATCAAAACCCTCGCGAGGAAGATTGCTGGACTTCCCGAGAAGAAGGAGCCCGAGACCAGGGAGGAGACTCGAGCCCGGTTCAAGAGCATGTACCAGGAGAGCAAGAAAGCTAGTTACACTCGAGGTGGAGACGACGGAGACTTCTCGCCAGAAGAGGTGCAGGATTTCCAGAAGGCGGATCACGCAGTCGCCGAAGGAGAAGCGGAGGATCCTGAGTTGGAGGAAATCAATGACGAAGATGATGATCTCTCTAACGAGGCTCGCATCGTTATGAGGTACTTCTTCTCGTAGACCGCGAGAAAGACGTAGACGCTAATCAGATCACAGACTTCAAGAGCTACAGAACATCGGGGAGCTAGGCCAGCTCAACGACCCAAAGGATGCAGATGGCAACCTAAGTCGCTGGGCGGACTGCTGTGCGATGTTTCGAATCAACCCGAGTGAGACCCAAGTGGGAGGAATCGTGCGGATAGCCGGTCTCAAGACCGCTCTCTACCAGTACCAAGCCTTCGGTGTATACTGGCAGATGATCACGTCGCGGGACTTCGGCGGAGGCTTCGTCGCCGATGACATGGGACTCGGCAAGACCATGTCCTTCCTCGCTTATATGGTGGTGGAGCGCCAACTAGCGGTCCTCTGGCGCGATGTCAACAAGTCACGCCTCGCCAGAGACAACAGGCATCTGCTCAAAGACCAGGCAGGGAGGTGTCCCACACCAGCGAAGGGTGGTTGGATCTCCTGCCCATGCTCCTCGACCAGCCCAGCCTCAAGGATGGCCCCAAAGTCGGGAATCCGAATGGCGTGTGTCCCGCAGGCGCTGGTCGGGCAGTGGTGGACGCAGTGGAAGACCCACGTCGATACCAGCGATGGTGTCCTCGGGATGAAAATCGTCGTCGATCACCCGGCCCTGGTCAACGATCTGCACACGTCGATGGAGGATCGACTCTCGAGCTGCGAGCAGTCCCAGACCCGAGGGAGGATGGAAGCTGTCAAGGCTGGGAAGGATAAGAAGGAGAACGACAAACCGAAAGATCACCATGAAGGCATCCTGTTCCTGACAACCAAGGACAATTATCCCAAGTCGATGAAGAAGTATTTTGAGAGTGCTGGTCAGGTGCAGGATCCGAAGAACCCTGGGTAAGGAGGTCCGAGATGTCCAAGTGCCAGCTGACACATGTAGTGACTGGAGATCTGGAACCAGGAACAGTCTGATATTCGGCATCGCCATGATCGACGAATCGCACGAGGAGTACTTCAGGAACAAAGGGCGGGCAAAGATCTTGACGGAGCTCCCGCGACACAACAACGCAGTCTGTCCATTCCTGTGGGGATACTCGGGGACCCCTTTCTCTCAGACCCCTCGCGGCATCGAAGGCGTTCTTTGGGCCATCGAGAAGCACTCTTCGAATGCCCACCCTGCGTTCGCATGGAAAAAGCTGGATGATATCTGCAAGAGATACGATCATGAGCTGAAGAGTCACAAGCGCGACGACGCTGCCCTGAACCAGATCCTCGAGGACTTCAAGCCATTCTTGCTCAAGCTCATGCTCCGACGGACAGCCGAGACGCGGTGGTTCGGCCATCCGATCATGAGGCTTCCGCCGCACATCCACACGGATGTGTTCTTCGAGCCGCACCGTCTCTCTGCTCTGGTCGACGCGTACGAGATGGGCTTCGACGGGGATCGAGAGGCCCTGCTCGACGCCCTCCAGGCCAAGTGGGATAACTTTCCCGAGCAGCGACGATCGGACATCCGACCCGCCCAGCTTGCCTTCAACACCCGGACGCGAGAGATGTGGAGATCCAGAATACTTGCCACCTTCCCGTACCTGTGTAAGCTGGCCACGGGGGCCAAGGTGGACGCGCTGGACCTGACGGTAGCGGAGGTCGAAGCTTTTCAGAAGAAGAAGGATACTAACCCGTACCGCAAGTACACCAAGCAGATTGTGGAGAACAGCCCGAAGTGTCTCTGGCTGCACAACTTCCTCAGCGAACTGAGTGCCGAGAGAGATGTCAAGGGCAACGCGCACAAGCTGGTGATCATGACGAGTTTCCCACAGGTGGCGTACGTGCTTCAGCTAGTATGTGTCTTCCCTTCTCTCCCCCCCCCCCCTCCCCCCACACTCACTGACATGCCAGCTCTACTGACATTCCCCCCAGTTTGTGCTCCGGTACTTCCCCGCGTACAAGGACCTCGTCGGCGTCATCGGCGGCCGGATGCAAGGCAGCGAGAAGAGCGAGATCATCAACGCCTTCACGGGCGCGACGGATGACAAGGGCAGGCTCAAGAGCAAGAAGGAAGTCCGCATCCTGATCGGCCTGACTCAGATCATCGGCGTGGGCCTGCAGCTCCAGCAGGCCTGCCACGTTGTCCTCATGGAGCCCGACTACGACTTTGTCAGGGAGTTGCAGGCCTACGCGCGCGTGCACCGCATCGGACAGAAGAATCCGCTGTCGCGGTCCTACCGACTGATTGATTCGGCGAGCGACGTCGAGCGGTCGATTCTGCTGCGCCAGGAGAGGCGAAAGGAGGTTGCCGGGAAGCTGATCAGTGAAGAGGAGGTGAGGGAGAGGGAGCTTCTTGCCGGGCGGAGGGTCCTCGAGGACGTTGCGGCGGTGTGAGTCTTGTTGGTGGGAGGAATGGTCTGGGATCCGGTGCTGGGTTCTCGGTGCTGGTTGAATCCATCCATCCTCTATCGGTATTGCAATTTTTTATATATACAGTATTGCGGTATTTGTCACATCGAGGATCTAATACAATCTTTTTCTGGCTTTTACTCTGCTGATATCGTCGCTATAATAGCCGTAGTCAAGGGAAGCGGTCATACTCCAGGGATAGAATTCTCATATGATTGCCATTTGATGCAAGACAGAGAGATCATTCCTCGTCGGTCGATCCTGCAATAATATGAGATTCGAATCTGTTCTACGTTCCAGCGGGTGGGGATTGGAATCCGGGTGTGTGCTGACAGGCGGGCGGGCTATTGTCAATATATGCGACAATATTTGTCTGTGTTCACACCCGTCGTAGATAGGTCGTGTCTTACCATTCGGTCGGAAACAATCATAGGACTCTGTAATAACTCTATTACAGCCGACATGTTACGAAAAGGATTCGCTATTACCTCTCACGTCGGCATGTATGGTATCGCGACGGCTCATAGCAGAACCTCCGATCAGACAGAGAGACTATTACTCACATAATCGCAAATCTATTCTGAGAAAAAAAAATTGCAATCAATATCCTCCACCGCCAGCAAGAGATCTGATAATCCCCGTTCAGCTCGACGCTTGTAAGCAGACGCTAAGATAATCGACCCCGATTCCCCGAGACCAGACATCAGCTCGAGCTCAGCCGAAGCGCCTCGATCTATAGCGCCGTCGAAAGAAGCTCGAGAGAGCCGATCCGTCAGCGTACCATTCGCTGGCGGTGAGTTGCGGCTGCGGATTCAAACCTCACAGGAAGCTCTCTATCACGCGCCACGGAGAGTTGTGGTTGGGAGTGCATCTTGGCGGGTAGCACAGCGCAGCACAGAAACGTCCATACGAGTGTGTGTTTCATTATAGCGAGGGTTGAATGTGAGGAGGCACGGGGAGCGCATCTTGGGGTTCTGGGTATATAAGGTAGATAGATCGCCCAGTGGACTTGGGTGGAGAGGGCTCGGGTACTTGGTCCTGCTTTGTTTCGGGGTTGTGAGATTGATATTCGCAGACTTAGATCTTGCTGCCGTATATCATAACATATCATACCCATCGTGCCTAGACGTGTTGTGCCATAGGTCTCTACCGATTGATCATCCTCGCCGCACCACCAGCATGGCTTTCGCAGTTGGAGGCGCCAACGTCCCCAACTTGCCGTGGCTGACTCCGGGACTCACCCCCCGTGTCCTGAATGCCCACGCTGCTCTTGCGCAGCCCGCCCTGGAGCGGCGTCAGAACGACTCCTCGTCCGCAGCGAGCGCAACCGTGGACCTGTTCATCGACTCCACCGACGCGAACTGGGAGTACGCAGCCTCAATCATCGAGGCGTGTGCGGACCAGACCGTGTACGCGCTGCAGTGCACGGCAGGGGGGGGGTTGGTCGGCGCGCAAACATGTGGTCCGAATGCTGTCGTACGTCTTCTCTTTCACTTGCTTGCGTCTTGGTCGCTGATGAGGTGCTTGATTCGATACAGACAGCAACGGTGACTGCGGGCACATCCACGTACCGCTTCTCCAGCGACGTGACGACGACGACTCTGGGCGTGGGCGTAACGGCCACGGCTGAGGAGTCCTGTGTGCTGGACGGCACAACGGCCGCGACTTGTTCGTTTTCCTCTTCCTTCTTTTTCCTTTCATTTTTCCTTCATTTACCTTTCGGTTTCCCCCTCCCCTCCCTCTTCTCTTCCCCCCTCCCCCCTCCTCCGCCGCATAGTCCCCTCACCCAACTAACATCCCATCCACCCACCCCAGGCACCGCAACAGTCCAAGGCACAGCAGACGGCACCAGGACCATAACGACAACGCACACAACCCTCTCAGGCACGGTCTACCACCGCTTCGACGTCGCCATCACGGGGGGCGCCGAAAAGACCGCGAGCGCAACGGCGACCTGCGGTAGCGGTAGTGGCAGCAGCAGCAGTAGCAGCGGTAGCAGCGTTACAAAGAGCGCGGCTGCGAATTCCAGGCCGCAGAGTATGGCGCTCTGGGCAATGGTGGGGGTTGCGGTTGCTGGCGCTACTAGAATCCTGTCGATGTTCTGATTTGCCCTAATTTTAATATACGTCTTCCTTCTCGGGATATGAATACAATCGCTGTTATACGGCACGCTGTATCGTCCATATATCTCCACCTACCAAGAGATGGTTCAGAGAAGAGAAGGGTCGTCTGTAAGCTGTGGAGATCATGAGCTGGGTTAGATCGCGCATCTATATAGGAGCGAAACCTATTAGCGTCTCACGTGATTCTTCGTCTCTTTTTGCGAGCAAAGAGTTAGAAAGGCACCTGTTATGGTAATACGACCAATTGATAAGATTCGGATTACTTCAAATGTAGGCATAGAGCCCCTATTTTTCGTAAGACTCCTGCTCTCGCCTTGCCTCACTTTTCCCCGCGCTCCCTCTCTCCCCCTCAGACTTCAAAAAAACAAAAATAAAATAAAATAAAAACAGCCAAGCAATGAGCATCATCAAGTCCTGATTGCGCTCCTCACAACCCTCCTACTAACCCCTAACTGAAACACAAACACAAACACAAACAGAAACACAGTGCTAGCATTAATCTTCCCCAAAACATAGTCCACCTAAAGCCCCTCGCCCCCCCCCCCTCCCCCTAACAAACTCTTACTCTTTTTCGAATCTTCGCAAGAATACTTCATCTAGTTAGTTAATACCCATGCGCCTCCCCTCTCTTAACCCCTCCCCTCACCCTTCCCCTCCTTTCCCTAGTAACCACCCCGCGCATCAGCGCTACGAGTAAATAGCTTACACTTGTCCTCTTGACACTTTACCTCACCTTACGGGTTCACCTCTCAGCAAGTCAGAGTGCGTAACCACTGCCGAGCCCGCACTTCAGCTGGAGAGATCAGAGATTAGAGACGAGGGAATCGCTCTCTATGCTCGAGGTGCGATGCTCTCGTGGCGCTGTAGGTCGGGGGTATTGGTTATCGTGGGTTAGAAGCTGGCTTGCTTGCTTGCTTCACTTAGCCAAAAGGGGAGGGGGGGCTTTCTCGGCTAAACTCGCTTAACCGGCCTACCTCCAACTGCAATGTAAACACCATCTCAGCCCTCATGGCTTCACACACACACACACACACACACACACACACACACACACACGCACGCAACCTACGAGAACAATGAGAACTGAGCGAAGGCTATTATTTCAAGTACCCTATTGCTTTTTGTTGCGGTTCAATCCATGGGTGGTTGGTGACAAATGGATCGAGGATAATAGAGTCTTCGCCCGTGCACATATTTACAGAGATACATAGCACTCATAACGCAAGGACCTTATCCACCCGTCAAGAGTCCCATATTGGACCGAAAGTAGGTACACCCCTCGCTTCCAGCCCGTACACCACCTTTCTCGTCAGCTGCGGGTTGCTGATGACAAACACCGCCTCGGCCTCCTCGGCGCGGTACAGCTGCCACGCCATGGCCACCAGATCCGGGCGCCCCTCTCGCCTCGTGTCGACGATGACGGCCTGGCTATCGACCTCCCGGACCGCGTCGCAGATCGCCTGCCCGTAGGTCTGCAGCGGGGTGGGGGTGGACCAGAGGACGCGGCAGCGGGTGCCGCGGCTCGTCGTCCCGCGCAGGAGCGGAGAGCCCGCGATGTCCTGGATGACAGCGAGACAGGGTCCGATGCCACTGCCGGTGGTGACGACGACGACGCGGCGGAAGAGGCGCGCCATGCACAGGACACCGGTGACGGGGACGCCCTTGACCCAGTAGTCGGGCCGGGGCGCCGCGATCGTCTTCCGTGTCCAGTCGCCAGCACGCGAGATGAGGAGGGAGCCCCCGGCAGTGGGCCCAGCCCGCGAGGGGATGCAGGCGAAGGAGTGCCATTCGCGGAGCGGAGCGTCGGAGATGCGAAGGCTGACGAAGAGCGGCATCGGCGTCGTGAAGTGTAGCCGGAGGGCGTGAGGGGAGAGCTGCTCGGGGGTCACGTGGAGCTTGCGCAGGCGGAGCCAGGGGAGGATGGCGTGGAGGGAGGAGAGGAGCAGGAAGTAAAAGGCAGGTTGCTTGGCGAGCGCGGGCCCGAGTGCAGGAGCCTGGGTGTGGACGAAGAGGATGAGTTCAGCCCAGAAGAGGGCAAGCGAGAACCAGCCGCCCCAGCGGTGAACGTTTTCGAATGTATTGTGGGCGGAGAAGCGGAAACAGGGCAAAGCGGTGACAACCAGGAGGACGAGGAGAGCGAGGAGGGCGTAGGTGGTTGTCATGATGGCCGGCTCTCGGACGTGTTCACGGATGAAGTCCTGGGTGATGTAGCCGGTGAAGAGAGTGAACCAGACGACGGCGCAGGTCGCGGCACCACTATGTACGCCCCCATACTCGTATACTTTGGTGACGATTCGGCGGAGACGGAGGGGGGCGGAAAGCGGGACCATCCAGCACAGTCTGTCACGTCAGGCCCGAGATCTTGTTCGAGACGGGAGAAGCTTACCTGAACATGGCATTGATGATATAATCCTGCCGCACCAGGAGTGCGACCATGATGTTCGCCGCGGTAGCTGTAGCCAGATGGCCGACGAACTCGTTACTGTCGTGCCCGTCGAACCTCCAGGCCAAGACTACGCCGCCAACGACATTGAGAGCGAAGACGACACCGAAGAGTCTTCGGTAGACATTGAGAAAGGTATGCCGCGCGTGGCGGAGAAGCCATGAGTGGTGTTTGCTGGGGAGGGGAGATGGTTTCTCGCGGGTGGAGGAGCTGCTACTGGCGCAGCTGGTGGCTCGAGGATGCGAGGGAGAGAGCGCGACCTCAGCTTTGCGGGGGGGATGAGAGGTCGAGACAGACGAGATATGATGAAGATGAGACGAAGGAGCGCACGGCTCCGGTCTTGGAATGACATCCATGGTGAGTCGTTCCCACTAGAAGTGAGTCCTGGTTAAGGGCCTAGTCTTATAGTAATGCTGTTTGAGAGAGGAGTTGATGACCTGATAGTATCTCGAGAAGGAAAAGCTTCTTTATATGCTGTTATTAACGCTAGCAAGAAGAGAGAGTGTCTTGTTGGTGGGATTCCCACCTGTTAAGGCATCCTTTCGATCCAATCGCAATTCACCCACATCTTCCGGCTTCTTTCACGTGAATCTTATATGAATGACTCCGCGTACAACAGGAAGTATACCTCGCTTCCCGGGGAAGTATAAACAAGTTTTTTCCCTTCAGAAACTACCACGAGATACTAGTACCACAGAAAGTCTCCCTCGTTTCCAGGGAAGTTTAAGCAAGAAAACCTCAGCAGGTTTTCTCTTCAGAAGCAAGCTCCAGATACTAGCACGACAGAGAGTCTCCCTCGATTATCAGGAAGTATCAACAAGTTATTTCCCCAGAAGCTGCCCCCATACAGCCTCCGACAGCGAGAGTCACTGCGTTGCCAGGATATTCTCTTCATCTGGAAGCCGGGCGACGATTCCGCGCCTAACCATCACCGAGGAACGGATCCTCTCACCAGCTGCGCGCTTCACCAGGAGAGTGAAAATCTTGCTCCTCTATTCCAGACCAAACGAATTTCCAGCAAGTGCAGATCCGTCTCACCTATATCAGACCCAACGATCCACCTCCCCCTCGACTGCATGAATGTATATAGAGATATCGAGGCAGAAGCAGGTACGCCCACAGCACCGCCGGCCACACGGCCTCGAAGCCCCGATCAGATCACGGCGGCAACGACGCAGGGTGAGCAGACCGTCAGACATCCTCGCAGCGGGAGCCGAGGAGATGACCTCGTGGGGACTGGTGAGCGGACGAGTCACCCCAGAGCCTGGCTGCAAAGGAATCCCAGCGCATCGGTGTACGACGTGGCACCACGGGGATGAGCCGTCTCACTGGGATTTTCTTTGATTTTGATTTTTTGATTTTTCTTATTCTTGCTCCGGCTCTCGTTCCTGTGCGGCTGCGTGGGCGTGTTCTTGCGGCTGCGTGCAGCACCCACTCTCCTCTCTCTTGGAAGCGATCGCTGGGCACGACATATGCGCTTGGATGTTCCATTACTTCTCTCGGCGCAGGGGGTTTGGTGGGGAGGGGATCTCTCGATCCGTGTCCCCGAGGCGTGTGCAAGCCAACTGCAGGAAGCCGTGGGATGAGGCGTGCGTCCCAGCGACGAAAGATATATATCCATGCCGTTGTCGACCGTGCGTTGCTGTGCCATATCCGCAACTGAATACTGGTTTTGTGGGCTGATTGGCTCTATTGTGGTCTTCTCGATGAATTTTCTCGAGAAAAATGAGGGTAAGTATAAGGGAAAATTGGGTTGTGTAGACGGTAGGTCAGGTATGTATGGATCGGTACGTAATTATAAATAGTTGAAAAGGTCAGCATTCACAGCGGCCCGGTCCTACCTACCTCTACCACCGCTATAATTAATATGACCGGATCTTCCCACCCTTGATGATGACTGTACCAGATCAATAGACAGATATATTAATCGGCAGGATCCAGGTTATGGGATGAGGCGGAGACGTCGTGTTCCCTGGGCACTTTTGGTTCGGTAACACGGCAGCGGCGACAGCGTGTCTGAGAGCAAGCATAGGGACCAGAGCAAGGAGGAAGACGGAGGGGATTGCCACTGCATCTCCATGTGCATGTGTCCCTGGATCTAAATCTACATCTACATCTACATCTACATTCACATCTACATATACTTCTACAAC
This sequence comes from Diplocarpon rosae, assembly GCA_032760415.1. Lineage (NCBI taxonomy): Eukaryota > Fungi > Ascomycota > Leotiomycetes > Helotiales > Drepanopezizaceae > Diplocarpon > Diplocarpon rosae. Next base: position 126,791 of record JAUBYV010000005.1, read on the forward strand.
TGCAGATTTCCTGATGCACATACCCGGCCGCACATGCGGAGTGCAGTACGTACCTGGCCACTGTATACACAACTCTATCGAAACCCGAGATTGTAATTGCACTGCACTGCACTGCATCGTCAAGTGGCGGCTCTCGAAAGCGAGGGCTCCGAGGAACTCGCCTGTGCTACTGCTGCTGAAGGGAGAGAGAGAGAGAGAGAGAGCTGGATCGGGAGAGATCAAGAGAATGAACACGTTACTTTTGCTGAGGCTATAGATAGATACCCAGGTAGGTACGTCTTTGAAGACCGGGGTCAGAATCCGTTGTGCGGCGTGGAGTGGCAGTCAGTCTCAGTCGGTATTGGACTTTTTGTTGGTGTTATTACTGGCATGAGTATTTGGAATTGAATCCGAATCCTTATTGGAATTGCGATTGACGCCAGTGGCACAGGTCAGCTCATATCTTCGGCATGGCTGGAAATTGCAGATGATTCGTGAAATGTGTGGTTACGGCCTTGTTTACCAACAAACAAGAGCCGAGACGAGCGTGCCGCCTTGACCTTGCGTGGCACACATTTGCTGAGAGCGGTGAGTCCCGTCATGATGGAAAACGAGAGTTAGTCAAGATCAAGAGGCCGAGGAATAAGCGGGCGGGCTTCAAAAGGGCGGGCCGTAAAGTATTTATCAGGTGGTCGAGTCTTTTCCTGTAGGTTTTCTTCTTCTCACCTTTCTTCCTTCAACACATAACCTTTCTTCTCTCAACGTACAAGCAAGGCCGACTCTCCTTTCAACTCACTTGACGGTCCAAGAAAACATCGTCGCATCTCCGCGGCATCCATCTCTTGACCTCCCTCGACGCAGCAAAGCTTCTCGAAACCCGGCAGAGACAGAGGCGTAAAGAAAAAAAAAATCCGATGCCACGATGGACATAGTTTCGTGGACGTTTGCGCTCCCGCCAGGGAGCGAGAAGGAGAAGGAAAACCAGCCAGTGAGTATTTTGAAGCGCAGAAAATCAGGAACGGGGCGACAAATGAGTAAATATAAGACTGACGGCCTCCCCCCACAGCTCTACCTTGACGCTGCCAACCCCCAGCGATCGCTCTCCTACGCTCAAACTAGAAGCCAAGTCCGCCAGCTAATTGCCGGCTTCGCGCACCACGGTGTGCAGAAGGGAGATTGTGTCTGCGTCGTGAGCTTCAATGATGTACGTATCGCGCCGCGGCGACGCTCCCTGAGCTGATGCGAGCTGAGCCTGGCTGAATCTGAACATGGGTAGATCCACTACACCTCTCTCTACCTCGCCATCATCGGCGTCGGGGCTCGCTTTACAGGTGCGAACCCTGGGGTATGTATACTTCCGAGCGATCTATGTGCTATGCCATCTTCAGTTTCCCTGCCTGCCATCTACAGATATCTACAGATATCTGCGTTTGAAGATCTTTCTACCCGAGGATTGCGTCCGGGCACTAGACGCCGGTCTCTGCGATCTCCCTGTCTCTGATGCTCGCGGGAAAATAGACTGATACCGCGACAGTACAATGCCCGAGAACTAACGCACCACCTCCACATCACCGGCGCCAAGCACATCCTGACGTCCCTGAAATCCCTCCCCGCAGTCCAATCCGCAGCAGTCGAATGCCAGATCCCACCATCCAGCATCTTCGTCCTGGATTTCTGCCGCGAGACCGTGGCACCTGAGCTGCAGAGCTGGAGAGCCTTACTGAAGTACGGAGAGCGGGGATGGAGGGTCGGAGAGGAGATTGCCACTGGGAATCTGGAGGAGGCGGCGTACGTGAGTACCAGCGGCACGAGCGGCTTGCCCAAGGCGGCGACGATTGGACATGGTTATCTGATCTCGCAGGGGCAGGTTGTGGAGGGGCTTGTTGGTGGCGGTGCTGGTTCTGGTGCTGAGGGGAAGACCAAGGTGCGAGATCAAATCCACCGGGTGACTCGCAGACTTGACGGCTGCTGACTGCTGGGTAGGTGTCGTGCTTGATAGCCATCCCGCCCTTCCACGTCTTCACCATACCGATGCAGCACGCGCTGCCACTTCGCACCGGCATCCCCGCTTACATCATGCCGCGCTTCGAGGACGAGCGGTTCGTAGGTGCCCTGCGGGAGTTCCAGATCTCGCACACCATCGTCGTGCCGCCGATCATGATGGCGCTGTCGAAGCGCGCAGCTGCGGAGCTGGCGAGCGTCCAGACGGTCTTCGTGGGAGGGTCACGTGCGACGGATGGGATGCAACAGCAGCTGTACGCGAAGCTGGCTACGGCCGCCAGGATCGTGCAGGTGTACGGCATGACCGAGACGGGCTGGGCGGCGTGCTGGACGAGAGAAGCCAGGGACGATACGGGCAGCATCGGGCAACCCGTGATGGGGACGAGGTTGAGGTTTGTCCCCTTCTCCAAGCTGAACATGAAAAGCTCGTCAGCTGACCTCAACACAGACTCGTCGACCCAGGCGGTCGCTTAATCACACGCGACGACCAGACAGGCGAGATCCAAATAAACACCCGCAACGCCATGACCTCGTACCGCCACAACTCGACCGCGACCACCGCTTCCAGGACGCCTGACGGTTGGATCTGCACCGGCGACGTGGGCTACGTTCGACGCGGTAACTGGTACACGATCGACCGGACCAAGGACCTGATCAAAGTCCGCGGCTGGCAGGTGAGTCCTGCCGAGATCGAAGCCGCGCTGCTCGAGCACCCAGGCATTCTGGATGCGGGCGTCGTCGCCGCCACCGCGAGTGACGGCGGGGAGGAGGTGCCGTGGGCATTTGTCGTCCGGAGCGGAAACGGAGCTGGCAACGTGGATGAGCTCGGGGTGAAGGCCTTCTTGGGGACGCGGCTGGCGCGGTACAAGAACGTCGCAGGGGTAGACTTTATAGCAGAGATCCCGCGAAACCCAACGGGCAAGATCCTGCGGCGGGTCTTGAGAGATGCTCAGCGCCAACCCCAGAGCCCCCGGCACAGGACTTGCGGTCCAGGGGCCGCCATCGAGTATGCGAGTGCGTTGAAGGACTTGTACGCGTATCAGTGCTCGAGAACCTCGACGACTGTCGCGCTGGTGGAAGGGACGGCCTTCCCGACAGTGAAGGGGGTCCAGAACGAAACATCAGCGGTGCCTAAGGCGGGTAAAAGCAAGAGGAAGCGCTACTCTGCAACGAGTTTTCTACGCTGGAGCAAGCTGAGGTGTTTTGCCATGAGCTCGAGCAATGCCGCAGCACCGAGCAGACGGTAAGAAATGCGTAGTAAGACACCGTAAGATATCAATGATAAGCGAGACTTCATTAAGAAATCCAGGTCACTTGACCACAGATGCGGCCGGCAGGAAGTCGATCAAAGAAGAGAGAATATAGTGACAAGATATACATGTAACTGTACGAGACTGAGATAAACTGAGTACACCAGATGGATAAAATATCTCAAAGCAACATATTGCCGCGAGCGGCACCGCATTCATCCCAAAACGCCTTGGCCAAGCGCCCCCAGGCTTAGCTCATAGCGGCCGGGACTATGATCCAGCAACATGCTGCCCCCAAACCTGATCTCCCCGAACCTCTTCTCCACATCCTTCACGTACTTCAACACGCTCCTCGTCGCCGGACGTCCCAAGCCCCTCTCCTCCCGGTCGGCACCGCTTGCAAATGCAACCCGTTGCAGGACCGGCATCGTCTCTACCACGAAGACTTCGCCGGGAGGCAGGAGCTTCGAAGAGAGCATACACGCGCGCAGAGCTTTGAGGGCCGAGTAGGCCCATTGATCCTCCTCCTCGGTATCCATCCCCGGCGGACGATTAGCGTACCACTTATCCATGAACGAGCCCGTGATGCCTGCCCATACGCGCTTCCGCACTTCGCCCTTGGCGCCCGAGTTGTCGGTCTTGAAAGCGAGCGCGACGGCTTGGAGGTCGTGGAGCACTCCGAGAGAGAGATAGGGGATGACATCTTGACCGTTGACGATGGTTGTAATCAGACCTCGAGTGGCGAGACGAAGAGAGGGGGATAGAGTAGCTGGAGGCCCATACGCGTAGACATGGATTCGTCGTCCTGGTGGAAGGCGTGCTTTTGCTGGGGAAGTGCTTTGCTCCGTGTCGGACGAGGTGAGCAGGAGTTGGGGGGATGAATATTCCGATGCCGTGAAGAAGGCGGTCGATGAAGGATCCGGAGAAGGCTCGGAAATAAGTATCGCGAGTAGAGCTGTAACGCCTCCGCCGAGAGAGTGGCCGCACATCACCAAACCATAATCTGGAAATTCCTCCAGAGCAGCTGTAATTGTTGCCATGACACGTCCACCGCCGCCATCCAGAAGGCGCCGCGCGGAGGCATGTATCCCTTTGTGGACCTTGTATGCCTTTCCTTGATAGCTAAGCTCGTCGTAATCGCACGTCATGTCCGTGAGGACATCCTCGAAGCCAAGCGTTCCGCGGCAGGTGAGCACAACGGCCCTGGATTCATGATCGAGGGACACAAAGTGCACCATCGGTACGCCGGTATTTGTGTTTCCAGTTGCATCGGTGCCACCCTGGGGGTCAACGAACGATGACAGCAGAATCGTAGATGGTGGCAACTGAGTATGAGATGAGAAAGAGTGGTGCTCATGGTGATGTGAGGTCTCAACCTCCTTTGCCGTTGGCCCTTTTGATGTCACGATGCCCATCACTCGGAGGAAACTGGCACCATAAGAAGCAGACGCAAAGCGCACGAATCGGGTGACGTTCCGCACGATATGGTGCTGGGGGAATAGGCCATCAATAAAACCGGTGTGCATCAGAGCCTCAAGGGTTTCCGATTTATCGAACGCACTGCGGCGTGGCTTGTTTGTAAGGACCAACGAAGCAGCCGAGTTGTTTGTTTTGAGTGTATATATACTTGGAACGACACTCTTCGATCTCCTATGTTGAAGGGTCGGGGAAACGGGCTGTTTCGTAATATTCTTCTCAGATCTCGCCCGAACTAAATTGCTCTGGGCCCTCAGCTGGGTCCGGAATGCTGTTGGCGACCCAGGTCGTGCCTCAGCTGAATGGACTGAATATGTGTCGGTTTGGGAGACGATCGAATCTCGTCGCCTCTCACGGACTGAATAGTGACTGGCTCTTGAGGGGCTTCTTTGTGGATCCGCTGATTGCGTGAGACCAAGATCTCGAGAAGAAAAGTAATTAGGATTACCACGCTGAGGCGGGCGAGGTGCGTCCCGTGCTAGAACAATGCTCGAGCTTCTCTGTGGTACTGGGAGAAGTGACTTTGAACCAGCGGGCGGGCTTGTCCCTCCCCGTGCAGGCTTTGCTGGAGCCGGCTTGGAAGTCGACGGCTCGACACTGTCCTTATTCCACAGACTGGAGAGTGTGCCAGCCGACCCCTTCCTGAGAGCGTTTCTGAACGAACCTCTTTTCTCGGACTGCTTGATCGGCGCTCTGTCTGGCCCGACCTTTTTCGTGGTCAATGGTTTGGTAGCCGCTTTCTTGAGAGGGGCAACATCTGACATCGATGGCGCAGAGCTCACTGGTTTCCTGGACCTTTTCTGATTCGCAATATGATCTGATGGTTTTGGAATAGGTATAGACGAGAACCCTAAAGGTTTCTCATCCCCTGACGCAACCGACCTTGCCGGACCGTTGAGTTTCATGCTTTCACATGAGCCTGTTCTTCGCATATCTCTTCTGTGCGGGATTTGCAGTACTGCTGGCGACATGGGAGGCGTGAGAGCCTGGGGGGCTTCGTCATCTTTCGCACTATTGAGATTTGTGTGGTCTGCCAAGTTCTTCTCATCGTCGCTTTCTTCAAGGGCATGTTCCATGTCGATTTCTCCCTTGAACCCCATATCGATGCCGGTCATATCATCCCGGACAATTCTGTACACTGCACGATATCTTGGAGTGGGAAGGCTAAGCTTCTGTTCTTCAGTGAGACCTTGAGCATCCCGGTCCACGTCGCCGATATGATAGGCATTTTCCTCGACGATTTCGACACCCGGTGGAGGCGATAGGTCTGGGTTTTGGGTCCCTGTAACCTCCACTGTGATTGTCTTCGTAGTAGTCGTCTCGGTGGTAATCGATACTGAAGCATCGGCCGGCAAGGATTTCATGATTCTCTGCCTCAGATTAATCTCCGGCAATTCATCTTCGGACTCGTCCTGGGTCATTCCAGCTCGCTCGATGGTTTGCACCACCTGATCTCCACCTGGAGTTACAAAAGACATCGAGTTGGTCCTCACCCTGCCCCTGCTAGCGTCGGGTGCATCATCTTTACTAATGACATCCGCCCTCCTCCCATCGTTCAGCACCACGACATCCCAAATAACAGCATCTCCTACCCCCTCCGCGTCCGTAATCCTCTTGCACCATTTCTGCAGCAAAGCTAATCCACATACTCCCAGTAGCAAGTCTGCCACGCCCACCTTCTCGCCCTCTTGTCCTGTGGCAGGATTCTGGAATTCCCTTCGTATGAGTGTGACGATGCTTGCGATGGCTCTGCTTGAGTCCGTGCTACCCAGTATACTGTCCAAGGTAGCGAGCAATTGCTGAGATAGATCCCCAGCACCATGCAGAGCAGTGGATGAGATGTAGAAGCCCGTTGATGCTGCGAAAGATATGTTTGTGATCGTGGAATGCAGCGTCGTTATGCTACGCTCCAGTATCCCTTCGGCTTCCGCCTTTCCCAGCTCTCCAATACTCCGCAGAGCCACATCGCGTCCTGCCTTGTGAAGTACGCCTTCAATGACTGCCCTACTCAATTCTAACCCAGTCAGAGTTGTAACGCGCGCGCCATCGAGGGCAAGTCCACCGATGAACGTCCCGAGGCGCAGGTAGAGCGAGCCGGATCGTGTTACCAGACTGATAACACTCGCTATCGGTGCTGGTAGGAGAGTTGAAGATTCTGCGGATTTTGCTGGAGTCGAGGAAGTTAATCCTAATTGTTTGCCCCTACTGTCATCCTCATCCACCTCCATCTTGAACCTCGCCCGTGGTATAATGCGGGTGGTAGAAATTCGGGTTTAATTGCAGAGCTTCCATTCGGCTTGGATGCGTCTGGATCTTTGTGTACGTTGTAAATTTAGGACAATGGGGCATGTTTCGAGTTGGCGAGGTGCAGTGAGCGATATTTGTTTTGTTGGGTCTGTCTGTAGTGGTTGTCGGATGCTGCCCGCCGCATTGACAAATCCGCGTTGTTTCGTTATCCGAGGCATGTGATAATGGAATACAGCTTAGTCGTATTGCCAATTTCGCCTGCTAATATTTCATTGCCTTACTACTTCCCCCCTCCCAACTCACCTGAATGAACGGAACGAGAGCAATTGATCAAGTAGGAAACATTAGTGGATGAACTCTTCTTCGCAGGAATCATTCGCACTTTGGTTTGCATTAGACGGACTGCAGTTGCCACCAACCACGGCCGAGCAGGCTGGTGGGGCTGCGATGGCGGCCACAGCGTTTGACACGACGGAACCGATTTAAATGGCCAAGGGCCATGAGGGCTCTGCGTGCAACTTTGCATGAGCTTTTCCCGTAATTCTATCCAATTTTATACCGAAACCAAAAGATGGCACCTGCAAGCACAAAAGGAAATGTGTTGTATGGTATAGAAAGATCTTAGGTTCCCTCATATGGTGAAAGAAGCATATTCTATTCTAAGGGAGCTCTTAGGGAGCCTTTATATATTACTCTCCTAGTGTGGTTTTTAAAGTTTAATTATATGTATAACATTAGGTGAGGAGAATATAACCTAACCTAATTATATTCCATATAATATACCTCTTAGCTAAGTTATAGTAGTAATAAGAATTAGCTAAAAAGTATATAATTAGATTATATAAAACAAAGAGTAGAGAATATAGTATAGTAATTGTGACGGCGAGAGCAAGGCACATGTCGATATAGTCGATGAGATCAATGCGCTACAATCTTATAGAATTCTAAAGTAACGAGAGAGTAGATACAAGGTAGGACGACCCATTTATCGAAGGCGTCGCCTGGTCCTCTATTAGCATGTGACAATCCCTTGTCACATGTCGAAGCGAAGAAAAAACAGTGCATTATCCCAAATCGTCGTACTAAGACAATGGGTCGTCCTAGTACTCCATTCCACCTTGCGCCTTTTTTTTTTCACGCCGTGACATTACCCCCCCCTCCAGAGAGTTCAAGATGACCTCATCTTCGACGTATTAGTCCGTAAAGTCGTACATCGTTCTGTTTTCTGCTTTGCTCAGAAACGATTTCATCTTTACCGAATCTGTACTACCATCAGTGCGTATGGCGGTGATTCCAAGCTCGACCAATTCGTCCAAACCGTCGAAGGCACTGATCAATTTTCTGTCTCTCGGATTTTTCAACGTGCGTCGGTCCCTCGTCTCCTCACTGACCTGCTCAGGCCATTTCGATGATTTTGGTCGCTTCGCATTGTCTGGTTGTGGAGCCGCGGTAGACTTGCGCTTGTTCGGGGTAGCGGTGGCAGCCGAAGGCGCGCCGGCAGAGGGGTTGGGTCGGTCAGAGGCAGCTCGCATATTTTCAATCTGTTTGGCCTGAGCATCGACTTGCTTCGTCAGTTTGTCGTTCTCCTTTTTCAAAGTGGCGAGGTCTTCGTGAAGCTTGGTGAACTCGACTGCTTTGAATAGTATGACGAAAATCATGTGTCCAGGTTGTAGCAAGTCACCACCCTTCGCTTCGATTTTCGCGATGATTTGATCGACGTTTGCGGGCAGTCGGTCGTTGTTGGAGGCGGCGTTGACAATGGTTTTCCAGATTCGTTGTTCGGACACTCTAAATCATAGTGGCTTTAGCACTGTCCATAGCAGGTTGAATCAGCTGGTCGCTTGTCGTAGTTGTTCTCGCAACCGGTTTCGTAGTAGACGGAGTGTACTAGGTCGGGATTTCTTGACAGGCGTACCGTCTTTTCGTAGCACTCGGTCGCCATTCTTCTTTGTCTTGGCAGGCATGTCATCTTCGTCGTCGTCATTTTCTGACTCGTCTTTGAGCCAGTTGGACGGCTTTCCGACCGTTGTCTTGCGTACGACGGCTTTGCCCTTTCTTGCAGAGTCAAGTGCCGACCCACTGGCCTGGCCTACCTTGTCGACTTCTTCTTGTCGTCGCTATAGTGCCTATTCCAAGTTCTCGCGTGCGGTGGTTTTCGCACTCTCGAATCGTTGGTCGTCTTCATCATCGTCATCATCGTCATCATCGTCTTCGTCAGATGTCGTTGGTTCGTCGGACTAAGCGACCGGCAGTTGCGGTGGGTCGGGGGTGGCAGGGAGCTCTAGGGAGCGGGGGTTGTTATCGTTGACGGGGTTCCAGGCGGGGGTTGCAGCGGCCGGGGCAGCTTCGGCGACGGGGGTTCTCGGTCTGTCTGATCTGCGCTCATCGCGAGCTTCTAGGATAGGGTCGTCGTCGTAGAGCATTTCTTGGGCGTCGTCGATCATTCGATTGAATGCGCTGGTGTCCGCCATTATCGACCCATCAAGTATGTCCGCCAGTGCCGTAATTTCTTCGAAGCTAGGGTCTATCATCGTCGCATTGGGCGGGGGGTTGGTGGCAGATCCTGGTGCGGGGTTCGCGGCTGGAGCTGAGGCTGTGGCGTCGTCATTTTGATTACGCGGGTCGCTCGCAGAGCTTGCGGGGGGTGGTGTACTCATGATGATGGTCGCTGGGGTGGATTTTTCTGCGGGGGTGGTGTCGTCGTAGTAGATTCGAGGAATTGTTTGAGGTTGTAGGGGAAGGTGGTGAATAGTTATTTTCGAGGGGATACCTTCGAGTTTAAATAAAAGAATCGAATAAAGAAGGGCGCTAGGCAGCCTCGCTACCGACGAGGCTCTAGGCAAGAAACAAAGAAAAAGAGCAAAGGTGAGATTCTTCGAGTAAACAAAGGAAGCAATTCGAGCCCCACATGGCATACGCGTACGTCAGGTCGAAGGAGGACCAGGGGAGCCTAGTTCTTTCTTCGTCTTCGCTGACGAACACCGACCTTTACTGGTTGGTTGTCGAGGGGGTGGTCAGGATCAGTCTCATCATTCTGAGCAGCCTGTAACCAGTTGTCTAGCCGGACTGGTGGTCCAGGTGCGTCGGGGTGAGTGTCGTGATATCTCTTGATTAGAGAAGCAGAATTCTTGAAATTGGCAGCAGGGTACCATTGGTCGTCCGGGTCCCACCCTACCCAGCTAACTTTGTAGTATAGCTGTTTGTTCCGTACGTCAGACGATAAGATCTGGTCGACTTCCCACTCCATATGGCCATCCACTTCGATAGGTGGTTGTGGGGGGTTGATCTGTCCTGGAAGAGGATTGGTGGCAGCCTTACGAAGTCTGTCGGCGTGGAATACGTTGTGAATTCGGAAGGATTCCGGCAACTCTACTTCATATGAATGGTAGACCATCTTTTTGATTCGGAATGGTCCTACAACAGGGAAATCAAGTTTGTCGGAGGGTCGGTCGGTTCTCCAGGATTTCTTGGTGACGTAAACAAGGTCTCCTGGCCCAAAATCGGGAGTACGTCGCTTCTTGTTTGCTTGGAACGACTGTTTCTCCTAAGCTCTGGCCATTGATTCTCGGGCGAATTGCACCGCTTCGTCGATTCTCTTAGCCCAGGCTTAGGCTTCCTGTCGATTCAGCTTTTCCCGGATAGTATCGAATTTTCGGGTGGCCAGTGTCCAGTCAAAATCTAACCTTGGTTCGTACCCATAGTCGACCATAGAGGGGGACAGGCCGGTAGACTCGTGAGGGCAAGCGGCCCCAGCAGCGTCCAACGCAGGAAGTAGGTCGGCCCAATCGCTTTGGAAGTGGTTAACAAAAGGACGAAGTCGTGTGTCGATTATCTGGTTGATGATCTCAGTCTGTCCGTCCGTCTGAGCATACTCGGCTGTCGAGAGCTATAGTTTAGTCCTTGATAGAATGGACAGTTCGTTCATAAAGTCTGAGACAAACTATAGTCCTCTGTCGCTAGTAATAGTCAAGGGACTACCGCGAAATCTCCATATATAGCGGTAGTACAGGGAGGCAGCTGTTTTGGCGGTAGCTTTTTTCGACGTTGGTAGACTAATGTGTCGCTTAGATAAACGGTCGACAACGACGAAAATAGTATCACAGCCGTTGCTAGTAGAACCAGGGGTATGAAAATCCATTGACAAATCGTCCCACGTCCTTAGTGGGACAGGTAGGGGTCTAAGTAGCCCTGGAGTTTTGTCGCGAGGCTTATGTGCTCGTCAACAATCGTAGCAATTGGCCACATAGCGTTCTACATCTCATCGGTATGTGGGCCACCAGTAATACCATCGCACCAATTCAATTGTCTTCGTCCTACCAGGATGGGCTGTCGCAGTACCACTGTGAATGTGCTGAAGGAGTCGGGTGCATAAGTTGTTGGGTTCTTCGGGGACAACTAGCCTGTCGTCGTACAGTAGTAACCCGTCGGGGAGCATTGACCATGGCTTCTCATTCTTTACTGCTTTTTCCCAATCGTCTTTCAGCAGGGGTTCTGAGCGATTTGCTTGTAAGACCTGCTTAGTTATTCGGATGGAGTCAATGCCTAGGGTAGATTGTCCGGGGAATTCGACAGGCGCTATAATGCTGTCGGGGTTAAGGAGTTGACGAGTTCGCTCCGCTTCTCTAGCCGCCTTTTGGGTTGGCGTCAATTCGTCTTTTCGGGAGAGTATGTCGGCGATGGTATTTTCTTTGCCTGGTCGGTAGGTAATCTTATAGTCATACCTAGACAGTATGTCCATCCATCGGATTTGTCTCTCGTTGAGAAGCTTCTTTGACCCAAAATACTCTAGTGCTTTGTGATCTGTCAAGATTAGGAACTTCGACACACTACATAGTTCTGCGTCCCATTCTCGTAGAGCTAAGATCACTGTGAGCATCTCTTTGTCATGTATCTCATAGTGAGTCTCAGCATCATGCAGGCTTTTAGAGAAGAAGGCGATAGGGTGCCATTGGTCGTCTTCCTCACTTTTCTGAGTCAACACTCCTGCGGCAGCCAGGTCAGAACAGTCGGTCTCCACTCGAGTAGGTCGATGGTTCTGAAAATACAAGAGCATGGGTGCAGTTAGGAGTCTTTTCTTTAGCTGTCGGAAGGAATCTTGTTGCTCTTTATCTAACGCAAAAGTAGGTGGTGTGTCTTTGGTCGTAAGGTGGTTCAATGGTCAGGCGATTCGTCTGTAGGCTTCAATAAATCTCCGGTAGAAGTTACAAAACCCTAGGAACAACTGAACCTGTCGTTTGGTCGTTGGTGGTTTCCAATCTTGTACCACTGATACTTTTGCAGGATCGACTTTCACGCCATGGTTGGTGACGATAAAGCCTAAGAACTTAGTCTCAGTTACCTCAAACTCGCATTTATCGATATCAACTTGCAGGCCTGCGTCGCGGAGCCGTTCCAAGACCAACCATACGTGACGTCGATGTTCTTGGTGATTCTTTGAGAAGATCAAAATGTCATCAATATAAGCAGAACAGAAATCGTCCAAATACTCCATTAGGACGGTGTTAATGTATCGCTGGAAGGTGGCAGGTCCATTGCATAACCCAAATGGCAGCACCACTGGTTCAAAAGAGCCATATCGCGTCCTAAAGGCAGCCCAGGTCATAGAGCTGGGTTCCATAAGAATGCGATGGAATGCGTGTCGCACGTCGAGCTTGGTGAATACGACAGAATGGGCCAGCCGGTCGAGGGTCTCGGTGATTAAAGGCAAGGGGTACCGATCTTTCTTAGTGAGGGAATTCAAATGTCGGTAGTCAATGCAGAATCGGAGGCCACCACCAGGCTTCTTGACAAATAGGACAGGCGACGAGTAGGAGGAGTTGGACGGTTTGATGAATCCTTTCTTTAGATTGTCAATTAGGTATTCTCTCATTTTTTCCAACTCTGGTTCACTCATTTTGTACAAGTGAGCCGTTTTCATCGTTGGTTCAGGTCCGTCAAACTCGATCTTGTGGTCGATTGGCCTAGAAGGAGGTAACGTGTTGGCTGCAGTTTTCGAAAAACATTTAGTCAGGTCATGTAGAAAGGTCGGTAAACGTTTTCGCAATTGGGTTGACTCGTCGGGTTCTGCGTCGACCTGGTTCCCTAATGCGTCGGGATTATCTTCGTCGATAGAGTGTATTCCTTCCTTAAGTCGTTGTCGTTTCTCGAGAATGTGGTCCAATTCGGCTATGGTTACTGCACCGACTAACAATTCGGTTTGTCGCATGTCGGCCTCAAAGGCTGGCGCGGTAATAGTAGCAATTTGACTGGTCAGCGCAGTGGTCGGAATGGCGTTCAGCTCTAACTCCTGTCTACGCTTCTGGTAGGTGGCTGATCGAATTGCAAAGTCCTGAATCGGCCTAGCTTGGTTGTTCGTCGACGTAGGGGGTCGGTTGATTGGCGTAGGGAGTACTTTAGTCGGGGTAGAGTCAAAAGCTTGGTCCCGTCGTATGGCGTCCCATTGGTCTAATTGGTGCATCCCTGGCCAGTAAAGTTTCTTTCGACGACAATCGACCATAACATCATTTTCCGCTAACCATTTGCGACCTATTATCATATCGTGCGACCCTAGGTCGGCAGCTAGGAGGTATTGGTCTTTGAAGGTGTGGTTGTCGATAGTAAAGTCGCATTGGATGATTTGTTTGATGGCTTCACTAGGTTGTCCGTCGAATCCTTGCAGTGGTATCGGCTGTTTGAGGTGGTGCGTCGGAGGGTGTAGTAACTCAGCCAGGGAGGTCAGCTTTTTTCGATTGATTATACTCGACGCATTGGCTCCACAGTCGATCAGGGCACTGAGGTCCATGTACTTGTTCTTGCGTTGGAGACGGCACTTCAATAGGAATTGTTCTCCGCCAATCAGCTTTCTCAAGTCGACTGCTTCTCGGTGTCGGTCATGCTCTAGGAGGGACACCTGCACTCCTAGAGCGACTCGTTTTCCGAGTCGGTCGCATAGTCGTCCTCAGTATGTGGCTGATCGTCGTTTTCCGTAGTTTCGTCGGGTGCTTCCTCTTCGACAGGCATGATTTTGTTTTGGTCAGGGCAGTTCCTTGCGAAGTGCCCTTTCTTACTGCATTTGTAACACACGTCGTCGGAGGTGGCCTGTCTGTCGGTAGGGAGGTTTCGTTCAGGGGCCCGAGAGGAGTGAGGCCGAGGGTTCTTTGCTAGGGAATCCCAAACTTTCGTAACCTGGGGGATTCCTGGCGGGTTGGTCCCATCTGTCGGGGCGGAGTAGACCGGATGGTCGGTCTTGGTTTCTGCCTAGGTTCTATGTGGCTGGTACGTCGCAGAGATAAACGTAATTGCCTGTTCTCCTCATCCATAAACCAATCGGCTAAGTCCCTAGGATGGTCGAATTTCCTGTCCGACAACTGTTCCAACAAGGAGACTCGTACTTTGTCCTGTAGCGCCTCATATTGATCGTCGGTCGATTTATTAAGTTTCGACGCCAGGCGACAGAACTCGGCCCAGAAGGTAGAAAAGGCGGAACCACCCTGACGCAACTTGTTCCATTGGTCTTTGGCGTTTTGTCTCTCGGTCTCCTGGCTGACTCCATACGCTCGTCGCAATATTCGGAAGAGTTGTGGAGCAGAGTAGATCTGTCCGACAGATCCTTCAGCTAGTCGGTCTCGAATAAGGCTACGCGCGTCACCAGTCGTCAGGCTGGCTGCATACGCTAGAGCTATCGCGTCGGTGGGGAACTCAGTGTAATTAACGTTCATCTTTTGCTCCATATCGAAGATCCAATCTTCGACCTTTGGTTCTCCTCTGCCGGAGAAGGGACTTGGTGTCTTCATCTTAGCTAGACGAGGCTGTCGGTGAGGAGCAAGATCATCGGCAGGTTGTACACTTCTGTCGTGGGTTATACTCCTAGCTAGGGAGTCTCGGAGTTGATTGCCATGATGGGAGGTGGACGCAAGAGGAGGTTGGTCGACTTTGGTTCGATCGATCTGTTCCTGAAGAGCGCGTATTGTGGATGTTTGTCGGTTGGCGTGTTGGCAAAGGTGCTCCACTAGTCGTTCTTCCACCTTAAGTCGATCTTTCAAGTGTCGAGACCGTTTCCCATTCTGGGTGCATAAATTGAGGAGCTTGAAGAGTTCGTCCCTCTTGCTCTCTAGGTCGGTCTGAGTGAGAGAGCGTATAGAGTCAGGGAAACTCTCAGTAGCGGCTCGCGCTAAGCTGGCTGACCTTATAGTCACGTTGTCAGGAAGGGAAGCACGGATGCCTGAGGGAACGACCGGAGTAGTCGATCGGTCGCTTGGTGGAGGTTGGTTGGTGGGAAATGCGGGTGTTCCCTCTCTAAGTGAAAGTTCACTAGAGTCGATGGCAAGGTCCGACATCTTTGTCGACCTGGGTTGCGTATAGGTCGGTGAGATCGTGGAGGTTCGTTTCCAGGATGGCGTCCTATATAGCACTACTGTCGGAATACTCCTCGACAAGTAGTCTTCCAGTTTCTTTTCAAGTCAGCTGGGGAATACTGACTGTCGGCGAGTTTTTCAAGCTGAGCCCACCAGCTCTTCTTTCTGGTTTTAATTCAGGAAGGTACCGAATGTCAAGCACGTCGAATAGTAGCAGTCTGTCGAGTCACAAGGAGGCTGATTCGCAGAGTGTTACTGTGTGTCGAGATCTCGAGGTGAGAAGGTCGATAGGAGACGTCTCCGAGGGGGTACTAGTCCTCTGCTAGGTATATTATGTCGCCTTACAAGGCCGAAGGGGAATGACTTTAGAATTATGTGACGGCGAGAGCAAGGCACATGTCGATATAGTCGATGAGATCAATGCGCTACAATCTTATAGAATTCTAAAGTAACGAGAGAGTAGATACAAGGTAGGACGACCCATTTATCGAAGGCGTCGCCTGGTCCTCTATTAGCATGTGACGATCCCTTGTCACATGTCGAAGCGAAGAAAAAACAGTGCATTATCCCAAATCGTCGTACTAAGACAATGGGTCGTCCTAGTACTCCATTCCACCTTGCGCCTTTTTTTTTTCACGCCGTGACAGTAATAAGAGAGTTTTTCAATAGATTTAGAGTAGCTCTAAGGAAATCGAATAAAGAATTAGGTTGATTTAAAGAAAGGTTAAGGTTAATTATACCTCTTAGCTTTATTTTCCCTTTTATTCACCTTCCTCTACCTCTTTTGTTATATATTAGCTTAATATAAATGCTGCTTTTTACTGCTAGCCTATTTAAGGCTTTATTTGTCAACTTGCTTACAAAGGTTATATTTATAGCAATATCTTAGGAAGAGGAGATAAGGTTTATTATAATAGCAACTTTAGAGTTTATTGCTTTTATTATGCTATTAGGAGCTATAAGTGCTCCTAAAGCATAGAACCTATATAAGCAGCTTAGAATATGTATTTAGATGCTTACTAGCTTCTTAA
The DNA here is from genome assembly GCA_032760415.1 of Diplocarpon rosae. Classification (NCBI taxonomy): domain Eukaryota; kingdom Fungi; phylum Ascomycota; class Leotiomycetes; order Helotiales; family Drepanopezizaceae; genus Diplocarpon; species Diplocarpon rosae. The sequence continues at coordinate 143,108 of JAUBYV010000005.1, forward strand.
TGCCTTAGTATATACTTTACTATTATTCTCTTCTTATTATTATTAAAATAACCTCCTCTTAGACTATTATCATTCGAAAATAAGAGCTTAAGGATATATTAAAGAGAGAGAAGGAAGCTCCTAATGTAGTTCTAATGACTATAGAAAAGAGGAAAGCAAAGATTATATTATTACTTAGTTAAGTAGTAGAATTAGTAGTTTGCGCTAAGTAGAAAGGCTTCTTCTTTGCATAATAGTAATAGAAGCTATTATAGCTAAGGTGTGATTTTGGTTCTTAGAGTTAATAGTACTTTATATAGTTAATATAGGAAATTAGGTTTTTAGAGAATAAGTCATTTGATAAAGGCTCTTATATCTTAGAGATTTAAAAGCTTTATAAAACCTTTGAACTTCTATCTTAAAAGGTTTTTAGTAAGACTATTTATATGCATCTTATTAATAAGAAGATAAGTCACCTTAAAACTCTTATTCTTATATTCTTATCTTAACCATATATTATATATATTAATATAATAGAGCTTAATTATAATTTGCTAAAGATTTCTAGTGATTAATTATATAGTCTATTAATTATCACAAAAGATAGTCTATTTGGTTCTTATTTTAAATATTAGCTCCTTAAAGAAGTACTTTAGAGCTATTATCTTCTTAGCTATAGAGGCTACTCCTAAGAGCTTAGCTTTTATTATAGAGGTTATAATAGTAGATTATTATAAAGCCTTCCAAATGATTATACCTTTGAATAAGAAGATTATATAACCTTATAAGAAGCATCTTATCTTAGGGTTATCTGCAAAGGATATATTAAAAGAGATTATTAGCTTATTGCTTTTACTATATTTGTCAAAGGTTATACTTAGAAACTTTATACTTTAGAGATATCTAAGAGTCTAATTAATAGCATTAAGGTGCTATTAGCTAAGGTTTATATAGAATTAAGACAGCTAAGAGGTAGTATATGCTATATTTAGTTGAAGCATAATAGCTATATATAGCATTAACTTAACCTTTTCTTAGTATTCCTTAATTATATTTATAGAGGAGGTCTTATAGTTCTTTTATAGTTTATATTAAAGGAGAGGTATTATTAATATTTATATTTTAAGGTAGATCAAATTTATTAGTAAGCTTCTTAATATATGCATTATAAAGCAAGATGATCTTGCTATTCTCTTTATCTCTTATAACTCTTACTCCTAAGAACTACTTAATATCCCTTATAGCAGTAAGCTTATAGGCCTTATTTAAGCTATTTATAATTTGCTAAGCTTCTATAGAGTTTAAGGTATAGTAGATTATTTATATATTATTAATATAAAAGGCAAAGAATATTAATTTTGACTTATTAGTATATATGCAAGACTCTTCTCCTATTAGCTCTAGCTTTAGAATATATAAAGTATTAGTAAAATCTCTATACTATAAAATAGGTGAATCACAAAGGCTATATAAAGCATATTAAAGCTTTATGAACTTATTCTTTTGCTTCCAACTATTAGGTAGATAGTAGGTAATTAGAGCGCTTTATAAGTCTCTTTTTGTATTAATAAATATATTTACAATATTATATTATTTGAGCTTTATATTGAATTTAGCTGCAATTGCTATAAGAACTCAAAAAGAGTATAAAGCAAAAGTAGCTATATAGGTGGAAAATATTAATGCTTTATCTTATAGGTCTCTTTATATGATTATTCTTAATTTAAATCATATTATCTCTTCTAATAAGTTTAGCTTATAAGTAAAGACTTATTTCAAAGGTATAAATAATAAGGTTGCCTTTGATGCATTAATTACTTTCTAATAGTCTTTTGCTTTTAGGTTTCTATCATAGTGTGACAAAAAGGCGCAAGGTGGAATAGAGTATTAGAATAACCTATTGTTTTAGTATAATGATTTAGGATAATATACTATTTTTCTTTGCTTCAACATATGATAAGAGGTCATCATATGCTAATAGAGGACTAAGCAACACCTTTGATAAATAGGTTATTCTACCTTATATCTACTCTTTTGTTACTTTAGAATTTTATAAGATTATAGCATATTAATCTCTTCAACTATATTGATATATGCTTTACTCTTGCTATTATATAATTCTAAAGTCACTTCCCTTTGGCCTTATAAGGCGACATAATATACTTAGCAGAGGACTAATACCCCCTTAGAGATATCTCCTATCAACCTTCTCACCTTAAGATCTTAATATATAATAACACTCTGCAAATCAGCCCTTAGGGAATTCGATAGACTGCTACTATTTAATATGCTTAACATTTGGTACCTTCCTAAATTAAAATTAGAAAGAAGAGTTAATAGGCTTAGCTTGAAAAACTCACCAATAGTTAGTATTTCCTAGCTAACTTAAAAAGAAACTAAAAGACTACTTATTGAGGAGTATTCCAATAGTAGTACTATATAGGATATTATCTTAGTGTAAAATAGTAAGCTAGGCTGATAGTGTAATAGAGAAAGAGGTAAGAGTGAATTCAAGAGATCTTTTGCAGACTTTGGAAAACTTGATTCTCTAAGCTATAGGAGAGAATAGTCTTTATATATAAAATATCTAGCTTTAGAATCTTCTATTATATAATTAGAAGATCCTATATTTAGGCTAGATTACGAATTAGATCGAAGGAATATTGAAGGAATATTAAAGGAATATTAAAGGAATATTGATTTGTAATCAACTCCTTCTATGACTCATATAGTAATACTAAGTATAGTAATACTAAGTATAGTAATACTATATATAGTAATATAGCTATGATTTGCAGATCAATATATCCCCTAAATCATAGCTTATAGTAATAGTTAAAACAGTTTTAAAATGTGATTTTAACTAAAAGGGAAAGAATGAAAAGGCTAGCAATTTCATCTTCTAGAAGCTCTTAATTAAAAGCTAATTGCTCTAAAAAGCTAATAAACTGAGGTTTAGCAAAAGGCTTAGTAAAACCATCAGCTTTTTGATTTAGCGTATTTATATATATGAGATCTATAACTCCTTTGTTGATTAGATCTCTTATATAGTGATATTTAACTGCTATATGCTTAGTCTGCTTATGAAACTAAGGATTTTTAGCTAATAATAAGGCTTTATTATTGTCTATATATAATAGGAGCTTATTTTGCATATATAAGCCTAATTTAATAAGAATTTGCTTTATATATATAGCTTCCTTAGCAGCTGAATTAATAGCTATATATTCAGCTTTAGTTATACTTTGAGCTATAACTAACTGCAGCTTAGATTTCTAGCTAAATAAGCAATTTGCTAAATAGAAGCAGAAACTAATAGTTGATTTAGCTGAGCTAATATCTCTAGCATAATTAGCGTCGCAATATCTGCTAATATATTTATTAGGGCTATTTTTATAAATTAGCCCTAAGCTTCTAGTACCTTTAAGGTACCTTAAGAGGTTTTTGACTATAATTATATGATTTTCGCTAGGATTTGAGGCAAATTTAGCTAATTTTATAACTGCATAGCTAATATCAGGCCTAGTTGCTAGCATTAGGAATAATAAGAAGCCTATTATTTGCTAGAAGCGAATAATATCACTAGGAGTAGCCTTATTAGGATTAGGCTTTAGCTTTAATTTAGGCTCCATAGGGATTTCCTTAGCTTTGTAATCTAGTATATCAAATTAGGTTAAAAGCTTAGTAATATAAGCTTCTTGATTTAGCTTCATATAACCCTTTTTATAGTTATATTTGATATTTATGCCTAAATAGTCTCTAATTAGCCCTAAATCCTTTAATTTAAAGAATTCTTTAAGATTCTTAATAAAGGATTTAATAGAATTAACATTTGGGCTAATTAGAGCTAAATTATCTATATATACGCAAATAATTATATTTAGCTTTTTATTATATAGAATGCAATTATCTGCTAGTAAGGTAGTAAAGCCTAGTTTCTATATAAGGACCTCTTTGAGAGTAATAAACCATAGCCTAGCAGATTGCTTAAGGCCATATAAAGCTTTGTTGAGCTTTAGTAGCTTATTACTATATTTTGAGCTATATATACCTATAAGAGGGGTAATATATATCTTATAATTAATATTGCCTTATGTAAAAGCATTATTTATATTGATTTTCCAGATAATCCAGCTATTTAGTACTACTAAAGCAAATATTAGGCGCTAAGCCATTTGCTTAATAATGCTAGCAAAGGTGTCTATATAGTTTAGACCATATAGTTGCTTAAAGCCTTTAGCTACAAATCTAGCTTTAAATTCATAGTATTCTTTATGATCTTTAAGCTTATAAACCCATCTAGTTTTTAGAGGTTTATAAGTATTAGTAGTACTCTAAGCATTTTTGGGTATAATTTCCTATGTTTTTAGCTCTTCTAGAGAGTCTACTTCCTTTTGCATAGCTTTTAGCCAATACTCTTTATAAGCTGAGTTGATAGCTTCTTTGTATTTTTTAGGCTTTATAGGAATATTTATAGATTCTTCCTTTTTGATAATAATCTTAGTATTACTCTTAGTAGAGTATACTTTTAGAGTAGGACTATTATCATTTGCCTTATAGCTTATAAAAGCTAGAGAAGCTAAATGCGTTGTAGTTTTGTAAACTGACAATGCTTATATATCTTCATCGATTAATTGGTTATTTAGCTTAATAGCTAAATTAGAGCTGTTTTCACTAGGGAATATGCCTAGTAAGTTAGGCTCATTAGAGCTTAAACCTTATATATTAGGTTGTTGTGACTTCTTAGCTATAGCTCTTATAGTAACATTAGGAGATAAATTAGAATAATCTTTAGCCTTGCCTCTTATTTTAGGCTTTGCTAGGTTTTCTTAATCATCTATTTCATCACTTGATTCTCTAGAGTCTAATTGTGAATTAGCTCTTTTTGTTGGAAAATCATTATTACTATTAGGTAGAATATTTTCTACTCCTTTGATTAAATTAATATAGTTGTTATATATTAACTCTTTATTAGGAGTACTATTGTGATGCTTATTAAGGCATATGTCTTCCTTAATAGCTATATTTTTAGAGCTTATAATAGCTCTATTTTTTGGTATATATATAAGGAAATTATTAGAGGATTCAAATCCTATTAAAATTCCTTTATTTGCCTTATCATTAAGCTTACTACCCTTTTGATTCTTGTTTTTAAGAATATAGGTAATAGAGCCTAGTATTCTAATATAGTCTATATTAGGCTTCTTGCTATATAGTACTTCATAAGGCGTCTTTCTAACAATAGAGTTATAAGATTAATTCTTTATATAAGCAATAGCTTATAATATCTAGGGCTATAGATATAGAAGTATATTCCTCTCTTTGCAGATGCTAATAAGCCTTTCGATTAAAAATCGATTTAGTCGCTTAGCTATGCCGTTTTGGGATAGAGAATAAGGGCTAGTATATTCGCAGATATACCCCTTATTTTTATAGTAATTGCTCTATTTCTCTAATTTGAATTCCCTAGCATTATTGAGCTTAAAAGCCTTTATATTAGCTGATATAGGCTTAGTATTGCTGAATTAAGTATTAATCATATTTGTAAAATTAATTAATATATTATATGTGTCAGCTTTTAGCTTAATAGCATATACCTAAATAGCTTTAGAGCCTCTATAAGTGATTGTCATAAAATATCTCTCTCCTTTTAGACTTATAGTTGTAAAAGGCCTAGCTATATTAATATCAAATATAGTTAATAGAGGAGAATTAGATATAGGCTTTTTGCTGCCTTTTTTAGTAATTTTAGCCGAAATATATGACTCATAGAGCTTTAGGCTTAGATCTTGGATTTTCTTTAATCCAAAGCTATTCTCTATAGTCTTTAGTATAAGCTCCTTATTTATATGTATTAGTCGCTTATAATATAGGATAATATCATTAGGACTAGGAGCTTATACTTGAAATAGAGTTTGCTTTATATAAAAATCATCTAGTCGAATTTGGATAAAATAGGCTTTCTCTTCCTATTTTATCTTAATTGGCTCACTTATATTAAGATGACTAAGCTAAGCAAGCTCTCAACTGAGTTCAATCAACCAATTCTTATTAGTAAGCTCTTTAGAGCTTATTAAGGTTGTTGCTAAGCTAGGTATATAATTTACCCCCTTAATTATAAGGCTAAGGCCATTTGCCTATATAGGAATATCTCCTATACTTAGAATAGGCATTTTTTCGCCATTTGCTATTATAATAGACTTATTAGAGATTAGTTTATAATTAATAAGCTAATCTCTATTAGGCGAATAGTGCTTAGTGGCCCTTAAGTCTAGTACAAATTTGTCTTTGTAATCTATACTAGCTTAGCTAAGTATATAAGAATTACTCTTTATAAGAGTATTCTTTGCTTCTTAAGAAGCAATACTAGAATCATTATTCTATATACTCATTAGCGTCTTACTAGAATTAGTTTTAGATTCTCTAGCCTTTTTAGCCTTCTGATTCTAAGGCCTTAATTCAAGGTGTAATTTAAAGCATTTTTCGCTTATATGACCACTAAGCTTATAGTGCATATAGTATTTGCCGCCTGTTTTAGTAAAAGCCTTATTAGCTTAAGCTTTATTAGCTTAAGCTTTATTAGCTTAAGCTTTATTAGCTTTATAATCTGCATTAGCTCCTATGTGAGCTTCTTCTGATATTAGGTCATTTATTAAGCTCTTTAGGTTGATATCTTCTAGGTTATTTGATATCTCTTCATATTTTCTAAAGGCAAAGCTATCGAATAAGCTAGGTAGATCCTTAAATATTAGGCTAGCTATTATTGGCTTAGGCAAAGGGTAGTCTAGTTGCTTTAAGTATATAGCACTAGATTATATAGCACTAGTATACTTATTGATATTCCTATAAGAGTTATAGCTATTATCTATGATTTTGTTTATATATTAAGATATAAGCTTTAGCCCCTTAGTGTCATATATCAACTTTATAGCCCCAAAAAGCTCTTTAGCTAAGCTTTTGTCTCTAAATCTCTCTTGATTTTCTAAAGATATAATTAACTTTAGAGCGCCTAAAGCCTTTTTGCTAGCTCTCTTATAATCACCTAGTTTCTCCTAATACCTTACAGCTAATTCTTCTAATATAGGTATATAATTCTCTCTTTGTTTTTTGAAGTAAAGAGAGCATTTAAGAGGTGATTCTAAGCTGTCTATATAAGACATATGGCCATTTATCTCTAGGAATAAGCTAGCTGTATTAATCCATTCTATGTAATTGGATTTTCCAACTAATAGCTCTCCTTAGAAAGTAGCCATTTTGCAGATTTATATATATATATATATATATATATATATATATATATATATATATTAGATTCTTTAGTAAAGAATCTTATATTTTTGCCCTAGATATATAATAGCTAAACTTGACGCTGCAAGAAGCTATGCTAGTAAAGGTTTCGCTTATATATTAGTAAGCAGAAGAAGCTGAGTTTTCTTATAACCCCTCTATAGACTAATATAAAACTACTAGTTTACTTTATCTTATATAATATAACTAGTGTCTTATTCTAGCATCCTCTCCAAGGATGGCTTCTTAGCTAAAATAAGACCCTAATATATAAGGTATAATATGATCAAAGAGCTAGTCCAACAGCTACTTCCTACTGCTTAGACATATCACCTAAAGAGTCTCATATGATACTGCATAGGTCTAGGCACCCTAGTATAAGAAAATTGATAATAATGCCTAGTATATAGCCTTAGCTAGCTTTAAAAGCTTGCTAAATAAGCTAATTAGGGCTATAGATTGCACTCCTATTATCTCTAGAGGTAGCTAGCTTATGATGCTAGTACTTAGTCTTAGGGACTTAGGCCTTAATGGTTGGTTTTAAGCTCTAGGTGGTTAGTAGGGGTCTTATAAGAGCAATCTTACTATATATAGTATATTTGCACCTAGCTTTTTATCAATTAAAGCTGATAATAGAAGCTCTTTAGTTGTTGCTTAAAATCAGGTTGATAGCTGATTTAGCAAGGTTGCTCTAATTGGTTAAGCAGAGGTCTGCCTAAGCGAGATTCGCTGATTAGCTATAAGAATTCGATTTGTGGGGAAGCGCCTTATCTCTTATTAGTAAAGCTTAAGAAGAATTGCTACCATATAAAATAGTAAGCTAGGCTAATAGTATAATAGAGAAAGAGGTAAGAGTGAATTCAAGAGATCTTTTGCAGACTTTGGAAAACTTGATTCTCTAAGCTATAGGAGAGAATAGTCTTTATATACAAAATATCTAGCTCTAGAATCTTCTATTATATAATTAGAAGATCCTATATTTAGGCTAGATTACGAATTAGATCGAAGGAATATTGAAGGAATATTAAAGGAATATTAAAGGAATATTGATTTGTAATCAACTCCTTCTATGACTCATATAGTAATACTAAGTATAGTAATACTATATATAGTAATATAGCTATGATTTGCAGATCAACACTTAGAAATAAACCTCTATAATCTTACTAACCTATATGTAACCTAAGTTGATAAAGATATTAGACTTTGCTATCAACTCTAATAAACTTTCACTTAGAGAGGAAACACTTATATTTCCTATCAACCAACCTCCACTAAGCAACTAATCAACTACTCTAATTATTCCTTTAGGCATTTATGCTTCCCTTTCTAATAATATAACTATAAGGTTAGTTAGCTTAGCATAAGTTGCTACTAAGAGTTTCCCTAACCTTATATACTCTCTTACTTAGACTAACCTAAAGAGCAAAAAGGATAAACTCTTTAAGCTTCTTAATCTATGCACTTAGAGTAGGAAATATTCTTAATACCTAAAAGATTAGCTTAAGGTGGAAGAATAATTAGTAGAATATCTTTGTTAATATATTAATCAATAGATATCTATAATATGCACTCTTTAGGAATAGATTAATTGAACTAAAGTTGACTAACCTCCTATTATGCTTACCTCCTATAATGACAATCGACCTAAAGACTCCTTAGCTAGGAGTATAACCTATAACTAAAGTATATAACCTGCTAATAATCTTGCTCTTCACTAATAGCCTTATTTAGCTAAGATAAAGACACTAAGTTTCTTCTCTAATAAAGGAGAACTAAAAGTTGAAGATTAGATCTTTAATATAAAGCAAAAGATAAATGTTAATTATACTAAGTTTCCTACTAATATAATAGCTTTAGCATATATAGCTAGCCTAACAACTAATAACATATATAGCCTTATTTAGGACTAATTAGCTAAAGGATCTATTGGATAGATCTACTTTACTCTACAACTCTTCTAAATATTATAATAAGCATATAGAGTCAGCTAGGAGATAAAGAGGCAAAACGCTAAAGACTAATAGAATAAGTTACATTAGAGTAGTTCTGCCTTTTCTACCTTTTAGATAAAGTTCTATTATTTAGTATTAAAACTTAATAAATCAACTAATAAGCAATATAAGGTATTATAAGATAAAGTATAAGTCTTCTTATTAGAATAATTATTAGATAAGAAATTCAACTATCTTAAAGACTTAGCTGATTAGTTTATAAATAAAAAGAATAAGCAATTATATTTATCTTTATAATATATTAATTATATAAAACCTAAGTAGAAACTTAGACTAACTATTTAGTCTACTTTACTCTAATAGATAGGACTAACCTATTAGGAATCCTCTTAGGCTATAAAAGTTTAGGATTCCTTAGCAAAAAACCCTTAGCTTTACTCCTCTTAAGCCTCTAAATGAAACCTTCCTACTAATAAATAAGCTACCTCTAATAATATATATTATAAATATAGTAAGAAAGGGCACTTCATAAAGAACTACCTTAACTAAAATAAAATTATGCTTATTAAAGAGGAAGCATCTAATAAAGCTATAGAAAATAATAATTAGCTATATACTAAGGATAACTATATAACCAACTTAGAAAATAAGTTGCTTTAAGAGTATAAGTATCCCTCTTAGAGTATAACTAATACTAAGAAGTAGTCGACTTAAGAAAGCTGATTAGTAGGGAATAATTCCTATTAAAGTGCTATCTTTAATATAAGAATAAGTATATAGACCTTAGTGCTCTAATCAACTATAGAGCTAATGCATTAAATATAATCAATCGAAAAAAGCTGACCTCTTTAGCTAAGTTACTATACCTTTTAACTCACTACCTTAAATAGCTAATACTATTATAAGGATTCAATAGACAACCTAGTGAAGCTATTAAACAAATCATCTAATGCAACTTTACTATCAACAACTATACCTTTAAAGACTAATACCTTTTAGCTATTAACCTAAGGTTATATAATATGATAATAGGTTGTAAATAGTTAGTAGAAAATAATATTATAGTTGATTATTATCAAAAGAAACTTTACTAGCTAAGGATGCACTAATTAGACTAATAGAATACTATATAATAGGACTAAGCTTTTGACTCTACCCTAACTAAAGTACTTCCTTTGCTAATCAACCAACCCTTTATATTAACAAATAACTAAGCTAGGCTAATTTAGGACTTAGCAATTTGATTAGCTATCTACTAAAAGCATAAATAAGAGTTAAAGCTAAATGCTATTTTAACTACTAAGCTAATTAGTTAAATTGCTATTATTACTATGCTAGTCTTTAAAGCTAATATATAATAAACCAAATTATTAGTTAGTATAGTAATTATAGTAGAATTAGACTATATTTTTAAGAAATAATAACAACCTAAGAAAGGAATATACTCTATTAATAAAAATAATCCTAATACATTAGGGAATTAGGTTAATGCAAAACCTAATAAGTCAACCTAATTGTGAAAACACTTACTAACCTTTCTATATAACTTAACTAAATGTTTTTCGAAAACTACTACTAATATATTACCTCCTTCTAAGCTAATTAATCATAAGATTAAGTTTAATAGACTTAAACCAATAATAAAAACAGCTTACTTATATAAAATAAGTAAACTAAAGTTGAAAAAAATAAGAGAATACCTAATTAACAACCTAAAGAAAGGATTTATTAAACTATCTAACTCCTTTTACTTATCGCCTATCCTATTTGTTAAGAAGCTTAGTAGTAGTTTCTGATTTTACATTAACTACTAACAATTGAATTCTCTTACTAAGAAAGATTAGTACCTTTTGCCTTTAATTACTAAGACCTTTGACTAGCTAGCTTATTCTATTATATTCACTAAGCTTAATATGCGATATATATTCTATTGTATTCTTATAGAACTTAGCTCTATGATCTAAGCTGCCTTTAGGATGCAATATAGCTCTTTTGAACTAATAGTACTACCATTTGGGTTATATAATAGACTAGCCACCTTCTAGTAATATATTAATACTATCCTAATAGAGTATTTGGATGATTTCTATTCTGCCTATATTAATAACATCTTAATCTTCTTAAAGAATCATTAGGAATATTAATACCATATATAGTTAGTCTTAGAATAGCTTTATAATATAGGCCTATAAGTTGATATTAATAAATATAAGTTTAAAGTAACTAAGACTAAGTTCCTAAGCTTTATTATCACCAACTATAGTATGAAAGTTAATTCTACAAAAGTATTAGTAGTATAAGATTAGAAACCACTAATAACCAAATGATAGGTTTAGTTGTTCCTAAGGTTTTATAACTTCTACTAAAGATTTATTAAAGCCTATAGATAAATCACCCAACTATTAAACCACCTTATAACCAAAGATATACTATCTACTTTTGCGTTAGATAAAGAGCAATAAGACTCTTTCTAATAGCTAAAGAAAAGACTCCTAACTGCACTTATACTCTTATATTTTTAGAACTATTAATCTACTTAAGTGGAGACTAATTATTCTAACCTAGCTGCTATAAGAGTGCTTACTTAAAAGAGTAAGGAAGACAACTAATAGCATCCTATTGCCTTTTTCTCTAAAAGCCTATATAATACTAAGACTTATTATAAGATATATAATAAAGAGATACTTATAGTAATCTTAGCTTTATAAGAATAGGATATAGAACTATATAATATATTAAAGTTCCTAATCTTAATAGATTATAAAGCACTAAAGTATTTTAGGTTAAAGAAGCTTCTTAATAAGAGATAAATCCAATGGATAAATATACTATTTAGGTATAATTATAAGATTACCTACTAATTAAGCAAAGAAAATACTATTGCTAATATATTCTTTTAAAAAGACAAATTAACACTAACCCAAAAGGCAGCTAAAGAAGTAGAGTAAACTTATTAACTCCTTAACCCTAATAGTATTATAGCGCCTGTCGAATTCCCTAGGGAATCTACCCTAAGTGTTGACTCTATCTGAATAACTAAGTAAGTCTTATAAGCAAATCGCTTAGAACCCTTGCTAAAAGATAATTGAAAAAAAGCAGTAAAGAATAAGAAGCTATAGTTAATACTTCCTAATAGATTATTATTATATAATAATAGGCTAATTATCCCTAAAGAACCTAATAACTTATGCATTTAGCTCCTTTAGCATATTTATAGTAGTATTATAATAGCTTATCTTAGTAGGATAAAGACAATTGAATTAGTATAATAGTACTACTAGTAGCTTATATACTAATAAGATATAAAATGCTATATAGCTAATTGCTATGATTATTGATAAGCCTATAAGCCTTATGATAAAACTCTAAGGCTACTTAGACTCTTATCTATCCTACTAAGGATATAGGATAATTTGTTAATAGATTTTTATACCTTTAGTTCTATTAGTAATAGCTATAATACTATTTTTATTATTATTGACTATTTATCTAAGCAATATATTAGTCTACTAATATTAAAAAAAGCTATTATTAAAACAGCTGCCTCTTTATACTACTATTATATATAGAGATTTCATAATAGTCCTTTGACTATTATTAGCAATAGAGGACTATAGTTTATCTTAGACTTTATAAATAAACTATCTATTTTATTAAGGGCTAAACTTTAACTCTTAATAGCTAAGTATACTTAGATAGATAAATAAACTAAGATTATCAACTAAATAATTAATATATAACTTTATCCTTTTATTAACTACTTTTAAGATGATTAGGCTAACTTACTTCTTATATTAAATGCTACTAAGGCTGCTTGCTCTTATAAGTCTATTAGCTTATCCTTCTTTATAGTTGACTATAAATATAAACTAAAGTTAGATTTTGACTAAATATTAGCCATTTGAAAATCTAATACTATCTAAGAAAAGCTAAATTAATAGAAAGCCTAAGCCTAAGCTAAGAGAATCAACAAAGTAGTATACTTTGCTTAAAAATTAATAGCCAAAGCTTAGGAGAGATAGTTATTCTAAGCAAACAAGAAGTAATATATTCTTAACTTTAGGCTAAGAGACTTTATTTATATTACTAAGAAATCCTAAAGAACTAATTAACCCTCTAATAAACTTAATTTCCTTATCATAGGATTATTTAGAATTAAAAAGATAGTTTACTACTTATATAAAGTAGAGTTGCTAGAATCCTTCCAAATTTATAATATATTCTATACTAATAGACTTTATAAGGCTGCTATTAACCCTCTTCTAAGATAAATCAACCTCCTACAACTACTTATAGAAGTAGATAGCCATATAGAGTAGAAAGTCAATTAGATCTTATCATCTAATATATAAAACAAATAGCTATACTATAAAGTTAGCTAAGTAGAGTAAGACTTAGATGACTAATAATATCCTATTGCTAATTTTAAGAATTCTACTTCTCTAATCAAAAGATATTATAATACTTACCCTAATGCACCTAGACTATTAGTCCAACTAAATAACTAGTTATAAGCTACTTAGAATAATAATACTAATCCTAACCACCCTTTTAATAATCAACTAATAAAGGTTAGTATTTATTATTAAAGATAAAGAAAAAACTAAGCTCTATTAGTCCTCCTTTAACCTAATATATATATATGCTATATAGGGCTCAAATTGCTTCCTTTGTTTACTTAAAGAATCTTACCTTTGCTCTTTTTCTTTGTTTCTTGCCTAAAGCCTTATTAGTAGCAAAGCTGCCTAGCGCTTTTCTTTATTTAATTCTTTTATTTAAGCTTAAAGGCCCCTCCTTAAGAATAATTATTCACCACCTTCCCTTATAACCTTAAATAATTCCCCTAAATCTACTATTATAATACTATCCTTATAAAAAAACTACCTAGCGACTATTACTATAAGTATACTACCCTTTATAAGTTCCACAAGTGACCTATATAATTAGAATAATAATACTATAGCCTTAGCTTTAACTATAAACCTTATACTAAAATCTGCCACTAACCTTCTACTTAATATAATAATAATAAACTATAGCTTTAAAGAAATTATAGCATTAGCAGATATACTTAATAGGTTGATAATAGCAGATACTAGCGTATTTAATCAAATGATTAATAATACCTAAGAAATACTCTATAATAATAACCTTATTCTAAAAGCTTATAATAAGCATAGATTAGATAGACTAAGAACCCTTATTGCTAAAGCTGCCTTAGCTGCTACAACCCCTGCCTAAAACCCTATTAATGATAACAACCTCTACTCTCTAAAGCTCTCTACTACCCTTAATCTACTACAACTGCTAATTGCTTAGTCTAATAAACCAACAACATCTAATAAAGACAATAATAATAATAATAATAATAATAAAGACAACTAGCAATTTAAGAGTGCAAAAACCACTATATGTGAGAATTTAGAATAAGCATTATAGCAACAATAAGAAGAAGTTAATAAGATAAGTTAAGCTAATAGGTTAGCACTTATCTTTATAAGAAAGGGCAAAGCTATTATATATAAGATAATAGTTGGAAAGCTATCTAATTAGCTTAAAGATAAGTCAAAAAATAATAATAATAAAAATAATATACCTATTAAGATAAAGAAGAATAGCAACTAAATGCTATAAAAAGATAATATACCTATTAAGAAATCCCAACCTAATATACTCTATTTATTATAAAACTAATTGTAAGAACAATTATAATAAGCAACTAGCTAATTCAACCTGCTATAAATAGTGCTAAAGCTACTATGATTTAAAGTATCTAAATAATAAATCTAGAAAACTATTATTAATACTACCTTTAACAACAACCAACTATTAGCAAATATCAACTAAACTATCATAAAGATCAAAGCCAAAGGTGGCAATTCACTATAGCTTAGACATATGATTTTTGTTATATTATTCAAAGCAGTCGAATTTAATAAACTTTATAAAGACCTAATTGCTTTAAAGAAAGAAAATAATAAATTAACTAAAGAAGTTAATGCTTAGGCTAGATAGATTAATAATATATAAGCTATATCTAACTAACCCAACCCTTTTACTAGCGCACCTTTAGCTGCTATTACTACCCTAAGCAAACGCAAATCCACTATAGCCCTATAATTAGATAATGCAAAGCAACCTAAGTCATTAAAATAGCCTAAGCAAATTAGTAAAGAAACAAAGGACTAATATATATTGAAAAATCCAAAAGATAGAAAACTTATTAGTATATTTAATAGTCTAAATGAGTTAGTTAAACTTAGAATTACTACTATATATACTAATAGTAGTATAGACTTAGTAAAAATGAAATTGTTTCTTAGCAAGGCAGAGAATAAAATAATATATAACTTTATAGACTAGTATATCAAAGATAAGGTCATCTTAAACTATCTAAAGGAGGGGGTAATATTATAATATAACAAAAAGGCGCAAGGTGGAATAAAGTACTAAAATAACCTATTGTTTTAGTATAATAATTTAGGATAATATACTATTTTTCTTTGCTTTGACATATGACAAAGGGTTATTATATGCTAATAGAGGACTAAGCAACGCCTTTGATAAATAGGTTATCCTACCTTATATCTACTCTTTTGTTACTTTAGAATTTTATAAGATTATAGCGCATTAATCTCTTCGACTATATCAATATATGCCTTGCTCTCACCATCATAGTTTCTAATTTCTTAATATACTCCTTCTTTAAATTACTCTCTATAAGGATGATTTTAAAGTTCTTTCCAACTTATAGAAGCTTTTAGAAGCTTATCTTAAACTAAAATAAGAAGGTTAAAGTTTCCTTCCTTTGCTCTTATTTAAGTAGTAGTAGCTATAATGCTATAGACTACTTTAAACTTATTGCTATTAGTAGCTATAGGTTCTTAACTTATTTAGAAGATTATAATAAAGTTATTTATCTTTTGCTTTTAGCTTATTATAAGTTCTTTAAGTGTTAATAGAAGATCCTTAGCTATTAAGGCATAAATTGTATTTCTACTTCCTTTTCTCCTCTTTTGCTTTCTAAGAGTTTACTCCTTTTGGAGAGCTGCTTCTTATACTTTAAAGGTCAACTTTCTCTTTCTAATAGGTCGATTTTATATAGGGCTAGTTGGTGGAGTTAAAGTAGAAGCTTTAGACTTATTATATTTTATTTTATCTATTATTAGAAAGAGCTCCCTTTTTTATGTTTCTATAGCTTATAATATAAAGTTAATATATATTAGATTTTCTTAAGGTTTTCCCTTATATTTAAGTATGTTTTAGAGCAACTTATTATCCTTATTAACCTTTTTCTTTAGAGTTAATTTGGTTTTAATAGGAGTTTATACTCTTTTATTCCTTATTGCTTAGGGTGAAGTTTTTAGTTTAGGATCCTTTTATTATACTTAGTCTACTAGCTGCTTAATTTATATAACAAAAGGAAGTATATTATCATATGCTTTTTTAATAGAATAAGCTTTTAAGCTGCAAAAGAGGTTGCTCTTAAGCAGATCTGCTTATCTTATGATCTTAAGGTCTTTTTCTTAACTTTCTTCTTAAGAGATTAGAATTATACTTTATCTATTAGTAGCATTTACCCTTAAGGTCTAAACTAAGAGTATAGACTTCTTATCTTTATCTAAAACTATTAGTTTACTTCTAATAATAGTATTAGTATTTAGCTTATTTAAGCTTTCTTTTTTATTAATATTTTTAATATCTAGCTTAGCATCTTAAGTCTTAATATCTAATAAATCTTCCTCTTTAATATAGTAGATAATCTCTTTTAGCTTTAAGAGTAGATGGCTAGCTTATTTCTTAGCTTTAGGAGTAAAGAATTAAGATTTATTAAAGTTAATATTTCTAGAGATTATAACTCTTTAGAGCTAAAGCACCTAAATCTTATATATATTAATAGCATAATAACCAACTAAGTATCTAATATGCCCTTTTAGTTTAGTCTTAAAAGCTCTTTTATCATAAAGAGCCTTTTTATCTTTAACTAATAGATATGCATAAGAATTATATGCTTTTATACCCCTTTATTCTAGTCTTAGGTTGATAGTTAACTTTATGATAATCTTAGGATTATACTATTAGAAGTATTATCTAAACTAGCTATAGAGTACTTTATTTAAGCTCTTCTACCCTCTCTTTTGTAAAGGCGATATATTATATAAGTATACTATAGCTAATACTGCCTTTAGCTAAAGATAACTTAGTAGATTTGCAGATAGGAGTATTATAAGTGCCTTTTTAATAATCTCTACTTTAGCTCTTTTTACTCCTTTATTTGGCTTATATATATATATAAGTATTATCTCTACCTTTATTCCTTCTTTTTTATATTATTCTCTATATTTAGAAACTCCTTAAGGTAGGAAAATAAAGGTATTATTATTACTCCAAAGTATATAAATAGAAAGGCTATATTAGTATTTAACTTATGCTTTGAATTTCTATATAATGCTAAATACTAAGGTTAAAGTCTTTTAGATAAAAGTATACCTAAAGATTTTCCTATTATATTTATCTTTTATTAAGAGGAGCTAATTATTAAGTATAAGCTTTAAGGTCTTATAGTTAAATAAATCTTAGAAGTATTTATAAAAAGGTTTAGGAGATTTATTATCTAATTCTCTAGTTGATATAATCTATTTAGCTTTAGATTAAGCATAAGCTTTACAACTAATTTAGAATACTCTTTTAATCTTCACCCTTTTTATGCTAAAGATAAGCTTCTCTAAAGCTTTAGCTCTTAAATAGCCTAAATAAAGGTATTATATATATACTTTATCTTCTTTTAGATATAAGTAGATGCTATTCTAAAAACTATAATTAGCTTAATATTATATTATTAAGAAGAGTAAAGTTATAGGTTATATATGATTAGGATAAATAAGAGATTTATAAAGGTTAAGTAGCTTATATTCAAAGACTATAATATTAGATTTATGCTTTAGCTTCTTTAAAACTATATTATTATCTATTATCCTCTTCTATAGAGTTATATCTAATCCTATATATTAAACGCTAGCTCTCTTTAATAAAGGCTTAGAGATTATATTAATATTGAAACTATTCATAAGAGCTATATTTTAAAGCTCTAAATTAGAATTATCTGCAAAGACTCCTCTAAAGAAATAAGTACCTTATTCTTTTACTAGTAGACTAAAGCTCTTAGCTTTTATGCAATTAGTTGGGTATAATTCAACTAAAGAATTAGGAACTAAAAGCTCCTCTTAGTTAACTAAATAAGTGGCAGCATAATTGTTAAAAAGGGTTATATTTGAGAGTAGATAGGAAGCTTTATCTAGCATAGAATATATACTAAGTGAAAAGTCATTAAATACCTTTAGATCTAAGAGAGTAGTAATTATTTTGCTAAGAGAAGAAGATATATATAAAGCTCTTTTATCTTTAGCTTTACCTTTGATAATCTAATTAATAGGTAGAGTCTTAACCTTACTTAACTTATAGTAGAGGTCTTTATACTCCTTTCTAGCATAATATTCCTTAATTTGTTTAATCTTATTAAAGGTAGGGAAGTATTTAATACTATCTTTTATTCTATTAAGGGTAAACCTAAGCTTTCTGCAGTCTTCTAGGTTCTAATAGTGCTTACTGCTTATTATAGTATTATAAGGGCACTTAGTATGCTTTGCAGATCCCTTATATCTACTCCTATTATTAATTAACTTAAAGCTTAAGCTTAAAGCACTTCCTATTAAAGCATATACCCTTATAGATTGCTTTGCTAAGAGGTTAGCTAAGGAGCATTCTATAAGGCTACTAAACTAGTTGATATAATAGATTATATCATAAGAGTAAAGTATACTTATCTTATTATCTTAAAGAATCTCTGCTTAGTATTATTGCGACTAGTTTAGAGCTTAGTATGATAGTAAGAGCAAAGCATATGTCGATATAGTCGAAGAGATTAATGCGCTATAATCTTATAAAATTCTAAAGTAAAGAGAGGATAGGTATAAGGTAGGATATCCTATTTATTAGAGGTATCGCCTAGCCCTCTATTAGCATATAACAACTCTTAGTTATATGTTAGAGTAAAGAAAATAGTATAATGCCCTAATTTGTTATACTAAGGCAATAAGTCCCCTTAGTATGCTATTCTTCTTTATGCTATCATCCTACCTTTATATTATGCTATAATATTACCCCCCCCTTTAGAGAGCTTAAGATAACCTTATCTTCAACCTACTAGTTAGTAAAGTTATATATTATCCTATTTTCTACTTTGCTAAGGAATAACTTTATTCTTACTAAGTCTATACTATTATTAGTGCATATAATAGTAATCCTAAGTTCAACTAATTCATCTAAACTATTAAAAGCGCTAATTAATTTTCTATCCTTTGGGTTCTTTAATATGCATTAGTCTCTTATGTCTTTTATAACTTATTCTAGTTATTTTAATACTTTTAGTCGTTTTGCATCTAATTTAGGGGCTATAATAGCTTTTCATTTGTTTAAGGTATTAGCAGCAATAAGAGGAGTATTAGTAGAGGGGTTGGGTGCACTAAAGGCGGCTTGTAAGCTTTTGATCTTCTTAGCCTATATTTCGACTTATTTGGATAATTAGTTGTTTTGTCTTTTTATAGCCACTAAGTCTTTATGCAGTTTATTAAACTCAACTGCTTTGAATAATATAATAAAGATCATATGCTTAAGTTGTAGTAAGTTGCCACCTTTTGCTTTAATCTTAGTAATAATTTAGTTAATATTAGCAGATAGTCAATTATTATTAAAAGTAGTATTAATAATTATCTTTTAGATTTGCTGCTTAAATACTTTAAATTATAATAGTTTTAGCATAATCTATAATAAGTTGAATTAGCTAGTCGCTTATTATAGTTATTCTTATAAGCAATTTTATAGTATTCGCAAAGTATTAGGTTAAGACTTTTTAATAAGCATATTATCCTTTTATAGCACTTAGTTGCTATTTTTCTTTATTTTAATAAGCATCTTATTATTATTATTATTATTCTCTAACTTATCTTTAAGCTAGTTGGATAGCTTTCTAACTATTATCTTATATATAATAGCTTTACCCTTTCCTATTAGGATAAGTGCTAACCTATTTGCCTAACTTACCTTATCAATATTATCCTATAGTTGTTATAATATTTGCTCTAAATTCTTAGTTATATTAGTCTTTGCACTTTTGAATTGCTTATTATCTTTATTATTATTATTATTATCTTCATCTAATATTAAAAGTTTATTAGGCTAATCAACTGGCAGTTGAGGTGGATTAGAAATAGCAGGGGTAGCTAAGGGGCAAAGGTTATTCTTATTAATAGGATTCTAAGCTAGGTTTGCAGCAGCTAGTATAGCCCTAGCGATAGGAGTTCTTTGTCTATTTAGTTTATATTTACTATAAGCTTCTTAGATAGGAGCATTACCTTAGAGGAAGGTATTAGCATCCTTAATCATTTTATTGAATGCATTAGTGTCTGCTATTATTAACCTATTAAGTATATCTACTAATGCTATAATCTCTTTAAAGGTTTAATCTATTATTATCGCATTAGGCAGGGGGTTAGTAGCAGGTCCTAGTATAGGGTTTATAGCTAAAGCTAAAGCTATAGTGCTATTATTCTAATTATATAGGTTGCTAGCAGTGCTTATAAAGGATAGTATACTTATAGTAATAGTCGCTAGGATGGATTTTTCTATAAGGGTAGTATTATTATAATAGATTTGAGGAATTATTTGAGGTTATAAAGAAAGGTGGTGAATAATTATTTTTAAAGGAATACCTTTAAGTTTAAATAAAAGAATCAAATAAAGAAGGGCGCTAGGCAGCCTTACTACTAATAAGGCTTTAGGCAAGAAAGAAAGAAAAAAAGCAAAGGTGAGATTCTTTAAGTAAATAAAGGAAGTAATTTAAGCTTTATATAGCATATGTATATATTAAGTTGAAGGAGGACTAAAGGAGTCTAGTTTTTTCTTTACCTTTGCTAATAAATACTAACCTTTACTAGTTAGTTGTCAAAAGGGTAGTTAAGATTAGTATTATTATTCTAAGCAGCCTATAACTAATTATCTAACTAGACTAATAGTCTAAGTGCATTAGAGTAAGTATTATAATATCTTTTGATTAGAGAAGTAGAATTCTTGAAATTAGTAGTAGGATATTATTAGTTATTTAAGTCCTACTTTACTTAGCTAACTTTATAGTATAGCTATTTATTTTATATATTAGATGATAAGATCTAATTGACTTTCTACTCTATATGGCTATCTACTTCTATAAGTAGTTATAAGAGGTTGATTTATCTTAGAAGAGGGTTAATAGCAGCCTTATAAAGTCTATTAGTATAGAATATATTATAAATTTGGAAGGATTTTAGCAATTCTACTTTATATAAATAGTAGACTATCTTTTTGATCTAAAATAGTCTTATGATAAGGAAATTAAGTTTATTAGAAGGTTGGTTAATTCTTTAGGATTTCTTAGTAATATAAATAAAGTCTTTTAGTTTAAAATTAGAAGTATATTGCTTCTTATTTGCTTAGAATAACTATTTCTCCTAAGCTTTAGCTATTGATTCTTAGGCAAATTGCACTACTTTATTGATTCTCTTAGCTTAGGCTTAAGCTTCCTATTAATTTAGCTTTTCCTAAATAGTATTAAATTTTTAAGTAGTTAATATTTAGTTAAAATTTAACCTTAATTTATACTTATAGTCAACTATAGAAAAGGATAGGCTAATAGACTTATAAAGGCAAGCAGCCTTAATAGCATCTAATATAAAAAGTAAGTTGGCCTAATTATCTTAGAAGTAGTTAATAAAAGGATAAAGTTATATATTAATTATCTAGTTGATAATCTTAGTCTATTTATTTATCTAAGTATACTTAGCTATTAAGAGCTAGATTTTAGTCCTTAATAGAATAGATAGTTTATTTATAAAGTCTAAGACAAATTATAGTTCTTTATTGCTAATAATAGTTAAAAGACTATTGTGAAATCTTTATATATAATAATAGTATAAAGAGGCAGCTATTTTAGCAGTAGCTTTTTTTAATATTAGTAGACTAATATATTACTTAGATAAATAGTCAATAATAATAAAAATAGTATTATAGTTGTTGCTAGTAGAACTAAGAGTATAAAAATCTATTAATAAATCATCCTATATCCTTAGTAGGATAGGTAGAAGTCTAAATAGCCTTAGAGTTTTGTTATAAGGCTTATATGCTTATTAATAATTATAGTAATTGGCCATATAGTATTCTATATCTTATTAGTATATAGGCTATTAATAGTACTATTATACTAATTCAATTGTCTTTATCCTATTTGGATAAGCTATTATAATACTACTATAAATATGCTAAAGGAGTTAAGTGCATAAATTGTTGGGTTCTTTAGGGATAATTAGCTTATTATTATATAATAATAACTTATTAGGGAGCATTAACTATAGCTTCTTATTTTTTACTGCTTTTTCTTAATTGTCTTTTAGTAGAAGTTCTAAGTGATTTGCTTATAAGACCTACTTAGTTATTCGGATTAAGTTGACGCTTAGGATAGGTTCCTTAGGGAATTCAATAGGTGCTATAATGCTATTAGGGTTAAAGAGTTAATAAGTTTACTCTACTTCTTTAGCTGCCTTTTAGGTTAGCATTAATTTGTCTTTTCAAGAGAGTATATTAGTGATAGTATTTTCTTTGCCTAGTTGGTAGGTAATCTTATAGTTATACTTAGATAATATATTTATTTACTGGATTTATCTCTTATTAAGAAGCTTCTTTGACTTAAAATACTCTAATGCTTTATAATCTATTAAAATTAGGAACTTTAATATACTATATAGTTCTATATCTTATTCTTATAGAGCTAAGATTACTATAAGCATCTCTTTGTTATATATCTTATAGTAAGTCTTAGTATTATATAGGCTTTTAGAGAAGAAGATGATAAGATGCTATTAGTTATCTTTCTTACTCTTTTGAGTAAACACTCTTATAGCAGTTAGGTTAGAATAGTTAGTCTCCACTTAAGTAGGTTGATGGTTCTAAAAATATAAGAGTATAAGTATAATTAGGAGTCTTTTCTTTAGCTATAAGAAGGAATCTTATTACTTTTTATCTAACACAAAAGTAGATAGTATATCTTTAGTTATAAGGTGGTTTAATAGTTAGGCGATTTGTCTATAAGCTTTAATAAATCTTTAGTAGAAGTTATAAAACCTTAGGAATAACTAAACCTATTATTTAGTTGTTGGTAGTTTCTAATCTTATACTACTAATACTTTTGTAGAATCAACTTTTATACTATAGTTAGTAATAATAAAGCTTAAGAACTTAGTCTTAGTTACCTTAAACTTGCATTTATTAATATTAACTTATAGGTCTATATTATAGAGCTATTCTAAGACCTACTATATATAATATTAATATTCTTAGTGATTCTTTAAGAAGATTAAAATATTATTAATATAAGTAGAATAGAAATTATCCAAATACTCTATTAGAATAGTATTAATATATTACTAGAAGGTGGTAGGTTTATTGTATAACCTAAATAGTAGTACTATTAGTTTAAAAGAGCTATATTATATCCTAAAGGCAGCTTAGGTTATAAAGCTAAGTTTTATAAGAATATAATAAAATATATATTACATATTAAGCTTAGTAAATATAATAGAATAGGCTAGCTAGTTAAAGGTCTTAGTGATTAAAGGCAAAAGGTACTAATCTTTCTTAGTAAGGAAATTCAATTGTTGATAATTAATATAGAATTAGAGACTACTATTAAGCTTTTTGATAAATAGGATAAGTGATAAGTAGAAGGAGTTGGATAGTTTAATGAATCCTTTCTTTAGATTATTAATTAGGTATTCTCTTATTTTTTTCAACTCTAGTTTGCTTATTTTATATAAGTAAGCTGTTTTTATTATTAGTTTAAGTCTATTAAACTTAATCTTATAGTTGATTAGCCTAGAAGAAGGTAATATATTAGCTATAGTTTTCGAAAAACATTTAGTTAAGTTATATAGAAAGGTTAATAGGCATTTTTATAGTTAGGTTGATTTATTAGGTTCTATATTAGCTTAGTTCCCTAATACATTAGGATTATCTTTATTAATAGAGTATATTTCTTCCTTAGGTTGTTATTATTTCTTAAGAATATAGTCTAATTCTACTATAGTTATTATACTAATTAACAATTTGATTTATCATATGTTGGCCTTAAAGACTAATATAATAATAGTAGCAATTTTACTAGTTAGCTTAGTGGTTAGAATAGTATTTAGCTTTAACTCCTATTTATGCTTCTAATAAGTGGCTAATTAAGTTGCAAAGTCCTAAATTAGCTTAGCTTAGTTGTTTATTAGCATAAGAGGTTGGTTGATTAGCAGAAGGAGTACTTTAGTTAAGGTAGGATTGAAAGCTTAGTCCTATTATATAGCATCTTATTGATCTAATTAGTGCATCTTTAGCTAGTAAAGTTTCTTTTAATAATAATCAACTATAATATTATTTTCCACTAACTATTTGCAACCTATTATTATATTATATAACCTTAGGTTAGCAGCTAGGAGGTATTAGTCTTTAAAGGTATAATTGTTGATAGTAAAGTTGTATTAGATGATTTGTTTAATAGCTTTATTAGGTTGTCTATCAAATCCTTATAGTAGTATTAGCTATTTAAGGTAGTAAGTTAAAAGGTATAATAACTTAGCTAAAGAGGTTAGCTTTTTCTAATTAATTATACTTAACATATTAGCTCTATAGTTGATTAGAGCACTAAGGTCTATATATTTATTTTTTTATTAAAGATAGCACTTTAATAGGAATTATTCCCTACTAATTAGCTTTCTTAAGTCGACTGCTTCTTAATGTTAGTTATACTCTAAAAGGGATATTTGCACTCTTAAAGTGACTTATTTTCTAAGTTGGTTGTATAATTGTCCTTAGTATATAGCTAATTATTGTTTTTTATAGTTTTATTAGATGCTTCCTCTTTAATAGGCATAATCTTATTTTAGTTAGGATAGTTCCTTATAAAATGCTCTTTCTTACTATATTTATAATATATATTATTAGAGGTAGCTTATTTGTTAGTAGGGAGGTTTTATTTAGAGGCCTAAGAGAAGTAAGGCTAAGGGTTCTTTACTAAGGAATCTTAAACTTTTATAGTCTAAAGGGATTCTTAGCATATTAGTCTTATCTATTAGGATAGAATAGACTAAATAGTTAGTCTTAGTTTCTACTTAGGTTTTATATAGTTAGTATATTATAAAGATAAATATAATTGCTTATTCTTTTTATCTATAAACTAATTAGCTAAGTCCTTAGGATAGTTGAATTTCCTATCTAATAATTATTCTAATAAGGAGACTTATACTTTATCTTATAGCATCTTATATTGCTTATTAGTTAATTTATTAAGTTTTAACACTAAGCGATAGAACTTAGCCTAAAAGGTAGAAAAGGCTAAACTACCCTAATGCAACTTATTCTATTAGTCTTTAGCATTTTGCCTTTCTATCTCTTAGCTGACTTTATATACTTATTATAATATTTAGAAGAGTTATAGAGTAGAATAGATCTATCTAATAGATCCTTTAGCTAATTAGTCTTAAATAAGGCTATATATATTACTAGTTATTAGGCTAGCTATATATGCTAAAGTTATTGCATTAGTAAGGAACTTAGTATAATTAATATTTATCTTTTGCTTTATATTAAAGATCTAATCTTTGACTTTTAGTTCTCTTCTACTAGAGAAGAGACTTAGTATCTTCATCTTAGCTAGATAAGGCTATTAGTAAAGAGTAAGATTATTAGTAGGTTGTATACTTTAGTTATAGGTTATACTCTTAGCTAAGGAGTCTTTAGGTTAATTGTTATTATAAGAAGTAGATGTAATAAGAGGTTAGTTGACTTTAGTTTAATTGATTTATTTCTAAAGAGCATATATTATAGATATCTATTAATTAATATATTGATAAAAGTACTCTACTAATTGTTTTTCCACTTTAAGCTAATCTTTTAGGTATTAAGAATATTTCCTATTTTAGGTATATAAATTAAGGAGCTTAAAGAGTTTATCCCTTTTACTCTTTAGGTTAGTCTAAGTAAGAGAGTATATAAGATTAGGGAAACTCTTAGTAGCAATTTACACTAAGCTAGCTAACCTTATAGTTATATTATTAGAAAGGAAAGCATAAATGCCTAAGGGAATAATTAGAGTAGTTGATTAGTTGCTTAGTGGAGGTTAGTTGGTAGGAAATATAAGTATTTTCTTTCTAAGTGAAAGTTCACTAAAGTTAATAGCAAAGTCTAATATCTTTGTTGACTTAAGTTGCATATAAGTTGGTAAGATTATAGAAGTTTATTTCTAAGATAGTGTCTTATATAATACTACTATTGGAATACTCCTTAATAAGTAGTCTTTTAGTTTCTTTTTAAGTTAGCTAAGGAATACTAACTATTAGTAAGTTTTTTAAGCTAAGCCTATTAGCTCTTCTTTTTAGTTTTAATTCAAAAAGGTACTAAATATTAAGCATATTAAATAGTAGCAGTCTATTAAGTTATAAGAAGGCTAATTTATAAAGTGTTACTATATGTTAAGATCTTAAGGTGAGAAGGTTGATAAGAGATATCTCTAAAGGGGTATTAATTCTCTACTAGGTATATTATATCGCCTTATAAGGCCAAAGGGAAATAACTTTAGAATTATATAATAGTAAAAGCAAAGTATATATTAATATAGTTGAAGAGATTAATATGCTATAATCTTATAAAATTCTAAAGTAAAGAAAGGATAGGTATAAGATAGGATATCCTATTTATTAGAGGTATTGCTTAGCCTTCTATTAGCATATAATAATTCTTAGTCATATATTAAAGTAAAGAAAATAGTATAATGCCCTAATCCATTATACTAAGGCAATATATCAGCAAAAACTTTTCCTGCCAAAGAATTAAAGTTTGGCTATTAGCGCTAATAGCATACTGCAGCAGTCATTCGGCAGCCTTAGGCCTACTTCTAATTAGTTATTTGCTATTTGCCCTTAGTTGGCACTTATTGCTTGCTATTATTACTATAAGCCTGCTATTTATAATAATTAAATACTAATAAAGATATTATATTTATATATTATTATATTAAATAGTTCTAGCACTTAGTAATATTAATAGGATAAGTCTAACTTTATCATTTAAATTATATATCCCTTAGGCTATTAATTAAGCAGTCCTTAGGGATACTAAAAAATTCTATAATTATACTAATATTATAATAGTAAAAGCAAGATATTTGTTGATAAAGTTAATAAGATTAATATGCTATAATTATATATAATTCTAAAGTAAAGAGAAGGTAAGTATAAGATAGGCTAACTTATTTATCAAAAGAGTCATTTAATCCTTTAGTAGCATATAATAACCTCTCATTATTTGTTGAAGCAAAGAAAATAGTATATTATCCTAAATTATTATATAAAGATAATAAGTTGCTTTAATGCTATATTCTATCTTACCTTTAGTTATATTATAACAACTACTACTAAGCCTTATATAAAGGGTTTCTATTAGTAGGAAATTTATAATATAAGAACCTAAGTCTATAAGATCTAAAATAAGTAGCATAATATCTAAGGGTAATTCCTTATAGCATTTCCTTTAGTAGCTTATATAAAGTAGTTTATATAGTAGTATAAGTTAAGCAGTTGTTTAAGGCAATTTGAAGAGAGTTATTTGACTAAGGCAGATTAAAGAGGCTAATTTGCATAAAGTAGTTATATAAGGTGGTTTAAGAAGGGCAGTTTATATAAGGTGGTTTAAGGAGGATAGTTTAAGGAGGGCGGTTTAAGGAGGATAGTTTACATAAGGTGGTTTAAAGAGGGTAGTTTAAGGAGGGTAGTTTAAAAAGGGCAGTTTAAGGAGGGCAGTTTAAGAAGGGTAGTTTATAAAGGGCGGTTTATATAATAGTTTAAGTAGGGTAGTTTATATAAGGTGGTTTAAGAAGGGCAATTTGCATAGGGTGGTTTAAAGAGGGCGGTTTACATAGGGTGGTTTAAGGAGGGCAGTTTAAGGAAGGCAGTTTAAGAAGGGCGGTTTATATAATAGTTTAAGTAGGGCAGTCGAAGAGGATGGTTTAAGAAGGGCGGTTTAAGAAGGGTGGTTTAAGGAGGGTGGTTTATAGAGGGTAGTTCAAAGAGGGTGGTTTAAGGAGGGCAGTTTAAGAAGGGCAGTTTAAGAAGGGTAGTTTATAGAAGGTAGTTTATATAATAGTTTAAGTAGGGCAGTTTACATAAGGTGGTTTGCATAAGGCGGTTTGCATAAGGTGGTTTAAAGAGGATAATTTGCATAAGGTGGTTTAAGAAGAAAGGTTTATATAAGGTGGTTTGCATAAGGCAGTTTGCATAAGGTAGTTTAAGAAGGAAGGTTTACATAAGGTGGTTTACATAAGGTGGTTTATATAAGGCAGTTTATATAGCAGTTTAAGTAAGGCGATTAAAGAAGGTAGTTTGCATAAGGTGGTTTACTTAAAGTAGTTTAGAAAGTATAATTTATATAGTAGTTTAAGTAGAGCTTTTATTATAAGCAGTTTAATAAGAATAGTATAATTTAATAAGGATAGTTTGCAAGTTAGTTTTAAAATCTAATTAGAGAAGTTATATTAAAAAACTATTATTATATATGCAAAAAAGCTATTAACCTTTTGCTTTTAAAAGACTATATCTTATATTATCTATATGCCTTTATCCTTTATCCTTTTATCTATTTTAATAGTATATCTAATATTAATCCTAATCTATATAATTATTAATATAAAAGATATTTAATCTTTGCTTTTTATCTTTTATATAATTGGAAATAATATAAGTACTTTAATAAATATCTGCTATTTAAAAGAACCTCCTTTCCTAAAGTTTTATTAGTCTAAGTGCTATTAGTACTTATGCTCTTATTACTTTAATTATACTATATAATTTATCTAGTTATCCTAAGCTAATATACTACTTCTTTAGGTTTTCTACTTCTCCTTAAAATAGGAAGATATCTGCTAATGCTTTATAGTAGATTAGTAGGTGCCTAATTATATCCTTTAGCTTTACCTTTAGATTAAGTATCTTAAGCATAACTTATAGCTAAGCAACTTATATGCTATTTTATAGATTTATTATCTTTTATCGACTAATACTACTAAGTATACTCTAAGGAAATACCTATAACTAATAGAAATCTTTTTAGACTTTATTACCTCTTTAGTTTTAAGAATATTAAAGTATCTCCTTAACTATTGCCTTTAAGTCTATTTTATCCTTTCCTAATTGCTTCTAATACTTAATAGCATCTAAAAAGATAATAAGATAGTCTACTACCTAAGCTAAGTCTTTTAAGTATAATTATATATAATCAAAAGGTATAAAATACCTTTAATAGTATCTCTACTCTTAATATATAAATAAAGCTAAAGCCTTTAAAAATCTAAGAAGATTTATTTCTTATGCTACTTTCCTAATAAAAGTTATATATCTCTTTATGAATTCTAAGTAGTATAATATCTAATATTAAAGAGATTAAGCTACTATTAGACTAAAAGAGCTATAGTAGTTATGCAAAAGTAATATAGCTATTGCTCTTATTACTTAAACTATAACTTTTATATTTAAAGCTAACCTAATAGTCAAATAATCTAAGATCTAATATGCTATAGCCTTTAGGTTATTCGCCTAAGTATTATAGCTTGCGATTTAGTCTAAGTATATATTATTTTTGTTTATTTGCTTATAGAACTCTTTTAGCAAAAACTTATATAGCACCTCTAAATGCTTAGTATTAAAGCTATTTAGTGCTCTAAATTGTCGAATGAAATCTATATAATAGCTAAGCATATGAAATTTAGGTATATTTTAGTTTGCATTATCTTATATATTTAGCTTATACTTATTAAATGCCTCCTTTAATGCATTAATCTTATATAATGTTAACCTAAGGTATCTAATTATAGACTTATTATATATTATTAATTATATAATTAATATAAAATCTATAAGTGCTCTTAAGTATGCTAATGCTTTTAGTGCCTTTTCTAAGAGTAATAGAATTACTATAAGTATTTAGATTCTAATCAAATTATACTTCTCTTTACTTATTTATTATATAACTTAGCTAAACTTATTAAAATGCTTTAGGCCTTAGAACCTTAGGATTCTATTAAATCTAGCATTAAGTTGCATTAGTCTAATAGACTATTATAGCTTATAATTTACTTTAGTAAAAGCCTTTAGACTATTATAATAGTTTTTTGCTAAATAGAGATTATAGACTAATTATATAGTTATATTAATTAGATTTTGAAATATGCCTTTTTATAAGCTATAGAGTATATCTACTATAAGATTCATATATATATTAGAATATAAGTACTACTAAAAGAAAGATTCTATTAGATACACCTATTATAGATCTTCCTTCTTAAGCTTCTTTCTTTGCTATTCTTAGATATATTTCTATATATTTTGCTTAGTTCAAATTAGCTAAATAGCTATAATATCTTGCAAATAGCTATACTCTACCTTATATTATATATATTATTAATTATGCTTAATTCTATATGCTAAGTAAACTTTCTTATAATTAATAGATATAAGTCCTAATACTAGAAAGTAGTATCTAATAAACTTATTAGCGCAATTAATAAACCACCTATGAATTATTAATTATTCTATCTCTAATAAATATTAGTTATTTCTTAACTTAATTATAAAATCCTATATTTACCTTGAAAAATCAGACTTATATAATAATAATATAGCTTAGATTTAATGCTAGCTATTAGCTTATTATTTATAGATTTAGAAATTGCTTAGGATATTAAAAGAAGACCTAATAATATTATTAATAAAGATTACTATTATCTTCTAAGGCGTTAAGCATAATTACTTATTTAGAGATATATTAGCTAAATAACTTAGTTGCCCTTTAGCTTTATTATTATTGTTTTATCTATTGTAATTATAATTAGTACTAAGGTACCTCTAAGCAGAAGACTATTTTGCATCTCCTACTATTAGTTACTAGTATTCAGCTTATTATAGACTTATTTACTATTAATCCTATATGATTTCTTTACTAGTCCTTAGGCTATATCAAATGCGAAAGGAGTATAGCCTAATAGAAACTCTAAGTAATATTATATAAAGCAATATCTTAGTTCTAATATTTTAGGCTTATTATTAATAGCTTAAGGTTATACTTATACTAAGACTTTCTTCTATATATTATTATATAATATATTATATAAGATATTATATATTACTTTTATTAAGCTTATATATAATTAGATTAACTGCTTATTATCTTAAATTACTCTAATACATCTAAATTTAGCAAACTATACTTTAATATTGCTTTTACTAATATTAGCCTAATGAAACTAATTTGCTAAATCCTAATTAACCTTTAACTCAAAAGGCTAATATATATTATCATTAGATATAGATAATATTAAATATAGTTTATCTTCTACTTCTAATTCATTAACCTTTCTTAGTGTTAATGCCTTTTCTACCTCTATTTCATTTTCGAAATATTAAAGATATATAACTTCTATTATATTGCTAGACTTTAGATCTTTGCTTTAATAGCTATTATTATTCTTTTGATTCTTACTATAAATTTTAGAATTAGCTATAATTAAAGAACTTATTATTTCTACTATATAAGCTAACCTAATATATAGATAATCCTTAGGTTTATTAATTTCCTTCTCTTTTATGCTATTAGCATCTATTTACTATAGTTAGATTAATATAATTCAAATAAAACTAATATATTCATAATGCTAATAGTCTTTTACTTATACTATTATCTTATATTTTATTAGTTGTAAAAGTAGTTATACTAAAGTCTATATTAATACCTATTATATTAGAGTATATATTAATAGAAGTATCTTTATCTATATTTAGTTCCCTTTGAATTTGCTAAGCAGAAAGTAAAATAAAAGTCCTTAATTTTCTCTTTAGTAATTTTCAAGCAATATTTGCTATAAGTTTATATTTATATTACTTAAGCTTACTAATACTTTTGATTAGCTTAAAGCATTTCTTATAGCAAATAGTTAATAGTATTATAAAGATATAAAGGTAAGGCTATATAATATAGCTAGCTATCTAATAGAGAGTATTATTAGAGGTTAAAAAGGGCAGTTTGAAGAGGGTAGTTTAAGGAGGATAGTTTAAGGAGGGCAATTTGAGGAGGGCAGTTTAAGGAGGG
Organism: Diplocarpon rosae; assembly: GCA_032760415.1. Classification (NCBI taxonomy): domain Eukaryota; kingdom Fungi; phylum Ascomycota; class Leotiomycetes; order Helotiales; family Drepanopezizaceae; genus Diplocarpon; species Diplocarpon rosae. The sequence goes on from JAUBYV010000005.1 coordinate 175,585, forward strand.
TACTTTAAGGAGGGCAGTTCAAAGAGGGTAGTTTAAGGAGGATAGTTTAAAGAAGGCAGTTCAAAAAGGGTGCTTTAAGAAGAATAGTTTAAGGAGGCAGTTAGTATAAGATGCTTAGTATAGCATAATTTAAGGAGGATAGTTTATATAAAGTAGTTTAAAGATAATAGTTTAATAAAGGCAGTCTAAGTAGAGTAGTTTAAGTAGAGAAGTTTAATCTAATAAAAGTAGTAAAGAAAGGTTGAAAAATAGTATTAAAGGAGGTTTATATAAGGTGCTTTATATAAGATAGTTTGCCTAAGGCGGTTTGCCTAAGGTGATTTGCCTAAAGTAGTTTGCCTAAGGTGATTTGCCTAAGGTGGTTTGCCTAAGGTGGTTTGCCTAAGGCGGTTTAAGTAGGGCAGTTTGCCTAAGGTGGTTAGCCTAAGGCGGTTTTCCTAAGATAGTCTGCCTAAGGCAGTTTATTTAGGGTAGTTAGCCTAAGGCAGTTAGCTTAAGGTAGTTAATCTAAGGCAGTTTGCTTAAGGTGGTTTATCTAAGGCAGTTTATCTAAAGTAGTTTTACTAAGGCACTTTAAGAAGTATAATCTAATATAGGCAATATAAGTAGAGTAGTTTAAGAATATTAAATAAAGAAGTATAATTTAGGAAAGGTGATAATAAAGGCATAAAAATAATATCATAAGGTGGTTTAAAAAGGGCAGTTAAGTAGGGCAGTTGAGTAAAGTAGTTGAATAGAGTAGTTTGCAATTAGAGTATTACTTATATAATATAGTTTTAATAAACTAAGTATATAATTAAAATTATCTTATTCTAAAAAGCATTAATTATATACTAAACTCTAAATATTAGTCTATCTTAATAGCCCTTTGGACTTTTGTATTCTACTTTTAAGCTTAGACTTATTAAATCTTTAATTATAATATATTAATATTAAAGATTTATTCTTCTATAGGGTTTTTATTATTTTGGATTACTTATAAATATATAATAGTATTCTTATTTCCTTAGTAGCAATATTTATAAAATCCTTATTTTATTATATAAGCATAGTAATTGACTTTAAGGAAGCAAATAGAAATTGCTTTTATAAGTATTAGGCTAATAGCAATTGCTAAACTTATTGCTATAAGAAAGCAGATAAGGCGCTAATCTTTAAAGGGTATATTAGATCTAATATTAAGATGAAACTTATTAAGTATAGCTATTTGCTTTATAAGGCTTATTATAGAATATACTAAAAGTATATTATTAGGTATATATCTTTTAATATATAAAAGCCACTTAAAGAATATATTAGCTTTATCTAATACTAAGGTTAGATAAAATACTCTTATATTATATACTATTTTGAAAATATAAGCAATAATAAAGAAATATATAGTTATTATATAGTAAGATAGATATCCTTTTATATTTAGAAATCCTAATAATTGAAATTATGCTAATTTGTTTTTCTAAGTAATTAGCTTCTTAGATAATCTGCATATCTCTTTTAAATTATCGAAAAAAGAATCTCTAATAATACTAGGCTTAAATAGTGCTAGCTTATTATCACTAGAGGTTATTAACTCTTAGAACTTATTATTAGTAAGTCTAAAAGGAAGATTTATATATAAATTGATTATTATAGCTAAGAATAGAAATATAGCAACTACCTATAAATAATAATAGAGATTTGCTAATTTCTAATTAGTCTAATCCTAAGGATAATTTGCTTTATTTGCTAAGAATTTTGCCTTAGCCTTAAGATTCTTATTAGTATAAATCTAATAGTTATTTAGCATAATCTGACTTGCCTTCTTTTGCTATTCGCCTAAGTGAGTTATAGAAATAAGCTTGAAAATATTCCTTAGGATAATTACAACTAAGCAATCTAAAAGAATATTCTTTAATATAAATCAAATAAATAAAGCTTTAACTAATTATAAGAATATATATAAGACTTACTAAGTAACTTTTTTATTAATTATACCTTTCTTAATATTCTTTGCCTATTAGAGTCTTAGTCTTATAAGTTCCTTATAATGCTATTTCTTAAGTTTAGGATCTTAGATCCACTTATCTTAGACTATTAGCTCTACTAAAGATATAATATTACTTAGGCTAAAAATAAGTAGTATTCTACTTAGCTAATTTAAGCTAATCTTAATAAATCCTAAGTTATTATATTAAGTTTTTTCAAATTCTAAATATAGACTATTACTTCTTTATATATATAATATAGCTTAAACGCCTTTTGTTATTTAAGATATTTAAAGATAAGACTTATTTTTTCATATAGTTTATATAATATACTATTAAGAAGTAGAAGATATAATATAAGTAAGGTTTCTCTTTTTTAAGCCTTTCTTCTTATTATCTTTAGCTTTTGCCTTATTATATTTTTATATATCCTATAAATAAACTTTGCAATTTGATTAATATAAGAGAAACTTTAAATCAATTAAGTCTATTATTAAAAGTATAATAACTTAGTTATTCTTTCTTAGAGGTAAGAACTAAGATATCTAAAGCACTTTATTAATAATCTTTTTATCTTTAGTAAGAGGTAGAATTTCTTCCTTTCCTTATAGAAGATTCTATTAATCTATAGTTAGTAAAACGCCTTTATAAGCTTAGGCTAAGCTATAACTAAATCTATTCTAATATGCATTAGAATCTCTTAGATCTAAATAAGTATTAAATTCTTATATCTATATATTTAGTAAACCTATTAGAGATAAGACTAAAGTAGCTCTAATCCTTAGCTTAATGAAATAACTAAGAGAAGAAGATAAGCAAAAGTAGTAGAATCTATATTCTTTAAATACTAATTATACTAAAGAGCATAGCCTTATTATATCATCTGCATTCTTGCTAATATGCTAATTTGGATTTTGATTAATTTTATCTTATAGAATATTATAGATATTCTAAATATAATAGATAATAAATGCTATAGTTATTTTACTTAAACCTATTGCTAAAGCAAAGAAAGTATATAATATAATATTATGCTAAAACTCTAATGCTATATAAGCACTAAACATTTATACTAGTAATACTTAATATGCGAAATATAAGACCTTAATAATATAGCCTAAGTCTTAATATATTATATTATAAGTAAACAAAAAGTAAGCTTTCTGCTAAGTTTCTAATATAAGATATGTAATAATTTTATTATCTATTAGGTTTAATATTCTAAATGAATATTAGTATTTATATATATAGGATAAGAATTTTATATAAACTCTTATAAAGATTCATTTGTTTTGCATTCTTAATAATCTTTTTATATATCTGCTAGCCTACTTAGATTACCTTTAAAGTCTTTCCTATTTAGCTTAAATAAATTAGAATTAATATTCTCCTTTTTAATTATATTATTAAGATTAATATTATTATCTCTTCCTTTATTATTATTATCTCCTTTATCTAAAGGATTCTTTTACTATAAAGGATCAACTTATTAGCCTTAGGAAGGTTTACTAAGTTCTAATAGAAAGGCAGGTTTTAGTAGAGAAGTATATTTTAGTAGAAAAGAAGGTCTTAGCAGACTTAAAGATATAAATCCTTATAAAGATATAGGTTTAGGCTAAGATATTAGTTTAGGCTAAGAAATTAGATTAGGCAAAAGCATTCCCTATAGGCCTAATGCTAGTTTCTTCTTTTAAGGGGCACCTCTTAGTATTAGGACCTTTAGTAAACCCTTCTATAGATGCAAATAGATAACTCAAATAGATAGCTAAGTCTTTGCATTATTCTATAAGCAACTTATAGCTAATTAAAAGGTTAATTTAGAAGTAATCATATAATATATGCCTTTAGAAGTTTCATCTGCTTATTATACTTATCTTAACTTATTCTAATATATATTAAGATTAGTCTTTTATTTATCCTTTAGGAAATCTTTCAACTTCTTATATGATAAATAGTTAGGCTATAAAATGCTATTTAGTATATTTCTAAATATAGCATTTAGCAGAGAGCTAAGTTATATCTTAAATTTAGAAATAAGCTTATTAGTAATACTACTCTTTATATCTATATAAAGATTAATAGTAATTATCTAAGACTTAAATGCTGCTATAGTAGATAGACTAATTAATTATAAGTGCAACTATTAGAGTGCTAGCTATAATATATTTAGAAAAGCAATATCCAAAGCTGCTAGACCTACTTTACCTAAGGATTATTAGTTAAAAAATAAGCATTAAAAATAAGTAAGGATTTACTTATTCTTATAATATCTAAACTCTAATTAATATCTTAATCCACTTAAGGAGGTAGTAGTTCTAATAGAGAATCTATTTCTACAAATGCTTTAGCTGCTACTTTAGTATTATTATACTTAATGATAAAGTTGAACTTTGCTTATTAATATAAAAAAGTAGAACTAAGATGCAAAGAGTATAAAAGAGCTAAGAGCTAGCTTAGTAGCTTTATTAATAGAAAATAAGAGAGTTCTTAAAGGAAGAAGAGGAAGTTTTTTAGGTAAAGAAAATAATAATAAAAGAACTTTAAGAATTTAAGTATTTAAGGTGAAGCAGTTGATCTATTATAACTTAGCTTATGCTAAGCTTTTGTTTAAGTCTATATTTAGTATAAAGTAGAATTAAATCCTACTTTTGTCTTAGTATAAGGTTAAGTTACTCTTTTCTTTAAAGATATTCTCTTTAATCTTAACATTTTCTAAGCTATTATTATTCTTTATATATTATAGTTTAAGGAATATAAAGTGATTCTTAGTAAATCTCACCTGAAATTATATATTATAAAAGTAGTAGAATTAGCTAATATTATGATTTGAAGAATATATAGCAATTTATAGCAAATATCACTTAAATAGTATTTTATGAAAATAGCAAAATTAGCTAATATTATAATTTAAGGAATGCCTACTAATTTGCAGTAAGTATTACCTAAAATAGTATGCTATGAAAATAGCATAATTAGCTAATATTATAATTTAAGGAATATATAGCAGTTTATAGCAAATATCACCTAAAATAGCATATTATGAAAATAGTAGAATTAGCTATATATATTCTTACTATTCACAAAGACTAGTAAATAGCTATAGTTTAGTTCTATATATTTCCTTATATATCTATTTATTATAAGTCTTTAATATTATAGAGTTAGGATATAAGATAAAAGTTCTACTATAATATAATTCTTATTCCTAATAAATTCTCTTTGATTCAACCTTAGCTCTATCACCTTATTATACCTTTTTTACTTCCTCTACTATCTAATATAAGCTATAATAGCTAAGTAAAGAATTAAAGGATAAAATAGCAGATGGTAAATTAACTACTTTAAATCCTCTCTAAATAAGCTAATTATTTTTAAATAGGAATACTTTTAGATTTACTTTTTAGCTAGCTAATAATAATATTAGACAAAAAGTATAGTTTATAAAAGAGAAGAATTCAGATTAGAAGCTTTAGAGCAATATATAAGCAAAAGACATTAGCACCTAAGCATTACTAAATGCTACTATTATCTAAGTCTTAGATATTAAGGCTAAGGATTTTAGAGAATAGCAGGACTAAGCCTATAAGAGTCTACTTATAGAAGAGCTGCTCTTAATAATAAAATGCATTTAGCTAAAGCAAGCTAAATCAATTGCTATAAAGCTAATAGAATTAATTCAAAGTAGTAATAATAAACTATAGTCTAATAATAAGATTATTTAGACAAAAGGATATTTTCTTATATATAGGCTACATATAGCTAGTCTTTAGAAGAAGAGTATTAGCAAAAGTAGGTTTAAGTCTACTAAGAATATATTATCTAAAGATATAAATTCCAATCTGCAGCTATTTAGCATATCTACTTTATAATTAAAGCAAAAGGCGCAACCTTAAATACTACTTTCATTTATAAAACTAATAACTATAAAGATACTATTAGCTAGCTTATTAGATACTTCAACTGCTATATTAAATTCTCTAAATAAAAGGATATAAATAAATAAATTAGTAGATTTTATACCTATTAGTAATAAATAAATAGCAGAATTTAATAAGATTATAAATATAATATATAAGATAAGACTTATAATCTTTCTAATATAGAGAAATATTATAATATATCTAATTAGTCTAAAGTTCTTAGAGTTAGAGTCTATTGCTATAAGGATTAGTATATTAGTAATTAAAGAATATATATTTGCAAAGCCTAAAGATATATATCTTAAGTACTTTAGATAGAGAATATTCTATAAAATCCTATAGGATATAGATTTAAATTATTTTATTTAAAATAGAGGATTATATGATCCAGATGATCCATTAGTACTATTAAATCCAATTAATTAGCTAGTCTTAGAATATAAGTCATTAAGCAAAAGAAGTCAGATTAGTATTATTAATAATAAGATCTAATAGCAATAGGCTATTAGTATTTTGGAATTTTATATTAAGGTAGATAAAAGAGATTAAGATATTCATTTTATTATATAAGGCTAGATATTTTATACTATTTGAATTATATAAAGATAGAGTTTCTTAAAATACTATATAATTATACTTTATAGATTTAATATTATATAGTTGATTAAATATGCTATTAAACTATCCTCCTTAAACTATCCTCCTTAAACTATCCTCCTTAACTATCCTACTTAAACTACTCCTTAAACCACCTTATGTAAACTGCCCTTTTTAACTATTCTACTTAAACTACTCCTTAAACTATCCTTCTTAAACTACTTTATGCAAACCGCCTTATGCAAACCACCTTATGCAAATTGCCTTATGCAAACCGCCTTATGTAAACTATCTTATGCAAACTGCCTTATGCAAACTATCTTATGCAAACCACCTTATGTAAACTACCCTTCCTAAACCGCCTTATGTAAACTACTCTTCTTAAATTGCTCTTCTTAAACTACCTTAGTTTAACTGCCCTTAATACTACTTTATTAAAACTGCTTATGCAATTATGCTTATTAAACTGCTCTTATTATATTGCCTTATTTTTTTTTAGCCTTTCCTTATACTTCTACTAGATTATACTTCTTTACTTAAACTACTCTACTTAAATTATCCTTATTAAACTACTCTAATTAAACTGCCTTTAAAAAACTATTCTTATTAAACTACCCTACTTAAACCACCTTATTTCTTTTTAGCCTCTATTATTTAGCTATTTTAATCTACTTTATTCAAATTGCCCTATAACGCTAGCCTCATGCTCAGACTCTTGGCCTTATGCCTAGACTTTTAGACCTAGGATCATGCTTGACTTCTTAGAGGAAAAGGGATTTATTAAGATCCGAAAGAAGTATGTCTTGCGAAATGATTAAGGATTAGAACTAGCCTAGCCTTAATATTCATATGTATATAAACCTAAGAAGACTCTCCCTAAGAGAGCTCTTCAACTTCTTTGTTTCCTTTATAGTAGACCTATGAATATACTCTTATCTTATACTTGCTCTTATACTTGTTTATGCTTTTAGGTGTACCGACTCTAAGTGTCTTCGCATTGTTATATGCCCTAAGATATTAACCTATAAAAATAGCCTTTAAAAATACTATCTAATAATATGCTTTATTTGATTAGTTGCCTTTTAATAGTATACTTAATGCATAAGTTAAGATTAATTATAAATAAATAATATTTAGTAATATAATATTAATAAGCAATTAATCTTTATATAGCTAATCTTCTTAGCTTATATTAGTAAAGTATTGCTTCTTCTTTTCTTTATCTATAGATGCTTTAAGTATTATATTATTCAACATCTTAACTACTATCTCTAATTTGCTATTAACTATGCTATAAGTATAATTTCAAAGTTCCTAGGTGCTTAGTAATTTATAGTCGAAATAACCATTTATATTATTATAGAGTAGAATATTAAGCTTAGTATATTTTATTATAATTTATTACTTATATTATATCTAATATTTATATCAGCTAAGAATAATTCTTTAAGACTTAAGCTAACTAAAGTTGTAGAAATACTTTTATATTAGGAATAGATATTATCTTAAATTAAGCCTCTTAGTATAAGCTTACTAATAATAATAATATTATACTAATAATATTAATATATTTAGTATAGCTAAGTCTAATAGCTCTATAATTATAGTGCTATAGTAGTCAACTAAATCCTAAGATAGTTATAGTAATATTATTAAATAAGGTTTAATAGAATATAATTACTAAAAGATATCTCTAAGCTGCTTATTAATAGCTGCTATATAGATATTAAGGAATTATAAATTAGAAATAATATTTTAGCTAAAAGAAGATAAGCTAAAGCTAAGTAAAGCAGTTATAATCTATTAGACTATAGTATAAGATTTAGAGTAGAATATTAGCTTTAAAGCCTATATGCTAAAACAATTAGTTGCTAGAAAGGTATAAAAAAGCAATAACTATTTGAAATATTACTAATAATAATATAAATATAAGACTATATTAGAGATAGATATTCTAACCTTTTATAGCATATATAAGAGAATATTAAGAATGCTTTTTGCTTATATCTTAATATATTAAATCTGGAAATATAAGAGAGTTTTTGGAAAATAATAGCATAAGATTATATAATTTTATTACTAGATCTAAGAGAAGTATATTTTCTATTTAATAGCAAGTTTAAGTAATTGCTAATTAGTTTACTAAGCCTAAAGTAAAAAAATAGACTAGTAATATCTTAGTCAAATGTCTAATACTACTTTATTAGGTGAAAGGTTATTAGGCTTAATATAGTTATAGTAATATACTCTTTTAGTTTAATCTATTATTTAGGATAATAATAGTAATTATTGCAATAATAATTATATTAGCTTATTATAAATAAGAATAAAAGGCAAAATCAGTTTCAACTAATATCAAAAATAATATATATAAGTTCTATTTATTATTAGTTGTTTATATTTGATTTTAATTAATCTTATATTAGTATTATTTAATTTAGTAAAAGATAGCTAGAATAAAATAGCTTTTGAGCAATATTAGGTGATTCTTATAAGAGTTGCAAAGAAAATAGATAAGGTACTAATAAAGAGATTAATTGTAATATATAAAAAGCCTATTGAAACTCCTTATAATAGGAACTTAAATAACCTACTAAATGACTTAGACTTTATAAGAGTAAATTAATTAATAATTTCTAATAAGTATTATCATCTTATATATAGCTGACTATTATAAAGCTTTTAGGTTTAAGCATCTAAGAATTAGTATAGAAAATATATAAGCAAAATATGCTTTTATGAAAAGTCTAAGGTTATATAAATTAGGATAATAAGCTTAGCTCTAAAGAGGACTAATCAACTTTCTAAAGTAAATTAAAGTTAAATATATTATTATATTACTATAACTAGAAATTTACTAATAGTAAATCTTATTAGATTTATTTAATATAAAAGATATAGATTATTTTAATAATAATTTGAATAATAGGATAAAGCTCCTAAAGTTGAAATAATTAGAATTATAGCTAAAGAAGTAAGCTCTAATTTACTAGTAAAAGCAGAAAGTGGCTATTAGACTATAATCTTTTAAGGTATAATACTCCTAATTATCTAATAATTATACTAATTATATTAAAGATAGCTTTAATTTCAAAGAGGCTAATTAGTAAGAAAATAAGTAAGTAGGTTTTTTATAATATAATATTAAAAAGAATATTAATTAGCTAATTTTCTCTTAGGAATTAAGGATTAGCATTTAAGTCTTCTATAAAGTATCTTAAAGTTTAATAGGTATACTTAAAAGAAAGTCTAAAGTTAATATATATATTTAAGCTTAAAGATATAATATCTTAGCTAAACTTAATAGAAACTATTAGTATAAATATAACTAAAATAATTTTTATAGTAAGCTAAGCAAAATAGGATAAATATTAGCATAATAATAATAGTTTTATATTATATAATAAAAAGGACTTATAGAAGTTATAAGAAAGATTTAAATCTAATCTAATATAAAAGACTATAATACTTTATAATGCAATTAGTTAATAGTAGTATAGTCTTAGCTAATAGAATTAGATTTCTTTAGCTAATTAACTTATAGGCATTTCAAAGGTATATTTAATAGGATGCTTTTAATAAGGTGCTTTTAATAAGGCGCTTTTAATAAGGCGCTTTTAATAGGATGCTTTTAATTAGGCGCTTTTAATAAGGCGCTTTTAATAGGGTGCTTTTAATAAAGTGCTTTTAATAGAGCGCTTTTAATAAGGCGCTTTCAATAGGATGCTTTTAATAAGGCATTTGCAATAAGGTATTTTCAAATAAAGTGCTTTTGATAAGGCGCTTTTAATAAGATGCTTTTAATAAGGCGCTTTTAATAGAATGCTTTTAATAAGGCGTTTTTAATAAGGCGTTTTCAATAAGGCATTTTCAAATAAGGCGCTTTCAATAGGGCGCTTTTAATAGGGCGCTTTTAATAGGGCGCTTTTGATAGGGCACTTTTAATAAAGTGCTTCTAAGGAAGTATTTAAGTATATATATATAAACTTTAAAGTAAATTTTATAATAAATTCATTTATATATATAACTAATTATATATTAAATATAATTTACTCAAAATATATATATATATATATATATATATATATATATATATATATATATAAGGATATTTTATTCTTAATAATACTATTTATATTATTAATATTAGGGAGGATTATAATATACTTTAAGCTATAATTATATTTTATATCTTTAAAGCTTTTGCTAATATATATATTATTATAGATAGATGCTAAAGTAGTAAATATATAGCTAATAATATAATTATTACTAATATTATATTATATAAGTTTAATACTTTAGGCTTTTATTATAAAGATAATATTAAAGGAAGTCCTAAAGCATTTGAAATTTAAATTACTAAAGGTATAATTAATGCCTAAAAGGAAATTAGCACTTTAGGTGCTAGGTATACTAAGGTTGCTAAAGTAAAATTCTATAATTAGCTATTAGTACTAAAAAATTAGATATGCGTTTAAGGTGCTATTAGTATGTCTAGCGCCTATGGCAGCCTCCAACCACTATTAGCCTTCACATTTTTTTGCAGATATAAGTCCCCTTGGTATGCTATTCTTCTCTATGCTACCACCCTGCCCCTATGTCACGCTATGACACTTAGCGTTATATTACTATAAGGAACTTAATTATAGCTAAGGTCCCTTTTATCTTAGGAATCTAATAGGTTCTTATATCTTAATATATTTCCTAGAAACTATTAAGCTATGCTTTTAGATTAGTCTTATTATAAGAAGTCTTAGTAAACTTATTAATATAATTATCCCTTAGAGTTTCTTCTATATTTACATCTAAGGAAGTAAGCTCTTTATATAAGTATTTGATAATCTATTAGATAGTATCTTTGTCTTTATCTTAATAGTCTTGCTAAGTAGAGAGTAGAAGAGGAAGAGCAACTATATTAATAATCCACTTATAGAGTTGACTATAATAGTGCTTTATAGTCTTCTAATTATTAAGCTCCTATTAGTATAGCTTTTAGCTAATGCTTTAGTTCATATATATATCCTTTAATTTAGATAGCTTTAGCTTCTTAGGTTTATCTTAAGTAGGCAGTTGAAAGGTATTTAAGTCTTTTTGCATTAAGCTATATTCCTAACTAAAGAGCTTCTCTTAGTATTCCTTTTTCATTTGTTTATCTTATTCCTTCAAAAACTTATCTATTCTAAGTGCTATAGGCTTATATATAAGAATATTTAGAGCTTTATTTATATATATTAGCATATTAGGATTATTTGAAGTATTATTTATGAATTAAATATCTATTATAAGATATTTAAGGTATACTAAAAAGCTAACAACTTTAGCTTAGAATTAGAGTTTAAAATACTATTGCTACTATAATCTATAGTTAGTAAGCATAGCTCTAAAGCTAAGGAAAGACTAAGTATAGTTAATCTCAGCAGAAGAAGATATCTTATAAATAATTTAAAGAGCATTAGTTGCATTATATATAAAGAAGAAATATAAGTAAAAGATGAATATAGCTATAAGTAAAGAGTAATAGCTTCTTATAGGGTTTCTAAATATTCTATAAGTTGATTAATTAATTAAATTAGCTTATAAGAAGCCAATAGTACTAATAACTATAGTATAGAAAGATCTTAGGTTCCCTTATATAGTAAAAAAAGCATATTCTATTCTAAGGGAGCTCCTAAGGAGCCTCTATATATCGCTCTCCTAGTATAGTTTTTAAAGTTTAATTATATACATAATGTCAGGTGAGGGGAATATGACCTGACCTAACCATATTCCATACGACATGTTGATAATAGTATTGGAGCCGGAGGGAGTAAACACAGTTAAGCGACCCATTGTACACAACACCGGAAAGGTATACGTTATCCGTACGGCAATTTTGGGCTCGAAAACACTGTGAATCTCAGTCCCTTTTCGCTTTCAGCTCCAACTCGAAACTTTAATCCGTGTTTTGGGAATGGAGTGCAGCTTATTCTCTCTCGGTGATTCAGAGGTACCGCAACATGAGTTTATCGTCAGTTCGATACTCGTCTTTTGTTTTTATCTCGGTTTCGAATCTTACCATCCTATTTCATCAAGCCATAGCTTGTTTAATTGGGAATTATACTCTTGAGTAATGGCTCTCTCTGTTTTGATTCGGCGAAAACAGCCGACGAAGATACAATAGAGAGGAGGCAACAACTTCGACATGTAGCTGCTGCAGTATCTCCACAATGTCATCTTTTACTGATGAGCTTTGCTTGCAGCTGCCAACTCAGCACATAACGCCTCAGGTTCGCAAGTACTCTATATCAGATATCAACATCCCGCCTGAGATTGTGTCAGCATTTGTCCTCGATCACAGCACATGGCGCATTCATAATCCAGCATGTCCCAGGACTGAAATCCTGTTAATGGATCCGCGACCACCTCGTATGGAACGCAAAAAATTTTGAATCCAGCTTTGATTACTAAATTTGACATCCAGAAATTGGTCGACTGTGCATATGAATGGGCAACCACTGGTCCGCCTGTTCACCTAGCAAAGGAGTACCTCTTACTGCATAGCGAATGTCGTCTGAGCTCGAAACCGTAAAACTGTTACCCGCAATCTTACCAGGCTTCTGATGATATGTGCTTGTCTTAAGCTTCTGTTGCATCAGCCATATTCACTATGCTTTCTTTTGGGTAGGTTTGTGACATTGCACTGCATGACTATGAAGAGGCAAATCAGGTTTATGCAGTCGAACGTGACAACTTTATTTCATTTCCAGCTCTGCCAACCAAAACTAGAGACCATAGCGGATGGCTAGTGTTATTGAAGATCAATGGACGTGGAGCACAAGATAAGCCCTAAGCTTGCGGCCAAGCATAGTGGGGTTGGACTATTAGAGGCGATGCGGTGTCATTTGCAGAATCCTCGTTATCAAAATCGGAGTCGTGTAATTAATAGCATATAGCAAAGGCATCTACCTAGACCCCATAGTGAAGAAGCGAATCAAGGACCAACACATTGGCACCAGTTGGACAGATTCTATCATGATGTTGTCTTAGCATAAGATCATTCAAGCCACGAGTCAAAAACTGCCTGAGCGTAAAGCGATCTCTGAATAATTGCAGTCCACCTACTATCTTATGCTTCTTCGTCGCTCGTTCCCACACTTTGCTGTGGTAGTGTCACGTGCGAGCGTTAGGCGAGTCTGAGAAGACCGAAGTCAACAATGCGCCTGCCGCGGAACGAGGGATATCCTCAAAACCCTCCGACCGGCGTTTAACCCTCTCCAAATTTCGTTCTTGATCGATACCAAAATCACATTTTCAACTACATTCGCTACCCATTCGCCCCCCAAGCATTTTTTACCAACAACATCGATCGTTCGCTATATACATTCATTTCCAGCAACGTCCAGCGACCATGTAAAGCTCTGCAGAACGACTAGAGGACTCTTGTCGAGAAAAAAAGAGAAAGCAACGAACGTGGAGGGCAGGTAGGGGAAGCCCATCAAGCATCCAGGCTCGCGGGGAAACAAAGAAGCGATTTCGGATGGCTGGGATCCAGGAGCGGCAGCAGTATTATCTCGGCTGCTCAACCAGCTACCGTAGTCATACGGATGAGCTGCGCCTATAGATATAGAAAATGGACAACTTGCTCCGATCCCTCGAGAACGAACAACTGACGGATCAGCAAGTTCTTCTCACCCGAGCGCGGCTTCAGCAGCAGCGTGTGATCGACAGCGCTCACGCACACGAGGTACTCTCGCAGACTGATGGAGGTCAAATTCTCGACATCAATGAAGACTCAACGAGTAGGATCCGACGACGGCCTCGAGAAATGTGGCAGCAAGGTCAGTATAGTCCCGAGAGCCCACGATCTCCACCTTCATATATGAGTAGAGCAGGGGGTAGTCTCCATCCATATGAAAAGCTGGGTCGTTCAGCCACCATATCCCCTGAGTATGATTACTTCATATGGGGTACATTGCCTGTTCCCGAAGATCCCCTAATTGTTAAGAACGTGAGATCCGGGACGACAACCAAGCATTCCGAGGTAGAATCCGAGTTTATGTTTGGCTTATCCCTTGCCTCTGTAGACTGTAGACAGTAGCCCTCCAGCTGACAAGGCATTTTCGCTGGCTACAAAGGCAATGACTTGCGTCTCGGATTTCATCGGCTCCCGCGACTTCGTATGGGGTACATCGACCCGAAGAGATTGGGAGGGAGGTACCACTTCGCGCGCCATCGTGTGCTTCGACAGCCACAAATGACACTGTCTCTGATTCTGGATGTGAAACGATCGACTCACCAAGTTTCCAAGCCTCAATATGGAATGCGCCGGATTCAGTCCTTGCAACAGATGGGAAAACGTGCGATTTACATTTTGGATCAAACATGGAAGATAACTGGGAAAGGTTAGTCGCTCTTAACATATAGATTTACGTGTACGTTAACATGTGTTTGTAGTATATGTGTGTATGTGTATATACAACTATTAACAAAAAGGTACTTTTTATTTCATCTTCACCCGAGCTTCGCGTATTTTTTGTTTTGATATCTCCATGAGCAGATCCGGCAATGAGTTCGCATGTTCTTGCTCCTAGGCGAACGATGACTCAATGTTACTCGAGGGCAGGGCCTACTTGAGATACTCCACGTCTGTACTCACACGTGTGCTTCGCACGGCAATGTCAAATCATCGATTCATCGGCGGTAGGTATTCATTAACATTTGCGTTCTCAGAAGAAGTAATCTCCAGCATACCCATCATACCAAGCATTCCGCCCAACGCGGCATCGAATCAAACGGTATATCAAGCAGACAGTAGCCGCGCGCCCAAACACAAACATTGGGATGCATCCCCTCTATCGTCTCTAGGTCACCGGCCAATGGTTCCATCCATGGATTCATCCGGCATACACGCAGCGCAGGCTGCTGACCTACCCGTCTACGTGTCCGAGTGAGATCAGGCCTGGGATGCGACCTCGACAGCATCGACTTTGAGCCCGTTCCCGTTCTCCTTGGCAGCAGCAGCCTTGTCGTTATCGCCAACCGCAGCAACCGAGACGGTAGCCTGCTTTTCCACCAGTCCTTTGACAAGCTTGACCTCACTTAAAATCTCCTTCTCAAGACCGGTACTGACAATGGTGGTGATGGCAGCAGCCTCCTTCTTGGTCTCCTCGGCGACGGACTTGACGCTCTTGACTTCAGTTAGGATCGCCGCAGAGTTGTCTGTTGGTGCAGATTTCGGGATGGCCTTGACAAGACTTTCGAGGGAGGTGATTGCGCTCAGGATTTCGGCGTCTTTGTTTGATAGTGTTGGGATAACCTCGACAAGTGCCTTGACAGATTGGACTGAAGCGAGGATCTCTTCATCCTTGAAATCCTTGAAATCCTTAGGCGTGACTGGAGTTGGCAGAGCTTTGACCAGAGACTCGACCGAAGCAATTGACTTCAAAATCTCGTCGTCTTTGCCCGCCACAGGAGCAGGCGGGGGTAGGATAGTCTTGACGAGCGACTCCACAGCGGCAACGGACGCGAGAATTTCATCATCTTTGATCTCCTTCGGCGAGACTGGGGCAGGGATGGCCGCTACAAGAGCCTTGATCGAAGCGACAGAGGCGAGGATCTCCTCGTCTTTCCTGGCGACTGGCGTAGCTGGTGCGGGGATGGCGACGACGAGGTCCTTGATCTCCTTTACAGAATTTTCAAGTCCGGAGAGATCGGTCTTCTCAGCAGCTGGTACCGGGACGGTGACCACACCCTTGATGTCGGCGAGATGGCCAGTGTGAGCGTCCAGAGTAGTGGAGATCTTCTGCACAGAGGCCTCCAAGGGGGAAAGGTCGGTCTTCTCGACCGGCGCAGGGGTGGCAACGAGGCCTTTGAGCTCGGTCAATTGAGTGGTGTGAACGTCAAGAGTGGAGACTAGTGGAGAGAGGTCAACCTTGTCAGCAACTGGGCTCTCTTTCTCGACCACAGTCTTAATTTCGGCCAACGCGGTGGAGAGCTTCGCCACCGACTCCT
Organism: Diplocarpon rosae; assembly: GCA_032760415.1. Taxonomy (NCBI): domain Eukaryota; kingdom Fungi; phylum Ascomycota; class Leotiomycetes; order Helotiales; family Drepanopezizaceae; genus Diplocarpon; species Diplocarpon rosae. Next base: position 192,059 of record JAUBYV010000005.1, read on the forward strand.
CCAGCGTAAGAAAATCCGCCTTCTCGGCGGCCGGAGCTAGTGCTGAGACGACAGATTTGATTTGGGAGAGATGGGTCGAGTGTGCATCGAGTGTGGATGTGAGGGGGCTCAGGTCGAGCTTCTCTTGGACTGGAGCAGGTGCCGACACTACGCTTTTGACTTCGTTCACCGCGGCGTTCAAGCTGTGAAGCGAAGCTTCGACGGGTGAGAGGTCAACCTTGTCGGGCGCAGGTGCAGGCGTAGAGACGATGGTCTTGATCTCACTGGTGGATGTAGTCAAACCCTGGATAGAAGACTCCAGTGGCGAGAGGTCGACCTTCTCCGCCGGGGCCGAGACGACGGTCTTGACTTCGGTGACGGAGGAAGTCAGCGTGTGAATCGAAGCATTTGTCGTCTCGATCGCGGCCAAAATATCTTCGGCCTTGCCAGCAGCCGCATTGATCTTGGTCAGAGGAGCATTCTGAGCCTCGATCGCAGCAGTCAGAGCTCCAACTTGTGAGTTTAGTTCAGAAAAAGCAGTCGAGCTGGCAGCCTCCAGGTCGGTCTTGGCAGATGCAATGTCCGACGTGATGGTCTTGAAGGACGAACCTATCTGGGAATGGTCCTTGATAATGGCTAGCTCTGCCGAGATGGCATCAAGCTTCTCGGCGTGGGAAGAGAGCGAAGAGTTGATGGGAGTCGGACCTTCGGTGTGTAATGTCTTGAGGCCACTGGAGATCGTGTCTAGCTTCTCCGCCTGCGCCACCAACAGCGAGGTATCTGGCATCGCAACCTGTTCCTGAACAGCTTTGAGGTTATTTCCTAGCTCTACTTGCGAGTTTGCGATCTGGGTGACGGCTCCATCGAGGGCCGATAGCTTGCCGATGGTGGTGGTATTGATCTCTTTGATCTGTTGGGAGAGCTGCTCGTTTGCTGCCCGGAGTTTGGCCTCGACGGAGACATCCAGAGCGGACGTGAGGGAGGGTTTCAGTTCGCCGGCGAGGTGTTTGGCCACTGCTCTGGTGAAGTCTTCATTGCTGAGAGCCTTCAAGATGGCGTCTGATATCGATTTCTGGAAGGCATCTTGATCCAGCGGTGTCCCCTTGGGAGCTTCCAGCAGTGCAGGCTGACCGGCGAGTCGAGCCCTCAGGCGCGCGAAGCCAGACGTAGAAGACATCACAGTGAGGGTGGTGGATGCGAGGAGGACGTAGAAGACTGACAATAGCGAAGACATACGTCTGGGGACTGGGGGGAGGAGGAGCAGAACAGGAACTCCTTTTCCCAGTGGGCTCTTGTCGTGCCAAACGCTGCACTACTTAGCCATCCACATCCCATGCAAGTATCTGTATATTTTTATGCGTTGAGAGCAATCAGGGATGGATGACCAAGCTGGGGGCAAGATGAAGGAGAGGAACAGGCCGCCGGATTGTCTACTTGCTCATAATTCAGACATCCCTCGTCAGGCATCAGTACAGACCGGATTAGGAACTTTATACACAAATGCTGGTCAATTTCTTCTTGATAACAGTACGAGTGGACTTGGGACGATCCACTCTTGACGATCGTGATTTTGTGAATGACCAGTAGTCCCCCCTTTTCCTCTTCCTCTTCCCGCGCAGACGGTGGATCTCAACCTACTGAAAAGTATAAATTCGGACTATTTAGCAAAGCAAATGAACGCTTGAAACCTAAAGAAATGGGGTCTTTCTGATGGCCTGTACTTTACGCCCTCGACAGTTTTTCAGCTATTCGGCTTCGATTATTGATACTGAAAATATCTATCCATATGTATCTCTAGCAGATGATTATTATGATAAGTCGTATTCATACCCCCATCCGCAGGAAAATATATATGTAAAAGGAACAACTACGAAATAAACGCGGAAATTGTTAATAAATGGGATCGCCCCAGAAACCTTATTTTATGATTAATTTTCGTAGAGAGTACATCACGCGCTCGACAGTTTCCCAGCTATTCGGCTGGTATGATTCGTCCTCCTACTACTTGAACTTACTACCCTCAGCTATACCTAGCAGAAGACCACAATTTCTGGTTCTAAGATCCCCTGTCCCTCCTCATCCGCGAACCAAAAAAAAAATTCTTCTCAAAGAAAGGGCATCAAAAGATTCCCCTATCGATGTGGCCTCTGCGAGACGAAGATTCCGGCAGTCAGATATTGTACGACGCAGCCGGTGCTTGTAACCCATATCCGTATCCACACGACGCCATTCATCCCTCGAGTCCCCGTCCGGTCGGTCGGTACAAGTAGGACAGTTGGTCGCGACAACACACAGCATCTCGTACAAAATAAGGTTGGTTCGGGGGTGATGGCAAACCTGGGCGTCGGCGCTGTCAACGACGCGGAGCGAGCCACGTCAAGAGCTGCGGCGGCTCGCGGGTGCCAGCAGATCTTTTCATGCGGAGTAACAAGATCTCATCTCATCTGCGAATAAGGCGGGAGTTCACACACCAGCTGTTGAGCAAAAACTTGTACCAAGTACAAAGTAGAATAAGTAAAACGGACAGGTCTGAGCCGCAGCGCAATCTTCTCACAATACGCGTGCTATGCTGCTCGCCAAGCAACACCACAAGCGACAGATAAGTTACTCCACTTCCTATCTCAACATCACATGGTGTACCCATGAGCAGTCACCGCCGCGGCTATAGTATTCCTCAGATCATGGAATGCATATCATTAAACGCTATTTCTTCTGACCGTGTGGGTTCCAACTGTAATGGCTGAAGGGGGGACTCTATCTTGAGCATATAGTGTGGCGCGGCTCGCTTAGCCGTTGTTGACATTTGCCCCTTGAGAATGGAACGGAGTGACTTGGTGAGAGAACTACGATCCATTACTCCAAGCCATGCCTGATGAGTCTGACCACATGGAATTTTGTAGTATCAAGCCTGTGCCACGTCATATTTTTATAAATCCGCAGCGTGGTGATCGATGAACACCTTTCGAATCTCTTCTTCAAGTATGTGCTTCGAGTATCCCAAAAAGGCAACATAAACAAACACAACCAATTGTTCATAGCTGACCTCCAACGAAGGAGACTCCAGACTCGCCACAGATTCTGTGAACCAGCCCGTGACGCATCAGATCTATCTCGCATCTGCATCTCCCCTCGTCAGAAGGAAAGAACACGACGTACGATCGAGTATGCCCAGCATTCCCTCTCTGTAACTTCCACGCTTCCACAAACTCCAACTCAACGCCTCTCTCACATCTCCACCCCTAGTTAGAGTCTGAGCCAGCATCCCTCTCCCTCTCCTTCTTCTTTTCCCTCTTCTTCTTCCTCTCACAGCAACAGCCCCGTCTCACCTCCCACCTCTCAAAAATCGCACCCCTCCCGCCCCTCAAACCCCCCCCCCCCCCCCGATTCTTCCACTTCCCTTCGTCGAAACAACAACAAAAACAAATACCCCTTCCACCCCCCTCCTCTCTCCCCCCGCACGACTACACCTACAACTACAGCTCCGACACGCGCAATCTCAGCTGCTGCTGGGCCATCTCTCTGAGAACTGCCTCCCCTTCCTCCTCCTCCTCCACGTCCCCAACAAGACAAAGAAAGAAAGAAAGAAACAAAAGACACACATATAGACAGACAGATCAAAAAAAATCGGTCCACTCATCACCCATTCCAACATAAATACTCACCTAACCACCCAGGAATAACATATCCTCCCCCTCCCCACCCCGTTCTCCCTGCCTGCCAAATATACATATATATATATATATATATATTCCAACCTCAATCACTGACTTAGATTCCCTCGGGGTTCCTCTGGTTCGGGGTGTTCCCGGAGGGGGATTTTATGTGCATCACGACTGTCTCGCTAGTCTCCCACGTCAACAGTCAAACATCAGAAGCACCCACCCACCCACTTCGTTCCAACACAGGGTCGGTCACAACAGCACCATCTCCGCCTGACACTTTACACTTTACCCTGCTTGATTGGACGAAGAACAAAGATCCTTTCGGAACAGCTTCCTCAGAGATCTGAGCCCTGATGGGCGCCGCAATGGGCTTGTCAATGTCTGAATCGGGGCTGGATTATGGGTATGGGATTACGTGGCTTGCCCGTCTTTCTCATCACCTGGAACTTGCGCTTGCAACATCCTGTGCAACACTGGAGATCTTCAATCAATCACTCTACTCAGGTATGAGCTCGCGCACGTCAAGTGTGTGCAACGCCATCTATTGTACATCTCACTGGACGAAAGTCTTCCCTACGCTGCTCTGAGATTTCTTGAGAGCTTACAGGCAGCCCAACAACCACCCCATCAATCTATCGCCTCTGCTCCCGCAGCAAGAAATGCACCGGCGCGTGGGTTCAGGTCCGCTTACATAGCAAACAGGATCAAGAAGGACACCATGAGTGCGAAGAGCCCCGTAGCTTCCGCAAAGGCGAACCCGAGAATAGCGTAGGAGACTGTAGTCCGCGACGTGGTCAGCGTAGCACGTCTCTTGAAGGAAGGTGGGGAAGAAGAAGAAGAGAAGAGGGAGGATGGAAGGGGAGCACATACACAACTGTCCTCTCATCGACGGGTTCCTCGCCACGCCGGTAATCAGACTTCCAAAAACCGTACCGATACCCGTACCAGCGCCGATGAGTCCCGCGGCAGCGACACCGGCTCCGATCAGCTTCCCCGCTCCCAGGATGGCGGCGCCGACGGCGATGCTCTCTGTAGCGACGTTACGGGTCTGGTGGCGGGCGAGGTTGAGGGCGGTGTTGCGGCTCATGAGGAGGCTGGAGGTCGAGGGCCGCGCGGGTTGGAAGCGGGAGATGGTGGTGGGCTTGGAGGCTGGAGGTGTTAGTCGGTGGGTGAATGATGAGGTAGGTGTTTGGATTGAGGAGGTGGGGAGAGGAGAGAAGGGAGACGAAGAAGGACAAGGCTCGAGGGGGTAGGATAGCTCGTGCGACGGCGTACAACAACAAACACCATGGAATGAGAATTGACGGGGTAGATGAGCATGTGAGCCAATGATCAGATTGCCATGGGGGATATTTCAAGATGATCGGATCGAATCGAATCGAATCCACTGAACAGCTGTGACGAGGACCCAAAACACCACATACCATTCGTAAAGGCCCGACGCGCAATGGGCGTGCTCTGGCGGAGAGCAGAAGCGCCATTGAGGCGAACAGCACGGGCGACGGAGTTCATGATGTCGGATCTGATTGATCTCGTCTGGTCTGTCCTATGATTTATCCTTTCTCGTGGATGTGTTGATGGGATAGTCTCTTTCTACGATTGAGATGACGCGAAGCTGACAACGATTGGACAGAGATGGAGATGAAGAGATGGGAGAAACGGACAAGAAAAGGAGAGGAGAGGAGAAGAGAGGAGAGGAGAGGAAGGGAGAAAAGAGCGGGAGGGTGTGTGTGTATAGAATAAGAGAGTCCGGCGGCGGCTAGTCTCGTGCGCAGCTCACCCGGGCCAATGATCTTGCGGGGTAACACTGCACCTAACCTATCTGGGACGTTGGGGAAGGTACATAGCGTGGGGAAGGAGCCAAAGTGTAGTTAGTAGTGGAGTGGAAAGGGTGAGATCAAAAGCTTGAGGCACGTGACTAAACGTGTGACATTGCCCATCTGAAGATCCATCCATGATCCGGGACTCGTCACCTTGGTCCAAAGCTATCATTCAGATTCCGATCCGACGCCGATTAGCATTCTATTCAAACTCTCACTCGACAATCCCACAGAGCGAAATGCATGCAGCAAGACGAAAGAAGGGGTGGGGGGAGAGGGGGAGGGGGTGGGGTGAAAATGGATGGATAGTGGCTCCATCCCATCCCAGCCCAACCGTGGCTTTTTCTTTTTTTCGCCCGTGCCCTGGGGGCGGGGCTTTTCCCCATGGAGATCCCCCAAAAAGCCAAAAAAGCCGAAAAAGCAAAAATGAAAAATTCCCCCCAAAAAATATTTATATACTACTGCTTACCTCAGCGTGCATATATGTGATTTCATCACCCGGGATCCCCACCGTGCACGGATTTCTGAAAATAAAGTATCCGCTAACATGACCGCAACTATAATAACTATAACCAGAACCAGAACCAGAGCCAGAACATAAGCTTTTTCTTGTGCTTGCCTGGCCACTGACTGGGCTAGTGCTGAGACAGGTGAATTGAACCAGAGAGGCTGGGAATGAGAAATGCTAACTGATATATGATGGGAGGTTAAAGAAAAAAGAGGAAAAGGGTGGGTGAAAGGGGGGGGGGAGGGGGATTTGCTGAAATATATATATATATATATGTATATATATGTATATATATGTATATATATGTATATACATATATTTAGCTTGGATGATGAGATGAAGATGAAAACAGAAAACTTTTTCCCTTGGCATTCGTATATTATACAATCAAGATCCCGTGCGGACATTCCGTCAGTACCTTCTCGACCCTCCCTCCCCCCTCCTTCCTCCCCTTCTCCTCTCCCCCCCGGCCTATATCAAACCATGCCCCCGCTTCCCCACCACAACCTTCGCCCTCAGCGCCCCAAAGATATCCCCCCTCGTCTTCCCCTTCAACTCCTCATACGAGGCGTCACTGAGCGGCCACAGCGGTTTGTTGCTGCCCATGTCATTATTGTGGATGCTGTACTGCAGGCTCGGCGCGCTCATCAGCGTGTCCAGCTCGCGGCTTAGTTCGGCGCAGTAGGCGTCGAGCGGGAGGTCGTTTACGTCGTTGCCAAACGGGTTTTCGAGCTCGTCGCCGATGGTGGCGATACCGAGGATGACTGCGGGCTGGTGAGATTGCTTCTTCTTCTTCTTCTTCTCCTCCATGATGGGATGGAGGAAGAAGAGGAGAGTGAGGATGCTGTGGAGAGGGGAGGGAGAAGGGGGACGTACTATACGCGGCGGCGATGGTGCCGGGGATCGTGACCCATTGCAGTTGAGGGAAAAGCTGGAAGGGCAGCAGCCAGACGTAAAGGAGCACCACTTGGGAGATGAGGATGTTGTAGCCGATGGGCAGCGGGGTGGTGAGTACGCGCTCAGCGTTCCCGGCCGTGTCGGTCATGCCGGCGAGGGCGTTCACTGGATGAGGTTAGGACGATCAAGGTTAATGGCGACCGGAGGACTTGGAAGAGAAAGGAGAGAAGGGAGAACCCAGGTGGTGGTGTACTTACTAACCTGCCCTGCCATGACGGCACTCTTCATCTGCCCATTATTCGCCACGGTCTCGAAGTACGCACTCAGGTACGCCATGATCTCCATCGGCAGGTTACCCAACGGGGTGTCGCTCCGCTTCATCTCCTTGCGCGGGTTACTCATCGCGAACGGCAGTCCCAGATGCTCACCCAGACTCTTCCACGGGCTCTTCTTCTTGGTGACGAGATGCTCGTCCTTGTGCGCCGCTTTTGCGTACGTGTCCAGGTGAGACACGAGACCGGCGAGATCGGGGTAGTGCGCGTACGGTTCGAAGCGGAGACGGTGCTTGAGCGCCACCGCGTAGGCGTGAATGAGGTTGATGGCGCTGATCTTCTGCAGCAGGTCGTCGGTGCCTTGCTCGCCGTCGCGCTCATCGACGTGGATCCAGATGTAGCGCGCCAGGTTGCGGGATTGGATCAGGAGCGTGGACCACGTCTTGCGGCCTTCTGAGTATCTGGTGCCGTGTTTAGTAGGGTGCCCGGGTGCTGGATGGTTCCAGGGGGGGGGGGGGGACGTTACCTCTCATAGGCGGTCGAGCTCCGGAATGAGAGGGAGAGACCGACGACGAAACCGAGAACTGTGAGGAGAAGCGTGGAAACCCCGACTAGATCCTCGTCAACGCCAATCACCGGAACCAGGGTCATCACGGAGCTCTCCAGAACATACGACTAAACACAAACTTCGAAATACACGTGATCAACGTCGCCCAGGCCCCGACAGCTAGCAGTGGCAACATCATACGTGGAAGTACACTCCCATGCATGCGGAGGAAGTAGGGCAACTTTGAGTGTTTGTCCAGATCACGGGGACCAACCTAGCGATGTCTCGTTAGCCAGGCCCACGAATCCCGCCCCCAAATCCACTGAATGAATGGGAGGCGGAAGGAGTGCCACTCACAAAGTAATCGTCAATGTCCAGTGTATCCTCCGACACCCGTTGCGAGCTCGGGTTCGAGTTCCCCGCCAGACCAGCAACATGCACATCGAACGCCGAAGGCTTGCGCTGGTGGGAACTGACGTCGCTCTTCTTCTCGTGACTGCCATTCAATGGATCGACTGCTTGCCCTCCTCCTCCTCGTCCGCCACCGGCGCCGGCAGCGGTTGCGCCTCCTGCTGGGGCGGACGCGTCGTTTGACATTATGAATTACTCGTTTGCTGGACCTGAAATGGAGAAGGAAAGCCTGGCTCGTTTTCGAGACGCAATCCTAGGCCCGAAGTCGAGATCACAGACCTGGGCCGGAGTCGAGAGGGGATGCCGTCGTGCCCGTACGGTGCTCCCACGGAACGAGCGAGCCGAAGCGAGAGGAGAAGCGAAGGGGCAAGGTGAAAAGCGAGAGACCGGGGTAGATGGGGGAGAAAGAGAGAGAGAGATAGAGGACACAGGGAGAAAAGGGGGGAGAGAGCGTTGTGTATACATAGTACATATCTGTGTACGTACAAGGTGAGTGAATCACCGTGTATGGGACACCCCAGGAGAACGCGACCCAGCCGACAAACTGATTAGCCCGATAAGCTCGCTCCAACTTGCCAGACTCGAGGCACCACAAGGTTCGTCCCGACCAGGAAATAGAGGTTTGAGGTCTGAGGGCGTTCTTCGGCGGGTGCTGGTTGGCTGGCAGGGCGTCGCAAAGAAGATTTCCCAGTCGACAGACCCCAGACCACATGTTAACAATCCGACGCGGACTCCCACTCCATTTTGTTCGTGATCAATCTGGCCTCTGGATGGAACATCTCTTAGAATACCTTGTGAAACCCCCAACGCCCGAATCCCCTGCACCGTAACCATAGCTTCCTCGCACGCGGGGATGCCAACCCTAACCCGTGAGCAGAAGTTGCAAGTAACAAGTTACCCAAGAGGGTTTAGCGGGTATCCATCGGAAGGTATGTCGACTTTGGGGGAATCTTCCGACGTCGAAACATCGGCAAATTGCCAACCAAGACAAAAACCTACGTGAAGCTGGCCCGGTAGAAATATGATACGCGCGATCTGACGTAAGCAAGGAGCTTCCTTCCTCGGAAGATTCTTAACTGATTCGTACATGTGGAGGCTGAGGTCTCGTTTCAAAATGTGTTCAGACACTGAACTTCTCGTGACGCAGGGGGTGACGCGAGGGGACGCGAGGGGATGTCTGCGTAGGCGCCGACATCACAACGTGGAATGAATGACTACGATGCAAAGGATTTATGCCTCTTGTAGACGCGTCGATGCGGGCTAAAGATGCGTCAGGTGCCAGCATCTTCTCGTGTTTAGTAGATCGAGGAAAAGACTTCTATATCGGATCCCTCTACTTGATCAGGAGAGTATATAAAGCTGCAAAGAGCAAGAAAAACACTCAAGCCGAACGAGCGTGAGAAGCAGTTGGTATGAATGACAGACTCGGAAAACTTGAACCCAACACCAATGTTTCGCATGACTGGCTGAACTTACCCGAGCTATTCCGGTCCATCCCAACTTCTGATAGACAATATCTTGATGGGGGTTATTTAATCCCAGCGCTGGCAATATGACAGACCAACAATCAAAAGGCAGCTGGTAAGACGGAATTAGCTCGCCAATAAAGCTCTGGATATCTCCGAACCAGACTTCGCATTCACCACTTACATCTCCCCAAAAGCAGAAACTCAACCGAACTGACTATACATGGCGCGACTCTAAAAGACAGAATGAGCACAAACGTGAATGAGACGAGCACGGTCAAATCAACCCCATACATAAATACCATTCATCACGGGACTTGCTTAGCTAATCAACCCAGCTGCTCCCCTAGCACAGCTCGTCACAATTTTCAGCCTCACCCCACCAGGACAGCCTCACAAGCCAAGTCCACATCACAACCACATCGGTCGAGTCCTACCAGCACAGCTCCTCAGCAGCAGCAAATGTGAGCATGTCTGATCGAGGTCATCAACGCGGCGGACGGGGCGGTGGAGGTAGTCGAGGTACGTCTCTTTCCATTCCTCGCCCTCGGCGTGCCCCAGAGCTGAAGGATCTCACCGAGGTTGCGCGGTGTGAGGTGCGCGGGGAGTTGGGGGAGCGACACAGGATCCAGGCTGATGAGTCTGCCAGGCGACCACAGAGGCGGACGCGGCGGCGGAAGAGGTGGGGGGTCACATACGGGCGGCGAGCGCGAGAGGCCGAAGAAAGAGAATATCCTCGATCTGGGGAAGTACATGGATAAGCAGATCACGGTCAAGTTTACCGGTGGTCGGGAAGGTATTTCCTTCTTTCTTCCTCTTCCCTGCCCTGTGTCTCCCATCATCTCTCCTGGTTTCTCGCGAGGGAGAGGGCTAAAGGCACGGAAACAGTCACCGGCACCTTGAAAGGCTACGACGCGCTGATGAACCTCGTCCTGGACGACGTCTCTGAAGTCCTGCACGACGACGAGGGGAACACGTCTACCCGCCCCCTGGGACTGGTCGTGGCGAGGGGAACGCTGCTGGTGCTTGTCAGCCCGGTGGATGGGAGCGAGGAGATCCAGAATCCGTTTGTGCAGGCGGAGGAATCATGATGGGCTTGCCGGGGATTGGGGAATACTCGGGCGGAATCGATGGGGGACTGGGCGAGGGATAGACCATGCGTGAGGGGTGGATTTGTTGAGAGCGTGCGTCCACGGGCCATGGGAAGGAGGGTAGATGTTGATGCGCAGATGAGGGACACGCGACATTCCCGGCGGCGTATGGATGCGAAATGACATGGGAGAAACTACACCAACGGCGGGCCTCAAATTGAGAATCTAGAGTATGAACGTCTCTCCCACTTCTGCACTCCCGCGCGAAAAGCATATACAGATCGTCAAATCTTCGGTCCCTGAAATATATCATATGCCTCATTACTTTCAAGAAATCTCAAGCATGCAACATTCAGGGCTGATCCTCACGGCGATTATATCCGTCCTGGAAAAGGCACTCTTTGCTCTGCAATTTTAACCCACCATACTCGGGGAAAAGCGAACCGATGTATGATAGCTGAATTATACAGAGCTGCCAGCATTCCGCAAGCCAAATCATTCGCCGCCTCTTCGTTCGCTACCCAAACGTCAACCTTAGCTTCCAACTCTTTCAGCGACATCAACGAGACCCCACACGCATGATTCCTATCCAGAATGATCTTGCCATGCCATGTACCACTCTCTGATGGCAGCGCCATCCGCTCAGCAATTTACCAATAACGCGTATCGCGTATCGCAGACTTTAGTTCTGCGTCACAGGTATATACACAAACATGCGAACATACGCACATACAAGCGTACATACTCCCACACATAGAACTCATCCTCGCAGTTATACTTCCCTTCCAAAGCAGACGCGAACCAATCTTCCCTGCCCGCATCTCCCTCCCCCGACCAGAAAAGTTTTCCAAATCTTTTCTTTCCAAGATGCTATAAACATCTTCATCCCGCAGAGCTATGCTTCGCTTCGTGACCCTAACACCCCATCCCATCCCCCCTCCCTGCTGTGCTGTGCTGTGCTGTGCTGCTTATCATTCCACGCTCCCGGCAAACGGCAAACAGCAAACGCAAGCTGAAGGATCCGTGTCTGTGCCTGTATCTGTGCCTGTATCACCCGTGCCTCCCGTGCTCTCTCGCCAGGGTATCCAAGCTGTACGTACGAAAGAGCATGGAGGTAGGTGGCTTGCACATCGCCGGTAGAGTACGATACAACCCCCCACCACAAGCACAACCTCCCAGGCGACGCCGGACCGATACGATAAATACAGCGCTGAAAATAATCTCGGCGTCGCAAGAGACGAACCGGCTGGGCGCCGCCGCACCGGGGTATATTGTATCTCCGTCCAAGTGCCGTTGTGGAAAATCTGTCGTTTGGATCATAGATCCAGAGCAGACTTGCCGGCCTGGACTCAGACACGTGAGGCCCCCCCCCCCCAAAAAAGGCCCTTGAGATCGCGTCCGAAAATATATCGGAGTTGGAGATGAGACCCGGAAAGCTTGTTAATTTGTAAGAATCTGCTCAGGACCTTCCGCCAAGGCTGAGCGAGAAGCTAGTCGAGTTGGTGTAGTAATAGCAACGAGGCCGGGAGAGTGATTAATTCCTTTTCTCTACCCTGTTACCTACCCTGGTATGAAAATGTCCTTTCACACATCTCCCAAGCCAACCTCTGACTTCCGAATAACTCTTCCGGTGAATCTTATCGGGATACTCGGGTATACCCAGGCCCGAGTCTGATCTGGATCGCTAGCGATAGCTTCGAATCTGCACAGAGACTGTGGTGGGCTTCATCTTGATTCGACGTCATTGGGCTCCCATTCAGCAAGATCTAGAGACATAGTTTGAGTCATCCTATTCATGATAACGCATCTACTATTCTACCGACTATTTATCACCATCATCTCCTACCGATGCGAAGAACTCCTTGCCTGCACGCGGTGCTCATATCTTCATCATCTATCCGATTCAGTTGCATATCTCCCATCTTCCTCCCGACGGCAAACACATCCTCTATCCCGCTCCTATCTTCGCTCAGTATCTTTTACCACCTGGCTTCAGAAGCTCCCCAAAAGCGGCATCAACCTGCTTCTTCAATTCCTTATAACTAACAACCATACAGTCCTGATCATCTCTACTGACGAGCTTGATCCGCTCTCCCACCCCGGCGTCCAGTTTATTCATACATCCCAACACATGCGCCAGATCCACGACCGGCTTGCCCTCCGCATTCACCTGGTGAAATACATAATCTCGGAACAATTTCAGGATATAGCGTTCTCCAACCTCGCTCCATTTAACATCGCCCTCGTACTCTGGCCGTTCATTGATGGTGCCCAGTTTAGCAATTAGGCGGAAAAGTCGTCCGTTCTCGAGTTCTTGGCTGAGGGTGCCAATGATAGTGTCATTAGCGTGCAGGGAATTATCGTAGGAAGTCATGATTTGACCTGAGATGCCGCGAATAAACTCGTTGAGGTCTTTCGTGCCCGGGACCTGGGCGGGGGTGAGCAGCCATTCAACCGTGTCGCGAAACTCGACGCTGTAATTTCGCTTCAGGCTTTCGAGGGATCCTCTCAACGGGGTGCTCCCAGAAGCAAGACCGATGTTGTTGGTGGCTATTGCCAAGATCAACTTGCCGAAGCTGATAAAATCTTCTTGTTGAAGTTCGGCTACTGGTCTGTCGGCCTCGAAGTGGATGACATCGAAGATCGAGCAGGCGTTGAGGCGAATACGATTCTTGTCAGTGACAATAACTTTACTAGGGTCCATACACCTAGCTGCTAGATTGGCAGCGTGTATCGATTTGACTGCGTTCGCTAGCTGGACAACGTAGCCCCACAGAATCTGTTCCGAGACCACGGCAGTGGCAATTCGATTCCCATATCGATTTGTGTTGGTAAAATGGGCTTCCACGATGGTTTTTGACTGAGGATAGTAATTATAGACAAATATCAGGGAGCTGTCCCCAAAAGCACGGGTGGTAAATGCATCGATAACGGATACGACACCAGCGTTGTCGACCCTCTTCCAGTTTTTAGCAGATTGGACAGCATTGGCGTTGCTTAGGCGAAAGCCTGTTTAGTTAGCTAGATATGCAATACCGGATCGGGGCCCTACCTTCTATCCGTCTCAAAACATAGGTAAGCCCATTCTTACTTGACACAGCTTTGTAAACCCAGCTGGGGAATCCAAACACCGTTGCACTTTTTTGGTGGCTGGTGTCAAGAGGTACTAGGGTGTGGTAATGCTCGACAGCGGGAAGCTGAGAGTCTATATTTGTTAGCAGTTAGGTCAGATACTAATCCAGGAGAAACATACTTGGCATAACTTGCCGTGCAGCTTCGGACTTCTTCTGCAAGTCTTCTCGCAGGTCGTTAGGCATGAAAAAATCATGGGTATGCCGCTGATACGCCAGCAAATCTTGTCTATGGGCACCAATCGGAGCGTAAAGATGGTATTGCAGCTATTTTTGTCAGATATACTCTTCAGACCGTGCCGGGTAGCTCACAGGCTGTGCAGGACCAACAAAGGCTGCCTGCGTCTGGAAATATGTTGCTGCATTCGGCGTGATCTGATTCTCCTCGAGATAGGGATTGTATGTGGTCGTCGGGATTGCCTGGTTTATGGTTTGCATCGAAAATGGGTCGAATGTGGGTATGGCGTCCGGTGTGCCCCCGTTTGTGAGAAGCTGCGCAATGTTGAGCCCGGAAAAGTCCGGATTGGAGTCGAGGACTTACACTGTGGGAAAGATCATAATGCTGAGGGGTGAATTCTTTGATCTGGGCAGGATTGAACAATGAAGATTCAGTCTCAGGAGGATTCGGGGTGGTAGAGCCTCCAAACCGTGGAGTGAAAGGGGCCGCCGCAGCAGCTTGTGATGAAATCGATGAAGCTTTGCCTGAGGCTGGCAAGGTCGAGGGTGTAAAGGATGGAGAATCGAAGCTTAGTGACTTCTTGCTATTTAGTTCAAGTTAGTACATCAAATCATACTGGTAATATTACGAATGAGATCCGGTGCCATCCATATCAATTTTAGATTTGGGCGTTCTGGAAACAACAACCGGACTCCAGCAGGAGTTGAATGGAAGAGATGATCAGTCTTTGACGGCAGTTCAGACTAACAGTTCGAAGAAACACAATGGTGCCGAGACCCAGGGTATTGGCTAGGATATAGCTTGGTGCGTGTCGAGCCGGGAGAAGGACCAAATGCGGCAGATGGCGAAGATGATGGGATATCGCTAAGCACAGTTCCCGCCCAAAGCTATGCAAAGATTCTCATCGCAATGACAAGCATGAGTTGCCGCAGGCACGAGCAGCAATGTCGTTTGTAGCTCAGAAATCCTACAAATATTCACTGCCCCAAAGCTTATGCACCAGTGCCCCATGAAGGCGAAACAAAGAGGCGGTTACGCCATGCATCCCTGGACCACTGGGGGAACATCATAGACCGAGATACATCGCTAATCTGGCAGGCACATGTAGATGGCAACTCAGCCCCAGAACTTGGGTGTGTGGTCCTTGTAGAAGATAAACCTGGAGCTATCGGGGTGGCAAGTCCGCTGATAATTCGGAGGCTGGCACTTTTGCAGCAGTCATAAATTCTCGAGGACGTTCGGCCATCCTGGGCAGCAATCCAATGATGAATGGATTAGGTCCAAGATCCAAGAAAAGACACCATGTGCCTGTCGGATCGTAACCCTTGGAAGCCTTCGTGCTGCCTTATCTGGTATATCTCTCCTCCACGCGCTCTTTCAGATAACCAACGGCTGTCGAATAGCCCAAACGACGAGGTTCCAGGCGTGCCCAGGATTGCCTACTCTGCCGAATTGACCATATTTTTGCCAGTATAGACCTTCGGTTTTCAAGCTTTCAATAGTACTTGTGATATTTTCCCACAGCCATTCCCGATGATATTCTTCGAGGTTTCGATCCCCCCACTAGTCGACGGATGGAGTCGGAAAGGAACAGGTGCACTTACACATCGGCTTGAGAGCTTATGGTTTTATTCGGATCATGGCTAAAGACACATCCAGAGTCTTCCCATCTGCAATGCCCATATATTGTGACATTTCTGCAGAGCGTATCTTTTGAATTTTCTGAACCACGGCCCATCAGTCTTCAACACCGCAGTTGCCCCTCCTCTGTATCTTCAGACACGTACCTCGTCCTTTAGGTCTCGGCGATACTGCTGGCTTGCGCTGCTCGGGTTGGTTGAACCGGGCGGAAGACATCTTCTGTGGGCAGTTCTTTGTTGGTCGACCTTCCTATCTGCCACCACCCGTTGACACAATTCGAAGTCTGAAAGTAATGTGAGCTGTTTTCACAGATCAGGGCATCAAACCAAGAGAGACAATTCAGCTCCAGCTTGCTCTCCAAGGGCATACCGACGCAGCTGAAGCCCGAGTGAAGAGACAAGGCTCTGAAGAGTGGTTACTGACTTGAATCTGACAAACATTGCTCTGCTGCAATTGCGGATAAATCCACCCACGAGAGGGTACTAGAGTAAGATATTAATCGCTTCCAAAACAAATGCAGCTATTCAGAGGTCCCTGGTTGCCAAAATGACGTGGTTGTCGCAATGTTCGGTACGTGCTTGGGCTGAGGAGACGTGGGGTTGAGGTGGAGCCGCGCTAGTTGGTTACTGCAGCAGCTTGAGGCTGAAGAGTTGGGAGTGGCTGTGGCTTGATTTGCGGCACAATCACTTCAACAGTAGAAAGCCTTCTTGTAAAATCCCGCGACCTGCCTGCCCCGTGTTTCTCTTTTCAAACCCTTTGTGTCTCGCAAAATGTCGAAGTAGAAGTCAAGTTTCCTTCCATTTTGCGTAATGGCGACACCAGAGACCGAAATCAGCGAGCTCTCAGAGTCGCAACAGCTGGCCTTACAACAGTACACAGCATTTACAGATCAGGATGTCCAAGCCGCGATACCACTTCTACAGCGATCGCAATGGAATGTACAGGTAGGATATGGCTTCTTGGACTTTATCTATCAGTACAAGCCCTGACATAGCCTTAGATAGCAATTGCCAAGTTCTTCGATGGCGAAGGCCCAGATCCAGTCGCCGAAGCTCGCGCAGCACAGAATATTCCCCCACCAAGAGCAGCGCGGCAAGAGAATCTCCAACAAAGCCTACTTCAAGGTTCATCACGTCCTCTGAGATCAGAACCTCGACCGGACGCCGCGCCTCGAATCGTACCGCAGCCGCACGACGATGTTAATCCAAGACCAAACTTCCTCCTCTCTCTCCTCTTCACACCCTTTAGTCTACTCTACAGGCTCTTCTGTACATCTTTCGGGCTCTTCTCGTTTCTCTTTCCATTCCTGCCACGTGTGTTACGGCCGAATCCTGCAACGGGGACTGCGCGTAGGGCCAATACGGGAGGAAGGAGATTATTGAAACCTCGGGATGCGGCGGCGAGGCTGAAGCGTGAATTCGAAGAAGAATACGGGGTCAACTCTCTACCGTTCTTTGAGGGAGGGTATGCGCAGGCACTAGATCTGGCTAAGACGGACCTGAAGTTCCTGGTCGTGGTCCTCTTATCCTCCGAACACGACGACACGTCCTCTTTCATCCGCGAAACTTTACTCTCCCCTGAAGTCCAGACCTTCGTGAATGAGCCCACGAATAACATAGTCTTCTGGACAGGTGACGTGCGGGACTCAGAAGCTTATCAAGTTTCCTCTGCATTGATCTGTAGCAGATTTCCCTTTACAGCCCTCATCGCACATGCTCCGAGCGTCAGTAGTACAGCGATGTCAGTTGTCACACGGATCACTGGGCCCATGGACTCCTCCACCTACCTAGCGAAATTACGACACGCAATCTCGACGCACGAAGAGCAACTTGCCACAGTGCGCGCCTCTCGCTCAGCGCAGAACTTCGAACGCACACTCAGAGAAGAGCAAGACTCGGCATACGAGCGTAGTCTAGCGCAAGACCGAGAAAGAGCGCGGTTGAAGAGAGAAGCGGAGGCAGCTGCAGCCGCAGAAGAGAAGAGAAAGCAGGAGGCAAGAGAAGCCGCTGAGAAACTGGCAGCCAGCAGACTGCAATGGCGGAAATGGCGCGCATCTAAAATCGACGCGGAACCAGGCGCGGAATGCAAAGATATCGTGCGTATAGCTCTCAAGATGCCCGAAGCGGCGAGAGTGATGAGGCGGTTCAACAGTGGTGATGGGATTGAGGAACTTTACGCCTTTGTCGACTGTTATGAGTTCCTACAGGATGGCTCGGCTACGGAAGAAGTAAGCCAGCCGGAAGGGTATACGCATCAGTTTGATTTTAGATTGGTACAGACTCTACCAAGGATTGTTTATGATGTCGAAGCTGGGGGTACGATTGGAGAGCGGGTTGGTCGAAGTGGAAATCTTATCGTGGAACCTATTGAGGACGAGGACGAGGATGGAGACGAATAATAGACTGCATCCGGCTTCCATGTACGATTCTAATCTTATGCTCCAAGTCCCCCAGAAGTCCTGCTTTCGTAAACTGTGGTGTTAGGCCTTTTTTGCGAGTGATCCTGGCTCCTGTGATAAAACTCAACCCAGGACAGCCTCAATCATCCCGGGTTGCATTATTTACTCGCGTTAAGCACCATCCACGTTCGATGCCGCTTTCAGCAAAGGATGTATCCCACCACGCACCTATTCATGTCGCATACTGCTTCATAACCTCAGTGTGTTCGTAGGACTTCGGCGACTTAAACGAGCCTATCTTAGTGCTTTTGAATATAGTTAGCTTGAGCTCGAGATTGTCTTCTAACCAGAAGCTAAGTATTTGCTCATGACCCCTTTGTATTGATACATGTTCCAACTTGATTGATTGATTTACCGAAGTACCGACCCACTGATTTGTACTTTTTTTTTCGATATCTTGCTCGATACTAACTATTTGGCTCGTTTCTAGGATCTTCTTCAACTCTTTCTCGATCCTATCGTCCTTCCGACAGACTTCTTGTCGACGCGACTTTGTCGGAGAGCTTCTCCAGTGTGTTGTCACTCTTGCTTTTTCTCCGACTTCGATCGTTCCCCGTCTGTCCTTCTTTTGAGCTTTGTTTTCTCCGGCGCTTCCGATACCCCTGTGCGATACCTTTTCTCGGCTTTCCGCGCTCGACGCGCGTAAATCTTCTATTTATATGGCTTATATTTCTTAGTCCGGCGCACATCCTAGTATTCTCATAACTCTTCACCTCTTGCTTCCGCAGAAATTTGAAGTACGACATTCAATTCATGATAAATCCTTGCTGATTTTGATGTGAGATAGTTCCGAACCTCAAAATAGTAATTGTTTCTCCTCTGCTCCTCTAGGTACTCTTCTTGTAAAAGCTGAAAACTTGAAGTTCTTTTGGAACATAAATCTAATGTCCTGGCTCACGTAGGAAACTGGAAGGGAAAGCTTATAAACGAACAAGAGTAAAAGAGTAGGACTAAAAGCAGTACATCGTGACAAAAGAGGGAAGATATGTGAACAATTCATTTCTTATTTACTTAATCACTTACTAAGAACGAGCTGAAGAGGAGGCGGCCCGGATATCAGTGCCGAAACACGTAATCCCTTTTTTTCGTATCAACTTAAATCGCTTTCTTCGATTACTCTAATCAGTTGGACAACTTTTAGCCAATCGATCATGACAAAATTAGATCATCTCAAGTTTGGAAGTGCTGATTCCTCATATTTTCAACTTTGATTAATACTCAATCTTGAAAGTCTCCTCGTCTCTCCCATCATCATGATCATTAAATCATCAGCGTCATTATTCCATGCCACCCATGGCTGAGCGAATCGATCCCAATGCGTACAGCACGCCTTTCCTCGCTACCAAAACTCTCCGTCGAGATCCATACCCAGCCATCTCCCCTTCCAACCCCGCGAATTCCCAAAGAGACAGGATCATCATCGTCACAGGTGCCAGCGCCGGAATCGGAAAGGCATGTCCCAAAGTCCTGGCAGAGAGACATTCGCTAACACTCTCAGGCTGCTGCCGAAGTTTGGGCTCGTGCCGGTGCGAAGGGGATTGTCATTGCCGCGCGCCGGCAAGACTTGCTAGATAACGTGGCCGAGGGACTGAGAGCACTCAGTCCTTCTACCACAGTCCTAGCTGTCAAGACAGATATCGTCAATGAATCTGAGATAGAAGATCTCTTCGCTCAAGTTCAGAAGACCTTTGGCCGCGCGGCTGATGTGCTCTTGAATAATGCGGCATACCTCAAGGATGTACCGATCATCAGTTCACCGACAGAAGAGTGGTGGAAGGGGGTCGTGTGTTCCCACGCCAAATTCAGAGTCTCTAGCTCGGGGCTGACCGTGGCAGGAAATCAACCTGAAGGGCACATATCTCATGAGTCGACGCTTTATCCTTTCGCAACCCAATCCTGGAGAATCACCAGCAACTATCATCACTGTCTCTTCAGGGCGGGCAGGCTTTACTACGGAGAGAGGGTCAGCCTACAACATCAGCAAACTTGCGGAGCAACGTCTCAACGAGCATATACAACTGGGTACATTTCCTCCACTGCGCTCGCCTTCTCAAGAAATCTAATGCTTACAGAACATCCCAAACTACGAGTCTTCACCACCATTCCGGGTATCGTACTCACTGATATGCCATCGGAGCAATTCATCCCATATGCCAAAGATCATATTGATCTCACCGGGATGCTTGCCCTCTATCTTGTGCAGCCTAGAGCAGATTTTCTGAGGGGAGGTATGATCAGTGTCAATTGGGACGTCGATGAACTGGAGCAGCACAAGGATGAGATTGTAGAGAAGAAGGTGCTCCAAACATCCTGGCTGCCGATACTACCATTCTGTGGCGGAAAGGGCCTCGGTGCATAAACAGTGAAGCTTTCGCCATAGCAATAGTAGGCTTCATGCTAAGCTGTGGACGAGGCGTATCATTTTCATATTTGTCCAAACTTTTGCCTTTCTTCTTTGCATTCTTCTGATACCCGATTTTTCCAATGCCCTTCGAGAGTCACGTTACATTGTTGCCAAACCAGAGCGGGACGTCTACCATAAGGGGGTACTCGACATCCCCTTGGGTTGTTTTGAGCGCTTGGCGAAGCGAGAATGACTCGTTTCAGAAAGAGGCGAATGTAAACAGCACGATGGAACTACAAGTATCGTGTCAACACTGTGCCTTGGAGCCTGCGAGCTCTCGTAAGGAAGGTAGAACTAGGAACAAGAGTAGCACTGTGCTCAGCAGTTTTTCATGCCCAAGATCCGTTTTTTTTTTTTTTTTTTTTTTTTACAGTGGTAATTTTGACCTTTTTGCAAGCCTATTGACATACTATTTTCATTGCAGAGGGACTATCTGAGTCGTTCAATAGGCCGTGAGACAGAAGCACAAAGGTTTGCGGGGCTTCTATCGGAAAGATTGAGACGTCGTCCAGGGCGTTGGACGAGGTCTGCTGAGTATCATATACGGGTAGTTTAGCTGGTATTTTCTCAATCTACATTCCAGTTCATGGTGGTGGAAGCACTGTTCATATCCTCGAGAAAGCTTTCCCAGTTCGCCCATGAAAGATCATCATGAGAGGTGCTTTCTGTTGCCATGTATTGACTATTTTCAATGCCCGTCATCATTAGATTAGGACTTCTGGGTTCAACAAAGTTCGAATCGAAGTCAAAGGCCAGTGAAGCTTCATGACTTGGGATATCTATCTGGCTATTGATGCCAAGCTTCTCATAGATGTCACTTTGAGGCCCATGGTCCACTTCGTTAGTGGAATGAGACGACGGCAGTGAGACGCGAGCTGAAGAGAGCGAAGAAGCAGGCATTACTTCGACTGCATTGCCTCTTATTCGCTGCACTCGACGCATCAGTTTCACAATTGGTTTCCAGAGCATCCCCGACTCGCTATCAGCAACAACCTTAGAGTAATCATCGAATGTTCTCTGAGCGACAAAGTACGAATGGTCCGCCGCCAGACCTTTGGCAGATCCACAGAGCTCAGCGAGCAAGACAGCCAGTGCATACCACTTGATCCACGCGAACCATGCCCATGGAGCAAAATCAACCCGAGCTTTTTTGTCTAATGATCGCTCCAGAAGATCGGTCGTTGCTTTCATAACGTCAAAATTGTCCCAAGGAGGGACACGAGCGGTAATATGCCGGCTTTTGTAGGGTGGCCGCCGCAGCATTAGCTGGATATTTGCTAGGGTACCACCCGCAACTGCTTGGGTAAATTGCTGTAGGGGTGAAGATGAAGCGTTTATGTGAGATAGATTTGCCCTTATATACTGCTCGAAGACTGAAATAGCTGCCAATTTTTCGCTCCAGCCAGTCCATTGATCATCGGGATCGACCTGAGGCTCATACATTTTCTTTTGACAGATCATGGCTTGCTGTGTCAGCGCTGAAAACGACATATCTGTGAACTGCACTACTGTTGGGAGAAAAGTGCAAGTTGGGTAGAGATCTGAATCGTTGATCACTGAGGGTGGGTGCTTGAAATCTTTGCTACCAAGCATTGGAAGTGTGCCTCGATCCAGAGCCAGCTGGGTATCCATGACACCAATGGAAAAGAATAGTCTTCGGCGGATCTCCACTTCATATATGGTGTATTTTTCATCTTGCTCAGAGCCAAGCCCCAGAGCACTTGCAAGTCTCACTGCGACTGATAGTAGAGTCCAGCTGGAAGCAGAAGTAGTGGCACAACGAAGACCCACCTGGAGATATGTCAGCAGATCGATATGGTCATTTCTCATGCCCAGTTCCATCCCAATCACGAGGTACTGACCCGAAAATCTAGTTAGTCAACTTACAAGATAAATGAAAAATGCTTGCAGCACTGTCACATTCGGTTGCTCAAGAAGCCCAGCTTTCGAGATTGAAGTTTCTGCTGAAAGTTTCAATTCATTCAGCAGTGGCCCCTTTTCGCAGGACAATAAGTTCTCGGACTCGTGGTCAGTCATAGTGCACAGTGCTGTGTAGTATACCGCACATCGTAGAGCGTGTTTACGACCAGAGTTGGCTGAAATATCAAATTCGGCATCCTTGCTTCTTATCACTGCTAAGAACGAAGGCCAATGTAATACCTTGAAAATGCTATCAACTCGAATCCGATATATAGAAAGCAAGATGCTAGTCATTTGTTGCGTAAGGCATTGTGTCGATGCAGGATCGATACCTGTGATATTGTGCGTAGAGAGGATGTTTCTTGGAGATGTCTCGGCTGTGAGTCCTGGAGATATGTGAACAGGACCCATGAAGCCGTCTTCATTGTCGATTTCCTCCAAGATCTCGCGAATTCCATTGGCCTAGATTTAAGTGAGTAACATAACCGAAGCACTTTGCGGACCAAATCACCTCTTCCGCAAGTGCCACCCAAAATTCTGGAGCGATGTAGTTTTGGAGGACATTGGAATCTTTGGGTTGCGAAAGTCCGACCTTTATAGGGTCCTGCCGAAGCCCAGCACTGGGCTCTTTTCCGGATTGCACCTGAGCCTTTTCCGAGGTGTATCAGTCAACTCCTAAGCTTGTTGTCATCAGAGCGCGCGGCCAACCTTCAATTGTGACACCAGATCTTCGAGTCTCGCAACTCGGTTGTTGATGTCACCTCCTTTCTGAGCAGTCCTTCCACGAGGCCTTCGTGCACGCTGAACAGTAATGCATTGGATGCCGGAACTTTTGCATGCTGTACAAGGATCCTGCTTGTCGCATTTTGTCTTGCGTCGCTTGCACTGCTCACAGCTCAGACGAGCTGTTGGTGCAGTTGCAGAACTCATGATAAAAAACACGTGAATCCCTTGAGATGCAGCAGGCGAGACGGTGCTTTTGACCGAGCAAAGGGGTCAATCCTGAACGACACTAGTGACGTCAGCATTTGGCGCACACGACAAGTAGGGGATAAGATATCAGTTACGGACTTCGGGCGACTCCTCGGCAGCTGTCAAGATGCTTCAAGCTTTCTAATTCCTCGCTTTCAAATGCGCTGGGTATTTCTTCGCTCCAGCATGCTATCGCAATTATCTTAAACTCTCTTTTAACTTGTTCGGCACCGAGAATAAATTCGATCCATATATAGCTTGGACTTTTAAAATGGCGCTCGCTTTAAGATAATTCTGTATATCTTTGCTAGGCAGAGAGAGAGATAGGAGGCGGTTCCTCACTCATCAGAAGGCGAGTTGAGTCTACGTGGTAGAGACGAGCATAACTAAAGTTCCAAGATTCAACTGTACACTGCAAGAGCCGACTCAATTAACGTATCTACTAGAGGCGTGATTTTGCTTGACATCTCTCAAGACCGTCCTGTAGACGTCAAGTAACAGCTGGCATGGAATA
Organism: Diplocarpon rosae; assembly: GCA_032760415.1. Lineage (NCBI taxonomy): Eukaryota > Fungi > Ascomycota > Leotiomycetes > Helotiales > Drepanopezizaceae > Diplocarpon > Diplocarpon rosae. Next base: position 215,930 of record JAUBYV010000005.1, read on the forward strand.
ACCCCGGCTCTCATATTCAGGTTGTGGAAGTAGAAATACTTAACAAAAAAGCAGTGCCTTCTACTCGAAAGCATACCAATGGGGTACTCCGGACAGATGGCCGAGCTGGTTATGGCGCCAGGTTAAGGCTCCCTTAACAGTGATTTCCTGGTCTCGCAAGAGGCGTGGGTTCGAGTCCCACTCTGTTCAAATGTAATTTTTTGTCTTCGCGATCTGCGCTCCTTCTTTTTATTTGTGATTGCAAAATGTGCCGCTTGGCTCTGGAAATTGAAAGCTGGAATAAAAAACCTTATAATTGTCCGTCTACAAGATATGGACTTTTTTTACGCGAATCTCGTTTCCTTGGATTCTAGCAGCACCGTCTTTGTTGTACGCTGTCTCGAATCACTCTCCGGAGAAATTGTCAAGTACTTGACTCAGATTACTATCCGAACATAAAAAACAAGGTGTAGGCGCGCGGTAACCGAGTTAAGCAACATGTGGCGATAACGGAAGCTTCAATCTAGAACCCACGCCTGGTTGAATTAGAGTTGAAGTATAATTAATCGCAACCTGTTTATACCTAACGTTTACCTTCTTCCAGTCTGGCGGTAAGTAGCACACCGCTAAGAGTACAGCATCCAAGGAAATTCGGCTCGATCCCACCAAGACAAGAGGGCAGACACTCATTGAAAGGACCTGATAACCCTTCTTCGCAGTATTGCCTCCCAGCAGCAAGCATCTCTGGATCAAAGGGGGTTACTGATGGAGTTTCCTAAGGGGGTAAGAAGCCGAAACATGCTTAATTGAATGACACACTCATCATCTCATCCGTCCCCTCCTTTCTCTTCCGAGGAAAATAAACAAATCGAACTCTTGAACAGATGCCGAGAGTATCACCTGTAATAGTTCGTGTCATGTAATTTCCTGTCCTGGTCCAGGCCCAGGATGGTTGGAGAGGAGATGGAACGCGTTGTGTGGTGAGGATATTTGAACGAGAGGCTCTGGGCTATGAACTCAATCTTTTCCTTTCTCGCTACTGACTTTGCAGGCATCTACCGCTTACGCGATGGTTTAGGGTGCGACCGGGAGTCGTGATCTACGAATTGATTTTGTGATATATCGCGCGAGCTTTAAGTACGCGAGCACTTGCGACACTCAGTGGTGATCAGGGGCCGAGTCAATATGCTTCATCTCACTTTGAAACCTGCTGCAAGATCAAAGATTCAGTTGAAAAGTTTTGTCTCTGACTGTCTCACAAGTAAGTGTACATGTTGAAGTATCATACACAATCTCATGGTATATTGCGTGCCAATTCTATAGTACAAATATACAATACATGCCTGCCTCAGTAGCAGTCGTCCTTGATCTTATTCGGGTCCTCCTCGTCCTCCTCGCCCCCCTAGATGGGTCTCAAGCGAGTCAGGCTCACCACTCTCGTTGGATTTATGAAGAGCAACATCGCCTGACTTGATAGCATGTTCGACCTATCCTTCGTCCTCACTCGATCCTGGCTCGTCGTCATCCCAGTTGACGGTGCTCCCAGTTTGATCAAGCGCGACCTTGTCGAACAATCTGAAGCCCTCTGATTCGGGCTTTTTTCTTGAGCCCACTCTCCGCACAGGAACTCCTTTGACCGTTCTGATTCCCACCTTGAGACCAGTGGTGCTGGCCAGGTCTGGCTCGCCAGCTTCCTTGGCAAGCTGATAGGCCATGTCGATGAATTGTTTTTCGTCAACGATCTTTCCTGATCGAATCGGTCTGAGCTTCAGCTCTGTTCGGCGACCGCCTGCTTTACCGGCCTCGACACTACAGTAGAGTATTACCCAGTCCTTGTAATCGAATGCAAGGGATCGTTGAATCTCGAGTCCAGCAAAGAGATAAGGGACATCTCTTACGTCCTGAGACATGATTTCATTGCCTCCAAAGTCAAGCTCTTGACCGAGGAGGCCAAATCCTGCTCCGCGACACAGGTGCTTTGATATAGGGATCTTGACTGATGGGGGAAACTGGAGGGAGTCTCGCCCACGCAACGCAAAGTTGCATTTCTCCAGGTACTGGGTAATGACCTTGGAAATGCCGGAAGGGGTCATTTGGCATGTGGTCCGTTGCTGAAACCGGAGATCAATGTTGTTGTGCGGTAACATGACGTCCGTCGTGCCCTCATGCACGATAGCGAGTACATCTTTCAATTTTGGCTCTTCCTTGGATTGGCGGTCAATGAAGAGTCTTATCTCAATGGCAGGGAATGCAGTCATAGCATCAGCACCCATTGGACGTTTCCTGAAAGGACGCTTCTTTGCGTATTTTCCTTTGGCCAGGTGCGTCACAACATGAAAGGGATTTGGAAGAAAGCGGAGCACAAGAGTTTCCGTTGTCTCGCCCTTTCCACGCATCCTCAGGCGAGCTTTGTTGATAATTCGGGAAGTATTGGGAGCTTGCGCTGCAAATGTGTGGATCTGATTGAAGCCTACAAGTCCAAGTGGCGCAGGAGGACGTGCAAGAGATGAATGTAGCACCTTTCCCAGTACCGATGAGATATTGGTGGAGTATTCATCGCTCCAGTACGCGTGGGCGGTAGATGTAGAACTTGAAGGCTTGTCAACGTTGACTTTCTGTGGCCCATTCACCTCTGGCGAGGAGGTACTGGTCCGGATAGCAGTCTGGACAGCAGGCTCCGGATCAGACGTCGTGGGCAACCGTTCATCCTTTCCTGTTGGCGCAGTCCATCGAACCCAATCTCGAAGCCTGTGCCTCCACGGGAGACTATCAGGAATTGTGGTACTGATAAACGCACCGTCCTTATCGCTCGAAGATTCGCATGCTAAACGACGCTCAACTCGGCCTGCAGTTTCGCACGAGCTCAATAAGACACGCCGAGCTACGTCGACGCCTGATACTAAAGCCTGCTCTTTATCGTCGATACAAGAAATTATCAACTATATTGTGTTAGTCAATAAAGAAGTCAACGTCAAGAAAATCTTACAGCTCCTCGATGCCCTTCAACAATGCTAGTGTTGGTCAGCTCGCCTAATGACTGAAGAGTTGACGAATCGAAGAATTTTTCCATCCATCTCATGACCCTTCGGTGAGTCAGTTTACTATCCCCAGGAGGCACCAAGCAAGCCAAATTCAGATGTTCTCTCCGACTACGTTTCAAAGCCTCCTCAAACTCTTGCACGATGAATGGCTTCTTTACATGTGGGCTTGTCACTCTGACAACCTTGCGCGAACGAAACGCTTCGAGCTTTTCGCCTTCGCCGTTTAAGTAAGAAGATTGTATGTTATCTAGAACTGATGTTCGACCCACTAGTATTGTCAGAGTGGTAATCTGAGGGAGTCGAGGATTAGCCTACCAAGGAAGAGTTCCAGGTCTTCCTTTCGAAATTCGACCTCGAATTGCCCGATACCGTCCGCCAGATCGGGAATGTACAACATCCAGCACTCTCTCAGCAGGCGCATAATTGATCGTTGCTTAATGGTATGGGATTCAAGGAGATAGCCTCTGAGAATATCATGGTCGAACTTGTCTTGAGCTTCTGACACGCCTGGCACCCAAGGAGTGACCCGCATGATACCAGCGTCCTTCTTCCGTGCAATCCATTCCTGTTCTGGCCTCTCGGATTCTCGTCTTTGTTTGAACTTCTCAATGTAGTTATTCAGTTGTGTCATTGTAAAGCCCTCCTGCATATTGCGTACAAGCTCGTTGATCTCCTCCCAAGTTTGGCGTCCGGTCGTTGGCCTCAATTCATCGATGTTGTGATCCACCTCTGTCTGTCCCACCAACCCTCGTTCTTCAGCCAATCGACCCAATATATCGATATGTGCAGCTTCCTGTATTGGTAAACGGCCTTGATTCTCCCCAAGGTTGTAAAGACTCAGTAGAGAGTCTCGAAGCACAATGACCTTCGCTCGTTCTCCCAAAGTTTTCTCGTTTTTTAAAGCCTCGCGATATTCCTCCTTCTTCATGCCACGAAAGCCGTGAAAACGATCCGTCTTGGCCACATCACCCTCGAGATTCTGTGTGCTTGTGTAGCTTTCTCCATCGTCCTGAGCTTCGGCAGCTTTGTCCAAGTGGTTCTGGTGTGTCGAATCAGTCGACTGAGAGGCGACCTGAGACGCAGCTCCAGTCGGGCGCTTCGCCAGACTGTTTTTGCATCTCAAGCATATATGAGGTGCCCTGCCTGGACGGACAATCATGTATGCGATGGTGTAGATGACTGGTCTTGCAGCGAAGCTGCGAGGTCCTTGGAAATATTTTCGGGGGGCTGACGGAGCTCGGCAAATTTGAGCCGAAGCCCTTTGTCGACTTGGTCGCGTCCGTCGCGTCTCCTGTAGGGATCACCAAATCACCCCGCTCTTTTTCAAAATGCCTTCAGCCGTACGAAGACGCCGGACGGTACGCTCACACCTGCATGCACACGTTTCTTTGTTGACCCTGCTAGGCTCAAGAAGAGGACAGCTCCGAGGAAGAAGCGCCAGCAAACACCCAGAGACGCAGAACTCAAGCCGAGTCCGACGATGAGTCCGATGACGGGGCAGACGAGCTAGGAAACGATGCGACGGATATGGATGGGGGTGAGGGTCACAGCCAGCTCGTGAAGAAATTGGTGCGGTTTGCACTTGCATGCGAGTACCAGCGGAGGACTATCAAGAGAACAGAGGTGATGGAGAAAGGTGCGTAGACATTCCAGGATTGTGTCCTGGCGCTCACAAGGCAGTGATTGGAAATCAACCGCGCGGAGCCTACAAAAGGGTTTGGGACTCGGCTCAGAAGATACTCAGGTCGAAATTTGGAATGGAAATGGTGCAGCTCACCTCTAAGGAAAAGGTCACTATGAAGGAAAAGAGAGGTAAGCAGCAGCATTCAAGTAAAATTTTCATGCGAGGCTGACTCGAGCAGCTGCACAAAAGACCAGAGGCAACTCCAAAGCCCCGAATACATACATTCTCACTACAACCCTGCCGAGCGAGTACAGAAGACCCGAGATCAAACCAGCCTCAAACATCGAAAGCGAGGATAAGGAGGCATGTTACATCGCCCTATGCACTACGATCGTCTCTATTATCGCACTCAGCCCTAATGATTCCGTTCCAAACCACAAGCTGATAAGCTATTTGGAGCGTTTGAATCTAGAGGTCAACACGGCTTTCGGGAAGAAAGATGCCTTGTTAGCGAAGATGACCAAGGATGGATATATCTACAAGACTATCGAAAGTACGGTTGACGATGAGCAGATAGATTGGCGAGTCGGTGCTCGAGGAAAGGCCGAAATTGGCAATAATGGGATTCAGGGCTTAGTACGGGAAGTCTACGGCGAGGAGGCACCCCAAGATTTGGACAAGAGACTACAAAGAAGTCTAGGAATGGAGGTTGGCAGGTCAGGCGATAATGGCGAAAATAGTGCAGCCGAAGAGGAGGAGCAGCAGGCCGGGACTGGGCCAAGTCGGAACCCCGGCCGAGCACAGAGCAGGAGATGAGAGAGCAATGTGTATCTTCACATTAAAATGGTTCACTTCCTTTAGCGGGCTCTTCTCATGTTATGGATCGTAGAGTAATGTCCGTACACAGTAAGAATTATGCTTCCTTTCAATAGGCATCGAATGATTTCAATCCCATATGCAAGAAACGCAAAAATCTTACTCGTAAATTTCAGACGTTTTTAGGGCATACATGAAAATCTTTGCAGGTAGCTTCGACATTGAACTACTGCTGTTCATGGTGATCCTAAGAATACCTTCAGCGCCTGAATTGTGTCTTCACGCCAATTGGTTTCGTCTTGTATCTGTAAATCATAATTGCAGAGAATTCGATTCATTAGCCTCCCCACTCCTCCATCTGTATCTCCAAAGCCCTCTCAATCCTGTACTTCGGGCGGTTTCCCAACAGGCTGGATCATTTTCTGTCTCCATCAGTGCTCAACCCCGACATCACCCTCCTCAGAGCTCACCTCAATCATCTGTGCGCGAACCTTCTCTCTGCACTCTCCCATCCCGATAGCCATGTAGCTCAGCAGCGGCGGATGACCGACGTAGCTCGCGTAGCTGTCGCGCTGGATATTGGAGGTCCATTCGAACTTGGTCGTGTCGGCGTGGCCGGTACCAACGTAGCGGGCTTGCAGAGCCTCGAGCTGCTGCTGCGCGCGGAGTTTGTCTGCCTGTGCGAGCTGTTAGTAGATAGTCCTGACGGAGTGGGGGAGCTATGTACCATTACGTAGATATGGCACTGTTGTAGAGAGTGGAGTGGTAAGGTATCTTGTGGTGGAAATGCGCCGGGTCGTAAATACCTTATTCCGAAATCACGCTAGGATCTGGATCCCAATTGGCCTCTATCAGAGGCATCCGAGCTCATTGAAGACGTTCAGTACTACAGTACCATACGCTTGCGTCGCTTCTGAATATCATTTCGCTATTTATCCGTTCAACCTTTCTTCAAGTTCTTGCCTGCCGGAATGGAGTAAGTGCAGCTGTCTGTTTGCCACACGTGACTCTTGCACGTGATCTCAGACTGCTCTATCTCGCGGTTTTGCGGTCAACTACCAGTCTGTTGTACTCAGCAAATGATAATCTAGAGTTCGGACTGTATTTACTGATAATTCACAGAGAAGTTGATGTGCACGTCGGAGCAAATGGCGCACACCAGGCTCCCTATCCACATATGTCCAACCCTTACCCGCACTCTCTGGACAGACGTCTTCTCGCCGGCGATGCGTTCCGGGATGCGAAAATCCGTTTAGAACATACCATTCGTTCAATCGAGGATCACTACTCATCCCCAGCCGCAGGGTCACACACCGGTGCAGCCCACTGTCCGCGGTGCTTGGATAAAAAGAAGCATATATCCCGGGCTTACTACGACTACTACCTCTCTGACGACGCTCGGAGTTGGTATGCCGAGATTCCCCAGTACAAACATGAGATCCAACGCCGCTTCGACAATCCGGATGTGTACTCCCTCGATGATATCCACGTCTTCTTTCAGGCCGCGTTGAGAGAACATCTGAAGGAGGATCTATGTACTGCCCGCCGAGGCGACAATGGCGCTGTGACGTCTTTCAAGTATAAGACGTCCGATCTATTCAACGAAGGTCACCGCAGCACGTCTGAAATCCTGACGGCGTACCTTGCAAACATCTCTCTTATATGTCCGAACAAGGATTCTGTCGATTTCGTCCACGCGTTGCAGAGTACCACCACGCCGGAGGAACGGGCACAGATCTACATCCAGTACTACTGCACCAGCTCGTGGGACGAGCCACCTGCGGTGAAGACCTTCAAAGCGAAATGGGCTCGCATGTTCGAGTCTCTCGCGCCGCATGACGAGATACTAGCGGCCATGCGGCGAGAGGCGGAAGGCTCTCATGCATCGAAGCTCTCAGAGCTGCAGGGGAAGTTGAGCGATATCAAGATGGCTCAGAGCGCGCATCTGAAGAACAAGAAGAGAAAGGCCGAGAAGGACCAGAGAGATCAGCGGGCGCTGGATAGGGGGCCGAGTCCAAGGATCGAGCGTTGCACCCTTGGCGATTGCCCGGCTGAGATTAACCTCCTGGATGGAACGGTCATCGAGTGTGCAGTGTGTGAATGGCTCGACCGGAAAGGCGGCGAGAAGGGGAGGGCAGTGTATTGCTCGGTTGAGCACGCCGAGGCAGATTTTGTGAGTTTCCTGTGCCTGCGCCGACGAGAGAGCGTGCTCACGGGACATAGGACGAGCACGACCTTCACGATCACAGATGTATGGCGGACAGATGCATCTACTCGAACGGCGCGCCGGGTCCTTCGGACTCTCTGCCAGGAATCTGCCAGTGCTGCTTGGAGCAGGACACTGTTACCTTTTTCTGCTCCCTGGCTTGCTATCGGGAGAATTTTGTACCGCCACCCTTTCCTGGACTGGATGCTTTGAGTGGCTAACGGTTCGTAGGCGGACCATCGAGAACACGTCTTCCACCAAAGGGGCCCTCACGATCACTACGAGATGCTGGACTACTTCAGCCCGGCGGAGGGTATGGAAATTATCTCGTGACCTCTTTCTCTCCGCCGCCGAGGTAGGAAAGAGATGTAGCGAGTCCTAATATAAGATCTGCGTCTTGGACGATTCACATACCTGCCAAACAGCAAGCCAGGTCCTCGATCCTGAGCTGGTTCAACGTAGGACGTGCCTCGGCGACATGGACATGATTTCTTCTTCTAGAAAATACCCGTACCCTGCATTCCTGCGACTTGTGACGCTCCCGCGAAGCAAAAAACACGAGATCCCCCCCCCCCCCCCCTTTCCTCAGCCCGCCTATCTCAACCTACGGCTCCCATCGATACTTCCCACACAAGCACTCCCAAACACAAGCACTCCCACGACCCTCCTACAGACTCTCCTCATCGTGAGCTAGCTTCTGGAACCCCCCCCCCCCCCGGTATCGGTCCACTGGCAGTAATCCTTGCGAGAAGATCGAGGCAGGGGACCGCGGAGGGAGGGCTGGAGAAATGCGAAGAGGTATGTAAGTATGTATATAAGTAAATCATACAAGTAAAGTATACAAGTAAAGTATACAAGTAAAGTATACAAGTAAAGTATACAAGTAAAGTATACAAGTAAAGTATACAAGTAAAGTATACAAGTAAAGTATACAAGTAAAGTATACGAGTAGAGTATACAAGTAAAGTATGTAAGCATGTAGGCGCAGGACTGACTTGGGCCGGTGGAAGGGGGGGGGGGGAACAGGGGATCGCTGGGACCTCTGGGTAGTATTCATAGGCACGACTGTCTTTCTTACTCTAGCCGCGAGATCAGAGGCGAGTAGCACGAAGCACGCAGCAGGAAGCAGGGAGCAAGCAGGAAGTAGCAGGTAGCAGCACGCAGCACGCAGCAAACGTGGAAATTAAAAATGCCTGGTCCGAAAGAGTGTCTGGCTGTAGTGTACCGTGTACAAGAGGTAAACAAGAGGTAAACAAGAGGTAAACAAGAGGTAAACAAGAGGTAAACAAGAGGTAAACAAGAGGTAAACAAGAGGTAAACAAGAAGTAAACAAGAAGTAAACAAGAAGTAAACAAGAAGTAAAGAAGAAGAAGAAGAAGAAGAAGAAGAAGAAGAAGAAGAAGAAGAAGAAGAAGAAGAAGAAGAAGAAGAAGAAGAAGAAGAAGATAATGATCAGTCTCAGTCTCCGTCCCCGTCCCAGTGCTCCGTACCCCTCCAATCTAGTCTCAAGAGGAATGATGTGTAATTTACATCCTAGACCTGAAGCGAGACGGTCTATCGATTTGCAGCTCATGTATTTGTATTTGTATTCACGTCAGTGGGCGTGTTTGTGTTCAAAGTATAGGATTAGGTATGGGTATAGGTATAGGTATAGGTATAGGTAATGGTAATGGTAATAATATTATCAGCAAGTCACAGGAGCACAAGGGATCATAGATAATGCGCGTATATATATATTTATATATATACTATAATAATCCAACACAAGCACGACTGAACACACTAAATCAACACAGACCAAAAGAAAAAAAAAAAGAAGGGAAAAAAAAAGAAAAAAAAAAAAAAAGCAGAGGGAGAACGAGCGGTAGAGAGCAGGGGGGTGAGAAAGGTAGGTAGTAGGCAGGGCTCAGGATCGAGCCACGCCCGGGGGAGGGGGGGAAAAAAAAAAGGCGCAGACTCACAATGCCCACTCCCCTCCACCAAAAAAAAAAAAAAAAAAAAAAAAAAAAGAGGAAACGAATGACCGTGGGATCGCACTCACCTCTGCCCTGCCCTGGGCGAGTCCCTGGTCACGGAGAGACGCGCCGAGCAGTAGTGTCCAGGCCGTCCCACGGCATGCCAAACACCCCCAGCAGGTTCCGCGCGGCCACCTCCCCCGTCTCGAAGGCGCCATGCACGCACCCGTTTCCCATCTTGATGCAGTGCTCGCCGGCGAACTGGAGGCGGCTCCCGCGGTGCTCGTCCAGGGCGGCGAAGAGGATGCGCGCATCGTCGCCCGTCTTCTCGACGCTGTAGCTGCCGAAGCCCGCGAGCGGGTCCTGCGTCCAGTGCGTGGTCTCGATGCTGACGAGGTCGGGCAGGTCCTTGTAGGGCTCCGTGCGCATGAGCTTGAACAGCGGCTCGAAGAAGGCGAAGAGCGTGGCGGCGTCCGACATGGCTTCGACGCGCTGGGTGAGCGGCTCGGCGATCTGGATGCAGAGCTCCTTGGTGCCGGACATGATCCACAGGTTCGAGATGACGGTGGCGTACGACAGGATGGAGGGGGGGGAGGAGTCGTCCACGGGCGTGCCGGGCGGGGGAGGCGAGGGGTAGTAGATGAACTGGTCGTTGTCCTTGGGCCAGAAGACTTCCGAGAACTCGAGGAAGACTTTGCCGAGGGCCCCGTAGGAGAAGGCGTTGATGCCTTGCTGGATGGAGGCCGGCACCGGCGGCGCGAAGGCGATCATGTTGCGGCGGAGGCAGCCGAGGGGGACCGTCACGAGCACGGCGTCGGCGGTGTAGGTCCCCGTCTGCGAGGCGACGGTGACGGAGCCGTCTGTCGTGCCCCAGGCGATGTCGCGGACGACCTCGCCCAGGCGGATCCGGGTGTCGGGGTCGCGGAGGAGCGGCTCGGCCGTCCAGTGGACGATCTTGTCGTAGCCCCCCTTCAGGTAGAGATTTCGCTCTGTCATGAAGTAGCTGAGGTGTTTGGCCGAGGCCTGCTCGATGGAGGTGCCGATCCACAGCTCGACTTCCCGGGTCGCTTGCGGCGCCCACTTGCGCTCCGAGGGCGTGATGAGCGGGTGTTTCTCCACGAACTCATCGACAAACTCCTTGACCGCACGGTCAGGCGCGTCTGGGTTCGCCTTGTAGAACCACTCGACGTAATCCGCGAACTCGTCGGCGACCTTCTTGGCCTTGAACTGAGAGCCCGCCCTGCCGTCGCGCGTGTAGTACAGCGGCGTCCCGTCGTCGTAGTAGTGCTCGATTCCTAGCTTGGGAATCAGCTGGACGAGCTTGTTCTGGGAGGTCTCGTGCATCCATGCGGCGCCTAGAATGTGGGTGTGAGCATGATCTTGCCCCGACGGAGGGTACACAGCCCACATTGTCTGGTCGAGCTCTAGAAGCAGCTAGAGCTCGACCACGCACAATTGCAGATATGGTCTAGTCGAGGTATATTTACCAATGTCTCTCGCCGCCTTTCCAGGAGCGCGGCTGGTCGATATGCGTCCGCCCATCCGGTCCGGTCGTCCTTCGAGGATGGTCACCCCGACTCCATGGCGTCGCAAGACCGAGGCAGCGCGGAGGCCCGAGATACCTGCCCCCACGATGATGACGTGCTGCTGCTTCTTGGGCGAGACGGTAGCTGCTCTCTCAAGTCGGACATGCGTTGCTGCGGCGATCTTTGCGGTGTGGACGTTGTGGGTGTTGTTGGTGGTGGTGATGTTGTTGTTGGTGTTGTTGTAGTTGTTGGTGTTGTTGTTGGGCATCTGGGCCCCCACGATTACTCCGCTTGGACCTCGAAGACGGTTTACATTGTTTTGATTTAAAGCGCCAGGAGCTGATATGCATAGAGTTGACATACTGACTCAACATCTGCGTCGGTAGTGAGGGTGAGGCTCTAGATGGCGGGGGTAATGCAACACGGAACGGAGGTGGGTGGTCTGAGAGAGACTGGTCTCGGCTTCACAGTGGGCGAAGGGTCCAAAGAGGCAGGGTAGCGATTGATGTCAGTGTTCTGGCTGAGCGTGTTGAGAATCCAAGACGTGTGATGGTGTTGGTCAGAGGAGGGGAGGAGAGAGAGAGGGAACGTCAAGGTGCCGAGGGCAGGTTGAGGTTGATGGTATCGTGATATATCGGCCACCCTCTCTCAGACTGCGTCGGCCAAGCTGACGGGATCGGGGGTCACTTGATCGCCGCCTCCACCTCCTTTCCCCTTGCGTCCTGAACGCCTACAGGATCTCTTCTTATCGCCGTCCAAAGGATCTTGGGGGCCGCGTTTGGTCCTCTGGCAGCCATCTCGATCTTGACTAGAAAAAAGGCCTGAAAGCCCGCGATTGCAACCTGGAAATACGGTAGGTTGATACTCTGGTCATCCTTGAGATGGAATGGATCTCTGGAACGGACTCTCTTTTTCCGGCCCACAGCCACAGCCCTCCCCAGGGGATCGGAGTGAGAGCGGAAGAGTGGAAGAGTGGAAGAATGGAGACAAGTAATCCAAGTAAAACACGGAAAACAAAGTAGAAGAAGCTGGTTTCAGGTAGACAGGTGAGAGTCCCGAGATATGAGCACCTCAGGCCCACGCAAAGCGCAGAGCTGAGCAGAAACATTCGTCTCAATAAATATTCCTTCGATATTATTGATTCATGTAAGTACAGTGCAGTACAGTACAGTACAGGAGCGTAGTCGAGGATCCGCCCTCATCCCTTATCCCTTATCCCTTATCCCTTATCTCTTATCTCTTATCTCTTATCTCTTATCTGCTATCCTTTTCAGAGCCAACACCCCCTTTGCGGCATGTGGATGCGGCTCGCGCGGGACACCCGGAAAATCGATGGTGAACTGGCTCGTACTGGGTCTACATATTAACTTGAGAAATCCATCGACGTCTAGCTTTTGCTACCTTTCCAACATCACATATACAGCTCTGCATTCTACGTAGGTGCGTGTGTACTTCCCCCCCCCCCCCCCCTATTATTGGTTATCCTGAGAGGACATATGTTACTGTATTCCTCAGCTGTTGTAGTGCTTTCCTCAGATCCCGTTCTCTTAAGCGCTGCTCTGACCAGAAAGCTAGCGCGTGATGAATACGCAGGAATTTCAGCATGAAAAGTAGGACTTGGAATAGCGCATCAACAGTACTCTGTCTGTAGCATAATTACGTGCCAAAAAGCAGTGTCAGTAGTTGAATAATCTACCAATAAAACACACAAATAAGTCGTATTTGGGAAACTGAGCATACCGAGCGGGCAGTTCTCAGGATGAAAGGTTGTTCTTGAGTTGCTTGAAAGAGAGAAAAAAAGGGGGGTTGGGGTAGTTGGAACATGCGGTATGGAACAGGAATCCTCTGCACGTAGCAGAAGCGAAAAGCACCGTATCAATGCAGGGTCAAAATGGCAGGCGATATAGTAAATTCCTTGTAATCCGTTGGTTTCTTCTTTGGTACCTCAACCACCATCAATTCCTCTGCGATAAGCGCCTTATTCTCCTATCGTGGCTCATCTACGTCTCTTCAAATCCCTCGACTCAAGTTCATATCGAAGGAATACTGAGATAAAACAGAGTCGTCTCTGGGTCCTCGTCCCAAGATAACGCCTCCTTTTCGCAGCAGCTATGTGTCGAGTATTCGCTGCACTAGGATTCGGTAGCCTTCGAACCTACTCACCTTCTTTCCTATCTTTTCGTACCAGCTAATTTCTTGCGATATGTCCTTTTCGCCTTTTATCTCTAGGTACTATAATCCGCTTTCTTCCTTCTTATGGCCTTCGTCAAGCTCTTCCTCCGGTTGTGTGTCAGTATAGATCCACACCCCCCCCCCCCCCCCCCAGGTACGCAAGTAGCAGTCGAAAGTAAACATAGTATATTGCTGAGGACATAGAGATCAAAGTATCCATCACAAGGCTCTGGCGAATCTCAGGATAGCTCCGGCGTCGGCGGAAGTAATATCCTGCAAGGGACGCAATCTCAGTTCTGCAGACTCTCTGATAAGTCAGGTGTATGTATGTACTGTACTGTAGAGAGTTCCTATCGTAAAGAGAGTTTGCAGGCTCGTCAGGGATATCACATCCATGTAGGAAGTTGTGGTCCTGGAGACGTTTTCTCAAGCTGGCTCTTGATAAACAAGCAGCCATCCAAGTATAGCCGGGCGGAAAACATGTCGATCATGGTCATCCGTAGATAGCGTTGTGATGTACTAAAATCGGCATTAGTATTTTAGTGATCTGATCTGCAATACCAGAAGTTATATTTAACGAGAACAAAGCCAAGCCGACTGTTACAAGGATTCAGAGTTATCAGGGGTTTTAATTAAAAATGAGGGGGGAGGGGCATTTTCGCACATCCACTCACGAGGCTTACCCCGAAGTACCTACTGTACTGGACAGTAAGTGCCTTGGAACTTGATCAACGGTCGGGCACCCCGGGACTATGCCTACAGCAGTATCTGGCTTCAACTTCAGAACAACGTTCCCCCCTGGGCCCTTCTTCGAGACACACCGCAAAGGACGCTTTGGCCCGGGATTTTTGAGGGGGGGGGGGGGAATGGAAAGGAAGCTTGGGACTGCCGACCAGGTAATTGGGTAGAGACCGTAGATCCCTCCGGGGCTACTCGTGCAGATAAGAGACACCGGCGAGAGAGCCAGGTCCTGGATCACGGAGGAGGAGGAGGGCGAGGGTTCGGATGGTATACCTCGCGCGTCCATCTGTGTTTCTTTTCCGCGAGTGGATTGCAACGGCGGCTATGGAATATGGCGTGCAATGAAATCTCTGGGGTAGTCGGTACGCAAGAGAGCCAGCTTGGCCGCCTCGTCGACCCATCAACCCGGTAGCATCGGATCCTCTACTATATTCATACGACGACTGACAGGATTAACAGGCAAGACCGTCGATCCTACCCACGCTCCTACAGCAGAGACCCTGCGACCCTGCAGCACGATACAGTACCATACAGGACAGTACGATCTCGGGCAAGCCTGCGTACACCTCACCCAGAGAGTTGAAACGCAGAGTGGGTTATTCGCAAGTTGACGCCGAGCAGAGCAGAGCAGAGGAGAGCAGAGCAGACCAGACCAGACCAGACCAGAGCTTATCGTCGCCACGCAGCAGGCTCCTTTCTCCTGTCTATTTCTACGCATCCATGGCTCAAGTACATAAGAATAGCATCGCAGCGTCGTTGTGTGCGCCTCTCTTATCAACTTGCCATGTCGGCCCTGGCCCAGTCTCTCCTGGTGGCCTCCCGGGCCTCCTTTCTTGTCCCAGGCAGCTTGGAAGCAGCCGGGAGAAAAAGGGAGGCGTGCCCCTCGAGATGGCTGGCGCCGGGATATGCGATGTGAATGAAGAGCCTTCTGCCCTCCACGCCGCTGCACGGGAGACGCGTGATATGATCCGGGATATAAGATCATTCGAGACATCCCACCCTCCAAGATGGCCGCAGAGTTGGATGCGGGCATCGACTTTGTGCCCGGGACGTCACGGCTATTCGAGTCCAGTGCCCACGCCGCCACCTCCCACCTCAAACGCGACGGCGAGATCGTGCTGTCGCCGCAACCGAGCGATTCCCCCAACGATCCGCTGAACTGGTCGCTGCCCCGGAAATACCTGCATGCGATTCTGCTCGTCTTCGTCACCGGCTTGACGGCGGCGACGGCCAACGACGCCGGCTCGGCGCAGGACGGCATGCACGCCGAGTATGGCATCACCTACGAGACGATGAATATCGGGGGCGGCGTGCTGTTCGTCGGCATCGGCTACTGGACCTTCCTCATCTCCCCCGCGGCCTCGTTGTATGGGAGGCGGATCGTGTACCTGGTGAGCATGACGCTGGGCCTCATCGGCGCCATCTGGTTCACGAGGGTCCGGGAGCCGAGCGACGCCATCATGAACCAGCTGTTCGTCGGCGCCTCGGAGAGCGTCGGGGAGGCCAGCGTACAGCTCTCCCTCTCCGAGATCTTCTTCGAGCACCAGGTGGGCAGCGTGATTGGCATCTACGTGCTGGCAACGAACGTCGGCAACTATCTGGGGCCCGTCATCGCGGCGTATGTCGCGGAGCACCTGGGCTGGCGGTGGATCGCGTGGCTGGCCGTGATCATCTGCGCGTGCACGCTTGTCGTGCTGTACTTCGGGCTGGAAGAGACCAGGTTCGACCGGGCTGCCCACAGCACCATCGACGGCGTGCGCGGCGACGGCCGAGCAGGCAGTGGCGCGTTCGACACCTGCCATCCCCAAAAGACGGCGCTGGCGACGACGACGACGACAACAACAAAAGACCGCGACAATCTGCACGAGCACCGGCCCAGCGACGTTGCTGAGGTTGCGCATATGCTCGATAAGCCCAAGCCATACTGGCAGCGCATCCAGATCATCACCCTCGCGCCGAATATCCGAGGCACCGGATTCAAGCAGTACCTCTGGCGTCTCTGGCACACCCTCCGCATCTTCGGCCTCCCCGCCGTCATCTACTCGGGCATCCAGTGGGGGGCCCAGAACGCCTGGCTGACGTTCTACACGACGGTCGAGCAGTCCAACTGGTATGGCCCGCCGCGAAATTACTCGGTCATCGCCACGGGCCTGATGAACGTGCCCTGCATCATCGGGGTCGTCGTCGGTTGTGTCTGGGGCGGCTTTCTCTCCGATCGCTTCGTGCTCTGGATGGCGAAGCGTCGAAATGGCATCCGCGAGGCCGAGGACAGGCTCTGGATGATGGCGCCCTGCCTCGTGTGCTCGCCGGGCGGCATGTTACTCTTTGGCATGGGGAGTGCTTATGGATGGGACTGGTATGTTCGAGGGACTTTTCACTTGTCGTCCCCTCGCATTTTCTCTTGTTTTTTGTTCTTCTTATATATATATATAATATTATCACCTTCCCATGCACCCCCCCCCCCCCCCCCCCCCCCTTTGTTAAAGAACCAACACTAACCCACCTAGGCCCGTCCCCTACTTCGGTCTCGGCCTCATCGGCTTCGGCTGGGGCTGCGCCGGCGACCTCAGCATGTCCTACCTGATGGACGCCTACCCGGGGATAGTCCTCGAAGGCATGGTCGGCGTGGCCGTGATCAACAACTCGATCGGCTACATCTTCGCCTTTACCGCGAGCAAGTGGCTATTCTATAGTGGCGTGCGCAACTGTTTCATCGTTCTCTCGGTGCTAGACTTCTTCTTCATCGCCCTCACGCTGCCGATGATACGGTACGGGAAGGCGTGCAGGCGGTGGACGCTCAAGAGGTACAGGGAATTTGTGGATATACGAGATGCGAACTGACATATTTTGGTCGCGTGTGCTTTTGGCTGTGTAGGAGTAGGGGGCTGAGTGAACTCTGCGGCGTTCAGATGGCCTGTATACTTTGTGTCGATGGCGTTTCTGTGGTTGATCCTTCTCGGTTTCAAGGACAAACAGTGTCCTCGGCAAGACGACGAATCTAAGTCTGGCATTCAGAAGAAATGTACGCGGATTATGTAATACAATATTGCTTTTGAAAAAATATACCTTGATCACTACATCCCCATTGTATGTTTACACCTCCCCCCCCCCTTCTGACTTTTCCTTCTGGTGTCTTTCTTCCCGTCTCGTGTCTGTTCTTCGGTTACCGCGTATCGTTTTTTGTTCGATAATAGACCTGACGCGTGAATTACGAGCAAACTAATACACTAAACTCCCTCATCAACTCTCCACCCCTCTTTCCCATATTCTACCCTGACATGCTTTCCTACCGTCCCCTATCCAGACACGAGTTCAAGCGAAGGGATCCAGAAACTATATCGGATATTGGCTGTTCTCACGCTCATCATCATCTTAGCTCCTGATTCTGGGTTCTTTTCTGTCTGGCTTCAGCATGACGGACCCTAGATTCTTGAAGGGAAAGGGAGAGGGCGTGAGTACGGGGATGGGGGAATCGGGTAATTCTGCAAAGCAGCTTCTCTTACTAGGAGGTTGAGTTGCGTCCTAGATCAGTGGGGACAACCCATCCTTTTCTTAGATCACTGACGCAGCTCTCACTATTATATTACTATAACAGTTTCTTCAAGAACATATGTGTATACATATATATGTACGTATATACATATATATATATATATCTTCAAGCTTATGAGTAAAGAAGTATCCTAACGACCTGGCCCTCAAGCTCAAGTCGTCAGTCAAGCTATCCCCGCCCCCCTCTCCACCCCCTAAACCTACTCACACCTCAAGACATCGGCTTAGAACCAGTCGGCTTTTTTCCTCTTCACTTCACTTCACTCACACCACATCATACCTCCACTCCACGCCTCCGCACCTCTCTAGCCCTTCACTCCAACTCAGACCCCCCAACCCAGCCCCGACCCCATCAATCTATCCAGCGACCCCACCCCTCTGAACAACACACACCTCTCTCCCCTCAAAAGACTCCCTCCCCACGAGAAACCCAGAAACCCCGCGAGCGCTCTCCAACCACCCACGGCAGCGACTCGCGGACAAGAACACATACCAAGAAAAGAAAAGAAGAGAAGATATCCCTATCCCCATCCCTAGCCCCAAGCAGCCCCCTTTCGCAACGACGCACTCCCTCCGACCCGCTCACACCCCCGCCGGAGGAATCCCACGAACTACTCACCATCATCGGAGACCAATCACTTATCCAGCATCAGCGCTACCTAGTACTCAACTTCAGCCAGCAGCAGCCGCGCGTCTCAGCACAGCACCGCACCGCAAGAGCACAGTACAGTACAGCACCGCAAGAGCACACCTATAAACAAACCAGCCGTATCCCAACTCTTCACAGCATACGCCATACGCCATACGCCACGCACCACACATCTTGTCTATCATCTAATCTCTATCGATCCCCTTGAATCCCCCCGATTCCCCTCCAGCCTTTCCAGGGGGGGGGGGGGGGGGAAACCGCGGAAGCAGCGTTTTCCGACTTCGGGCTGGCTTGTCAGGCGGAGGAGGCGGAGCGGATCCGGCAGCGTGAGAACCACTGGGGCTTGGGGAGCGAGGCGGCCGGTTGCTGGAGACCGACGGTGGAAATAACGTGGTTCTCGAGCTTACGGAGCCTCGGGTTAGATACATCCTGAGGCGAGCAAGATATGCGCAAAACGTCCGAGTACACGGGTCTAGCCCTTTCTTACGACAAAACAAAAGAACAAGTGGAGAATCACTAGATAGCAGCGAGAAAAGGAGAAGACTGGGAAACGGTCAACAAAATTAAACTATCAATAGCTTATCCACAGTGCTCAAGCAAGGGTATCAAAACAGAACAGGAAAACACATCGCAAACACACCAGCTCGCGGCGTTTTTCCAGGGCCAGAATACCCTCTCCGGATCTTCCTGTCCCATACTTGGATCCGTACCCCATAACTTGCCCATACTACTTCCTCTTCTCCCTCCCTCCCTGAGCCCCACTCCCTAAGCAACCCTCAAGACAACCCCCCATCCCAACGCTCCCGCCTCTCGAACAGCACAGGCAAGACACCCACGCCCCCTCCGACTAACGAGCGCGCTCCACCCGCGTTCCGCACAGATCGCTCTCCCAAGCATCTCTAGATCACTGCCCTCGCGTCTCTCCTTCCCCGCGCGCATGCTGCTATGCGGACTCGTAGACGCGGGACAGGGAGGGAAGGAGAGCATCGATGCGTCGGTGCAGTCTATGACGAGGACCTTGGGGATCGTAGAGGATGTTGCGTGGGGGGATGAGAGCGTCTTCTCCAAAGGGTGCTTTGGGGAGACGGGAGGCGAGAGGCTGAAGGCGAGAGGGGCGGAGACTGCTGTGGGCGCGAGGAGAGTTGTAAGGGGGGTTTGGGTAAAGGTGAAGGTTTTGTGGAGGGGATGGCCTATTCCTATCAGATTAGTCCAGACCACGACTAGTATCATGCAAGACAGTTAGAGCGAGAGTCAGACCTGAGATATTCGCATTTGATAAGCCGGAGATATCTATTGACGAGGCGAGAATATCCGAGTGCGGCGATTCAATACAAGGGTGCGCAGTAACGAAGTGTACGTCGTGGTTCAGTGCTACGTGAACCTCGCGCCTTTCTTCACCGGAGGCCTTGATGGCGAACTTCATCATTGCCGAATAAGTCTTGATGGATGGAGCGAGGCTGATCTGCGAGATAGGTGTGGGCTCCTCATCTGTGGGTGTGTTCTGTCCGGATTCTGTAGCTTCGAATAGATCTAGAGACTCGAGCGTAACGGCAATGGCGTCCAGACTTGATTCGTCTGCTGGAAGGATGAAATCTCCTGGCAACACCGAAGATAACTCTGCTCCGCCCGTAATATGACCATCCCTCTCGATCGCCTGCTTCTGCCACAGCCTCGGTTTGCTTGCCCTTCTATCCAAACCTGCAAAATCAGTTACTCCCGCTGCGCCGTACATACGGTCGGGGAGAGACATACCAGCAGATCCATCAAGATCAAGATCAATTTCAACCCAGCCCTGCTTCGCTCCTCGAGGCACAACATCAGAATAGACCCAACCCATGCAATCCGAAGCACCTTTCCTAGCAGCCAAAACCCGCCCAACAATGCACGCTGTACTCCAGAAACTTTGGCCGCGATAAATGAACCCTCCATAAAGATTCGCCTGTTCGCCTAGCCGAGACACGGCTTCGGGGTCGTTTTCTAGCAGCGTGGAGATCAGAAAATGGCTCAGCCCTTCGCCTGGGAGGATGAGCCCGCTGATATAGGAGTTGGAGAGCCAGCCTGCGGGATGCATGATGGTAGACAGGTGTCTATACAAAGATAGTCCGCGCTTCACTCGTGGTCGGTGATCAGAAAAATACGAGGATCGTTGCGTGGACATTGTCATCGGCGTTCCATTGGGACTGCTCTGGATACTATCGGAGATGCTTATGCCATTTGAAGCAGCTTTGGCCGTCAAAACGTCCAGGTCTGGCCAACGGATATTCCGCGCAAAGTGAAGCAGCCCGCTCAATTGGCGACTCTGATTCCTCCCATGGAACCGTACGCCTTGGAGTCCATCAGCCGCCACAGCTTCGGGCTTCGCGTTTCCAGTCAGCGTTGCCATCCATCCAGCTGGCCTCTTCCCGGCCACAGCTTCCGGGACCAATCTCTCGATGCGGATATTCTCCAACCAAGTGCGAGCAAGAATGAGTGACCACTTGACACGCGGCGTGGCCAGTTCCTCAAACTTATGGATTTCCACGGGTGTGGCTGCTTGTACGCCGTGACCCATGCACGTGGAGATGGCATCTAGACGGACCAGCAATTCGCAAGAGAGCAAAACCTGAACCAGGAGCCAGTATCTCTCGGTTCCAGGATCATGAGCTGCTTGGTTGTTAATCGATATGCTGTCCTCTGGGTCCGGGTCTGGGGACACGCCCCAGAGGATCTGGCCGAGCCGGATGCGCCATTCCACCAGACTAAAGTCGAACCAGATTGAAGGAGCCGCGAGCACATCAACAAGCGCTCCGATTTGGACCTTGAGGCTATACGGATCATCATGCTCAGTAACCCTCGTCGGCGGGAACAGGATCTGCGTAAACAGTTCCGTGTAGAGCTGAACCGTCGGTCTCTGGTGCTGATCCGGATCCTCGTGGTACACCTCGCTCACATCCAGCAGCCGATCAATCAGCGTGGTATCCGTGAGCGGCCTCAAGCCATCCTTGCCGTTCAAAAAATCTCGGCGATGCTCAGATATCATTTCCGGGCTCGAATCCATCTCCTCGTCGGGTACTTCCAAAGCATCAGCCACCCCCATCTCCAGCGCAGCTTGAAATCCCATCGTCCCCCGCTCGATCCCATGCATACTGAGCATGTTCGGCCGTTCTCGACAACGGGGCAGAAAGTGCGCTCTCTGCTTATCCTGGTGTGCCACCACTGCGTCTGGATTCCGGCTAGCCTGTACGGTGATATGCGGCCATGCCGTAACGCAGCCCCACGCCTCATCATGGATCCGCCAGTGGTCCGTCAGGTCCCTTATATGTAGCTCTTCATCCCAGGGGAAGCACACAGACGGGTGTGGAGCTCCAGTATTATGACCTTCTGCCCGAGCAAAGAACTGCGGTGCCCCAGAGAATATCTTGCGCAAGTCGGCCACCGCGATGGGCTTCATGATCCGTTCGAGCTTGACCGGCGCTTCGGCCGACGGTGGAGGATCTGCCTGAGAGCCCGCAGGAGGGGGGGGCGGCAGGGGTTTATTCATAAGGGAGACTGTCGATCCCGGCGACTTCGAAGAGGAGAGCGGCAGTTGATTGGAGGTGATCTTGTGGAGTCAGCTGCTGCTCGGAGGATACCAGTGGAACGGACTGTTTGTACTATGTATTGGCTACTCTTCCGTCGGCTGGCCCTAGATTCTGCTAATAGGCTGGGCAGCCTGAGGAGGCTGCGGACGTAGTCGCGTTTGGACTGCCGTCGTTGCTCTTTCTCTGTACTGAGCATCACCCCGCTGTCATTTCGAGGAGGAGCTATCTGCCGGTGCCCTCTAGAGTTCCTGAGGAAGGCGAAGCTCGGCATTGCGCAGGAAGCCAGTCACACGACTTGACGAAGAGCATGGGGCTGGGCTCGAGAAGCTGGGCTCGAGAAGCTTTGTGCGTGAGTAGATCTGGACCTGAACCGTTGAGTCGACAGGAAAATAAAACGAGAGAGAGAGAGAGAGATGTCGAGAAGGCGTGATTGGAGAAGAGCAGCAGACAGAGCCAAGGCAGGGGGCAGACAGGGCGTGATGCAGCAAGCAGCAAGCAGCGAGCAGCAAGAGGGAGGAGAAGATGTAGACAGGATAGACAAGTCGTGAAAGTATGGATGAATGGTTGGAGGGGAGACGCTAATCGAGTCGGCGCGCAGCTCAGCTGTCAGCTTCGTAGGCGAGAGGATATGGCATGATCCGGGGGAGACAGACGAACAAGCCCAGCAGGGAAGACAAGGGACGACTGACAATACAGGAGACAAGGGAAGACGAGGCAAAGACAAGGCAAAGACAAGGCAAAGGCAAGGCAAAGGCCTCGGCATTGCAATACAGTAGTCGAGTGATCATATCCGATCCCGAAGCTGCATCGAAAGAAGACGTGAGGCGCGCTACCCCTTGGGACCCGACCCGACTGATCTGCAGATGCAGGTATTGCGTGTATGGCGGCGAGTCTGCTCTGCACTGATGACGTGAGCTGGCCACGATACTCTCTTATCACAACCCGGCCGGTGATCATTGATCCTCCCACCTTGTACTGGACCTTGATCCAGCCAGCCGCAAAAAGGCTCCGCTGTCGACTCGTTCCACGGAGGCTTCTGTTCACGGAGGCGACGGAGAGATTAATGGGAGAAGGCTCTCGAGCATGAGCAAAACTTCGTTGTTGGAAGCATCCAAGGCAAGGCTCGTGTCGTATCTGCCAGAGAACGGAGATCGCTCCACCTGCAGTACTTGGCTTACAAGTACTTCGCTACGCTGCTGCGTCGGGCATCACCAACCCGATTTTCATTCTAGTCTGACTCACTGAACGAAAACCTTACTTTCACATACCGCACGCCGTGTACCCCGGGATCAACGCGAGAACAATGGCAAGAGAACGACCATCAGACGTTCCCCATACGAGAATCTAGCCCAACCGCCCGGAAGTTTCAGAGATATTCGTCTCAGCCTCGTCAGCCGTGAGTAAGTCTTCCGGGAGTTCCAGTAGTAGCTGCTCCCAAACCTTGATCTCCCGGCTGCTCTCCTTCATATCATGAGAGAGCGTCACTCTGGTGCCCCACCGGCCAGACAGCTAATTAAAACAGTGAGAGGCTATGAAAAAGACAGGGACTAGATCTGCGAGATGGTTTTTGGACTCGTCGAGTGCTTCTAGTCCAACAGTCGTATGCGCGGTTGGCAGTCCAGCTGAAACGCTCCGTCACAGTGGAGGCGTATGCGGGGCGTGTACCATATTGTGTTGCCTATGTCTTTCTGTGGCTAGTCTGCCGCCTTACCCACCGTACTGAGGGGCCCTACCTGTGATGCCATCCATTGAAAGTCACGCCCCAAAAAGAAATTGAAATCCTGCCTGTAAGCTGAATCCTCCTAGAGAACACAGCGTCGCAGGTCGGAAGAGAAGGCAGAGGAGCCTCTTGCTCCGTGAGAACACGTCGGCACCACAGACTTCTGCAGACCGTGTACTCCCAACCCATCATCACACTATCACTTCAACTGCATCACGAAAGGCAGTTCATTGAGATCGGTAAAATCCCATTATCTCTATCCGCAGATGCCATGAAACGCCCAACCATGCATGGGTATACGCTCGCTTCCCAGACCTCGAACGCCAAATGCAACCACGTTCAATCCTTACGAGGAAGGCACATCGTGAACCACCACAAAAATGTACTTGGAATCCGGGACTATCACCAGTTCATGCTTCCTCGTTCTGAGGCGTAGGAGCTTGACCTCGTCCTGTTGATCCATCAGTTAGCCTCTGATCCGAAACCGCAGAGGAGATCCGAAAGAAACTACCTCAGAATCCATATCGTGAACTAATTGTCCCGTTGCGTTGACGTAATTCCAAACCATCTTCGCGAAAGTCTCAAAGGCCTGGTCCTCCGGGGATAGCGGTGACGGTATCGCGGGCGCCGAACCACCCAGTTCGCGGCTGGGGTGCACGGGTGTGGGTACAGTGGCCGAAAAAGCGTGTGAGGGAGCCGCATTGGATGCAAACATGGTAGCCACTGTCCCCATGCTCTGGAGCACCGTCGCGGTTTTCCCGTCCATTGCAAGCGTTGCAATGACACCGGATTTTGTAGAGAGCCGTGCGAGGGTCTCCGCTACGGATGAGGAGGGTGCAGGTGGGGTTGCCATAGCTGTCTGTGAGACTGGTTAGTGTATTGCTCTCTATTGCGCATCATTCAATCGCGAGTCTGCTGGTAATGGGTTTGCCTACCTAGAAGGACAATGTGATCTTCGGCGGGGGAATCAGGGGTGGGGCGGGCTTGGTGGTACTTGACACGCGCCGTGCATTGGAGATGGCGACGAGCAAAGACACGGCGGAGAATACAGTAGGTAGCGTATACACAGATGGTAATGAAGAAAGCGATGAACAGGCCAAGGACGAAAGTCTGCAGGGCATGTCAGTATTAGCACCGGATTAACCTCGGCCTCGGATGTAGGTTTCTCCTCTCCGGCAGAAGCGAGGAAAGAATATATCACTCACGCGCAGCTCCCGTCGACTCTCAAACAAACTCATTGTGAAGCTGCTGCAGAGGTTGTTGTGGTGTTTAAAATTGGAAGATGGGGTCGTCTATGCGCAAGAAGAAGGAGAAGAAAAAGGATTTTCAGGTTAGCGAGATTCTGCCTCTCACCTTTGCGTTGTCTTTCAAACTGACGCTGCAGTGCAGAAACCAAAATTGCGGGTGGGCAAGACTAAAGCCAAGGCTGATAACTTCACGGATACCAGCTTCAGAGCTAAATGTGCGTTTATCTTCTACTTTACTGTGTATTTTTGGTGCTTTGTATTCCTTGTCATGGGGTTTTTTTTGGTGTCATAGAATCTTGCGCGTTCTCCAATGGCTCTGGGGATATGGTGAGGGCCTAGAGTCATTGTCCTCTCGAGTACGGAAGGGTATGCTCTGAGCGGTAGCACGAGGTCTATTTCTCGAAATCCCATTTTCTTCATGTACCTTGATTTCGTGGTGGCTTTTAATCGAGAGCCGGGGACGTCGTTCGGCTCTCCTTCCAGTCCGCGACTTGGGCCCGGTTTTGTCCCTCCTGGCAACGACTTGTTGTTTTGATCGAGAACATATTGAAAAAAATGTTACGACATGGCCTGAGATACATTCAACATGCACGCCCCCCCCCCCCCCCCCCCCCCCCCCGAGCTCTACAGTCCCTGGGACCTGCTATGCGTCGGATTCCTGGCCCTTCAGGACCAACACTCGAGCGTTGTCTCGCAGTTCCCTAGATCTTGCTACACACCGCATATGCTAACATATCTCTAAAAGCCATTGTACTCAATCAGCAATCATTGACGACTACCGCCCCCTCCCCGGCTCACCAACTGAACCACTACCTCTCGCTAGCCTCCTCCTCGAAATCCGACAGCCAGCGCAAAGATGCCATGTCCTACCTCGTCACACGTCTTTCAGCCGCGCCCTCCTCAGCGCCCACACTCCCCGCCTCGATCCTTCTCCCAAAGCTCCTCCCCCTCATCCTTGATGGTTCAGCCTCAGTCCGCACCTCCCTCCTTCAGCTCTTCAAGCTGCTCCCTCCGCCTGACGTCGCCGACCGCGTCTCCTCCGTAATCCTGTACACCCGGGCAGGCATGACGCATCTCGCAACGGAGATTCGGGACGATGCACTCAACGTGCTCGAATGGGCGCTGGACACCACCGGTGATGCTTGCGTCAAGTGTCCCGGCGGCTGGGTCAAGACGCTAAACTCGTTCATGAGCATGCTCGGCTGGGCACCCGACAAATCGGCCAGCAAATGGTCGTCGGAGAGCAGAGCCAGCTTGAGCAATAAATCCAACCGGTCATTCGCGCGGCAGGTCGCTGTCCTGGCGAAGTTCCTGGAGGCGGGATTGCACGATGTCACCGTGTACCCGGAGCGCAGTCTGGAAGAGATCACGTTCGATCCGCAGACGTACATGCCTCCTACCGTATCCGATCCGTTCGGATACCTGAACCTATTCGGCGGCCCGCGAGACGAGGATGCGACCGCGTTTATGGATGCCGAAGCTCGGAGGAGGGTTTTCCATCGGCGCTTCTCGGCCGCGATTGAGAAGGGCGCAGGGGAGGCAAGGAAAACGGGAGGCGAGACGGGGAGGGCTGGCTCTAGGCTTGCAAAAGTCATCAGGGAGGGCATGGAGAAATTTTCGGCAGTGGATGAGGGCATAGTTTTGTAGAAAGGGCGAATCCGTACCGGCTTTGGGGCAAGGCGTCTGCGGCGCTTTGATGTGGCCATGTAGCGCGGGCAAATGGGCATCCGCGATCCTGGAGCGGACTACATCCTGTGATCAAAGTCCTTGGTGTTATTCGCTTTTCTCAATCTGGCAATATGCAGTCCTACGGATCCGTATACCTAATTGTTACACTGCTCACCTCACGATGCCACCCACCACCCTCTTCGCGCTCTTCGCCTCGCCCACGGTACCGGTACGCAGGATTAAGGTCGTTTTGCTGTGTACAGACTCGCCAGAGAGAACCCTCGAGATCGCCCCTGACCTGAGTCAACCATACCTTATGCGCCTACTTCCTTCGATGGTGGATAGAGACGACTGATCCATTGTTTACTCTCGGGGAAGGAAGAGTATACTTGGACAGCAATTGAAGATACGAAAATTCGGAGCTGAATACCTAGGAAGCCGACCAATCATCTGCCAATAAAAAAAAAGAAAGAAGGAAAGAAAGAAAGAAGAGGGGTGACGGAGATATGTTTGTATGTGCATGTGCATGTGCAGGCACAGAGGTTGATGTGGGGGTTGATATGGACGTTGATACTGATACTGATACTGCCAGACATCCTCCCACTCCCGAGTCGGGAATTTGTGACACTTGGATACTGGAAAAATTCAAACCGAGAGAGACGTGAATCACATCTCTGCATCAATCCCTTTCCACCTCATCGGAAAGCTGTCGCTGTCTAGGCGAGAGCGACCTCGACGCACGTCTCGCCTGTCACGAGCGATGCAGACGAGAACCAGGCACCCGAGCTTGGCGCGGCTGCTGCGAATGCGACTCGCTGGCTCTGACTGTGGGAGTGCTCTTTTGTCCCGAGACGGGCAAACAGGCCAGATGCCAGCGAGCGGGTCAGCGAGACATGGGCTGAGCGGGGGTGTCAAGTTCATGGCGGCGAGGCGAAGTAACGGGCGGCGCGAGCTGGGATGGGATGAACGCCTGGAGTCTAGCTCGTCCCATCTCGGGTTGTTTTCCGTGCTCCTGAGGATCAGATGTACCTATGCGGAGGAGAAGCAAGGGGAGGGGGGGGGAGGGAGAGGTGAAGAAAGGTACAGAGCTTTAGAAATATGAGGGCCAGAATCAGAAGAGGAGCGGCGAGGGGTGCGCGAGAGACCATTCGGAGAAATTAGAGAGAGGGTGGGGGGGCGGCGGTGGATGGCGATAGAGGTAGGGCTTGGATGGGTTGAAGAGATCCCAGATGATCGGTGCAAAGAACCACGGGGAAGCGGCCATCGAAACGGCGACAGCGAAGACGATGAGGTCAACGATTGACAATCTGTCAGTCGCAGCCCGAGACAGCGGGAGGGAGGATATCGCGAGAGGACTCCTGTAGAGGTGGATGGGATTCGCGGCTAGGGATCGATCGTTCTTAGTACCGTCTCGCTCGCGTCACGTGTATCTCTTCTGTAGCTCTACATGTCACATGATTAGATACCTGCCTGACGCACCTATTCTACATGTATTCATATACATACATATACATACATACATATGTATATGAATATATATATATGTACAATACTAGTCTGCGAATACATTTTCGTAGCAGTCTCGACGCTACGCCAAGCCCACTCCTCGCCTGCCCTCTCCCTCAGGTCCGCTGATCCAGGATACCCCTTTGATCTTCCCCGTCTACTCTCTACCCTCTACCCTCTACCCTCTGCCCTCTGCCCTCCGTTCTCTACCCCTTCGATCCTACAGTATACAAAGAAATCAAGTTACTCACTTCATATAATGAATGCCCTCCCCTCCAGCCCCTCTCACCTCGGGTGTTGATCGCTCGCTTTCCTCGACTGGCTGCGACACCCGGCACGAGCACGAGCACGAGCACGAGCACAAGCACAAGCACAAGCACAAGCCGCACACGGGAGGCGGACGGATGGCGGGCGGGAGATGAGCTGCCCCTGGGTCCGTTGGGGTCCGCGACGATACTGTACAAGTAGGACCCAAGGGCTCGGGACTGCACGATGCATCATCGCGGGTGGGCGGTACTGGTAGGGATAGGGGTAGGGGTAAGGGTAGGGGTATGGGTGAGGGGTTGGTATAGGGAATATGCAGAGGATGTAAGGGTCTATGTATGTATGTATGTATGTATATATGTCCCAGACGTACTGACTCTTACTCATCAAAGATCACAAGTTCGCAGCACACGAGACGAGACGCATGCTGCTGACAGATAGGAGACGAGAAACATGGTGATGGGAATGGGAGTGGAAGTGGAAGTCAAAAGAAAATAACAGGAAGAGGAAAAGAAGACCAAACGAAGCAAGTTTTTCTCCCGGCGAGTCTGTTGCTGGAGCGATCCAAGACAGGGGGGGAGCGTGGGCGGGGAGATGGATATATGTCGAAGCAGTACTGTATGTCGATACGGATAAGGGGAGATGGGAGATGGAGAGGGTATGAAAGACCTGATCTGGAACTAGAAGGTAATTCGGATGCGAGCTGGGATTTGGATCCTGAGATAAGGTTTCGGCCGGGGATGGAGGTTGAGATCTAGCGCTGCCTCTGGGGTTTGTTTAGGTTAAGATTTGGGCTTAAACTCTCGAGCTTCCGCTACCAAGACAGGACCTGCTTGAGGCTTAAAATTAAACAGACGGCCGGTATTGCGTCGATGGATTGACAACTTCTCTCTCTCTCTCTCTTGCCTCTGCCTCTCTGCTCTACCTCTACCTCTACCTCTACCTCTACCTCTACCTCTACCTCTACCTCTACCTCTACCTCTGATACAATTCTGCTGGGGTAGTAGGTAGGTCTGTCCGTGGTAGGTCAGTGAGTCGGGAAGCAAAGCAGACGGATCTGCCGTCAATCACCGCACAGAGCGGAGCACTCACACGAACCATTTGGTTGGCTGGATGGGGGGGGGGGGAGGGTGCTCAGCTTAGGATAGGCAATCCAATATTATGGGAATAGGGACGCGGGTGTCAGAGTGTCGTCGGGATGGATTTTCCTGGCTGATGAGGTGTTTTGATTCGTTGATTGATTGATTGATTGATTGATTGACTGGTTTATTGGTTCTGGTTTGCTTTGCTTCGGTTTGCCTGATTTGTTTGGTTTGCTTGATTTGATCTTGGTTGCCTTTGTTTTGATTTCGTCCATGCCCGCCTTCACTTAACCGAGGCACATACAATACAACACCCTGCACCGCAGAAGCAGAGTGATCTCGGGATCCCATCGTGAACAAACCCAGCGCCCGTCGCGGTCAGATCCAATCAGCCTCCAAAAGAAAAATCAAGTCTGAGCAGGGCTTTTCCCCTGAGGGCTTCACACACGGGGACAGCCACAGCCACAGCCGCTGCGGATCCGATGGCCGCCACAACTGGTGTTTTCCCATCTGCCTGTTTTGTTGGGTTCTCGCGGGATACCAGGCCAGCACAGTGACACAGATCAGTATATTGTCATCTCGCCGATGAGCTGCATTCCGGCGCATTACATATACATCACACCGCATCACGTCGCATGGGCAACACTCATCCTCACTTACCCTGGATCAAGTAGCACAGGCGTGGCTCTTCCGTGACCCTGTTGCTCATCGCTTCGCATCGCATCTCTCTACCTAGACATATAACTGCTGGAGACGGTGGGCGCAGCTGAGACGGAGACGGAGACGGAGACAAGATGACCCCTAGAGACTGAACCAGATCGGATAACGACGCGGATCCGGATGATCCCTCAAGTGACACCGGGTCGTCAATATACCTGTGTTGACTTGCCTCCCCAATCGGGATATCGGATATCGGATGTCGGATCGGATCAGACCACAAGGCAGATACTGCACAGTACAGTACTGTAGAGTTCATCCCATCCCATCTCAACTCATCTTATCTTTCTTCAGCTACAGCTGCAGCTTTACCGTAGCTTCACTGGGCTTGGACATCACATCACATCACATCCCATCACATCCGACCCTGGCGACGCCTCAAATCACCGTGGCATTAGATGGGATGGGATTGGATGGGATTGGATGGGGTTGGATTTCATCGCACTGGCATTGGCACTGGCATTGCATTTGCATCGGTAGATCTCTTCCCGCCCTTCCCATCTTCCCAGCTCCCTACCGTTCCCAGCTCCCCAGCTTCGACCCCGCGCTTGTCCCCATCAGATATCGCTGACACCAGGCCGGAACAGTCGCCCACCCTCGAGATCTCTGAGCTTCATATTCTGCTCATCCTCATCCTCATCCTCATCCCGCATCCCCCCGTCCCCCGTCTGGCTCGACGATAATAAACCCCCTACGTGCGCCGCACATCCACGCTCCTTGTCCGTTGCCCGCAAAACGTTCCTTCATTCCATCGCCAGTGTCCCAGTATCTCGGCACCCTGTACGACGAACACCATCGACCTGCTCTGCGTCTCGAGGCACCACCTCTCCCAACAGATCAGACATCGTCGGAGCCCTCCCTTCAAAACCGCATCCGACTCGGGGACGGATCCAAGCACGCTCAGGCCGACCACTGAACTTGCGTAGCGGACGTGCTTCGAAGAACTCTCGCACCCACTCTCTTTTCTCTCCTCCTCAGTCACTCGCTCCACGCATCGCCAGCCTCGAAACAGGGGATCTCAAGAGACGTCTGGCTGTCTCGCAGAACAACCCTATCACGCAAGCAACGACAACGTCCCTTCACCATGGGTCTAGGCACGTACTTGAAAGCGAAGTCGCCGGAGCCTCCCACGCAGGTGACGGCGGTGGCCGCGACAGAGAAGATGCGAACCGCCACACCTCCTCCCCACGACAGTCAGAGCATGGAACTCCAACCCCCGCCATCCAAGTTCGGATCGTCGAGAACTTCGCTCTCGAACCGATCAACCCAGAGCTCCACCTTCCTGGATGAGATCAAGCATGAGGTCATGGTCAACTACCTGTACCAGCAACAGTGCGCACAGCTCTGGGTCGGCGAGGGAAGTGGAGAGGTGGAAGGCTGTCTTCTCCGGAAGACGCGGAACACATACATGGCTTGCCCGCCACAATTGGGCAACTCGGCGCTCGCGACTGCGTGCGCGCACCTGAATGTGCAGGTAAGCAAGCAGTCCTCTGTGCCCCTCTCCCCCTCTCCCCCCCTCCGCCCTTGGCCGAAGAACCCGCGGCTGATCCGAGCGGGATGATAAGTGTGCCATGACCGTGAACTCGCGCGTCATCAAGACATTCCTTCAGTGGTCCCCAGATGCCGTGGACGTTCCGCTCCTGAACGGCCTCCGCATCCAGATCCTCCCCACGGTGGAAGACCTCCCCCGAGCACGGAAGCATCAATTCGCCGCCTTTGTCGCGTCAGAAGCCCTGTTGATTGTGTGGGACGACGATGCACTGAACCTGCTTCCCCGGGCCAAGGCCATCGAGTCGGAGCTGATGGAGCTGGTGTGGAAGACGGGCCAGCCGGACGAGGAGGAGAAGAGGGATCCCAACATGGCCGTGGTCGAGTTTGACGAGGAGAGCGGCGAGGTCATCCCCGAGAAGCGTCCCGTGCACCTGCAGAATACCGTCCTGGTGTCGTTGACCTTGATCCTCATCATGGCCTTCCTCGGAGCCGGGGCACGTCAGATCGCCGTCGAAACCGAGGTCGATGGCAGCTATCTCCGTCTCGCGCTCCTGGCCTTGACCCCCGTCCAGATCTTCTTCACCCTCTTCTTCGCGCAGGTCATCATCGGATGTTTGGCCCAGCTGTTCGGCCCCATCCGGCAGATGCACACCAACTCCAAGTTCTTCTCGGCCCACGCCCCGCCGCGCATCCAGCGCGCGAGCCTGCCGCACGTCACGATCCAGTGCCCGGTGTACAAGGAGGGGTTGAGCTCGGTCATTGCACCCACCGTCAAGTCCATCAAGCAGGCCATCTCCACCTACGAACTCCAGGGCGGCTCGGCCAACATGTTCGTCAACGATGATGGGCTCCAGATCCTCGGCGAGGAGGAACGTCGCGCCCGGATTGACTTCTACGCGGATCACAGCATCGGCTGGACTGCCCGACCCAAGCACGGGGACAATTACGTCCGGAGAGGCAAATGTAAGGTCCGCTCCCCTCCTGAGAGACGCCAGGGCCGCCGCAGCTAAAAACTTTATACAGTCAAGAAAGTAAGACACGGCCCCTACTCCTCTCCGCCTGGCGCCTGGTCTGCTGTCCGGTGGCGTGAGATCCCACCGCTCACCAGGAGCGACGACCCGCGACCCCACGGAGATCCCAGGTAGAGAAATGCATGCTGACCATCTTCGCTTTCTAGGCTTCCAACATGAACTTCGGCCTGCATCTCTCCTGCATGGTTGAGGAGAAGCTGGGCCTGATCCCACGCCCGGTTGACTGGTCTCAAGCTGATGAGGCTCAAGCCTACGACCGATGCTTGCGAGAGGCACTGGAGTACAACGGACGCGCCTGGGCCGATGGGAACATCCGTGTTGGCGATTACATCTTGCTGAGTACGCGTTCCCCCCCCTCGCCCCCCCTCGCCTCCCTCGCCTCCCGCCAACGAGGCTTCGCCTAACTGAACCAGTTGACTCCGATACCCGTGTCCCGGCCGATTGTCTCTTGGATGCCTGCGCGGAGATGCAACAATCCCCCGAGGTCGGGATTATGCAATTCTCGTCGGGGGTCATGCAAGTCGTCAACACCTACTTCGAGAACGGCATCACGTTCTTCACCAACCTCATCTACACGGCTATCCGGTACACCGTCGCGAACGGCGACGTGGCGCCGTTCGTTGGGCACAACGCGATCCTCCGCTGGTCCGCCATCCAGCAGGTCTCCTACCAAGACGAGGACGGGTACGAGAAGTTCTGGTCCGAGTCGCACGTGTCGGAAGATTTCGACATGTCCCTCCGTCTCCAGTGCAGTGGCTACACGATCCGCTTGGCGGCTTGGGCGGGCGAAGGCTTCAAGGAGGGTGTCTCTCTGACCGTGTACGATGAGCTGGCACGGTGGGAGAAATACGCCTACGGCTGCAACGAGCTGCTCTTCCACCCACTGCTCGAGTGGCTCTGGAAGGGGCCGTTCACGCCGCTCTTCCGCTCCTTCTTATTCTCCAATATCCGCTTCACCTCCAAGATCACCATCGTCTCTTACATCGGCACGTACTACGCCATCGGCGCCGCCTGGATCATGACGACGGCCAACTACTTTGCCGTCGGATGGTTCAACGGCTACCTGGACCAGTACTACGTCGACTCGTGGAAGGTCTGGTTCTCCATCATCATCGTCTTCAACGGGCTCGGCAACGTCGCCCTGGCCGTGATGCGCTACCGGATCGGCGAGCGCAGCCTCTTGTACTCGCTCTGTGAGAATCTCAAGTGGACGCTCATGCTCGCCATCTTCCTCGGCGGCCTCTCCCTGCACGTCTCCCAGGCCTTGCTCGCGCACATGTTCAAGATCGACATGACGTGGGGTGCCACGTCGAAAGAGGCCGAGTTCTCCAACTTCTTCATCGAAGTGCCCAAGGTGCTGAAGAAGTTCTGGGGCTCGATGGCATTTAGTCTCGTCGGGATCGCGGGCATGGCTGTCTTGTCGACGGACCTGGTGCCGTACGATTGGCAGATTACGGATTTCGTGGCGATCTTGCCGATGGCCACGATCACGGCGAGTCATCTCCTGTTGCCGCTTGCGCTGAATCCGGCGCTGATGACCTTTTCCTGGTAGATGCTGATGTCCAGAGGAAGGGGCTGGCTGTGTCTTGTGAATAGGGGGGTTTTTTTTTCTTTCTTTCTTTCTTTTTTCTTCTGATCCTGTCCCTTTTGGGGGCTGGTATAGATGGGGTTTTTTATGCACGGACATGATCATCCGGGCCATGGTAGAGAGCTGGGCTGGATTAGGTTCGACAGAGGATCTAGAGAGTTGCACATGGATTGCTTTCCAAGGAGGTTAGATGCCGAGTAGGATGGCAATATGTTTGAGAATGGGAATCAGAGTAAGAGTACGGATCTGGGGCTGATACCGATGGTGAGATATCACGGATATGGTGATGGATGATGGTATGGTGTCCCATTTATGGACGAGGGGTATGCTCTAATTGTTAATGCAAATACCAGAGTAGAGAAGTGACAATTCTAGAAATAGTGACTTGAGGTCTTCCTCTGTGGCTTTATACATGGAGAGACATGTGTCCCTCGGCTGGTCAACTCTCCACTCGGAAATTTTAGTCGGGCAAGGTGGTAGGTTGGGGTTGGGGTTGATGTTGGGGTTGATGTTGCGGGGTGAGCATATTCGGATACAAAGTCCAGTGAATTCGAATCGATCCAGATGTGCCATGAGGCTCTTGGGCCTATCACTACCTATATGGTTAGCTATTTAGTTAGCTAGTTGGTTAGTTAAGTTACCCCTCGTGTTCAGCTATCCGCCCTCTGTTCAGTTTGAGTTACCATCCCTCGCCTCGTGTCTTGCGACACGTGCGTTGTGGCTCTTCTTTCTTTCTCTCTCTCTCTCTCTTGCTGGCTCTCTTGCTGGCTCTCTTGCGCTCTCTCGATCGCTCGCTCTCTCGCTCTATCAGATGCTAGAGCTGCAGTCAGCGTTGATAGATAGATACATACATACATATTGTGGCATTCCAGACAAAGACGTTCAAAGGCGGGGGGGGGGCGATGGTTCCCCACGAGCCGGCGCAGGGCCCTAACCTTCGAGAACAGATGGGGAGAAAGAAGATGGAGCGAAAGAGCCCACCAAACCAACACCAGCTGCAGAAGTCTTACTCTGCCGTCCGATGTAGGAGAGGCGGACGTCCACGGCCTGGTCCCTGCCATGACACGACCACACGACGCAAGGGCGTGCCAGATGCGCGGCTCGGTAGATCGATGCAGCTGCTCTACGGAAGACTTCCCCTCCACCCCCCCTTGGGGAGAAGGAGAAGGAGAAGCAGCAGGATGAATCGACGTGTGGTAGATTTGGTGTACTCTCCTGAGTACTCTCGTGATGCAGGAAGAGGAAGAGAGATATAGAAAGAACTATAGAAAGAATTATATGAAAAATGTAGGAAGAATTCCGGGACGAGCATTCGCCTTTGCCCACGACGGGATGGGATGGGATAGGTTCGGATAGGATAGGATAGGATCGGATGTATGGATGCTTGAGATGTTGAGATGTTGAGATGTTGAGATATTGAGATATCGCCTGTCAGGTTTGAGGCGAGGTGGTGGTTTTGGGAAGGGAGATAAAGAGAGAGGGGGTAGAGAAACATACGAGTAGTGTGATATGAGTTTTGTGTGGGTGTTCTGTGAGTATTGTGGTTCGGGTGTGCAGTGACCAAGAAAAGATGGCAGCAACAAAAAGGGAGAGTGGGAGGGGGAGAGAGAGAGAGTTGCTACACGAGTAGATGAGATACAAGGTGATATACCCACCCAGGTTCTCGCTTCAAATGACCCCTTTTCCGACAGCACGGGAATACATCTAAGCGAGCAGACAACAACAGCAAGCACATGGTTGAGACTTTCGATTTCTAGGTTCGATCCGGTGCGATGCAGGTCTACAT
Source organism: Diplocarpon rosae (assembly GCA_032760415.1). NCBI lineage: Eukaryota > Fungi > Ascomycota > Leotiomycetes > Helotiales > Drepanopezizaceae > Diplocarpon > Diplocarpon rosae. The sequence continues at coordinate 251,851 of JAUBYV010000005.1, forward strand.
CCTCCATCGACGGTCTACGTTCTCTCCCGACCTCCTCCCTTGTCCTCTCACACTCTCATTTTGATGTGGAGAACATCTCGTGTTATCAAATCGCGAAAACCTGCGCGGCTTCCCTCTCTCCGGCAAACTCGCAGATCCCCCATCCTGCAGGAGAAGCAGGGCTGGGAATTTTGCAGGATGGAAATAAAGCTTTTGAAGCCAAGAAAAAAAAAAAAAAAAAAAAAAAAAAAGTGGAAAGAAAATCCAGAATGCAGATACAGATGTGCCAGCTCTCCTCAGCTGCGCTGTTCGAGCGGGATACCCTCGTACTCGGCAAAGCCGAGAGAGAGGTTCATGTTTTCTATTAGAGGTATTAGTGGTTTTCTCAAGTGCTAAAATCAAGAGGAGTAGAGTGATCGCAAGGAGGACATACGCAAACACTGCGTCGCAGCCCCCTTCAACAAGTTATCAATCGTCGCACAAACCACCACTCTCTTGCCCGAACTGTGCACGCCGAACCCACCGATCTCGACCCCATGCTTTCCGCTGATGTTCTTCACGCTCGGCGGCTCGCCGGTAACCTTGACCAGGCGCTCTCCCGCGTAGCGCTCCTGGTACAGCTGCCTGATATCGCGGCTAGTCATGCTCTGCTTGAGCGGGAGACTGATTGTGTGGTGGATCCCCTGGAACCAGACCGCGACGTGCGGGACAAAGGCGACCTCGACGCCGAGCTGCGTGCTGATCTCGCGCTCGTGGATGTGGTCCGTCAGACTGTAGGGGATGATGTTACCGGTCAGGTTGGCGACGTCGTTCTTGGGGCTGGGCTTGGTGCCTGCGCCGGAGTACCCGGACACCCCGAACACGGTGGGCTGGCCACCGAGGAAGGGGACCAGCGGAGCGATACCGAGTTGGGCCGCGGTGGCGTAACATCCGGGGTTGGCGATGCGGGTCGCTTGGGCGATGTCGGATCTGTTGACGAGTTCCGGGAGACCATAGGTCCATCTGCTGTCGAAGCGGTAGTCGGCGGAGAGGTCGACGATGACGCTGTTGTGAGGGCCTCTGCCTTCGTTGACGGCGTCGACGAACGGCTTGCAGACCCCGTTGGGGAGGGCCATCACCCAACAGTCGATCTCGCCAGCTTCTTCCATGCGGCGCACGTCTTCGGGGGAGAGGTTCTCGTACGTGATACTCCGCTTCTCGTAGCCCTTGAGTTGTTGGCCGGCAAGCTCACGAGATGAGACGTGGCGGAGATCCATATTTGGATGGGCGTTCAGGAGGCTGATGAGAGCTTGCCCGGTGTATCCTCGCGCCCCGATCAAGGCAACCTTGGCTGGTCGGGTGTTGGAAGAGTTCTTGGCGCCCAAAGGAGGATTGGGGTTGGTGGTGGTGGCATAGCCCCGGGACGAAGTAGCAAATGCTCGGGAGGTGCGTGAAAGTGTCGTTTGGGCAGATGGCCGGTGAGCGGAAGTAGAGAGAGCGCGCGCTTGTTGGCGTTGCGGCGGAGCACTGTGGTGCGACGCACTCATTCCACTCGCTGCTCTCGCAGCACGGCGGAGACGCTCTTCCAAGTTGGCGTCACCGAGCATAGCACGGCCGTGCTTGGTAAACTCGGTCATCAGCTCCTTCACCTCCTCACTGTTCTCGATCCCATACCAGAACATGACCTCGCCGTCCTTGGAAAGACTGCCCTCCGCCTTGTCAAAGAACCAGGTCAGGTTCTCGTCATCCTCCTTGACGGTCCAGACGAGCTTCGGGTTGTCCTTCTTGATCGCAGCAAAAACGTTGTCCGCTACGTTGGTCAACCAGCCAGCCTTGGTGATGGTGAAAGTGGCCAGGTTGGCCAGGGTCGTCTCGGACGAAGGGGGAAGCACAATAGCTAGAGCGTCCATGGGTTCGTCGAAGTAGGCTTTGAACTCCCGCTTCTTCAACCCCTCTACATATCTGTCGACTGTAGCCTTGGCATCCAGTCCCTCGCGGTCTCTCACCAGGACATCCTTGAGCTTCTCGATACTCTCAAATTGCGTGACGGCGGTGGTGGTCGACAGTTTGTTGCCGCGGCGGATGAGAGTTCCAGCCCCGGTATCCGTAAAGAGCTCCTTCTGGAGATCGGCGGGGTGGATGATCGCCACGCTGGACGTACGTGGGAGCCCGTCGAGCAGCTGCTTAGTCTCCTTGATCTTCAAGCGCGTTCCATACCGGCACCACCACTGTGACATCAAGTGATCGTACTCCTCATCCAAGTTGATAGCAGAGATTTTCTCCTTGGTATCAGCATTGAACAGTCCTCCCTTCTCAGAGAGGTACACGATCTTCAAAGGCTGCAGCTCCCGGGCAAGCTCGCCAGCCGCGACATCGGCATTCACGTTCAGGACCTGTCCCTCGGGCGTCTCAGCCATCGAGGTCAGGATCGGCAGACATCCGGCATTGATAGCCGCCTCGATAGGTCCCTTGTTCACATTGTTGATCTTGCCCACCAGGTTGTATTTAGCCTGGTCCAAGTAGTCGGCGCCAAAGACACCAGAGGTGATGGGGCGCGCCCGCACTCCCAGCTCCTCGAGCTTCTCCACCAGCTTCAAGTTCTCCTCCAGGAATAGCTTGCGGGCCACCGCCAGCGTCTTGCCATCCGTAACGCGGATACCCTCTTCGAATTGCGGCTCCACCCCAGCATCCTCCAGCAGCTTGTTCAGTTGTGGTCCCGCGCCGTGCACGACGACGGGGAAGAGGCCGACGTGGTTCAGGAAGGCGAGGGCGGAGGTCAGGGATTCGAGGTGTTCGCTGATAATAGCTCCTCCGACCTTGATCACCGCGAACTGCTGCGACGACACAGAGCTGAAATGCGAGAGGTACTGCTGCACCTCGCGCTTCGAGCCGATGTTGCTCAGCAATTGCACGACCGTCGACCGCGTCGACAGACTGCTGGATGGGGCAGAGTATGGCCTTCTCTGGCAGAGAGCAGCAGCCGTAGTGGCCTTGGGTAGAGTGCGAGAGGGCAGACGGCATGCTCTTCTGGCGACTGCGCTGGCCGTGGAGCGTAGGACTAGCATGGTGGGTGTGGTTTTGAGCGGAGATTGATGCACGAAGATAGATATTTAGGTTTGGGAGGGAGTCCTGGTCTTCCAGCTCCTGTAGAGCCAACAGGTCGATTGTCCCACGCTCGAATTCGTCCGCGATTATCTCATGAAGGTGGTGGTGAGTTGGGTGTAGCTCATTGAAAATTGCTCACTGGAGGGGTCTTTGTCAGTACTGGACCGAAAGAGAAAAAAAAAAAAAAAAAAAAAAAAAAAAGTCGTGCTCGCTCGGGTAAGAGAGAAGAGGGACGAGAAAATATGTGTAAGGCAAGAAACCTCGCAGCTCGAATTTCAATGGGCAATCTCGCTCTTATTAGAAGAGCAAAGACATGAATATTGCAGAGTTCGTTCACTACTAGCCCGGGTGAGCATCATCTACTGGTGTGGGGAAGCCGGTAGCGGGATTCAAATTCTTGGCCCAGCAGCCATCAAGTTTTCACCTTGTGCATCATGGAGCTGCAGGAAAGGTTTTTTGTTTTCTTTCATCAGGGCACCGGCAGCATCAGACCACTAGCAGACCCCGAATAGAAAGACGTAAATCTGTTAGCTGCAGGGTTTTGTGGCTACAAGATGCTATTATTTGGACCTTGTTGTGAGAATTTTCTTGCTGCAGTCAGGTCCGGACCTTCTTTGCAACCTCTGAGCCTGGCCTTCCAAGTGCCTTGTCGTGCCTTGCTACGCCATGCCTCGCCGCTACCTCGTTGCCTACTATCTGCCTGGGGACCGAGTCCAAAGTGGAGCTACCATACCTTAGTTGCCCCTTGAGCAGTGAGAGAACACTTGCGAACTCGGATCGGATCGTGGTGGGGGCTGGTATTGAGATTTCCATGTATGCCACCGGAGAGCAGAGGGTCGCAACGAGATAGGCAAATGGCGTAACGCTTTACAATATCACTAGGAACCAATAGATACATCCCCCTCCCCAGTGTCATGATATCTCGAATAGCTCCCCTGGGATTCCTACATGATACAAGAGTGAAGGACCATCCACAGGTCCGCCTGTCCTAGATTGCAAGACAGACGAGCCGACAAGGTCCTCACGATATTGCTGCGCCTTGAAAAAGCGCAATAGAAACCGTCGTAAATTCCAATTACAAAACACAACTCCAAACCATCGCTCCCAGCCCTTCATTGATCCTGCCTGCTCGTTGCCAGCGAGAGTAGGGTCGCATGCAGACAGGATCCCGAACAATCCCCCGCGCCCATGAACCACTCGTACAAGCGCACGCGTTGGCCTTCGCATCCGCTTGCCGCTCTGCTATTTGATCCTCGGCAGATTTATCTGGTGGCCACAACTACGGGATCGTTAGCGATATTCTGCATCTGGACTGGACTGCCCATACCCGATGGGACGATAATGACAATGAGCAAGATGATTATCCCGCCGATCAGGCACATTCGCATCTTCATGTCTGGAACAAGGTTAGCTCGATTACGAGGCTTGGTACGGAATGTCTGCCATACCTTTCCACCACATCTGCTTGCGAACTCTGTTGGCTCCTCGGCGGAAGCCTTGTGCGGATACGGCGAGATTGTCGGTTTTGTCTTGGAGGGAGTCGAGACGTTCGCCACGTTGGGAGACTTTGTTAATGTTCTCACGCATCACACCGACGGTATCGTCAATTTGCTGTAGAGAATACCTGTCAGCCCGTGTCCATAAAATTTGACGATCTGAATGTTCGAAGGCCGTGATATCGTCCAGTGCCAAGGATGAGAAATTGCCCCCTGGCAAGTGTTGATGAGAATAGCCGGCGATACTGTTCCAGCTTTCGCAACTCCGTTGTCCGCAGGAGATCGTTGTCCATATGCGTGTCATTATCTCTGCCGTTGGCATCGATGCCGCTGGCGCCAGCAAATTTGCACGATCTTAAAAACCTTGCCGCAACGCCCCGATCACGACGCCCCGATCACTATCTGAAGGTCCCCATATCATCCTTTCAGATTCCTAGAGCCATGCTACCGCCCGTTCGGAACAACCCCCAAACCAGTTCTGCTTCGTACCAGGGTTTCCGGTCGCCTCGTCGTTGTCGCGCGGAAGCTTCGGGGATCACCATCGTCACCGTCGCATCGTCCAGGACACGCATGTCGGCCCTTCCACGTCGCACACCTCGGAATGTAGAAATGAACTTACAGCTTGTAGCGCAGCGGTCCTCTGATTGCCTGGAGCCGCATTCCCCCCCGCGGGCGCCTCTCCGGCTGGGATGTAGGGATCGTAGGGTCGGTCGCCGGCGCTGGCCATGGTGAAGGTTGGTATCGAGTTGGTGGAAGGGAGGCTCGGAGGGTTCGGAGAGAGTAGGGAGAGTATTCAGATGCTGTCGTTTGCAATTTGATTACGTTGAGAGTGTGGTGTGGTGATATGTTGTGAGTAGGATGGCTGATGTTGTAAAGGTGGCTGTAGAGTTTAGGCTGGGCTGGGTCGGAGGTGGCTTGTGGAAGCTGCGAAACGGGAGGCGGGAGAAGAGAGTCTGAGGTATTTTGGGACAGGTAGGTAAGGTACGGCGGCGTGAACGTGACGTGGTTTTTTTTTTCAGTCGATCAAATGGTAACGGTGACCGAGAGGCAATTTATACATTCTATTCTTAGGAATTCACATTCAATCCTTCGACCTGCACCGACGTACGTAACCAATGGCCGCAGAGATCTAGGCACGTGACCGTGACTGTGGCTGTGATTCTTGGGTGCTTGGATGCCCTGACACGGAAGCCCGGTCAACCTGTACAATGGAATGGCGGCGGGATGGTGTGAAAGAAGCTATCCAAATCTTCCCCGATGGATGTGCCTTGTTCCATCAATCTCCCACTTCATTGAGGTGCACAACCAGACATCACGTAAAGGAATTTCATGTGATATTTGTACAGTGGTTGTACATTTCGAAATGATGAGTGAACCCGGGCTCATTCATCTACGCCTCTCTGGGAAAAAGACCTTCTCCTCATTCGCATCCGCCGTGGGCTGTCTGCGCGGTGAGTGGGCACGTGGAACGGTTTCTTTTCTTTCTCCCATTGTTTAGAAGTGTATTGAATCTGTATTCCCAAGCATAGCTTATGGTTTTGGATTGTTGGGTTGAACACAAGGGGTTCGTAGCCTATCGATGACAAGGGCACAAAAATTGGGCCACAGAGCTTCGAGGTTGTTTGAAGGCGGAGTGATTATACTTCAAGTATATCCCTAATCGATTCTTCGAGTAGCTGGTTCGCCGGCTCCCTAGCTCGAGGCAGCTCGCTATGGTGAGTTGGGTGGTAAAAGTGGGAGAGCGAACGAGATCACCAACATTCTAGACTAATTTAGCCTAGCGTCCTCTACTTGCGGCGATAATAATCATGCGCCATGTAGAGTGGCTGTCAGGATACGAAGTAAAAGGGTTAAATCGAAGACTTTGTAGCAGAGCAAATATTCGTAAGTAAGCAGTTTCTAAGGGGCCGAAAGCGCGCGCGACACTTACTGCATGAGCCAAGCTTGCGCATCGCTTCCGTACTGACCAGGCTCAAGTTTATACGACTGGCGAGGTAAGCAAGCCTCTGGATCTCTTTTTCCTTTGGAGCACAGTGCATCCACACCGAGCCATGCTAGTCGGAGTTGACCATCACAACGCTGGTTAAGGGTAAATCCACTGGAGAGTAAGGAAAAACCAAACGACTCGGAAAAGAGGGAGCGAAGCAAGCGGAACCCTCGCGGACTCGAAGCAAGCGCTGCAAATTCAAGAATTCTACTGAGATGGCTGTTCTACATGCATGAATATATTTCGAGTCCGGTGGATCACGCTCCAACCAGGTTCCTAGCCATTTGGCCTTACACTGTGTATTTATAATCCCAACTGCTGTTTCTTAAGTAAACCTGATAATAGGATAAAGGATTTGTGGATTTGGGGGTTCACCGCACTATTAAAAACAACCCAACGGCAGTAGGCCTGGTTTGCATTATTTCGAGTACGGCGCCCCACAGAATAGCAATCCACCACCGGACGGCAAGACCACACATTATTTATAGTTCGAGCATCAAATGCGACCAGCGACAGGGCCAGAAATCTCATCCACCATACTCGCGACGAGAATCGGGTTTGAGGTTAGGAATTCATGGATTTTTGAAGCATTGATGTTCTGGCTATAAATTAACGTGTAACGGCGTGCGACTTACAGGATTGTGGCTCTCCACGCTGGTTTGGATCCAGCGTACTCGAAATCACTCACAGGAAGGAAAACTCTCTGCACGATACTTTTCTCGTCAGCCAAACCAACACCATATTGATTGATTTCCAAGGACGGGATAAATTGGCTTTGCAAGGCCGAATCGACAATTACTTGTATCTGCTGTTTTCTTTGGCCTTCGGGGCGGTACAAGGATATGTATTCAATAGCGAAAACCTTTTTTTTTTCCTCTGGAATCCGCCGAAGTATGAGTATTCGTCGAAGTATGGCTCATGCATCCCCCCCCCCACGGCTCTCAACTACCCTTACCTTAACTTAAACCTGGAGCCAGGTCAGTGGGGGAAGATATTGCCAGCCATCTGCCGTCAGATATCCAGCAGTCGCTTGTGAGGGAGGCCGGGCTGGCCTGGTTCGAATAAAGATGCTGATCCATCCCTACATAAAGCATAAGACCCACCGAGTGCAGGAGTGCCGGGAAGGCTATTTCGATTCGGGATGAAGTACGAAGTACTCGAAGTACTCGAAGTAGTAGTAGTCGTAGTAGTCGTAGTAGTCGTAGTAGTCGTAGTAGTCGTAGTAGTCGTAGTAGTCGTAGTAGTCGTAGTAGTCGTAGTAGTCGTAGTAGTCGTAGTAGTCGTAGTAGTAATATTGTCGGCACACCGTCGAGATCGGTTTTTCAAACAACCAGCTCGAGGTTTGTTTGGATTTCCAGAAAATCCACCATGTCGACAGCTGACGCAAGGAATCCTCTCCTTCCACTACGCTTGGAGTCAACTGGATGATACCAACTCATATCTTTCGCTGCTCTCAGTGCATCTCACCCCTTGGTATCTGAAAGAAATAGAGTTGTCTCGGCATGACCGAATACAGTTTTTCCCCTCTCCCCTCCCATTCCCCCCTGGTCCCGTCGTCATTCTCGAAGGGGAAGAAGCAATTCTCCCGACCAGGAATGAGACCAGGTCGGGCTTAGTGTGACCTGCAGTTCGGTTCTCATTTATCACTTATCATCTCCATCTTTTTCTTCTCTGCATCGACATCTCCTTCATTCAGTCCCTTGTGGTAATTGTTCGAAAAAAAAAAAGAAAAAGAAAAAGAAAAAAAAAGAAGAGTTCTGGATCATCAAGCTTCTCATCACAGTACCGCCGTTGGAAGACTAACAGGGGTAGTAGCTTCACACAAGGACCCAACTGAGTCCGGTCCTTCCCTTGCACATTATGAACTCGTCATCTTCGTCGTGGTAAACAATCCCAAATCCGCATTCCTTTGCAGGCATAACGCACTCGTTTTGGAAGAGTTGATCGTCCATATTCTGCTCTCGGAGCATACCCCCGCAGCACGTTTGGCGGCACCCGCCATATTCTCACGAATATAACTACTCGAGCCGAAGAAGAGAGAAAATGTTTTAATGAGGCAGAGCGTCATCGGTATATATTTTTGGGGAACGAAACCATTCATTCCTTCAGGGTATCGTCGCTGCGCGACGTCATCAAACCGATTTTGAAGGTATCGAGCAGCCCTCGCATGTACCTCGCCCGCGAGGCACATCAGACCTCCTCAACCTCACGATGCGGCCGTCGAGCAGTTGGCTGAGGACGGCTCTGGCGTTCGCAACCGGAATTCATGTCGCCAATGCTTTGACATTGGATTTAAGCTCTCCCGGTAAGTGGCAGCAGTTGTGCGCGGCACGGACAGCACATAATTCTTGGACCTCTTGGCTTACGGTGAACAAAGCTTCCATCAAGTCTGTGGCGAGCACACTTGCTTTCGATATGATGGTTTATTACAACGGCAACCAGACAGGAGGAACGCCTGGAAACCTCCCACCACCTTACTACTGGTACTGATACCAACCGACCATTCCAGACTCTCTCGCTCGACATACTGACAAGATGGCAGGTGGGAAACAGGGGCCATGTTCGGCGCCATGGTTGGTAATGTGCTCCTGGAATTGCATACGGCCGTGCAACTGAGGTCCGCAGGCTAACCCAGCGTTCAGATTACTGGTACTACACAGGTGACGCGAGCTACGTCGATGTAACGACAGAAGCGCTGCTGTGGCAGGTCGGGCCCAAGAGAGACTACATGACACCTAACCAAACAAAGACCGAGGGGAACGATGATCAAGCATTCTGGGGTCTGGCAGCGATGACCGCAGCAGAGGTCAATTTCCCAAACCCGCCATCCGACCAACCACAATGGCTCGCGCTCGCCCAAGCAGTTTTTAACACGCAGGCTCCGCGGTGGAATACAGAGAAATGCGGGGGAGGCTTGAAATGGCAGATCTTTACGTTTAACAATGGCTACAATTACAGAAATTCCATCTCCAACGGCTGCTTCTTTAACCTCGCCTCGCGACTCGCGCGATACACCGGGAACAGTACGTATTCCGACTGGGCAGAAAAGACGTACGAATGGATGGAGAACATCGGTCTTTTGGACAAAAGCTATTACGTATACGACGGCTCCGACGATCTGATCAACTGCACGAGACTGAACCGCATTCAATGGACGTACAACGCCGGGGCGATGCTGCTCGGAGCAGCCACTATGTACAACCACACCAACGGCGCGGCGATCTGGAAGACGCGTGTAGACGGACTCGTCAAAGGTCTGGACGTCTTCTTCCCCAAAGACAACATCATGCAGGAAGTTGCCTGCGAGAACAACGGCCTGTGCAACGTCGATCAACACTCCTTCAAAGCCTACCTCTCCCGCTGGATGGCGGCCACGACCAAGATGGCGCCCTATACCACGGACCTCATCATGGCTAAATTGGCGGCCAGCGCCCGGGCCGCGGCCCTTCAATGCTCGGGCGGGGATAATGGCCGGACATGCGGCTTGAAATGGACCATGGGCGCTACCTGGGACGGCGGCTACGGCGTTGGCCAGCAGATGGCGGCACTGGAGGTCATCCAAAGTAATCTGATCTCCGAAGCTACTGGACCGGTCACAAATGCCACGGGCGGGACGAGTGTCGGGGATCCGAGCGCAGGCTCTGATTACTCGAATACGTACAACCCGATAACGCCGGCGACGACGGGCGACAAAGCCGGGGCGGGAATCTTGACGACTCTGATGCTGGCGAGTTTCACTGCCATGATATGGTATATGAATGTCGGAGAATAGAAGCGAAGCCTGAGGAGGCTCTCCTCGTGGCGGCCTTGAGAGAAGCTGCGTGTATTTTCTATCCGGTGCGGGTTTGTATATATTGCTTAGGGCGGTGTTGGGGACTGGGGGTCCGGGTCCCGGGTCTGGGTCTGGGTCTGGGTCTGGATCAATCGTGGGTAGGCGGCGTTGGACTGCTGACGGAAAGGCAAACTGGGAGCGGCTTGGGAAAGCTCTAGTCGGGGGCCCAAAAAAGAACAGATCGACAGCGATGAGATAGATCATTTGTGGCGTGGCGATAGGGCATGAAATGAGGGATGGATAATCTAGCTATGTTTGTCAACAGCATCATGAAATGACTGTCATCTTTTCAGATTTTGAATCCGGGAATCGCAAGCTCTGTCTGCCGCAGCGTGTAAGTTAAAGTCTCGACGTCTCCAGTACCGAAAGAGAAGACAGAAGCTCACGGGTCTCGCCTGGCGCTCCAACCCTTGCTGACGTGGTTCCTTTCCCCGGCGTCGACATCGTCCCAGAAGCCGCTGACACTCTCTCTTCCATTCTGGACCCGGCCATGCGTTACCGCAACGCGGCCACTGGGCGGCTGTGTACCTGGAGGGGAACACCGCGTCGAAGCTGTCCGACCCGGTCATCCCCGAGCCATCAACCCCCCCTTCGAGGATCTGGCCAGCGGACAAAGGGTGGGGGTGACGAGAGGCGTGGAGCTAGCTATACGCGGCGGTACGGCTCGGAGGCTCTGATGGCCGAGGTAGATATAGAGAGAGAGGTAGATATAGAGAGAGGGGGGGGGAGAGAGAGAGAGAGAGAGAGAACCAAATTCCCGAGCAACTGCAGCGAAGAAGATGTGACGGATGACAGTCTGGCCAGCCAGATGTGATTTTGCGACCTGGATACCCCGGCGCTTCTGTCCAGCTGAGGCGCCAGGGTGGATGGATGGATGGGAAGAGGAGAACCGTTTGTGCTTGTGGGCGGCGGCTGGGGTTATGATCACTGGATAAAAATTTATCTATTTATTTATTTATTTATTTACTTTTTTATTTTGAGAACGCAGTTGCTTTGGTGTTCCTCACTCGTCTGGTGACGAGTATGGGAATGCGACTGATTGAGCTGCGTCGGTGGATCGCTTCCATTGTTGACGTCGCTTAAGAGAGAAGGGGTCGTACTGTAAGCGAGCGTTTCTCTGGGCTGAAGAGCGTGAGCTGTACTGGACTGGACTGGACTGGATTGCTGCAGGGACGATTATTATCTGTCAGGGGAGTGAATCATACCGCGGATACGGATTTTGAGATGTGTAGTGAGCATGTTGGCTGCACTCTCCGCCCTTTCAGTCGTCATCTACAGGCCCCAATTGTGACATCTGCCTCAACGACTCCCGTAAACAAATGACGCGGGTCTCGCTGCTGTCGCAACTCCAGCCAGGGTCGGCGTTACGGGTCTGACCCTCTCGGTATGAAATATTGGCTGCGCAGCGAGTGGCAAGCCTGCTGCGAAAACACGGCTCAAGAAACGTAGCGGTCCAGCCGAACCACCGGGGTCGAAACGTAAACATCAAGCCTCCAATCGCCACCGGGAGATACACGCGCGCCGAGTCAGGGCTTGCCGTGAGCGGCTCCCAGAATTCCAGCATGTCGGGGGATGGCGGCCGGGATGGGAGGGCGACCGGAAACGACGCCGATAAACATCTCGAGAGATGGCTGTGGTCCAATCGCGGCACTCTGGTCACGCTCTTCCCGGACGACGATGACGGGGGATACCTCTCACATCAAGCAGACCAGCCCGTAGACGAGAGAATCAGACAATTGGCGATGGCAGAGATCATGGGTTCCGCAACGAGCAACTCCCCAGGCCGCGCCCAAACGGGTGGTAACAATCGTTTGCGGGGGAGGCTTGAGATCTGGGTATGGGTTGCCAGTTTCTTTTCCGAGACGTGGCGCTCTTCACTCCAGCAGTAGTGGTGTATGAGCTTTGGGCAGACAGCATGTCGACAGTCCGCTTTTATTGCAAACCACATTGGCCTAGGTGTGTCCCCTCCATCTCCAGCCAAGATGCAGACTGACAAGCAGCGCGGCCCCAACAGTTGGCCTCAGAGTAGGCGCTGCGACGACCACGAAGAACTAGTCAGCTAGTAGTCCAGCACACGTAATAGCAGCTTACAAAAATCTACAGAAAGTTACAGCCGTGCCTCGGGTCTCCGACTCTCATAACATCTCCCAGCGCTGCCGAAGCAGCGTGAACAGGAGCCGATCCAATAAATCCCAGAAGACAACCGAGCAATCATAGCAGTACATACACTCTTTCTGACGGCAGTGCTACTGAAGAGGAGATCAAAGCAGAAACCTTCTCGGAAACACCGGACTTCTTCTTGCCCCGAAGTTCCGAGACTGGAGCCCGCGAGAACTAACCAGTACCAAGCTGCACGACAACAGGCACGAGATGTTAGCATGCGCAGAGACTTAGTGGCCCAGAAGCACATCTGAAGCCTTTCCTAAACCGCTGTACCTAGGGGGAGAATCGCATCTGTTTCCCAAACACCTACGTGCATATCCCGCGATAGAATCACCTGCCAGAGCGATCGTCCTCGATCTACGACTTGCTGCGACAGCCAGCAGTTCCAGCGGAGCCATTGGCGAGGCCGTATATCTATTTGACCAGCTCCCAGGGCGCTGTGTGTCGTCTGGTACCAGCCTAGTCGACGAGATCTGGCTCCGTTTCGGTACCGTGTCCATCCTCTTTTGAACGGAAATGCAGACTCTTTCGTTTTGGATAATGCTAGAAGATAGCAGAGTGGACGGTCTCTTTGATGGAACGTGATTCGGAGAGGGGGGTGGCGGATGAGAGTTTCGAGAATCCAGGATGGTTATGTTGAATGTCCCTCAGGGAGTCACGATTTGGCATTAAGACCTGCAGGGGCGCCCACGTATTCTGTCCGCGATTGATGGTAGCTGTGGAATGCTACCAAAGTATGATAACGAGCTACAATGGCATGAGAATGTACGTGTGGACTTGAGGTTAGTGCAGAGGGAACTGCACGGAAAGATCTGGATAGTCAGAGTCAACCTTACAGATACCACCCGAATCCTCTGACTTTGCAGCGCCCAGTGTCTGACGCCAGATTCAAATTAACATTCAATTCGTGACAGCCGACCTACCATAAGATTCGGCGCCAACGTGCAAATTGCTTGAAGGCAAGAACTGCACGCAAATACGGCGGATGCATACGTCCTTCCTTCGGCACCAGAGTCGGATAAGAGGGTTGGAGGATACTGCTGAACCATTTCATGACTACCAACAACATTGAATACCCTTCTAGGCCATCACCTACTGCTTCCACATCATTCTCCACTCAACTTACGGATATTAATTGCTGGATGAAGAAAAACCCATGGCGAGTCCATTCGCGTATTGACAATGTGCAAACGGAGAGCTTGGACATTCGAATGGTGGTGGGCGGTGACTCTGTCGGCATGGAACGGACATGATAAACTGAGCCACTCTCCCGATGGACGGCCGGGTATTGAAGATGGGGAGACGTAACCAGAAGGTGGTCAAGGCATGTTGAAGAATCATGGTCAGGTCTGTGAATCTCAACTATATCGCGACCTGTTGGTCATGAGAACTTCGTATGGAAGGATAGTGATTCTACTTGTGCCAAGTTATTTCATCATCGCTTCTAGTTTATCTTGCATGTCGCAGAAGATATTGATTGCCTTCGTAAGATTGTCAGTCATGTTGTTTCGACAGAGAGCGGAGTGAAGGCCCTACCTGTACAAGTTTCCGCTCTCCTTCACCGTCACCTCCACTGCTTCGGGTGAACGCAATTCTATACGCTGCCTCATCGTCTGCATAGGAGACGAACGGTTTCAGTCTGAGATCCTCTGGGTCTTGATCGAAAAGTGAAATTGTCGTGTCTGAAGTTGCTGGTGTAGTCGAGAGCTGCTGAAGCAGTCCCGGCGATATGGTAATATGATCCACGCCCGCCAACTCCATGATCTCAGTCGTGGATGTCAGGCTGGCTGGTAGAACCTGGGTCTTGAATTTATTGGCTCGGTAGAGCCGCTGTATTTGAACACATAGCTTTTGTGCCTTATTGTGATCAACGAACCTGTACAGGGTTGAATGCCGACCTGTGAAGAGCATGCAGAGAAAGCTTACCCTGCCTCGAAGTGTACCTTGAGCTCGTTGACATACGGAGCGATGTAATGACATCCAACTTCTCCTGCTAGAGACGCTTGCTCCATGGTGAATAAGGTGGTTGCCAGAGTCGTAATCTTACTGGTTTCTAGGATACGGCAAGCTTGGATACCCTGCCAGGTGCTCGGAATCTTGATACAGACCCGTGTCTTGTCGAAGAATGAGTCAAGATGGCCGAAAAGCTCGACAATTCCTGTTTAACTCAGTCAGATGCCAAGACGTATGGATTCCAACCGCCTACTGCGTGCACTCTGAACAGTCTTGTACGTGTCATACGAGTAATAAGGATTGGTCTGGACGTGGACGAAGCCAGTGACATGGCGAGAGATCTCCAGCTGCAGACTGACCATCTGGGAGTCATTAGAAGAAGTCAAGCGAAGTTCTCAATATAAATTTCAACCTACAGCAATCTCAACAGCCAGCTCGGTAGCAGATATCTCAAGAAATCTCTGTCCCAATTCTCTTGACAGCGAAGCGGCCCCTTCAATCTTCGACTTGTGCACTGGGTTTTGTAACTCGTGATACGCAATCGCCTTTTACAAAACGTGAGCTAGTTAACTTCTTGGCCTTAGGGAGCGAAGAATGGCTGAAGAGCAATGAGCCAAGAACCCATACCTGGTTCGACGTGCAGTCAACAAACAAACCGAGAGTTTTTGGAACTATTCCGAGAGTGTCAGTAGAAATTTCTAGGTTCATGTCTAGCTGAAGAGGAGACCGAGTTACCTTCCACATCCATAGTATCACAATCCACAATCGTACGGGACTGCATGAGCTGCAGAAGTGTCTGTTCGGGAGCCATATCTAACAATATTTGCTGGATTGTTGAAGAAAATTGAAAGATCGAGCACAGAAGTGTGCCTCACAGCCAAGAGGAGGAGGCCGCTATGTTTATAGAAAGCTCAAGTCTTATAGGAGAAATAATTTGAGGCTATGAGGCTCAGCAAGAGCCGAAGGCATACATCATTGGGCTCCCCGCACTCAGGCTGATGTGTTATCGTAGCCCTGATCACATCACTCTGTGAAGGAAGGTGAGCCGAGCGTAATGCGGGAAGACAGCAAACTGAACAGACGTACCATATATCATTAACTCATCGCTGACTCGCCACAGTAGATTGAGGTCTGAAATCTTCATCTCCATCAAAAGAGTCAGGCTCTGCAACAGCAGCTGGGGACATGTAAGAAGGGATTTGAAGCCAAGAGCTTGAGTGGTCCGTGCACGCTGGCAGTATTTACCTACTATGTCACGGATCCCAGGAGGAACTCCATCGCGCAACCTTTACATGCGAGAAAACCAGAAAAAACCCAGCGCAGCGATAATGACAACACGTATTCCAACGACCAACGCGCCTCGCCTCTCCACTGCCCCGAGCAGTATCAAGCCGCGACAGTTGGTATACAGCCCTTCCTGCTCTGCGTCCAGCCCGTTATCTAAAAGTCAATCGCAGAACCACCTGCACGCCCAACTCGCGCAACTCTCCGCAAACCTGGCGGATCTCGAGAATCTCTTGCGGATGACGAGCGTCCAAGCAGAAAGTATCAGGGGTCTCGGAGCTTGGCATGGCGGATTGTATGTTCAACCCTCAATCCATTCCCGGCCATCTTTTATTCTCGAGTTATCAGCAGAGCCGCCTGTTCAAATAAGGAACTTGGGCAATGTCTGTATGACCTATGCTAATCGTCGCTGCACAGATTTATGGCGGCTTCTAAAGTCCTTGGCGAAGAGACAATAACTGGTTCTTCGCCGGGACCGGGACAATCGCAGAGAAGTTCGGGAGGTGACGAGACTTGAGGAGGCATTCGTAGATCTCAAGGTCAAAAGTCGAGGGCGAAGGCAGACCAGCGAACCATTAAACTGTTACGATGCAATCCTGAACGCTACGGCGGCTACGGCGGGGGAAAAGCAGATGTGCGGTTCCGAAAGAAAAAGCGCAGGAAACTGGTGATAAGGATATGAGATATAAAACCGAGGTTCAGGCATGGCCACTATCATCGAGCCATGCGTGCTACTTATCTGAAGATTTGAGCCATCCCATGTCTCCTATGAAATCGGAGATAGCCAAGTTGAGGATTGACTGGGCGAATGATCTCTAGATAGCTTCCACTTGCTTGTTGCTGTCCATCGGCATCAAAATCTCAATACCAGTCTGGCCAGCAGGATTGCTGATGTGTAACAGCCCCACGCTTTTGCATTTTCTTGACTGGCTATTGTGAAGACCCCAATCGTCACCTGCCCTGCACTTATCTCTGAAGCCATCGTGAGATCTGGGCGTTAGCATGCTATCCAGGGGAGGTCACGGCAAAGTCGAATGAGCGTGCGTGCAGCAATCAATTGGGTCCCGGCAAACACGTTGCGGGTCAGCGTGGGCTGAGGCCTTGTCGTGATGGTCGTTCAGGATGTTATCATCGCCTTCACCGATGCGTCAAAGGCAAACATCTGCCCGGCCTGATAAGCCGCAATCTCACTGCATCTATAAAGATGTCGTGTGCCCGCCAGCTCAGGTCGAACAAACCGTCCTTCATGTAACTTTTACCTCGGCATCTGGTTATTGCATAGGATGATCACATGACTTGATATTGTTGGGAGACAAAGAAAGCCACAACAATTCTCTTCTGAAGCGACAACCACAGCCCTCTCTCCAGTCTCCGATGACCTCTACTTAAGCCAGCCGCGTCGACTCGTCTCGTTGAGCTGATCTTGTGTTCCCGAGCGACGACTGCACCGTTTCCTGTCCTGTTCACCGTACTCCCAAATCTCCTTTCGAACAGGCTCATCTCTTCCGCATGCAGGAATCCCCCAGCGCCCTGAATCCTTCAACCGCCCGAAGCCATCGGTAGCCGCGATCCAGAGATATCCCACCAGCCATTATGCAGCATGCCACCAGCTCCCTTCTCTCTGCGCGGGGGATGCCGAGCGACCTAAGCCGACCGTCCAGATGACTTTGTCCGGTCTTACCCCCACACTCTTCAATGGTTTCGTACGGCCCCATCTTACTGCAGTGTCACACATTTTTGCTGTACCCCATGAGGATTCTTCGGTGAACTGGCGACTCTCACCCGCGTCTGCCGGATAAGGTCTCGGATGCAACGCATTTGATGCTACGGAGCATGACAACTTGTGACTGACCCCCACCCAGATGTTACCAGCCAGAATCACGAGCTATGTATGATAGGAACCGCGCGCAGACTCGATCTTCCGGCAACTTGAGAGATGGCGGGAGCGCGGAACAGGGTTACCACGCACCTGGGGCAGTCATCTGGATTTTGGAAACCTTGATTATTTCGCCGAAGCAGCGTTCGACATGCCGGAGTGCCTCCAGCCGTACTCGACCAGTGCAGGAATATTGCAGCAGGGCAGGCCCACAGGAGAAGCTCTCCATGCCTCAAAATTACATGCATACAGCCCCCAGCGTGCTCTGACTGGCTGCTTTCAACGACAGAGCAAGAGGTCTGATGAGCAATATTGGATGATGTGATTTGAATCGTAGATGCAACTCTCCAGAGGGTTGCTCGGGCGATTTCCTACCTGTCAAGGATTGCGTCATTCTCCATGAACATGAAGGAAGATCCGCTCTTCCAGGTCATGGTACCAGGTGGGAGAAGTCTCAGGTGTGACTACTGTGGCAAGACAACTGCATCATCCCTGATGTTGAAGTCTGGGCGTGGAAAGGTAGGCTCCTCGCGTTTTGCGCCTGCTCCCAACTACGAGTATTTGCAGAGTGAGTTCAACATGGAATCGCTTGCAAGCCTTGATGCGACTATCAATATTTAGGGTTCTGGCCGTACCATTCTTAGCAGGGAGCGGCCGCCTCTTCAATATCCAAGAATATGTTCCGTGCGTGATGCGTGATCTCAGTCATGAAGTTCGCCGCGGTGCAGCGACCACTTCTCTTGACATGACCGGTTGTGGAGCTGATCGCAACCTCACCCGAGTCAGAGAGTCGGATCTTGAGCTGGTCCGGGTCAACTCACCGTATCGCGCCGGTCGTGATGCAGTGGAGAAGTTTTTATGTTCTTCGGGAGACTCCGGGTCAGGCCTTTGGGTTGGCCTGCAATCGGACCGGCGGTTACAGATGAAGCTCGTCCGCCGCGCTGGTAATCAAGCCATCGCTTCTGTCACGCCCCACCCAACTGCTTCTTCGCATATCGATTTTACCAGGCCATCGACGACGAGGCGGCGGCAGCGGGTATTGCACATCCCAATAAACTGTCCAATGATGGCCTGGGATACCACAATGCAGTACTCTGTACCACAGTGTACTTGGCCATCACCATCTGTTACACTAGCGAGCCGTGCTACTGGGTGCTTGTTCAAATGTGCATGGCGATTGCCGTGCAGGCTATTCTAGAACCAGGTGCGTCGGGTGGGCCTCTTCGGCGTCCTCACCTTGGACAACAAACGCAACTCGGAGTATCTGGAGAGTAGTCGTAGTAATGTACTATTTTCATTTGGAGCCAACGCAACGCAGCGCACATGGCAAAACGCAGGTGTTTGCTAGGAGGTGATGGTCACTGGGGGGTGCGCGGCGTTAGATAACAAGCAGCCGGATTATTCCAGAGGCAGAGGGCTCAGGGATAGTGAGAGTTCCTCTCGTCTTGGAGATCCGAACCCCCCTTGTCGTAAGCCCAAGGAATGACACGTGAAAGTACATCGAACCTTAAACCTCCTCCAGTGGCCGCCACACGGACGGAGCTACGCCCGGATCCAATCCCATGGCCTAGTTATGCGTCCGACGACGGAGGGGTCGGATGCATTGACGGATATGCTGCAGATAAGTAGGTGCGAAAACTTGGGGCGTTGTTTATTACACATATGTTTTAGTCTCGCACATGTATATATGTATACATGTTCACGTATGTAAATTCCCCCTACCCAGTGAGCGGTGAACAACAGGCTTTCTCGCAGACTCGAAAGTTGATATTCTCTCTCGCGCCCCCTTTCTTCCAAAAAAGAAAAATAACATAAAAAGAAAAACTTCAACTTTGCATAGATCGGTAGATAGATAGATAGATAGATAGATAAAAAGGGGAAGTATACTGTGTGTTCACGACCCTCACAGTACAGTACAGTACAGTACAGTACTCCGCATTCTCAGCCGGCTGCGAAATTTCACCTCCACTGGAGGAGACACGCATACCGTCCAAGGTCAGGACCAAGGATTGAGAATGAAAAGCCATGTGCTCTGTAGAAAGAGAAAGAGAGGGAAGAAATAATCTGTACAATTACCAAGTACATGCACAGATATATAGGCCCTGGAGAGAATAAGAGCCTGGAGTTCGGATGGCACGGCACATATGTGGGTGTTTACTCTCCTGAAGACTGAGCACTGAGGACCGAGGGCCTCCAAGTTGCGTGTCTCTCGGTCTGCTCGGCACGTCGCGAGTTGGGGGTTCCTAGAGTAGAAAGGGTTCCCGTCTGCGCAGAGGCGTAGAGACGCATGTCCGAGTATGTGCCATTGTGGTCGGTGCGGGTAGAGTACTCGCACAGTACGCGTAGGGAACGGGCTTCTGCCGAGGCTGGATCCGGCAACTCTTGGTGGTGTTTTTGCTTTGTGACTGTCGAACAGGAAGAGGGGCGGAGGACGTTGGCGAGTCAAGCGCGCGTCGGGTCGAATCCATCTCGGGGGTAGTATAGTAGCATTGTTTTTTTTTTGGTGATATTTAGGCGAGGTCTGCTGACCCTGACCGTGTGGCAGGGAGGATGGAGCTCTAGGAGGGGCTCTTTTCCTTGTGTTTTCTTCTTTACCCTTTGTGCACTTCCTATTTCTTCTTCGGTATTTTTTCTTTTTATCCTTGCGAGCTGGTGGAAGAGCAGTACATTAGCGCGAGACTCGACTGTCAAATGGCAACTCGCTCCCCCTCCACCTGCGAGCGGTACATACAAGGGGGTTGGCAAGGGTGCAGAAACCAGAAGCATGTTTAAAGCGGCGGCGAGGATCGTGGCTGCCATGCTGTGCCAGGGTAAGGCAATAATGTACTTCGGTATGTAATCCCACGGTAATTGAATTCTGAATGCAGAGGTACTCGTACGGTCGAATAGTCCCTGGGGCCAAAGGATCTCAACCCCCGGTCTTGCTTTTGTTGTGATTCTCATCTTGCTTCGGTCTTGGTGGACCCCATCGCCCATGCGAGGTTTCGGCGGATGTTGATACGCAATAGCACATGCTGGATGAAGGCTTCGTGGGGGAAGCCCTTGAGCGGAGGAAGAGGAGGGTTGAGTCGATCGAGTCGGCACGCTGCTGCCATTGCGCATATACCGCCAGGCGCGTCAGACGCGTGGGGATAGAGTTGGAGAGGTGAGATGGAGCAGGGAAAGGGAGATGACATGACAGATTGATGCTGGTGCTGTGAGGACATGATCCGTTCCTGGTTGTTCCTGGTCTCTTCTCGATGGTCTTCCCATCCGACCATCTGTACCTCATTTTGACTTGGTGATATTCATTCTCGCCTCGTCATATACCGTTGCTCCGAATTGTTTTCCAGCCCCAGTCCCTGCTCCCCTTCTCCGAACCAAGGCCATGTCGTATACAGCAGGGGGAGCGGACAAGTAATTGGCATCAAGAGAAGAGACGAGGCAGCGCTTCTTTCTTCGCCATCTCTCTCTCTCTCTCTCTCTCTCTCTCTCTGTCGCAGGTGCAGGCTGATAACCCGGGTTATTGCTGCTGCTGCCGCCGTATAAGTACGTACATACGTAGTGGGTATTGTACGTAGTAAGTATGATTTTGTAGACTACTTCGTATTGTCGCAGCCACCCCTCACCCCACCCAAGCAGCCATCTTCCACACCAGACATGGGTGCTCGCTCGGTACAACTCGCTGGTTGATGAAAAGCCTGGTCGGTGGTTGCGCTGGGGGACGGAGGGGGAGGGGGAGGGGGTGAGGGGCGTGCCACACCCCTAGGGCTTGTTCCATTATTACCTATTGTTCCCTTCACTCTGCTTCCCTCCCTCCACAATCAGGCCGGAGACCCTCCGTCCCTCCAGAGGGCCGCATCATGGGAGGCGAGAAGAGAAGTGAG
Source organism: Diplocarpon rosae (assembly GCA_032760415.1). Taxonomy (NCBI): domain Eukaryota; kingdom Fungi; phylum Ascomycota; class Leotiomycetes; order Helotiales; family Drepanopezizaceae; genus Diplocarpon; species Diplocarpon rosae. Next base: position 273,371 of record JAUBYV010000005.1, read on the forward strand.
AGGTGCAGCGAGAGGCGGCGAGACGGGACCAGGTTTTGACGGCTGCAGAGAGATGGAGAAGGAAGAAGTGAGAAGAGGGGGGGATAGAGGAGAGAAGAGAGAGAAGAGAGGAGGGAGAAAATATTTGGACCTTGCTGCGAGTCTTTTGTACTGCTAGTCGTCTATGGCCAGGAATCAATCCAACTTGTTTGTATACATACACTCATCAAATAATTTAATTCCCTCCTCCAAAGTCCTTCTGTACCATACTATCTATCTACTCTACCCTCGTCGGCTCCGATATTCCGGACCGGACTGAACTGCACCACTACATTGTTAATTTTTTGTCCTCCTCCACCTCCTACCACTACTACTGTACTGTACTGTACCTCGGCCTTGGGGCGGGCGTCGACGAAAATAAATCCACACACATCGATCGCATTCCCATCACGAGAAAATCGCGAACTTTTGAAGACTCTCTTCACCTAAGATCATTTAATATTACTGGTACCGTTAGGTGCGCACTACCACCGTCGATACACATACCGATACCGACTCCAAATCCCGACAGCGAAGTCGAGACGGTCGAGTTTCCCGTTCTCCAGCCCGCGCCGAGTCCCTCCTCCCAGTCACCCCTCTCTGCTACTGCACAGCACATCCCATCCCGTCGCATCCCATCGCATCCCATCCATCCCATCCTTAAACGTCCCATCCTCAACCATCCTTAATCATCCCACGCAAATCCTGCGCGTCACCACCGGGCGCCCATCCGCTTTTCCTCTTCTTTCCTCTGCCTCTGCCGTCTGGCCTCCAGCACGGCTGATTCGCGGTTCACTTCTCATATTACGATCCAGCACATCCCCTCGGGTTGACGTCGCCAGCCGCCTGCGTCTGATTCGCGCCCTCCCCGATCAGATTACGAACTATCCGACTACCCTACCCTAACAACCCTCCCCGCGCGGGTGAGCGAATACGGAGAGGGAGAAAGACAAGGAGAGAGCGATTATTCTGCAGTCGTGGGATCAGGAAAGCAAAGGAAAGCACCCAAATCATCTGTCACAGGTTAAATACACTCGAGTCAATTTTACTTGCTTCACCAGCCACTACCTGCCTCAGCAATCTGGGCGAGGACTTCATCCACCGCAGGACTGACGAACACGACCGCGAGTGGCACCGTTCTGCACCCGCCTAACCCTGCAACGACACACTCTTCGAATCTCCTCGTCGTGGTGACGACACCCATCCGTTCCCAGAGTCTTGCCTCAAGGAGGGCCTGTTCCGCTGGAGCAGGTGTCGCGCAACGAGAGATATGTCTGGCGCGGCACAATACCAGGAGTGTGGGGGACGGCTACAGCGTGCCCACGCAGACCTCTCAGACGCAGCAATGGCCAGTACAAATGTCAATCTCAACGTCAACTTCAACAGCAATGCTCAGTCGAATCCCACATCCTCGTCTGCAACGTCTATAACAGAGCACGACTTCCGCTTCCCCCGCAGACCCCCAGGCACGTTCTTGGACGAGGCTCTGACCTCGACCGCCTCTCCCTCGACTGCGAGCTCCTCCGTCACACCCAAGTCCAGTGCGACTCGTCCTCGCAACAATCCAGACTCGGGCGCGGCTGGGCAGGGCAAGCTGGGCTTCGCAAACAGCGCGCGGCAAGATCTGCTGCGTGAGAGTTTCTTTCCGACCTGGAGAGACGATGCTGTCGACACTTCGCTCGACAGCCCTGATGAGATGCAGAGAAAGGATCCCCTGGCTACGCAGATATGGCGCTTGTACAGCAAGACAAAGAAAGCACTGCCCAACTCGGAGCGCATGGAGAACCTGACGTGGCGCATGATGGCGATGAACCTGCGCAGAGCGCGAGAGCAGGAGGCTGCGGCGAGGTATGCGAACGCCGGTACCAATGTACAGTTCAGTTGTCTAACATCAGACTCTAGGAAAGCAAAGCAGAACCTCTCGGTACCTAGCGGAATCGCACAGTTGCGGAATTCCTCGGATCAGACGTTAAATGCGGAACAGCGACAGGATACCCCGACCAAGTTCGACGACTATATCTTCTCCGACAATATCTCGACGCCGGCTGGGCTCGTCCTGTCGCCCTCGCCTGATCTGCTGAAGAAGGAGACTGAGAAGTCTTCCAACACTGTCGCTTCTGCAATTCCAATCAAGATGCGGAAAGAGACCTCCCAGTTTGCGGCTCCCCAATCCGTACCCGTGCCTCACCACAACCCGCGCAGCAACGAAGAATTCAACTATGTACAGAGACATGTCCGGAAGACGAGTATAGACGAGAGACGTGTGAGTTGCTACCTGCTTGGGTCATCGGAACTCGCTTTATTGCAAGCGTCGTGCCGGATGATACTGAAAGAATATATAGGCCCGGAAACGCCCTGCCGACTTCTCCCCCCACGTCCCGGCGGTTAGCAGCATCATGATACCCAACGAGCCCAACCACGAAGAAGAACTGCATAAGTATTCCCTCGACCAACCTCATCACCAAGAAATGCAACATGGAAGTCACCACGCTCTGCCTTTTCACCTCGATACATACAACATAGACCACGATCCGATAATCACCTCCGCCGGTCCCTATCAAACGAGCTTCCCATTCTCGCCAGGAAACTCCCCCCTCGTGCAGCACGGTCCCTTTTCTGCCATGTACAATAATGCCCCGATGCCCTCTTCCTCGCTGAATTCGAATGACTACTACTCTCCTCCCGGAAGTGCCTATCCATCTGCTGTCTCGACCCCTCAGCACATCCCAGAAAAAGAGCAGATATACTACTTCCAGCAACCCGGGATGGACGCGCAACACCAGAGACCCCAAGCGTTCAACCACGGACCTTCGAGCCTCTCCAACTCGATGGCTCCTCAATACATGTACAACGCTAACGGTGGCTCGATGTTCACTCAGGTTACGTCCGCTGGCCCCTCGAACTCGTTTACCTCCTCGGCAGCCTTTGGCGTGGCACAACACATCGATCCTTCGCAAGTTTTCCACCCTGATCACCCCGCACGTTCACCTGGCGCTCACGTGGGGCACGAGAACATGTTCACCTTTGGTGGCGATTCGGATAACGAGGATGAGGACGGGACGGCTTTCGCTGATCGCACACTCATGATGCAACCGCACGATTTTGCGCAGTCCCCACTGGATGATCCGAGTATGGAGATGGGAGCGGGCGGGCAACAATGGGATGCGTCGCTGCCTGGCCAGTTCACTACTCAAGCTGCACGGTATCCGGGTGGTCCTCCGAGGAAGCAAGTCACGATTGGAGGGACTGCCGATATGGGGGCCTCGCCTCTGGAATGGGATGGGTCCGGGGGCTCGCTTGGGAGGACGCACGGCTCTGCGCAGTCGGTGTCCGACAATCGGTCCCGAAACGACCGGAGGCAGAAGATTCCACGAAATGCCTCGACACCCAATACCGCATCGCTGGGACGGAGCGGGATGTTCGACCACATGGGCCCGTCGAATCCCAACTCTCCGCTAGAGGGTAACATGTCTGGCTTCTCCTCTGTAGGACCGAGTCGCCCGTCTTCGCCTGGAGGTTCAAAACATGACTCCTCGACGAATCTCGCTGGGGCTGCCGCTCAAGGTGAGAATGGCCTCCCAACCACGTGCACGAACTGCTTTACCCAAACAACGCCACTCTGGAGGCGGAATCCCGAAGGTCACCCGCTATGCAATGCTTGCGGTCTCTTCTTGAAGCTTCACGGTGTCGTCCGACCACTGTCGCTCAAGACGGATGTTATCAAGAAGCGTAATCGTGGCTCTGGTGCTTCTCTTCCTCTCAGTGGATCGGGTGGTGCGGCAACGCGTGCCTCGAAGAAGATTGGCGTTCAAACCTCAACGAGCGGACCGAGCACCCGGAAGAATTCCATCGTCACCCCGACGACAAATACTGCTCCTGCGACCCAAGCGACCACGCCAACCAGCGCTCGCGCGAGGAGTGCGAACGAGAGTCAGAGTCCGCCATCGCTGTCTGGATCTGGGGGTGGTGGGAGCGCAGCCAGCACACCGACTTCCTATCACGGGTCTGCGGGGTCGTCTGTTGGCACCGCAGGCGTGAGCGGCGGGAAGGGAGTTATCCCCATAGCAGCCGCGCCTCCCAAAGCCACTCCTGGGCCAGGCGCGGCAGCCTCCAGCATGCCGCGAGCGAACGTAGCCATGGCCCCCAAACGCCAGCGTCGACACAGTAAGTCTGTCGGGGCGATGGAAAACATGGACATCGATTCGCCCGAGAACTCGACTGGCTCCAACGAAGCTGCTAAGGCGATGGGGATCGGCTTCATGAACTCGGGCAGCACGACGAATCTCGGACTCGCCAATGAGTTCGGGATGACCACCAGACCTATGGGCTCTATGGGTCCCATGAGCATGCAAGGTATGCCTGGCATGGGCGGCCCCTTGCCGGGGGTGGTGATGGGCCAAGGTGGTGCGGCTGCGGGACCTCAGGAGTGGGAGTGGTTGACTATGAGCCTGTGATCATCTCTCCATTTGGAGCCTGATGAGATATCTGCTTTGTCTGCACCTCTCTACCCATCGAGATGGACGGCAGGCGGTCACTACGCCTCTCCATGAATGAGGAGGCGGGTGCTTGGCCTGACTTTGGTTTTTTTTTCGGGATCGGGAACTCAGGAATTGCACTTCCCGGGGGAGCACAGGTGCTTGCTTCTTTTTTCCCGCCGCTGTTTTCGCATTCTGGCCCTACTCAGATGGGTCGACCTTTTCGGGCTGGACTGAAAAGGGCTGGATGGGTTGGATGTCTCGGGTTGGATTGGATTGGATTGGATCGGATCGGATTGGGTGCTTGTGCTTTTTTTGATACCATCTTTTGCTTGACTACATTATTATAATGCATACATTTGCCAGCTGCAAGCTTCTCTTGGTCTGGGCAGTCATTTGCTGGAGCGGGGCAGGGAGCAGGCGTGGGAAAGATTCCTGCTCTTCTTGGGCAGGGGGCTGGGAAAGTTTGGTGTTGGTGTTGTGAGTATGGTATTATTGATAGATAAAATAATGATGTCAGCAAACGACCAAGTTTCACTTAGATGCTGACCAGGTAGATAGACGAGATGTGATGCTTGACGAAGATCAATTCACAATTGATGGATTTTTTCTTCTCTTATCACAAACGAAGGGGAGTGAAGGGAGAGTGGGCAGGGGGGTCGTGATCTTGATCTTGCGCCCGAACCCGAACCTAAACTCTACACTCTACAGTAGAGTCCGATTTGGATCCAGGATTGGAGGGTTGAATCTCGAGTCGTGAGATTATGTTGAGATTCATATCTGTAAGTCAGATGTTGATCTGGTTCTCCGATGGAGTTGGGGGGGTTGAGGTTTGGGTTTATGTTGATGCTGCTGATGTTTACAGAGTCCGGGTTGGGACTTAGGGTGAGGGGAGGTTTCAGGGTTGCTAGAGATGGATTTGAACATAGGGTGTTTTTGTTTGTAGGGTTGATGGACGCTTGGACATTAGGGATGGGGGAGGAGGAATTGGAAGCCAGAAAGGGGGGAAAGAGTGGAGGGGAGGAGGTGGATGGAGAAGGAAAGAAAGCCAAAAAGAGTAGAGGAAGGGAAATGAAACGGAATGCAAAAGCATGAGGAAGAGAGTTGAGCCTCCTAGAGCAGAGGGATTAACGTGGAGCAAAACAGAAGAAAGCCCAGCGGGATGAGAAGAAACAAAGGGGGGAGAGCAACACAAGAGAAAGCAACGGGAGGAGGAGCGGAGAGGAGCGAGGGATGGACGTGGTAAGTAAACAATGTTATGCTAGCCCCTATCTGTTCTCCCTCACACCTTGTCCCTTCTACACACTCATCCATCAATACCTGACCCATACTTACACCAGAAATCAAGTGCCATCAGCGGATGGATCAAACTTGGCTCAAGCATCACCTCGGGGCATGAGCGATTGTAGGTGCATATATTAGAGGCTTACCATGTTCTGGGAAAGAACATGGTGAAGCAAACCTAGATGAAAACTTCCAGTTCTGCTCTCGATCAAGAGGGGGAGTCTTCATAGATGCAGACGAAACACCGTGCGAGGATGGTCAGGGTTCCCTGCAATTGCTCCCATGTTTGTATACAGCGGCGTCATTGTTGATCTCATCTTTCGTTGAAAACCCCCTGGCAGAAATATTCCTGCCACATATCTACCCGTGCTATATATAGAGAGAGAGTTAATGCTGCTGCGCACACGTTCTTCGAAGTTCACTAACGCCAGATTGCGACGGCACCAAACCGTGCTGTCGTTTTGTGACAACCTCATACTTTTCTTATTTTCAACTCGCAATCATATAGTCAGAAGAGAATAGCCAAGAATACAGCAGGCTAGTCAAGTGCTCGTGGAAGATGGACGGTTATTTCTCGAGAATAGCATATCTGAAGTATACAAAAGTTCCAGCCTCTTGCTTCCTGAGCTAAAATTAATCAAACTGCTGAGTCGAAGTCTGATTCGAATCCGCTTACTTGAGCAGTATGCGGGTGTATATCCTAGCACTAGAAAAGGGGTAGGTTTAGCCTTGGTATTTGCCCCCTCACGAAGCCATCACTTACGCAATAAACTGACTGTACGAGAGTTAGTATAAACGGAGTGTCGTACTGGTTCGTGTAGGAGACTTACCCCTTTGTTATCGCAGTCGGGCCATACCCAGTCAGTGTTCGAGTCCTGCATGTTCACGCAAGTACGGGGATTTGGGAAGTTATTGTATTTGTCGTTGTTGTTCCTGCACTGTTGATCATCCGAAGGGTCAGAGAGGATTTCCCCACGCTTCTTTGCTGGTGGTAGAACGTACACAGTAGGGTGTTCGACTTGGCTATTAGAGTCCACAGATTAGTATAGATTTACAGCCTTCACCAAGGAGGGATGATCTTACATCGCAAAAGTTCCCATCATACAAAGTTTCTACCTTCCCGTTGCATTGTTTTTCCAAATCCACGAATGCAGCAACAGCCTGAGCTAGAATGACGACGATGGAAACCCTCATTGTGAATATTGGAAAGTTGTCTAATGAAGAGACCAGTAAAATATGCTGTGACTATAAATTTACAACGACGAGAGAAGTCTGCTATATATATGTTCTTCAGGAGGTTCAAATTTCCTTTTACAGTAGTGTGAAACAAGATATGTTTGACGTCTTGTATATACTTTTCTTTATTCGAAGATAGCAGGGCAGAACTTTAATCACGACAAATTAATTATCAGGGAGACAGCCACTCAGCGCAGACAGAGTACCCCTTGGCTTTTTTGTTTCGTAGACGCCGAGGACCAAGTCCCTCTTCATTCTTCCTGTACTATTAGAGTCGGCGGAATAGCCTCTAGAGCAGAGCTACCTCTTCCCTGCTCCCAACGCCTCAGAGTCTCAGAGTCTCTCTACGGCCACTTCTTTCTTCCCGCTGGATTTGTTTGTGTAGGGGAATCACCGACTACCAAAGCCAATGTCAATCTTATATCCCTCGATTGCAGGTAGGCTTCGAGCGTGCTTGGCAGCTTTTAAACTCTGAGTAGGAGTCGTAATGGGAGATTAGCCTTCGACTTTGAGCTTTTGGTAATCAATTCAATACTGTACTTCGTACGCCTTGGAATATTTTCTCTTTGCAGAACGTAGTAGTGAGCCCCCGAGCTAAGCGGCGGCGAACCGGCTATTCACGTAGTTTTTTTCTTGGATAAATACCAGAATGTGCCCTGCAGATAACTCATTCAGAAAGTAGTACTGTAGAGAAATTAGAAAGGTAGTAAGGGTAAATACGCTGCAGTATCGAATCCTCCGTCGCATGTCCACGCGGGTAAATCAATTCGAGTACGAGGTGAAATCAACTATTTAAGATACATTTCAGACGATCTTGTCTACTGTGTCATGAATAGTCGAGCGTATATTAGTACTCTAAACATATAATCAGCATGCCTGCTGCAAATACTTAATAAATGAAGTAGTAGAGTATAATTTTTGCAAAAGTAGCACAAGGCACATTTGGACTGCCGTAGGGTGCCAGAAGTATTCGCACAGCCAGGGGTACGACCCACGCCTGAGCAGTCACCAAAATGCATGCTGCTTTAATGAATCCTCCCTCGAATTTTTACATCTTTACTCCTCCTCTATCTACCACCCACGTCTTTACTATGGGACGCCGCGCATACAAAACATCAAAGCAGCGTGTATTTTGGCAGGTGTGGGTCTTAACCCCCTGTCTGTGCGAATACTTCTGGCACGCTACGGTAATAAAACTGTAATCAGATTTACGCCCGGAAGGTCGAGTATATGTACGGCATAGCCAATCCCGTAATACCAACCTGGTCACCAAACGACGTATGGCTTTTGCACCATAATGAAGTTGATAGCCAACAAACGCCGAGGCTAATCAGCTCACCTTCAACCACAGTCATGCCAAGGCTAATGAACTTGTTCAATCAAGAAAAACGAGTTACCACCGCGCCTCTACTATCCATGGTCGATCAAGGATCTTGATGGAGAGGCGAGGTCTTTGTACGAAGGAGGGATACCAGAAGTTGGGGACCGTCCATGCGGAGATCTTTTCAGGGACTGGCTGCGTATGGCGAACTCGCAAAGTCATCTGTCCGGCAAAGATAGCAAGGAGGATAGAGAAATAGAAAGAGAGTTGGGAGATCATAGAGTAGAAAGCAGGGTGAGCAGCAGGAGGCGGAGGAGAGGCACAAAGCAAGTAGGGTTTCTCGGCTCGCCAGAACCGTCAGGTCGATCCCCGCCAACCGGTCCTGAGTCTTCGTGCCAAATATTTCTAGATCCTGCTCATACCCTTTCCAGTCGGCGTCTAACTTCGTACAGATATTGGCTGAAAACTGGCACCAATATTGACCGCAGGTTGGTTACCTTGGCGTCGAGAGCCAGATGAGAAAAGTCTTGGATGTAAATGGTCTGAGTAGAGAGGAAATGGCATTTGTAAATGCGAGATGATGCAACAACCATGCCCCGTCGCTCTGCTCGCTACCTTTCATGATTTCCGCCAAAGGAGCCACCTGTTTCGAGCCCATGCGAACCTTGTCTTCCTTGTGTTTCCATAAATCCTCCTCGAATGGCTTCAAACTCAGACAGGTTGGTCGAACTTCGGTCAACACCCATTCCAGTAAGCCTGGAGAGGAGGCTCGGAGTCCGTCCTGCTTCGTTGAAGAATACATCATGGAGAGATGTAAAATGATTCGGTAGATGCAAAGCAACTTTGGAGAGGATGCTACGTCTCGGGGCTCTCAAGACGGCTCGCAAAGAAACGTAAAAGACCCCGACACGTCCCAGTAGGGTAGGGCAAGCATCTCGGCAGGTAGAGTGCCCATCTACTTCAACTTGAGACTAACCTATACGATTGATGTTCACTGTATATCAACACATGAAGTAATTGGATTGATTTCAGTGGATTGCACATACTATGGTCTATTATGGCATTCCCCGGTCGAGGTAATTATGTGGTCGTAGCCTAAGCAATCCCCGAGCTGCGATTTGACCACGGCAGTCAGCCTCGTTACAGCTGCGTTTGGGTGAGGGCAAAGAAGCTTTCCCCCCCCAAATGAGAGGATCGTTTCCCGCATATTTCCCCGTTTTCAGAGACGAGAGAACCTTTCTGCTCTGTGCTCCGCTTGCGTTGGCAGCCTGTGTCAAAGGATTGATCCTAGGAAGTCGAATCAAATTAATCCTCCGGAAGGGGCGGTAGTACTACTGCCGAGCTGTATGCGATACCGCATCAGCCGAGGACTGTCGCATAAAATGAATGGCTAGGTAGATAGCGTTTTGTTTACTGAGGGTTTCGAAGCTGCGCTCAGCTCGCTGGCAGGAAAACGACAACGTTTCTTTGCAGGCTAGCTGAGTTAACCAACCCAAGCTGAGATTTAAGATTTCCTTCCATGCTTTCATTTAAGGTTTGGAAATATCACAGAAGGCATGATTCCCCATGTCAGCCCGATGGTAGTCGGTAGATAAGTGCAAAGCTGTATACTGGCCAATAAGCTGCTCATGAGTAGGTAGGAAACCAGAAGACTCGGCAAATCAGCTGGTCGCGAGGCTAAAGAATATGATCAGGAGCCTTCAGTCCTCAAGCAAACTTGCTTGCGTACTCCAGAGCGTAGCATCTCTGGGATGCTGTGCACAAATCTTGAGATCTGTAGGATAGCACGAGCTCAAACGCTTCAGCGTAAAAGAAGACGGAGCTGGTATTCGCACGCACTATTTTTCCGGCACTTGCATGGATGTTGTAGAACGTAGTCACCATCAGAAATCTTTTCTGGCAGTGAGAGAGAACCAGTGGGGAGCGAATGGCTCATGAGGCGTTTCCAGATTCGAATCTTATTCGGCCTCATTTTGTGAACCGAGAAAGAATATACTGCCCTGGAGAGTTGTATGGAGTCTATTTTAGCGAAAGTCTACTAGAGGTCAAATCAAAGACAATAAACTCGCTGCTATGAAGCAATACTTCTAGGTATAGCCAAGGCCAAACCTGACCTGTATTGGCATTTTCGCCCTCGTTTCCGACCTCTCGATCATTACTTGATCTGAACTGTAGCAATTTCATAGCCACCGTAACTTCCTTCTGCGCTGACGTCCTGAGGCATATCCAAGCAAGCCTCCCCATGCATGAACCCATCGATATACGCGACACCAACGACCTCGTAGCAATCATCCAGCGGCCGCATCACAACAGGCACAGGACAATCAAATAGTATCCAGACTTGGTCGTAGAACAGCGCTTCTTTGGGAATGAGTCCGATGCTTCCACCATCTCCTCGGAAAGGCGTCCGGTCATTTCCGGCTAATGCCAGGCTACTCAGCAGCTCGAGTACGTTCTTTGATAGCAATGGCCGCGAACTATCTAGAGAAATTGTAGACATCACGGGGTCTTTCGAGAGCTCGATCAACTCGGCCCAAGCCGACTCAGCTTCCGCAAATTCCTGGCCAGCAATCAAAGAACGGAGTAGCGGCAGGCAGAAGTTGTTAGCGTCCATCTCCGCAGGAAGTTGGTCATCTTCATCTGCCATCATAGCCAGGCAGGCGGCAAGAATTTCGGATACCGGAAGGTCTCCCTCGATGAGGTCTGTCATGCTTTCGAGGCACATCGCAGAGACTGTTTCGAGGCAAAAGCCCTGTGCATGTAAGATTTGGCCATCATGTGAGAACCATGGCCTCTTGCCTCTGACCTGCCCTGCTACAGGTATGAAAGGAGGGTCTTCGTCCGAGACCCGCATGTCTGTGACAATACTTGCGGGTTTCGGACTACTCCAGTCTGGACACCAAGACGGGAGTCCGTGGACCGATCCTAGGCTTTCAGATGTGACCAAACACAAGAACGAGAGGCAGCCAGATGGACCGTAGCGTTCGTAACTCTCCACAAAGTATCTTGGAACGGAGCAATAGACCGCTGCAACAGACAATTCATAGTCCACCTGAATAGCACCATACTCGAAATCCTGCGCCAGGTGCATGATACCGTAAACCCGGTCCCTGGGATTTTGGCAGCCTAGCTGGCGAGTGCTGTTCAGCAAGCTGAGCAAGTGACTGCGGAACTCGTGTCCAATGCGATGCTCGAGATGACGAGATTGCACCAAGCGCAGATACCGAAGCTCGAGGAGCAATCGACCTCTGAAGTTTCCAATCGACTTGTACAGAGGCACCCACTCGATCCTCGCATCACTTGCGTTCCAACTCTTCGTCATCTGATATGCAAATGTCAGGAGTCCAAGAACGGGAGCGGTGGTGCGGCGACAATGGAGGAGGAGCTCCGCGGCACATGCTACCTCCTGGTGAATCCAGACTCGACTCCAGTACCGCTGATCAAATACATGCAGTACCGGATCCCAGAATGTTGGATCATCCCCGGCGTCGAGGGGTGTCCCTAGTTTTATTTCCTCGAGCTTCTCCCGGAGCGGCGCAGGAAGGTCGACATCTACGTCTATCCATATGTGGACCAGTAGGGCTTTCTCGTATATCATCTTCATCATTGTTACCTGGTTGTTGCGTTCTGAGGCATTGCGCTGGTCAATGCAGATTGCGTCGACCCAAATCACGAGGGATTTGTCCTCGCTTCGGATATCCTTCAGCGTCTGCTCTAATGAGGCAAATATGTGGAAGGTCTTGTCCCCGTCGAGCTCGATCGCCTTGGTAGTTCCGGGATCTCCCCACGTATATGAGAGAGCATCGTAGATAGAAATGTCATCAAGGGAGTGGCTGAACAATCTGGCTCGAATTTGGGAAGACTCTCCGTCGGCATACAGCTCCAGGAGCCGGATTTCATTCTTGGCTGGATCCAGCGGCTTGTACTCGTAGTCGTTGGGGATGTTTTCCATCTTGCCCTCACGAGACGGGAGATGTCTGGGCCTGGGAGGTTGGAGCTGCACATGCAAGTTTGTTTGGGACAAACATCCAAGAGGCAGATGGGCGACAGGACGGAGCAGGGCCAACAACTATTTTGAGTACGATGGATCCAAAAGCCCGCTCAAGTGTGACGACTACTTCCGACCACTCGGGAAAGCCAGCGAAAAAAGACAGCATGCCATTTCATCAGGAATTCCAAAATATCTATGCCAGCAAATTGTGCGCTCTCAAAACAAGACCTGTGGGGTTTCACGTACAGTGTTTTTCCACAGGTATTGGCAAAGCAGGATAAGGTTGACCATATAAAAGCCCTGGGAAGATCGGATATAATCCATAGCACTCGAGATAACAAAAGGGGAAGACAAATGCCGAAAGGCCACATCGATGACCCAGTATATATCGACTCATAGTGCAGTGTGAAGTTCAAGAAAGAATCCAAGGCGGTTTTGGATTCCAAACTGACAAGGCGATTCTTCCTTCTTCACTCTCCACTCCACCGCTTGGCTCTTTTTCCTGAAGCGTCGGGCACGGCGTTCGAAGAGCGATGAGCAAGCCCTCCTGTGCACTTCCACACGCACTGCATACTCGGAGGTTTCATCCTGCTTGCTTCTATTGAATAAAACAACTCTTTGGTTTATAAGAGATGCAAGGCGGTCGCATCATTGCAAGCACACACCTCCCTGTCAAAGCCTCGACTTTTCAGCGCAGGTGGAGTGAACATGTCGAGTTCTCGAGTAGATGTTATTCATGGGTTGTATGAATTGCTAGGGACGTGCACATTTGCTTCGAAAGTCCAATAGAGAGTATCAGATGGTGTTGATATATATACTTCGTGCGAGATGACATCAGTCAAGACTTGGGGTCAGTGCGCCGTGCTAGAAGGCTCTGAACCACAAGGGATATATATATATACTAGGGGGTTGTATCAATAATTTAACGACTATGGTAACTATAGCAGATTATCAAAAAGCAAATATATTCTAAAGGAGTTGCACTTAAGATTTTAGATGAAAGGCTATGGGGAGCCGTAATTAAGGCCGAAGAATCAGTTACAACCGAAAGAATTGGGGAAAGAATACAGGAAATGCTTCAGAAATGTGAAAAAAAAAAAACATGCAAAGCACAAGGGGAATATAGCGATTACCAAGAAAATCATATCAAACGGCACTGCTAAGCATTTTCCGTATACACTGGTCCGCGCGTAGATATAAAATGCCGACTTAATTGCCACCCATCGTACTTCATGTACAAAGTCTTCGTAGCTAATCCCTGCGTCCTTGATGTTGGCGGCGGGTCCTCCCGAAGATCTTCCCCCGGATGGCCGGAGGCCCCAGCCTGCAAAGAGCAGATCATTATTAATATAGAGGGACGGAGAGCTGCACCACAATACTTCTACATGACTTGACAACAAGGCAGAGTGACGTCTTCGTCCAACCTTGGATTGGCCTTCTTCACCGCCATTCAATATACAATAACGCGAAAGTACCTTGGGGTGAATCCCATGATTCAAGGAGCTATCTCGAGCTCTACCACAGCTGTCAAATATAAACTTCCACGACGGGGAATTCCACATCCCCAACATCCCCCGCCTGCAAAATGAGCCGGCCAGATGAAGCTGGGCGGAGCCGCGAGAGCTTGCTGCGATCCATGGATAAAGCTCATGGCATCCCACCACGCAAGTCACTCGGAGAAGCCTACTATTCAGAAAGCGACTCTGACCTCGATGCCACCGGATACCGTGACAAAGACCCTCTCCGCGAATCCCCTCGTCAATCGATGTTATCCGCATACGCGCCACCAGGTGCCAAGCTCTTGAGACCTGGAAAGAATCTGGCCCGCCGCTTCAAGTGCTTTATCATCGTTTTCGCCGTGCTAGTGGTGTTCTGGTCTGTACTGGGGACGGGAGGCTTCTCCCTCGTCACGACGAAGCCGTCCTATGGTCAATCACCCCCTTGGTATCCGACGCCGCTGGGAGGGACGGTATCACGATGGGCGGAGAGTTACAAGAAGGCGGAGGCGCTGGTCAGTAAGATGACCCTGCCGGAAAAGGTCAACATTACTACAGGAACAGGATGGTCCATGGGATTGGCCGTGGGGAATACTGGTCCGGCCATCCACGTTGGCTTTCCTGGCTTGGCTCTACAAGATGGTCCCTTGGGCTTGCGATTTGCCGATAACGCAACTGCGTTTCCAGCCGGAGTCACGGTCGGCGCGACCTTCAACAAGGAGCTGATGTACTTGCGGGGCAGAGCCCATGGCGAAGAGGCGCGGCTGAAGGGAATCAACGTGCTGTTAGGACCTTGCGTTGGCCCTCTCGGCCGAATGCCAGCCGGTGGAAGAAACTGGGAAGGGTTCGGGGCAGACCCGGTACTCCAGGGCATTGCAGCTGCCGAGACGATCAGAGGCATACAAGAAGAGGGTGTCATGGCGACTATCAAGCACTTTGTTGGCAACGAGCAAGAGCATTTCAGACAATCCTGGGAATGGGGATTGCCAGATGCAATGTCCACCAACATCGACGACCGCACCCTCCACGAGATGTACGGTTGGCCTTTTCAAGATGCAGTGAAAGCTGGCGTTGCAAGTGTCATGTGCAGCTACCAGATGCTGAACAACTCTTATGCTTGCAGCAACTCGAAACTCTTGAACGGCATCCTGAAGGACGAGCTAGGGTTTCAAGGATTCGTTCAGAGTGATTGGCTCGCTCAAAGAAGCGGTGTCGCAAGTGCTCTAGCCGGGCTGGACATGTCAATGCCGGGTGACGGGCTGAGATGGGCTGACGGGGAATCATTGTGGGGTGCAGAACTCAGCAAAGCCGTTCTGAATGGTTCCCTGCCAGTTTCGAGACTCAACGACATGGTGACCCGAGTTGTCGCCGCCTGGTATCAGCTCGGACAGGATGACAAGACGAAGTTCGATGGAGAAGGTCCCAACTTCTCATCGTGGACCAATGATGAGATGGGAGTTGTCAACCCGGGAAGTCCAGATGACCAGGACCAAAAGATTGTGAACAAATTCATCAAAGTCCAAGGCACTGGTGATAAGGCTCACTCCATCCTCGCCCGACAAGTTGCAACGGAGGGCACAGTGCTCGTCAAGAATGCAGACAATATTTTACCTCTCAGCAAAGACGGATGGCCGGACGAAGACCATGAGCTGCCTATGCGGATCGGCATCTTCGGTGATGACTCAGGTCCTGGCGATGGTCCGAATTCGTGTCCTGATCGTGGATGCAATTCAGGGACACTGGGCTCTGGCTGGGGTTCCGGAGCGGTGGAATTTCCGTACCTCATCACCCCAGCTTCCGCTTTGAAGGAGGCATTTAACAAAGATCGAGTATACGTCAGCAACTTCCCAACTAATAAACCTCCGTTTAAGAAGGCACCTGAGATGTTGGAGGATCAGGACTTCTGCATCGTCTTTGCGAACGCGGACGCGGGTGAAGGCTACATGTCTCACGATGGAATCAACGGAGATCGGAATGATCTCTTCCTGCAAAACGGAGGTGACGAGCTCATTGTGTCAGTGGCAGATGGCTGTGGTGATGGAAAGGGCTTGACAATCGTTGTCATCCACAATGTCGGACCAATCATTGTCGATAAATGGATCAAGCATCCGAAAATCAAAGGTGTTATTATTGCCAACCTTCCGGGACAGGAGAGCGGAAACGCCGTCGCCGACATCATTACTGGTGTTGTCAACCCCAGCGGCAAATTACCTTACACTATTGGCAAGTCTCTAGACGATTACGGGCCAGGAGCGAAGATTCTGTATTTTGCCAACGGAGTTGTCCCACAGCAAAACTTCGATGAGGGTCTGTACATTGACTATCGGCACTTTGATAAATTTGGCGTCGAGCCAAGTTTCCCCTTTGGTTTCGGACTTTCGTATACCACGTTTGAGTACGCGAACTTGATCGTTACCAAAGTCCGCGAAAAGTCTGCCCTCCCTCCACCTCGACCAACCGGCCTCGCCCCACCCCAGTTCGATGACAAGATTCCCGAAGCAGAGGAAGCGCTCTTCCCCGGCAACTTCCGAAAGTTGTCCAAATTTGTCTACCCGTACATCACCAATCCCTCCGAGATCAAACAGGGCAAATATCCTTATCCAGAAGGCTACGATGTCACCCAACCAGCGTCCCCAGCTGGTGGCGACGAGGGCGGCAACCCCGACCTCTGGAATGTGTACGTCAGAGTCTCGGTTGATATCACCAACACCGGCTCATCGGCTGGCAAAGAAGTAGCCCAGCTATACGTCAGCTTCGACGATGTTCAATTCGGGACGAGCGCCCCGGTCGATTTCCCCCCCACGGTGCTGCGGGGATTCGAAAAAGTGCTCTTGGAGAAGGACGAGACAAAGACAGTGCATTTTGATCTGACGAGGAGAGATATCAGCTACTGGGATGTAGTCCGACAAAACTGGGTCATGCCAACGGAGGGCAAGATCACGATCAAGGTGGGAGCCAGCTCGCGAGACTTGAAACATGGTGGATTCTACTGATGGATTGCTTTTGCTTTTGATTGTGCTGCTGGTGGGACTGGAGTTGGGCAATCATGATGGGTTCAGCGTGCTCGAATACTAGGAGATAGCCAAAAGGATTACTTGGCATGAAAAAACATGGAATGCAGACGAACAGCCCTGGCTAACTGACTGACTGCAATGGGTCGTCTGCTCTGAAAGGGTATGGGGGGTTGATTTTTTCTCCTCCAATTCTTGTACTCACCCGGAGCTCCAACCCGACTCCAGAGTCCCGTCTAACTTTCCCCGCATCCTATCGGCTTCCCGGCAGGAGTAACAGCTCTCCCCAATTCTCACCTGGAGCACCACGCTCCTCGGGGCCATTATAACCCAAGACAAGCATTGAAGCCACAGATTCTCCTCTCTGCCTCCATCCTTTTCTTTACTGCTTGCGTGCTTACCAAAACCACGACTTCCAATCGTGGAACATAATCAAAAAGATATAGATAAAAGAGATGTACAGAAAGGAACCTTTATGTGCAAATACTTTACACCACGGGAGGTTAAACGGGTACCAGGTGAGAGGTCTGTTATATGCAAGCAAGAAAGCAAGCAAGCAAGCAAGCGGTCTCGCGATGTCCTGTCCTGTAGAGAATCATTCGCCGATGAAAATCCACAAGATAGAGAGAGCGGCTCTGAGGGTCCGTGGATTCGTAAGCGAATACGAACGCGAAAGCGGAAGCGCCATGTTTGCTGCACAGTGTCCGTCCGGGTGTGGGCACATTGAGGAGGGGTATGTGGAAGCCATGGCTGTGATGTAATATAAATGTAGCATGCCCTACCGCAAACATAGGCTCTTCCTGGTCTACCATCAGGCAGGAGAGGAGAAAGAAAGAAAGAAAGAAAGAAAGAAAGAACGAAAGAAAAAAAAAATTGTAGTAGCAAGATAGAAAGGAAAGACGGGCGGAGAGAGTTCCAGCGCCCGAAAAGAGTCCGGATTCCAGGGAGGAGGAGGATCTGGAGAGGTCAATAGGCTTGCTTGGCCGAGGAGTCGGGTACGTGCGCTGTGGGACGGACCCCGGAATGAATGAATGGATGGATGAATGAATGAATGGATGGATGGATGAATGGATGGATGGTTGGAATGGCTGCGAACCGGGGCAGAGGGGGTCCAGCTGAGGCGGGATTAGGATGGTGACAGACGGGTCGGCTTGGGAGGGACTCGATGCGTGCAGTAGTATAGAAAGATTGCACCCTCGATGAGTCGATCCATATCTATGGCTAGGAAAAGAGACATGATGAGCTCTATCGAGAGGAGAAACACCGAAACTCTTGACCTCACACCGCCGTCCGCTGGATCTGTGCGAGGTATCTAGGATACCGGCGACCCCTGTGCCGGATCTCCTACAGGTCAAGAGGCCTCCGACACCACAGACTACGAGCGACGAGACTTTCCATTCCCAGCCTCGCGCCCGATGATGGCCTGACTACCTCTGGCGGCTGCGAGGTTCATTTCGTCTCGTGGAGCCGATCTCAAGGAGAAGAGAGGCTCTATTTGCGAGTTCGGGGTGGCCATGGACATGTTCCTCTACCGCCAGGGAGAGAAGCAGCAGCTGACGAATTGGGTGATGTACCGACGAGAAACCATGGGTTTGAAGCCTCTCTTCCGCGTGTATGTGCACTCTGAAGTTCAAGAAGGCGTGGGAGAAGGAGCTGATCCCCGCGGTCCCCGGCTCAGAGCACTTTGCTGATATCGTGAGGTTGCAAGATGCGAGAGTTTCGAGAGGGACTTGCTCTCGTGTGTAGGAGAATTGCACCCCCGGAAATGCGGAGTAAGGTGGTCAATCAAGAACACAGGACGGTGAGTTGGTAAATGGATTCCCTCCCCCTCCCCTTCCCCCAACTAGCCGAAACTGGAAATGGTCGTCCGCATGAGAGAGGCCCTGGAAGGAAAAAAAGTAGTATTATTGGGTATCGAGTGCTGCGTACACATCATCAAAAGGAACACCCCTGGCCCTCTGTCTCAACTGGAAGATCCCGTCGCTCCAACCCGAATCCCCCGTCAAAGAGGCCAAAGCGTCTCAAGATCCAGATCAAGATCATGGCGTGCGCAAAATCCTTCCGTTCTTGACTCTACGTCCATTCTCGAGCCCGCCCACGAGTCTTGCCGTCCTCTGAGCTGCCCGTCCCCTTTTCACAAGCTGGAAAAGGAGGGGGTCTTACAGACCATGGAGTCGATCAGAAGCCAATCAGTCCCCTCTGCTCCCGAGAGCATCTCTTTCTTTTCCCCGCTGGTCTGGCTCGTGTCCAAGCCGTCCTCGAAAGATCTAAATTGAAAAAATCAGCCACAACCGCATCCCTAGCCTCCCAAGCATCGCTGGGTACTGACGGTGTCACACGTTCATCCAACTCTCGCGGCTTCCTTCTCCATCATCCACAAAGTCAGCTTTCCGCGCCTTGTGTACTTTGCCTTGGGATTCCACACGAGGGCCTGGATCCTCTGCCCCAGGGTGCGCTTCCGCACCGTTTCGCCGGCGCTGCTGGACCCCGTGTTCGAGCGGACGTAGGTGCCCGGTGCGAAATCGATGACTTTGATCTTGTGTTCTGAGAGAGTTGAATTGAGGCACTCGAACGATTGTATGTCGGTGGTGGTGGTAGTGGTGGTGGAGGACATGGTGTGACGACGTAGATGATTTGAATGGAGCAGATCCGGTTGAGCAGACGTGTTGTGACGTGGGAACGTGGGAATGAAGGTCTGATATTTGAGAGGAAAAACAAAGCCCCATAGCGGAATAACCGAAATTCGACATTCCAACTGTATACCTTTTTTTGTAAATCCCACGACCCTGATGGCGTGTACCGACAAGCACGGGCAACGAATCATATTCGCAGTATTAATTGCATGTGGATACACCACTACACAGCTTCCCCATTCGATGGGGGAATGTCGAGGGATCGGCCTGTGCCCTCTTTGGCGAGAAAGAGCTGAAGCGCAGGCGAAGGGGAGACAATGCAGCGCGGAAACAGTTCGTGAAATCGGGGAAGCCAAGCGACCAGATTGACTCGTATCTGTACTGTACCTGATCAAATCAAAACGGAAACGGGAACTTGAAGGGTTGAATAGTTAAGATAAGACGCTTGGTCGCGGAGAGTATTGAGAGGGAGGTTCTTGTGCTCATGGCGGATCTTAGAGGTCTTTGAGGCGAGGAGACATGTCGAGGTTCGATTCCGATCATGCTATACTGAGCGGAAGTCATGCTCACTGGATAAGCAACACCTCTCCTACGGATGACATGCCTATGGCATTAAACGGAATCAGTCATCCTTTCGGACCCTTCCCTTTCACAGAAGTACCACTGTTGCACCGTTCTGCTCGGCCAAAGATGACTGTACACCAGGTCACAGGCCCAAGAGTAGAGCAGCACACGGATCCGGAGATGATCAAACTGTATTTGCGATTGACCATCGAAAATATCCGAAGCAGCCGTCAAATGTACACATAGACGCCCATCCTCGACGCATTCCTTCATCACAAAGATGAGCACAGGTGCTGTCTCCGACCAAAAAAGATTCCATTTCAATTTAAGAGCGCAGTGATTGCCATCTCATCCTCCGCCATACCATAACAAACATGACCCACACCCTTCCTCATTTTTCATGACTGGCTGCTTATGTGGTTGGGTTGGGGTTCATCTGGGAGGCGCGTCAGTGATGATCCTGGGATACATAGCAAGATAGCGAGGGAAGTGGACGACGCACCTTTCTCTTGCCACCGGTGAGAGTAACGTTCACGAAACGGCGGGTGTAGGTGATTCTCTTCTTCGCGCGGCCCTTGGGGGTCTTCTTCTTCTCTTGAGGCTCAACCTGTGCGAAATCGATAAGCAAAATTTCGGCATCCAAGTTGCATTGCATGATCGCCACTTTGCTCTCCCCGTCCCCATCGTGCGTTATATGGACGTGTCTCCTAATTCGCCACTCAATCCCCCGAAACCTATCCCATCCAAGTTCCATTCCATCCAAATTGCAGATTGCATTATCGTACCTTTGGTGTCTGAGATTTGACCTTTCCGGCACGGGCGAGGGATCCATGGACTTTTCCCATGATTGCGGTTTATCGGGTTGCTTTTGAACAGGTTCCGATCTGGGTGGCGACGTCAGTCTAGCTGCAGTTCACGTCTTCCAGTTCCCTCTCCAGAAACTTGCAGAATTTCGCTTCAGGAAGATGAGGATTCGGCGTAAGAGCCGATGGATATACTCACAAAATGATGATAGATGTCGTGTAGGAATATTTGCCTCCTTATGGGGATTCAATGTGCAATGAGCTTCTCGCTTAAACGGCGCTAAGGTGTAGGGCATATTCAGCCATCATCATGCACGTGATAAAAACTCTCCTAACTATTCTTGGAAATGGATTCATTTCTTCTCCTCACTCTTAATACATGCATGGAAATATTTGGTAACTTCAGTTTCCAAGTTTCATGTAGCCTCAACATGAGGCATACTTACTCCAATACCACGTGCAGCTCTTATCAGAAGCCGAATCTGTCCGAGCTGATCTTCTGATCAACTCAATCTAATCAGATGCTCCACTACTCCTTGGCCTGCCCTCTTTCGTCAGCCTCCTGGTTCATAGTTCAGCGTCTGCATCGAATATATTTTCTGTTTCTTCAATTAAATTTTGGGCCTTCCCCTCTTCCTCTCAAATTTCTCTGTTTTCTACTGCTCTCATATTATCTGCCAAAGAGAACCACAGCCCCAAAATGCAACTTCCCCTCCTCGCCATACTACCTGTGGCTGCTGCAAACCCCCTCTTTCCTCAACACATCTTCTCGAGTCCCTCCTCAGAAACATCTACCTCCGGAATCCCTTCATCATACGAATCTGCCGTTCTAGCGCGCAGGATTCTACATCTCACACCATTAGGGACGTTGTCTACCGTGTTTCCCGCTGCGTACGAAGATGCCGCAGAGACGGCCGAACAACGCCCGCAGGACTTGGGAGGTGTGCCGATTGGGTTGATGGGTATGTAAAAGTTCAAAAAAAAATCCTGGACCTCGGCCATGGGGTTGGAAATTTGAAGCTTAAGAAGTCAACAAGCAGCATCCGACTTGGCCCTCACTGTTCAAGCTAAGTTACATATTGAGAGAACTAGGTACTAAACACAGACGCAGATTACTTCGCAGACTGTGAAACAACCGGAAACCCAACTATCCTCGCAATAAACATAGCCACCTCTTTCAAAAACGTCGCCGCCGGCTCCAACATCTCGCTCTCCCTCTCCTGGACACCACCCCACAAGCCGTCCCGCTTCTCCTCCCCTAATGAGCCTCGACCCCTCCCCTACAGCGCCGCCTCCCTCCCTCGCTTCTCCTTACTAGGCTACCTCGAGCCCATTTCCCCCAGCTCAGTCACTTCGCTTAAGCTTGCCAAATGCTTCACAAATACGCACCCTGATGCCAAATACTGGCTGCCAGGCAATCCGATCCATACTAGTGAGTGGGTGCGCTTGGTGGTTGAGCAGGTGTATTGGATCGGTGGGTTTGGTGACCGGAACTACATTGGGTGGATACCTGTTGAGGAGTGGAGGGCCGTGGAGAGGAGTGAGTGGGAGGAGGTTAGGCTGCCTGGGGAGAGAGAAAAGGGCAGGGCGGAGGGGTGGTGGGGGTGGTTCAGCGGCGATTTATAGGGTTGGCAGATGGATAGAAGAATATGCGGGGCTTGAATGGAAATACTATGAAGTAAAGAGGAATGGTGATGTAGGTAATGATGCATTTTCATGATCATGAGCTCTCTAGAAGCACAGCCACGATTTTTATGTAAATATGTACATGGCCAGCGCGCACATAAACAAGCAGCAATATCCAGCCCAAACCCACGTGAACCATTTACTCCCCTTACCTTGTGAATGCAAACCGTGCGATAAACCTCAAACGAACGGACCGACCAGCCGTCCACCCAGCAAGTTAGCCGTCCCCTCCTATCTCCCAGCCTAGGAGACTGGCTAGCCACGTAATAGCGAACCCTCTATCTAGTACAATGCCCGGATTCCAATAAAGTGCGCGCTGGAAAGCCGGACGCCTCATCTATCCATCCATCTACGCCCACAAACGAGCCATTCCTCCAAACACAAGCGGTCGTCCCATGCCAGAAAAATCTTCCCGACGAACCAGTCCCACTATAAACAAAGAAAGAAAGAAAGAAAGAAAAAAATTGCCCTGCGAGACCTCTCACAAGTTCGCAAACACAGGCTCCACGGGTGGTCTCCGCGTCTTCGATCTTTTGGTGATTTTGCTCGCCGTCGCTCTACTTCCCGAGCCCGCACCTTTAGACTTCCTACTGCCATTGCCCTTCGCAGCCGCCTTGTTCTTCCCCCTGAGCGGCGGCCTCTTCTTCGCCTCGAGCTTTACCCTAACCTGCCGCATCTCCATCTCCATCTCCATCTCCATGTCCGGCGACGGCGAGCTCGGCGCCGAACTAAGCGGACTCTCACCTCCGCTCTCCCCAGGACCAGCTCCGGACGCTGAAGATGCGCCCTCGATGGACATGCTCAAGCTTCCTTTCTGGCCTCGTCTCACGTCCATCTCGCTCGTGATGAACCCCCAAGCAGTAGCCCAGCACGGCGCGTTAACCCTCAGATCCTTATGTTTCCTCCTCAGCCAGGTGCGCAGCTCTTTGACGTCTTCCAGCAGCTGCTCGTCGCTGCGGTGATCCATGTGCGTCGCCACCAGAATCGCGGTGACGACCAGTTCCAAGGGGGAGAAGGTCCGGACGTGGTTTGTTTGGGCGGCGCGGAGATATTTCGGCGCGGGGTCGAAGACCGAGTTGCGGTTGACTTGGAAGCGGGTGGCTGTGATTTGTGTGGAGGAGAGCTTGATGAGGTGTTCGTAGCGGTCAAAGACGGCTTTGAGTCGCACTTTCAACGGGGTGGGAATGGGGGCCTTGGAGTCCAGAATGCGGAGCAGAGCTTGAGGACTCGCTTGTAAGGGAGGGGTAGCGGAGAGACGTTTACGTTGCTTTTGCCGGGCAAGGATTTCTTGAATCATGGAGAAGACGGTCAGGATGAGGCGAAAGCCGGAGGCGCGTCTTTGGATGGATACTGGAGGCTGTTAAAGAGAGTGTGAACAGAGGAGGGGTGAGACTTGCGGTTGACGATGAGGGCGTAGTCGTCTTCGAATTGACGCGTGAACATGGCCCATTCTGTGGACATGGCTCGCATTCTCTCAGCGGGCGTGAGGGCGATCCCGCGTTGGACGAGCTGGAACATCGTTTCCTCCGTGTCGGCCGTCAAGTGCTCGTACTCGTAACAACAGAAGAATTGAGTCTCGAAGAACTTCTTCACGGCATTCGGTAGGACATTGCGATTACTGATCTGTATACGTCCATCGATGACTGGATGGCAGAAATGCCACTTTTTTTGTGGAGCGTTGGTGTCGAAAAAGCCGATGCTACCTTTCATAAATTTCCAGATGGAGGTTAGACGCTGTTTGCCGTCGACACATGTACGCAAGAATCGCTCTTCTCGGCTGCCCCCAACACTGACCATTGTCTTCTTGACATTGAAGATAATGGGAGGAATGAAGTATCCCACTGTAGAGTTCAATATTGTTCACTCGAAGATTTAACAATTGACGTACTCAGTATTGATGTGATCAGTAGCGCGGCACGGCCTTCGTCCCAGACGACCTCTCTTTGGTAGCCAGGGTCGAGAACTATTGACTTGCTTTCGATACAACCTTCCCAGTCAGCGAGGATCTGATAGTGGTGAGCGAGCTTACGGAAAATGTCGATCAATGATCTTTTGACAATGAAAGGCTCCGGGATTTGGCGAATCTTAAAGCCTGAATTCAGCGAGTCAATAACCCTCAAGCTGAATGGTAAATACTGTACAAACCTTCGCACACAAAATGCCGTACTCCATTGACATGTGCAATTCCTTCGTATGTCAAATCTACAATCTCATCTCCGTTCTCATCCACCTCATCCACGTCTTCAAACATGTCCTCCTCCCCATCAGGGAGTATGAGGTCGATCTTGACATACTCGGCCGGCTCTGCCTTAACTGTGCGAGGAGCGGGAGTCTTGCGACCGGTTCTATTAGAGCTGAGAAATTCCAAATCATCTAATTCGTCTTTGACGTCATCCTTGCTATCCTCTGTCTCCCCATCATCTGACTTGAAGTCATTGGACTTCAGTGATATAGGCCTATCCATAATGTAAATATGTTTCTGTTTCTTGTATCAGTACAGGATCTGTTGTGAATGTGAAACATGTAAAAAAAATTAGACGTTTGTCTGCAGGTAGTTGGCTGGTGATCGTTCGAATATAATGCCGTAGTCTACTGGACAGGCTACTGCAGTCCATAATATCGACCAGCAAGAGTTGCACCATTAAGAGGTACAACACGCAAGTATGCATGTGTCGACTACAACAGTCCGAATGTGCTCACAAGAACGCGATTCGCTCTGCGTCTTGAAGCCAGGATCGCAGGGCTCAGACAAGTCGAGGACATGGTGGAAGCTTGAGAGTTGACAATTAAAGCTTACAACTCAGATCTTCAAGCTTCCCTCATAAGTTTCGAGGCCTGCTTCTACAGATTCCGAGTGCAGCATGGTAATATCTTGTCAGATTCGCATCATGCCCACTTTCCCTCTTGACCAGCGCACCACGCGCCTCGACGCGCCAATTCACCAGACCAGCTCTAAGCACCAGGAAACTTCCCAGGCGCATTCTAGACTCATTTGAGAATCTGTAGATCTATATCTTACCCCATAATATGCAGTTCCGATAGCTTGCGACGCAATGCGACAACCAAGGCAGACATGACAAATGCGCTCCACTCACCTAGCCTCACGACAATAGTCCTACGCGGTTGTGCCGCAAAGAAGCCAGACCCACGAAGACTCGCGTACTCAATTGGTTAGTCACGTAGATGAAGTCGTAGTATTGAGTTGATATGAAGATGGATAAGGCGCGATGTGACGGGAGGCGTGATGTCGTGTTGTTGTGAGGTGAGAGGGGTGGGTTTGCAACTTGTATATTTCGAGCCTGGTTGGGGGTCGGAGGGGTAGGTGCATGTGGCTGGATAAGCGAGGTGCTAAGGGTTGACATAAATACAATAGAATCCTATGAGTATGTTACGGTAAATCCTATCTAAAATGAATATATAAGCAGGCGACTCTTATCGTTGGATTTCTCAAAAAATAAAAAATAAAGTGCATATTGGTCGATTCCCCCCTAACTATCCATCTAAATCTCTTCTTTACGTATGTCAAGTTCGAGTATCGAATCTACGATTAAATAAAATTGATCGTGATAGAGCCACTCAGCTGATTTATCGGCTGGATTCCTTTCTCGACAAATGCTATGGGCATTTCCGGGTATTGTAAGCTGTGGGATATCCTAGAGAAGAGAAGTAATGCTAAACTACTCATAGACTTAATAAAACCGCGAGAAAGAGTACCAACGTTGTAAATTCGAAAAGAGTTGATATGAAATACTCGAATAAGTTATGTTAAGGAATTTATTATTATCTTTTGATGTTGATTATAAGTGGCTAAGTTTGAAGATTTTTCACCTAAGATATCCCTGTCGCACAGAGGATATTAGGGAGATTTTCATAAGCGGAAATCCTTGTTAACTAGGTATGAAATCAGCCTCAGACGGGTAAATATTCTCATAGGATATCATTGCAAAGCGGATCATTATGATGCGATTCTACATCAAACTTGATGATAGCCCAAGAAGTGGCAGGTGTCTTTACTGTTGAGCAATATAGATGATATCTTGTTGCATGAATTAGGTGTAGTTTGAAACTGAGATGAAATGACATGACATTGATACCTGCTTTGTGGAAGAAAGTTCTAAGCGTGATTTTAAACTATAACTTTGAACTTCATTCTTGTGTACTCCTTTTTAGATTTGATTTCTTTCGAGTGATATAGCTTGAAACTCTCAAGCTTCCACAATACACCAGAATTAACAATTACAGCAAGATTACTGGCTTGATGATTTCACATTCTAAGTCTAATACTTAATTGTGAAAATATATTCTTTTTCAAAAAAAAAAGAAAGAAAGAAAGAAAGAATTACACTTTCCCT
Source organism: Diplocarpon rosae (assembly GCA_032760415.1). Lineage (NCBI taxonomy): Eukaryota > Fungi > Ascomycota > Leotiomycetes > Helotiales > Drepanopezizaceae > Diplocarpon > Diplocarpon rosae. Next base: position 300,241 of record JAUBYV010000005.1, read on the forward strand.
ACCTCTATAGGCTTACCTACACCCACTTTAGTTTTCTCAAGTTTTCGCAGGGACTTTTATCGCAGCAGTATTCAAACCTTTTGCCTTTCTGAGCTTTGATATTTCACAACCAAATGTTACTTGTACATGATAATTAGTGATAATAGGCGTTTGTCAATTGTTCATATCTTCTGTTGACCTGTCATGCGCAGAGTCAGACTTATAAGGACTGAAATGAGTGGCTATGCAAAATATCATATAATGTATTACGCCAGATCATGCTGTAGAGATCACTATTGCAGCCTTAGAAGGTCTCTAGTCCTCCTGGATACTTAATGATTAGCCAATCTAGTGCTTCTTAATCTTTCTTACCATTTCTCTGAGTGCAGATTTGATCTTCCAAGCCCACTTTAGCCTCACATGAATTAGCTTAATTGCAGGAGGCTTTAATTTAGACTTCAGCAGAATCATGATGATGACAGTACAGGATGTATTGTATTCAACTTCGTATTTTGATCTTCCCACACCACTGAGGTGGAGCCTAGAGTTCCCATACAAAGATCTATTCTACTCTTAGAAGTACTTAAGATATATTCAGTAGTTCACATGCAAAATAGAGAGAGCCTTGGAAGACCTTGGACTTCATTGCTATTGTTGTTATTTAGGAACTGGAAACTAAAAAGCACTATTGATGAAGCTGTGTGTAATCACTCCTGATGACCCAAATCTAATGAAATTTCATATGAACAGCGGGAATACATCTATCTTCGTAGATTAAGACTATTTTCTGCAAAACTCGGAGTACCCAGAGATCCATTTCCGAACCAAACAGGTCCTAACTCTCGGATGTGCATCTCTTTGACATAGGAGCTGATAGGATATTTTTGCCGATATTCAAGCAATAATGTACTTATGAGTGAGATTCGCGTGATCAACAGTTTGACCGCTGTCTCAATTCTGGAACAAAGAGGGAAAGACGAGAACTGGTTTAACTGCTTGATAGCTCTACTGTTTCAATCTATTCATCAAAATGATCCTTCGAGTTCGGCAAGCGGATGAAATGGATTTGTTTGAACTTCATTTCAAGAATATTTACTGGGGCTGGTAAAGCTTATATGACACTAACAGCTTACCACCGATATTGTTTCCAAGATATTCTGCGTAAGCGGCGTAGTGATCGCTGGTGGGTTGTGCGACTGCATGGAGTTTTTCACGGTCCACAGTATAAGCTCAAAGAATCCAGTAACCCGGTTTCCTTGGTCCGTGGTCACGGGCCTCTTCAACTTCACAGACCACCGATGGAGGTCCAAATTACTCTAATTGTGAGAATGGCTATGGAATCGAGCATGATCCTATAGAGAACAGAAGCCAAGCCCTCCACGTCTCCTAATTCGAGTCGGATGAAGGCGGTCAGACAAAAATCATCCCACGCACCTCCGTCGGGAGAGTCGGCTTTCTTGTGACAAGCCTTCCCACATGTATGAATCGGCCCTTCTTGCAAGCTTTCAAGGCTTTCTGGCGATCCGATTTCCGATTATATACTACGTTGAAGTGAGTCTTCTCAGCTTGGTGCAACTCAGCCGGGAGTACAGCAAATTCCACCTGTTCTCTCCATACGCAGTGCATCAGATGCCACCTCTCAGCCCCCTTACTTAGGTACAGGTCGAGATTCAGCCACCTATTTCGAACCAGCTGTCATCGGTCCCAAATCCGAACTTCTCGCACGTATGGATGCATTGTTAAAGACTTTCGCCATCTGCTAAATAGATGATCACAAACGACTGAAATGTCAATCTCTACAGATGTGCAGGGGGTAAAGTATGAGTATGGCTTTCGCTTAGCCCGTGCAGTAGACACAGTTAATCTGTAAAGAATAGAGGTTAAAGTAATAGAAATTTTCCAAAAAACAGTATTCCGCCTGGTAGCTGGGTAGATACTTTGAAGATCAGCGGGCTTTCATCTCTTATTTCGTACTCGCTTTTGCGGCTGTTCCGTCTCGCATTCGGCTGTTACTCGCCCCTTGGCTTCCATTTTCATCCCAAGTGGCTGGCTATACCTCAGGTTTCGCAATGCTGGAGACCAGCATAAGATGGGGGTTAAAGGTCATCGTTTCAATTACAATTGGCTACTGAATACGTGCTGATCTGCGGAGGGGTAGTACGTCGGTGGGTTTAGAATTGCCAACATGGTCCATGGACAACAGATCTACTTGATATCCCGGAGGATCACCAGCATGGTCCATGGACAACAAATCTACTTGATATCCCGGAGGATCACTGCAGACAAGCCTTATGGCGAAGACTTTGCGGAGTTGGTCTCTTCCAAGATAAGGCATGTCGCAGGGTTCATACGATGGATCCTCCCAGCACGTAACGACTACTTGTCGGTCAGCGCAGGTCGGCTAGAAGATCCAATTGATTCAGAAAACCGAAGAGGACTACAGAAACATTGCTCAAGTTCCCCGAATACGCTCTTGGTAACAATTGTCGAATTAGGTTCCAATATAAATAACCAATACTTGAAAATATAACTGGAAGTGGTAAGGTTACTGGTAGACGCCGATTCGCGGGTTGTCCCTACTGGGTCAGGAGATCTTTATGGCGCGACTCTAGCGTAGTACGTCGAGATCGCCCTCTATCAAAACCTCGATCTCGAATATATCGTAGAGTAGAGTCCGGATAGGCTGCGAAGAGTTTCCATTAACTGTCTAGTCAGTCATGTTACGCAGCAGGGCAACCAGACGCGAGGACCCGGATGCTCCAAGACGTATAAGTATCACCTCCCGTCTGTTGACTGCTCGATATCCTGATACACATCATACTCCTCAGACTCTCTTCTACTAAGCTTCACGGAATATTCTGCTCTTACAAGTTCTATCCTCCTGCTCAGATCAAAAATGAAGTCCTCAGTCATTTCCACCAGCTTGGCTATCACCATGGCCTCTGCTTACACTATTCCCGGACTCACGAATAGTTACAGTACCTATCCCGGGGCATCTAATACTGCTGGCTCTGCTCCCGAAGGCCATGAGTGGATTGCTGGAGGGGAAAGTGATTGTAAGTCCCAAGTCTGAATATCTCTGTATTCGCCGGAACTAAAACCCTTCACCAACAAGTCCGTGGCCCATGTCCGATGATGAACACCCTCGCCAACCACGGATTCATTTCTCGCGATGGGAAAAATCTCACCAAGGAAGTTGTCGTCAACGGCTTGAGCCAAGGGCTCAACTTCGACCCCGCCCTCGCCACCATCATGTGGGAGCAAGCTGTGTTCGTGAACCCGGAGCCGAATGCTACATACTTCACTCTGTAAGTATCATGGTCCGGCACACATGATAACTTCGCAATCCCATGCTAACCCTTCTTCAGCGATCAGCTCAATCCTCACAACGTCCTCGAGCACGATGCAAGTTTAAGGTTTGTCCTCCTGCTTGATGTCAGCTTGACTAGCGCTGACAACAATGCAGCCGTTCCGATGCCTACTACGGTAACAACCATGTCTTCAACCAAACTGTTTTCGACACAGTAAAGCCACTGTGGACCGAGGAGGTTCTAACCGCTGAAATGCTTGCAAACTCGAGGGTGTACCGCCAGATTGTCTCCAAGGCAACAAACCCTGAGTACAGCTTCTCGCCCACAGTCGAGAACTTCTCCCTCGGCGAGCTTGCTGCTCCAATCTTGGTCTTCGGGGACAGTGAAGCTGGAACAACCAAACGCGACCAGGTCATCTACTTCATTGGTGAGTCTGCGGCCACGCTTGCAATCTCCGATGCTCTCCTTCTCTCGATACGTGAATTGATGCTAACTATTGGCGGCAACAGAGAATGAGAGACTCCCCTATGAGCTGGGTTTTGTTAAGCAAGCCTCGCCAATCACCTTGAATAAAACACTGGCGACGTCTGCACTCATCAGCAAACATTCACAGCTCATCACAGGGCAGAACGCGACCTCACCTGCTCACAAGCGCAGCCTACTCCGCGACAATCATTTCGGTTCGTTGCAGTTCTAAACGCTGGTCGTCTATCTTGCAAGAGCGATATTATATCATGAGGGGCTGGAGTTTGGATACGCAGTATAGCTGAGCTAGAAACGTGGAGTTATATATAGCCTTGTATTTACCATTTTTTCTTCTTCGAGGCGGTCAGGAACTTAAATGATTTGAAACTGACTTACCGGTCAAATTCGCCGTCCAATCTCCTTGACACGTTGGGGACTTATTACTACAAGCCGGAAGCTAGAAACACTAGTCAACCGAAGCTGTTTGTTAGCAAGGCAAAGAAAGTTTTTATCCACATGAGCATTTTTGCAGTGGTATCTGGATTACCTAGGTCTCGATCCTCATCTGACTTGCTCTATTTTAGGCTGAAGGCTAGAGATAGAAGGAGTTTAGAAAATCAGAACAGCCCACTCTCAAAGTGCCGACCACCAACGCTCTGCAGTCGTTTTTGTCAACAGTACCCCGAAGCTCTTGATTGAAATCGGCTCTCGCGGCACGTTGACATTCCTCTGTTACTGCTCTCTCTCACGCCAAACAAACACGATGTCAGTGTTTGACAACGGGGAGGGGGGGTGGCCCAGAGTTTACAACAAGTGTACAAGTTTACAGTTACGGTGAAGTACACGGCATAATGTAAGCGTGAAAGTAAGCGGTAGTTGAAACCACGCCATCTTCGACTTTTAAAAGCTTAAAACAAATCGCTAAGCTTTTCCAATATCTTCGCTTACTAGGATCACTCCTACTGCTTCAAAGCTTGTATATTTAATTTCTAAGAGGATTAGGCTGTAGCCGAAGCTACGCTAGATTCAAAAGCTTAAAGCACTCTGTTTAGACTTTTGTAATAATTAGCCTACGAAGATTAATAATTAGAATCGACTTCAACTTTGAGACCTTACACAGAGTTGGGGAAAGTAGTACATTCAGGCTAAGCAGAGTGTCCGCGCCACTAATCTCGCATTTTTCTAACACCCAAATTTTTGCAGAGAAAAGTGATTTTTCCTAGCAACTACCGCTCAAACAGGAAATAAGTAACATTCTTGATTTTCTTTTAAAAATGTATCTCGAAATATAACGCGACTTAGAAAAGAGTAGGCTCCAACGTATGAAGCTTGAATGTAATTAATCAAAAGACAAAAGCAAAGATATCATAGGAAGTGAATAATATATGTTATACAAAATAACTAAATTGTTCTATTTTAACTGTAACAATATAGTAAGTAATATTAAATCGCTTTTAGGGTATTGGGTCCGAAATTACAACATCATTTGTTACAATCCCGAAAGTTGTAATTAATCCTTGAGACATGTGATAGCAAAAAAAACTCTCATTGTCTTGTTTGAACAGCTATAAACGCTTTCTCCCAGTGTAGGCCCTACTATCAAGGCAAAGTATGCAAAACGTTATAGCAGATCATTCCTGTGGGACCCAAGTGCAACCACGCTTCGCAACCATAAGTGTCAAAATCCCCTTGCCTCTTTTTCTCAGTGACCCTTTATCAGAAAAACGTATTGATGTCAATAAGTTTTATATAATACATATATAATTTATATGTTGTTAACTTTCCTAGGGGAGAAAACCTAATAAAGTCTCTGGAAAAAATATTGTGCTCCTTGGTAGCACAGCGTATGGTTTCATTCGCACAAAATTGTAAACTTTATTTTAGATTTCTCCAAAACACTATGAGTTACATTTACGTCTAAGTCGTGCTGACGTTACTATTCTCAAGCTGTTTCAATGAATTAATAAATTCCATTGAATTGAATTATATTGAATTGATTTGCCTCAATTTAATTTTAAAAGGAACACTGGGAAGAAGAAGGGGAAAGAGCAGGAATAAAAGGAAACCTGAGGGGAAATAGGGTAATGAGAGGAAGAAGTGAAACTACACCTTATTGATAAAAGTAATCAAAGAAGATCATGAGTAATATACTACTAGAGCTAAGCTGATGCGTAATATTGTTTGTATTTGTTTGTAGAGATAAAAGAATATTCATTTTATGAACAGCTTTGGAAAAAACTAGAATACGCCAACATCTAAACATGAATTAGATGAGTCTATGACTGCACATAAAGTGTCGCTTCCAACATTGAATGTGCAGATTCTATTAGTATCACTGAAAAGTTATATCAATGATCTAAAAGTATATAACTTTTCCTCTTATAGGCTTGGGCACTCCACCTAATACAAGCAACTCGCATTTGATTACCAAAAGAAACTTGGGCACTTTTCAGCGCGAAATCAATACATACCCAATTTATTTGATACACTTTCAGTATCAGGTAATAAGACTAGCGAGGGAAGGCTTCTGGACAGACCTTCTTCACCCTACCAAAAATACTTATCAACGATTCATCTTTACGCTAAACACTCTGACCTAAGTTATTGAATTCTTTTTTTTTTCTTTTTTGCTACTGCTACTAATAGCATGTTCTTCTGTAAGCTCGCTAGCAAAAATTACCTCCCCGCCTCCCAGCCCCCCTTCACTATTAGGCTTCCAGAAAACCTCAAAAGGGCCGAAATGTTTTCAACCCTAGCGATCTGACAGACCGGTCTTCTTTTGAGCAAGCTCTACGAGGCCTGAATATGTAAATTTGGATATCATTCTTGACTTTCCAAAGAAAAATCTGCTGAGAGAAAATGATTCTGAGAGGAGCATTGTAGACAGCGGCTGCGAGGAATGAAAGATTATCAGAAGCAATTATATCGCAATTTGGCCGCATGTCTCGGATCAGATCAGCTGCGTATTTGATAGCGATCTGCATCAAGTTGGTGTCGACCAAAGAAGCTTCAGATCTGTCTCCTAGCTTGGTGTTTTCTTCAATCGCTTGTTAGATTGCCTCGGTTTCGCCATTCAAATACCGCCCCTGCACGGTCTTACTGTTTCGCTGGGAAGATATGGGCGCTCACTAAAAATGTGTAAGTGGCGATTGATTTGTCAGCTGATCAGTTAGAGTAGAAAGGCCTTCGAGGTATAGTTCTAGTCATGGGATTTGAAACGAAGCTTTTGTTTTTTCACCAGCTTGCATCTTCGCTCCTTTCCTAGAACTTGGTGTTGACCTGATTGCGTCTATCTTGGTATGGGATCTTAATAGAAAAGGCCGTGGGATATATAGAATTTTGCCAATAAATCTGATGCCATTAGAGACAGTGTTTGCTGAACATTACTAAGATCAGAACTTTGATTGCCGAGAAGTCAGATAGGAAAGGCCTGATTTAGATCGAATGACCAGGGCTAAGGATAGTTTTAAAATCAGCAAGAAGTCAGCTCTGGATAGCCGCTACATTCAGCCTCTCGTGTTCCCCGCTGAAGACAATCGAAAGTAAACAAACTCGCTTATTTCTCAAGCGCTAACATTACCTACCTGACAGCATGCACTCACTTTACTCTGGACTGCAACTGCTGAGCTTGCCTACGAATCCATGATTTAAATACGAATTCCATGCTCAGTATGCTATATACTAGTGGCTCGATTACCAAAATTCATAGCAGCGAGTGTGCTACCAAGAAGCTTTGAAGATCACATGTCAGCCATTTTCATGGCCATGAAAACTCACTCTGGCTCTCACCCAAGACCAATCGAAAACACTTGGCTTAACTTTCACCGGCTCGTGTTCGTTAACAAGTGCTGAATTTCGGGAAGTCGGGATTGGAAGCAGGACCTTACTTTAGTCAAGAGATAACATATACTCAACCAAAGAAATCCTAGGGAGCACAGAAACTAGTTGTAATTTCTGAGGTCCAACAAAAGCTACTTTTATTAACAATGTAACAGTAGCATCAGGTACCATGGTGGGTTAATGGGGTTTCAGCTGCATCTTCGTGCTCGTCTAATTACTTATGCTGCTCTTGAGTACGGTTCTGTACTACATTTCCGAAAAAAAACGGTTTCGCGAGGTAGTAGGGCAATTCTCGAACAGCTTTTGAGAGATAATATTTTTTAAAGTATTAAGAGTCAATTCTCGTAAAAAAAACAGTCAATGCCTTGCATCTATTATCTCTGTTTATTCAGAAAATTATTCAGATACTTTCAAAGCTCAGCTATACTGCTTTAGGTAAAATTTGGCGTCTTACAAATAACAATACTAACTTCTTAGGCTTCTTCAGACCACCACAGATCTGTAGGTCCGATACCCCGATCGCGGCTTAAATTCGCGACATAACTTGAGGCGTAGAAATATCTGATTCAGTGGCGAGGAGCACTTGCTCGCTTCTGAAACCCGTTCGCACGGTATCTTCCTTTATTGATTAGGTAGACTTATCGACCAAGTTCTCAGTTTTCACCAAACAAAATACTATGGAGTGGATAGTGAATGAAAAGAGGTGAAGCTGGTTAGGATCTACATAGGTATAAGTATATCACATAGCCAGACACGAGCGCCAAGCAACTGACGTGCTGCAGGAAACTGTGGGGCTATGCAAGTGTATGATATTTCCTCCAGCTCCTCATATACAGGAAGCGAAGCACACCCCCTTTGGAACCAGGTCTTCGGCCCAGATTTCTGTGAAGAGTTACCAAAGTTTCTCAAGCATTTCGTCTGGCCACTAGATATCAATCCACATTCACGAACAGCTAACCTGTCGATAGGATGGAGGGCTCAGGAAAGCAAGCGACACCATCTGGCACAGATTGGACCTTCAACAATCCAAGTCCCATCCGAGGCAGTCTAGATATCAAGAAAGAAGCCATGCAATTAGGCTGGAATCCTTCCGATTCGTCTCTAACAACGGACTCGCCGCCGACGAACTCGATGTCAGGTCGTGATCAACAGCCCTCACGGTCGTCGTCGTCATCCACAGACGAGCAGGCGTAAGTACAACTTCAAGCTGGGCTAGTCAAGACCCATCTATCACCACGGTTCGACTCAGAAGCAGTCCAAAATATGTCTATCTTTCTGCATCAGCTGATGATCTCAAGCACGCCCTGCGCTTCAGACTCAACTCCACACTCTTCGCACCCAGCTCTCTCCCTCCCCCCGCCGAGTCTGCATCTCGACTTCCGCATGGCAGTGGCTCTTAACCCTCGCATTGCGCTCGGCCCGACGCCTTTCGGTCATCGCAACTGGATCTCCTTCACGGGCGGTACCTGGTGCGGTGGGTGGGGGTCAGGAGTAGTTCTGGTACGTCGGCGTTCAAAGTCTTGAGGATGCAGAGAGAGTGCTTACACGACTTCTCTAGCCCGGTGGCCAAGATAGCCAATTGATCATCGCAGACGGGTCAGCGCATTTGGAGACTAACTACATCCTCCAAACCTTCGACAACCCGCCGGCTCACATTGTGATCAAGACTCGTGGCTGGAGGACAGGGCCTCCTGGAATCCTTGCCAAACTTGCTGATCCCGAGCAGGCAGACGGTGTTGACCCACGCAGCTACAAGTTCAGACTTTTCATTGAGATGGAGACTGGGGATGAGAGGTACAGGGATCACGTCAATTGTGGCATGTGGGTTGGTAGCGGAATGCGAAAGGGGGCGGAGGTTGTTTATGAGTAGGTGCCCATTTACTGGGTAGGAGGCTTGCTGACCCTGATAGTGCTTATCGTGTTTCTTAAAACGATACTCGTACTTCGAGCAAGTCCAAGCGAACTTCGTTGCATACTGGCTCGATATTTGTGATTATCTTTCCTCAGTCCTAAGTCCAATAGGCACCTCCAGTCTTCGCATTCAGTTCACCATACAGCGGAGCTGTCGCGTATTTCACCGCCCTTCTCTGCAAAGCATTTCCGGTTGCATTCCGGCTGTAATTCCCAAATCCTACATACTCCCCCAGACTCGGTGGTAAGTCGGCCACCGCAGTGCCCCAGTGGCTTTCGGTGCTGCCGAGCGTGAGGACGAGCTCCTTCCCTTCAGTGAAGAACGAGTGGTCGATCCAGTTCTTGGTGTATGGCTCTCCATTCAGTGTTGCGGACTGTATGTAGATGTTCTTGTAGCTTGGGTCAAACTTGACGTTTCTAATCGTCGCGGTTTTGTTGGTCGCGGGAGATGTGATTGAAACTTTTTCGAAGTAGGGCGGGATAATCAAGTAGACGTCCTGCCCTGGGTTCGGAAATAGTCCCATCATCGAAAATGCGAGGAACGACCCCATAGCTCCGCTGTCGTCGTTGCCGGGGAGACCAGGGCCGGTGGGCTGGAAGAATTCTGGGACGTAGAAGTGTGAGCGCTTGGCTGATAACGCCGGGCGACCGGCGTAGTGGTACTGAAAGACGGTTAGGAAGGCTGGCTCGTTGCCAATATACGTGATGCCTTTGTCGTGGAGATAGTCAAGGCGTTCGACAAATGCTGCCGGGCCTCCAAAGGTTGTGATCAGTGTCGCTTGATCGTGCGGGACAAAGCTGTCACATATGAGGTCAGTTATCGGAATTCCGTCAAGGTCTTTCTGGTCAGGGGTTTCCTTACAAAGAATACTCCCATATTGAGCTCTCGAATGTTTCACCAGCAGAATTCTGCAAGGAGCAAACGCTGTTAGGGTTCGGGTCAATGTTGCTGCATGCGAGAGGATCTTGGAAGCCGAAGGTTTTGTTGAGATATCTCGGCTGGAAGAAACCTTCGAATCCCGTGTTCGTACCGTTGTTGAGCGAGGTCTGATCAGCCTTGAACAAGTTCTTCCAGTTACCGCTGCGCGCCGTATACTTTTCAACGTCTGCTTCTTTGCCGCCGAGCTTGGCCGCCATCTTTGTAATAACGAACTCGTTGTAACTGTACTCCAAGGTCCGGGAAACACTTCTGGTCATCGTCCCGAAGCCCTTGTAGTCAAAGTCCTGCACGGGAATATAACCTAGAGACTTCCAGCTATCAAGTCCTCCGCGACCATTGCAGCACCAGTCGTACGGCTCTACTTCTGCGTCTTTGACGACCGCTTCATAGCCGACATCCCAGTCGATACCGTCCGTGATACCTTTCAAGTACGCATCTGCGAGAACATTGTCGGCGTTTGATCCGCCTTGCGTAAAGCCTTTGCACAAGCTCATCCGACAGTCGGGCAGCCAGCCCTCATGTCTGTACGTATCGATGAGCGATCGAATCTGGCGTGCGACAGTACTCGGGTCAAGGACAGTCAGGAATGGCATCTGTGATCTGAAAAGATCCCAAATACTGCGACGCGTCAGTCTCCCTGTCCCCGCACGTGGCTCGGCTCTCATCGGCTTACCAGTAGAACGAGTCGAAATACGGCTCGTCACTTTCCCACAGCGGATTCTCTCCCGTATAATCCTGGGGATTTACCATGGTGCGGTAGATGCCCGAGTAGAAGTTTTTCAACAACGAAGAGTCGATACCATTGGTGTCGACCACAATGGGACTTATCTTCTCGCGCCAGAGATTCTCGGCAGCAGTCTGAGTTGCCGTAAAATCGAAATTCGGAATTTCATTCTCCGCACTCTTGCAAGCCTGATCACTGCTGATCATGCTCACTCCAACTCGTGCAAGGATCGGACTGTCACCAGGGGACTCGAACTGAGCGAATGCTCCCCCGGGCAGAGGGTAGCCATTGATCGACCTGGAGATCGTCAACGTCTTCACGTCGGCGCTGGCACGGCTGTTGACGAAGATACCATTCCTCCGGATCTTGCCACCGGAGAAATCGGCGCAGAAGTACGCAACGTAGTTCCCCGTCCCGAAACTGGGGAGGAATTTGGCGTTTCCGGTCATGCGGCCCGTAGCAGCATCGACTGAGACAGTCCCGTTGTCTTGACGTGAATCAGACAGGTCTGTCAGGTCCATGAGGATCAGTGGGCTCGAAGCGTTGCCGTTCCCGTCAGTCGTTGGGAATTTGAACCGGAAAAGCGACGTATGATGGGTGGTGGTCATGTCGACTTGGACTCCGCTCACCAACTCGAGACCAAAGTACCCGGGAGTAGCCTTCAGAGTGGTGTTTACATACTGAGTCTTCCTCTCCTTCTTTGGGTACGTGCACCCGTTCACCTCGTCGCCTCCACAGCTGGTGTATGGGAAGAGGGCGAAATTTCCGAGGGATGGACTCCCGCCAGTTCCAGAGTCGTGCATGCTCGAGAATCCCGTGATGTTGGCGCCATCAGTGGTAAAGCCCCCTTGATTGCTTCCAGAATCAGTATCAGCGACGGCTTTGGCCATTCCTTGAAGGAAGAGATCAGCATTCATCTTGCAAGCTCTCCTGAACCGCATTCTTACCATAAGGGATTGTAGCTCCCGGGAAAATATTCCCTATTTTGGGGTCAGCTTTCGCTCGTCTTGCGCCGTGAGTCTGACCTCCCTACCTCCATTGCTGCTGCCGATGAGCTGATCCACGTATTGAAGGGCGTCATAAGCAGCAGCAGTCTGAGCAGCCGCAAGATCCCCCACCAGAAGACCACAGAATACCAGCTGATTTACAAACATCATTACACAGTCCTAGATTTCTACAAAATCAATCGACAGAGGAACGGCAACGAGTCGTCGTGGAAGACAAATGGGGATGTAGGAAATATAAGGCATGAAAAAGCAACGACGTAAAGCACGCTTGATATCGACAATTTATTATCAGATGCATGTTACAGTTTTACGAAGTGCCTTTAATTTTTTACCAAAGGCTAAAGACAGAAGGTGGGTTGACCCCCCTCCCCTTCGACTGAAGGTTAAAACCGTATAGAAGATGGACCCAAAACGTAGCCCGTGCGAAAAACATTTCTGGTACATTTTTGCCAAGGTATCATATTAAATTTCTCTAGGGCCTAATTACCATTCCTCATCGGAAGTTCCAACGGTTGTAAACTACTTCGTAATATCTAGCCTATATCCTCGGGCCGACAGACGGCTTTCACTAATACGGACAAGAAAAGGACTCTTTATTTCAAGCTTTTGTATGACTCCATTGTTATATTAAGGGGAGCGGGTGACGCCGTCTTACTATGCAGCGCGGTAGGATAAAAGAAACAGTGGGGAGTTCCTAATATACAGTAAACTATATGAATCTTAACCGGCCGATCCGAGCATGCATTCGCCGATAACCCGCTTCGCTGTGCCCCCTTTTCGGCTCGCCAAGGACTCGCGAATGCACTTGTGGAGATCAACAGCAATAGCTAGGTTGATTATCGGCTGAATACATACATATTTAACAACTATATACTGAGTCCACGGACACCAGCTGGCGTTCACTGTGGCCTGATTTAAGGTTTATGAAAAGGGGCAATATACCTTGAGCCCCGAGGATATCGATCCGATCATCCGGGCTTTGGTTACAAACTATGAGTACTGTATACACAAGCGTGTCTATCGTCAACTCCCCTGTGTAGATATACAAGATCGACGCGTCTGATCAGCAGTGGATTCCAAAGAGCGGGAAGGTAGCTGTAATCGCAGTCCTGAGATACATCTGCAACATACGTACTTAGTTTCATCTCTGTCGATCCCGAAGCTGCTCAGCTCGACCCTAAAAGATTGATAATGCAGATTTTTAATAAAGACTCGACGCAATACTATTACTGCGTGGTTCTTTTCCTTTGTCTATCTGGCATCACCTTATCCAAGGTTTTTTTCTTCCTTTTTTTATTTTTCGTTATTCGTTTTTCGGGGGAAGGGAGTGGGGGTTTCCAAACTTTCCGATTTCCACAGCCGCGATGCTCGCTCTAATCTTCCAAGACCTTGGACCTGTGAGATGAAGTGATTCATTCGCATCTCATACGCAGAGGTCCGAGCCATTGAGAGCGAAGACGCGACCACGGCTCCCAATGTGCTTTAATTGTTTGTTTTGCTTCCATGATGGCCTGCTGAGTCACTTCGGTTCTCGCAACGCCCGGGATTCTACTAGTACTGTCTCTAGAAGAGATATTCCATGTTTTTAATTTTCAAGAAGACGGAAATTCTTGCGCAACTTTACATCCCCGAGGGCTGTTTCGATTGCTATGAGTCTAACAAGGGGAAGTCCTGATACAGCTCCCCCCCTCCCCCAAACAGATCACGCATGTTGCTCTCAAGCCACTAGAGGCCTACTTCGTACCTATCCAGATCCCAGGTACCATGCACTTTCCGGCTCAAAATCTGCTTAGCCTTCTACACCGAAGAACACTTCCTCCAGCCCATCTCCGAACAAGGTGCGTTATCCAGGGGTGGATTCATCCTCCAGATCCCGTGTGATCAGGTATGTTATCTCCGTCCAGTAGACCCATGTCATCCAAGAGGCTATTCGCTTCCGCATACCCTACGCGAAATACAAGTATGCCTAAAGTTTATGTGTCGGATTCGGAAGACGCATACGATCTTGTACCTGCAGCAGAGGAGAGTCTTCCAAGGAACTGTGAGAGAAGAGAATTGGCAAGTACGAGCTCAAAAAGTTTTAAGACAGAAGTTCAAGAGAAAGGTGAGGTTTTCCTGGTAAAACGTTAATAGCTGCTGCGATTCAAATTGCACTAGCCATATCTACCATGGCGAAAAGCTTATAAACAGACAGACTGCTTACAGGGTGTTTCTGCAAGTCTATAACACGGTCATATTTCTCAACAGTACAAGACCAGCGCTATTCGATTACAGAGATTTGTTGTAGGTAGCTATAGCAAATCGGCTGTTCTCTTACCAGGCTATAGCTACTCATACGCTCACGTAGTTCGTCCCATATTCGGTATCCCCGCACTCACCAGTAGGTCTTCCACGAAAGTTGAATTCCTCAAAAAAAAAAGAGGCTACTAGTAGCCGCCATGTTCCGTTAGCTGTAGATCTTATTTAAAAAGTCCTGGCAGTGTTAATCAAGAAGAGCGACCACGCTCACCATCTCCAGGTTCCGCGCAGACCTCCGGTTTTAGTTGTGACTTGAAATAATCGGAGGTGGTACCTTCACAGTATTTGCACTGCTAGATATTTCATCGTTCAGAGGGATATTGAGAATAGATGGAACTCTCTGCACGCAATACGAGCATGCGGCAAAGGGATAGCGTCAAGAATAAAGCATTTATGCATTTCTTTGACGCGGCTCAGGAAGCCTTTGAGAGGCTACCACAGCAGGGTATATTATCTATTTAGTACCTACCTTCTTGCTCTGCCTACAATTAAATTATAAATAGCGCTCCACATTTCCCCACCAACCCCTCCTGCAATACCACAACTCTGACAAAAACACATCTCCAAATTCTCGACAGTATGCGGTGATTGTGCAACTAGCATGCGCAGGCAGAAACAGTCCCCAAAACCTCCACCCGCCGCACATCCATGCGACATAAACCAGGCGAGTCAGAGAATCCAGATTCGAGACGCTGAAAACACCCAGAAGAGCAAAGGAGCAGTGAATAGCAATTCGTCCCCACAAAACCCAACCTCCCCATCCCATGCCTTTCTCTCCTCACAACTGTCACGCTGCAGGTACACCGCGGGCTCTAAATCGAGATCGAATATACCTGCATCACAAAAAAAAAACGCAAAAAAAAGAAAAATCCCCCACAAGTCCTGTAGTATTTTCATCAAGTGCCTCCCAGGCGCAGGAGACTATATTGTACATGTGTTCTGTGCCTGGCAGTACAGAGTCTACAGCGGTGTCGGAGATAATTCTGTGCTTACTGGTTGCTTACAGATCACTGATCTGTTGAGAAGAACTATTTGAAGTTAGCCAGTGGAAGGACACCAGCGTTGGAGCTCGTCTTCTTAGATGGCAAAGAGGTGCTTGTGGAGAGAAGCAAGAACGACTAAGCGAGACTTGGCAAACAATAGCAGAGCAATACCCCTATTTCATGCGCTCGGAATGTGAGCGGGTATTCTTATGAGTGTTTGTTTCAGAAAAAAGAGAAGGAAAAAAAGAGGGGGCACAGTTAAATAGATACTAGGGTATAGGTGAAGCAAGCTGGTACAATAGCACAAAGACGAAGAAAATTTGGTTATCCGCTTGTATTACACACGTGGTCTGGATACATATACTACCCAATCCTATACCTGTACCAAGCTACAATGGCTAAAGATTTAAGCTCTGCCCGGACATATCCTCAAACATTGCAGCAAATCCTCAACCGCAATCTTGCTATACAGCCCGTCTTGATCATCAATGCCAACGCTCAAGATAACATCGTCATCTAGGTACCCATTACTCTTCTCTCTTATATCACTTTCCGGCCTGCCCCAAGCATACGCAATCGTTGTGGTGTACGTGAAATCACCCCAAGCATCCTTCGCCTCGTATTCGGTTTGAGGCACGTCGTCCCAAATTTGGGCGGGCTTCCAGCCACGATTCGTCTCGTTCGCCATAAGTATCGGGTGCTGGCTGACGGCCAACATGTTGAACGGCCAGTTCGCGGACCAGACGACGAAATAGCGCTCGTAGCGTATTGGTAGGCCGTAGTCGTTACAGTGCTTCCGTTGGATGGCAGCGAAGAATACCGTCGCAGGGTCGTCGGAAAGGCAGCTTATGTTCGTACGTGGGCAGAGTGTGAGCTTCAGGGATGGTGTTGCCTGATGCCATGTAGAACTCCTGGTGAAGGCATTCGTCTCAGCTCCTCCGTCAGAGGGATCTGCCAGGCATGGCTCCTCGAAAGGATCAGTCAGGTTCTGTGTCGTTAGTCCACCGGCAACAAGCTGTGCAAAAGTCCGTGTCGAGGAGCTCAACTCGTATTGTAGGAAGGAAGTTGCTGGCGAAGGGAAGAACATGACCCAGTTCTTTTCGTAGGATTGGCGAGTCGAGGGTGGGCTTCGAGTCAGCTCAGTCAGTGTGGGATAGGACATCAGCGGGCCGGGGCCAAGTCGATGAGGTGACGATGAAAAAGTTTCTTCAATGGCTGGATATACTACTCGGAGATCGATAACCCACAGACCAATGCAGGCGTATCTCGATCTATCACTGTCAGGAGGGACAGCCGACACGGGATGAGCCAACGTACTGCGAAGCTACCATCAAGATAGGCTCTCCCCTTCCGGAGTAGAAAATTCTCGGGTCATGAAAGCCAGGTATGTCTGCCAGATCCTGTTCCACTCCGGAGCATCGTTCTGCAGGCGTCGGAGGAACATCCACTGCAATGGGGGGTGTGACGCACCGCATACCTCCGTTCGGCCCAAGCAGCTCTAGATCTTCCTCAGTACAATGATTCTCGCGTGAATTTACCGAGCGCTGATCCCTGGGATGGCAGATATTGGCTTCACAAAGTACATTCCGACGCGACGTTTCGCCATGAGGCGTAAGCATGCTGACGATGATATACTGGTTTTTCGCCCAGTACGGCAGTGCAAATATTGTCGGGTTCCAAAATGTGCGTCTCTTGTCCATTGTATCAGCCTTCATCGAGATATTGTACATGAGATTCGGAAGGCGGATGTGTCCCGTGAATCGGTTTGGAGCCCGTGGACATGCTGCAAGATCCGTTAGAGCTCGAGGAATCACGGTTCTGGATCCTATCGGAGCGATGGGGGTGAGGTATTCGGGCTTTCCGTTCAGACTGTTTGTGGGCTGGACAAAATCCGGCTCCTGAAAACTGTGATTGGATCCATTCGGTAACCGATGCGCAATTGGGACTCGTTCTGGCTCCTGGAATTTGGGTAGTCGAGCCGGATATCGTTGATCGGGGGTTTGAGCAGTCTTGAAGAGTAGAATGCAGACAAGAAATACCGCAACGAGAGGAAACAGCAGTCTTTTGAGGAGCGGCAACATTGTTTATGTGGAATGCAGCAGGATTGAATCTTTCCGTAGATGAAGGATACGCCAGGCATAAGGAAAATCGGCTTCAAATCCAAATTGGACATGCACAGAGACAGAAAGTTTGAAAGGAAGGAGAAAGGAGTGTTGACTTTGAGGGTACCTGCCGTTCCTGGTGTTTACAATTCTATTTCAAAGTCTCCATCTCCGAAACATCTCGCATCAGAACCACTTGTTCACTCGACATACGGTTTGCCTTCCTCAGAGGTATTTGAGCTTTCTTGCGACATTAACGGGAAGTAATGGGTTACCATTCCTCCTTCACGACACCAGATAGCACTCCGCTTGCTCCGGAACCCGTCGAAGCTTCACCACCTTGGTCCGACGTTTTGCTAGGAGAGCTGAGAACGACAATCCAATTCAATCCACCCAGTAGAGTGGTCCACAAGTACGGCTCCGCATCTCATCGCACTTTGAGGACGCTTTTGCGAGGATGGAGCAAGGCGTTGTGGTTGAGCTTTTTACTTGCCGTCGGTCTTTGGTGGACGTTGCAGGGGCGGCTGAGCTCTCACAACCAGTATCAGCAGAACAACTTGTATCAGCCGATGCTTGATGGTCTACAATTCATAGACGCGAACCATCCTTATATCCGTGTAAAGGCATGCCGTTGTCGTGGAGGAGCCCCTGCTGACCTGGACGGCAGTATGTTGGTCGCTGGCTCGCGGCAGCAGACGAATCACACAAAGATGGTTCATTCCCTGGTAGGGCGTCTACGAGTACCTACATCAAGCTACTAATGTCAAAAGGTGTATATTTTGACTTTGTAGTCGATGGTAGCAGTACAGTGCTCCTATCTCTTCACAATTGCGTGCAGCAGAAAAAGCCATCAACCGGGTATTCCAGTGCAGTAACGGCTACTTTGCCCTTCCTGGCGTTGACCAACACATCGAGAGCGGCCCCTATCTCCTTGTTAGTCAGGATCGATGACGAAGAGTACCTCGTCTTGCCAAATGCGACAAATATCGCCTCGATCAGTCATGGCAGCTTGTCTCAGACCCGTCACGAGATACGAGTCATTGCTCCTATGGCTGGCGGTGATACTCTCCAGACTTTCCAGATCGCAGGTATCTGGATAGATGAGGGCGGAAAGCTACTCCCGTACCAAAATCTGCATGAACAAATAGCGCAAACACCGCGGAAAATGCTTGAGGTTGTAACGGACTTGCCCGGATCTTTGGCTGGCAAAGACAGACGGAAGAGTATTGGTACCAGTCAGGGTATTCTTAGAGGAGTATTGGGATGGGAGTACTTGCTTGGGGAGATGTTCGCAAGCGACCATGTTACCATTGGCATGGATGGCATGTGCCTGATTTCCGAATGTGTTGGTGGTCGAGGGTCACCAGCCGGACTGGCAGATGTCTTCTTCCAGAGGTACAGACCCCCACACGCGCAGAGAGATAATACTGACAACTAGGCTCAGTGGTCCTGCAGGCTCGGAGCAATACAGCCATCCCTGGTTCTTCAAAGGGTATACCCCGAATGTCATGGTAGGCTACCTGCCTTCCGTAGTAAATGGCCAAGCTGACACTCTGCAGGTCTTGAATATCGGGAGCTCTGATTACAATTCATTCCAGACACGTTCCTCGGAATACAACAAGACCATGTGGGAGCTCAGCGGTACATTTGAAGAAACCTACATCTCAATGATCAAGGCCATCAGAGCGCTGGCATACCCGAAATACTCGGCAGCCAGCATGGACTCATCTCGTTACATCTACTCAGCCGGAGTCCCGATATTCGTGATGAGACCCTTCCGAGGCCAACTCGAGCAAGCGACCCATGCGGTTGTCGAGCGAATCCGAAAAGATGGCGACAAAAACATTTTCTGGCTGGATACATCCGGCTGGCTGAATACCGAGGTGGATTTCGAGGGCCGGCCAGAGGATCAAGACTTTTTCCTAGATGGTAGCCACCTCTACTGCTGAAGACTCGTATACTGACGCCATGAGTAGAAGAGAACCCATCCAAGCAATGGCGGCTGACTGAACGAGGGAACCAGCAAGTCGCCATCTTGCTGCATATGCACGTCTGCAGATATCTTGCTCGAGAGGCAGACGAATGCGCGTTTCTTCCGCCGGAGATCTATCTCGGTAGGGAAGTGAATAATGAAGAAACCTGGGTCAACGGGCTGCTCGAAGATAGCGGAAGTTGAAGAAGGTTTTCAGGGATTGATGGGATGGGATGGGATGGCGTCGACCTGAGCTTGGCATTGCTATAGCGGTTGGACCCGAGATCTGCAACGTCCCTGAGATAGTGATATTGGCAAGGTCCCGTGACCTCTTTTGGTTATCGGTAAATAGGAATTTATGTTCGATAAATGGTAAATATGATATTTTCGATTTTTGATGCCCACTATCCTACCGTATCCGTACCGCATCATACCTTGACATCCTTCTTTACAACCGTATACTCACTCTCAACACACTGAGCCACAACTACTCTACTGTATTTCCCATAATCCTCTTGGTTTTGCCGGGGTAAAATGTTGTGGCGCTTGGCCCGGGTTTGAGGTTTTTAGGTAGGGAACGATGACATCGCTGCCTTTGGGGTTTGCGGTGCTAGGCGCCCCCAACTGCTCTCCGACGAGAACCTGACCATGGATTGAGCTTCCGACATAACGGAAGAGAATCAGCCTCAATCTCTCCTCGCTTTTCTTTTCTCTCTACCCTAAAGTCCTTGCCATTCATACATTCTTTGCCAGAGCCTCTACTGGACTGCCTCGCCTCACTGAGGCACGACCGCGATGCCTTCGAGGCGCGCAGACATGCAGCGTCGCAAGTCTTCCACCCTTCACTACCAAACATTTCCGGTAAGATCTCATTCCTTGCTGCATTTTGGTTTTCCACCCGCCAGCGGAGCCGTACTTCCCATAGCTTAAGATAAGCATATTTTTGTAGAGTTTACCAATTGCTAAACTGCCTCCAGACGCCTCCCCCAAAATCCCGCGGCCGACCACCTATCTCCCCCACCAGCTCCAACGGCTACGATGGCACCCACGATGGCGGCGGAAACGGGCTCCCCTCATCCCACGAGCATCAGAGCTCGCCTCTACCCAAGAAACAACTTGCGATACTCGCTGTCATCGCGCTCTGCGAGCAAACAGCCCTCAACTCCATCTCCCCCTACCTCCCCGAAATGACTTCCACCTTTCCCGAAGTCGACGCCGGACAGATAGGCCTATACGTCGGCACGATAGCATCCTCTTTCGCGCTGGCCCAGTTTGCGACGAATTTCTTCTGGGGCTGGCTGAGCGATCGCGTAGGCAGGAAGCCGGTGGTCATGCTGGGTACCCTCCTCACGGCTGCGTGCTTCGTGGCGTTTGGCTTTTGCAGAACGCTGTGGCAGGCTGTGCTAGTGCAGGCGCTGATGGGGCTGGTGAATGGTAACCAGGGTGTGATCAGTACCTGCTTGGGCGAGATCACGGATCGGAGCAATCAGAGCAAGGCATTCGTCTACTTGCCCGTTATATATGGACTCGGAGGTATCACTGGACCGGCGGTGGGAGGGTTACTGGTGCTGCCGAATGACCCGTTCAGGGAGGGCAAAAAGAATCCCTATCCATTCCTGCTGCCAAATCTCTTCTCGGCAACGATTCTGGCCATCGATTTCGTCCTCACGGGCTTCTTCCTAGAAGAGAGTCTGGAGGAGGCCAAAGATCTGCCGTCGCTGAAAGAAAGGATGGGGAATATTTTTTGCTGGTTGTGGCAGTTTGCTGGTGGTTCGCACCGTCCGACGTACTTGCGTAGCCATTTCAATGGACATCGCAATTCCAGACATAGAGTTGGCCTAGGCGACGGGGGTGGTGATACCGAAGAGGACACCGATAATGAGAGCGAGACGCAATCTCTCCTCTCTATGCGCGGCTTCTTCGCGAACAACGACGGCCACCTCTCCAGCAAGGAGGTCCTGAATCGCGATACCCTACTCCTCCTCGGAACCTATCTCGTCTTCCAGCTTTCCAATATCTCGTACAACTCCCTTTATCCAATCTTCGCTTCCTCGCCGCAACCGACCGGCCGCGAACTCTCGCCAGAAGAAATTGGACTCTCGCTCTCCTTCGCAGGTATCGTAACGATAGTCTTCCAAGTCGGCATCTTCGGAAAACTGAAGGAGAAGATGGGGAACAAAGTTACCTACCGGGCCGGCCTATTCTTATTCTTTGTCTCCATGCTCTTGATGCCATGGGTCGGGTACAAAGACTCACAGCCATTGTTTGGGCTTGGGAGTGGCAAAGTGTGGCTGTGGGTCGAACTGGGATTCGTATTGCTCGTCAAGACCGTCGCAGCAGTAGGGGGCCTAACTAGTGCTTTACTACTCGTACGTTGCGCTCGCGAATCCCCTTCCCAAATTTCTACTCATTGATTGACATGATGTACTAAATACTTAACTCCCCTCACAGATCACCAACTCAGCATCCAACCACTCAGTCCTCGGCACGCTCAACGGTCTCGCGCAGACGCTCTCCGCTGCCGGCCGCGCCGCCGGCCCTTTCCTCTCGGGTGGTCTCTTCTCCATTGCCACGCACGTGCATCCCAAAGGCGAAGCGCTTGCTTGGGGCGTCTTCGGCGGCATCGCTTTTCTAGGCTTCGTAGCCAGTTTTGGGATCCGAGGCGTGCGGCTTGAGAGTCAGGAGTGGTTGGATGAGCATGCGAGTCAGGAAGAGAGTGGAGAGAGCGAGGGGGATGATGATGCGGGAATCCAGGGCAGGTGAAGGACGGTGGGATACCATGGCATGGGCTGGAGTATAAAGTGGCGAGGGATAGGGTACTGTGCTGTGTTATCTGGAGTTTGGGAGCAGGGTCCGCGTCGGAAAGACAGTATTCAGAGCTAGAAGCATAAGAATAAGTTTAGAGAACAGGCAAACGGTAACAGCTGCTACCGATACAGAAAACAACCATTCAATAATGATTGATGACAACAGAACCCCCCGGAAGGTTACTACACTGCTAAAATTGAGGGTTTTCTTGGCCAGTCCATCTTTATCGTCCGTTGGCTACTGACTGCTAAACATCGACTGTATTCTGGTGAAGGCTCCCCTGACAAATGTTACCATTATACTCAGGCTTCCAGTTCTGTCCCTGCCCTCGATATTTCGACCCTTGTTCATATATACTTTAAAAAAGCTCAGGGACAGCATAAAGTGTGTTTCTGCTAGTGCTCTACAAGATCCACATTTAGCTACTGTCTGCAAATAACATTTTGGGTAAAATCGCATGTCTTAACATATCAAAGAATCTGATGAGGTAAACACATACATATATTTCAACTCCAAAAGTTTGAAATCTGTATTAAAGCAGAATATTGAGTCAAATCTATTGGTAGATTCAATCAAGTGATGTTTTGCTTTGTGATAATAGATGGAAAGAGCCGCCGTTTTTGCCCATTCACGCATAGACTTTGCACTATTCGACGTATGAAAGTGAGTTTTCAGCTTTTGCTGATAGTTTTCCCAAAGCCTAAAGTCAATGCTGCCTTTCTCTTGTTCAAATTATTTTTGAGATTGAGATTCTAATTCCTGCTTTTGCAATGATTTTTTAACAACGAAATAATATTATCCTGTATGAGATATCAACAGAAGTATAAGCGATTATAAATATGCGTGTCTCGTTTGTTAGAAGTCTGCCTATCTCATGTGTGTACTCAATTAACTTCTTTTTCTTTCCTACATCATATCACCTTGTAGATAAACAGATTACACTTTCTTACTTGGCATCCAGATATATTGCCCTACACATCCTCTGTGTTATACACCTGCTGAATTCACTTTCTGGTTAGTGTTTTTTGCTGAATCAACTTACCATATGTAAGAAATCCAATATCTTAATCTGTTACAAGAAAGTTCTTTGATGCACCCTCAAGATGACGTTATATTCCCGCCAGATTCATTCCTTTATTCTTGTCTTGAAAAAAGTCATCTTTTTGATATGATAAACTCACGTTTTCATCTTTGTCCTTGGTCAGTCTCACTGAATTCGTATCCAGTGCACATATTCAAAATCAGGTGGCTTAAAACGATGTGCCACCCAATCGCCCCCTACTCTAAATCATCTTCAACTTCCTTATTTCCGACCACTGAAGCCCACCTTTCAACAAGCAGCTTCCACCTCAACTAAATGTAACTACTTATTTGCAGACATAAGATCTCAGGCAATTTTAGACGATTTTAGGCGAGATTACAACAACAAATATCTAACCGTCTAGTTAATCCTCTCAACCATCACCTACCATGGCGCCTCCGAAGCCCTTTGATATGACAGGTGAGGTCTCTAAAATAACAGCTGTTCGAGGTGATCTTCTAAAAATGGCAGCCCCGCACCTCGCAACTCTAAGAGCAAATCTCACAAACGCGCGAATCGATTTTAATAAGCTACGCATTGAAGCCGACTCCATCAACCATGAACTCGCTCTGGAAGGTGACAGGCTGATTGGCCGATCCGCTGCTGCACGCCGCCAGGCACAAAGCAACCATGATCAACAAAAAGATCGCTACAATCGCCTCATGGACACACATAAGCTGCATATTGAAAAGCTCATGAAAGCTATCGAGGTCGCGGTACGTCTCTCTCTCAAGGATCTCTCTCTCGGTCTGCATAATACATTCCGTATCTCAAATCTCTAAAAATCTCAAGGAAATTTCTGACGTAGCTAATTACCTAGGAATCAGGCGGCAACTGGCAATCCTGGAGCTCCTCCGAACTCCTCATACGTTGGCTAGCAGGCCTGCTCGATTACAGCATCTTCAAATCTCAAGAGCCAGCCCGCCGCCTCCACGAAGCCTTCCGAGACATTGAACATGATCTGATCCCACCACCCGAAGGTCGCATACTGCATGTTTCTGCGGAGGTGGCGGCCGGCTGGTACGAGAAGCCGATCGAGAGCCCGTTCTGGAATGTCCCGCGCGATGTGAAGCCTGGGTATGAGACTGAATATACTGGCTCTGAGTCTGGGTCTCGATCGGTCGGGAGCTATGCAGAGTATGGAGACGAGGATGGGGATTATCAGAGTTTCGTAGAGAGTACGCTGGATGGAGACTATGTTGATGAGGAGTCCGAGTCCGAGTCGCGGGAGACCAGGCCGAGAAAAATGTCATCAAATAAGCGCAAAGCCGAGTTCTTGACACGAGAGGCCTCTGTAGATACCTCTCCGAGTTTGAGACATGAATATCAACCACTGCACGAGCAGGAAGCAGACGAGGCGAGGCGCGAGTCAATGGATAGGTCCAGCTGTGGCGAGTATATGACCATGGAAGAGTATACGCCGGAGACGCGCGAAAATCATCACCCGCGTAAGAGACGTCGTCGGGAAGATCTGTTGGTAGGTGAGATTAGGGGAACAGTGCGGGCCCAGAAGCCAGAAAAATGGGTGCCCATGGTTGTACGTCTCAGCCCTCTTTCGGATCCAGCGACGGCGATAGGACGATGGTAGAATGAGAGTCGTTTGCTAATTTGCCCAGTACGGAAGTACAGCTCGTCTTATCAAAGCTACCGAGTACGTTGGCTAAGTTGAGGCGGATGATTTGTGGATCTTGAGCATGATAGGTGTTTGCTGAAAGCCATATTGGACTTTGCGCTACTTGGGGCTATGAGAGACTTGGAAATATTATCAGATAGATAATAGAAAGTGTGGCTCTACGCAGCCATGATGCGCGCATGGGAAGCAGCCCTGATCCAAAACGACGATGCGTCTCACTGGTACATTTATTTAGAACGAGAACTTGTCACCAAACACTCCATTGTGTCGTCACTTCCTCGTACCTACGAAAAGCCGATTTATTGAGGATTTTGAGATTTTCCATTTTGGGAACAAAAAATATTCAAGTAATTGTCAAAACATTAATCCAAAAATTTGTTGTTATGAAATACAGCAAGCGAGATTTAGCCTCTCCTTCAGGCGCGAGGAACGAGGTGGCTAGCACATATTTGCTTTCACGGGTCTCTTTTGTAATTGATTAACCGCTTCAATTCTCTTTTACAGGTAAACAACCCAAATTGTAGCTGGTTGGCATTCAGTTGTAATTTTAACTAATTCTTTGTGCTCGGAAGGTTTAGAACCTGAAAGTCGCGGCTTAGTATTTGAATCAAGAAAAAGGCATTGTAAGATTGATTCGAAAAGTTTCTCACTTGCTGAAATCAGTGGACTAGCTTGCATAGCTTGCTTAGCTTGAATAGTATCGGTGCCGCTGATTTTGTAACATCCTCTTTCGCCAGTATATCGTTCTTGGCACGAAGGCCACGCCAAGCTGACCACAAAACATAAATTTGCTTGTAGCATAGTT
The DNA here is from genome assembly GCA_032760415.1 of Diplocarpon rosae. NCBI lineage: Eukaryota > Fungi > Ascomycota > Leotiomycetes > Helotiales > Drepanopezizaceae > Diplocarpon > Diplocarpon rosae. The sequence continues at coordinate 326,100 of JAUBYV010000005.1, forward strand.
GAGAATCGTAGAGATCGAAATAGATTGCTTCGAAGGGTAGTAAGAGAGCTGTTTGTGGGTCTCTTAGTCGAGGAGATGAAGGTGGGTAGAGATGAATAGGTGCGGACGATGGCTATTGCTGCATGTGAGCAAGGGAGATGAAAACGGTAGAAGTGAGGTTGAGATCAAGCCAGAGGGTGCTGAGGACAACGAGAAGAAACCTGCAAAGGCTACTGAAACCCGTTATTGCAGTATTTGTGACGAATGTAATGAGAATAATGGTAACTAAGGGTGTAAGGAGCGTAATTATCAGGGTTCCGGGAGATGAGGTGGGTGTGGGTTCTTGATGTGCCTAGCTGTACGTTGGAGATTGGCGATACCGTCAGGCTCTCCTCGTTAGGGGAAAATACTCAGACTGCCTCTTGAGGTTGAGGATTGAATTCCTAAATAATGCTTTTGATGCGGTGAACTTCTCAACTGTTGTACAGAAAGCTAGCAAAGTGAATCCACTCTTGCTTTTTAGCTATTATCGCTTATATCCCTAAAACCTTGAATACCGGCTTATTTCAGTACGACATCAACTTAACTTCGACTCGCCAAAAATGCCTTTAATAGGGGCTTTCAAGTGACGCACAGAACCTGTGGTGCTCTGTGCCGCAAGTTCCTTACATTCATAACTTTGATCTGGGCCCTAATGAGCATATTCATTTCGTTGTATTATACTTTCAACTGAAGCTAATGTGGCGCTTTTGGTTGTATGTCAGTCGTTCTTAAGACACCTAGATACCTTAATATGCACGGGCTTCGAGGGACCCCGTTTCCCTCCATTCAATTGGACATAAGATCTTTGACAGAACAAAATCTACTTAGATTATGGTATAGAAGTTCAATAGTCAGGTGGTGTTTACTTGCTCGCAGCGGCGGTAGCGGTTAGGCTCGCTTCTAAGCACTAGCTCCAAGGGCGCTTACGGGGACTATTGGCGAGCTGAACATTGCAGGTCACTTCTTCTTCTTCTATCATTCTTCATCTCACCCATGATGGGTCCCATATTTGGGCTGGTGCCAGAGCTGGATGCCCGGATTGTGGAAATGGAAGATGCCGCACAACCCCTTCGCGATACCATCACAGCGCTCAGCCAGGCACCAACAATCAACGAAAACTCTCAAGCCATCGACGGAGTAGAGATCAAATCTCTCACTGCGCTTGCCCCAGCAAGCAAGCTCTCGACAGACCTTGCAGCAAAGCAGGAGAAGTTTAATGTGGCTTTCAGCGTTGTTCTCTGGCATCTTTTGAAACCTTCTTTTGCAGCGCTCGCGATGCTCTACCTCGATCTATTGCTGGGCTCTCCTTTGAAATGGATTCATGTTACAGCTTTCGCCATTCTTAGTGGTGGGCTGGCGACACTCAGTAAGAAGAGGTTGGCGACTCCCCTGATCATGTTTACGATATTGACTACTTTGCCTTTTGTTTCTAAGAGCGCGATGAGAATATTTGGCACATATTTATGTCTCGACACCTTTTTCACTCCGCTTCTTTGGTATGCCTATGAAGATATCTCGGACTGCACTGAGATTCGATGGGTCATGATTGGATGTGCGCTAGATATTGTGTATGTTGGCACTGGGCTGCTCACGGTTCTGTTCGGGCCTATTCTCGTCATACTGGCGGCGACAGCTTCTTGGCTTGGGATCTGTGTTATTGCAGCGTTGACTCTAAACCCAGGATGGACCATTGCGCTGGCGAGGGCAGCTCCCGAATTTCAGACACCAGGAAAACCGTTCGAGTCTATCCCAAGATACGTTCTTCAACTTGTCATGTTTCGGCTGAACCGTGTTGTGCGATACTCCATCAGAAAGTTCGAGACTTTGGCGCAGTGGCATACACTCAAAGATGAGTCGCACATATTGTGGAACGGAGCAAATCCGTATCATTATCGGTCACTCAAAAATGAAGTGCCCAAAAATAAGCGGCACTTTCGTCTCCTCCGAATCCTGAAAGGAAACCCCAGCGATCGAGTCGCTTGCCGTCTAGAAGTTGTGTCACTCGATCACCCTGGCGAATATGAGGCTGTGTCCTATGTCTGGGGGGATCCCACCAAATCTAGAAGCATATCGATTGATGGCTTGAATCTGAGCATCACCAAGAGTGCGTACGACATCATACATCGACGGAGATCTGCTTGGCAGGACAGGCTTGTTTGGGTTGACCAGGTGTGCATCAACCAGGAAGTTGGCGACGGAAACCTTGAGAAGCAATACCAAGTCCAGATGATGAGAGAGATATATCAAGGAGCTGTCAGAGTCATGGCTTTCCTGCGGACCGACGTAAATAACTCAGGGGCGGACAGCAATGCCCCTATGCCACTTGCAGACGCTTACTTGGTGCAGTCGCACTTCGCAGAACTTTCCTTCAGGCACGAGATCCTTGGACATGATCCCGAAACATTCAAGTCTATCTACCAGCACGAGTCCAAAGCAGCCCAGTGGGACGCCCTGGTGGCATTTTTTGCGAATCCTTGGTTCCGTCGCGTCTGGATAATTCAGGAAGCAGTCTTCGCTAGAAACCTGATCATTTTTTACGATGACATTTGTCTTGACTGGAAATATCTAGCTCGTGCCACCAACATCCTGTACGACCAGTATTTAACTCAAAGATTTCAGTCAGCAGATCCATTCGTTTATAGTCGCCTTCGAGCGGATTATAACATGGGCCTCCATAACGCGGACTCCATGCTTGAATTTCGCGGGGAAGCGAAGTATGGACACGCCTTCACGCTTGGGTATACTTTAAAAATGTGTGCACATGCTGGGTCCACAGATCCTAGAGATAAGATATATGCACTTCTGGGGATGACAACTGATAGCTCGCGCGAGACGATTTATCCAGAGTATGGGCGCGAAGTGACGCCGTGCATGGTGTATACCAGAGCAATGCGGTTGATCCTTTCGCAAAGCAGCGAGCAGCAAAACGACGAAAGACTACATACTCTAACTCTTGCAGGCATTGGCTTCGACCGTCAGGTCCTCGACCTACCGTCCTGGGTTCCAGATTGGAGCCAAACGAGCCAACCGCAGTTCCGAGATTTGGACTACTGGGCCGGGATCAAATATCCCGCTGACGCCCACTTCCTCCCCGAAAACCCATCTGTGCTGCACCTGCGCGGGTTTTGTTTTGACAGAATCAAACACCTCTCCGAACCCCTCACCGTTGATCCCGCATGGATGTTTGAAGCGGCCGATGTATATTTGAAAGACTGGTTCCAAACCATCGAAACACTCGCCCGGTCTGCAGCGCAAAATCCATACCCTTACACCCACGAGCCCATTCTCGAAGCGTTCGTCCGTACCGTGATTGGCAATAGCGGATCCTACGGGAAGAACTCGATACCGAGCACAGAGCAATGCTTAGCCGATTATGCGGCGTTCTGCACCTGGTTCGAGCAAAAAGCAGAAATCCTGGCTCGGATAGGGTGCGAAGATGTAACTACACCTGCCACGGATTTTGACCGCCAAATTCTGGACATGGCGGAGAGGCGAAGCAGGTTTCACAGGCTCTCCGGGATAGCATTACTCGACAAGAGGTTCTGCGTGTCGGCCAGAGGACGGATGGCCGCTGTGCCGCCACGCTGTAAGCCCGGTGATATTCTTGCTATTATCAATGGCGCGAGGATGCCATATGTGTTACGAGAGAATGGTGGTGAGAACTTCAGCATCGTTGGGTGTTGCTACGTGCACGGAGCCATGTATGGGGAGACGCCTTCTGAGGAGATGCAACGGTTTGTGATTACTTGAACGTCCAGCCCGCGCTACCACCACCCTGCAGTGTATCGAAAGGAAATAAGCAAGGGACCATCTTCCGTCTGAGCACTACGCCCATTTGACATTCTGGGGGACATCAGACGAGCCCTCTGATATATTATATATTGATGGTCAGTATGTACAGGAATCAAGATCATCCTAGAGCATGGGACTAATATCCGCCTCCACCTCTCCACGCAAAAACCCGAGTATGAGATTTAGGCAGTGCTTGGGTAAGCGTTGGTGATCTCCACGAGGGCGGGGCCAGCAGCCACCGTCTCGTCAGTGACCTGGTCCTTGCAGCCGGTCAAGACAACGTAGCTCTGTCCGTTGATGCCGGTGGGGACCTTGACCTTGAAGCCCCCCTCAACTGCCGTGACGTCAGTGTAGATGGGTCCCGTGACGGAGATGAAGGCAGCGTAGATGGGAGCTGAGCCGTCCTGGGCCACGAGGCTGTAGCCGGGGGTCAGGAGCTCGATCTCATCGCCAGACTTGATGGGACCTGTGGTCCCCAGAGAGAGGACTGGGAAGGCCTTCAGCGGGAGTTGCGGTTTGGCGGCGTTGGCCTCGGGGCAGGAGACAAGGAAGCTGGCGGCGAGGGTGTAGACCTCGTCGAAGGTCAACGGGGCGTCGAATGGCTGGGGGAAGGGGGAGGCCTGGGCAGAGGCCCGAAGGTATGCGCTGTGTCGGGATTCCACCGTCAAGATGGAGCCCGCGGCGGTCAGGTACTGGATGATCTCCGGTCAGCGTCCATCTCACGGGGGCACCGCGGCTGGTCACAGCTGCAGCGGCACTTACGTCCGTGTTCAGTATCGACGCCGCGGCGCCGAGGTAGGCGCTGACTCCAACGCCCTCCAGCACCGACGCGAGAGCCACGAAGGACGCTGGGTCGGTGCTGGGGAAGGCGTATGTGCACTCGGCCACGGCAGCATCAGCGAGAGCCGTGCTGAGGAAAGAGACGTGGGTGGTCTCGTCATGGGAGATCTCCTTCAGGTTGGCGTAGAAGGGATCCGCGAAGCCGGCCTGGACGAAGTCTTCCTGCGTGTAGTTGGCCAGACCCTCGCGGTAGAACTTGTCCTCGAGATGCTCGAGTGTCAAGGCATAGTTGAGGATGCCGACTGCAGGTCTGTCAGCTCGCCTCGTCCTCTCCATCTCACACGGGGATCATGATGGAGACAGACCATCGGTGATAGCCGCTTCAGCCTGGCGTCTGGTGACGACGGGATTCGCGGTAGCGATGGCTGCGAGAGCAGCGGTCGAGAATGCGTACTTCATGGTGATGGGACGTAATGAGAGTGATTAGGTAGAGAGGAACACGTCAAAAGAGTGACCAAGTGAGGGACTGGAAAGACTGCTAAGAAGATCGCACGTTTAAGGAAAGATACTCGAGAAGAAAAAAGGAGAGAGAGAGGGGAGGTTGAGATTTGAATACCCCCCGCTGAAGTAGAGCAGAGAGATATCACCGAGCCGTGTCAACAATACAACTTCCCCGCTACCTGTTTTGATCCCTCGATCCCCGCAAGAACAAACGTCAATCCGCTCCCCGAAAGGAAATTGGGTCGTTGCTGGAATGACAGAACTCGCCAAATCCAGGAGTAAACACAGGCCTGGCCGTTCAGGGGGTCTAGCCGGGCGACCAAAGAATGTGGACAAGGACGCTTGGCCTGATGAGGTTCGATACCAGCTCCCTGGCGAACAGATTTCGAGCCCGTTACTACTTTTACGAGTTCAGCTCAGTCCTATTCGCCGATCGTCCGGAGACGACGCAGATCCCGACGCACGGAATGTGAGGGAGGAATTGCTTTTTCCCTCCCCCGCGAGAGGTGCCTCGACTTGCTCGGTTGAGGACTCAACCATTCCTCACCCCATCCCCCAGATTGCTCTTCTCTGATGGATTCGTGACCCATCCAATTGGCTAACGTCGGACGTTCCCGCAGAGAGGGGATATCACCACGACATATGGTGTGCGCAGATAGTTGTTTCTTGCGCTTACGACCTCTCTTGCCTGAGATTCGACCATGGAGCTCTGGATTGGCGAGTGCTGACGGGAGGTCTTCCATCTCGGCGGCGTAGCATTTTTCAGTCCTTCGTGCTTGGCTTTGCCAGGTCAGAATGCTGGATTATGCCCCTGCAGTGGTTCTCTGCGGCTTGGTCGAACGCCAACAGTCCTTGGATGTGTTTGCTAGATTGGCGTACAGTATAGGACGAAGACGGTTGTGTGCATGGCTGAGGCGTGTGGCTGGGTCACCTTATGACTAATGTCTCTATCGATGTTTCGATTTGATGTCGACAAATTACAGCTCTTCCTAAGGCTTTCTCCTTTCTTCTTCTTTTTTTTTTTGATATCCCTACTCTAGTGAGATGATGACCCATGTGCTTCTACGGACAAGGGGGAAAGGGTGTAAAGGAAGGTAAGAAAAAGGGCAAAGCGCAAGGATAGGAATCGAATCTAGATCCTGTTCCATAAATCAATCCATCTTTGGGTTGGTAAGTCGTGTTCTCATTCTGGGTCAAAGCAATCGCTATAATGGGTTATCTCAATTGATCTACCTGGTATTGATTGATCATATAGAAAGCGATAAAATATGGAGCAATTAATTTGTGATTAATCATCAGACAAAAACACCGCATGGTGACACTTCGTAATCTAAGCATTAAAAAGCCGTCTCAGAGATTCTGTGCATGTTTCTCTCTCCCTTTGATATCCACTTGATCGTATCTGAGTTGGACCAAAGAATTTTGATTTCTCTCGGAAAGCTCAGTAGAGAGCGCACAGCATATTTTACTCTTGTCGCAAACAAGAAAACCCACACGGCCAGGTGACAAGACTTGGGCGGGTGGGTACGGTCACGTGTTGATCTCGAGTGCAGTGTCTCACGAAACCGAGAATACAGCATTCTGATACCGGGAGACGGCGAACGTGCTGGTGAGAGTCGAATGCGCAGAAGCTGGATTGCGAGAAGAACTGATCTCCTGTCCTTGGAATAAAAAACTGAAAAAGAAAAAAAAAAAAAAAAAAAAAAAAAGGAGTGTAAGTACCGGCTGTCCTCGCGTGACACAGAGGCGCCATGGCGATCTGAACATCTTCTTGAACATCGATGTTTTTCTTTCCTACGAGATATCTTGCTAGCAGGAAGCTGGATCCACAAGATGAAGCTTCCTCCTAGACATTTCAAATCGATCATCCGAAGCGAGCGTTTGAAGTAGCTTCATCAACAAGAAATGGTACTGGGTGGTAGGTAGGTACCCGGTACCCGGGTAGTGAAATGCGTTTCGGTCTCCAAACTCCTCTGCAAGTAAGTACCCCTTCAAGACCTCTCCCTCTCTGGAGTTTGACAGGAGAATCGGGATTTCCTTTTTTTTTTTTTCTTTTTGGCCTGCGACGAAGTAACACCAGAACAGAGAATTTCGCCACGGCAGTCCCAGCAGCTAGTTCACAGCTTGCTTTTTTCAATCTCTATCACCGTGGCATGGAAATCCGAACGGAATCAAGTCACACGTTGCAAATCTGAAACCGACACAAACGCTTCTGTGGAAAAACATTTGGACTGCAAAGAGGTTGCGGAGGGTCATCCCCCGGCTCGAACTTTTTCTGTTTTAAATTCCACTCCTCTTCCTCCTACATAGATAAAGGCCAGTGAGCACGACTGGAACATGACTCTTCCCGGTCCGATCCTCATGCTGAGGAGGAGGAGGACGTTTCACGGGCCACACAGCTTCTCTTGGTGCTACTGCTGCTACCCTCGGAAAGTTTCTTTTGCACCGCCGGGTTGCACGAGCACAGCCCGTTCACGTTGGTCTCGCACGATTGGATGTAGCATTGTTTTTTGGGGTTGTCGTGGTGGCATTGACCGTCGGAGGCGCATTTACCGTACATGTTGATCTCGCGCTGCGGGGGGTCTTTAGTCGGGGCGCGACGGAGCAACAAGCGACGAAACAAAAAGGTTGGGATTTACTGGGCAGAGATGCTGAGGCGTAGCCAATGCTGTTCCAATGGCGAGCACCGAGACAGCGGAGAGGAGCGTGGAGAAGTGCATGTTGAGTTGAGGTGTGAAGGTCTAGGGGACACGTTAAACCGGGCTTCGGTTCCTGGTGCTGGGGCAAAGTCAAGTACCTACAGAGAGAGAGAGAGAGAGAGTTTCGAACTGGGAAGATTGAAGCCTAAAAGCCAAAGGGATAGTTGAAGTCGCAAGTTGGTTGGGAAGAATATACTTGGGAAGTGAAAAGCGTCAAGTTGGAGAGCCAACCGCCTTTATAGTTGCGGGTGAAGCATCTTCTCGTGGCTTATTATTGGAAGGTCACCTTCCTGCTGGATGCCTCGATTCTACCGAACGGCTTCAGGCCTGCTCAAGAGGGCGTGCATTAGAATCCTGTTGTCCGGGTAGTCCCGAATCCCACGATCTTTAAGTTTCCAACTGACCGGGTTTTGACGATTGAATTTGGTCCTTGGCCTTGGGCGATCGGGGACGGCCACTCGGAGAGAATATCGAAGTTTAAGCGGATAAGATCTTAAATCCCAAAGATATTTTATTTGTCCTTCGGTGTTCGTCGTCCGTCACGCCTCGCCCCACTGGCCCCCCACCCCCCACCCTCTCCCCCCCCCCCAGGAAATCCCCCTAAGTGGGGGACGACGACGACGACGACGACGACTCAATACCGGTACGCGGTGTTCCCTAGAAACCTTCGGCTCTTTTTTAGAAGGTCTACAAAGCCAAGATGATTGCTTTTCCACGGCAATCCTCTCGCCAGCGCCGGAGCGATACAAACTCTGGGCGTGTGTCGGTCCTTGTTCTGCAAGACCATTTGTTTTTGTTTTGTTTTTTTTTTTGTTTTTTTTAAAAAAAAAAACAAAACCACAAAACATTCCTCTGCCGTGATCACATTTCGACTTTCCGCGTTGACCCGTGTCATCCGGCACTACTTAGTTACATCCCCACGACTAGAAGAGAGGCCGAGCACAGGATCATGGAAAGAGTCAAGCATGTGATAACGGATATGAGAGGAGGCTATCCCAAGGATACATTTCGAGGAGGATTACGCCCCCCCCCCCGAATCAAGAAGAAGAGAGAGTTTCAGTTCAGAGAGATGCCGGCCACTAGCATAGCGCCCGAGAACACCAAATAAATATACTTCGTCGCTGGCCGGATCTGATGCCGCCAAGCCGACTAGGACTTTCTCCCTGGCAGGAACCTCTCTCCTCATAATAAGAACGAACTTCTCCGCTGCTTGGGCCGACGCCACTCCGATGGCAATACGAAGAACTACATCATGGGCTCAATATATTCGGCTCTTCCGCCCTCCTCCTAGCGTCAATTTCATAGCTCTTACAAACGGCCAAGATGTACATACAGTTCAAGAAGCCTGGGACTCAATCGCTTGTCAAGGGGCATGCAAGTAGTAGAAGTAGACGCAGTGTAAGAGAACGATTTCCTGCAATGATTCCCACCAAGAGAGGCTACACTAAATATCAAGGGACATTTAAAAGCAACGTTATCGAGTATTTGGTGCCTGGGCCTAACTCACATGCCTGCTACCAGGTAGCTGCTATGGACGAAGGAAGCCTTGTCCTAAAACAAGAAAGCCGAAGCGAATCTCTCCGTCTAAGCACTTCCTCGGGACGGACTCGGCTCTAGAGACCTAGAAAGACCTCGAAAGACCTCTTGTCGACCAAAGCCCAGGAAAATGGCCTCTGTCTAAGGCATTGATAGACACGTGGGTGTAAAGAACCGAATCAATCTACAGATCACAAGAAGTTTTCTATATGAGTCTTCATCACATAACTAACTAATTCGAAAAAGCTTTGATCGCTTGTGCTAGGTAGCTTCTGCGTATCAATGCATATTTATTTTTTAAAGAAGAACTCAAGTAACGATTAAGGAAAGCTACTCCAAACTGGCACCATATCTCAAGCGGATAAATCTATATTCCAAGTTTACCTGTACTTCGCTACTCAGGAGAGCTACTCAAAGTTGACAATTCATTTCAAACTGTGAGATGGTACTCTGCAGCTCAGATCTTGAAAGCTGGTCACCTCGTGGTGGACCACCTTTCTACGTACATTTTCATTCTGTAGGATCCCCGCCCCGGTTCCAGTGTTAAATTTCTAGCCTTCCTCTTCTTGTGGCTTGATTCTTGGTTTAGGTCGCCTTCACCACCATGGTAGAAGAGTTCCCCATGGCCTCGTAGGGATAGGAAGCCTTGAGCTGGGCATAGATGATCGCTATGTTGTTACCGGTACTCTTTTTTTGTCTGCTTTCTTTCTGCTGTCATGAAAGTAGCCAAACCCAGGTCACTTACTGCCTACCTTGAGCTGCCATGCTGGAGTAGCAACATGGGATGTCTCTACCAATGGATGCCCTAGAGCTGTCACAACCTTCAACGCCTGCCTCTGCACTGGGTTTGGCTGCCCCTCTTTGTTTTGCCAGTAGATTTGATTTGTAGGTAGGTAAATACAAGAATAAAGGTATAGACCACAACTAGGACAACTTGCTACTCCTAGTTTCGAATCTACCTGATTTTATCAGGCTGGACGTCAAAGCCTACTGAAGGCCAGACGACCTTAGAAGTAGCAAATAGGACATCGGCTCCTTTTCGAAATAAGAATTAGAAACTACTTGTGAACACAGTCTTATCGTAAAGCTTGGGCCAAACAGTGTTGCGAGGTAGTGGGTTGAAGTTGTCAGCGGAGACATAACAGGGTTGGTAGAAAAATCAAAAGCGAGTTTGGCAAGGTTAGAAATATTACAGCGGTTAATGCTGTGAATGAGCTACACCTACCTCAAAACAGCATTTGATTAAAGAATCTTATGCATACAAAGAAGTTGAGAGCTCGGGAGAGCTTAGCACCAGGTTCAGTCACTAAACCAAGGTAGAGTTCAGTGGTCTGATATACGGATGGCGTGGCTAGCCTCTCAGATCACGTTTGTAGGTCTGGTAGTCGAAAATCTCGATGTTACATTCATACAATGCTCCTATAGCAATTATGCAGGATAGATGCAAGTGAGGCCAGATTCGATTCGCGGTATGGTTTTGATACTATGCTTGACGCCGAATTAGGTGTTACGCCAAATTCGCCCCCTGAAACTCGTACCGGAATCGATAATTTGTAGCTACCTAGTGCGCCTCTAGAAAAGGATATAAGCTCGTACTTACACAATGCAATAGAAGAGTCTCGGCTTTGTCTTAGGCTGGGCAAGCTGCCTCTGCTGTACATCTACATCAGCAAGCCTCTAAGCGATAATTTCGTACGAAACCCTTCTGCATCCATTGCCAAGCTAACCAACTGCTCCATTTCCCGCCTTCAACACCACTAACCGACGAGGAACCGTGTCGAACCTGTTGATACAGAGTTGAAGCATCAGCCAACCCTAGCGATGGACTCCCCAGTTGTTAAAACAACCATACAATCCTGCATCTTGAATGCGATCAGTAACCTCATGGCGCAAACCATCAAAGCATATCGAAGCAACGTACGCCCACACTACCACATCTCTCTTGCCAGGCACTGATAGCCTCGCAGACATCGTACGCAATCAACTGGACTCCGGTCTTTCAATTCGTTCTCTTCAACGCTGTCAACTCGCCCCCAAACTTTCTCTGGTAGCCCCCCCCCCTCTCCACAGCTCCCTTCCCCCCCTATCCATGATGCTTACAACTCCTAGGCAATCGTTCCTCGAATCTGCCTTCCCGTCCCATCATCTCGTGCCCTCGGATGCTGCCGTCGCTGCCGCAGCTTCCAATAATGAGAAAGAGCTCGACCGCGAAGAGAAAACCAAGGAGATGCTCGAATCGAAACTCTCTATCAAGAACACCCTCATCAAATTCCTGCTTGACCAGACCATCGGCGCCACCATCAACACGTTGCTATTCTCGCTCGCATTCGCGGGCTTCCGGGGCGCGGATTACACCGAGGCCGTACAGGTTGCCACAGAGGAGTTTTGGCCGGTGATGCGAGCGGGCTGGACACTGTGGCCGGCCGTTAGCTTTGCGAATTATGCCTTGATCAAGAGTGTCGAGGGACGAGCGCTGATGGGAAGCTTGGCGGGGATGGGATGGGGGGTATATTTGAGCTTGTTGCAGAAATGAGGATCGCGATTGAGTTACATCCACGTCAGGCATACTGGACGCTGGCTCTGAAGTTCGACACGCCCGGAGCATTATCGTGGTCTACGAAGAACGAACGTACGCCTTGCAATACAATATCCAGTGATTCCCTTGACCCATCAGTGAAGATTTGCGTGCGTGCCTGAGGGTTTGTACAGCTTGCAGCGGCCGTTCCACCGAGAAATTCTACGCCCGCAAAGGTTACAGAAACGATGACTCTGTCCAATTCAGGTCTCAGTTGAAGTTACGTTTGGTTTCTTCTTGCAAGCTGCAAACGTTGCGGGGGTTTCACCAACCTTCCACGCCCAAGACAAAGACCTCGTACACTCGGGACCCAGAATCCAAGTGTCGCAAGGTCTGCAGTTTTTCCACTCAACTGATTCCCTTGAATTGTGGACGCTCGCACAATCTACGAAGCCCTGCAAATGTCTCCGCCACTTGTCCGAAATATCTCCATCGGCGCATACCAAGATAAAGAATCAACCTCGCCAAAGATGGCAGTACATTCGACCACCACCCCTCCATCATCCTCAACTCCGGAGAGGCCGAAGCCTGGATTTACCGCCGAAGAGCGAGCGAGCGAGCGAACATCGAAAGCGCCCTCTGGAAGCTCGAGGCAGATGTGACGGCTCTGGACATCCAGTATGGCATTTATCGCCCTGTGCAGCCGGCCTCCTCACTATCCTCTCTCTCGCACTTTTTCCCCCACCATTTCCTGGCTTTAGAGGTCGACTACGGAGTATATACCATACAAACTCTGCTTCGCAAACACTCAAAACGCTACCTGGTTTGCCACACGGCCAAACGAAGGACGCCAATCGCGCTGCACAGGGGAATGTCGAAAGCTTCCGACTTGAGCGGGACAACGATGAGGAGCTATGCTGTTGTATAGCCCCATGTGAGTGCAATTTTGACGGTAGGCTAGATGACTCAGACGCGGAAATCGACTCCGCGGCTACGGAATAACGAAGTTCTTGACAGCGTGGAGAAAAAGTCTCTGTAATTCTTGAAGTCTCTAGTCCCAACTTCGGCTCCTGGAGCCGGAAGCGGTATTCCTAGGCTGTTGATCGACTCGACAAGGGAGAACGCGGGGGAGGCAACAGTGTCTGGCTAAAAAGGAAGTGAGGTGCGGCTAGTGATGACACAGTGCACCCGGTGAGTAGGCAGATAGCACAAGGGAGCGGATTATATCAAAGCCTCGTCTATCAGGACGTGAGAGGCTGGTTTTCATCTGTGTAGTGTAGCGCAAATCAAGGGTGCTGGTGAGGAGCGTCTGGCCAAGCGGAGCAGGACTTCGATCAAGCACCTGATCTTAAATTACCTGAGATTAAAGTCTTGCAAGAGAAAGAGAACCTGGATGAAGAAAGTGGGGTTCCTTGGTACAGAGCTGAACCAAGCCGAGGCTTCCAAATCGTACGCTGTATAAGTGGCCACGACGATCGACGCCTTTGATACCGAGCATAAGCAGGCTGACGAGATCTCCCGGTGGCAGGATCAACAAGTAGATGCTCTGACTAAGGCCGTGAAGGGCGGGGTGCTGGACGAGAATGCTGGCTGGCAAGGACCTTCAAGCCACGTCTGGGAGAGGAGCATGGGCTGGATGAGGAAGTGGAAGAAATGACGTGAGGTTTGAACAAGCGTTGAATACGTAGCTCTCAGACTGGGCCTTTGTAAGAGTGCATTTCTGCCTCTTTGAGCGTGTAATAGCGAATTTAAGTGAACCCGTAATAGCCGGGCATCACGCCTGGTCATCTGCGTTGATTCTCACCATTCCCTGCCAGACCGCCCGATGGGAGGGAGCCCAGGAGCCAGATAGCCGAGCGTCGCTTGAAAAAGAAAACAACATAACCCGACAAATGACTCGCGACTAAGCGTTTGTTGAAAGTGTGAAACTCAAATTCGCGCGAAACAGAAATAAAGTAGAGAATCGCGCACCTCCCTTTGAGGTTCGTGAGATGAAATGATGACTGCGGAGCTAAGTACCCCCTTTTCAAATATGGAAGGAAAAAAAAGGGGGAGGGAAGGGAACCTTGGCCTATACTATGAGTGTAAGCTCGGCCTTCAAAGGCAGACAGATTGGCCCGGCGGGGATGAGGCAAAACTCGACGGGCGGCCCGACGCCAGGGTTGCAATCTTCGCTGTCGGGACGAGCGAGCCGACAAGGAACCGCGACAGGCTTATCAGAGTGGGGAGAAGGAAGATTTGTTTGTCGGAAAATCTAAAGAACAAACAGCGAAAAAGGCTCATAATGGTAATGACGACTAGAAAGACGACCTGCTAGCAAGAGTTCGGCACAGGAGATGAGCTGCTCAGAAAGCCAGGGAGGCCCCCGAGGCATTAAGGTAGATTGCAGAAGGGGTAAAGTAGGGAAAACGTGATAGCACTATAGCTTTGTTTTTGTAAGAAGTGACTGTTAAATAGTGAGGGATATAAAGAGTAGCAAGTCCTCGTTTGCGACAAAGGGCATGCCTGGTCAAGTTAGTCTGAGGACGACTCGTCCGTACTCCGCTCCAGTAGAAAACGTGAAAAAACAGAAGAAAATTGGTTGCCAGAGGGCAACTACTCACGAAGCACCCACCTAATGAGCCTCTAAAAATCTGCTCCAAAGCAGGCACTGCGATATAAAGGCAATAAAACCAGTACCTTATTAGAGTCAACAGCATAGATTCGGACTCAGATTCAAGCTCCAAGATCTGGAAGCACAGCATCGACAAACCTTACTACTACTCACCACACTCCAACATTCCAACATTCCAAGATCACGCGAAATCCGTAACATCGAAAGAGCGGTTCCTTGGAATGCGCAGCGCATGATTTTCGAGGCGTTTGCGCTCATTACACAACTTCTCGACGTAGTTCAATTTGGCGAGCTTTTGTTTGAGGTACGGGAATCTTTTTAGGCGCAGATCGAAACGAGGCTTTAAATTGAACGATATGGCATGGAGTGATAGTGAAATCTTGTCCGGTATAGGAATTTCGCTCTATTGAAGACTGAGGAAGGGAGGTGTTAGCTGTGAGGTATGGAAAAGTGCCACGACAAACTGAGAGCTAGGCTGATATCATTTATTCCGAAATACACAATGGTATAGTATTACTCAGCAGCCGGCACCTGACATGATATGATCTCTTCGAAGGAAAATATTACTCTTTTTCTGAGAATATCGTGTTGCGATACTCCACAGGCGGACTTCTGGCTATGCAGTCTGTCGAGCAGGTGTGCGGAGGCATATTCTGACATGGTGAATACCCAAGTTCCAGACCTTTTCCCTTAGGCAGGTCATTCATTGCCCTTGGTCAGAAATCGAGATTTTCGAGATGGAGCCAACCTAGCCCAGGAAGTGATGATCCGCGCCGTCCACGCTGGGCTCTCGAGAAAAGGTAGAAGTGGGTCCATCCTCGGTTCCTGTGTTCATCTCCCTTCCCCGCATGCCGATCACTGCCGCAAGCTAGCGGCGCCAACCCCAGATTCAAGATAACCTTTGAGCTAATTCGAAGTATATTCAACCAAAGCATTGATGTCGTTCAAGAACAGGGTTAGATTCGTCTGTCTGAGCAGCAAGCTGTTAAGATGGTCGCGAGCGAGCCAAGTTAGTTTCCGAATCGAGCTGCAGATCTTTCTGCAGTATACAGTGACGTCCATGGCTGAAGTCTTGTTTACGCCTCGAACCAGTGGCGTCCTTCTGTGTAGCGAAATGTAGCTCGCATGCCATCCAAGGTATTTTCAGGCTGGGACGAGCTGGGAGTGTAGAGTAGATGTTGTTCAGGCTGAATGGACTTCAATCTCAATTTCGAGCAACAGCTGCTGTTTCTCAGTTGCAGTGTACTCAAAAACGCGGCACGATGGTCTTCGGCCTAAACCTCTCCATACCTTAAATATTTTTGCCTTATTTTAGTCGCCTCTTCCCCTCCTCCGGCCTTTACGAGTGAGGGTTCAAACGATGAGGCCATGTCTGCAGAGAATCTTCCGCTGCCTCGGCGCTTATCTTAGATTTGGGTCATTTTGGCCAGCTGAGGCCTCGAAGCCCAAGGACATCAAGTTTACCTGCTCTTGCTTCACGTACCTGCCAGCAAGGACGATCCCCAAGCCTTCACTCTCAGTAGCTGCACATACAAGTGCGCGCTACTCACTATGGATCGACTCCTGATCATGAGTGGCTTGGGAATCAACCACGGGATCTGTCAACGTCTCGTGGCGTTGGGCTTGACTCCACTCTGAATTCAGAGCTCCCCAGTCAGTGCCAGCCTATTGTGTAATGATGATCATTATTGGCTGCCACTTGTTTGGCTACATTGTAGACCATTGAACTGAAGCGTCCGCCTTCACTTGCTCTGGTAGGGCGCAGTGGGTGTACCGAGGGGACCCACTTCGTATCGTGGTGTAGTTGTCCTACTCCGCAGTCCTCTGTGAGCAAATCTGCTTGTTCAAATCTGTTTTTTCGGAGACTCCGCCTCGGCGTGTGGAGGGAGTGGCAGATGCTCGAAAATATATAGACCCGAAAGATTTCCACGGGATTATTCCCATTCGACAGCCCCAAGATTCATCGAGCAATCTACAGAGTCACCATGAAGTACTCGCAGCTCTCAATCGTCCTCGCGGCTGGGTCAATCTCCGCCTTTCCTTTTGTCGCCGAACAGGCGGGTGTCGATTCGAGCTTGTTCCGCCGTCAAACATCTGATGGTGCAAACCCAGGCGGTCCTCTGAATTGCCCATACACACCCTGGGACCAGCACGTCCCAGCGGTAGGAATCTCGGATCAATATCCACACAACGGTGCCAAGAATGGATCCCCAGGGAAGGGAGTTGGTGGATACAAGGTTCCAGCCGACGGTGACATCGCTCATTACTTTATCAAGCCAGGGCCTGGCGATATCCAAGGTCCTTGCCCTGGACTAAACGCTGCTGCCAACCACGGATTTCTGGCGCGTGATGGAATCGTGACTTACAACGAGCTTGTCGATGCTCAGCAGAATGTGTACAACGTTGGGTACGATCTGGCCAATCTCCTCGCACTCCTCGGCTTGACCACCACGGATGGTGATATCGTCACCGAGAGATTATCGATCGGTTGCGACGCGACAAACAGGACCTCCTTCAATCCAGCCCTGACCGGGTCACAACCTGGTCTCGACGGCCACAACAAGTTTGAGGCCGATAGCTCTCTCACCCGCAACGATTTCTTCACCGCAAAGGGCAACAACTTCGAATTCAACGGCACTCTCTTCGGAGAGATGACCAAGACGACCGGCGGTCTCTACAACAGGGAAAACATGGCCAAGTACCGCTTCCAACGATACCAAGAGTCTCTTCGTGATAACTCCAACTTCTACTTTGGCCCCTTTTCCCTGCTGCTCTTTGGGGCTTCGTCGTTCTTGTATGAACTGATGCCCTCTGGGCCAGACTACATCCCAGACTATGCCACCATCTCCTCCTTCTTCGGCGCCAAGGATAACGGTGATGGCACTTACTCCTTCACCGGCGAGGAGAAGATTCCAGACAACTGGACCAACCGCGTCAAGCCGTACACGAACCAAGACGTCGTCACTGAGATCCTCGCTCAGTACTTCGAATACCCTGTGCTGTTTGGCGCTGCTACCGGTAAAGGTGGCTTCGACCTTCTTAACTTCGAAGGCATCAAGAATGGTACGTTGGTCAGAGCGCCAGAAGTGTCGACGACTGTTTGCTTGTTGTACCAGCTCCTCACTGAGCGTGTCCCATCCTCGCTCAACGGTGTTGTGGCCCCGACCGTCAATGGGCTCTCTTTCGTCTTGAGCAAGATCCTTCCGTCGCTGGAGAACCTTGGATGCCCTATCCCGTTAACCAAGTAAAGCCATCTGTTTATCAAGTGCATAGCTTGGAAAATCTGGATCGGTAGCTTCGCAATCATTGGCATTGCTGCAAACCGCGCACTTGATGACTGTTGCGCTGGCAGGTTGCGATTGGTTATGTTCGCGGGTTGCGATGATATGATTTGATGATGGATTGAAACTGTAAATATTCTTTCCAAGAAAAACGCAAGTCTGTTGAACGTAAGGGCTCCATGCATGAAATATCTCACATGTGAATATACCTTTTCATATCAACTTCGATCCGTCTTTGACATTGGTTTCAACGGGGGTCTGTTGGCTCCCTGATAAATGAGATTTTCAATCGAAAAATCTGTAAAGGCCTCAACAGTGGCTTTTCAAGCAATATCGCCGGACACGCGCCACGCCATATGTGCAATTAGATGCCGTTTACGCCTGGCAAGAGAGGCTGTTCAGAACACAGCACCCCGGAATCACCTGCCATTACACGTCAGCACAACAAAGTGAGCAGCCTCATCATGTCGCGATACTTTTGAAGAAAACTCAAGTTGGTGATGCAGACGACAAAAATTATATGTATAAAAGGTAGGAGGGTGTTGGTCATGCTAAGATTATATATGTGGTATAATTATAATCACACACCTCCCGAGCCGGCACTAATCTCACACACCGTTAACCGAAGCAAGGGTCTCAATCTCACGCTCAAAACACGTCTCATCAGGACGACGCAAGTGCTTATTTTTTCATTTATCCTACAATTCTTTACTGCTGCGAACTTTCAAGGGTACGGTAAGACCGTGCTTGTGTCTATCGCCTTGCGATCTACACAATACCTCTAGCATTGCTCATTGAGACGCAGATGCCTCAAGATCGGGAATCCCAGCTCCCTTCATCTCTCCACAATCTGTCGTCGTCTCGGAGCAGCAGTATCACAGAGAGCTCGCCCCACTAATCACTGAAAAATTTCCAGCAATTCTGATGCAATGTGGTGTCAGAGGATGCAAGTGATGATCATGTTACCCTGCAACGCCCCCAACACTCTATACGTCCAAGTCCTCCAACCATATCAGCGATAATGGACCTTTTTGCAATGGGTTTGCAAGATGTGATTCTTTCCTTCCTTCTCATCAGGATTGATTGGAGACTCGTCGCAGTTGGTCTAGAGAATCTGACAAGCCCAGGCAGTGAACCAAACCCTGGTCGGTCCAGGTATCATAAAGTCAATTTATTGTTGGTATGCTGGTAAGTCATCAGATACAATCAACGCGACATCCGAGCTTCATGCATTGCACGATACATTCTCTACTCTCTACTGCTTTGATACAGAAGCATGGCTCGTTCCCTTCCGCTCTCCGCACATCAGCTTGACGAGTATGGCATGCACCTTGCTACAGAAATTTTATGTGGAAGGGAATCTGCTCGTAGTCTACCGCGGCGGCCACAGGCCAATCTGGAGAAGTCATAGTGGGTTAGAGTGCTGTGCAGTTTCTTCTTGACAGCTTTAAGAATGATAGGCTCGCACAGCTTATATTCTGCGCGGCTGCTACTCTGGATCCGAGTGCTGGGAGCTGGGGGTAGAGGGTATGGCTGCTATTGGGTTGAGTAACTAAATCCATTTTCAGTATTTGCATGTGATATTGGTGTTTTGTTTCACAGATGGCGAGCCAGAGCACCTCTAGGTGCAAAGAGCTTTACCCCCACCACGAATGAAGTCCTCGAAGACTGGGCTAACAAACCATCCTATACGTGCCAACTCTCGCCGGTTTTCTCAAATTTCCCAGAGTCGTTTCTAGACAAGTACATATCCTTCATCGCGAGTAGATTCGGCACTAGTTCCAAGGCAGTCTTCTCGGTTGCGGTGCTACACTCCGAGATTGAGCAAAAAAAGCTCGAGCACGGAATGACGGCAGCAAGGGGCTGATCGGAGCAGCGTGAGAAAATTGGCGGACATGAGAATGGCTTTAGGTTTTTTGATCCTGGTTCCCAACACTCTTTTGCTCAGGGAGGGTTTAACGGTGACACAAGCTGACCCTGAAGGTAACAAGAATGACTTACTGTCACTATTCTACGCTGCTGCATGATATCTTCGATTATTGAGAAGAAAATGAAGCGGGATCAGACGAGTACGCTATCCTCAACAGTGCCTCATCGCCAACTCTTTCTTCCATCATCTCCATCACCGGAAGTGGCGGCAACTCCAGCATCACCTCGCTCCCTCGAAGCGAAGCCTTGTCTTCTTCGACAAGCAGAGCACACGTTTTCTATGATTCGAGGGCTAGAAGTTTATGGTCGTGAACTGGTTGCTCTGTATAGGCACATAGTGGTACGGCTAAATGAGAAGGAAGAAGAGGCTTAGAAAGAAGTGTCAATTTCTGGATCAGGTCACACTTAGCCGCATTTGTGGTAGGACACAGTCCGTCCTACTTCTGGACTGAGGAGATGAGAAGGGCTTCTACATAAGAAGTTGAGTGAAAGTGGTGGAGGTAAGAGTAGAGATATTAGGGGAAGAGGAGGATATGGTCTCTTTGATACAAGATGTTGGCATTTATGTGCGTGGAGATATTTAGAATTGTAGTAGACCTGGACATTTTGTGATTACTATTGCTACTAGATTGTCTGGTTCCTGATAACCTGCGGATGCTTAATGTTCCATCTTGTGAAAAGAGGTGTGGCTAGTTTGCTGTCCCTTATCAATGACTGATTCACCTTTCAAAACAATCATCAATTCACCTTGTTCAGCAAAAGCGCTAAGGAAAATGTCTTCTACAGAGAAACTTGTACCGAATCGAAACTAGGCAAGTCATCTTCCATCTTCATACAGTAGCGACAGATCTTGCTAGTACCAACATGTATCGATCGATGCATCCCTCTCCGCTATCCAGCGGTCGCTGTCATAACAATAACCATGACAATGAGAGCGACAGCGGCACCAGTGACAATGGCCTTGGAATCAATTTCTACGACCATCGAGGTGTTGCTCGACGCCATGTCTCCTCCCCCCTCCAAGTCCAAGGGGAGCAGAGAGGGTATGAAGCACACGGCGGCGTCCTATCTCACATGCAACGCGCCCACAGACTCGCACCTGTAGCCAAGCAACTGCAGATTGGTTCTCCAGCATCTGATGACTCAGTCCAAACTCCCCGGCCCACGGCTTTCCCTACGGATCTGACGAGATCACCGTCGGTACTCATTGAGGAGTTGTTGGAAGAGAATCTAAGGGGACAAGCAGAGACTTTTGTGAGAATCGCGAGTCGCAGCACGCCGGTGCGGGCCTTGTCTTCCACGCCCCGTTCCAGCTTCCGATCGGCCTCGGCACCGGTTAGGGGACTAGGCATAGCCACAGTGGAAACATCCGGCCTAAACCTAAATACAACCACCACCTTCATCAATGCTCAAGGCGAATCCTCCACTCACCCTCGGTCTCCGCTCACAAGCAACGGCCGCTCCTTCAGCGCTCTAACTCCCACCAGCATCAGCCGATCAAGTCGCAGCGCGAGCATCCAGAACAGCCTCGAACCCCGTCCGCGTATCCAGGACGCGAGCAAATTGCTCAAGAGCAAGCGCCAAGGTAGCGGTTTCAGTCCCCTTGCTACGGAGATCGCTCTCGGCTCCTCCACGTTCTCCCAGCAGACACACCACCGCATCCCCTGGAACACGAAGCCAGTTATCACTCTCTCCAAGAGACAGGACCGGAGCAAGCGTATACGTGGGCCAGAGTATTTCACGCCGGACGAACGCAGGGCTATTGAACAACTGGTACATGTGAATCCTAGAGGTTGTGAACGCCACGTCAATTGTACGGACTGCAGAGACATTGAATACGCCTACCACGAGAATAAAGCTCTGCCGCTCAGCATGGATCCCGAGCAGCGCCAGAAGATCATCAACAACAACCGCTCTCTGAGGAATATCAAGAATGTACGTGCCGCCCCTATTTACCTACACGTGTCTGAATTTCGGCTGATCGGAGAATAGGAACTCGAGAGCCTCGCCGAACATGGAGCCATTACTGATGAAGCCTACGACACTATCATGAGCGCCTTACCCGCCGAGTCGTCCCTTGGAGGCGGCTCCCGCAACAACTCAGCTGTAACCAACCCAGTGGCAGCCAACTCAGCGGCAACCAACCCAGTGGCAACACCTTCCCCAGCACCCGTCGCCGCATTCTCCAACTTACAGTTGACCCAAAATACCCCACAAAGCGACGCTCCTCCTGCTTACGGCACGCCCGCTATCCCTTCCCACTCTCCAGCTCCTCCACCGATCAGACCCGAGATATCCCGTGCTACAGCCCAGTACCGCTACTCGGAGCCCGGCGACTGCAACTTCGAGCCTGGCGACCAGATTTCTGTCCTTGAGTACATGAATAAGGACTGGTGGCTGGGGAAGAACTTGCGGACTGGCCTGGAGGGTGTGTTCCCAGCTTCGTATGTTATGGTCGCCCCGGTACAGAACATGTATATGCAGAGCGTGTATGCCAATGAAAAGGGCCAGGCTAGATACCCTGCACAGCAACAGCAGATGCAACCACCAGCTCCCGGACCGAGCAACCCGTACAACAGCTCTGTGCCTCCCATGGCGATTGCCGAACAGCCGGCTGACGACAAGCCCAGCAAGGGAGCAGATATGGGTAAGAAGTTTGGCAAGAAGTTGGGGAACGCGGCAATCTTTGGAGCTGGCGCGACGATTGGTGGGAATATTGTGAACAGCATTTTTTAGAAGATGAAACTATCCTCGTTGCTATGGCTTGGGTGGTGCTTGTGTCTCGATCATTCTCGACGTGCGGGATGGATATGCGTGCGTACTCTTGAAAAGAAACTCGATCGGGAACTGGAATACAGGAGTTCTGCATAGGGTGGTTTCTTTTCTTTGCTGTATCACATTGCACGAGGCAGGTGATGATGGCAGAGGAGTATCGCTGTACGAGCTGTCTGCTCCTAGTTCTGGGGGAGCTTTTATAAGAGAGGCATCTGGCGTGATAGATTACCACTGAATCTAAAATAGGGCGCAGCTCAACGGGGTAGTTCGCAAGCTTTCTCTCACATCTCTCCCCTTCCTTGCCTCTCTCCTTGACGACAAAGGCGCTTGCCGCGATGTTTTCCACACAGGGCGGGATCTCTTCCTTGGCACCGTAGCATACATATTGTAGAGTAATCTCACCTTTCGCCACCCTTTCACACTTGTGGGACTCTCAATGACCCCAATGACCCAAGAAATAAAGCTTAAAGTCTGGTACCTAGTTGCAAATTTGTTCATAGGGAGAGCGGGACCGGGAGGATCCTTTCTCCCCCGGCTTTCGGGACCGGCTGCCGGGTACAGCCAATCGTACCCGTAGCGAGGAAATATTGTACAAGTAGAGTATACGTCACGATCACCCCGCTCAACCCCGCCTTCTCCCCGAGACTTCGATCATCGTCAGTCGCCATCGCCGACGAAAAACACTACGGACTGAGTTCACATCCGAAGCCCATTGTACATCTGCAGATTTGAACAACGAGTTTTACAGCAAGCTCTGGATTCGTGGAGCAGAGGACGATTACTTGGCGAGAATCGAAGATGGCTCAGCACGGACACAGCGCGGCTTGCTGCAGCATCCCTCCTATTGTTTCTAAGGGGTATGAGGGAAAGGGACGGTATGAGACGATTGGGGGGATGAAAACTTGTGGGTTGCGCTGTCTTTTCCTGTCTCTATCCTTCTTTCTTTTTTTTTCTTTTTTTTTTCTTTCCGTGTTGTTCGGACTGGACTCTAGCAGGGGGAGGGGCTGCAGTTGTGCAAATCGAAGACTCAATGCGGAAGAAGAATCTTGAAGGAATAAGGCTCTCGAAGGAGGAGACGAAGGAGACCGAGAGATACCGCAAATCTGACAATCCCCAGACGTCACCGGCCCCTCCAACGCCTCCAAGGCATTGCTGTTCATCTACGACATCTTCGGATACTTCCCGCAGTCCATCCAAGGCGCCGACATCCTGGCTACCGCGGACAAAGATCACAGCTACCAAGTCTTCATGCCGGATTTCCTCGAGGGCAAGCCCGCGGATATCTCGTGGTACCCGCCTGACACGGACGCCAAAGGCAAGGCTCTGGGGGAGTTCTTCCGGACGACGGGCGCGCCGCCTGCCGCTGCCAAGAAAGTCCCCGGTTTTGTGAAGGAGGCTCAGAAGAAGTACGAGGGGCTCCAGACTTGGGGTGTGGTAGGCTTCTGCTGGGGGGGCAAGATTGTTAGTATGACAAGTGGGAAGGATACGCTTTTCAAGGCTGCAGCTGAGTATGTTCTGAATACCTTCCTCGAGCCCGTACACATTCTAACCTGTTTTAATTCGATGCGGGCTCACGCTTCACGCTATCCTCTGAGCAGCTGCTGATGCTCTTTGGTAGATGCCACCCGGCAATGGTCGACCCGTCGGAGGCGACCAGCATCACGATCCCGCTCTGCATGCTAGCCAGCGGCGACGAGCCCGCCGAGGATGTCGAGAAATTCAAGCAGAACCTGGCGGGCGAGAAGTACGTGGAGATCTTTGGGGATCAGATCCATGGGTGGATGGCTGCTAGGAGTGATCTTGAAAACGAGAAGGTCATGAAGGAGTATGAGAGGGGCTACAAGACCCTGCTGGACTTCTTTAGGAAGCACCTGTGAGTGTGCTCTGCTCTCGGGCTCCGGACGCTGGAGTGGAGAGACGCTGATGTGGGTATGGATGGCAGATGTGGGGGGAGTGCGAAGCTTTAGGTGCTTGCTGCGGCGTGGCAGATGAGTGGCTGATGCCGGATTAAGCTGGTGATATATTGTTTTTGATACTCTCACTCTGCTCAGAGTTGGCCTTTACCGACAACTCATGAACCAAATTCCTCTCGAATTCCACCCGCAGTCAGTGCTGTCCATTTTTGCGATCCAGAACGAACCCTTAACCCTCGTCATCCCTCGCTCTGGGCCACGACCTCCGGCCCAAAATACACCGTCATCACGCCCTCCGATCCCAACGTCTTGACACCGTCCTGTTCGTACGTTTTGTTAGCTAGCCTTCTCGCTCCTCCTCTCGTTCTCCTGAGCCCTCTCCTCGGTCCGGTATCTTTTGTTCTTTTCCTTCTTTCCTTTTGCTTTCTTTGCCCTGTAATCCTAACTTCGAGACTGTGACGTGGTATCTCCTCACAACTCATCTCCCCAACCTTCAACTCTCTCAAGTACATGAACCTTCTTTCCTGAGATCTCGTTCGGTGTCAATTTCCCCGTCTGGATTGCGCGTTCGTCTAGCTTAACGGGATTCAAACCACGCCGAACAAAACAGTATTCAGGCTACCCCTAACCCTCAACACTCCCTCCCACCTCGTCCCTCGTCGCCATAATAGCGGCTTTTTTTTCATAATGTAGAATAAGATCCAATGAGGGGAGAGAGAGAGAGAGAGAGGGAGAGAGAGACTAAAGAAAGGGAGAAGATGCAACATACCCTCAATTCCTGATGCGCGGTGCAGCCCTCGTCGTAGAAGCGCATGTCCTCCAGACTCGCAAACTCGCTCTCCGCGACGAGCGTGTAGCCCTGGCTGCGCGCGTCCGCGTGCGCTGGGCCGGCGCGGAGGGAGAGGATGTAGGGCTTGCCGTCCTGGGTGGTGGGGTCGGGTGAGTGGGTGGGTGGTAGAGGTTGGGGGAGGGAGGAGGGAGGAGTTATGGGTACCTACCTTTGTAGCAGTCGAGGCGAGGGTTTGGTAGTACCCGAGGAGTTTCTGTTGGTTTTCTCGCGAGGGGATCTTGAACATTGTGATGCGGATTATTTTGGATGCCATATTCTGAAAAAAGAATCTTTTCTTTGATGGGCGGGGGGAGGCTGGTCTGTTGTTGGAGGTGGTGGTAAGGGATAAAACGCTTTCCTTGGGCATGGGTGGGAGAGAGGGTGATGGAAGGGACGTCGAGGTGAGCTTACGAAGAGCTAGCTGGAGGTCGAGGTGGAGGTCCAATGTGGGGGCGGAAACGGGCCGCTTTTAGTCGTTGCGGGTGAGAGGGCTGGGGATTGAATTACAATCCTGATATCAGCAAGTTAGTGTCGGGTCCGCCAAAACGTGGCATGCCAGCTCTCGATTCCCAACAATTCGACAAGTTTTCGCGCATACGCTCCATTCGAGGTCTAGCCGCAACGACAACGACAGATCGTAGACACTCCAGACTGGGCCAGAGTGGGGATGACACCATCAGTACGGTACAGTCGCGTACAGTGGCTTGGGATCGCACAGGGATACCACTCGATCAAAAAAATCCCCTGATATGAAGATAGAGAGAGCATGGAGGAGATTGAGCGGCGTTGGACACAGAGGAATTAATTACTCTGGAGACGTGAGCGACAGAGAATGGAGTGTCTCATGATAAAGATCTTGTAATACTTCGTAGTTAGTGGCACCTCGGTGGGACTGGAGACTTTTGCTCACCCACGTCGTTTGTTGGAAGAAGCTATTAGTTTGGACGTGAATGCCCCATGATCCTCCGACGGTTCACCAACTCTTAATTTCAGATTGGAGATGTCCTTGTGGCTGGCGGCAGCCGATATCAGCACGTCTCTGTGTGATTTCCAGCCTCGGTCTTCTCGGAAAGGAGCCAGATACATGTATATCTACATGTTGCACGGCGGGTCTTTCTCGCTTGTCCACCGCGATCGAACCGCCTATCTCGACTGATCATAGTTATGTAGCATCTCGGTCACCTCGAGGCATTTGTCGGATTTGAGATTTCTGTCTCAGATACCTTGGGAATATTCTATGGGCAGGTACCTGAGACGGTACAGGGGCAGCACTACTGGACACCAACCCGTCAAGGCTCTGTATGCAGGGGGCTTCAAGAGTCGGGGTCACTTGTGACACTTTTCATACCTGCAAGCCTTTGCCCTTGATCTGTACGAGAAGCTCCACCTGGGTTTACAAGACTCTTGGTTGAGATTTCAGGCCTCACAATTCCTCGGGAATGAGAGTAACATTCGAATACCACGAGCGAGTAGTTGGCTTCCTACGCACTTTTTGTGATACCCGGGGCCAACACTCGTCAATCAGAAGTAATTCACATCGTGGGTGTTGGCATCTCATGAGGAGGTACTACCACTGGTCCGTCTCCTCCTCGAGACCATTCCGGGAGAGCGTGTAGTGAGTACAATTTCCATTGCCAGGCAGTGGCACCTCATCTAGTGAATTTCATAGTCACATGGCTAACATGTGATCAGTATTGCCACACATCATCACCCAGACCTCAGGTGCCTTGTTGCCGTCCGGGCTATACAGACTCCCTGGTGTGGGGACCGGGAGGGTCTGCGTACAACTTGCGTGTGAACTCATGACCCAGTATGAACAGCATCATCTCATCTCTCGGCCCTTTCAGGTCTCGACTGTCGTAACAAGCGCAACAGATGTTTTTTGGCGGTAGGTCATACGTGGTGCGATGCTTTGTATTTCTCGACAGCTGCCCCTGATCCCGTTCTCTCATGAGGCTCGCACCTTCTATGTGCAGACCAACTTCAACGTAGAAATTACATTACATCAGCTACCGTCCAGCTTTTGCTTTCTTCTCTCTCCTCTCTTCTCCTTTCTCCCTTCTCTCTTCTCTTCGTTGACCTTTTGCATTAATCTCCGTCGGCTTCAGTCATTTGCCTCTGGAGGGCTTGCAATCGGCAGCATCCAACTCGGAGGATTGTCAGGATGGTCAATATGTGGACGAAGTTTCTCCCGCTTTTGGCCATTGGGCCTGCCCTCGTTCATTCTCTTGCCCCAACGGACCAGATTCAAGATGCCGACCCCGCTCAAGCAGGGTATTTGGATAATCATAATCTGCATCCCAACACTGTTGGCTCTGCGATGTTCGGCATGCTGTGGAAGAATACTTATGGTAACAAGGAAAAATGGTATGCAAAACCACTCGTCTATACCCCCCCGGGGGCAAGCCAAATTGTTTTCACGGCCTCGGCTCAGAACATAATTCGGACACTCGATGCTGTCAACGGAACGCTTCTCAGTACTCGAACTCTGCAGCCGCCGTTCTTGCAGAAAGACATTGGGTGCACGGATATTCCAGACTTTATTGGTGTTATAGGAAGTCTTCATTCGATACAATCAACACTCGTCATTCTGACGCGCTGGCAGGGCACTCCGATTATCGACCCAAACACGAACACGGCGTATTTCTTCTCGAAAGGATACAAAGGTGGAGCAGCCGGTGGCGGTGTTGCCAACGGTGAGATGAGGTCCGAAGTGCTTGCGAAGCCGCTGTAGTAACAAGTTCCTAGGAGTATATAAGTTCTATGCTATTGATGTTCAGACACTTCAGGACAAGCCTGGCTTTCCCGTCTTGATCGATGGCCACAATGCTGACAATGACCCTACAAGGTTCGCTTAGGACACCGATCTCTTGCGCTTTGCTAACAATTACAGATACTTCATCGGTGGCACGGTGCTGCAACGGCCGGCTCTCGCAATAGTCAACGGCGTTGTGCTTGGTGGATTCGGAGGCCATTGTGATCTGTTCAACTACACAGGCATGATCGTCGCTGTGAGTACGACGCCTGGTGTTGGTAAGTGAACTGGCCCACGTTTGCGAATCAACCCTGATGAGGAGTAGGCGTAACATCTCTCTTTGCGATGGAGTCGGGCCCAGCCGCCCCCCCAATACAAGGGGATATCATGGTCGAAAAGGGCGGTAAAGCGGGGATCTGGCAAGTTTATTTGTTTGCTCCGGCGATTTGAGCATGCTAATACATATTTCAGGCGGTATGGGGTTCGCTGTAGATGGCGACCGGATCTTCTTAGCCACCGGGTAAGTAGCTACTTCGCACTTTCACCTGAAAATGAATCTAACCTCCACAGAAATGGCCAAGGACATGCAAATGGTGATGTTAGTGCTTCTGGAAGACAACCACTCTCAACTCTCGATGAGGTCGCAGGTAGCTTCAGCGTCTCTCCTGAGGGTAAGCTCAGTCTTGTGGACTACTTTGAACCTTACGAGTATATTTCTATGGATGCGGGAGATAGAGACCTGGGTTCTTCCGGTGTCACGCTTCTAGATCCCAGTGTTTTCAAGGGGAACGGAGTTTCCAGAATAGCAGTAACTCTGGGCAAAAATTCCAAAGCCTAGTGAGTACCCGGGTTTTACAAAAAAAATTGTCTTGGCTAACCCTTGCAGCATCTTGAACGCAAATAACTTGGGCGGCTTCAAGCAAGGACCCGGTGGTACCGACAACGTACTTCAGACCATCACAGCACAGGGAGCTGTATTTGCTGGGATCGGCTCGTACCCCCTCGAAGGTGGATACATTTATTTCACCCCCACAGGAGGTGCTACCGTATGTTACAAGATGGGAATTAGCTCTGGCATGGTGCCATCTTTCACTTTGGTGGGAAAGACGACTGGTCCTGCAGCTGGAAGAGTAGGCGTTGGTATGCTTGATCCTCTCCGTGCTTTGGACTTCCAATATACTAAAACTTTAGGGATTCCTGCAACAACCAGTTTCAAGGGACAAGTTGGGACTGGTATACTCTGGATTTCCGACCCTAGTCTGGGACTTCAGGCATTCAACGCCGTTCCTGTCGATGGGGTACTGCAGCCTATTCCTATCGTTGCTACAGGTGGACTCAACAAGTTTCAACGTCCAGCCTTTGGCGATGGTCGACTTTGCACTACCGACACTAATGGTAATATCATGTGCCTGGGCTCTCCGGTGGCATTACCTTTGAACTGTACCGATCCCATTGATTTTAAGGATGTCGCTCTTGGAACTAGCGTCACCAAAACTGTTAGCTGCAAGGCACTCATTCCGATCACTAAAATAAATGGCTGCACGACTGGCGACGCGACGTGGAGATGCGACAATTCAACGCTGCCTCAAGGATCTCTAGCATCAGATGCTACTTTTTCATTTCCTGTAAAATGGGATCTGACACAAGAGACTTTGAGCGAAGGCCAACAAGCTTCCTTTGGGAATGTCGTGCCTGGTGTTGAGAGCACCAGCCTCAATATTCTAACAACAAATGGGGTCGCAAAATACAGCACTGTCCTTCCAGTGTCTCTCACAGGCCGAGCCATCTCGCCGGCCGCATTCCTGACCATCACTCCCAGCGAAATTGATGTCGGTGGTCTTGTCCTTGGCTCTGCGGGTGCCCCTTCTGGGCTCACTGCATCCCTCATCCTTTCCAATATAGGAGCTAATGGCCTTGCTATATTGGGCACTGCTTGGACAAACACTGTTACAAGTAATACTCGATGGACTAATATTACCAACGGAGATCTCGGCAATGGTTTCACAGCTATGGATTTTCCCAAGGCTGGCGACACCCTTGCCAGCGCTACGTCAATCTCAGTCAATTTTAATTTCTCTGCTGCGAACACTGGCACCTACACATGTTTTGTTGAAATTTGGACGACAGGTGGGTCGGAATACATAATCGTTTCGGCATCGGTATCAACTGCCCCTGTTGCCAACATATCGGTCTCTACTATTGAAGGAGGCTGGGAGTTTTCTAGCCCTCTCAACCTAGATTTTGGGAGCGTTCTTGATGGTACAACTCAATCTGGGAATATTCGCATTTGCAATTCTGGTGGATCTGCCCTTGCTGTCACGAAAATCAAGCCCCCCATCGGCACTGAACTCCTAGCTCCAAATGCGCTAGTGGATTTGCATGAGGGACAATTCATTGACGTGAATTCCTGTGCGCTTGGTCAAGTGTCAATTGTCGCAGCACCACTGGGAGTCAACCGATTGGAACATTCTGTATCGGACGTGTGGATACTGAATACAGAGTAGGTCAATACTTCGGTGATCGAAAACTTGTGGCCTGACGAAATATCAGTGATGTCAACTTTTGTGTCAATGACGTTGTGGTCTCAGCCAACATTGTCACAGAACAAGTCGGTCCATTGCTCAAGAACGGATCATCTCAGTCCCTATACCTGGGGTGTTTTTGAGATGGCGGTGGACGTCAATTTACCAAAAGGCTGACCTCGGATCAGAACGAGAATGGTTGGTGCCAACAGCAATGCTTCGGGACTGGATATATATTTGCAGCCTCGGAATATCGTAGGTTGATTGCTCTCAGGTCTCGACAAAGCTGACAAGGTACAGATACAGAGTGCTGGGTGAGTCCGGCTGATTTTGGGACCATATTCTCACTGACACTTGTCCCAGTGTGGAAACACGCCTCCAAGTTACACTAAGTAGTAAGTAGCTTCTTTCTGGAAATGTATCTCATCACTGACAAACATAGCACCGCTGAGAGTGCGAAGAAATGTGCCTGGAGCTGTCCAGGAGATGCAACTCAGTCCTGCGGGGGAGATGGAACTTGTGCATCTGTATTCTATGATCGGCAGCGCTACACGCCAGGTCCAGAGGCTATCCCTAATGCCTCGCCCGTTACTTCTCCTAGCTCGACAGGTTTGATGACCTCCGCAGCTTCCAAGCTACCTCTTTCCACCGTTAGCTTGAGCCAGTCTTCTTTATCGAGAGAATCTGTCAAATCGATGTCAGTCGCCTCTAGCGCCTCCTTGTCCTCCCTCAAGACCTCAATAATGTCAATTGTATCACCCGTTCAGACAGGTCCTGCAATTTTAAGGACAGTAGGTGCATATTCATACGCTGGATGCTATACCGAGTCATTGAAGGGTCGAGCCTTGTCGCAGAAGAGTCTTGCGGCAGATAGTATGACCGTTGAGATCTGTGCCACCACCTGTGCCGGCTATTCATGGTTTGGAGTTGAATATCATCGGGAATGTCGGTATTACCAGTATAGATCTTTATCCTATTCCCCGCCGCTAATTCTTGTAATAGGTTATTGTGGAAATTTACCCAACGGCGGAAGTACAATTACAGATGAAGGTAGCTGTTCGATGGCTTGCAAGGGAAATCCACTTCAGATTGTGAGCTTTCATTCGAATCTGTACTTTCCAGTCTTGAGCTAACCAGGAAAGTGTGGCGGATCAAATCTGTTGACCATGTACAACAATCTAGACTCTGTGATATCTTCCAGCTCGAGCAAGCCCTTATATGCCTCAAGTTCATCTATCATATCTGCGAGCGCTGCCATCTCGCCTTCGGCATCTTCATCTATTATCATGAGTACTTTTCTTTCAAATATCATGACTATCGCTAGTTCAACAGCTTCAGGAGTCCGCGGCTTCATCTCTCTTGGCTGTTATTCTGATACAGGTGGCCCCTACCAAGCGCACAACATGCCAAAGCTTTTCAGCAGTGATCAAATGATACCAGACCTGTGTATATCTTCAGCCCTCGCTCAACTCTCTGTCGTACCTGCCACCACGTTTCTGTATGCCGGTGTCGAGTACGGCAGAGAGTGTTACGCAGCAACCCGGGCGCCGACTCCACAACCCAGCACACTGATTGGTCCTAAAGCTTGTTCGATGACCTGCAAAGGAAATAAAAGTCAAAAGTGCGGAGGCGGACTGATGTACAATCTCTACGTGGCAACCGACGTTGCTGTGACCGGCACAGGGACAAGCCAATGGAGCGCTCCTGCCGTCACTGCCACTGCATAATTCTGAAGATGTGGAACATATTTTGCTGCTCAGTAAGTGCACTGACGATATCATCAACAGTTATAAAGGTAAGCTTTTGAGGACAAAAATAGCTTGTCAGAGATGTATACCATTCTTTGCAATGTTCGAGACGATAATGAATGGCGTTTGGTCCTGTACTGGTTCTGGACAACATTTTGTGGCAGACGTGTGAACTCACGATGCTTGTTCTTTCATACATTCCCAAACCCAAATTTAGCCCTCGCATGAATACCTCTTGTGGAGCTTCTCACCTGCGAATATTTTCGCATCTTCTATGCATGTGAAGTGTGCTGGAGTTCTTGCTCGCCATAGCCCGAGAGTTGTTGACGTGGCAAGCTCGCTTAGCTCCAGGGCAGGAATAGGTTGACTTGAGATGCAGACGTTGCGCCAGCAGACATGATCGTCGCCGCCCAGAAGCCAGTTCCGCAGGTCCTGCAGGTCCTGATCTGGAAATTTCTCTGCAACTATCTCATGGGAATTATTCTCGGATTTGGAGTTGATTTCTTTGTGAGAGGTAGTAAATTTATAATTTTTTTTTGGGGGGGGGGGGGGGTATTATCCTTTGTTAGGTGGTCACATGTATGTGTATTTACATACATGTGAATCTTTTAGCATTATTATGGACATTATTATTATTACTATCATTACTACAGCTACTACTACTACTACTACTACTAACATTCAAAGGTTAGGGAGAAGGGCGCGAAAGAAGAGATTCTCCCGTTTCTCAAACAAAGACATTAAAGTATTTCTGATTTAGGGGGGATGGGGCAAGGGTTTTTACACGGGTGGAACTGGGATGGTGTTTACTTTGTTGTTTGTTTATTTGTTTGTTCCTCTCTGTGATGTGCTGAGTTAGGTCTAGCTTAGAGTTGGTGATCGCAAGCACAGAGGGTATGACGGATGATCGCGACACCAAATCGGGTTGCAGGAGGTGATTAATGGAGAGAAGCATACGCGAAGCGATATTCAGAGGAGGGAAGAGGAGAGATATGGCCTTTTCTCTCTTTTGAGTTGCGACTTCGAGCTACGAGCGGTTGAAGCGTTTTGCGAGGAATAGAGAGATCGCTGGCGGCGGTTGCTCATATGGCAGAAGACTTACATGAGCCGATTAAGGGGGATTGGAGACACACTGATTGGTTGGTCTTGAGAGAGTAGGGAGAGGTGGACTTTACAATATTCGTGGCTGAAGCTAGGAAGTGACAGCAGACAGTAAACGCACTGCTCGAGACTTTTAAGAGCAGATTCCAAGGGATTTTAAGGCTGCCTATCGAATATTCTCGACAAGGCATTGGAAGAGTGTAAATAAACAGACTTATAGGCTTTGGACTCCGGTCCGGACGACTTTTTCTCGTGACATATGAAAATCAACATAAGCTCGCTGCCTTCCCCAATCTCTCAAGTCCATTCTGTATTCCTTCTCTACGGCCCATTCAAACCTCTCATACAACGCCTTTCCCTTTAAAGATGAGCGCATGCAAATCCTGTAAGCCGTTTCTCTTTCGTCAATCTCGCCTAGGAAGGATTGCAGCAATAGAGTTCCGATGCCTTGGCGCTGGTATGCTGGCGTTACCGCGAACTTCTCGATTCCTGTATCAAGGCTTAGCACTGTATGATCTGGCTCTGACAGCCTGGAGTTTTCAAGCATAGAAGACTTGCCGATTGAGCTTCTGCTTGAAACATCCGTGGCTGGCTGTGTTCCCATAACTTCCACGTATTTTCTCCAGAGCCTTTTATCTGTTCCAGGAGGTAGCTGCTCTTCCCACTCCCAAGCTTCTTCTTCTCCGCTTCCACCTTCCCCAGCTTCTTTCCAGAGGAGAAAACCAACTATCAGCCCTTTCCTCTCCTCCTCAGCAAAGACATCCACGCCCGAGTCCGAGCCTGGAGAAGGCGGTGAAGATGGCGCTAAGACCGCGACGCGGAATTTATAGATATGTGGATGAGAAAAACAGTAGCGGAGGTGAGCGAGGAACAGCTTTGACGCGAGGAAGGGGTAGGGGAACGAATGGGCTATTAAGGGGTGCGAGCAGTTGGCGAGGAGGTCTAGGGTTGTTAAGGTGGTGAGGTCGGATGGGATGGCGGAGCGGATGGAGATATTGCGGTGCATTGTTTTTGGGACAGAAATGCGGGGGAAAGATGGGGAAAGATGGGGAAGATGGGGAAGATGGGGCAGACGGGGAATTGGTGTGGAAACATAGAGTCGGGGTCGTAGTCGACTTTTGTTGAGCCAGCCGGGAGCAAGCGAGGGCTGAGATCAATGGATCATTAGACGAGCACGTGCCAGGACCACTGGTTCCGCCGAGTGTCAGACAACGAAAATGTACCACCGCGAAAACGATGTAGAGTATAAACTAAACGGGAAAAACGTGGATTTCATAAAGGTATCATAAACGCCAAGATAGCCGAGCAAACTGGACTCGATGGAAATCTCATAGAACATCACGTGGACACTCGTTCCTTGGTTGCCGCTCGCACCATGTTGTAGTTGATAATCGGCTCGTCTCTGCCCCAACCGCTAACATCCAGGGACCAGATGCCTTCCTGTATCCATCCGAATCTTTCATAGAGGCTGCGGCCTTTGAGCGAGGCGCGAACGAAGGTTTTGCCATCCAAGGCGTCGACTTCGGTCAACCAGTTTGCGAGCACTTAACAGGATCAGCGTTATCTTTTGCAGATTTGAAGAACTTGTAGCATTCTCAATATGCCTACGCTCTCTCTCAGGAAATATTTCAAGACGAAATTCACAACAAATTTCCAACAAGGTTGGTCAAGAGAGCTGGTGAGTATTTGTACATACGCAGAGAGCCGACGCCGCGACGTTGGAATTTGGGAGAGACTTGAAGGGACTCGAGTTCTACTGTTCGTAAGCTGATGCCCAGAGTAGACTTCAGACATCGGAGATAGCATTTTCAGAAGGGGGCCGAGGCAATGGAAGGAAGCTTACGCCACATATCTTCCGTAAAATATAATTTCTTATCCTTCGCCGACTCTCCAAAGAACCAGATGAGTAGCTTCTTCACCCTCTCGTCGTCTGGCAACACCTTTGACGAAATTAGCCCCGTAGTATTAGAACTTCAGTTATTTGAAAGTATCCAATCTCTCGGACCTTAACGTATATCTCAAAGACGATGCCTGAAGAGAAGAGAGGAAACTTTGAGAGAATGCACATACAGGCATGGGCTCTGTGGCATCGTCTTCTCTCTTGGGCGCCACACCCACTAGAAAACCTGCAATCTCGTCATACGGGGTGATGGCGACAAGGTATTGATACCGCACAGGAAATGACAGATAATTCGAATATCGCCTGGTGAAGAATGCCGCCAAGTCCTCCAAAGAAAGCACTTGCATTGTTATCAAAGCGGACGTTTCTTTGTTGGCAGATATGTCGACGGCGACTATGGAGGGGATGTCCGAAGGAAGCGCTTGCCGTATTATGAATGTCATTTTGGGGCTCTGGGATGCTATGAAATGTAGGGATGCGGGTTTTGTGATTTGAAGCTAAGGATAAGGAGGAAGATATTTTGACTGGGGGAAGCCTAGTGTCGCTTACGAGGTTGATCTGTTGAGCGGTGCGGAGCTGACGCGAGGAGCCGCGATATGAGAGAGGGGGCTGAATAGTTTGAGAGAAGTGAAATGTGAGCTCGCTGATAACCAAGATTTCAAGTAGGTGAAATATT
Organism: Diplocarpon rosae; assembly: GCA_032760415.1. Lineage (NCBI taxonomy): Eukaryota > Fungi > Ascomycota > Leotiomycetes > Helotiales > Drepanopezizaceae > Diplocarpon > Diplocarpon rosae. The sequence continues at coordinate 361,987 of JAUBYV010000005.1, forward strand.
CAATATGCTAGTCTTGATTCGGGAGGTATTCTCAGAAAAAAGTATTGCCTCTAGCCATCTTATTCGTCCGAATCCCGCGCTTACACACGTGATAAGTTCATTTCGGTTCGGAAAGGACATAGATCGTATAAGTAGATAGAAGAAGCATAAAAGGGGAGTTATATCTATGGGCACTGGGTTAGCAGTCACTAGTGTATGACAAAACCACAAAGGGTAGTACATGGAATACGCTGTGTATCTAACAAACTCCACAGCACTGTCTACTAGATCAGGATTGAACAAATGCTTTTGCCACCCAGTCAAATCACGCAAGGTCACGCGCTCTCGGCAAGTTCAACCAGTCCCTGCAGGTTGATGCTCTTAGGTCGCTCGATAGGGAGACCCAGTGCTCGGTCCCATATCAGCTGAGCGAGAGGTCCCAACCCTCTGCTGACACCGAAGGTGGCAGTGTAGTACAGAGTTTCATGGAACCCATAGTGGTGGAATAGAACTCCAGAGCTCGAGTCCACATTTGGATATGGGTTCTTGGTCTTCCCATGCTCTTTCAATACCTCTGGCGCGATCTCAGAGTTCTTCTTGACGAGTTGAAAGACAGGATCCTTGGCTATCTCTGGTCGCGAAGAGGCGTAATCCATCAAGGCTTCGAATCTAGGATCGGGCTTGCGGAGAACGGCATGTCCGTAGCCTGGAACGACTCGCCCGGACTTGAGGGTCGACCAAAGGTAGTTGGAGACGTCTTTGTCGCTGAACTTGGTTCCGACATGTTCTTGCATTTGGAGAATCCATCTCAGGACTTCTTGAGCGGCAAGACTGATGTTACGTTAGAAGATTCAATAGTATACCGGTGATTCCTTACCCGTGAAGTGGTCCAGCCAGACCCTGAAGACCGGCACTGTAACTCAAAAAAGGATCGCTCAATGCACTACCAACCAAGTGGGTAGCGTGGGCAGATACGTTACCCCCCTCATGATCGCCATGCAGAGCTAGATAAAGTCTCAACAGATCTTGGAAATTCTCGTTCTCCTTTCCTCCCTTGCCAAGCATAGCAGCGAAATTATAAGACCAGTCTTGCTCCAAGTCGACCTCGGCGGGAAGTGCTCCACCACCTTGATAAGAGTTTTGGTATATTTTGGCAGCGATTGTTGGAAGCTTTGCAAGCAATGAGATACTGTCATCGAAAGTGGGCTCCCAATAGTCGGCTTTGTTGATACCAGCCTCGTACGCCTTGGCAAACTTGGATGTATGTGAGAGGGCCGAAACTGCAATGGCGAATTGGGTCATTGGGTGGAGATCTGTGGGAAAGTTGTCTAACAAATTGTTTACGAATTCTGGAAGCTGGGATTTCTGTGCCAGCTCGCGAGAAAAGGTTCGTACTTGGGATGTGGATGGGACTTGGCCAGTCAAAAGCAGCCAGAACATAGCTTCTGGCAACATCTCTGTACCAGAAGTGCCTTTTGGTAGCTCCTTCTGGCAGTCCTTAATTGTACGTCCGTGAAACCGAATGCCCTCATTGGCATCCAGAACTGATCCCTCCCATACCATAGCCTTCAACCCTCTGTAACATCGTCAGTCTTGCTTGCATTCCAGAACAATCTCCGAGTCCCATACCTCATGCCTCCAATCGTATTTTCAACCTTCACCTCTCCAATAACCTTCCCTCCCAAAGTCTTGACCTTCTTCAACAGCTCTCTCTTGGCCGGGATAGCCTCCTTGAAGGTTGTCTTGAGATCTGGTTCGGGAGAGGATGATGCATAGTTCCGATGGATTGTGAAAAAGGTAGGGTGAAGAGTGACTGGCTTTAAGATAGTCAGAATGCTGAAGAATCAGAGCGCAGCAAAGACATACTCGGAATGCCCTCAGTGCCGACGAGGCAGTTCTCGCATTTACAGCCATGATGAAGCTTGGATGCGGGGTATTGTGGGGTAAATGTCCAAGGCAGGGAGCTGCAATGGAGGAAACTGGTCCTTGAAGTGCCCTCAATTTCTGTGGAAGTGGATGGGTTAGAGCAATTCGCTGTGGAACTTTAATCGACAGATTTTATTTTATGAACTCCAGAGAATGCAAATGGGGTTGGAGCATCACTCGACCATAGGTGCAGCGGCACTAACAGTTTGAGCCGAGGGTCTCGGGCATCTATTAAGGCGGGACAACAAGGCCGAAAATACCCTCACCCTGGATCAGCATCACCGATGTCACCGATGACGGGTTTTGAGCGAAGTCTGCATTCTGCTCGATTGATCAGCGACGACAGGTGGGAATAGTGTGTCTCTTTGCTCCTCTTCATCTTCTCTTTCTTTCTCCTGCCATCGGGAGTGCTTTCACCATGCTGCGTAGAGTAGCATTATTGGTGCCTCGACGAATGGCGACGGCAAAATTATCGAAGTTCTACGCACGAAACCTATCGATATCAGCTCATAGGATGTCTGGATTGAAGCCTCTCAACAATCCCATATCTGCCGCGCCTCCATCCGATTCCTTTCAGCTTCTACCTGAGTCGCAGAAAACAGGCGCGGCGGAAGATGCGTTATATGAACAGCAACTTAAGGATGTGGAGGCGTGGTGGGCAAGTCCAAGATACGAAGGGATCAAGAGGCCATACTCAGCGGCGGCTGTCGTGTCTAAACGAGGGAGCCAGCTACAGTCGTACCCAAGCTCGGTGATGGCAAGGAAGCTGTTCAATCTAATAAAGGAGAGAGAAGCAAAGGGAGAGCCAATACATACAAGTACATTCATCTTCAATTTGTCAAAAATCTATCTTGACTGTCTTTAGTGGGTGCGATAGATCCTGTGCAAATGACACAACAAGCACAGAATCAAGAAGTCTTGTACATCTCCGGGTGGGCTTGTTCTTCTGTCCTTACTACAACAAACGAAGTTTCGCCGGATTTTGGCGACTATCCCTACAATACCGTCCCGAACCAAGTCCAAAGACTTGCAAAGGCTCAGTCTATGCATGATCGAAAACACTGGGATGCTCGAAGAAAACTGAGTTCAGAAGAGAGGGCGAAGACACCATATGTTGATTATTTACGACCGATTATTGCAGATGGAGACACTGGGCATGGAGGCTTGTCGGCAGTCTTGAAGCTTGCCAAACTCTTTGCTGAGAATGGTGCTGCTGCTGTACACTTTGAGGATCAGATGCACGGTGGCAAGAAGTGTGGACATCTTGCTGGTAAGGTCCTGGTGCCAGTGGGCGAACACATCAACCGACTTGTTGCCGCAAGATTTCAATGGGATGTGATGGGCTCGGAAAACCTAGTGATCGCAAGGACAGACTCGGAAAGTGGAAAGCTTCTCAGCAGTGCTATCGATGTCCGCGATCACGAATTTATTCTCGGAGTCACGGAGGATGGCATCGAGCCACTAGCAGAAACGCTTCAGGGAATGGAAATGGCCGGGGCTTCAGGGGCCGAAATCGATGCCTTTGAGGCAGACTGGGTGAAGAACACAACACTGGTATCCTGCGACGAGGCCGTTGTCATGCAATTTGAAGCTCATGGTGTCTCCAATGAAGACATCAATACTTACCTAAAAACAACTTCTGAAAACCGCGACATGTCAATTAACAAAAGGAAGCAGCTTGCATCACAATTCACAGAAAAGTCAATCTATTTCAACATCGATATCCCAAGGACCAGAGAAGGATTCTATCATTACCGCGCTGGCATGAAGGCAGCCACGAAACGTGCCATTGAATATGCACCGTATGCCGATCTACTATGGGTCGAAACTGGTGATCCAAACGTTCATAACGCCGCTCAGTTTTCTGGAGAGATTCGCGAGAAGTATCCCGGAAAGGGACTTGTATACAACTTGTCCCCGTCCTTCAATTGGATGAGTCACGGGTTCTCGAACGAGACTCTCAAATCTTTCATCTGGGACATTGCCAAGCACGGCTTCGTCCTCCAGCTCATCTCCCTGGCTGGTCTACACAGTACAGCTACTATTTCAAATGAGCTGAGCAAGGCATTCAAGGATGAAGGCATGCTGGCGTATGTCAATCTGGTACAAAAGCGTGAGAAAGAGCTAGGTGTAGACGTGCTTACGCACCAGAAATGGAGTGGCGCATCGTATGTAGATGGTATCTTGGGTTCTATCCAAAGCGGGAGCAGTAGCAGTAAGAGTATGGGAGATGGTAATACCGAGGGTCAGTTTTGATACAGGTGCGGCCGCTTGATACATGCTGCGCCGGTTGACGCTGGGTACGAAATGATCTATACGGTTATTTGTGCAAAGCGAAACGAAGAGAATGGTATCTCAAACTACGCTGAGACTGGATGGATGCATCCCATGCGCACTTGCTGATTTGATTGATTACATTGCCGTCGCCAGCTGACTCGAAAATCGCTCCATTGTAGTGGCTCTGAAATGCAAAACAAGCCAATCAAGAGAAATACGAGGTGTTCACGATGTAATGCACAAGTTCAAACCTAAATAGCTTATGTTTGCGAAAGAATTTGGAGTCAGTATCCCATTCTTCACATGTGATCTAGAGCTCTGGGTCGATTTCCGGCGCGGGGGGGGGGGGGGGGGCGGGTGGAGAACAGTAAATACTTCTAGTGCAGAAAATTGAATATCAATCCGTCAACAAATTGCCATCTAACAAAATAGACAAGAGAAAGCTTACCACCATCATCAAGTTTATCAACGCCGATGTATTCTCTCACCTAGGGTTTACGCTTGGTGTAAATCCAACATGTGACCAACATTACTTTCCAACACACCCTTACGATCCAGTTCTACTCCTATCCTTCTTTAATTCCCAGATGCATCATTTGCCACGACAATAGCACGCTCGGCAGCTTCGTTGGATGCAAGTCATGCTTAGCTAGTTTTGTTTCATTGTGAGCAGATAATGTTCAGTTTTTATTGATATGATTCAATAGTATGAGAACTTGAGATCCTAGCATATTGATTTATAAGTGCTATGTGTCACGGCGCAGATGTTTGTGATTGGGAGTCCGGCGAGGTTGGTGAGCAGAACCTCCATTCGATTATGTTTTTGCCGCTTTGTACCGTCTTAACATATCCAAGCAGTAATCCAAAGAACTCGGACCAAATATTCGGAGGTCATTCGATTTTTTAACCTGTGTATCTCGGGGTCTTATACCTGATAGACCTAGAGTAATCCAAAACTCTCAAGCTCGCTTTGACAAACCAGCCCGAAGTTCTGAGGCTGAAATGAGAGTATCTATTTCCATCAACCTCCTAGGGTTTGCAGCAACGACACTAAAAGGAGTATTTAGCCAGGATACATGTACACATTCTGAAAGAGATCTTACAACATAATACGATTGGTCCGGAGTATCTGGAAAAAATTGAACAACGCATTTTCCATCTGGCGTTGAGCCCGTCGCGCAGGTGAAGGTATCAGAACCGTAAGTACAATCAGGATTTGTAGTCTTTAAGGGTATAATCAGTAAGCCTTAGTACTATGAGAAACGGAACTGAGATGTAACGTACGCAAGTGATTTTACTTTGCGTGCATGCGGCAGAAGCTCTTGCAGCAAGAGAATAGAGGAGAGCGATACTCAAGTAAGCTGAACGCATATTTGCAGAAGCAATTTGTGTGAGGAAAGTGTACAGTGAGGGAAGGGTTGTTTCTGAACTGCGTGAATGATGAGGGAGAAGGGTCACAGGAGTCTAGACATACTTGTATGCGCCGCAGCTTCTACAGAGCACTTGGCGTTAGATTATCAAATAACATAGTTTCTTGGTTTCGTTTTCTTTACATCGTAAGCCAAGCAGAAAACTTTCTTCACTTGTATTTTCAAGGCTGGCTTCAAGAAGGTTTGCAAGGTTTTTTTCTTTTTTTTCCACATGCATTATCAATCAGAAATAACTTGATATAAACGTGGGATACAGCAACGAATATATCAGCACAATTGACGATCTGGCACAGCGAGGACTTCATTCTAGCCATACGGACTCTTTGGGGAGAACTGAAGGTTTGTAGGGTACACCGCGTACAGGTTTGAATCTTTGTCATCCAAATAGGCCGCTTTCTATGGCTATTAACTTTTATTTAGCGTTAGCTGAGGGGGGTACCAACAATAGCATAGCGATACAGATAGACTATAACATAAGAAAACTAGCGCAACAAATCGATTATTACAAGAGAATGAAGTTGAAGAATTGCAAAGGTTTTTCGTAGGAGGGCCAAAGCCGATAATCTCGCTATAACAAGGGGGGCTGGCTCTAGACTTGAGACCAGCTCCGTTTTGCCAATAAAACTATGCTAAATATAGTACCAGCGACAGTAGTAACTGTGCAGTTACTGTGAAAGTAAGGAGTAAGTCAGTTATCATTGCGCCCAAATCTAGCTCCTAGAGTTAATTGCCAATGTAAGTCCCTCTACTTCCAGCTGGCAAAATAGAATCTTCTGTCCTCTTAGGTTTAAAGGTACCAATTCCAGAGGGAGTATACTTCGTACGAAAGAGGGTTGACCAAGGGACTCGTCTACCCCCCATGTATCTAACACTTCTTTAGCTATTTACACTAATAAGTTACTTATCCACAAGGGCCTCCCCTTTTTCTCATGCTAATATTTACTGTTATTTCCGGTTCCATATTTTTGAATCCAATCCTTACATTAAGCGACGTTCCTTGTTCTTAGATATATTGCGTTCTTTACTTTATAGAAATTCGTACTACATGCATAAACTCAACGAGCTTCGATGCCTCTTACCGCCTGGCAAAGGGTGGACGAATCCTACTGTCAACCACCTCTATTCGTACCTTCTCCATGATTCTACCTTAATATAAAAGCTTTTGCCAACGATATAAATCCTCACAGAAGCAATTCAACAGGGTTACGATGACTCCACACATGTACGCGGTGTCCCTTAAGAAACCTTAGCTTTTATTTTAAACGGTCGGCAGAGCTAAGGTTGAGTCTCTTACAGCTGCCCGAGAGAGTACAAGAAGAACATGACGAGTTGTACTGCCACTCGATTTCCTCGACTCCATCGTCCTGTGCCTCGCTTACTCATGAACTCAACCTCTACCTGGGCAACACCGATTGAGATAGATAAGTGAAACATTGTTAGAGCAACAACTCAAAAACTCAACAGCAAAATCACTAGTGCTGAAAATAAACAAAGAAACTAGAAAGTGAGAATCTGATAATAAAATGCGGAAAGAAATACATGTTGTATGTCCCGAGTGAATACCTTTCCTGAAACTGAGGCTCTTTCAAGCGTCTAAACAATGTCATTATGTGAGTCGTGTGGCCACCTTTGTTGACTTCCCGGGTGAATCAGGAGAAATGGTGAGCGAGACATGCTCCAGGACCCAACAGCTTAACGAAGAAGTGTATATATTTCCCCTCTCACCCCGATCCAGCTTTCAAACTTGAACCACTTCACTTTCAGCACTATTATCTCATCGCTGTAAGCCTACGACTAAAACATTTAAAGATGTGCCGAACATTTTATTTGACCTACGATCAATGCTTGCATATCAAAACAAACCGCAAGCGCTGTCCTGAATCGAGAAGCATTCTCGCAATATTCAGATCTAACTGCGATAGAACAAAAATCGAAGCCCACGTAGGGGATTTCTGCGAAGATTGCAGATTCTTCTTCGACTTACATGGGGTGTCTACAGGGAGGAGACGAGAGCTTGTGCTCAGCTACAGAGTAGCTCACACCTACCACGAGGCTCTTACTCCCATAGTCGGGAGAAAAGATGGAGAACTCACATTCCACATGGATCCAGTCGGCACACACATATTTTCTCTTTCGTCTGACAGAAAAGACGACGACGCTACACAGCTGAGCATGCTGGAGACGGCTTCGTGGGTTCTGTCAGAGAGCGAAATGCCTGCCCCAGCAGCCCCAAGAGCAAAACGCGACTCAATATCGTCATTATCATCTACCAACACGATTTGGCCGTCATACATCGATAATAGACCAGCAGAGCAAGATGAGTTCGGGCATGCAATCGACCTGAAGAACACTGGTGCCGGAGATGCTGCTCGCCTCGCCCGGTGCGGCCACACAGATCCGAACGAGTTAGAGCTCGGAGATTTCGAGGAACAGCCCTCAGGATCTTTCAAACATGAGAGAGTAAGACCAATTGGCCCTCTACCGACTGCTCTCCCGCATCGACCAACCACTGGACGCCGTCTCGCCTGAGTCCAGGTATCACAGCCCGAAGTGAAAAAAAAGCTGGAGACTGTTTAAGACAAGCCTCATAAGAAAAGTGCGACCAGAAGGCAGAGCGAAGAGCAGGTAAGTAGATATTCCACGAAATTCCAGTCTAAGATCGTTATAGCCGATTAGACTATGAAATCTCAATTTCCTGCTCCTTGAAATGCGCAACCAACTTACTTTATACATGGCGAAATACTCCAGAAAGTCATGGAAATCTTCGAGTAAGTTAGTTACAGTAGATTGCCCGGCAATATCGCAGGATAGTTGTAAACATCTCTCAACACTGGACGCAGGCTCCTTCATAGTTGAATGACGGCCTTCGGCTTCCAAAATGGCCAGGAAAGCGCAATAATCATGTATGTACCAGCAGCAATCCATAAAGTCGTAGGCATGATAGCTGAGGTACTGCTAATCCAGCCTCCTGCTATTCCTTCGATCATAATGAAAAAAATTGCAGTCACCCGTTTACTCATCTTCCCAATATCCCTAGCAAGTAGCCTCAGATCACTGGCGATTTCGCAGTAGACGCTTGTCAGGACCGTTGTGGACACTTCATTGAGTCCTAGTATTCGCGATGTGACAATCTGCCCACCAGATTTGAATGCCAGGAAGCCGAGCAGCAATAATTCGAGAAGGTTCATTTTCGACGGGTTTTCCACTCCCAGAGACTCGGGAACTGTGTTAGCCTGTACTGGAGTAGCTGCGATGATTATGTATGTACTCCGCAAGACAAAGGAAATCGCTAGTGTTCTGCGAGATTTTGGCTTGATAAATTGGGTAGATGCGTGGATGAAGTATCCGAGAAGAAAAGCTGCAATGGATATCAGAGATCTAAACCATACAAATGGCTTTTCTGTAAATTGATCGGATGCACCGAGTGCTAGAAATATTGTATTGCCTGCTGTGGCCCATTAGTTAGAGGCAGTGGAGGAAAACGAAGTCATACCTGTTTGCATGCATACAAAGCAGGACGAGGCATCAACGCAGTGCTATCGCAGGGCCTGGACACTAGGAAGCATGCTGTAATAGGGATATCTGAGTGCTCCATAATGGTCTCGCTCTTCAAGTATTTTATAGTGGACCTCCAAGAGCTTTTTTGAACCTTGTTCGTTGATTTGTGAATAGGGGTAGGGAGGTTCAGTTGTCGGAAGAGAACTGCCAGGCCCCGGCATCGCTTGATCATCTGCCATACTGGAGCTAACAGATCCAGATTCGGGAGAAAAAAAGTGGGCGAGCAGTGAGGATATACTTTAACTTACCAAGGAGGTATGGGTTTCTGCATGGCAATTGTACATTGGCATGGTCACCACTAGGCGAAAAGATAAGAGCCGATAAGGATGCCAGCAGAGTCTAACTATGATAGGACTAGACTGCTATGGCCGTGATCGACAGGGCTGTGCTTTGCCCAAAGACTTTGAAATGTCAGATGAAAATAAGCATAAGAGAGTTTTTGCACAAAACAGAATCACTGTAGAAGGCGGATAAATCCACCAGGTTGTTTGCTCTGCTGTAAACAGCATCCTTTGATCTCCAGGCCTCTTAACTATCACGTGATAGCCAGCCATGTTAGCAACCAAACAAAAATCCTTCAAGCGATGAGTAATCGCACGGCTCTAGTCTCAAAATGGCTACGGTATCTATTTTGAATCCGGCTAACACTCTCGATAAAAAAAACCACCCACTCTCGGATTGCTCCTCCCACACATTCCTGCACTCCTCTCTTCACCACTCTGTCTTCTGCCACCCGCGGCTGAGACTCCGAGGTCCTCCATTTACCTCTGTACGCTTCCTGCTTGGTCAGATAATTTTCCACACTCCAAAATCTCCACTCTTCAGAAATTTTTGTGCATACTTCGGATTTCCGACCATTGGCTTGGCCACGTTCCCAGAACAAAGAACACCATTTCGAGACTTCAGCAAATTTTCACCCGGGACGACTCTTTGACGTCGACAGAGACATATTAATAAGAACTCTTTTCGTTCTGAACTCTGGAATCTTGTCGTCATTTCAGAGAGCGACATACGCTCGGAAATGCCCCACCAGGTATCTCTGCCCCGCACAATGCCTACTATGATTTCAAAAGAAAGTGGCCCCGCGCCAACCCAGGAAGAGGTGTCTGGGCTCCTTGATACTATCTTCACTGCCAGCACCTCCGATGCTTCTGTATCAGCGGCGTACGCTTTGTGCGACCTGCTTCTGAACTCCGTCGGATTCCGAGGGTTGTCGCAATATGGCATCTTGGCCGCCATCAAGAAGGCTGCCACCGACAAGAAGAGTGTTGCGAAGAGAGAATGTGCGCAGAACCTCCTAGGGGCGCTGTTCGAGCGTCTTCCTCCCCAACAAAGAATCAGTGAGGTCGTCCTTCTTGTTCAAGATGGAGGCATGGTTGCCTGCGCACTCGATGCTCTGTCCGACAAGGGATCAGCCGTACGTGAATCAGCACAGTATGGACTGGATGAGTTATTCAAAAACTTAAGCCCTGAGGCCCTGGTCGTTGGACTTTTGCCAGCTCTGACTACATACCTCTCCAAGGCTACCGGAAAATGGCAAGGAACTGTCGGAGGCCTGAAGCTGCTCCAGAAGATGGCAGATAAGGCCAAGATGGAGATCGGTAGCAGCAAGGAGGAAAACGACGACAAGGATATTCTTCGTGAAGCAATGGGGACAAAGCTAGGAGGATTAATCCCGATCGTCGAGGCCGGCATGCATGACCTGAAGTCTGAGGTGGAGAAGCAGGCCGTTACCACTATGAATTCCCTGACTACCCTTCTTTCAAACGACGATGTCGCTTCACGCATCCCCCTTCTAATCGACACCATGCAACATCCCTCGACAGAGACGCTTCAGAAAGCCATTCACGCTCTGTCTCAGACTACTTTCGTTGCAATCGTAACTGCACCTGTTCTCGCTCTCCTCACTCCTCTTTTGGAGAGATCTTTGAACACTCCTTCAACCTCCCAGGAAGTCCTTAGACAAACTGTTGTCGTTGTAGAAAACTTGACCAAGCTCGTTCACGACCCTATAGAGGCTAGAACTTTCTTGCCCAAGCTGAGCCCTGGTGTCAAGTCTGTCAAGGACAGAGCCTCGCTTCCCGAAGTCAGAAACTTGGCTACTAGAGCATTGGCAGTCATCCACAAGGCCATGGGAGATGATGATGGAAGTGCCGACAGCCATGTTGTGGAGCGAACCTCATCAGAGGATGTCGCAAAGGTTCTCGAGGCTGAGATCAAGAAGGCTGGGGGCTTAAGTGATCCGGAAGCATTCAATCTTGCCAGAACCTACGTAGGCACCATGGTTGCTGAGGATGTTAACCACCGTATGATCAACCGTATCGGTGCACGAATCACCCCGTACATTGCCAACATCATGAAGGAAGCCGGCGCTGCGGAGAAAGTCGGAACTGCCGTCCAGCAAGTATACATTGACGAAGACCACAGAAAGTTTGGAAAGCCCGTAAAGGAAGACGATGGCGAGATTGAGATTGTGAATGCCGACTTCTCTTTGGCCTACGGAGGAATGCTTCTTCTGAACAATACCAACCTGCGTCTTCTCAAGGGACACAGATATGGTCTCTGTGGTCGTAACGGTGCTGGAAAGTCCACTCTCATGCGCAGTATTGCCAACGGAAAGTTGGAGGGATTTCCTCCCCAGGATGTCCTGAGAACTTGCTTTGTCGAGCATAATCAAGGTGAAGATGCCGATATCAGCATCTTGCAATTCGTTGCGAAGGATCCCGCCGTTGCCGATCAGGGTCTCGAGCGTATCTCTGAAGTTTTGGCCGAAGTCGGTTTCACCCCAGGACCCGAGGGTCGCCAGTCTGAAAAGGTTGGATCTCTGTCTGGTGGATGGAAGATGAAGTTGGCTTTGGCCAGAGCCATGTTGATGAGAGCTGATGTTCTCCTCCTCGATGAGCCTACCAATCACTTGGACGTCGCTAACGTCAAATGGCTGCAAGAGTACTTGAAGTCGCACACTGACATCACCAGTCTGATCGTTTCCCACGACTCGGGCTTCCTTGACGAAGTTTGCACAGACATCTACCACTACGAGCCAGGAAAGAAGCTCGCATGCTATAAGGGTAACTTGGCAGCTTTCGTCGAGCAAAAGCCTGAGGCTAAGAGTTACTACACTCTCTCAGCCTCGAACGCTCAGTTCAAGTTCCCACCTCCCGGCATACTTACCGGTGTCAAGTCGAACACTCGTTCTATTCTCAGAATGACCAACTGCTCCTACACTTATCCTGGATCAAACAAGCCATCTCTCCACGATGTGTCCTGCCAACTGTCTCTCTCTTCACGAACTGCCATTATCGGAGGGAATGGAGCTGGAAAGTCAACCTTGATTAAGCTCCTCACTGGCGAGACTATTCCAACTACCGGTCGTGTTGAGAAGCATCCCAACCTGCGTATCGGTTACATCAAGCAACACGCCCTTGAGCATGTCGAGATGCATCTGGAGAAGACCCCCAACCAGTACTTGCAGTGGCGCTACGCCAACGGAGACGACAGAGAAGTACACATGAAACAGACTCGTGTCTTGTCTGATAAGGATAAGGCACAGATGGAGGTAAAGATTGATCTTGGTGATGGCAGAGGCCCTCGCCAAATCGAGGCTATCATGGGTCGTCAAAAGTGGAAGAAGTCGTTCCAGTACGAGATCAAGTGGCTCAACATGCTGCCAAAAGATAATTCTCAGATCTCCCGTGAGACTCTCATCGAGCGTGGTTTCACCAAGTTGATCCAAGAGTTCGACGATCACGAGGCATCCCGCGAGGGTCTTGGGTTCAGAGAGCTGTCCCCGAAGGTCATCTCCAAGCATTTTCAGGATCTGGGGCTCGACCCAGAGATTGCCGATCATAATGAGATCAGCGGTCTTTCCGGAGGACAGAAGGTTAAAGTTGTCTTGGCTGGAGCAATGTGGAACAATCCCCATCTTCTCGTCCTCGACGAGCCTACCAATTTCTTGGATCGTGATTCTCTCGGAGGTCTCGCCGTCGCCATTCGCGACTACAAGGGTGGGGTTGTCATGATCTCTCACAACGAGGAATTCGTCGGCGCTCTCTGCCCTGAGCAATGGTACGTTGCCGACGGTCGTGTTACTCACAAGGGTAACCTCGCCGTCGCCGCCGACCGGTTTGAGGACTCCAGTCGTCCCGGATCCGCTTTCAACAGCAGCGTCGCAAGCAGTGCGATCAGCAGTGCTGTTTCAAGTGCCCAAGCTAGCGCTGCAAACAGTGGAGCCGAAGATAACGGTGGTGATATGTCTTTTCGTGCAAAGAAAAAGAAGAAGATGACCAAGAAGGAGTTGAAGGAGCGAGAGGTCCGAAAGAGACTGAGACACATCGAATGGTATGTTCCCTTCCCATGTATGTATATATATCTACACCATTTACTAACACCATTCTAGGCTCAACTCTCCCAAGGGAACCCCTCACCCAGTAGATACCGACGATGAGTCCTGAGAATATCATCATTTACACGAAACAAAATAAAACAAAAGTAACCCTGTTCAGTCGCGGTTGGAGCGGAAATGTAATCATGTGCAAACAAGATAGAGATTCCCCTAGAGCATTTGGAATGGTTCTTTGTGTTGCAAAGCGAGCCTCCGTGGGATGGAGCGATTCTGAATTTTATGACTTTCCTGACCATTGGGACGGCGTTCGCGTTATAGAGTGGGACGTGTGGGGTACCGAACGGAACGAGTGACACAGAAGAAGAACAACGTGTTTGTGTTTTTATAGACTGTGATTCTGGAAGAACATCAAATCTTAATCATCTGCACAATTCTCTTGCTTCCTTTGCTGGATTAACATGATTCAGCTGTTGGACCATCGCCATTAGGTAGGGTTTCGCAAAAGCGATATATCACTGATGGAAATTTCGCTGATTCTAAGCTTCGAAGCTAAATGCACAGACTACTAGTAGGTTTGGCAACTATAATTAATCACTTTCAATATGAATGATCGCTTACTGATTTGACTTTGGAGAGTGAGAAAACAGCTTAGGAGTTAGTGATCTGAGTCTAAGCAAAGATTTGGGCATGCTTGCTTGGTTAGGTGGTTGCAGTGTTTTGGTATCTGTCTGAAGGCTGAGAAGCGATTCTGATCGCTCGGAAAATTTTTAACGAACTGTATAAATGCCAGCCGGCAGATACTATATGCCTGACCGACGTCAGTGAATACCGCGAACTTATATAAATCACCAAGTCCAGACGTCAATCATCATAGCTTTCTTTGTTACAATGAAGTTACATGAATGCTCATAGTTGAATAGCGAAGACTCCTTAACAACGTAGCAGGTTCCGGTGAAGAATGAAAGCTCCTCTTGGCAGCGGAGGACTTCATGCTGACTCATCAAAACTAGGCAATTCAATCACACTTTTATCCATATTCTCTTCATGTGTCTACCACAACACCCTAACTTTCAGAAATATCAGACTTCGACAACCAAGCATCATTTGGTGCCGAAGAAAAACTGTTTCGCCCAATCGCCCCGCTTTTGTGGGCTTAGCTCGCACTTGATGACAAGCAGAGTCTAGTGCCAGTGGCCGGTCTACGACTTCGACATCCTAACAAATGCGATGAACCTGCAAACTGCACTTGTTTCTTGACTTGATGATTTGGAATTTGGCGAATTGCTGAGTGTGGATATTCAATCTTGCTGCGTTGGCCGGCAATTTGATTCCAAATGTACAAGGAAAGGATAGGTACCTGGGAAGTACCCAGCTCTGAAAATACCTATACATTTGCATGTGGAATTCCACCACAATTGAGATTTGGTTGATTCGTATTCATAATTGCAGGAAGTTTCCTGGCGACGCAGAGCCCGATATTGCTGCATGGACGCTGCACCTGTGCAGCCTGTCGAGCTTCCCTCTGGTGGTGTGCTTCCTCTGACCAACCGTCCGAGAAGATATCGACTTTAATCGAAATTGCAAAATCCGTTCCCCAACAAATTTTCCAGCCGCGGGGTTCAGATTCTCCATACTCCACTTTTTCTGGCTCTATGAGGGTTACAAACCAGATTAACATCATACTCGCATCAAAAAACCACCAAGGCAGCTTTGAAGAAGTGGCTCTAATAACAGATAGGCTAGCCTGCGAGGACTTTGGCGGCGAGGGCAGCGGCAGCACGGGCTTCTTCTGTAGCTGCTGCATTACCAGCAGCGAACTGTCGAAACTTCGGCGCTGTTATCACCAACAGTTACCATTTCTGCAACATCGAAGCATCATCTTATAAAGATCTTACCGTCTTACAGGAACGATTTTCCTGCACTTGCAGCCAATTTGATGTCCTTGATTCTTTCGAGAGTGTGGGTGGAGGATGATATGCTTACCTTTCGGTTTGAACTTCGACTTGCGACGATGAAGGCCGGAGGAACGGATGCGAGGAGCTGGCAACACGTGCAGAGCAAGTGCGGGCGTGGAGACCAGGGGGGCAAGGTGCTTGCACAGGTGCAAGGCGGTAGACCAGAGCTGGATCAGACTCAAGGCCGGCCACATGAACAGAGGGGAGGCGGAGGCCTCTATACACGCTGTCAATTACGCGATTCATTTGCAATTCCCTGGAAGATATCTATCGACCATCCACCATCTTGCCAAACCCATCATAGTACTTCTGGAGCATAAGCGTGATATCGAGGTCGAGATCAATACGTTGATTCCAGGCTCAGGAGGACTTTGGGAACAAGAGCTTGAGAGCATAGGAAGAGTTACAAACGCGTATGATATTTTCTGAGCTGGGGACTGGCTAGCAGTTTCGTCGTCGTAAAAAATCGAGTTAAGCTTGATTCCCAAAATAAATTGATCGCGACTTGAGAACGATTCGTATTATCAACAGGGCAGACGCCAATGGCGCTGGCTCACTAGCTACAAGCTCAGTAGGCCACGTCGCAACCGACTGAATGGTTGTATTGCAGTATGCTACCTGCGTGCTCCCCATTGTCCGTCAGACTAGTACAAATTCAAGAGCTCTTCAAGTACGGCTAGAGTTGCTTTTTTCCCTTCTTAGGGACCGAAAACCAGGTGGTCTGGTTGTCTATCCCTAAGCTACGTTATGACTTGATATATGTCGTTACAACTATAAGCTAATTCCAAAATCAAAAATTCCCCGCATACCGTATGACGAGCAGGTATGCCCAAACTCTACGACGATCGTAAAAACCAGTTCCACTTCTGCAAGGCACGACACAGAATTCAGGCTCGTTACAACAAGATTAGCTGGAGGAAGAAAGATGCTGTTTGCTGCAGGAAGTTAGTTATCCACTTCTAGTCACAGGGTTGGTTTCCCGACTCCATCGAGGGGGGCCAGGGTGGAGGATATAACGGTCGTCTAGCCGAGTCTCTTGACACAGACGCGGCTGCTCTTGGGCCCCAGCCAGCACTAGGCGGCAAAAATCATCTTTCAGTTTCCCGACGTGAAGAGGGTCTACTGATCTACGTACCAACCTCCGTCTAGCTCTTTTAAGCCGACGTGTCTAGCAGGTCTCAGTTGGATTGGACGAGTATTGTGGAGGGTTCGTCTTTGTTGACATCGTCACTCTTTACCGAAGAGGGACTGCCTGGGGACTTGCATCGCGGCACGCTCTCGTGTCTCTCGACGAGCGGCAGTCTTGATTTACTCTCAGGTGGCAGGACTGGTTCGGACCCTGGATTGGTGCAGTATGGTGTTATTGTTCCAAGTACTCATCACCGGAGACTTGGAGGAAAAGCAGTCAAGTCGGTAGCGAGGCATCATACTCCTAAACCTTGGCTTGTGATGCCCAGATTATATAGCGGGAGGTAAAGATCTTGTGTAATCCTCTTTAGCTCTCATGTGAACCTCTTCTGCGCGGACAGTACGAGCTGAGATCCTCTCTTCTATTCTGCTGAATTCGCAGGTATTTTAGTCTGTACGGGGCTACACTCCACACTTTGCTCATTGGATCTACTCTTCCGGACAACGATCAGCAAACACGTTTGGGGTTGTTGGGCAATACGTCGTCACTCAAGCTGCATGAGATGATTGTGAAGTTTTCAATCGTAGTTTTCACTTTGATGTATCTTAATATAGACCGGGTATTAGTAAGATTTTTCGATTTTTCGAGGGTTGGGGCGGGGTGGATCTGTCACAAGCTGGTTCGGCCAAGCTCTGATTTATTTCTAGGTTCTGGATGAAGAGCGACTAAAATCAATTCTAATTTCTCTATCCGGTATCAAGTTTTCGCAGCCTCGTCAATCATTCCAACCCTAGTCCCTTCGTCTCTACAGGATGCACTCAAAGTTTCGCCAGCACAGCCTCAGCACTGCTGACCGAAACCTCCCGTCCGGGCTCCTTCTCGGCATATGTAATCTTTCCATGGTCAATAATCAACGCGTACCGGGCCGTGCGCTCCCCAGCGGTCCATCCCAGCTTCTTGGAGAACTCGGCGTTGGTGTCTGAGAGGAAGAGCTATTTTCACCGCTTATTAGCTCTCACACTGCCGCAATGCCTGGAGCTTTAGAATCGCAAGTACGAGATAGCTGCTTACGATATCCTCACCCTTGATGCCATTCGCTTTCCCCCATGCACTCATCACCCAAGCATCGTTGAAGGCAATGGCAGCTACGACGTCAACGCCCTTGCTCTTTAGCGCCGGTAGGTTCTTGATGTAGCCCGGGAGGTGTTTAGCTGAGCAGCCGGGCGTGAAGGCGCCGGGAACGGCGAAGAGGACGACTTTCTTATCGGCCCACTCTGGGAGATATCTTGTTAGCCGCGGTTCTTGCTCTGGAAAATGCGTGCTGCGGTGAGGTGCGGGGTAGTAATGTCATGATCGGGAGCAGAGGGGACGAAGAAGTAGTTCGATAAGGGTTGGACGGGCAGAGGTAACTTAGGAAAGCAGAGAGAAGAGGACGAACCTTTGCTGGCATCATAGTTGATGGGCATTCCACAGCTAGTGATATCGCCATTTTCGGGAGTGTATGGGACGTAGGAGAAGGTAACGCCTGCAGGCAGGGAATCTCCGAGCTTGAGCTCTGACATTTTGATATGATAGTTGGTTGATAGGATATTGGGGTACGAATTGGATGAAGTTTGAAAAGTAATCTTTTGGGGATGTGAAGGGAAGTACTTGAAGTATGTAATGTAAAGAGGAAGAGACGGTGTTGGTAGAGCGGAAGGCCCTGAAGTTTATATACACGCTAGTAGTGGGGTGACGGAGATAAGCCCATGCCGGGTACTTTCCCGGTTCCTGACTATTTTGTTCACCAACAGCCAACTACTGCTTCCATGACATGTGGTCCCGTTTCCGTAGTGCTACGTTCACATATCACATATATATATATAATATGTACATCCATCCATCCATCAACATATCAGCCACTCACGATTTAACTGCTCTTAAAGTCATGACTTCATCAACTGTCGAAGCAGGCAAATCGCCTCTCCCACCCTTCACTCTTGAGTCCGCCAAGTTCAAAGTCAAAGCTGCTCAGGACATGTGGAACACGAAGAATCCGCATCTAGTCAAGAACGGTTATACCCCAGACACAGTTTGGAGGAACAGAAGTACATTCTTGAAGGGCACAGATGAGATTGTGGCTTGGTTGACGGAAAAGTGGAGTATAGAGAATGGCTATCGGCTTAGGAAAGAGTTGTTTGCTTTCACGGATAACAAGGTCAGTCTCGTCGTGCGCTTTTGGCTACTCAAAATCTTGACTGGAGTTGCTTTAAAAAAAGTAATTATACTGGAAGCAACGCTGACATGATGAACAGATTGCAGTGCAGTTCTGGTACGAATGGCACGATACCGCCGGCCAATGGTGGAGAACGTACGGCCTAGAAGACTGGACATTCGCCGAAGATGGCCGGATGAGAAAGCGACAAATGAGCGGGAACGATGTCAAGATTTCCGATGAAGAAAGATGGTTCAAGCTTGGAGTGGATGTGGACTCGGTGACTATCTCTGAAAAGCACTGGTAAAGCAGACGGCGGCAGGGCGTACAGCATGCAACGTTGCCGCATGGTGGCACTTTGTACCATGAGAAGAATTGATGGGAAAACAGGACGAAGGGAAAATTCTGAACTCACGCATCAAATCAGGGGTATTTGCTGTGTTGCCTGGCACGGCCGTCTGGCATGAGGTTTTCATGTGATTGGCCAATCTCTTCTACTCAACGTCAACGTTCGAGAAGCAAATATCACGGGCTGGTACACATGATCTGGATCGATTTCAAACTAACTTGGTGTTCGATCGGGCGCGATACTTTAGCGATACATGCCAGCAGTGTGTCTAAATGATATTGGTGCTCCTCAAGTCTCCCAGATCATTGATGAATGCTGATTAGCGGGCATTCCCATAACTTGGGAGGCTCGCTGATTGGCATTGTAGACTGCGAGGCAGAAGAGACTCAGTCCTAACAACGTCGGACTCATCAGGTCTAATGCAAGGACCCGGTGGTGGATGTCTTCGTTACAGCGGCCATTGCAATGATCTTCAGGTCGTGTTACCGAAGTCGAAGAGACGGTGTGGACATCAATTGGACTGCCGCCGTCAAATTTCTAAACAGGTAGCCTCATGGACAATGTGGTCCGTAGAATCTGTTCGTTCCCAAGTCTCTGGGACGTATTACCGGCAGTATGATTTGAGTGCCTCCGTGCTGCCTCTGTATGGCTGCTTGGACCTTTTGGGACAGAAACAGGCTTTGGAATCATCAAGGCCAGTGACCATCTTAAATCGCAGCTATCACGGGCAAGGCGACGACCTGAATGCATGAGTCAGGAAATATTCTCGGGAGGAAATATTCTCGGGAAAGATCTGGTTCATGAGCACGAGTCCGTTATGGCGTTCGTTAGCAAGTGCCACTACAAAATGGTCCGCGAAGCTCCACAGAAGATAAGCTTGGGTGCACGATATATTATTCCTGAGACATTTTCATGGACCAACGCTTATACCACTTGAAAGTCCTTCAGTGCGATTCCATTCTGAGCTCTTGCTCATGTGTCGCAGCATCCGTGTCGGACAAAGTCCAAGTCAATCGAGGCTGCTTCCCGCTCATGAACCAACAGCTTCACCGGGCCAAGCAAACGAAGATTATCCAGAGTCGTTTTCTGATATTTTCAAACGGCTTGATGCATCTGAAAACGATTCGCCGAGAAACACGTCCATCTCGTAGTTCACTCCAGAGAAGTTGACGATGATTCTTAGCTCAGACGAAATCAAGTCTCCGTGTTCCCACTAATCTGCTCGGCATCATCATGGAACCTCGGGAATGTCATCGCCACCACAGTTGTGATCGCTTTGGGACTTTCAAGACAGGTCCCAGTGCGTAGTGGCTGTCCGGCGCGTAGGACACACGACTTAAGAGATTTGCCTTTCCTTTCCCCTCAAGATCAGACGGTGTATGTTCGGGTGTTGAGGAGTGGTTCGCGATCCCCCGTCCAGAAGCACAAGCGTCTGTGGGGATACTTCTTCTACTCCGGACCCTTGGATGATCGTGGTAGTCGCAAGAGGTTGTTGTGCTGAGTGTCATCAACGAGCAGATCATGTTTGATAGCCGGTTCGTCCTCCGTTAAGATGGAAAAGCAGTGATTCTGGCTGACTAGAAGCAGAGCATGGAGAGCAGGCAGCATGTTTCTTAGCGGCAAGCTAGTATCGGGGATGTATATCTCCCCCTGAGATCGCTTGAGAACAAAACATTCGCATGCGGGGCCGCTTTGTTGAAAGGTGAACTCAACAGCTACCTTGGCCTCGCCTCGCCTCGCCTGATCTCCCCACGACCGAACTCAACTACTTCTCTTCTCTTTCCCATCTCTGGGATCATGCAACAACAACACGTCAGCAAAGTCTCAACCGCGATGTTTCTCGCACAGCTCAAACCTGCCTGGCTGGCGAAGGAGAGAGTTAAGGTAGGCTATGAGATTGAACTTGATGAGCATCGCTCGCTGCAGTCGATTCCTTCGAGCAGCGCAGATCTATCTCGTTCCAAATCAACTATTGAGAGCCTGCCTGACAAGATTACACTTTTCAACACTATCAAGAGTATTCTCCTCTTCCGTCAACCTGGCTATAGCCCCTCCCCTGAGGCGCTCCAAAAATTCCAGGCTGATATTGAACATCGGTTAAAGTTGAAGGGCAACGCTTGTAGAATTGGCACATCAGCTCGCAAGGTCATTTCGATTCATCCAAGCTCCATCCCAGATGATATCAGCTTTGATCGGATGATGATGGGCGCGACTTACCCTGTGAGTAATTCGACATCTTTTGACCCACTTTCGTCGCGCTTTGGCTGCATTTTGGTCACTTGGATGTGCAAATGATAACAGCTGATGATTGAAGCCTCTCAACAAAGCCAGTTTCACCACTTTCTTGAAGAATATCGACTACAACTATGAGAACTTCCGCTTCTGGATGCTTCATGAACATTATACTAAGCTCTTTGAAGCTGTCAGTGAGGAGCACCGACCAGCCTTGAGCCCAGTATGGACTAAGGAAGATGAGGAGCATGCAAAGAAAGCTACCAGCACACAGGGAGCTGCAAACAGAGCTGCTCAATTCCTTCTGGTTCCGGCTGGCTATCCACTGAACCCTCCCAAATCCAGCTGCAGTTACTCATCGCTTGGTGCCATCTCATACAGAGGAATCCATTACGCTTCCCCAAGCATATCCGACAGTGGCAATATCGAAATGGGTAGAAATGTGTCCGAGACTGATATGGATGTCATTGCACCCTTTGCCAAGATGGAATCTCTTAGCAGCCCTTCTAGTGAATATGGCGGCTACTCCAACTACACCATTCCTGCCGGAGCTGATCTGCCAAGTAAGTCCTTAGAGACCCCATACATGAAACCATCTAACAGAAGTAGTCTCGGTTCAGAACCTCTGGAAGGAAGTTGGCCACATTGTTGCAGACTACATCTCCCCCGCTGGTGCCTACGCCCTTAACCTTTCCCACAATCACCGCCAAATGCTCATATACGCGCTCGAACGCAGCAACCACCCATCCGCCATGAAGCTCGCGTTCGATTGTGCCGACGGTGTACTCCGCAACGACAGCTACCCCAAATTCCTGCAGCTTGCCACCCCTAATATGAATCGCTCCCGCCAGAGGTTCGCATACTCGATGGGCTTCATCCTCGTCGTTCTGGGTACCAGCTTCGCAGTCGTCATGACCCTATCTTGCCTCTCTCGCGCCTGGCGTCTCTTGGCCATCCCAATGATCGTCCTCGGCGTCTCAACCCTCTATGCTGCGCGCCACGGCATGTGTCTCGTTCTCCACAGTCTGGGCCACTACCAGGTCAAGCCCTGGGAGGTCTTCAGTGATGAAGAGGGCGAGCGTATCAAGCCCGAGGTCTTCCTTGGTGGCTCCTACAAGCCGGAGTGCAAGGACTGGGTTCGGCGCTACAACCGCCGCTACACCTTGCGCAAGATCTTCGACAAGGAGGCCCCGATCCAAGAGCCGCGTATCCGTGATGCGCAGACAGTCATCTTCGGTCAAGGAATTTTCGCCGGCTTGATCGCGAGCGTCATCATCGTAGGCTTCATCATGGCTATTCCCGGCACAAATAACTTCTGATTCGGTTATTACTGCTGCTCTTTCCGTAACTGCCTGTCTAGCTTGAGTCGTCGCGTTGGTTTGATATGAATAGTTACAGGAAGTGAGTTGCAAGTGTAGCACAAAAACTGGAGGTGCTTTTCTTTTCGATATCATGCCCGATGTGAGTCTTTGGCGGAAGGGAAGAAGACTGGGGGATGGATACCAAAGGCTTGCGAATACCCTGTGCTTGCTTTATGAAGTTCTGATCTTTGAGGCTTTAGTACCTTATGTCAGAAGCAATTCCTGGATCACTTCAGAATAAGACACTCAAATACTGCCTTTCGTAATGCTGGCCTTCGGCACCTATACTGTGAGACCTTGACATGTGATCTGATGCTGGGGAGGAGCTGGTATCTCGACCCAGCTACTTTATGAATTGCGATTGGGGCGTTTCTACTGCTTGACAGGCATACACAAGTTGCAAGTCTAAGACTCTAGAGATTACTTGGAGCGGCAAGAGAGAGAGAGAGAGTTTGAAATGGCATTTATTTGCATAGATACACTAAATGCATTTTCTTGGAACCAGAGGGTGAGGATCTGCATATTTTTTTGGGTATTCTTAGCACCCAAGCAAACCATTTCTTTTTCTTGTAGTAAGCATATTCTCTAGAATTGCAGTTTTTCTTTTCTAAGTTTCCAACAGATAAAAACCAATTTAAGAAACAGCATTCGTAGCAACTAGACCAAAAAACTGCAGTAATCGCCTTCATCATTTATCATGGCCCGTTCGGCCTCCCAGTTTCTATTGCGTCTTTTCCAGTCTTTAATCACATCCATAAAGAAGAATATACCCCCAAAGAACAAACTCATGTTCAGTCTTGCTTTTGGCTTATCTGGCGTCTGGCGTCTGGGAACTAGCACAATTTAATAACCATCATCACTTTAAGCTTATCTTGAGGAATCCTCCATATGCTTCTATAGCTAGAGGCAAAGCTACCCAGCACAAATCATACAAGAGATAAGGTCATATACTCTTCTAGTAATATCAGCGATGAAAATACCTACGAATCCGAAAGCGAAAGATTCACTATCTCCTAAGTGCTGCCTCCTGAACTCTGCAACAAGGTCTGGAAGAACACTACGCTAGCTCCATGCGTCTCAATGCTCAAGGTCAGCGAGACTCTACACGAAATAGCTGTCTTTATGGTTTTTAAGAAATTTGCATACTCAAGTCCAACTTCTAAGTGCAGATTTATTCAATGAGCAGTTCCTTTCCAAATCACCCTTCCACAACAGAAATACCCTTGCACATAAAAATATTAGCTTAACTTGTTTACTCAATACCAGCAGTGCTCAGAAAATAGGAAGATCTGCGGGTGCTCTTTTTGTTCTAAATTCCAATGTGATAGAAATGGAGCAGCAAGAGCACAGTATGTATGTGACAGAGCTCTACCTACCGAAAATCTCTCTGATCCGACTACTTGGATCTGAAGCGCGCCCTTGCTAATACAGAAATAAATAAGATGACTGTCTTCTATTTCTCGCGGGCCATTCTCGAGCGACTCTGTGTTCGAACATCTCGACTGAAACTCCAAAGACTAGCTATACTGTCTGTATGGTCGAGTGACAGGCTCTCTCCACAGCATCAGAGTAAAAGTCAACCTATTACGTAGAGTTGAGCGAACGTGAAGGTATCCATTAACGTATGTATATACTAGCAACTATTTAAGCCTAGAGCGGTCTGCTCATTATATACAACTCAATGAGGATTCCTCGATAGTCACAGGACAGAAAACGCAGGGGCTAATGATAGAGTCTAAAACGCTTGCGGAGTTAGTGTAGTAGGCCTATCCGGGTGAATACTACTAGGCTACTAAGCGGAATACGAGTCCGCATAACAACGCTAGCGCAGAACTCTTCTCAATGCCAATGTTAAATAAACCGAAGATGTATCGAAACCACTGGCAGCAGGCCAGAAGATGCAAGATACTTCTCGAAATCTTACAACTCAGGCTCTTGAGGAGTGAGAGTTCCAGCAGACCGAGGTGGTGTTAGAAGGAGGGCCGTCGCAACTCAACAGCAAAATGGAGCTCGGAGACCCAAGAGGTAAGGACTTAGCAGGGCGATATCAAGGCCATGAATGTTGATGACCTGGAAGACAAGGAGGTCACCGAGATCCTACGAGCCGCAGATTTGAAGATGCCCAATGTGCACCTCTTTCGATTGCGTAAGATACGCAGCTATCGCCTTGTTGGATGCCAGACAACAAACGGCCTCGTACCGAGTCGTCGAATATACCGATGGAGGACAAGCCCGATTAAAGATTTCCTTGGATCATGCACGTACAGACGTCTTACGGTCCCCTTGACAAATCCTATCACCAGCAGCCACCCCAGAATCAGCCGACGTTTAACATGAAGAAGAAATTACTCTGAAAACCAGAGAGAATGCCGACTTAGCCTCGCGTAGGAGACCCTGATTTAAAAGATTTAGAGCTTGGTGAGTAGTTGGTGGTTATTTTCCTATGTAGGTGCTTAGACACGCGTCTGACAAATCCGGCCAAAACAATCACCGACCCCTACTCGAGCGGATTTGACTGATGCTATCTCAGTACATTCTCCAGCCCCGCAACAGAAGTGACCTTCGGTGAACCTTCACGCGTCGGATCCCTCTCTATATCTCGGAGAGGAGCATCGCACTATCAACAAACACAAACTGGTGCACTACGATAGCGTGGGGAGCGCTCTATCCGCCCGACCATTTCAGCAAGCCCGGGTTTTGACTGGAGTCTCGAAGCATAGATACGTTCTCACCGAACATGCTAGTACTCACCATCAACATGTTTGGCGTGCTCGCTCCAAGAGGTAGGGATGGGTACTCACGGCCATACGTTCCGCTTTCAAATATATTTATTAATGCAGGCCAGTCATGGAGGGCAATTCCTCATCAAGTCTCCCTTACGTGCGCAGGACAGCGAGCAGAGAAAGGCTGTGCGCCAGCTAGATACGGAGATGATGATTCTCCAGGGTCCACTTCAAAACCCTAAAGACATACGGCAACTTGTCGATCAGGTTGTTTTGACGGCGGGAGCTGGTGAACACACACGAGCAGGCGTCTTGGAAGATCTAGACTTCGATCTGCACAGGTACCACCTTGATCAGAAGCGTCCATTGTCAGTCACGTCTACAGATCAAGTCTGTGGCGCGGCAGATCTTGAAAGCTCTCTCACCTTCGCATGGGCGAGATATTGTTCATACGGGTGAGGCGGCTACTTCACAATCAACGTCGCAGGGGCTAAACTATGCGCCCGTGTCGACCTCAAACCTGCGAACATTGTGTTCTCGCCGTGTGCCCGCTCGACCGCACCGGAGATGTTGGTCAAGATTATCGATTTCGGGGTTGGTATGTGTTGTAGCCACTGTCGCACTGGCAGAGAGCTCGGGTACCGAGGCCAACATCCTTCCAGCGTCGCAACGCGGTGAGGACTGATGTCACATGATCACAAACGCGTATTGGCGGAGTCCTGAATCTTGGGTGGGAATGCCCTGGGGGAGTGCGGCGGACGTTTGGTCTTCTGGGGCTGTTGTACGAACGTCCCTCATCAGCCTCTTCTGCTCTGAGCACCAACTATCTATCCTCTGCTGTCCAGGTTGGCTCCCTCCTCATGGAGCCAGGTGCGAAGCTCTTCCAACCCATGGGTGGGCTTGCAGGCGTACCGACTGTACCGAGGACCAAGATGGAGAGTTCTTGCGGTCCCTCTGGACGGTAATTCCATTTCCGCAGACCTTTCTCGAGCGGGTGCCGAGGAAACGGCGAGACGAGATCTCGACATTTTCACCAAGACTGGCGCTCAGCGGAGTGCCGATCACATTCTCGTTCATCGGAGGGCTCTTCGAGGTCCCGGAAGCGGACTGGGCATTCGTTAGAGATGTTTTGCAGGTGGATCCTGATCAGAGACCGACGGCCGATGGGCTTCTTCAACATGCGTGGCTCAACAGACGCGACGGCACCGTGAGGATAAACACCGCCGTTCATTGTGTGGAGTCTACAGATGAGCACTACCGTACGGTACAGTAGCAGCTGTGCTTGCGGCGCGCCGGGGGGGGGATGAAGGCTGTGGCCATGAGACCGGAGAACAGAGTGCGAGATGGCAAGGAAGGGGAGGTAGAAACTTGTGATCTCCTTGCCAGGCCCAGCAATTTCCTTTCACGACTGTGGGGTGGTCAAGTATCTACTGTCGGTAATCAAACCCAAAGGCAACCAGCTCATAGTGCTTGCCTGGCCCATGTACCGCCCTCGATTCGAAGCAACCCTTCTCCTTCTGACCGGCATAACTCATCGCTCACAAGACTGGTATAGTTCTACGGGACAAGCCCTTTCACAAGATTCTTTTGCTGCCAGCAGCACAGTACCTGATTGGAACATCTACATTGTCTAATTTCTTGGCAACATCCACTACCTACTTCCGGCAAAAGCCCGCTTTCTATCTAGCCTTCAGGTAGAGAGATGGCGAGAGAGAGATTTAGGCTGGAGCACAGTGAAAATCCACCAGGTCATTCCCCGCCGAACAGCAGGCTACTGAGGCTGTGGCCCCACACTGCGCACACCAAGCCGTTAGTCTTGGTGAACATTTTCCATGGCAAAGTATTGATTGCCTACCTGGGAGCCGCAATAGTTGAGAGGATCCACCTCGTTCACAAAAGGGCACTGGTTGTCAACGATAAGTACGTTCACTCGCAAGTCAGGGCTTCACCCCGATGAAGGGAGACTAGGCCTCTCAACTCACATCGAGCTTTTCGCATTCCCATGTCAGCTTGTTGCAGTACGGGGTGACGATAATGGCATGCACCGCGAGCGGGCTGCAGACGAGGGCAGCGAGGCTGCTGAGAAGGATGTGTCGCGCGTACCTACGAGAGTCCTCTGCTCAGCAATGTTTCTGCGAACTCAGATTCCTGGGACGTACATGATGGTGCGAGATGGTTGAGTTGCTGGCTGGAGTGGGTGTAAGATGGCGAGGGGCTTGGGCTGGATCGAATGTGATACGAATCAGCGAAATATCGAGCTGGTTTTATACTTCGCGCTCGTGGTAGGTACTGGAAAGGAGTCGGCCGGTTGAGTTTATGCTATATTAAGTCGCTGCGGCAATGGCGGGGCGGCGCTCGTTGGCGGGTGAGGGCTGAAACCTGTGTACATACTTCGTCAATGTGCTGGGTGCGCCGGATAAGGCTCTTGGTAGGACCCGTCTGTAATTTAAATGAACTCTGAGGACTCTCCCGTCCATGATGGAATCAGTCGCGGCTTGGCGTGCACGCGGCGTGCCAGAAGACTCTGTTACAGTACTGTGCCCTCCCCAAGACTACTTGACTTTGATAAGGGTCGTTTATACAAAACCGGGGGGGGGGGGGGGGTGGTTCGACAATACACCTCAGGATGCAAAGCAAGCTGTGGCTTTTTTTTTTTTTTTTTTTTTTTATACTTCAGCTGGTACTTCCTCTAGGAACTATAACAAATTAACACCAAAACCTAACACGTCAAGTACATTATTACACGAACCTTCCTCGAGCTGACAGTGCAGAATAGAGAGGCTACCGGAAGCTCTAACCACAGCTCGGGAATCAGTCGGCGTGGAGAGTAGTCGGGGAGAACATCCCCGAGTCTGCCATGCCATGCCACGGAGGATGTTCCGCAGGTCAGTCACGAATGCACCCACAGAGACGACGCCGCACGGGTAGTCATTAGCAACACAGCACCGCCAGGGATGCAGTCTACATATATACATATATACATATATACATACTAATACATGCATATATACATACATACGTACGTACGTACCTGGGTCCGCGCCCAGACATGGAAACCTCTTCGTCGCGCCCACACGCTCCGTCGTACGAGGTCTGTAAAGTATATAGACTCGGCAAAGTATATCCTCTAGAATATACGGAGATATACGGAGGTCCAAATTACAACCTGCCGCCGATGAGTCAGCAGGCCGGGGGCCGGGCCGCGGAGCGTTTGTTTTGTTTTTTTTTCTTTCTGTTTTTTTTGGGGGGGGGGGGGGGACAATCAGCGCTCGTTCGGGCACGAAACCCCCTCCTCTGCTTGCACTAGATTCGTTGTGTATCGACAAAGTCGCAATTCGACGAGGTCCTCTGTTCTCGACCTGGCGCGATGGAGAGATACTCTTTACCATTCGGTTCCATTATATACACGTATAATTATGTATACATATGTACATATATATGTATATATACATATATATACATATATACATATATAATTATATATACATATGTATACATATATACATATATATACATATACATTAATATGTATGTACACATATATACACACACACCGAGTGCTTCCCACACGGACCTGCGCAACCACGTGCTGGGCACCATGCCATCTCTTCTATTCACCTACTGTAACGAAAAACACACAGACTAGAGAAGCACTGTACGTACATACTGTATATCATCCCCCCCCCCCCCCCTCACCCCAGTTATCGATCGCTGCGCCGAAAGCCCTACTTTCCAACCGTCCACCCCAGCCGCCTGAACCAGCTCCAACTATATATAGTAATAGGATCAACTGTAACGACTACCTGACCAACCAGAGTACATACTTACACAGGACCCGACCGGGGGGGGGGATGGTTCTCTCATCTGTGGGTCGGTTGCTCTGAAGACGTGAGTCTCACGTTTTTCTCTTGTTCTCCCGGTGAGACCACCCCGCCCCCCTCACCCCCCTGGACAGGAGGGCTCGGAAAGAGGGTTGCTAGATAACCTGACGTGCAGAGGGGAGGTATGTAGAATAGATATATATATCTCTTTATACATCTTTATACATAGATATATATATATATATATATATATATATATATATATATATATATATATATATATACAACTCAGTCTCCTGTGCGGCTGCACTGTCTGCCAGACAGGCAGAGGCGGATCTTCACGGCTCGCAACTAGTCCAGTGGGTGCTCGCGACACGGGGAGAAGGACGAGCCTGGCTTGTCTACGTTTGCGGCGGGAGCTGAGCTGGTGGGTGTGGAACCGTGACCCCGTCACCCCGGGTGCGCGCTGGTCGAGAGGATCTGAGAACAAACACAACAAACCCCTTTCCTCTTGCTAAGCGACGCCGTCTTCTTCGTCTTGGAGCCTGTTGGTCCCTCCCTCCTCCGCGCTGGATGGTCGGGTTGCCTTGTGCGTCGGGAGCGGACTCTACTGTACTGACTGTACCGTGCCATGCAATCGACCCTCCAGTTCGTGCCGGCGCGAACCTATCGTGTCTGGCTGGTGCGGTGCGGTGCGGTGCGGTACTGGCGCAGGGTCTGCGCCCCGTCGACCGGTCTGGAGAGAGGATCAAGCCAACGGCACGCGAGTGATTGTGATCTACCCACCGTTCTCGTATCGAACACTACACTACACGTTCTGCCCCACTCCGTCCCGCACAAGAGGAAGAAAGGATAAACTGATGAGGTACTACATATACTGTATATATGCGAGCCCAACATCCAGGCCGGCCAGGCGGGAAAGGCTCCCCGCGATCCTGCCAGCAACGCGCCAGGCTGCAGCGTAATCTATTAGAAACTCGGAGTTGGGGGAGGGACAGCGCGACGCCGGGGCTTGTTCGGCATCAGGGTCTTGGCAGGGGGTTGCGGGGGGATGCAAGTGGCGATGCTTTTGGGTTTTCGCGTAAGGCGAGGACGAGGACCAGGACGGGGACGGTACGGTACGGTACGGTACGAAAAGGGAGGGGGAGATGCCAGGTGGATCTCGTATACCCCTGCCCGGCAGTGCACGTACGACTGGACAGACGGACAGACTGACTTATCGAAGCTCCTAGAATCGAGGGAGATGAAGACGGTCTGTTTACTAGAAAATAAACAAACTACCAGATCTGGATAGATAATTTGGCAGAATCCAGGGGGGGAGGTGGGGTCACGAGACCCACGTGGAACCTGCCCCCTTCTTCCGTACAGTTGGTATCGGTACTTGCGTGCCCGAGTCCTGGGCGGGCAGCTCTGCAAGCACAGTACAGTAGAGAGGTGTACTGTACTTGTACTTAGTAGTAGATAGATAGGTACCGCAATAGTCGTGTTATCAGGTGCTTTGTTTGCTGCGATATGAGTCTAGATTCCGCCACTTCTCTCCTCTCTTCCCCCGTGCCAATGCCAGGCGCGCTCAGGAACAGTTCGAGTGCCGGGCATTTCTCGACAGCCTCACATCATCCTCCTTCGTCTCGGAGTGAGGACGCTGCTGGTCCAGACGAGACCGACCCCCTGACGGAGCCGGGGCAGAAACGAAGGATTTGGAATAGAGTTGTGAAGAGGGGGACCCATCAGTCCTACTTTTTCCAGCTGGGTTCAAGTGGAGGAGTTGTGGTTGACACTAAGTAAGTACTGTTCTTCTGCCGGCCTTCTAGATACTTTCCCAAGAGCTCAGCCAGCGCCAAAAGAAATAAAACCCCCCCCTAAAAAAAACAGACAAGATCACCGGGGGGACCAATTCCAGGGCTGTGACGGACGTAAATAGCTGCTGCTGACAGACAGGGCTTGGCCGCCCCGGGCACCCTGCAACCCTGCACCCTGCACCGGCTCCGCTGGCACGTGCCCAGACAAATCTCGAAGACCTGGGGATGGTGTCAGCAAACACAAGGTTTTCTACTCAGCGGAGCTCCAATCTTACAGACTGCCCGGGTCGAACACAACTGGTTTCAACCCATGTCGTGGAATGGCCATGAGCTGCTTACTTGGATGCATTAATTTCGAGGGGGATCCGGCAGATGTATTTGACAGGTCTCCATCTCCCTCTTTATTCACTACCTTTCCTCCAGCTCTCCTTCTTTCAAGCATCTCTTTGTCGTTTAGGTCCAGACACTCGTTTTGCATACCCTAACCTCCCCTTCACGATGCGATTCACACAGATTGCCTCGCCGGCGCTGACCCTCTTCGCCTGCGCGGCAACCGTTGCGGCGGGGGATGTCACGTATGTGACCGTGACCTCGGTACGTCTCAGGAGACTCTCCTCACGGACAGCCGCTGGCTCGTTGGTGGTCATGGTGTGGAGAGGAAGCGGGAGAGCTTGCTAACACGCGGACACAGTGCGAGGAAGCGCCCGAGGCGACGCACCCGCCATCGTACGACACCTCGTCGTCGGCCGTCACCGTCGATGTCGACCTGGCGGTGATCGGAGGCGGCAGCGGTGGCATCCACGCCGCCATCCAGCTCAAGGATGCCGGGGCCAAGGTCGTCGTGATTGAGAAGAAGAACCGGATCGGCGGCCGTACGTTCCCACCCAACTTGACTCCTCTCCTCGCCGACCCTGCACGTGAGGTCGGACCGCTGCTAACACCCCACCAGACGCCGAGACCTTCTACGCCCCCGGCGGCCAACCCATCAACGCTGGCGTCGTCGTCTTCGAGAACTCGACGAGTGTGAGCAGCTACTTCGCCCGCCTGGGGGTGAACAGCACCTTCTTCAACCCCGCCACCGACGTGCCGCCCGGAACCCCCGCCACCAAGATGTACGACTTCGCGCTTGGCTTCCCCATCCCGGCCCAGAACGAGTCGGCGACGCAGGCCCAGAACACAGCCATCCTCGCCGCCGCCCAGAGCTACATGACCAACGTGATTGCCAAGTACCCGTGGATCGACGAAGGCTACCTGGTCCCCGAGCCCGTACCTGAGGAGCTGTACATGCCGTTCGGGGAGCTGGCCAAGAAGTACAGCTTCGAGGCACTGCTGCCTCTCCTCGCGCAGTACAACTGGTTCACCGGCGACATCGCCACCATCCCGGCCTTGTACGGCATCAAGGGTGCTGGGCCGGGCCTGCTCGCCAGCCTCTTTGGCAAGTTCATCGTCCCCTCGACGCGCGACACCAGCACGCTGTACGCCGCGGCGGCCGCCGATCTGGGCGACAGCGTGATGCTCGAGTCAACCATCGTGGAGGTGAAGCGCTCTGGGTCGGGCGCGGGGACCAACGCGAGCAGCGTCACCATCCTGATCAACCAGCCCAACCAGCCAGCCAAGCTCATCCGCGCCAAGAAGCTGCTCGTCGCCATCCCCCAGACGCTCCACAACCTTGCCAGCATCGACCTCAGCCCGGAGGAGGAAGACATCTTCGGCAAATTCTGGGGCCTGGGCTACTGGGCCGGCGTGGTGGCGTTGCCAGGCTTGGCGAACAGCGTGCGCAACATCGGCGTTCAGACGCAGTACCAGCAGCCCATCATCCCGGGCCCGTCCAGCATCGAGCTCACCGCCGCGCCGGGCTTCTTCACCACCTCGGTCGGCTTCAACGGCCTGAACTACACCGAGGCCGACGGCCAGGACGTCATCCGCGCGGGCCTGCGCCGCCTGGAGGCCGTCGCCGCGGTGCCCGCGGGCTCCGCCACGGCCGCGACCTTCCCCTTCTCCTCGGACCACGGCCCCTTCAACCTGCGCGTGTCGCCCGAAGACATCAAGAACGGCTTCTACGGGAAGCTCGCGAAGCTCCAGGGCCAGCACAACACCTACTGGACCGGCGCGGCGTTTGGCTCCCATAACAGCGCGCTGATCTGGAACCACAACCTCGTCACCATCGTCCCAGGCCTGAGGAAGGACCTCGGACTGTAAGCTGGCGGCGCGATGGGCGGTGTCCCGGGGGCCAGCAAGGCCGGTCGCAACCCTCGACCGTCTCGCCAGGGACGGAACTCGCAAGGGGGCTTGACGCACATTCATCTTTACTTTCTCGTGTAGTTTAATCTTCTCTTCTTCGCAAATAATACCATCTTGTGATCATACCATCATGTGATCAGCGCGCTGTGCTCGGTGAACTACCGCACCCTGCCACCTCCAGCCCGGCCTGCGTCGGTAAGTACATGCCACGAGAATGACCTCGCATCCGCTGTCCAGATGTGCAAGCAGGTAACTAATGAGAATCGGGTCCTTGACCGTCAGCATATGGAATGGAAAGCCTCTCTCTCTCTCTCTTCCTCCCTCTCCCTCTCTCTCAGCTTCCGCTTTGTCGTTCCTATCGAGAACTGCCATTCGCTCCGCATGATATAATATAATACACTCTCCCGGTCCCTGCTCGTGATGATCCTTCCGCAGCCTACGTGGTGACCGACTGGTCTCGCGGCGGCAAATCCGCGTCGAGGAGCCACACACCCCCACACCACCAGAACCACCGCCCCGGACGCCGGAATCCCGTCGCACGGTCGGTGCCATCCATCAGTCCTCGTGCTGGACGACGTGGTCCTCGCCTCCACTCTCGCGGCGCGTCCTGCTCTCGCGGCATTCGTGTTCGCACTGCGCGTACATCTTCCGCAGCTGACCGAGCTCTGCGGTGAGATCTTCCACTTCCGCCTTCAGCCTCAGGTTTCTCTCCTCCTGGGCCGCCAGGTTCTCCTCGAGCGTGCTCGTCGTGTACTTCTTCTTCGATCGGCATTTCTGGGCC
Source organism: Diplocarpon rosae (assembly GCA_032760415.1). Classification (NCBI taxonomy): domain Eukaryota; kingdom Fungi; phylum Ascomycota; class Leotiomycetes; order Helotiales; family Drepanopezizaceae; genus Diplocarpon; species Diplocarpon rosae. Next base: position 396,084 of record JAUBYV010000005.1, read on the forward strand.
GCCATACGGTTCCGCTCCAGGAACTCCTTGCGCCTGAGCGCTTCCTCATCCTTGCTCCGGATTTTCCGCTTCGTCCCGCGTCGTCGCGCACGCTTCTCCTGGCTGACGGGGCGCTGGTCTGACGCGCCCAGAGCTCGCCGGGCCTCCTCGCCGGGCGGCAGCATCCCGGGCATGTCATATTGCTGCCCTCCAGCGCTGGCGTCACCCATCACGGCGGGCCCCTGCGAGGGAGAAGCCCCCAGCCATGCCTCGTAGGTCCTGGATGCGTGGGTCACGTCCTGAGTTGCGGTCTCGGCCGACGCGGCTGATGCTCCCGCGATGGACGGCCTCCCGTTGGATCGCGTCCCAGCGGAGCTGAGATCCGACTCGGAAAAGGGGGAGAGGCTCCCTGGGACGAGGAAGTCGCCAAAGATGGACTTATCAGGCAGCATCTCGTTGCGCGGGTAATTGTCAGGCCCCTTGCCGCCGAGGGAGAAGGCATCCACGGCAGATCTGGTGTCACCGCGAACGGGCGTCGCCTGACCAAAGGCACGAGCGAAGACATCGTCTTCGGGCGAAGTCCGAGGCAGGTGGGACGAGTCCAGGTTGGTGTATGTGTAGATGAAGGCCGTGGTGGGAGTCATCAGGGACTCCATGCTTCCCTCACCCCACTGGGGCTTCACGCTCATCAGTTCGGGTCTCGAGAGAAATGGGCCCCAGCCCTCCCTCCCCGGACCAGATGCTGAAGTGTGGGGTGGGAGGGGAATGTGGAGGAGTGTGTGGAGTGTGTAGGAGTGTGTAGAGTGTGCTGTGCTGTGTGGTGCTTTGGGGTGTTCTGGATTGTGTATTGGGTGTGGGGTGGTCTGGTGTTGTGGTGTAGTGGTGTTTGACAACGAAGAAAAGAATGCGAGGTTGAGATGGATGTTGGAAAGAGAAGAGACCGGACGACGGGACTGCGAGCTGCGAGCTTCCAGGAGCTACTAGTTAGGCAGGTAGGTCGGTAGGTAGGTAGAGTAGAGTAGAGTAGGTAGAGTAGGTACGGTAGCAAGTAAAATCAGCTCACGAATGCAGTTGTAGACTGAAGACCCCACCAATGAGAAAGCTCTTCTCGGTTTCCTAGTTATCACCAAGTATGATATTATTTATCCCGCGAAGCCCTCCAGGCTAATAATCCCCACCACCACCGACCCAAGGAAGCTTAGCGCCCCTTCATTTTTGCGCCGGGCTTCAACGGGGGATGTCCCCAACCGGGAAATGGTGTGTTACCGTATTGGTTGTGGCGGCGGCTGCTGCTGCTGTTACACGCAAGGGAACCAACATCATTGGTCCACATCTCCCTTCCACCTCAGGTTTTGAATGAAGTGGGGGCCCGATTCCAAGTTTCGGCTGTCGAGGCCCCACCCTCTCCCACCGACTTTCGCACTAAAAGACGGGAGATTGACATGGCATTCTTTTAAAATAAAATAAAAAACCGGGAAATCGCCCTCGTCCATCTCCACATTATACATATCACGTTTTTCCTGCCGGGGGTGGGGGGGGGGGGGAGGGAGGAGGGGAATGGGCGAAAGATGGACAACAACCAAAATAAAATAAGATAATGAAAAAATAAATTAATAAATAATAAATAAATAAAATAAAAAAGGGAGCTTTCCGTCCGGGCTCTTAAAGCGGCCGGTCACACCAGGAAGGATGTGGATGCGTTCCAGGCCCGATCAAGGAATGCGAGCGTCAGAGATCCATCGTTGCTAGTAGTGAACTGAAAGGAAGCCATCACTCAACTCGAAAAGAAACAGAAAACAATCGATGATGCGAAGGGTCTCGTCTTGCTCAGACTCGAAGCTTATTTCATATTCACGTGACAGATCCGGAACGGCCTCCACGGCAGTGGCCCCCGGAGGGCCAGCGGAGCGTCACCCCCCAAACTACCACCTCATAATAACTAGCAGATATATATATATATATATATATACCTAATACGTAGTATATGATATATAATACACAATACATCATGTATCATCGAAGAAAGCCCTTCCCATCTGGATTTCCACTAAGTTCCCCCGCTCGGTGAACACACCGTCCGACGCTCCGCTGGCCCTCCGGGGACTACTGCCGTGGAGGCCGTTCCGGATCTTGAAGCTGAGGCTCTGCATCTCTCCCAATTTCTGCAGGATTGGGGGCCGAGTTCAGCTCGGCATTTCGGCCTGGTGGTGAGTAAGAGAGCCCGCGGTTCAAGAGGCAGAGAGAGAGGGAGCCGTGCCGGGCCTGGTCGGACTCGCAGGTTGGACCGGGGGATACCCAAAACACGCGGGATATCAACGAGGGAGGAGGCATCGCAGAGCGGTCGATTCAGGAGAGGAGAGACGCAGAGCACGATAGAGTGCCTCTCGTCGGATTCCTATTTCAAATTTTCTATTTCTCTCTGCTATCCCTATCTCTACACCGTCTTCGAATTCGCGTCGATCGTGACCCCAAACTGGCCCGTGGCCAATCCATAGCTCTGCCTGACGGCCGCGCTGGCATAGACTCTCATCTCCTGCTCGTAAGCAGCCGTCACACCCTCCTTGTACCCACCGGCTTCCCCCAGCAGTCTCCCCAGCAATGCCGAGTCCTGGACAGCCGTGTTCGCTCCAATCCCCCCAGCAGGCGTCATGGAATGCGCCGCATCCCCGATCACAGTGACACGGGGATCGTTGGCCCATTCTGGAACACCTGTTGGAGTCGAACAGGTAATCTTCCAGAAGGCTGCCTCCGTCACGTTCATCTCGTCGAACAGCGGCTTGAGCCGAGGATGCCACTGGGTGAGCAGAAGGTCAGTGCATACCCCTCGCGGCACGTCTCAGGAGTGAGGGCCGGAGTGTGACACTCGCGAGACCCGGGAACGAGGGAAGGAGATTGGCTACTGCCCAGTGGTCCTTACGTTGGCCGTCAGTTCTTTCGCGATCTTGGCCGCGGGAGCCCCGACAAGAGAATAATTGTCATTGGGAGCCGTGATCACGCCCGGCGTCCCTCCTAGAGTCCACCCAAAATCCAGATCGGGATTGTCCATGTCCCCCGGACGAACGTTGGTAATGACGAAGACGCGCCCCTTGGGATGAGAATCGTCTATCACGCGCCAAACCCCTTCCCCGAGAGCTCTGAATGCGGTGGTGGGCGCCTGGCCGTGGATTCCTCTGGCTCCGGTATCGTAGACCTTCAGTCTGCCTGCCGATACCTGTCGGGCGATTCTGGAATGAATGCCCTCGCCGCCGATCAGCATCTCCCCTTCCTCGGATCTCAAGCCGTCCGCAAACACGGCCCTCACTCCGGAAGCTGTCGACTCGTAGCCAGTGACGTGGTGTGACCATCTCACGTACTCTTCGCACCCGGAGAGGAACAGCTTGCGCATGTCGCCCCTCGAGATGCCGACAATCCGCCCGTCGCGGGAGGCGAGCGATTCTTTCGGGAGACCGGTCTGGGTATCCCCTTTCGCCTTCTGCTCATCCTTCGCTGGCTCGGGGATGACCTCCCCGGTCTGAGCATCGATGGCGGCGAACCCACCCCCACCAGTCTTCCCGCAGGTGTCCCAGAACGTCGTCCACTTGTCCGGCGTGAGGACGGCTTCAATCGCGTTCAAGCCCTCGGAGGAAAGACGCAAGCGGTATCCCTGAGCGCGGAAGGAAATCGACGCATCGCGCTCGAAGATCACGAAGGGGATCGAAGCTTTGAGGAGGGATTGCCCAAGCAGGAGCGACGAGAGACCCGCGCCGGAGATGAGAATCGGTTTGCGAGCAGCCATGCTGACGAATATGCTGCAGGATGGAGAGGGCGAGGTCTGAGATTGGAAGTGCGCTCAGTATTGAGCATGAGACACCAATCAAATGTACCATAGAATCGCAAGCAATTCTTGTAGTTTCATGGGCTGTTATGATGATGAAGCATGAGAAATGGATGACAAATCAGGACGGGTGGGATAGTGGATAGTGGGGGGGGGGGGGAAGCGAAGCTGACGATTAGCGAGATCATGAGGTCTGTACCCTCGCTTATAGGCTAAACGATTGTCTGGGTTTATTTACATTTTCATATCCCGAGTCGCAAAAACAAATCCGTCACTTTCGCTCCGCCATGGACACGGAGTGACTCTATTACTTGCCACGCAGTTTCAGATCGCTTCGGCGCCGCCAGAGCAAGTCAGAAAGGGAGCAGACCCAGTCTGGGAGTACCAGAACCACCGTCCTCATCCCACCAATCTTTACACCCAGCTTCCCGTAGCATCAAGCCCGACTCGCTGTAAGAGCTGCGAGCGAAGCCCAATCCTACCCGCATCGCCCATCGCGATCCTGGACTCTGGTTGGGCGACGTCCCTGACTGCTTGCGCTCTATTGGGATGTAAGCAAGTAACACTTCCATCGTCCCTCCAATTCCAGCTCTCCTGTGGCAAAATGCAAAGTTGTCGTGCGCAGTAGCCGGGATATCGCGGGGATCGATGCAGTCAAAAACGAACTGGCAGGTCCCAAGTACAATCTCCCTCTTCGACCTCCGGGCCTTCTCTTGCCACATTCAGGTCACATAGCGGTCTATATTGAGCTCGCCGTCAGATTCGAGTCGAGAGTCTGGGGAACAGCTGGCCGGACGCATCGCCGGACAGTAATGTCCTTGTCACTGGTTGCGTGTCTCCGTCTCCAAAAAGGACCTGTGCACACATCTCAGCCCGCCAGCACTTCATTCACTGCCTTCGTATCTCATACCAATCCTGGTCTCGATGGTAAATCTATCGTCTAGAGTCTTCTTCCCCGGGCCAGTCTCGTATCCGCGGCGTCAACAAGCTCCGGTAGTGGACGGCCTCTCACCCCGAATATTGATATCCCACAGTCATACGTTCCAGTGCCAAAAATCCAGAATCCAGCTCGGGGGCGCTGACTTCGCTCAGAGGACTTAATGGGAGCCCTTGAGCTAGATATTTGGAGCTGGAGCTGGAGTTGAAGTTTTGTCGGTACGCCCTGGTCTGAAGAGGATACGTGAACGTCAGTCATTTGCCCGACTTTGGTCAGGCTATGGCCCTTTTTCTACCCCCAATACCCGACGATACCCTCCCTCTCACTTCTTAGGCCGCATATTACAGCTCCGAAATCTGACCAAGAACGATGATTAGGAGAGGACAAATGATTTGGACCTCGGGAGTCGGTCATGAGCCTCATTAAATTATGTTTTGTTGGTAAGCGTGTGGCTGAGACATTCTTTCGAATAGCTTCAGACCACATTCTCACCCCTTTTCCACAATAGAGTCATTGAAACGTAAACTAGAGATCCTGGAGGCAGCGGAAAACCAAGCACATCACATCACGATACAGAAAAAATCGCAGTTCTTGAATGACATTGTCATTGGCCCGTAGGTGGTATCATTCCGAAAACCCATTGCAAAAGCAGCCGTTGCCTATCGTATAATCATAAAACCACCCATGGCAACATCCGGCCGTCAAGGGAGAACTTGCAAGCACCAGATGTCAAGGAACAAGAGGTAGCAGCAACACATTGCCCATCCGCCATCAGTGAGAATTAAAGGTGACCAAGGTCTCGTCAGGAATCTAGAGATCGTTCTTCTTGGCAGTGTCCTCAGTCTTGCCGGTGAGGGAGTTGACTTGTGGATGTTAGCATTGAAGTTGGGGAGGTGGAAGTGATGCTTACCAGTGTCAGTGACAGTGTTAGAGACCTTGTCGACGATGCCTCCACCTTGCTTCTGAGCGCTGTCGCCCTCGCCACGGATGCTGTCGCCAGCCTTTTGGGTGGTGGACTTCTCACTGCCTGGGACATGTTAGTAACAAGAGGGTACCAGAGGTGTGGAGCTCCAACGCACTTGGTTGAACAGCAGAAGCGACCTTGTCACCAGCACCAGAGAGGTTCTCGCCGATCTTCTCAGTGGTAGTCTTGGAGGAGTCCGGAGTGAGCTTCTCGGAGGCTTGGGTGGAGAAATCCTTGCGACTGTGAGATATTAGCAGATGCTCAGGGTGACTGCAGCGGCAAGGAAAAGGCCACGGAGAAGGGAAGACGAGGGCTGTTGGAAAACTCACAGTCCGTCAGACATGATGATTGATTGGAGGGTTTGAAAATGTGTGTAGTAGAGGTGTGGTTGGTTTGATTTGTTGTTGTTGGACGTGTCTGGTTGGAGGTTGCGAGTTGAGGTTGGTGGCGGGGGAGAGAAGATGAAGAAGAAGAAGAAGAAGAAGAAGAGGGGAAGAAGAGGAGCTTAAGTAGGTGGTAGAGAGGCAGAGGCGGGGCCGAAGGAGGGGTCGCTCCGTTCCTTCCTCTTCCTCTGCTCACGAGGCTGGCAAGCAGACGTCATTGCCCTTTTTGATTCACCTGCAACCGGAATTCTAGGCAGGAACGTTACGCTACATGGGACAGGCGAGAGAGACAATACAAGGAAACCTGAAAAGAGGAGGCAGGATAAGGCAAGAAAAGACAAGATAAGGCAAAGGCAAAAGGCAAAGGGCAAAGGGCAAAGGACAAAGGGCCAAGGGCAACAACGGCATCAGATCAGATCAGATCAGATCAGATCAACCTAAGTTGTCAGCTGCCTGACTTACTCTTCTCTTCCCGACACGAGACCTCTTTCATCCTCTTTTTCATTGCTTCGGATTCTGCCTCGGACCCGGAGAGCGGAGAGGGGTAAGGCATCAGACGTGAGAAAGAAGGCGCCATCCCCGGGGGTCTTGTCACTCGAGCTGCAAAGTGCGCGCGCCCATGCAACCAAGGGACCAGTTCCATTCATATTTGGTTTCCATGTGAAGCTGCATCGCGTTCGGCTATACTTACTTAATCCTGGCGCGGCGAATCCACAGTCGAACTAATCATAGAGATGTGTTCTGTCACACACGGACCGAACAGACCAAAACAAATGCTCCGAGCTCAAAACCTGCACAAGAAACCGTTTGTGAATGGAGCAAGTGATGTCACCATCAAACGGAACCTAGGTGATGTCATTTTTTGATTGAACGGCATCATTCAGCTGCTGACCACATATCCAAGAGAAGTCTCCATTGCGATATCGGATAGCTTTTGGCCGTGGACAAACCAGGGGAAGGGGGGGGGGATGTCGTACGCACGTGACTGAGGTTTCGTACTGGGAACACACATCCGACTGTACTGTGCTGTAAGTGCCTAAGAATCAAGCACTCGGATCTACATCGGCAAAGCAAGTAGCCGGAGCTAAGCCGAGAACTTGTTTATATAACTTGTGCAGTCTGTACCCGACACCGACACCATACTTCAAAGGCATGTGGCCTTCCAGAGAATTACACAGAACATGAAACGTGACGCAAGCTGAACCATGCTTGGGGCGATACTGCGAATCATTTTCTCATTGAAATATCCGAACCGCGATTCCATGAAAGCCGATCGATAGGTACTCGATAGATATGACAGGTTCCGAGAGCAAGAATAAAGGGTCGGTAGGATGGTGAATGGATAGCTTTGCAGGTGACCTTTCAGAGAGCGATGTTGAAATATTATTCAATAAAAAAAAAGCCCCCCCCAAGTCATATGGAATGGATTGTTCGGCCTGTTAGGCTGGGCGTCGAAACCACGCCAAGCTTTTTAGACGCGGTGGTGGTTGCTATGGGCGGCGGCTGCCTTAGTAAATAAACCCCCACATCAACCCCAAGACACAACTCAGTGGTGGTAAATATTCGCTGCAGGTGGTGCTTTGCGGAACTGGACACCTGTGATCCACCGAGGTATATCCCAATTTACACTTCACTCTATTTCTGCTGCTCGCACTCTTTCGGCGCAGAGCGTCGTGCCTTTCCAGCTCCCCACCCCTCCCCCCCACCTTCACACCGACTTTGGTATTCCAACTGCGGAGAGACGATACTACATACAGCCCACCATGTCCAACTTCATCACCAACCTCTTCCCATCTTCCCAGGGAGGGAAACATGACAACATCATCCCAGTTCCCCCTCCGCCTCTCCACACTCGCTCGAGCCAAAACGAGTCCTTCCACGAGCGACCAGACACTCCAGGCCGAAACAACTTCACCACACCCGTCTCGACTCCCCAAGGCAGCCCCAGCAAGAATCGAAATCCCCCCGGGGCAAAAGATCTGCCAGTCGCTTTCGAGAATGCGTTGAAGATTGCACCTCCCACGTTCGGTCTCAGTCGGCCACAGGGGACCCCTCTGTCACCGGGGAAAGGCAATACGCTGGCGGTGGAGGACTCGTATTTTGGCAACACTACCGGGGGGGCCGACGAGAGCGTCCTGCACAAATCTGCGGTGACCCCCGGCAGCCCTCTGCGAAAGCAAGGCAAGGAGAACACCCCCCCAGGATCTCGACAAGGGCTTGATTCTCCCGCCCCAACTCCCCCAACTCAAGCCGCGATCTCGAGACACGAGCTCTACCAGCAGCCTCAACCCACCAAAAAGTACAACACTCAGCGAGGTCTTACAGCAGATGAGTTGGAAATCTTGCACAAGCCAAACGTCAAACGTCTGGCAAACGTCACACAACTTTGTAGGTACATGGCGGCGCTGTCGTCAGGACATGTCTGACCTCTTGCAGACTTTCTAGACTACTACTTTGACCTCCTCAGCTACGTTGGCGCTCGCCAGAACCGACTCAACCACTTCCGATCCGAATTCCCCGCACCCCCCGAGACCCCCGAAGAGACATACAACCCGGTGTGGCAGAAGTACACGGGACGAGAGCGTGCCAATCTCCGCAAGCGTCGCGTACGTCTTCGCCAGGGCGATTTCCAGATCCTCACACAAGTCGGGCAAGGTGGCTACGGTCAGGTCTTCCTCGCTCAGAAGAAGGACACCCGTGAGGTCTGCGCGTTGAAGGTCATGAGTAAGAAGTTATTGTTCAAGCTGGATGAGATCAGACATGTCCTTACAGAGCGTGACATCCTCACCAATGCGACGAGCGAGTGGCTCGTGCGCTTGCTCTACTCATTCCAGGATGAGAAGAGCATTTATCTTGCTATGGTAGGTCCATCGTGTCGAACATCTGCGCGGGGCTGATCGGTGAGAAGGAATACGTCCCGGGTGGAGATTTTCGAACCTTACTGAACAACACCGGTGTTCTCGCAAACCGCCACGCACGTTTCTACATCGCCGAGATGTTCTGCTCGGTAGATGCTCTCCATCAACTTGGCTACATCCACCGAGATTTGAAGCCGGAAAACTTCCTGATCGATTCCACCGGCCACGTCAAGCTCACCGATTTCGGGCTGGCGGCTGGCTTCCTCGCTCCCGGCAAGATCGAGTCCATGCGGGTCAAGCTGGAGAAGGTGGGAGAGACGTACGTTCCTTTCGGCAAGCCCATGGAACAGAGGACTGTGGCGGAGCGTCGGGAAGGCTATCGGTCGATGAGAGACAAGGACGTCAACTATGCCAAGTCCATTGTGGGCTCCCCGGACTACATGGCCCCCGAAGTCTTGAAGGGGGACGAGTACGAGTTCTCTGTCGACTACTGGAGTCTGGGGTGTATGCATTTCGAGGCTCTGACTGGCTTTCCTCCCTTCGCCGGAGCGACGGTCGAGGAGACGTGGAAGAACTTGAAGCATTGGAGAGAGGTCTTGAAGCGACCGGTCTGGGAAGATCCGAACTACTTCATCAGCAACCGCACCTGGAACTTCATCACCAGGTACGTCTCCCGAGCCGCGATCGCGGTATTTTTTGCTGACCCTCGTAGCTGCATTGCGTCCAAATCCAAACGATTCTCCTCGATCAAGGAAGTCTACGATCACCAGTACTTTGCCGAGGTGGACTGGAAGACCCTCCGGACTCAGCGCGCTCCCTTCGTTCCCGAGCTCGACTCCGAGACCGACGCAGGCTACTTCGACGACTTCAGCAACGAAGCCGACATGGCCAAGTACAAGGAGGTCCACGAGAAGCAGGAGGCACTGGAGAACATGGCCGACCGCGAGGATCCCATGAGCAAGAGCCTCTTCGTCGGCTTCACCTTCCGCCACCGCAAACCTGCCACGGACGAGAGCGGCAAGTCGAGCCCGCGAAAAGGTATCCCGACCGATGGGACCTTTGGCACGATGTTGTGAGCAGGAAGGGGCGTCTGTGCATCCCAAATTCGCTTCTCTCTCGGCGCTAGGGATCTTCTGACGGCTGGAGGCGTGGGCATGAGCGTGGTAGAGGTAGAGGAGCATTGGGTTTGGTCGGCACGTGGCCCTGGTCGGGATGGAGGGGATCACGATTGTTCAACCTCGCGTACCGGGACCGCGAGCCACGACGGGAGTTCGGGGATGGGACGAGTTGAGACGGGCCACGCGATGCGATGCCATGCTACGCTATGCTATGCTATGCTTATGCAGCTCTACTAATAGCTATGAATACCAAATGATGCCTAAACTCTCTCGTCTCGGGCGCTGAGTCGCCTCTCGGGAGTGTGAATCAGGCTGAACCTTGAACCGACAGAATGTAGCAGCGAACACGTTTGTGCTGAGGGCATGGTTTTCTTGTTGGTTTTTGGGTTTTCTCTATGGTTTTTTTTTTGGGGTATGCTAAACTGGGCTCGGCTTGCTCACCCAACACATACAGTCCAGGTTGGTGAGAGAACCTGTCTTTCCTCTTTTCTCGACAGCTGACGGAGGATCCAGTCCTCTCACGTGATACGCGAACGTCGGGGGATATTGCTGAGATGCTCGCCCCTTCTTCTGTCATGGTTGTGATTTTCTGTATGTATATGAGATGAGGAGGGGATTTGTGGAAAGTACTACCCCCCTACCACCCAACTCCTTCCTCTTGAGCTCTTCTGGGAAAAGATAAAAAGGATCAACGGATCGAGCGCAGCAGGAGCTGGTATCTGATCATCGTTACGGGACGGGACGCGGTGTTTTGTATTATTCTGTATCGTGTTGTATTGTTTTGATATCAGGAAACATCGGATTCTTCTCATTCTTCTTCTACTTCTTCTTTATCTTCCATCTCCCTATCCTTCTTCTACTTCTTCGCTGGGCGGCGATCGGTCAGGACAGCTATAAAGCTAGCTATCAGACCTCTCCCATCTCTCCATACGCTCTCACTCGCCAGCCGAAGGCGTCTTCTTTCCCCCCGTCAGGTATCGATCGACCCATCGTCGTAAGCACCCCCGTCTCCCCCATCCCAAATGCCGGGGAGCGCGGCAGATACTGATGCTGATCGCGGTCCTCCCAGCAGCTCGCTCGCCCGCTCCGGCGTCTCAAGCTCCGGTCCTCGAGAGCATGGAGTCGAAGATGGGGGAGTTCTGGTACGACGGGACGGGGTTTCCTGGATCGACGCGGGATGTCAAGGAGAAGGAGAATGGCAAGGGGAAGGGGAAGGGGAAGGGGAAGGGGAGAAGAAGGGGGAAACGGAGGGGGAAGGGGAGGGGCACCGAGCCCCGGGAGACGGAGAGCTCCTCGCACCTCAGCGACTCCGGGAGGCTGGATTCTCGTGCGCTCGCGGGGGAAGAGAGTGCGATGGCCGGAACAGAGGCAGCTCCAGATCCAGATGCAGCCCCAGTCCGCAGCCCGGCGACGGTGGACGAGCGCGGCGGCTTCACGGTCAACGTCGACACCTGGGCGGACTTCAAGGCCCTGCGGTGGAAGGAGGCGTGTCCAAGGCTCACGAACCTGAGGGTGGAACTCAACGGGTCCTCGGAGAACCGGTAGGTGGATGATGCATTGGCAGTCGTCACGCATGAGTACTCTCTAATAAGAGGTACTTGAGCCGCACACGTACACGTCGTGCGAGTCAAGCGGAAGTCGAGTCAAGGGGAGTGGAGAGAAGGCTGATGCCGAGCACGCTCTAGGAAATGGATGCCCATCACTCAGATGAGCGGCCACCAGTGCACCCTCTACAACAAGTTCGCCTCGATCCAGATCCGCATCGTGCCCGGCCCCCTGCTCGTGACGGACGTGGAACGGTGCTGCCTGCCGCGAATCCTGATCCGCGCCTCTCAAGGCTCGGTCCGCGAACTGACTGTCAAGCTGGGCTCGCTCGTCCCGGTCAAGCGCGACGTGCTCGAATTCCAGCAACTGTGTGCGAATATCAACGAAGGGCTGGGGTTCCGGGGGAAGATGGTGACGGAGGAGGGCATGTACGTGGGGATGTGGAGCGATGATCGAGGGTTGAGGTGGAAGGTCTGAGCGGGGAGAGAGGGGAGCGGAGGAAACAGATGATGTTATCTTGGGGGAGGGGGAGGGGTAGCTGCAGGTCTGGAAAGGTCTCATTCTTTGTGATGCGGACGAAGCGTAGCGCAGTCTCTGTTGTTGCTTTTTTTTTTTGTTCAGTATCCATATCGCGTGTTGGGCGGTGGTGGCGTAGAGCAGGTCTCGACGCTCGCGATGATCCACGTAGGGTCTATCCACCAAGTCTCCACCCAGCTTTCACTGTTCTCTATGCTTGGTCTATATTTTCAAACTCCCCTCATACAGCCTCCCACCTCGCCAGCCGCCCAATATTCTCGCCGGCGTTCCTCACGATACACAGTCTCCCCTCTTCCTTCCCATCCCTGGCCAGCCCCGTGAGGACCCTCGCCACAAGCACGCTCCCCACCGCGGCGCCCTTCCCTGCCGCCAGGTTAAACTCCCCCGTCGTCACGAAGCCGATGAGATCCTCCTCCTCGGGCACGAGCGGGTGCTCGCCACCCGCTCCCACCTGCCTCGGCGCAGGAGCCTGCAGCAGAGACTGCGCGAGCAGCTGCACGCGCTGCGGCAGAGGCGTGTCGAGCGGGATACGACCCATCCGCCGGGCTTTCGCCGTGGGATTCCGCGGGAGCTTGGAGCTGGCTGGCGGGAGGAGAGCCAGCCATGCAGCGCGGGTGGTGGACGGTGCTGAGAGGGGTGGAGCGGAGGACCTGGACGCGGACTCGGATGATGGGGGTGCGGATGTGGATGTGGATGTGGATGTGGATGTGGATGTGGATGTGGATGTGGATGTGGATGTGGATGCGGATGCGGATGTGGATGTGGATGTCGATGCCGATGGCGATGGGGCGGGCAGACGGTAGATGCGTGCGCAGGGCGAGGCGACGCCGCGGGTCACGAGGGTCAGGCGGATTGTGGCGACGGTGTTGGGCGGCGGCGGCGGCTCGCATGCTGGGGAGGAGAGGAGGGAGACGAAGTCCTGGCTGGGGAGGTGGTGGAGGGGAGGGTCAAGAGGTAGGCAGGCTGGTGCGTCTGGACGTGGATCGCTGGCGGGTAGAGGGACGACCCCGAGGACGTGCTCAAAGTCACAAGCCCATCCTCGCCCAAGCTCCCCGTTCCTGCCTGCCCCGAGCTTCAGAGACTCCCATTCGACTCTCTTGCCCTTGGGTCTCCTGTCCCACTCGGCATGTCGCTGGAGTCTCTGCTCGGCTTCCCACTGGAAGCCAGCGCTCGTACCAGGGAAGTCGTTCGGGAAGTAGGGCACGCCTTGCTCGAAATGTATCTGCCGGATCTCTCGTTGCCCTCCAAAGCGCGGGTTGCCCCCCGAGGAAAGGGGGCAGTGCATCAGGCCGTACCAGATCGGCAAGATACATTTCCAGGGCGCGAGGAGGGTCCAGGTGCCTTGTGCAGATCCCGCCGCGGATGGTCGGGATGCGATCAGGATGATGGGAATCTTCGGGTCGGTTTCTAGCATGGCGGGATAGTCTCCTGGTGGCGCGAGGGACTTCCGGCGGTTGAGTGCCTTTTGGGATGGTAGTCGCGTTGCTCTGAAGCGAGCTTCTCGTTGGAACAGGGCTCCCGATCCGATGGACGCGTCAACTGGCCACGTCGAGAGTAGTTCGAGAAGCGCAAAACTGGCTTCTTCGTTGTTCGGTGGCAGCTTGACGGGTCGAGGGGGGTAGCGAAGTCGCGGGTCCATGATGGAGAATGCGAGGATCGAGTTGGGAGGGAGTGATCCCGGATTTGTAACTCCCTTCAGCAACTGGAATGTCCTCGCGTGGAGTTCCGACTCATCGTATGGATGTAAAATGGCCAGCAGAGCTTCGGTGGACGAAGGCCCGGTAATGTCGATGCTTCCGATTTCGAACCGAAGATCCTCGATATGTACCGCTGGTCGTTGGAGCTTCGACAGCCGCAGTAACTCGGTCCAGATCTCAAGAAACGTGGAAGGATGAAGCCTCATATGCACCCGCCGTGGCGCTGGCTTCTTGGGCTCCGTCGTAACATCATCACTCTTCGTTGCGGACTGGTCGGGACACCATAAGATGGTAGAAGGGCCGACGATGCTTGATTTCCCCCTGACCTCTCGAGTCAACCATCCACGCCATGTCCGCTTCCCTTGCCGCCATTTCGTACCCTTGGCCTCCCACACCCCTGGCTCCTTCACACCAACAGCTTTCAACAGCTTCTCCAGGCTCAGTTCCGCACCTTCCAGTCCGATTGTGCTCATGTAGCTCACATCCCATGCGACAGCTCCTCGCACCCCGCTTGCCCGGTGCGTGGGTCTGTAGGACTTTGCGGTGGGTGTAAGCGGGATCGCAAACCTCCACATGGGGGTTTTGGGCTCTGTCATCGTCGCCCTCTTGGCGTGCCATAGATGTGTCGGTAGCCAGGTCTTGTGGATCTGCCTTTTCCTGAATTTCGATTTGGGCTTCGGCGGCTCGTTCAAGGCATCCTTGCGGATCTTGGGCCGTGGAGCTCGCGCCTCAATGCCAACCTCACCATTCTTCTTCGCCTTCGCAGCCGTTTTCCTCGCAGCCAGAACCCCCAACCGCTTCGCAGTCTCCGCCCGGATCCTTCCTCTAGCGCTGCCCGGCTTCCTCTTGTTGGCGGCAACTGTGGGCGTGTTATCGTCCCTCATCTCTTTCACCGCCCTCTTCTGCAATCTCTTCGGCACCCTCTTGACATTGTGACTCGCGGTCCGCCTTCGCATGTCCCGAGGCACTTGCTGGAACGCCCGGGCGGTGCCGCTCTGCTTCGACTTCTGGATGCCATTCTGTAGGGCTTTGATCTCAAACTCGCGCGATTTCAGGAAGGTGTGCAAGTCCAGCTCGCCGTTCTTCAGCGCGCCATCAGGGGACTGCGTCAATATCGATCGCGCGTCGTACTTGATGCGTTTGAAGTTGCGTCCTTTGCCGCGGGGGTTCTGGCTGCCTGCCGAGGAGTCGGGCGGATCTTTGCGCTTCTTGTTCCCGAGAGCATTGCTTGAGGCAGCTGCCGGTTTTTTGGGCGGCATCGTATCTGCCTCTACCGTCCGGCAGTTTGGCCGCGAGACAGAATATGTCGATGACCGCGGGAATTATTCTGCCAAAGTCATCACCGAAATCCTGACCGCTTTCAATAGTCACGTGTCATGGCGATATCATGAGCTTCTCCTTCCTACCTGTAATCAGTGCCAGTCGGGATCAGGGCCGATACGACGCCGCTATTCCCTCGGCGGATATAAACTAACAGCTGTCAAGTCAAGAGTCAGCTCCAGATATCCGCCCCCATCATGGACCACTCCTCCGCTGTACCGTTACCTCGACAAAGCGTTCCATCTCAATTCCAGATGATTAGTTTCTGCTCCATAGCTCGCCTAGCGAGAAGCAACGAGCCTGAACCTGAACCTTCATTTAGTAGGATGATACACATCGTGCTGAACTCATCACCCTCCTTCAGCGCAGGTCTCTCACAGCATCGCAAACGGAGGTGTACAGCTGCGGTAACTAGATATCTGTCAGTCCTTCCAAGCCGGACAAGAAAGTACCGCGATTGGAACGCTTGGTAGATGCCAGCATGGAATCCAAGAAGCCGCATTGGAGCCATGGCACAGGGTATCTCGGCACCAGTTTACGCTCTACTTCCGAAAATGGTAAGCTCTAGCTATATGTAAATACGCGTAAGCATTGACCAAAGCGACTCTAAATATGATTTTCTTCTCCCTTTAGGGCGATAGATTGAGGTTAGGTTCAGGTGAAGGTTGATGTTGATGTTGATGTTGATGTTGCTACCGACATCGCTAAATACCTTGGCAAGGGGCTTCGTCTCGCAAAACAACCAGATCTGATTCTCTCGACCTTACCTATTCTTTCTCCCCACGACTACCACACCAAGCACATACAGACCTCTGTTCTCTTCCCGTTCTGCTCGATCATCGCCCGACCGTGCAGCTCGAGCAGATTGACGCACAAAGGCTTCCCTCCCTTCATGTTCCGTCGCCAGCATCCTCATGATTAACTGCAGACAGTAAAGCAATGCCTCTGAAAATCCCAGCCAACCATCCGTTCGCGGATATGGCTAGCTGGACGTTTGCGAAGCGGGTCCATGCCCTCCCTTCGTATCCTGAGAGGAGTTTTTCCTCCCCGGCTGCGCGGGGGCAGGTCTGGTCGTTCTAAAGCAGCTCACTCACCAGCTGCATGACGGCCAGGTCTCATCTACGACCTGCCCGACGATCAATACTGGAACATAGCCACATAAAAGCAGGGCGTTGCCGTGGCTCCGCAGGATGGCGAACGCAGCGAGCAGTGCGGGTCAGATGGTGTCCTCGCCGACTACTAAACGGGTGGCCAACTATGTCCGCGTTCGGGTTCGTCTCATGACGACATTTAGTATGAGTTCAGGTCCATTGCTGATCTGGGAGAGAGGGAGGTGTTGCGAGAGGAGGGGGTGAGCCGGAGACGATTAAGTTGTGAGGATCGGATCCGAGGACGTGCTAAAGACATCGAGATCGACATCAACAGTGCCTCATCTCATTCCCGGCATCAGTCATCGAACCAATCTCCCTGGAGCCATTATTAGGTAGCTGCTGAAGATGGAGGAGGGAAAAAATTGAAAAATGAAAAGAATGGACATGCCATATCATCGCTCGATTCACCGACTCTCAAGCCAAAGGAGAAACCCCCTCTCTCCCCTCCCCCCCTCCAAAAAAGCCTTGTGTATAGCTTTGTGAGAAATCGTCCACAGAAGAGGAATGCGAATTAATATCGGTGAACTCGGTGATTTGGCACTTAGGCTCAGGAGCAACTTCGCCGATTGCATCGTATGTATCGATCCCGGCCGGAAAAGGCCTGTACTCAACAAGTGACGTCGAGAATCTCGAGAGATTCGACGATGTAAAGCCATGAGACAGCGGCGTGAGAGCGGTCGGATCTGAGGTCTTCTATACAACGATAAATAAGAGAAGTCAAAGTAGAAAGACAAGACCGAGCTGATGAGAGCCTAGAGATTCGAGTACTTCGATCGGATTGTAGACCTTACGAAAGCATTTGGTTGTCAAAACTCGGGCTTTGTTTCATCAGGGAAGAGGAAGCGCTGCGGAATCGCTCGAGTGCCTTCGGATGTTGAGGATGAGAAATAGTACTTGGTGGTGTCGGAAAGAGAAACTCATCAAGGACGTTTCGCTTTGATGATGCCTAGTCTAGATATCGATGGTTATGCGACATTTCCTTGAATCGACCACGTTCCAAGGTGCGATGGTTGTTCATCGCTTTCAGCGCTCTCTCTCTCTCTCTCTCTCTCTCTCCCTCTCTCCCTCTCTGTATATCAAGACAAGAAACGCATTCATCAAAAACCAACATCGATAATCTCGAGGAAGAAACACAACCTGGGATCTTCTCACATCTGCGCTTCTTTTTTTCTGTTCTGCGAATACGTCTCACATTAAAGCAGAGAAGGTTCACAAAGCACAACGTGCATTCGCGAGGTAGAGTTATACCGTTGGCGTTCTCAGCTACGAGATTCTCGTGCGGGTTTAAGTGTTCCTATATGACCACACAAGTTATCTGATATTACAACCCACTCTCCCCCTATTTCTGTGACATTACAAAACCCTGTGAAAAATCCCTTTTTTCTCGAGTATTATATATATATATATATATATATATATATATATATATATATGTACAAACATATGTACATATGTACATATGTGTCTACATATATCTACTACACTCACTGCACTACACAACACTGCTAACTAAGCCTTCCCACAAACCCAGCCACCTCACTCCCACCAAACCCCCTCTACCACACCATACCATACACAAAAACCAGCCACATGCCACCAACAACCCCGCCACACTTATCTTCATCGAAAAATACGTCGTACTATTTAAAAAAAAAACTCATCTGATCATATGCGGCATATATCGGTCGGTATTTGAAAATTCCGTCACACCCACACTATGAGAGTATTTTGGATTGACCTCTACGTGGCGCAGTCGTGGTAGCTTTTGGTTGAGAGAGGAAGGGGGTGTGATCGCTCGCGAGGGGTGTGGAGACATGATTGAGAGAGGAGGAGATTTTGGGGGGAGGGGGAGGGCGAGATGTCGGATTGTGGTTGGAATGTGCGTACGTACGTGTGTGTCGCTTACTTGCTCTGACTTGGAGCGAGCGGGCCCAGGAACGAGTTGGTGGACTGGTCGTGGAATCCGACGCTTGACACGAGCTGATGGGGGAGTCACAGGATGCCTGTTGTTCATATAACATACTGAAGTGTCACCAAACCGAGCCCGAAACGTGACTTGAGCAGGTGACTTGAGGGACAAGGGGAAATGGGAACCGCGTTGGTTATGCAGCGAGGGGCGCAGGGGTTTACACAGAATGCCCAAGATTGTGGTACCAATTTTTGGGAAAGTGTATTACGCATTGTACTCGTAGTAATACAAATCGTCTATCAACAAACATATCTCACATGACGCGGACAGAAAGCAACTGGCCCCGTCCGAATGTATGAAACAGTCCCTTCCATCCTCTCAACACGCCACCCGTCTTCCAGCCTCCTTGCCCGAAGGTACTGATAGAGGTCGAGTGAAAAGTCACCTGATGGTCACACAATAGTCGCATTCAATCTAAAAAACAAGCGCAAGCGCGAAACCGCCAAGCACAGCGAAGCTACCGGCGGCCAAGTTGGACCCTGCATTGGAAAATCCTGTTACAGGGTAAGTTGCCATTGGACCGCCGGTGGAGGCAGATGGAGCAGGTATGGTGGTGTTGCTGGTTCCGTAGGGGGTAGGTGGGCTACAACATGTTAGCACGATGCGTCCACTTATGTACTCGTTTCGCTAATTGGCCAAAAGAACCAACACCAGTGATATGTCCTGGGTTCTCCTCTGGCCAACGTAGAGTTTGGAGACGAATACTTACTGTGCGCTGGGAACAGCGTGGTGCGTAGGGGCAGGTGCGTAGGTTGGGTAAGGAGCAGCAGAGCCGTGTACGTCAGGCGTCGCCGTCGGGGTGGCGCCGTAGTCATTCACGACGGTTGGAGGGACAGTCGAGGTGGCAGATCCGCTCAGCCCAGTGATGTGGAAGGGGAAAGAGTACTGGAAGATCACGTCGGCAGGGGCCAGAGCTGCAGTCGAGTCGAGGACGAACTTGAAGCCGAAGGTCGGGAAGCTCTTGAGGTCCGTGGGAATAGTCCAATCGTACGCGCCAGAGGATTGATCAATGCCAGCTGGAGAGGGTCAGATGGGGGAGGTCTTAGAGCTAGAGAGTGTTCACGAACCGGCCACAGTTATGCCAACTTCGAGGGTGCTGGGAGACACTCCCTGGAGAAGCTGGATCGAGATGGGGCCCGGATGAGCACTGGTTGGCTGCCACTGGATGCGCAGAACTGAGCCAGCGGCGACCTCTTGGTTCTGAGTGGGGGAGGTAACGGGCACAAAGTCGGCCGTCTGGCCGAAGACAGACGACGTGAGGGCCAAGATGGCCGCCGAGATGTACGAGTACTTCATGATGAAATATTAGGTAGAGATACGCTTGTCAAATGATCAAGAGACAGAGAAAGGTGGTAAAAGAACGGTGCGTATCCAGAGGAATACAGATGTATTATGCCAAAAGGGCGAGGAATGGATCAAATATCAACGATGGAAGAAGATGGCCAACTGCTGTCAGAAATAAAACGGACGAGGGATGAATCTATATAGGGAACGAAACATATTGGGAAAAGCCCGACCAGGGACCCCAGACCACCAAGAAACAGGGGGAAGGGGGATGGTGAAATGAGGTCAAATCCCCTCCCTCACCCCCTCCCTAGCAAAGAACTAGTGTAGTAGGGCCGTAGGGAGAATCCGGAAGTCATTTTCAAAGGGACAAGTTGTTTTTGGGGGGGAGGGGGAAGGGGGCCTGGTGGGAGGAGATTGTAGTGGAGATGGGGAGGAGATTGAGTAAAGGGGCGGAAGTGGGCGGAGAGGAGCGGGGCGGGATGGAGGACTATTGGGACTGGAGGGTTGGAAGCCTAAGGCACCTCTCTTTTCTTTTTTTCGTTTTTTTTTTTGGAGGGGGGTTACAGTAAGCTGCGTACAGAATACTTCGTCAGTACGTTTGCGTTGCGATATACGTGCAAATCATCTGCACCTGGTGAGCTGATGGCTGGTGCAGCGAGTACGGACCAGCGCCATGTTCCATATCTCTGTCTAGGTTGACAATAGACCAGCGGAAGCAGAAGTCCATGTCAAGAACCACTGGGCGCCCCCTCTCACTGACACTGACAATGACACTGACACTGACACCTGGGTTCCGTGCCTGGAGGTGGAGCGACGGCCAAGGTGCAAGCTGAAGGGAAAAGACGAGAGATGGAAGATTCCTGTGGTCCTTGCTCCTCTACTGTGTATCGCACGAAGCGGATCATTTGCACGATTCTCGTACGGAATACAGGCCCTACCCTCCTCCATCAGCATCTGCATCTGCCTCGGCCTCGGATCCCCGGTCCCCGCGAGGTATTACATTACATTTACATTCAATTACAGAGTCTTGCAAAGCATCATCATTCATGCCATCGACTTGGACACACTTTTGGTAGATTGGGGTCATCTGCTGATTACTCTATTACTACTACTACTACTACTACTACTACTATCCTTACCGTACTGATCTCCTACCACTCACACTACTACCCGATGGCGACGCCCGACGGGAAGACGGGGCCATCGGCATCAAATGGACCCAGGAAATAAGAAATTTAATCTATTCCAGATTCACCCCTTCATGCGCCAGCGTTGACGACCCCTCTCCTCCTAAAGTACCAAGGCGGATGGCAATCATGGCATGAAGATTTTCAAATGACCGACCTGCTACAGTACGACTACTACTACTGCTACTACTACTACTACTACTACTACTACTACTACTACGACTACTACTACTACTACGACTATGACTACTACGACTACTACAATCAACTAGACAGGGTCTTCAAACGACTGCAGAAACTCACTGGCCCCCACGAATTACCCAGGTCCACATCGGTACTGCGTCGCCCCATCGTCTGTGCAATTAATGGGAGTAACGCGGTACGCGATGCATTAGTCTTCTTCTATTGGTTTTGGTGTTTTGTTTTTTTTGTTTTTTTTTTTAGACTTCAATAGCCTCCGTCTGAACCTGGCGCAATACCCTCCCCCCCCCCCTCTCTTCCCTTCCCTTCCCTTCTCCTCTCTATGCTCCTTGAGGAGTAGTTCATGCTCGGCCCTGATCCTGTCCCAAACACCTCTTACTTTTCTACAATACAGGAGGAGTACTCTCCGTATAGCACGCGAGAAGGAACCGACGGTCTTGGGGAGCTTGGCGTCCAGAATATTCCATATTGCACAAAGTGATGATCACTAACCAGACGAGCGAGGACAACTGCCGAAACCTGCATCACGCATTCTCCGAGCTCGTCAGGGGGGAAGGGGGAATAGCGGAATGGCGTGCATCATCTGCGCCTCTCACATCAACTTCGCGGGGGGGGGGGGAAAGGGGAGACTGGAGGAGACGGCACGCACAGCAGAGAATCACCACGCATCCGCACACCGCAGGGACTGCCAGTGTGCCAAGGGGTTTATTAATATCCACGTTCAAGGCCATTTCCAGAATCCATCTGTGGACCTGTTCTGCTCCGTCCCCTCCGAGTAAACTCGAACGTGCCCCAGGGAGGCCCAAGAAGACACGTGCGCGCGCACTAGAGAGGAGGATATACCCTGACGTCTCCTCCCTTGCAGACGTCAAACAGGGGTAAGCCAGTGAGTGGGGCTGCAATTTTTTTGGGGGGCATTTTTCCAATAATTTTTTTTTTAATTCATCTACGCCGTTGCCGGCTACACAGATCCTACATGAAAAAGGTCCATCCTCGAAGAGAGAGGGGGTGAAGTGGTGGGGAGAGGGGGTGTGGGTTCTGCGGTGCGTCCTGCACGGAACCTTTACACAAACACAAGCTCTGTGCTATGGGCCGGCGACGCATTGGTTGAATCGGATGGCTTGACTCTCTGGCAATCTGAACAGATCTGGGGGAGCAGCTCCATGTGTATGTACAGTATAGTCAGTAGTGTACAGTACCCTAGCGGTGCGATTGAGCGAGCGTTACATTCTCATTGCAATCTGACCGGTCAACGGGCTCTCCAATGAACCCAAGTATATTTATTCATCTATTTATTCATTTATTCATTTATTCACTCATACATTTATTCAACTATGTGTTCATCTATTTGCTCATCTATTTGCTCATCTATTTATTCATCTACTTATTCGTCTATTTTCTCGTCTATTTCTTCATTTACTAACTCATTCATTTGTTCATCTATTTATTCATTTTGTAATTCATTTTTCAATTCATTTGCTTATTCCTTGATCCCGCCCCATCCAATATTGCCAATACCATCATCAGACCAGGTCTAGTTTGACCTCTGTCGCGGCCTAATCAGATCCCATCCTGACGAGCCGAAAATTGCAGGAAACGTAGCAGCCCGCCTGGCCAGAGAGTGCCTCCTCCTGCAGGGCTAAACAATGTTCCCGCTCCGCTGGGGATCAGGGGAGGCTGCCCCGAAAATAACAACCAACTACCGACCTCCCGTGAGTATTCCTACTCCCTACTCCCTACTCCCTACTCCCATCTCCCATCTCCCATCTCCCATCTCCCATCTCCCATCTCCCTTCCCCTGTCCCACTCTCCTCTCCCTCTTCCTCCCCACTACCAACCCTACGATGTGGGAGGGGCCCATGACAGCCAGCCGTACTGTACAGTCCACCTCGGGCTCTACTCACAGTGACACCCCCCACCCCCACATGCCAGAACCGAGATCCTCACAGCGGACTTGCCATTCGTGACGCCCTCTCGGTCGGGAAGAAAAACAGAGGAATGAAATAAAACAACGTACAGTCGTCCGTCCCCTTCTGCCGCCCGGACTCTACGTATAATACATGTACATAGGGAGGGAAGAAGGTGGACTGAATTCCACGCCCCGCCAGCCAGAACTGAGCAGAAATAAACAGGCGCATGAATCCCCCGCCAGCCCAAAGCCAGACGAATCGCGCCGCCCATAATTTTTCTAGTTAATCTTCTGTTTAAAAAAATTTAAAAATCTTCGGTTCCGTCTCATTTCTCATCCTGACCCTCTCATCCGCTCGTCTCGAGCTTTTCGTACAGTACTGTATGTACTTGCACTTGTACCTGTACCATCTCTACCTATGCTACTACTACAGTACGTCATGTGTCCGGGCGGCACCAAAACACCTCCCGCGTAAAAAAAAAGTAATAAATGATGAATGACAAATGATAAATCATATATAAAACTCCACCGATCTTTGGAGAGATTGGATATCCCGGATATATTTCTTGGGCCTATATATATATATATATATATATTTTTTTTTCTTCCAAATTTCCTCCCGTCGCCACCTACCCGGACGTCCCCCCCCCCCCTCCTTCAACACGGAAGAGCCCACCGGCGACGTTGTGTGTGCGCACAGCTTCGGCGCCCGCGGAGGGGGACGACGGGGTGGGAGATTCATTCAATTCAATCTTTCCTGCCCAGGGCGCCGGGCCGGGGAGGACTCGCCGCCTCTCATCACACGCTTCGCTTCCATCCAACCCACCCCGGCTTGCTGTGTGGGATCGGTGCGGGCATGACCGGTGCCCGGGGGGGGGGGGATGAGAAGCATCACCCGTCGCGCTCAGAAATCAGAGCGGCGACGATACCTCTACAGGACAACGGCCTCGAATTCCGTTCCGCAAATAACTCTTTATTACCCGGGTGGGTCTATTGGCCCGGATACTACCCTCTCCCAAAAAATCTCTCACGATCTGCAGTTTATTACCGAGCGGCGACGTCATCATTATCATCAATATTGCCCAGCTATCTATCTATATGTATGTTGTTCTATCTTGCGGGTGAACTATCGATCCGTCGCCCGATCTCTCAAGTCCATCGATGCCACTTCTCATCGCTGTAATCAAGAAATAGGAACACACCAGGAACCTTGACGCCCATCCTCGCGCTTGTGTACCTTGCGCAAGACGCTGGACTTGATCTAGGCGTCGGAAGAGGTCTCGAGCTCGCGCGTCGGCCAAAGCATAGCCGCAACTCTCGCAAGCTGCACCTGTTGTGCACAGCGAGCGGAAGTGGAACTCCGAAGAGCAGGTCATCATCGGACATGACCTGACAACTAATTGGGCCGGTGATAAAATGTGGATTCTTCATGGGTTTCCGAAAATATCTGTACAAGGAGAGGGGCACATTGGCGTAGTGAGAACATCCGCACAGTATGTACAGGATAGTGCCTCGGATCGTGAGCCCAAGCTGCAGAACATACGCCCCTGTGGTTATTTATGCAGGTACGAAGCAATGTCGTGCCTCCTGGAGCGCTGAGCAGAGCTACCACGTGACTCGGCCGCCGACCGCCTCTCGGAAGATGTCAAACGTGACCCTGGGACGCGTGTTAGGTATACCCGCAGCCATTGCACTCTGATTTCGAGTTGGCAAGATCGAAATATGCCAAACCCGGAACACTCGCCCATCCATGTATTCTCGGAAAGAGGAAGAGAGACGAAAGGTGGTGGGCTCAAATTCGACAGATGACGGGTCCTGGCGGTACTCTGATAAATCTAGCTTACTGTACAGCAAGCAGTAATGATCATGACCATGACCACCACCACCTTGAGCTCGCGGGCCTCCCTGCGGATCACCACATCCTTTTCCTGCACTCCAGGTGTCCACGGCTCTTCAATATCAAAAACTAATCCAGAATCCCACGCAGACAGACATACTCTGCGTCAAAGTGCCCATACTGTACCAAGGGGGTCGTTCTTTGAGAAGAGCAATAATTCGCGCGCAAGTCGGTAATGTAAGACGTACCCCGTAGAGACATTTTGCGACCCTGCTCGACCACATCAGACCCTTCTCAACTTCCCATGCACACAAGCCGAATCTACCCAACCCAACCCAGGTGAGGGGGCTACCATCGTCACAGTCAAAGTATAGCCGAGCAGCGTACGGCGAAAGTCAGAGCAGCAAAGACATGAAACCTCGTCTGGCTGCAGCAGTTTTTAAGAAATGTTGTCGTATACCTGAGGCCGGATCAGCACCAGCCTGAATACTCGGACAATGGGTACGTCCTGTCGCCCAAGGGAAGCAAGCAAGCAGCCCTGTTAGACTTTGTACTCGTCCCCCCCTCCCCCTTAACTGACACGTTGTGAATATATTGGGTCGGATATCACGTGGCTGGATCCCATCCTCTCTTGGGATTACTGCTGCTATCGGAGCTGCGTCCCCCGAACCTCACCAGAACCGAGCATCGTATCATCGGAGTATCCCGTCATGCTGCTGCCATCCAAAAGGGCCGAACAGGACCACACCTGACCAGTATGTGTCGCGAGTAGAAGTGTCTTTTGAAATTACCGGGCCCCTGTTCCTTGTTCCTCGCGCTCCGCTCGAAAGCGGCGGAATCAAAGAAAACATCAATAGCCTGATCGGCGCACTCGCCCAGCTCTCGCCTCCTCCCCTGGGCTGTCGGCGGCCCCCCCGCGCGAAACTGGAAATAAGAAGATCCACCAGAGTTCAGGAGCTGAGAGGAGATGGGGAAAAAAAAATATACTTTGTGCAGTGTCGCAGGCGCACCTTTGTCTGCTTGCGACACGGTGTGAATGGGAGATTGACTGGAAAGTAATCTCTGCCAACCAGCTCTGAACCCTGCGTCGGGAGCATTCCCTTTTTTTTGGTATTTGTTTTATATTTTTTTTTATGCTTTTACACGGGTTTTCGTTTCGTCTATAACCATGTGGTGGGTACACCTGATACGCTGGGTAGCTTCTGGAGCCCCTCGAGATGTAGTAATCCTCGCGGTAATACTCGGGATGAATCTCCTCTGCATCCACGGCCACCGAGAGATTCCCATTCCCACTTCCTCTCGGCATGGTCCGCTCGCTGCCCACACGCGGTGACTACATGTAATCAATCTACCCGGTAAGCTCGCAGTTTCACGTATATCTTTCGCAAGTTCAAGCGCAACGTGACCAACAACCATCCATGGTCCGTCACATGTCGTCGCTTGATCGATCTTGACGGTTCCCAGCGAGCGCTGCACAGGAGTATCCCGCTCGCCGCTTCCATTCCATGTAACTGTATCTGTATCTGTACCTGTCATCTCATCGCATTCTGCGGGACGCACAATTGTCCACCCTGATATACCCTACCTACCTACCCACCTCCCTCTACTTTTGCGGCCTCCCTCTCAGCCACCATCTCCATCTCCCAGCTACCACCCCGTCCGTCAACGCGAAGAGAGAGCCAGCAGTGACGGGAAAAGTATCCTCCCCTCTCTCCCCTCTCTCCCCTCTAATCCCCAAGGCTCCTCAGGGGGCACCGGCCTCTGAACACACGTCCTTGTTGTCCTTGGGTAATGGAACAACACTATACCCGCCAACTACCAACTGCCCCCGAGCAGGCGAGGACCTGTTTTTCCACTGCGAGCCAAAAATGATCCATCCCCCGCGTGAGATTTCATGGGACCGAGCGTGGCAAGCGGGATCTGAACCCGTCGTGGGACGTATAGTAAGTACAGTACAGTACAGTGCGAGAAGTACAGTATACAGTACAGTATACAGTACAGTCCGAGAGAGAGGACGTCGGGATGCGACGAGGACATGAGATAGAGAGAGAGAACATTTCGGCGCCGGGTTAGTGCTAGTGCTAGAGTGTGAGCATCATCTCATCTACCGCAATGCTCACCTGCTCCCTTCTACCCTTCTGGCGTGGTGATGTGATCTCTGCAGAGCTGCTTTTACTTCACGAGTACTGACTCTGCACCTCTGGAAGGAACTAGTGATGTACTGTACAGCACATGTATATCGTGTGACCTCTCGACTCGACAAACCCCCTCTCTTCTCTCTGCCTCTCTCGTCTGGATGATTGCTTCTCTCTTCCTTCTCCCTTGCGCCCTTACTTCCTTTCTCTTTCTCTCCCCCTCCCTAATCTCCCTTTACTATCCATCCTTCCCTTCCTAGACACAAGGAGCCAGCTCCAGCAAATCTTCCATCCACTCCAGAATCCCCAGCTCCTCGATCCCAAGCACTTGCGCCATTTCTCCGCAGTGCGCGCCGATTGTACGCTGCGCGAGGGTGTCGAGCAGAACCTGAGTCCCGGTTGAGACGGTCGACACCAAGGTGAACGGGGGATGGCGAGCCGGTGCCAGGTTTTGAGGGAGTCCGAAACGAAAGGAGAGCTGCTGTGGGGAGGCTGGTGGAAGGTCGGCGGCTTCGTAGGGGGGTGGATTTCCGTTGGCGCTTTTTGGGTTCTCGTCTTGGTTCGCTGGCTTTGTTAGAGCTGGGATGTTAGTCTGTGTACCCTCTGATGTCTCTTCTCTACCTTCCCTGCTCATCATCATCATCACGCCCAGCATCATCAACATCAACGCCAACATCGACAGCAACCAAGCAAAAAAGACAAGACAAGAGGAGAGCAAAGGGAACGCACAGCTCTCAGTCCCGACGTCGCAGGCGGGCCCATCTCCCCGCCACTCTTACTTCCACGTATACCCACACCCATTCCCATGTGATGCTTTCGTTCCCCATCCTCATGGCCGGTCTTTTTCCCTTTCTCTTCCCATCCGTGGTCCGGTTGAGGGGCCGGGCTCGCACTGCCCAGACTCGTCACGCTGTCATCGCGGGCCCAGTAACCTGGGTACGAACGCGGAGTCTGAATCAGACTGACAGTACTGCTGTACCTGTGGGCGCAAACATAAGGGATCGTGAGGCGGCTGTTGTTGCTGCGGCTTTTCTTCCGCATGTTGCCCGGACTTCGCGTGCTACTCATACCGCTGTTGCCGCTCCGAACAGTCGGGCCCGAACTCGATCTCTCACCCGTACTGCTGCTGATATATGACTTACTCTTGCCCAACTTGATCTTGTTCGTGCCGCAACTTCTGCTGCTAGTGCTGTTGCTGCGGTTGCGGTTGCCGGGCCTGCGCGCGCCGGGATAGGCGAAGGGGCCAGGGCTCTTCAAGATGCCAATGTTGTATGGACTCTGGTAGACGGAGACACTATGGGAAGGGTGCGGCACTTCGTTGCCATTTGGTATGAAGCTTTTCAAGCTCTGGTCGTCCACATTTTCCATACCCAGATAGGTACGAAGGCGAAGTCAAGATAAAGATAAAGATTGCGCGAACATCTCCGATCCTTGGAACGAGAGGAGCTGCCGTGGAGGGTGTACTAGTATGAAATACGTCGAGATCAATTCTCATCATTCCCCACTGTTGATGCTTTCATGGATTAGTCGATGAGTATCGGGTATAGGCGTGATAGCATTACCGGTGGCGTTGTTGCTAGTAGAATCCAAGTCTTAGTCTTGCGGCATTGCTTTTCCTTTTTAACTATTCTATACGTACCCCTAATGATCTCACCTGGCACTTTTCGTGCCGACCTCTCATTGAGAGATAGCTCTTCACTACTTTTTCGAAGGTCCCTGGCCGCATGTTCAGAGTTGGATAGATCTGGATTGCGAGGTGGTAGGGCTGGGTTGAGTTGTACTAAGTTGGTGGCTAGCAGGGACTGGACTGGACTCGGGAGCGTTGTAGTGTTAGGCGCGGGAGAGTTTGATAGTTCAAGTTCATCCTATAACTTAGGTGCCTTCAAGGTCGCCAGGATTGAGAAGAGCGGTTTGTCCGGGCTAGGTGCTCTATCAGTCTGCCCATATTTGTTCTTGCACTTATTTGGTCTTGTACTTGGTTGGTTAATCCACATATTAATCCTGAGGTTCTGATAACGAAAACGAGACGAAGTGACAGAGGCTTGATGAATACCTAGATTACGAGGAGGAAGGGAGCCGTTGCCAGCGATACCAGCGCGTATCACGTGATAGACAGCCTTGGCAACAAGCAAGGGCAGATTCTGCTGCGATTACATCACGAATGAGAGCAGGCTCAAAAGTTAATTACTTCTGGATCCAAATATATAAAATCTCTTGAAGCTAACACATGTCTTGTAAGCATTGATTTTCATAAGTTATGATGGTAAAAATTACATATGTGGGTGTGCAAAGGCTAGTTTTAGTGGAACACCATTCCCCAATCTTTCAACACTTGACCGGGGTAAATGCCGTATCAAAAAATCCTATTCTTTACAAAGGGACAATCTACTTTTATTGAATCTGTTGATCATGTATAGAGAGTCTTAACTCGAAGGCAACCAACCCGCTTAGCCTGGATAACTTGGAGTAAATGCCCCAAGGCTGTAGCGTCAATCCCGACTCGCATAGCGAGATTCACTGCAGTAGTGCAGATATGGTAGGGCTCCGTCGCCGTGGTTTACGTAATAGTACGTTAAAGCATGTCCTATAGGTCTTAGATGAAAATATTATAAGGGAGTACCTTGACGGAGTCGCTTTAGGTTCCTTATCCAAAGACAGCTCCTCCCTCGCGATAGCGGCTATTTACTGAGTCTTTCTCAGGCGTCTTACCAGATGTCATCAGTCGGTATAACCTTGATCCATATCGACTTATAGCAGTCTTTATAAGATCTCATCTTTTATCTGCCTTTTCTCTAAATACTACAACCCGCCTTATTCTTCCCCCTATCTATGGTTGAGCCCTTCCTCCAGTTATAAATAGGTATCTGAATAATCCTAGAACATAATTGTAAAGGCCGAAAGCAGAAACTACATCATAGAAGAATAGAAGGGGTAGGGGGGGATTTTCATCGCGGGACCGTAGGTGCTAGTATTGCTCCGGCATCGGACTAATAGTTAGACATCGAAGGGACCTGATTAGCTCCGCATACTACTCTTCTTCTAAAAAGGAAGCTAGAGATTCCTCGAGGACACGGTGTGCGCCCTGTGGTTTACTTTAGACCTATTAAAATATTTTATCCGATAGTACACAACCTGCTATACACTTTACACGTTTTATCTCTCTTTCTTCCTTTCCCTCCCTCCCCCTCTTTTTCTCTTCTGATTCATATAGTTGGTACTTTTTCTATTTTGTTGGAGCTAATCTAGAATGGAATAGTTTCTTGACTCCTATAGGGTTTTGCGGCTAGCTACCCCGCCTGGTGTATTCACAACAAGCAGTTGCACTTCCCAGCTACCAAGTATCTGACTAATCCATTCTCCTCTTTAGCATACACAGATATTGTTCGGAGCTACGTCGGGGGCTGGTTGATGCGTGAAATGGGCTTCTTTAACGCTGAGCCAGCCGCCAAACACTGTCCAAGTTGAAGTCTTACAAGTATGTCCACGCCATCTGGAATCAGGCGAAAGGTGCCGAGCAGGTGCTGCGAGCCTGGAGCAGTGAAAGCTGCGACTAGAACGCTCGTAGTTTTGAATACCACAGTTCTGTGACAGGTCCTCCTGTGTATAAGGATGATGAAGATTTTCTTGGGGGGGGGGGGGGGGGGGGGGGGGGGTTGGGGAGGTCTTAATCGTACAGAAGGCGTATAAAACAATAGCCCCTGAGCTCCTCTCGCTTAAAGAGCTTAGCGAGGACAACTCAGGGGTAACAATGTAGCCCAACCATTGCAACTACAAGTACAAGTTTCGGGCGCTTGCGAAAGCAGAATCCGTAGTAGCGAGATATGATATTTACAGGTTGCGGCAAGGGTTCTGTAAAAAGAAAAGCTGGATTTTGCATCTCGAAATAGAGATGGCGACGGAGTTGAAGTCAGAAGGTAGAGAGGTTTCGCGAGGTTTCTTTTCTGGCTCCTCCTGCAGCATCTCGTAGGTCTATGCGGTAATCTTGAGAACCTCCCTCTACTCAAAGAAAGGTCTACAGTACGTAAGTGTCAGCAGGCATAGCTACTAGAATAGAATCTTCAATCTCGCTTCGTGCTAATATATCATTTTCGGATAGTTTTACCCACTGTGAGCAAGAATGTACACTCTTCAAGCAGCAAAACAGTTTATCTACCCTCTTCAAAAAAATTGTGTCTCCACATATCTTACTCTTAACCTAATTCTCACTCGTTCTCCGTATGATCAACACCCATGGAGCCATAAGCCTTTAAAGGAACGCCGTGTTCTTGATTCTTTTATCGGAGAAGGGATAAGGTAATTTTATCTTTACAAATATGAGGATATCGCAAGCTCCGCAGATTAGAAGAGTTATTTTAAGGGATGTATGAGTAAAATGTCGATCAATATACATAGTCGTAAAGCAATGAAGGGCACTAAGATCAAGCAAAGGCTACTGATGCATGTCAGGATATAGCATAGCACAGGGATATCATGTTGGATATTGACTACTTACTACTATATTTACCATTTGAAGCTTTAGATTATGTCTTGTTAATCACAAGAGAGCTGATAGGGGTAGAAACGTGCGGAACTATGCTCGTAACGACACAAAGGAACCTGATGCAGGAACAAGTATCCGAGCAAGTATAGGTGCAGCAAGTGTATTCGTAGGTTTACTACGAAAGGAACAAAGAAGTTGGAGAGCTCTCAGTAAGGAGAGCCTCCTTACTTTTATACATATGCAATCTCTTGGTCCGTACTAGCTATGGTCCCATTCTTCGTTTGCTTTGTATGCTTCCTTCAGTCGCTGTGATATCCTTTTGCATACAAGCATACACCTATTTTCTGTAACCAGGTCAGCCTGGCGAGGGCAACTCTGTATGCTCATCGTTACAATGCTTCCGCAGGAATAAAGACATACTTTGCTATTTTGACAGGTACTTCCGGACAGACGAAAATACATGGGTCAGGAGAATCATCATACCTTGGAGTTGATTCAGATTTTCACGCTCTGTCTACTGTTGGCGACGGATGTGTGATTGCAACAGCATGTCTGGAATTACTCAACAGATGGCTGAGGAATCGTAGCTTTGTGGATCCAGCGAGTGCCTAGCTCAGTCCTTGAGACTTTGGGTTCCCAATCTTCGATCCTTCCACGCAAGACTTGACGTTGAATTTTGGAATAGAAAGATGCAGTAATGCACTGGCGGAAGCCCAGGGCTGGATAGAGGGGGGTGTTCGTAGCGCTCTGTGATCCAGAAGGGATTCAAAATATCAAGGAGAGTGTAGATACTATTGATGTCCCGAAGGTAGCTTGAAGGTAGTGAACTGTTGCGCGTGAAACTGACCAAGGGATTGGAAGTTACAAACTGGGATTCCAGGGCCTGTAATAAGTGTGATATGTACCGAAGCTAAAAACATCCTGTCATTCTCAAGTTAAATTATCAGGTCTCCTTTGAATAATCGGCATCATTCTCCCCTCCTGGGTGGCGCTCTAGCGCTAAAGTGATGATCTGTCGTCACCCAGAT
Organism: Diplocarpon rosae; assembly: GCA_032760415.1. Taxonomy (NCBI): domain Eukaryota; kingdom Fungi; phylum Ascomycota; class Leotiomycetes; order Helotiales; family Drepanopezizaceae; genus Diplocarpon; species Diplocarpon rosae. The sequence continues at coordinate 428,420 of JAUBYV010000005.1, forward strand.
GCTACTGCTTTGGCATGCATCTGCGGCAAGTGCATTTAGCCAAAATAGTTATTCCAAACAGTATGGGTCGCTACACACGCAGGTATTGAACTCACGATGATTGGCTAGAAGCGTAAGCTTTGAAGAAATAAAGCTTGAAACTTCTCGGCGTAGATCCCGAACAAACCACACGCAAATGGAAAAATTCGAAAAAGCACGAAATAGATATCAGGAGAAAGTTTGAAGAGAAGAGGTACGAAGACGGAGCGTCAACCTCTGGCCGTGACGGTTACAGGAAGCTGGGTATCCCAGACCTCCGCACTTTCAGCTACCCCGTGCCCCCCCAAAAATTGTATTATAGTCTGGCCTGGACTTTGATGCCGTCCGAGTATGGATATCAAGTTGCCAAAACGGCTTGATAACACAGTAAATAACAACAACGGAATCACCTGACGAGAGACCAAGCCGCGGAGTGAAGTGCTTGCGTGCTTGTGATATCGATGTCCTCCTTATCTTTAAAGTGGAGACTAAATAGTGTGGACTCGCTTCGGATTCGCCGAAGATAAAGGGCTGATCTGATTCCACAAACAACTAGTGAACCTTGTCCTGACAACCTCACATGAGTGGTATCACGAGGAATATTCGAAGAAGAGTCAACCGCCACATTTATGCTCGAAAATCTGGACCTCATCTATTGGCTAAATCAACAATACGAAACGGATGAACTATCTTGATAGGCTCTATCTCACGTGGGGCAGCAAGCTAGTTGGACCTCCAAGACGCCCCAAATTCGAATACTACCAGCGCTGCTCGCGGCAGGAAACCTCGAATCAGCAAGTAAATCATCAGCAACAACGAGGGTCGAGGAAACTCCTTATTTTTGATGAAAGTGAGACATTGGGTCTCTGTTCTTCCTAAGCCGAGTCAAGCATTTCTTTCCCCCAGTCAGGGCGGACCGCAGCGCAAAGCTTTTTCAAGACAAATGTCGAGCTCGTCAAAAGCTTCTTCGATTATTTCCGCAGATACATGCCCCCTATGCTGCTGTCAGCCAGCATTTTCGCGGGGTCAGCTACGATTAGAAAATGCATTATTCTTGAGAGCGCTTCTCCACCTGCAGCAGAATAGCAGTTCAGCAGTCTGTTGTGGAATCTCCTGATCGTACCCATAGACGACTAGGTCGGAGTGCCAATCTTCTAGTGCTCCCAGGTACACACACGATCAGGATCAAGTTCTATCCCACCACACCCAAGGCATCCAAAGGTAGCTCAGGGCTTTCGCCAAAGCCTTATCGGCGGATAACTTGTCATCTGTTCTTCCTACTCATACCTCGAATCGGCTGGGCGCCTGGGCCCTCCTCAGTCTTCTCCCACATGTTGGGACTGGTCAAGCCACAGGCTGGCATTGAAAGATCTCCGCAGGGGTCAACCTGCGGCTCTCCTCTCCCGGATGTCAGCATATCGTTGGCTTTGCGTAGCTGTCCGGAGATACCTAACTTAGGTGATATCGGTTGTCTCTTATTTTTATAAGAGCTCTGGCTGTCTCGACTTGTTACGCATCCGTCTCCACACAAGCAACTAAATTTCAGTCTCGACTACTTCAGCAATTCTTACCTGGAATAGATCATAGCGTGAAAACTCCTCTACAGGAAAGAAGGCAGCAAACTTCGAACGACGCTACGCAATTTTCGACACCCTCTTCGACCATGGGGTTCAAGGTCCAAACACTCTGGCAGGCGCCAGAAATCAATCCTGTCAATGGCAAGGCCCGATATATTCCCATTCTCAACCCATTCGACAAATATGGACGAGTGTTCTTCTTCGCTTGGTTCGGCTTCAGTTAGTTTACCTCTTCACGGCTCTGTACCAAAGGACCCTGACAACGGTGTATTGACCTCAACAGTGATTGCGTTCCTGTCGTGGTATGCCTTCCCACCTCTATTGCCCATCACGATCAAGAAAGATTTGCACCTCACCCAAAATGAAATCGCCAACTCCAACATCATTGCCTTGACAGCTACGTAAGAAACCAAGGACTCTTGCACCGTGGACGCCGCTTACGAGTTTCAGTCTTATAGTACGTCTGATAGCTGGACCTGCATGCGACATGTTTGGCCCAAGGGTAACTTTCGCTGCGTGTCTTTTGCTCGGCGCTATTCCCACTGCCCTCGCCGGTACGGTTTCGAGTCCTGTAGGCCTGTACGTTATTCGTTTCTTCATCGGTATACTCGGAGGATCCTTCGTTCCATGCCAAGTATGGTCTACCGGATTTTTCGACAAGAACGTCGTCGGCACATCGAACGCCTTGACAGCCGGGTGGGGAAACGCTGGAGGCGGTATCACTTACTTCATCATGCCTGCCATCTACGACTCCCTACACCTCGACAGACACCTCGCCCCGCATGTGGCTTGGAGAGTGACCTTCATTGTCCCCTTCATTCTCATCACTTCCGTGGCAATCTGTCTCTTCGTTCTCTGCCACGATACACCAACAGGCAAATGGTCGGAGCGTCACAACGCTGTGCAACGTAACCTTCAGGCTCGCGGTTTCAGCGGTGGTGTCGTTTCCGTTCCAGGCGCTATCACCGACCGGACTGCCAGCGAAAACTCTTCTCCCACGACGTCTCCAGAAGAGAAGCTACTTGATGAAGAGGCGGGCGTTGCTAGGGCAAAGCACGGAAGCATGAACAACAAAGCGACGATGGGAGATCAGGATATGGTCGAAACAGCACGAGGCGAAGTTATCGAGAAGCCGTCGGTTAAGGAGGCCATGGCCGTCGTGTTCAGCCTGCAGACTGCCGTCGTAGCCTTCTGCTACTTCTGTTCTTTCGGAGCAGAGTTGTCCATCAACAGTATTCTCGGAACGTACGTAGCCTTATAGCTCTTCCGAATTTTCTTCATTGCAAAGCTGACTCGATGTGTAGGTACTATTTGAAAAACTTCCCAAAACTGCTGCAGACAGGGTCCGGTCGCTGGGCAGCTATGTTTGGCCTTCTTAATGTCGTCTTTCGACCTCTTGGTGGTCTCGTGGCAGACACTCTATTCCTCAGAACAAACCGCAGCCTCTGGAGCAAGAAGATATGGCTGCACACGCTAGGAATAATCACTGGCGTGTTCCTCATTGCCATCGGTCTCCTGGATTCGCACTCACAGGCAAAGATGTTTGGACTCGTAGCAGGAATGGCCTTCTTCTTGGAGGCTGGCAATGGAGCAAACTTCGCCCTCGTCCCTCACATCCACCCTCATGCCAACGGCATTATCTCAGGTATTACCGGCGCTTGTGGTAACCTCGGAGGTATTCTCTTCGCCATCATCTTCCGCTACGAAGGAAAAGATTTTGGGAAGACTTTCTGGGTCATAGGAGTCATTACAATCGGAATCCATTTGGCCTTATCTTGGATCAAACCAATTCCCAATGGGCAGATTGGCGGTCGTTGAGAGAAGAGAATGGAGAATATTCCGTTTAGCACGTCGTAAGGCTGATAGAATGAATGCTTGAACTTGAACACGAATTTTGGGACACTAAGTAAACATCTGAGTTTGACCGCTCCATCTGAAGAATCAAGGACATCAAGTGCAGTACTAGGCCAAAAGTATCCGTGATTTTCAACATAGGCAAAAAAAAACTCAGATTTTTGAGATAGCAATTTCTCTACAGCTACAAGTATCTGTAATGTAAAACTCAAGAGAATAGATTATTAATAGTAGCATTCTAGTACGTGAAATGCATTGATTCTCTGATGTTTAGTATACTACCTTTTTGTACCAATAACTACATCTCGCCTCTCGCATAGGCTCTCTAAACAAGACTCAATTATTTTCTCAATCATTAACTACTATCACCTAACCAAAGCTTTTCGCAAAGCTCCTTTTTCTTCCTTACTACTCTCCGTGTTGCTCAGCTCAGGTTAGATATCATGGAAAGACTACATTTTTCAAGAGCTATTGTGTTCACTAATGTAAATTCCAATCAGGTAAATATGGCAGCTATAGAACCACTAATCTCTCCTAAGCTCTCAGCTACTCATAAAATTCTCGAGAAATATAGGTAAGCGCGTTATCTTCCGCAAGAGCTATGCTCGGTTCTCAGAATCTAGCAAGTAAGTCGTCGAGTACAGCAGAGTAGGAGTTAGCCGAGTACTTGACGCGATTTTCGCTCAAATCACGGATACTTGTTGTGGTGTAAGTATTGTATTCGCTCAAGCAATAAAGACGGAGAAATTTTTTTTATGATTCGATCTAAACAAAAGGCTTGGAAATAGCTACCTCCGAAGTAGTTTTCCCTGTTCTACATCTAGCGGGGAGAATCATTCTTCCAGTAAGCGAAGGGCAAAAGAAGCTGCACGCCTTGTAAGACTGGATCTGATTGATGGATTCCTGCCGCCCAGGTAGGCTAGGTGCATGAGGGCGAGAGGAAGATTGGTCAGCATATAATAAGGGACAGCCCTAGCTAGCTGCTTGGATCATTTCGAGCACAAAGAAAGATGTGAACAATCCTCCGAAATATCGAGTGACCCTTCAAGCCTTCACCGTGCTGACTTAGCTATCAACATAAATGCGGAGGTCGAAATAGTACAAGGCGGGGCAACCTAGTCGCCAAATCACGCTTGCCACTGAGGTGGCGCGTTAGCGTGTTCACGCGCCACGAGCTTCAAGAAGTTGAAAGTTAATGTCAACACCACGACCAAGGCCTTTCACAGGAGCTTTGGGAATCTATGCCAATGGAATATTCTGGACATGATCGCTCGCAACAGTCCTCATGACTCGGCACAATCTCGACAGTCATATTGCCTGGTTGTTATCGAACACAGTCGCTCCGCCCTCAGGTGCCCACGCTAGAGTCTCGGTCAATTCTACCGCAGCAGAACCTGTGAACGAAAGCCCTGTAGAGGAGGAAGCAGAGGAGGAGACTCAGAAGGCTCCACCAAGTCCACCAAGGACACGACAAGTTGCGCCACTGGTCGATGCCGCTCAACCCTTCGCCCGACCGGCCCTTCCACCATCGATTGCCACGATTTCAAACCTGCAGGAGTCAAGACAGGCGCTGGTGGACGAGTCAATGGGTAGACTCACCTCATCATCAAGGTCAACCAGACCAGGTCTCATGAGCCAAAATCAGCTTGCGACTCCAGCCTCCACAACATCCTCTACAGCGGCGCCTTCATCCCTGACCAATAATTATTCGGCTTTCCTGAAAGAAACAGGAAATAATGTCCATGGTTCATTTCTCCCCTCATCAATGGCTAAAGGAGTAAGAATCTGACATTACGTAGGCACTCCTACGAAGAATCCTCTTCCGAAGACGCTCCCGCCAAATGTCCGAAGAGCGTTGCGGACGCCTCAAACCCCCAGACAAACCCCCCGCCCTGCCGTAGGACCCAAGCTCGATATAGTCGAATCTGTGGATCTGACGAGCGATGATTTTGGCGAAGGTTGCAGGCCTAGGTCGAGTAGCTCGGAAATGGAGATCTTCGGAGAGCCTACAAGACTATGGAGGGAGGACTCGGCTTCACGGGCCGAACCGTTGCCTCGATCGTCGAAGAAAAGGAAGAGCCTTGATATATCACCTGTCAGATCGAAACGGACCAATAGCTATGAGCCGCCGTACATGAAGTCTATCAGAGACGACCGCATGGATTTAGATGGATTTGTGGATATTGACGACGTGGTGGCTTCCCAGCAAGTCCGGCCGCTCTTCCAAGAATCTCGGATAGGTTCGCTGAAGCCTAGCATTGAGGTGGCTATGACCTCAAATGAGATTAGAGACCAAGTCCATGTGACCGAAACTATCAGCAGAACCGAAACTCGCACGCGAACGAGCGTTACTATTGCTACATCTGCCATTGATGGTCCATCAAATCGACCAGCGCGTGGAGAAGATGACCTTCCTGCCTCTCAGACATCCGTATCCGCCAAGTCACCAGCCAGAATCGCCGCCAAGAGTCCAATGCCTAAGGTCCTAGTCGCAGCTTCTCCCGCGAGAATAAACAAATGTTCTTCAATCACTTCACCACAGACACCACAAAAGAGCTCAAGACGTCGAAACTCGGCCACAATACAGGATTCCGAGGACGATAATTGTCTATCAGAGGCTGAAGAAGCAGTTAAACACACCCCCTGTGTTACGGTCAAGAACAAGCCTGGGAACCTTGACGGTTGGACAAGTCCGCGGCTCAATGACATTGCACCTTTTGAAAAGGTAGACCTCAAAGCAAGGGACTCTGAGGACTCTAGATTCATGAAAGGAAGCCCCTTACGACCTATATCACGGAATGTGGCAGCCAGATCGGAAAGTGTACAATCACCCCATCACAGAAATTCCACAATCAAGGCCGGAATCTTGACCAAGCCTACGTTGCAACATTCTAGTCAGCAAACGCCCACCCCCTCACATGGACTGGATGATAGGAAGCTGGCTTTGATGTATCTAGCTAAGCCTGAAAGGTTGAACATGTATATGGAACGTGTGCGGGGCCTACTTGCTGCGAACGCTCTGATTTGTACAGAATATATAATTGATAAAGAAGAGCGAGCTCCAGCGCATTTGAAGGAAGAGCGAATGAACATTCTGGACTCACTAAAAGCATACGACGCCTTGTCTGAACTCGGAACAAATCACAGGCTTCTCATGGAAGAGAAAAAGAATCTTGCGCGCCAGGTTTGGGCACTTTTGGAGGCAGGCTCGGATGCTAGTTTCGAGGAAGAAAAACAAGTTTCAATCAGCCAGAACCTCAAGGCAATAGAGAAAGATATTGCCAGGCTCTTGCACAAGTCGGGAGCTGTACAGGATGGTTTTGGCACAGGGTCAGACCTCGACCAAGACGAAGAAGGGCCCTGCCCTTCGAAGGTAGAGGAAAGCACTGCCCCACTTCTCTCTGGGAACAGCCTGACTGGAAGTGCTCAAGTCATCATGCAGACTCAATTTCCTATAGCACAGGAAAGCTTGAGGGCAGGGTCTAGCTCACAATTGCCGGCAGAGCTTCCTCCGCCAACTTTGTTCACAAAATTTGGGACCGCACCAGTACCGCCCAGTTCCAAACCTCCCTCATCCCCGTCGCCGTTCAGACGCTTGGAGAAGCCTGCATGTAAATACGAGCCGCAACACTCCGGCATGCGAGATGATGTAAATAAATGGCACTCGCCGGAGCGCGCAAGACAACCAAACTTCCACCGAGAACCGTCTCCTTTGACTTACGACGAATACGATGATGACGACTTCGAAGAATTACTTTCGGTAGAGCCGTCGCATCTTCAGACGGCAAAAGGTCACGAGGATATGCCAGAAAATGTCGAGGACGATTATGGAAACAGCGAGGATGATGACGACTTCCTCGAAATGGCCGAACAAGTCGAGCAGCGGCAATCACTTCCCAATCCTGCACCGGTAACCTCAAGACGCACCGCTGCGCCCGAAAGTATCTCGAGGCTGCCCGGTCGTTCGAAGAAGGGCCATCCAGCTGACGATCAAACCATGTACTCTGTAGACCTGGAAGCAGCGACTATGTTCAACCACGCCTGGTCTGGGGATGTTAAACGGGCACTGAGGGACCGGTTCAGACTGAAAGGCTTTAGACGTCACCAGCTAGATGCTATCAACGCCACTTTAGGTGGTCAGGATGCCTTCGTTCTCATGCCCACCGGAGGCGGCAAGTCACTGTGCTATCAACTTCCTGCTGTTGTACAGACTGGAAAAACGAAAGGAGTTACGATCGTTATCTCGCCTCTTTTAAGTCTCATGAACGACCAAGTCCAGCATCTCAGGGCAAATAACATCCAGGCTGCGACCTTAAATGGTGAAACCCCTGCGGACGAAAAGAGCAGGATCTGGAACTATCTGAGGGAGGAATACCCCGAGCAGTATATACAGTTGCTCTACATTACTCCCGAGATGATCAACAAAAGTCCGCCCATGATCAACGCGCTTACCCGCTTATACAACAAGAGCAAACTTGCTCGGATTGTTATCGACGAAGCACATTGTGTGAGCCAGTGGGGACATGATTTCCGACCCGATTACGTAGCTCTCGGCCGGATACGAAAAGAATTCCCCAAAATCCCGATCATGGCCTTGACCGCTACTGCCACCAGGAATGTGAAGGCCGATGTCATGCAGAACCTCGGAATGGTTGGCTGTCCGATCTTCGCACAGAGCTTTAACAGACCCAACCTGCATTACGAAGTGCGTCAAAAAAAAGGCAAAGGAGTCCATGCTAAAATGTCCCTCGAGATTGCCGATCTCGTCAAGAAAACGTACAAGAACCAGACTGGTATCATCTATGCCCTGTCTCAGAAAGGCTGCGAAGATTTGGCCAAAAAGATGGTGGATGAGCACCATATCCGAGCGTATCACTTCCATGCAGGAATGCCCCGCGAGGAAAAGGCCACTGTCTTACATGACTGGCAGACTGGCAAGCTACAAGTAGTCGTTGCCACAATTGCCTTCGGTATGGGTATTGACAAGCCTGACGTCCGATTTGTGATACACTCTTCTGTGCCCAAAAGCTTGGAAGGATACTACCAAGAAACTGGGCGTGCTGGACGTGATGGCAAAAAATCCGGGTGCTATCTTTATTTTGGATTTCAAGACACTTCCATGTTGAAGAGCTTCATTGAGAAGGGTGAAGGTAACGAAGATCAAAAGCAAAGACAGCGGGATATGCTGAAAAGTATGATTGGGTACTGTGAGAATCGATCAGACTGCCGTAGGTCACAAGTTCTACGGTACTTCGGAGAGACGTTTTCCAAGGAAAATTGTCGACAAACCTGCGACAATTGCTGCTCTGACACTGTCTTCGACGATGTCGACTTTACGGATCACGCGAAATCAGCGATGAAGATCGTCAAGCATGTCCAGCACTACAACTACACTGTTCTTGCCTGCGTGGATATCTTGCGTGGTGCCCCAGGAGCCAAAACGAAATTGAACAAGCATAATGGTCCGGGTGAACTCATTGAGTTCGGAAAAGCTGCCAATGTTGATCGAGGTGACGTTGAACGCCTGTTCTACCGCCTCATAATGGAGAATGCACTCGAAGAGGAAAGTGTCTGGAAGAGCGGATTCCCATCAGATTATTTAAGAGTGAGTACCGCTACGGCTTCCCTCCTAAATCGCTGCAAACTAATTCGAGCAGCTGGGGCCGAACTGTCGCGATTTCCTCAATGGGAAACGCAAATTAAGTCTCCGGGTTCAAGTTTCTCACAAAAAAAAACCAAAATCGAAGGAAACTACCAAGTATCCCCCGTCTACGATGTTCACTTCTCCAATCTCTCCCGCCTCGCGTAGGAAACAGCTTAATAACCAACATAAGAACACTTTGGATAACGGTTACGCCACTGATGATTTCGTCGTTGAAGAGATTGACGAAGAGGATGGGTTTGAAACAATGCAAGACCATAGAAGATGGCGAGGAGAAACCCCTGGCGATGAGCAGTGTCGTCCGATTACAATTGACCAGCGGATGGCGACACTGCCCGAGATCCATCGTGACGTTATTTCGTCTTTCGTGCACGAGGCCAAGATCTTAGAAGAAAGACTACGCAATAGCGTTTCCGCAAAGGTCGCTTTCTTCAAAGAGACACACCTCCGAGATATGGCCATCGAGTGGACAACGACCCTTGAGGAGATGCGGCAGATACCTGGTATTGATGTGAACAGAGTCAATGAGTTCGGCCACAAATTTATACCTTTAGTGAAGCGATTCTACAAAAGTTACAATGACATGATGAATGGGAGCCATGATCAGGATCAAGACATGGACCAAAACCACGAAAATGTCATAGATTTGGTAACAGACGGTGAGGACGAGGACGAAGACGAGGACGAGGAGTTTGGAGAATCTGATCCGGACGTCGCACAGGCAGAGAAATCTTCAAGGTTCTTCGAAGGGAACCAAAAATCTGGTCGTAAATTGCCTTGGGGTCCATCCAGCTCTAAGCCTAGAGGCTTGAAGAGCCGCGGTGGCAGCTTTCGAGGCAGAGGGAAGGGGCGAGGAAAGGGAAAGAAAACCTACAGTGCAAGGACAAGCACGGGCTCTACTTCTGGCCCGAGTACATTTGGTGTGAGAAAAAAGAGTGTACCAAGGAAAGCCCGGGGTAGTAACCCTAGTGGTCTCGGTAGCAGAAGCTATGGAGGAAGAGGCGTGGGTATGAGTATCGGCATGATGCCAACATGAGCGATTACCCTTTCCGTAGCGCGTATTTTTCTTTTGTCTTTTTTTGCCTTTCAGAGCGTTTGCATACTTGTTGTAGGCGTCGATGTGCATAGAGCGAGCATAAGGTCGGTGTTTTGGGAACCTGGGGCTGGCGAACGACGCACCCATCTTTGATCGCTTGAACGGCCACTCATGTTGATACCATTGTAGCATCTTCTCGGGGTGGCCAAGATATATCCTATGGCATAATGATAGGCAGCTTTTGCATGACTATGGCAATTCTGAACTTGAAAGTAGTGACTGGTTCCTTTGATTTTCAGTGTATTTTCCACTACCGCACACTGATACGAACCAAGACAGTAGGTAGTTTGGAGTAGGCAGTCTTCTACGACACGATCGCGTTGAAACTTCTACTGAACGCCCTCCAGTCTCTGCTCCATGCACATACCCATAGCAAGCCTCTTCCCGAGGGCACCCGGCGAAAAAGTCTTCGAGGTACTGACAGGATGCAATCAACCAAAGCATAGGATGTTGGTTCTCCCGCTTCAATCTGCGCCTTCCACCCTCTGACTACAGTTGTGCCGGCTCCTGATACACATCCAGTAGGCGGCTTGATCAAGAGAAACGCTGTTGCTCGCACCCAAATCTCGAAATTCTAGATGCAAACCCCTGCAGTAACCTCCAAGAAGCGTACCCCTACGTTCATACCCCTTACATTGGCTCAGATCCTCGATCCCAGGGTCTTGGCCTTGAGACAGAAGAGTTGTCTCTTGAGCCTAGTTCCTTGCTATTGAGAAGTCTGCGGCGGACGAGTGCAAATTTCATATTTTGGAAGTCTCTCGGAAGGCTCAAGATCTTCTAGAGTGTGACCCCAGCCCGTGAGGACGAGTTGCGCCTCGCCCTCACACGGATTTGGGCTGTTTCGATCGAATCGCATGGCTTGGTTGACGGGAGAAGGCTTGACGGGGTCTATATACCAGTAGCAGTCCGAAAAGATGTGTCTAGCTGTGCGCAAAGTTGAGGTCTTTTAGGCTAATGTATCCATTACAAAATTGACCGATCAGGTAAGCTATCCCAGGTGATCAAGCGTTATATCCTTTCCAGGCTTTAGTGAATTTTCATTACTGATCATGCATAGATAACTCCCTTCAGGCACCCCCTCGCATAGTTCCTGCAACCAACTATGTTGCAGCCCTGCTGTTAAGTTATGTGCTAAAATCGATCAGCAATGAAACGTCTTATGGGATTGTTCTCTGCCAAATCTCGAAGGGATGGCTTTGCAAAAGGGGGTTTTCATAGCTTGTACCGTGGTACTAAAAGACCTCGATAATCATCTCAAGAAGGGATAACGAGCAGATTTCGGACTTGCGAGATATGAAGTCGTTCCATTTGAGACTAAGATTCATTAACAGGAGAAAATGACTTCTTTCTTGATCTACTTTCATAATCTATTGGCATGGCAGCTCTGAGATGAGAAAACTGCTCTGTATCAGAATGCTGATTTTCCTGGAGAAAGAAGAAGGGAAGCAATACTAGCACTATGGCGAACGAGGAAAAAAAAGGATACAAGTGGAAGAGTGTACCAATGCATGGCAAAATATTTTTCGTAAATATCACTGCATTTCTTTGAAGACCAGTTTTCGAGGCGAAAACGCTCTGCAGCTCGCTTCAAGGTTGAGGGCAAGCTCCAAATATCAAATTTTGACCAGCTCAACGCCCCCGTTGAGAGGACTCCCTGACTCCCCTCACATGCTTGTATCATTTCCAGCAATGTGGATCCACAAGTGCTGACATTTCGTTCAATCCGCAGAGATATACATGACTATGGCGCAAGACGTTAGCATATACCACCGTGAGGCACAGAAGAGCTAACCATTATTTCCCCTTACAAAAGCATCCCCATAGCTTCTCCTTTTCGCGCCGTCGACATATTCTTCGCATTTTTCGAGTGCAAGGTTCATGTAACCATCGATGCTTTGCAATTCTCCTGTCGCAGGATCAGGAAACAGTGCTCAGAAGGACAGCTCTAGACGAACCTTTGTACACCACTCCACTGTTCAATTTGACTATGACTGAGTTTCCAATGATCTCGCTGAGAAACCCAGAGGGATCCTTTCCTTCGCCTTGGGTAGTGGTCCCGTTCTCCATGTTGAGTTGTGATTGCAAAGTATCGAGGTTCACGAAGTGGGGTAAAAATGTGAGCAAGGGTCGTGAAATTCTTCGCGAACAGAATAAGTATGTGGTTGCTCGGACCTTTCAAGGCCGACAATTCCACGATTCAGAGAGACAGAATAAATGAAATTTTGAATGCAATATCTATGTCAATTGCGACGTCGTGTCGGCTAGCTGCTGCCCAAGTTAAAGTGAATGCGTGGTAGTCGGAGCTTGATCGCGTCATCTCAACTCCGCAAAGCACGCCGATACTTCGATGTTCCCACCACGACCACAATCCGAGAGCCCAATGGACAATGACTGTGGCGAAATTTCTGCCGAGGAGGCAGTACCCAAGCCGGTCAAGAGATCGTTGTTCAGCAAAAAGATAACTGTAAAGACAGCGCCGGAGGCCGAGGAACCCCTCGAATTTTTTAGCCGTGCGAAGGATATTTACCACCAACGAGCGGCTGAGCAGGAACATAGACGCCAGAAGAAACAGGTCAAACTCGAGAGGAAGAGATCTTCTACGAGTGCAGAGACGACGTTGAGTCCCCCCGGAGAGAAGAGGCAGTGCGTGTCTCCGCACGACACCAGAAACTCGTCCGACGAAAACGCTGCGAAGAAAGACGAAGGTAAAAGGCAGAAACACCGGTAAATCATTATTTCCAAAAGAAAATTAGAGCTACTTCTCACTGTACGCTAGTGGATCTGCCCAAAACAACTCCCGAGGCTCTTCAAATTCACTCTCTGCGAGGTACAGCGACGAATTGCGCAAAGCAAAGCCACCCGACGACAAGGAAGCTGCGAAGGGCTACATTTCTCTCAGTGATAGCGAAAGCGAAGAAGAAGAAAAAAAAGCTGCGAAGCAGCCAGTCAGGAAACCAGCTTATCATCCTACAGATCTGAGTGATGAGAACGACTTCGCCCCCCCTCCCAGACTTGCCCCACCTGTACCTGTCGAGGACGACGACGCATATTCGGAGGATGAATTCCCCGAGCTGCTGGCAGCAGCGCAAGAGCGAGAGAGGCAAAAGGCAGAGCAGAAGAAGAGCAAGGCGTTGGCTTTCCAGGGACAGAATCACGATAATGACTTGGACGACATATTCAACGAGGATGGTTCCTCAATGCAAGAGGTCGACCCGGTCATAGAGATTCTGATCACGTCAAGAATCGAGGGCTCAAAACCTTTGAGAGTTAAGAGAAAAATGTCACAGCTGCTTGGGCTCGTGCGATCTTCCTGGTGCGATAAGCAGATAATCGACGGGAATCCTATGTCTCAAGAACTAAAGAGTGAAGTCTTTTTAACCTGGAAAGGAACTAAAGTCTTCGATTACAACACATGCAGTTCGTTAGTCGATAGGAAAGGCAAGGCATCATCGGACGGTCTTGATGAGAATAGCGGGGTACATTTTGAGGCATGGACTTCAGAATTGTTCGACGCCTGGAAAGCGAAACAGGAAGCAGCGAAAGAGAAGAAAGAGCGCGTACAGGCTGGTGAAGAGGAAGCCCAGGACGAGGCGCCGGTCAAGAAAACTAGACTTTTGATGAAGTCCCGCGACCTGGAGTACAAGACTATTGTCAAACCGCACACTACAACTGGCAAGATGATCACGGTATTCCGGCGAGCGCATGGAATTCCAGATGGACAGGAAGTCAAGATATTCTTTGATGGGGAGGAACTTGAATCGGAAACGAAGATTGAAGATACAGAGTTGGAGGATATGGACTCAGTTGAGGTGCATATCAACTGATTCTTCTTGTGGGCTGGCGTTTGTGGGAGGATGTGCTATCAAGATACCCAAGTCTGCTATGGCGCCTTTGGAATATTGGTCATTATTCTGCTAATTTTGAAATGCTTCAATAATGTCTGTTGGATGCTTTCCTTAGCTCTTCTGAGATGCCGTCTGTTTTGCCCCAGGCTCGGAACTAATAAAACGACTCTTACCAGATCTAGTCTCCTTAACTACATCCAGTGCTGCCCAAGTTGCAACGAGTGTCGATAAAAGAATGAACAGTAAAAACAATCGAAGACATGAATTGATAGCCTCTGCTGCATGTTCTTTTTTCTTGACCCCATACGCAGACTGGCGTACAAGTCCATTGACGACTTACTTGAAAAATGATTAATCAGAAGATCGCCAATTCAAAAGGGATGATAGCCCTTATCAATCCGCTTAAATTTTACGATAAGAAATTCAGATTCTACAATAGGGTGCAATAAGTCTACACACCGCCAAGGCCGCTACTAAGCCGCTTACCATATGGGGAGGTACCTCAGTATTGTTGATATCGCTGCTTTTGCAAATAGACAACCCAGATTTAATATTTTGTATACTGCCCTTCTATATAACTTACATATTTTCAACTCTATAATGCTTCTATGACTCCTGCGACTTTTGAAGGACTAAATTAAGGTGCTTATAAGGCATAGCATCCTATTAGCAAAGGACTTTTATATAAATTAGCTACTATAATGCATTATAGAGCCTAAGAAATACGCAAGGCAAAAGGGTAGTATATAAAATGTTTGGAAAATCCAGTTTGTTTATTTTTAAAAGCAGCAGTATCAACAATACTAAGGTACTTCCCCATATGGTAAGTGGCTCAGTAGCAGCCTTGGCAGTGTTTAGACTTATTGCACCCTACTGTATATCCATGCCGCCCGCCGTCTGGTACCTACAGTACATTAGTGAAGGCCTTGATTTGGTACTTTACCCACTCTATCTTGCAGCCGGCTGTGAAACCAGTTCCTACCCAAAGCTTTATTGTAATATTTAAATGTCTGACGAACACGCTTCATCGCCGCCACGGCATATAAACATCGCTCGACCAAGAGGCTTCTTGCCGCTGAGTTCTGAAGATGGAGCAAACCTAATGGCTCTTCATGGGCAAGGGGCTCTCGTGAACCTCATCAAGTCCCGCTCTAGCCAATCTCTTGCGACGACGCACCGAAGACTTTCCTCTGTACGTCGTAACAGAGAACTGGACGAAGATGAAGAAGCCGGCGAAAGACACTCGCGGGAGTTCGACGACGGCGAGGACTTTATGAGCATGGACGAGCGACGCTTGAGTCTCATACTCAATGGGCCCCAGATGCGTTCCCAGCGGTTGATAGGCAAAAGCAATCCCAGATACAAATGGGGTGAGTGACCTTGAGAGCTATGCTGAACCTTGTATGGGGAGTACCAGTTAGCGCAATGGGAGACTGTGTTTCAATTTCAAAATCTGACATCGAATTGTAACAGAGAGGTATTGGAAAACGGAAGACCAATTGCAGCAGATGCAGAAGCCCATGTAAGTGGCGCGAAGAGCATTGTGCCTGCAAACGTGATTGACCACATTCTCAATAGACGCCAGTATTATGAACGGACCAACAGCCTGGTGCAGCAGTACATCTACATCGACCGTCTCCTTGACTCCTCCCTCCCTCATGATCTCCTCAATGAATACAATCATACGCCTGGTAGCGAGCATCAGAGTCTTGCAGCCTTGCGCGACCTCGAGGTTCCCCCCACAATCTCAGAAGAGTCTTCCACACTGGAAGCAGAGGATGATGATATGATTGCTGTAAACGGCACGCTTTCGAAGAAAGTCAAAAGGACACCTAGGGACTTATACAAAGTTCCTAGCGAGGTCTCGCCGCTTCTCGGGCAACAAGACGAAGATGAGGATGACTGGGATGGACCAAAGCCAGAAATACCTGGAATGGAAGATGACAGTGTCGAAAGCGGCGATAGGATCGTTCAAGTGGCTATCTATATCAATCTGGCTGCCAATGCAGTCCTCCTTGTTGGAAAGATTGCTGTTATAGTCCTCACGAGCTCTCTATCTGTGCTTGCTTCGCTCGTCGATGCTGCCCTTGACTTCCTGAGTACGGCGATTGTGTGGACTACCACGAGGTTGATCGAAGTTCAGGATCAGTATCAGGTCAGTGTAACGCGCTCCCAGCTCTTCACTTTGAGCTGTCGGGAGTCGAGCCTTTTATGTCATATAAACTGATGAGACATCCTAAGAAACCCTGCTGATTTGCTATTTAGTACCCAATAGGTAGGAGGCGTCTCGAGCCTATCGGTGTTTTGGTCTTCTCCATAATCATGGTGACTTCGTTCTTCCAAGTCGCACTGGAATGTCTAAGTAGACTCAACTCTGGAGATCACTCGATCATCGAACTTACTCTCCCGGCTATCATCATCATGTCTAGCACAGTCGTCATCAAGTTTTTTTGCTGGCTCTATTGCCGCCTGATCAAGAATTCAAGCGTGCAAGCTTTAGCACAAGACGCGATGACGGATATAATCTTCAATATTTTCAGTATCATATTCCCTCTCGGTAAGCAACTATCTCACTTGGCGGGTTCCATGTATACTTGGGCTGATAGTATGCCAGTTGGCTTCTACGCTCAACTCTGGTGGCTGGATGCTCTAGGAGGTCTCCTTCTATCTCTCTATGTCATTTTCAACTGGGCCGGAACTTCTGCAGGCCATATCCGCAACCTTTCTGGCGCAGCTGCAACAGCAGACGAGCGAAACGTTCTCCTCTACCTGACGATGCGGTTCGCCAAGACGATCAAGCAGATCCAGGGGCTTCAGGCATATCACGCTGGAGACAAGCTGAATGTCGAAGTTGATATCGTCCTCGATGAGAATATGAGTCTAAGGGACAGTCATGATTTGGGAGAATCGCTGCAGTATGTTTATGACTTCAGCTTCCCTCGTCGTCTCGATTTGGATTATTGTGTGAAATGATGCACTGCTAATTGTGACGAAGGTATGTTCTGGAGTCAGTCCCTACCGTTGACCGGGCTTTCGTCCACCAGGACTACGCGTCCTGGAATCTCCCAACACATATGCAGCAACAGGGAGAGTAGTAGCGAGACACGGCATCAGCCTTGCAGGCTGGTTCCGGGTGAGGACTCAACGTCAGCTGTAAATTAAAATGGTGCGAGGGTAAAAAAAAACAAGGACTGGATATCATGAACGTAGGCGTTGAAGGATGTTCGAGTGAATTGTTGCGTCTTTTCCCTTTGGCAGTTTATCCATTCCCTAGTTACCCTTTGTAGAAATTGTACCCTAAACGGTTGAAAGAATCAGTATGTTTGTATTTAGATTTAACCCCTACCAGCCGAGTCATCAAAAGTATGTTGAGAAGAGCATACGAAGGATAACGTCCAAATTCATTCCCGACGTCCAGCCTGATTCAATTCCATTCAATCCAATTTGAATATCGCCATATTTCAGCTGTCTGTGTTCAAACACATGCAATTTCCGCAGGATTAGTAAGAAGAAGCGCCTCACAGCGACATTTTCTATTTCGCACCTTCAAGGCCGAGGTGGCCGGGCGGCCCAAGATCTGCACCTCGACGACTCGCGGCCCCACAGACCTCGCCCGCATTCCAGAGCGGGCGAATGGGGTGTCGCTGCTTATCCATGTGGTGTGCTGAGTATGTTGGTTTGATTTATAGCTTGTTGATGAGTTTGTTGATTTGCTAGTTTGTTTGTTTACTAGTTTCCTTGCTGCCGTTTCGACTCATGATTTAAAGCGTAGCGCCAGATGCGAGATGCTGACTAGGTAGAGGACTTGCCAGTCTCCCGTGGAGGTTCTTGACCTGGTATTTTGGAACTGAGTGCATCTTGCGGTGTGATTGAAGTTGCTTGGATTCGATGAGGATATCTCGCTCTTGCGTCCAACTTCTGCGAGGCTGGAAAAGATGGTCTGTTAATTTAAATCTTCCAGGGTTCCGGGTGAGGGTGGGGAGAAGGTGTGGTACAGTTGGGGGGGGGGGGGGGGAGGTCCTTGAAGGGAAAAAATCGTCTGTCATGACTTGATCAGCCAGATAGGGGTCCTATGTTCCCATAACAGGAGTTTTCAATGCACTCTCCTCTATCGTAAACTTCCACTTTAAATCTAAATTACTTCCTAGTGCAGTACCAGAGTCGATTTTGCTTTAGGCTTACTATTTTTTTTTTTTACTGCGGGGGATTTTCCAAGAGCTTAATCTCCCCAGAGAGATCCTAATTCCGGTTTCTAAACTTGAATTACTAACCTTAATCTACGCGTCCAGAAATTCAGATCTTGCACAGTATTACCTTGTCATAGAAAGTAGCTCATTGGAATATTTCATTGTCGCTGAACATTCAGTGTTGCGTTGTCGCCGAACCTCAGGACGCCAGTCAAACCCACTCACAGAATTCAACGCCTCCGAGCATGGCGTGCATGGCGTGCATGGCGTGCATGGACGTTTCGAAAGCGCAGTTAATTTACAGATACGACTCCACGCAGCTCCTGTTTGGTGATGCGAAGTCATGGAAAAAGATATGTCTCCGGTAGAGTAAAGATGGTAAAGCACACTGACAAAACAGGATTGCAATAGACTGCTTGATAGGGTCACGATACTACTGCAGTAGTATGGCTCAGCTCGGTATTCATGCGAGGCCCCCTGAGTTTGGTCCAACGAAAAACCGTACGGGTAGGTAATCATTATTGATCGATCCCTGGACATGGAAGAGGAGTCAACAGAAAAGGGACGCGAGATGCGGACGGAAGATCAGGCACGAATCGTATCAAGTAGTCGAGAGGGAGGAAAGAATCTTTCTTTCAAGGACGTGGAAACCTTGATCCTCGGTTCCAGTTTGACGAAGAAATAACAAGCCTCGATTTCCTAAGCTCTAACCAGATGGCTGTCCGGCTTGAGATGACAGGGAGACGGTGAGGCGGTCGTGTTGGGAGAATGACGAACAAAACAGATGGACACTCCGATCATTGTCTTGGAAATGATCGCAGAGCGAATCGCGTAAACCGTGCTGCGGTTCAGAGATAATAATAGTAGATGGCTAGGTTTTCTATCCTTTTCTGGAACCTGAGAGTTTTAGCACGAACTATAAACTCCGTACTTTTTCCAGAGCCGTCCGTGGCTTCAGCAAGCCAATTGCTGTACCGAGGCCAGAGCGTTGAAATCCTTTGCCTGCTTTCAACACCACTGACTGTGAGCGCGAGGCATCAACAGATCGTCAACCGGGTATTGAGCATGGAGGTTTATCTCGACCGTGAAAATACTTTGTAAATTGCCAGCCGTGGTCTTGGCCCGGTTGATACAAGTATGAATGCCTGCCACCGGCGTCGAAGCGGGTCCAGGTCCAGGGTTCAGGGACAGCGACCTCAAACCAGTCTAGAGTGCTCTCCGTAGAGTACAGCGAAAATGACCGGTTCCAGGGGCTGATCGGCTGTCTGATTTCGATACGGCCATATCATCCAACCTCATCGGCGACGCAAGCAACTGCTGCATCGCCATCGCCCGTCGCCCTCATTACTTTGTTGGTGTTTTTTGCTCGCCGGGTCTGCTGCTGCTGTGGTGAGTATTGTCCTGTCCTGTTCGTCTCTTCTTTTTTATTGTTTATTTCGCCCGACCAGGATTCCGGCCTCAGGACTCGATACCACGACATCAACAACAAAAGCCTCAGCCTCTCCGAATCGCCTCGCCAACCTTGTCGGTCAACCAACGACAGCAATGGGACCGGAGTGAAGGTTCAGCGACCCTCTGCTACTCTCTGAGATCATTATCACCACCTAACAATCTCTATCGCTCTTCAACACGACCTAATCCATCCCTTACGTCGAGGCCAAGTGATGAAGCATAGCGTTCTGCAACCCGACACGATCAGTTCCATTCAATCGACCCCGCCAGTCCACCAGCTCCAGGCATCGGATAACTGCATGAGTTTGGTCATCGTCGCTAACTCCTACCTTCCAGTTCTCCAGCAGCAAATATTTTCTCTCGTTACAAGGCTCTTTTGATGGCCATTTGTCGAATTTGTCGAATTCTGTTCTATTTTCTTCCGAGCACCACATATTTCACCTTTCACTTGTTTACTCAGGTCACCTTCACGAATCTTTTGTTAGTCGAAACATAATATCAGTCGTTTTCCCAATACTGGACAACCTGCTTGACGTTCGAAGTCGGGAACGATATTTTGTCGTTTTCGATTATAATATACTATATGCCGAAGTTTCCAAAAGGATTCGGGCGGCGAAAATCGGCCGCGAAAGAACTCGATGACGTGGGGGGAGCAGTGGCAGAACCTTCATTCAAAGTTTTCGAGCGAGAGGACAGCACTAGCAAACCCCTCGAGAGCAGAAGGAAATTCGTGAAGTCTGCAACGATACCGAAGACCTCGTTGATGACGGACGAAGACAACATGTTTGAGAATATCTACAATCGGTAAGCAACCGCAGAGAGTAAACAGAGAGTGGCACAATTTTCCAGGGACAGATGGAGAGATCATGCGGTCACTGACAGCCATGAAGGGATAGTGGTGCCTCCAACGCGAACACTTTTTCGACGACTGACAACTCGTCACGGCTGAGCGCGGCATCTACAGCTCCATCGTCGACAGATATGCCTAGGCGTGATGAATGGAAAACGCCTCACGATAGACCATTCAGTGATATTCCTATGCCCCCAGTACCGAAGTCATCTTCAGCATTCTCTTTGAAAAATGCAGGCCGCAGTCTATCATGGGGACGGCACAGTAAAGGAACTCAGCCTCCTATTGCTAAAACCACTCCTCCGGAGTCTCCGGTTCTCGAAGACGATCATTCAACGAGCAGACAGCGAGCAGTTACAGCTTCCAGCTACGCCAGCACAGCAACACCACCGAAACTGGATGAGAAGGACCTAGGACTGAGTCTGGGGGGCGACTTCTCTGATATGTTTGGCGGATTTGGTAAGCGTAAGAGTGTAGTTATGGATGCCGAGACCAGAACAGCCATTGCAAGGAGCCCTGTATGTCTACTGATCCACATCCAATTTCCACAATTTCCGATTCTGACTTTTGAATAGGAGACAGCACCCCCAGGACCTGCCACCCGATCACTAACAGCAAGCCGCCTCAATCAACCATCTCCCTTGAGTATTGATTACAACAAGAAGATCGAGCCATCGCCATACTCGTGGAGTAGCCAAAATTCCCATGATGGTTTGATGTCTAGCTCTACTACTGCACTCGCATCTCGTAACACCTCACCTCCAGTTCCACAGCACAGCACACTGCGGACCTACGACAGTTCACCTCCACAAGCCCGACCACAAAGAACGGGAGGGCCTACCAACAGCGGATTACGAAGGAGCAGTGCCGTAATGGAACCACATAAAAGGCAATCCACTTTGGATTACGGAGATGCACTCGATGAAGACGCCCGACTCCTGCGGGAATCACTCAGTGCAAGCCGGCGCATGAACGACACCGGCCACGATTCCATGATCCGCGACAGCTGGGCTCTCCCCTCAACAGCATCCTACAAGGTGGATGATGCGACGCTGTCAACTTGGCCCACAGCATCGGAGGCAACTCCCAGAGCGAAGAAGCCTGTAGCTAAGGAATCTGACGACAATCTGTTCGATGTCAACATTGCGGCTTCAGCAGACCTCGCCGAACGATTTCACGAGAAGTCTGAATCGCCGCCCGCAACACATACTGCCCCACAGAACAAGGTTATGACTCCGGCTCAGTTTGAACGGTACAAGCAAGATCAGGAGCGCCTTGGGAGCTATGGAGGACATTCCAAGGAGGATGAAGACGAAGAGGAGCCATATGATGACGACGAAGATGAGGCTGAAAAGAACAAACAACTCGCAAAGCAGCGCCGCAAACAGGAGGCCCATATGTCAGTGTATCGGCAACAAATGATGAAGGTTACTGGTGAAGCAATCCCCCCTGCTCGTCCCAACGTCTACGCAACGCAAAGCAGCCCGAACCTAGGTCTTCCCGGAGCCGAGGATGCCGAGGAGGACGAGGAGGTTCCATTAGCTATTTTACAAGCACATGGATTTCCGAGCAAGGGAAAACAGCAGGTGCGAAGTATGGGGTCCAATCCCAATATGCGATCTTCAGCTCAGATGATCGCTGGCGGTGTTGTAGGTGCAGATAGCCGACTCCCAGTATTTGCCAGACACCTGCCGCAAGATCCGTATCTAGGTGCGGGTCTCGTGAACCCTATGCACCGAGAGTCTTTGGCCCTTGGTGGTGGGGCTGGGTCTGTAAGCGGAACCGCCCCCCGAGGCCAACCGGGAGGTTTGGTTGGAGTTATAGCAAACGAGGAGAGGTCGCGAGCAATGAGACGAGGAAGTCCGAACCCACAAGGTGACTTCGGCTCTGCCATGGGCGGTGGTTTCAGTCCCGCGATGGGGATGCAACCACAGGCATTTGGCAGCAGCAACGGAATGGGTCAGGGAGCGCCGATGGGCTCGATGAATACCATGATGTTGACCCCAGGAGATCAGGCACAGATACAGATGTCGCAACAGATGCAGCAGTTTATGCAGATGCAGATGCAATTCATGCAGATAATGACTGCGGGCGGGCAAGCACCGCCTGGCCAGATGCAATCCTCGGGAGAACTTCCTCGACCAGGCAGTGCCCAACAGCTCCGGCCGGGGAGCTCCCATCCGCAAACGGGATCCCAGCACCAAAGGGCGATGACCATGTTAGATCCCAATGCAGTTCCGTGGATGCAGAATGGTAGCCAGTACGCACATTCACAAGGAGGCGGCTACGCGCCATCAATCGCTCCCTCGGAACGAAGTAACGTTGGCCTCCCCGGCCGATACAGACCAGTTTCCCAGACGCCTCCTCAGGTTCAACACAATCACACCAGAGCGTCTACTATGTCGGGTGCAATAAATGGATGGGGAGACAAGAGCGGAGCCAACTTCAAGACCATCAAGAAATCCGGCAATGTCTCGGACGAAGATGACGAGGAGGGATGGGAGGAGATGGCGAAGAAGCGGCAGCAAAAGAAGTCTCTTTGGAGGACTAAAAAGGACAAGGATACCAATGGCCTGAAAGACCTCATGGGATACGCACAGTAATACGAAGGGTGATAGATGAGAGGCAAAAAATTCTGTTATATATCGCATTGGCATACGGGCGTTGTGAAAAATTTGGATTCGAACCTTCTGGGTTAGCATTTTACCTTGCACTACACGATGTGATGCAATGTATCATGGAAATATGTACAATATAATTTGAGACATGGCCGGCCACCTGAGTATGCCACCCAGACTTGGTTTTTATTCTTTTCAGTCTACCTGGACCATGTGCTGCTTCCTTTGAAACCCAAGACACCAGAACCCAACACAAATCAAGCGAACTTGCCCGCCGCCCATTCTCTCCTCTTAACGCCCAGCTCCACAGCCGCGAGCCCCCAGTCTTCTCCATGATTATGACTCCCACCACTCACGCCTGCCCTAGCCTTGGCCTGCTCCTCATTCAGGACTGTGAGCAGGCCAAAGACTAGCGGGACACCGGTATCGAGCTGGACGCGCATTAGGCCGTGGGATACAGACTCGGCGATATACTCGAAGTGCATAGTTTCGCCCTTGATCAGGACGCCGATAGCGATGATAGCATCGAAGGGTCCCGTGGACGCTGTGGACTGGCCCTTGGGGTCGAGGGAGAGTGAGGTCAGGTCGGTGGTGCTGCTGCTGAGGAGATCGCCGGCGCCGAGGGAGGAGGAGGTCGTGCTTTGGATTTGGGAGGCGGAGAAGAGTCTGGCGGGTGGTTCGTTTGCATCAGCATGGACATCTTAGGTACGTACGGAGAGCTACGTATACTGCTGCGTCTAGGGAGGGGATTCAGGATACGATCTAGGCAACGGGAGGGGGGTGGGCAAAAGGAAGGCTTGCCATACTTCGAGCACGCGATAGGCAGTTCCCACGACCCGGGCACGGATTGCACGACGATGTTCGATTCCTTGACGCCAGAAGCCAGCAGCTTGGCTCTGGTCCCTGCCAGCAGGGGCTCGATGATCGCTGTGCGGGGTCTGGTCAGTCTTCCATGGTTTGTTCTTTGTCTCTGTGGGCTGCGGTTTTCAGGCTAGGAAGATACATTCATATACATATATAGTTATGCATGTATGGGTGGTAGGGATGTGTCTGTGTAGATGTGTAAATGTATGGATAGCGGGGTCGACAGACTTGTATTCCAGCGCGCATGGACGATGCCAATGCGTAGGGCGCTGCCGTCATGCTGCTGAGCTTCGCCGGGGCCTTTGAGAGATGTCATTTGTGTCGCGTTATATTGCCCTGCCGGATACGCTTCGTAGTTAGAAGAATAGACGAAACGCACGGGAACGGCGCGTAGGTAGAGAGCTATGAGGGATAGTAGAAGAAGTACAAAAGTCTCGCTAGTGCGAACGTGACTCGAATGCCGGCCGCAGCCCCGATCTCTATCCTCCGACCTACCAATGTTACCCTCCCTCTCCAGGAAAAAAAAACTCCGTCCTTGAAGTTGTCGATGAAGCTTTACTATTTTCCGGATTTTTAAAATTATCTCTTGACGAATCATACGCTTTCAATGATGGTTGTAGTGCTTTGGAAGTCCTTTTGCCTTCGTATAGCGATGATGAGAAACTTGGAGTACGTAAGATGCTATTATATAGCATGCAATATTCGTTGGTTACTCTGCTCAGATAAAATTGCACCGGGCAGAACACGGCGGGGATTTAACTTCGCCTGTGATTGCCTGGCGCTGAAGTTGACTGTCTGGCTTCCTGTCTGGCTTGCATTGCCATGTTGGCACCACCTAAGGGACACCGACAGATACTCGCTGAAGAGAAACCATTGATTCCTCCGTCCTCGGTTTCTCGTGTGCGACTCTATCCTTTCCAACGATCGCCGGTCGCGTTGAGATATAGAACAGTCACGAAAGGTACGAATGGGCTGTGGCTCTGCAGATATAACTGTGGATGAAGATCTATAAAGTCCGTCGAGCCCGTCCGCTCCGTGTTCCTTTCTTTCTCGCCTCTTCCTTGACCCGTTTCTCAATGGCTTTCTCGGGAGACTTTCGTCGCTGCCGCAACAACTTGCTCTAAGTCCGCACCCGCTTGGATTTAATACTTCTTATCCTCTCTAAGCATGTTACTTTCAAGTCTATTTTACCATCAATCTCTAGGAGCTTCTTTATAGGCATCGACCCTAGAATTTTTTTTGTTACGTGTCAAGTTATCGATACAATATCTGGCTCAGATGCGGTAATAAATATACATTTGAATACTTCGAGAAATAATTTTAGTAGCGGCCCTTAATCTTTCGAGGGATAAGTAGCTATTAATGTGTATGGAGTTGGATAGTTTGCCTTCTTCTAGTGGCAGAATTAAGCGAGAAATTGTTTACTTCTAAATTTCAAAGGTAGGATGGTTAATGTGAATGGATCTATTCTCACTTTTTCACAAGTCATGCTATTCTAATATATGATATACTCAGGATTCTGTACCAAGACCGAGTATCGACTCCCACATCGTACACAGAAGGTATGGTGAAAGCGGATTATGTCGGAAGCGGTGTTCCGACTTTTGTTTTACATGGAACTGGGAAAGGGACTTGGGCGAAAATTTTGAACAAGCAGTCAGCATGCACAAAGTTTAAGCACTGATATGGGTAAACTAGTAGGTAACGATACAATTCGGTAATCATGCAATCTAGTAGTTCTGCTGCGTGGTGTGGATAAAGAAACGCCATGCAATGAAGGTTAGCTGTCTCGATGCACCAATTCGTCCCCAAAAACCATGCATTTGGCTCCCCTTTCAATGAAATTAAGTACAAAAAGAGACACACACCGTTGAGACCAATCTGATCCCATCAAAAGCTCCGCATAATGAATCGCTGGAAACTAAGTGATACCGAAACCACCTATTAATTTTCCAACGCCGAGAACTATGCAACAGAGAAAGTCTAGTATCCATGGCCGTGAAATCCTCCGTTCCCATTCCCGTTTCCTCGTCCTTGGAGTCTTTGCTTGGGAGGGAAGTACTGCTGCTGTGTAGGTGGTTGTAATGGTGACTGTCTACCTTGTTCCGGTACGGCGTAGACGAAGGCTGGAGTAGATGCTCTCCAGCCGCCGCCTGGAGCAAAGACACTCGCGGCCGGCGAGTTCCAGGATTGCCTTTGGTGCTGCCCGAGGGGTTGAAATTGTTGCGGAAGCTGTCCCATATGGTGGTATTGCTGAGGGGCACGGTACTGTGGTGCAAATTGGTCCTGATAAAGTTGCTGTTCATAGAGGGCTTGTTGTTGCCGTTGAGTGATGGCATTCTGAACAGCCGTGCTGTTCAAGCCTTGCTTCATTTGCTGCTTCTCCCTTTCTCTAGCATCGATGGCTGCGACGAGACCGCTTTGCGTGGGTTGCCGATTGTTGTTATTGGCCATGTTAATCAAAGGGGTACCGGTCATTTTTGCTATCTTTTCTTGCTCCCGTGCAGATAACGATGACGTTAAATCACCAGTGCGAGACGAGCCAAGCACAACATTTGCACCAAGCGAGCTTGGTCTCTGAAGCAGATCAGTGGAGCTATTTCGCGAATGGTGACCCATGTAGTCGCTAGCACGATGGACAAGCGGAGGTGTCGGTGTATTCGCGCGGAGAGTATTGCTCGACGGTTGGCGCTGATGTGCGTACAGAGGAGTTGCAGGCAGCATTGACGCTCGTTGCTGAACAAATTGCTCTGCAGTTATTGAATGCCGTTTCCCGGCGTTTCCCCCTGCAGCTATACCGGGTTGCCATGCTACGGTTCTACTTTCCAGAGAACGGTTTCTGTGATGTTCATTCTCGGGTGTAGTAGCCTTGCGAGCTAGTGACTTTCCCGAGCTGTCAGGTCCTTTGGAAAAACTACCCGGGGAGAGGTCGAGGACGGGGCCGGGGCTGGCAGCTCTTCCACCATAAGCCTGTGCTGGACCAGGACTTGGGCTTCTCCCCGAAGCAAGGTTCAGTGTAGGTCCAAAGTCGATATCAATCGGTGAAGTATAGCCGCTTTCGACATCCGCATTACCGACAGTCTTCAATATGCCTGCTCGAGGTTTTTCGATAGACGGCCGCGCAACTGAAGGTGTTGTGCTGGCATAATCTGGAGACATTGTCGACTCACTATCATCGTACACACTGCTGGACATGGTATTGTGACGCGTTGTATCCTCCGACGAGTGTTTAGATTTCTGGTTACCATGCCCTATCATTTCAAACGCTGCTTGATCAAACAAGTGCTGCCCTAAGCTACCTGTACTCGATGGTGTTTCTGCCACCGGTGACTGAGTATTATTGTCCCGTGCAGGGATAGGTTTTCGAACGATACTTGGGTTGGTATGCAGTGTTGGTGGCTGGGTTACATTTCTACACATACAGTCTATTGATTGCTGGTGACTATGGCCGTTTCCAACTGGCACACGGGGGATTGAATGAACTTGCGGTGGTTGGTACGTACGATTTGAGGATGGCTGCTCTTGAGTTGGAAATGAAGGCATTCCTGTGCGAAGATAAACCTGCGAGCCCGAAGGTACAGTTTGAGAAGTGGAAGGGTTTTGTGGAGACAGCTTATTAGTATGCGTATCGAATTTCGTAATATGATAAGGAGAATCATCTTCGAAGGGAAATTGGTGTTTGGACGATGTTACCAGGCCTTCAATCACACCGTCTTCATTAGCATGGAATTCCTTTAGGTCGGCGTCTTTTGGCTGTACCCCTCTATCCCCATTATCCACCGCTTTGACGTTCTGACGTTCTTGGTCTTCACTAGTACTTATGTCATCTCCATGTGGATGGTACCCGGCAGCACCAGCCATCTGCACTAGCGTAGCATTGGACATTCTGCTGTTGGCTTTACGAACATCTGGCGACTGATAAGGTTTTGCTATGGGCAAGGTACCCGGTGGGTGGGAGAACGGTGGTGGGAGTGCCACTGGTTCTGGCGTACTGGAAGCTTGCAGCTCCTGTAGTTCTCGAACCGGGGTAGATCGAGCAACCTGCTCGTCTTCAGAACTGATCCGTTCCGGGGTGGAGCCGATATCAGCTAGGTATCTTTGATTAGCCCCAGATGAAGGGGAGACTCCAAATTCATGTGGGGGAGTAGCAGGCGCAACTTCGTGAGCACCATCGAAACTCGGAGCCGCTGGTTCCTCGTACTGCGGAAAGCCTTGCGTATCTGAAACAGACCTGCTGCGTCCACTCTGCTGCGGCCTGGATGGAGGTACAAGAGCATCTCCACCTGTAGGAGCGGGGTCCGTTCGCGGAGCGCCAAAGGTACCGTCGGTCTGGTCTGCACCCCATGTATTTGATGGGGTAGATCTGACGGATGCACCGTCATCGAAGTGAATGCGAGTGCGGGAAGGACCAAAGCTGTTGCGAATGCTACTCCTGCTGCCGGTGTGTTTGCTGCTGGTGCGAGTGCTGCTTCTCAGTGTTGTCATTCTTTTTCCAGAAAGCTCCTTCATCCTTTTTCTCCACTCCCCCTCTTTCCAATTAGCGCTTCCGGGTTCTAGGATAAGACCAGACACATCGAGGATTTCCAAGTATCCATATCTGCGATGTTTTGGCATCGCAAACATGAGACTTCGGGGATCTGTTGTATCGGCAACTAGTCGTTCAGGGCGTCCATAAAGTGCGAAAGTGTCAAAAACAGGGAACAACCAGCGGAGCATCATCTCAAACCCAGTGACCGCCGGATGTACTTCGGGCATCACGAAGACGAAACCTTCCGTGGTGGAAGGCGGGTTTGAGTGGATGGTTATAGAGCCTTCCACCTTTACCAGTGTTGACGCGTCAATCAAAGGTTTTGATTGCGGATAAATAGCGAACGCGGAGTATGCATCGCTGATGGTTGCAATAGGGCGAATCTTTTTAGTCTTCTTAGTGTCGTAGAATCTGACCTCGCCCTTCAGTACAGGAGGCTTTGATCGATCGTAGGCAGACTTCTTCTTGTTGAGCTGCTTCTGGATTTTCTGTACCTCTTTCTCATCAGGAGGTGTGATGACGCACCAACATCGTCTCCACGGTGTTCCTGCTCCAAACCTAACACGAGCCCAGTCGGCGGTTGGCATTCTGGCACGGTCCATAATGCTATTAATATTGTTCAACGCCTTTCCTTTCCCCGCAATCAGGGCTCCCGTATAGGCTTCTTGTAGTGTGGCATGCTCAAACATTGCAAGTCGAATACCAGCTGTCCATTGAATCAATGAATGATGAGAGCTAAAATGAAGCAGGTATCGATTCTTGCCGGCAGTTGAGATGCTGAGCACATTTTGCAACGGTGGCTCGTTGTCTGCTCGAGTAGGAAGTGCTTCAATCTGGCAGAAGTTAGGGAAATTTTGAAGTTGGGGTGAACCGCATTACCATTTTGATGGAGGCATCCGAGAGATTGATGAATTTCGGCAGCACTTCTCCATCTTGGCCAGCTGAATCTAGTTCTGCAGCGTCCCACAACGACAATACCGTTCCAACAAGCTGAGCGAAGCATTCTGTCCAGGTTCTGTCCGCGTTGGGTCGTCCGTCTGTTTCGATTCAGCATTTTCTCATTCTAGTATCAGTGGTGTACCAACAGGTATTTTGGTCGTCCAGCTTCAAGAAATATCCTTCCTGGTATAACTTATTCGCATGGCTGTTCAAGAATGTGAAGATTGGTTGCAATTCTGGCAGGGTGTCTCGGGTAACATCCATCAATGATGGGTGGTATGTTTGGATCATAGACATCGGTCTGGAACTTGACGATGCGGCGCGCGCACGTTGAGGCCCTCTGGACTGGACAGAATTCTCATCGAAGTTGTATTGACCTCGAGATGCACCAATCTGCGTCTGCGGGGTACTCGTAGTATTCCTTCTACTTCGAGGAGATTCATATCTGGGAGCTTGTTGTTTCGTTTCCGAGGTTATATTAGGACTTGGGCTCCTGTCGGAGTCTCGATTGTTGAAATTAGATATGAACGACAGTACTGCATCGAACTAGTTAGCAATATACACAGGATTTTGATGAAGCTCTCCACCTGTACCTCTTTTTCGGGCCGCCGACATCTTGGTGGAATCTGTGGTACCAAGTAATGGACGTATCGGTGTTATTTTTGTTCAAGGTCCAAATTCCGATACTGCGAGTGTGGATTTTGCTGAATTATTGACATCCGCAGGCGATTGCGGCTTGGCTGAGAGTCCGAATGTACGAAAGGAGACACAAGCCCTCGAGTTTGCTGCCTTGTTCTAGTCCAGAGGAGTTTTTCTCTTCAACTCCAATGAACAAAGGTTGAAGGTGAAGAAGGGGTGAAAGTTGGTCAGCAGGACTGCGATGTTGATTTGAGGGATGATTGGATATTCAATGAAAATGAAAGTTTGATTAGAGTGGCTCTAGATGGGCCAAGAAACGTCATATACGGAGCGTGATAGAATCTGGGTCGGGTCCGGCTAGTGATCCGATGTTGATGTCCAACAAAGAGAAACAATCCGGACTCTGGGAGAGAGCCCGCAACGAGCAAGTTCAAAGATCGGATACAGGTTTAGGTTTTGAGGTTGCAACGAGCGAGAATGATCATGCGATACGATGAGGAAACAAAGCTCGCCATGATCGAACGGCGACTCTCCTGGCTAGGTTGCCCACAAGACCTGATGTAAATCGCGCTTACATAACATAACACGGCTCCAGAGCAGCTGCCGATTGAAATTGCATCCTATTTCAATATTGCTACCGTACTTGTATCCGACCGGCTACTGTACTGCACGAGTAAAGAGTACTTCATCTTCTGGAGGACGCGTCATAAGTACGTGGCGCGTCGTGTCAAACTCGAACTACTGGATCAGAGTGAGGGCTTTGTTCGACAGCACAGAAGACGAAACCTCATCATACCAACCTCAACTCTTTTCACGACTCGAATAACAGTCGACCGACAGCCTTGGGCGCTTAGTGGAGAGATCCGAGGCCAATTACAGTAGTACGAGTACTGCACTTACACTTTACGAGTGCCCAGAGAGTGGCGCATTGGATACAGGGAGGCGCGGACAACGCGGTGCCTGTGAAGTGTCGGTGATGATTGAAGGTGTTGGCATTGACGTTTGTGGTTGATTAGAAATTTGGCGACTTATTTCTGCCGATGATCTGATGAATGCGTATTGCGAAAGGGCTGTTCGATCGTTAATATTGTAAGCTCATGAGCTTATGCTTGTCGAGTGGCGTCGGAGTCAATAACGACGGTCAGGTATTTGAGTTTATTATGACTTGACCAGGGCAGTTGACTCGGGTCCTAGCTTTCAAGAGCCAATGCGCGCGAGGAGCATAGTCCAATACTGGCAGTGGTGTGTAAAGTACGTTCGTGTCTAGTCTACCCAGACTGTCGGATTCTCTGCCGCGACACAGTAGTTGCCTCAGAGTACTTGATCGCGGGCGTACGAAGTAATAAACACCACATGAAAACTCCGAAGTATATCTCAACTTGGTCAACCCACTGTAAATACCCCTGCTACAGAGACTAATGTAGTGATTATGACGCCTGCGACGAAGTAACACAGCAGCCCTCGATAGGCATCCTGGATGCTAAATCTTCATGATGCAGTCATTACAGAGACAGGTTGATCTTCCGAACCGAGGATACTTGAAACTGCAGTAAAGTCTTGTATGTAGCTTGTGAGGTTGGCAAACAAGCTATTGAAAAAGGTGCGGCTGTCTATTATTATATCTGGGAGCAGCCAGCACTAATTTTCAACGTAGATCGACCTGTTTTTGTCTGAGCCATTCATTCGTTCCATTCGGTACGGTACGAAAGTCTGTGTTGCGTCTTTTCATTCAATTTTCCCCCGCGCCAAGCCAAATCTGATCACCCCAAGTGTCCGCGGAGCCGCGTCTCAAACTTGTTGGGGCTGCAGACAAAATAATGCTTACGAACTGCTTCTCCGCTGCGCTTCCTACGCCCAAAACATATTTACGACGCTGGAATGAAGAGGTCGGCAGTCCGAACATCTCTTGCGCGAGCCATAAATCCTCAGCCAAGCCGATCTCTCATCAGAAGTTCTTCACGATGCCGGCCAGAGCTGGCAGCGTCCGCGACGTCGGCCAGTGCTGACCTCACTGCGCTGAGCAATGAATCTCCGCCATTCAGATTCGAAACCGGGTTCGCCCTGTTTGCAAAGAGGGCGCCGCGACCGTTTCCGCCACCGTTCCTCTCCCCGCCATCGGGCTCCTTTTCGGATCCACTCAGTACTCATGATAGAAGTCGAGACAGACGCCCACTTGTCAACGGGGAGAGAATTCGAGGTTATAGCAATGGGGATGATGCAGTATATGCCAGCGATCAGTTCATTGCGGCCAACGATGGAGTGGGTGCTTGGTCTACAAGGCCTGGTGGGCATGCTGGGTGCGGATAACAAGCTTTCCTTGATTGTTTTGTGTTAACACTGAACAGTCTTTGGGCACGGTTAATGCTACATTTCTGGGCCGTAGAAACAGAAGCAGATATCAATCGAAGACGTCCTCGCGGACAAAGTTTCACGCCCACCCCAGTTGAATACCTGCAAAAGGCCTACGAGCAAACAATAGAAGCAACATCCACCCCGAACCATTGGCAAGGAACAACTACAACATCTGGGGCGCAATTACACTACCAAAGGCCTAGTCTGGACCCCAGTGTACCTGCTAAGCCGGTTCTATATGTCACAAACCTTGGCGACTCCCAGATTTTAGTTATTCGACCCCGAAACTCAGAGAAGATATATAAAACTACCGAACAATGGCATTGGTTCGATTGCCCCAGACAGCTAGGAACAAATAGTCCGGACACACCTCGAAACAACGCGATTACCGATAAGGTTGAGATAGAAGAGAATGATGTGGTGCTCGCCATGTCTGACGGAGTTATTGACAATTTATGGGAGCACGAAATCATCCAGACTGTGGTGGATAGTATACGAAAGTGGGAGACGGGTAAGGCTGGGAGAAGCTCCGGAGACAGAAAAGATGGAGCTGGTGGAGGAATGAATTTTGTGGCGGAAGAGTTGGTGAAGGCTGCAAAAGTCATCGCAACGGATCCATTTGCCGAAAGTCCTTTTATGGAACATGCGGTGGAGGAAGGCCTGGCAATGGAAGGAGGTGAGGAGTTCACTTCCATAACATCAAGGCTTGGCTAACACCTTCTAGGGAAGCTTGATGATATCAGTGTTGTTGCAGCTCTGTGCAGGCGGAACAAGGGTTGAGGTCGGTTAACAGCGGAAGGAAAATACATGGACTAAGCGATGCCTCGTATAAGTCTTCGATTATACCTTTTAGGAGACGAAGTGGCTGCCCATCATGGACGAGACAGTGTAAAACTGGACGCATAAGAAAGCGTACTGGTAGACCTGCAAGTCAATGAATAATACCCCGACCCGTGTCAGGATGGAAGGACGTGAGGTGTGTGCTTAATTCGGTGTCACATCCGAAGGAGAATTTAAAAATACAACCTTCTTTTGATGAGCATGTACCTACGAGATAGCAGTGCGGATTTCTAAGTGCTGGCATACCTCTGTCCATGCTTCTGGAAAATGCTACATATGGTATTTCCATGATATACTGCACATGCTCGAATCGCTAGCAATTGCCATGGCACATACAGAATATGATATCATCCCAACCCCGCCGCTTTCAGCCTCGTCTCACGCTTATCTTATCTTAGCGCCAACTGTATTTCAGAATTTCGAGAAAATACCTGCCCAAGTAACCGGGTGCGGTCGCAGAATCGCTCTTCCACCCAAAATGTACACAGCGCATTCAAAATGAGAGGCAGGCGATCCAAACAATACCGCAAGCTAATGCAGCAGTATGGGCTGAGCTACGGCTTCCGCGAACCCTACCAAGTCCTCCGTACGTCTCAATGCCCCCTCGACCTACATCCGCACTCACATAACTAAACCTGTTTCCCAGTCGATGCCGATATAATCAAAGATGCAGATAGGTTCAAGATGGATCTCGTAGGAGGGCTAGAGCGCACGCTTCACGGAGAAGTGAAGCCTAGTAAGTTGTACCAACAGCTGGACCGCGAAGTTCAGGACAGATGAAAACAAGAGAGCAAAAAACTGACATCAAGCCAACAAAAGTGATCACACAATGCTCGATGCGCCATCTCTACGCCAGCGTTAGCGAGCCGGGCGTCTCGTATCTCATCGACAAAGCCAAGACGTACGAGCGCCGGCGGTGCGGCCACCACCCCGAGGACTTCCCCGAGCCGCTCAGCACGCATGAGTGCCTAGTGTCGGTGGTAGACCCCAAGGGCAGTAAGACAAATAGAAACCGGTACGTGGTCGCTAGCCAGGATGTGGAGGTACGCAGGGAAATGAGAAATGTGCTCGGCGTGCCGCTGGTGTATATCAATCGTAGCGTGATGATCATGGAGCCGATGGCGGAGAGTAGCACAGACAACAGGGAAAGGGAGGAGAGAGGCAAGTTTAGGGATGGATTGCGGAGGGGAAGTGGCGCGCTGAAGAGGAAGAGGGATGGGGAGAGTAGGGATGAGGGAGAGAAGATGGATAGGGAGGAGCCGACGAAAAAGAAGAAGAGGAAAGGGCCCAAGGAACCAAATCCATTGTCTATGCCTAGATCGAAGAAGAAGGCACTTGAGGAACTTAAGTCAAAATGTGAGACGAGGGAGAAAGAGGTTGTTACATCGAACCCAGAGCAAGTGGAGGGAAGCAAGCGAAAACGGAAGAGAAAACCGAAGGCTGGTACTGGTGATGGGGTGGAATCGCCGTCCCAGTAGGGGCAGCGGGAGATGGAAGATAATTAGAGTATGGGATGGCGTTGTCTGAGTTAAGGCAGTACTGTATCATTTTGGTAGCGGTCTGGGAACACCATATGGATCAGCATTGCAATGTTTCCTGCCCTCTATGGTTAATCACAAAATTTCACTTCATGAGTGGTGTATTAAATGATATTTAAACTTGAATTGAATGAGCGTTTAGTATTGACTTTGAATCAGTATCTTACACATCATTGTGGAAAAATTTTAGTGCGTCATCACTGGTACAAAAAAGGACGGTTACAAAAGTGAAGTCTTGAGATACTGCTCCTTTATCCTGCGGCAAGCGTGCCTCTGCACCCTTCACCCCCAACCAAACAAAGGAGTAACACAAATGCTAGATGTATAGCAAGACTGGAGCAGGATTTCTACAACGAATCGCATGTAACTGCAAATATGATGAAAGTAAAGGTCCTTTTTCTCCAAATTACCCTTGTGCCGGCCCTCCTCCC
Source organism: Diplocarpon rosae (assembly GCA_032760415.1). Classification (NCBI taxonomy): domain Eukaryota; kingdom Fungi; phylum Ascomycota; class Leotiomycetes; order Helotiales; family Drepanopezizaceae; genus Diplocarpon; species Diplocarpon rosae. The sequence goes on from JAUBYV010000005.1 coordinate 463,710, forward strand.
TATCATGCTTGATAGCCACCTAATTCAGTAACAACCAGGCAGGAACTGAGATCCTTCATGAGTAACTAGGGTCTTGCGTAAAATACCTACGCTGTTTGCTGGTGTGTATGGCGGTACCGATTGGGAAGCTGTGCGTGTCACTGGCGGAGGTAGATTTGGACTAATGTGCTGTGTAATGCTACACAAACATGGAATGCTTCACATGAAATCATCACTGTTGAGTGTCAGTATACTCCTTAGCATGTGTGCAGTCATCAAACTCACTCTCCGAAGTCATCATCATAAGCTTGTGTATCAGCTATGGCAGACACATTTCTATTGGCGACCAATGCAACCTTTGTCTTCTGAGCCTTGCTCTTCTTACCACCCTTCTCAGCGATCTTCTCCTCTTTCATCTTCTCGTTGCCCAAAGCAGTCAAGGTACTAGCAATCTTCTTGATCTGGTCACTAGGGAGGTCCTTGGCGAGCTGCTTGGTGAACTCCTGCAGGAAAATGACATATTGAGCCTTCTTAGCATTGTTGGAGATAACAGGAACGAGGGTGTCTCGAAGTTTTTCGAATTGTAGCTTGGTCTTGGGGTCGAAAAGGGGGAGGGTAGTAAGATCTACGGTTGCAGTCGGATCCTTCGAGTCGACTTGGACAGCGTTGGCAGCAGTAGTGACTTTGCGGGAATTGCTGATGCCAATGTTACCGAACAGATCCTCAGCGTGCTTCAGGTCTGATTCTTGCTCAGTCCGTCTGAGTCGTTCACGTCGCGAGGCTTCGTCCTCCTCGCTGCTTTCCTCATCACTCTCCTCCGCGAGTCTTCGTGCCTTCTCTGCCTGCTTCTCTGCGATACGCTGAGCCTTGCTCTTCTTGTTGGCAGCTGCCTCGGCATCTGCCACAGCCTTCCGCTGAGCTGCGGCCTTTGCCTTCTCACGCTCAACCTCAGAATCTTCGGCCGCGTCCCAACTTTCTAGGACATCGCTATCATCCTCCTCATCGTCAAACTTTCTTCGGGTTATCGCGGCTGCGGTTGGTGGCGATGAGGGAGGCGTCGAGCTGTCATCTTCTTCATCTGCTCAGGTGAATGGCGGTCAGTCAAATTTCATTATCACGTTGGTAACACCCTGGAAGATTGATCTGATATTGAGGCCGTATATCAGGTTGTGGAGGGATCTCGCGTTTTCATCGCAAAATGACGCGTGAATTACATGAGAACACTTACCCCACTTGTCAGGCATAATGTTGAATTTTCTGGGTTCAAACTATTCGGTGCAAGTGTATCCACGATAAGACGCGAATCTGTGTTATTTGTGAAAATTTCGTTCGATATCGTAGAGAGAAGGTTGTAAAGCTGGATATTTGTGGGTAGAGAACCCGGAGGGTGGGGTGCTGTTATGGATTGCGGCCTGACGGTTTTCTGACTAAACTAGTCAGCCGCACGCCGTGTGCAGCTTACGAGATTCATATTCATTGCACCAAACGATCTGTGATTCCTGTTCTTCATTCTTTTTCTTAGTCATAGAGCGAGTATTCCTCAATCAAAGCACATCGTGGATTTGTTTACATGATTATAGGTCCAAGGTATAGACTGGTTTGTTAAGTGGTCACATCTGATTTTTTGGACAATTAGATCACGAAGTTTCATCTGGAATTAAATGCACAACTTTTCATTCGTTTATCATGAGGCCATATCCCACCAAGCGATGAGCAATCTTTGCCTTCTGCTTAGAGCTTATGTGGCAGTTTACAAGTTCACTGCGGTTCTGAATTTCTCTCCGGCATAGGTAGCCTTTTCACCCAACTCTTCTTCAATTCTCAGGATCTGTTTGACTGTCAGCTTTCAAAGACATTGTGACGTTTTGTTGCCGCTTATGCATACCTGATTCAACTTGGCCAGGCGCTCGGATCTAGCTGGTGCGCCAGTTTTAATTTGTCCAGCTCTGATACCAACGACGATGTCGGCAATGGTGACATCCTCAGTCTCTCCAGAACGGTGGGATACCATGACACCCCAGCCAGCGGCATAGGAGTCCTTTGCAGCTTGGATTGACTCGGTAAGAGTACCGATTTGGTTGACCTTGAGCAAGAGAGCGTTGCAGGACTTGAGCTCGATAGCCTTCTTGATACGGATAGGATTAGTGACGGTCAAGTCATCTCCGACGATCTGGAAGTCAGAGGTCTTGTAGAAATAGCTCCAAGCCTCCCAGTCATCCTCAGCGAATGGATCTTCAATGCTAACGATAGGATACTTCTTGGCGAGAGTCTGGTACTGGTCGGCAAGTTGTTCGTAAGTGAGCCACTTGGACGGGTCACTGTCTGGATTCTTGAAATCCAGGTCATACTTCTTCACGTCCTCCTTGTAGAATTCGCTAGAGGCAACGTCCATGGCGATGTGGACCTTACCGGTATAACCAGCGGCTTCAATAGCAGATGTGATGAGCTCGAGAGCCTCCTCAGCAGTCTGAATATCTGGTGCAACGCCACCCTCGTCTCCGACGTTACCGGCAGATTGTCCATACTTTTTTTTTGCAAGAGACTTAAGGATCTGGTAGACCTCAGCGCCTTGGCGGAGAGCCTCAGTGAAAGATGGGGCGGCGCTACACAAATTAGGCACTGCCTTGGCTTGGGTTACGGTTGTTGGGAGGACTTACGAAGGAACAATCATGAATTCCTGGAAAGCGAGACGGCCACCGGCGTGAGATCTGTGAGTGTCAGCTGAAGTTCTGATCTACATGATTCCGCACTAACCCGCCGTTGAGAACGTTCATGAATGGGACTGGGAGAATGTATGGCTTCTTAGTACCGGCGAGGTCGGAAACGTGGTTGTAAAGTGGAATTTGCTGCTTTTATCAGTTGGGGCCGCCTATTTGGACGCGGTCAATCATACCTTCTCAGCGGCAGCAGCTTTGGCGACAGCCAAAGAGACACCAAGGATTGCATTTGCACCGAGTTTTCCCTTGTTTGGGGTTCCATCAAGGTCGATCAGGAACTGGTCAACCTTTGGCTGATCCTTGACATCGATGCTCTCCTTGATCAAGGCAGGGCCGATAATATCGTTGACGTTAGCGACAGCCTTGAGAACCCCCTTTCCACCCCACTTGGCCTTATCTGCATCACGGAGCTCGACAGCCTCATGTTGGCCTGTGTCACACCTCAAATCAGCGGGATCTTGTATGACTTGAGTCGAAGGTACGAACCGGTGGAGGCACCAGATGGTACGATAGCACGATGAAGTCCTGTCTCGGTGACCACGTCAACCTCAACAGTTGGGTTTCCACGAGAGTCGTAGACAGAACGCGCATGGATTTTGGTGATAGTCATGATTGGAATCTGATGGAGGGGCAATTCATTAGCGTATGAACGATTCCAGAGCGAGAATCTCAATTTGAGCTTGCTTACTACAGTCTTTTATCTGCGAAGTCTCGGTGGTCTGCAGATTCTTGGTTGTCAGTTAATTGCAAGGTAAAGTCTGTTAGTCTGTTAGGTTGATGGAGGGGTATGTAGTGGGGTGAGGGATGTGGTAGGCAGCCAAACGAAGCCGGAGATAATACGTCTGATCTCTGATTTCTGCTCACAGAGAATGACATTACGAGGCACACGCCTAGTTAAACGAAGAGGAAATCGGGTACTAACTTTGATGGCTTGGAGAATTTTGGTGTTGTTGTGAAGGGCAGATAGACGAGAGCCTTTTCATTCAGTTGGGAGCTGGGCTCGTTTCGGTTGGTGGGGTTAAATCCCTGTAGTGCTGGACACCTGAGGTTTCTCAGCTGGCTGCCGACGTTCCTCCGTCAAGTCTACGGCTGGCATTGACAATGGCTCTCTTCTGTGCACTACAAATTATGCTTCCCTTCCTTCCATTCGCATTTGGCTCTCTAACTCTTGCCCTTTGTTGCATTATCTCTATCTCGAGAAAGCCATCCAGTTGGCAGTTACTGTCTCTCTGGGAGCGTCGGGTGCTTCTCTTGTTTGTGAGATCTGGAAGTTCACAAGGTGACTGGACTCTAGCAATCAGAAGAGATACGGAATTTAATGTGGATTTTGAGTCTACAAAATCAGACTACACCCTACTTGTATTTCTAACTTCAACCTGAGTTGCTACTGGATTTCTTGTGTCAACAGCTAAGCTCACTCATCGATCCAGCGTGGGCCGTGGCAGATTGATAGGACCGGCCGCTCATTTGTCTTATTTACGATGCATAGTAGGACATTTTCTGTTGCTTAAGAGGTGATATGACGCTCTTATACTACGTCTCATCAACCTGGCCCCTCGGCCTCCTCTCGTGTCTTAGATGTCACTCCTGGAAACTGGTATCTTGGTCGGATAGCGCCTTGATGCTGAGGTATTCAAGCTCTTAACTACTTGGAGACTCTGGAAACGCCGAGGACACAGAAGGTATCACCTGTTTTAATTTTCGGTTAAGTCAAAGCAACCTACGTGTAGCAAAGAAGAATAGATACGAAGAGCACCTTTTGAAACTTGGTTAATGTTTGACTCGTGTTCCTTGGTATCAAGCTGTTGATATTTGGACACCAAGGCAAGCCGCTGCTTACCAAAAACTATCGTCAATGATTCCCAACCAGTAACCGCTACCCACCTTACTTACATAGACACGAAGTGGTAGGGTTTCGAAATTGTATATACTCACGTGATCAGCTACGGCAGCCAGGTGCCAATTAGGCGAATGTACCAGGCAGTTGGAGCTTCGCGTTTCCCAGCAAGGCCATCCTCAAGACTCCAAAACCTGTCCAACCTTTGCATGACTCCTTTCTTCGAATTCCACTACTGTACTTTCTTCTGCCGCCGTCACTCCCCCCTGTACGTCTAGCTCTCATCTCGCAATTTTCCGAATCAATCATCATGTCAGACGAAGAGCGTCAACATGCGCTCGCGTCTTTCAAGTCGAAGCTATTGGAATCAAGAGAATGGGAAGCTAAGCTGAAGGCGCTACGGTTGGAAATCAAGGGGCTGCAGAAGGATTTTGACCATACGGAGGACAACATTAAAGCTCTACAAAGTGTTGGGCAGATCATTGGAGAGGTTTTGAAACAGCTCGATGATGAGAGATGTAGGTAGATTCCTTGCACTGTCCTCTGTCTTGCCTAATAACTATGCCAGTCATTGTGAAGGCCTCGTCTGGTCCTCGATATGTCGTTGGATGCAGATCAAAGGTCGACAAGGCTGCACTAAAGCAAGGAACCCGAGTTGCTCTCGACATGACCACCCTCACAATCATGCGCATGCTACCCCGAGAAGTCGATCCACTTGTGTATAATATGTCCTTAGAAGATCCCGGTCAGGTCAGTTTCGGTGGAATTGGTGGTCTGAACGAGCAGATCAGAGAGTTGCGGGAGGTCATCGAGCTTCCTTTAAAAAACCCCGAGTTGTTCCTAAGGGTTGGTATCAAGCCGCCGAAGGGTGTGCTACTTTATGGACCGCCAGGAACAGGTAAGACGTTGTTGGCAAGAGCTGTGGCTAGTAGTCTGGAGACCAATTTTCTGAAAGGTGTGAGACACCATTCAATATGTCTTGTGAATAAACTGACATATTGCAGTTGTTTCCTCTGCGATTGTCGACAAGTATATCGGAGAGTCAGCGCGTCTAATCAGAGAGATGTTTGGGTATGCAAAAGAACATGAGCCTTGCATTATCTTTATGGACGAAATTGATGCTATTGGAGGGCGACGTTTTTCGGAGGGGACCTCTGCAGATCGTGAAATTCAGCGGACATTGATGGAGTTGCTCAACCAGCTCGATGGTTTCGATTACTTGGGAAAGACAAAGATTATTATGGCCACAAACCGACCTGATACCTTGGATCCCGCACTTCTCAGAGCTGGACGGCTGGACAGAAAGATTGAGATTCCCTTACCAAATGAGGTCGGTCGTTTGGAAATCCTGAAGATTCATGCTGCTGGAGTGGTTACAGAGGGAGATGTTGACTTTGAGAGCGTGGTGAAGATGAGTGATGGTCTTAATGGCGCTGATCTGAGAAACGTTGTGACAGAGGCGTAAGTGCTTCAGGGGCCAAGAACTACGGTGTTGCCAGCTAACTCTCTATAGTGGTCTTTTCGCGATTAAGGATTATCGGGATGCAGTCACTCAAGACGACTACAACAAAGCAGTGCGCAAGGTTACAGAGTCGAAGAAACTTGAGGGTAAGCTGGAATATCAGAAGCTCTGAAGGGGATGGTCTGCTTCTTGCGATGGCGCGCTGGCTACATTTGAGCATGAGCCTGGACCTTGTAAAATTATCACCATGTGGATCTACAGGCCCTAATTGCATTCTTCGGATCGATTCCGCGCCTCTGTGTGTTCCCGCATACTATTTTTTGATTTTTGTATCACCATGCATTGTCAAGACACTGAGCTCGGGGCTGCTTGAACCCACATACCGAAGCGCATCCTGCATAATGGACGTCCCCAAGGATATTTGTACATGCGTGCATTTCAGGCCACCCTCTTCATCCACGTCGAGCAGCGGGATATCTCTACACATGGCACTGCCACCCTCTGCCTGGTGTCTAGCTACATACATACCGATTCCACCCTCCCTGGTTTCGAGCGGTCCTACAAACACACTTGTTTACTTGTATGCTTGTTCTTGATCCTCATCGCTAATGGGGCCCGTGACGTTACCTGTTCAGTCTGACTAGGTGCGCGATTTCACTGGCATGCTTTCCCGACGCCTTTCTCTCATGGGCACGTCTATTTCCTCATGTCGGGGAGTCATAACCGGAGTCGCCCCAACCGCTCAAACTCATTTCTGACTTCACATATTTTCAGCTTGTACCTTGGCTCCGAGTGATCATTTTGGTACTCAGTCGTGGGGCTCACGGTGTTGTCACTGGGGAGCCACAAGAGGAGGCTGCTGGTGAAGATGAGTAGGACGGTGAGTTGACCATAGTCATACTCCCGAACCAGTACAAGCTTACGAAGACAGGATCTTAAAACGATTGCTCTGGAGAGTTTGCAGCGAAACCAGATCGCGCTGTTTTCTCGACGCGACATTCCTGCGGAATACAATGAATGACTAAGGTGAACGTATCGATGATCCTTGATGGATGTATATATAAAGACGTACGGAGTTACGAACACAAAATAGCTCGAGGTCCATTCAGTGTAGGATAGTAGCGAAGAGACCAATTCCAAAAATGGGTTTGGAGAGCACGATCGCGGTTTTGGTGGCGGTCACTGCTTCCACTTATGTTGCTGCTGCGAGAGGGTGTCGGCTGAAGGATTCTCTTGTGAGATTGTAGGTTGTCCGGGATCAGGATGTTAGAGGAAAGCAGAGAGTGGTAGACAGGTTTTGTTTACCATTTCGGTCTAGAAATATCCATAGGTGCAGAGCTGAGGACTGCTTTCGAGCAAAAGGCCTGAGGGTGCTGTTAATCCTAGTCCGTGGTACACTCGTCAAACCTATAAGCGAATGCCAGCCATGCTGCCACGAGTAAACAATTATAATTAAAAGCACCAAAAGACCCTAAGAAGATATGTACCTAGGTAACATGACACAACTCAAGAGCAGACAATCACCGGATATTTTATATTGTGGATACTGCGAAATAGCCGACATTCACTTTGAGCGATCTCGAATCCCGGATAATATTTATATCATCAGAACACATGCTTAGCGATACCTAAACATATACAACAGGCCGACTGTCTACAGACCTTGCAAGGACTGACTACCAACAGACACTTTTTAGCTTCAAAGTTTTGGCTTATCACAGTAAAAGCAATCGCTTGATTCTTTCACAACTTAAGTACATTTGGTACCTCAAGTGCTTGTTTTGAAGCCGAATTCAGAGGAGTTTTGCTACCTGGCACCATCTATCAGCGATTCACCAAGGGGCCGTCAACACGAATTTCTATGAATATGTCGCCATTAATGAGTAGGATAGAGAAATTTCTGGACCCTTGGCTCTACTTATCGTATTCTTTGTAATCATGATTGCTTCGATATGAGGTACAGTTCATCTTTTCGTTTACCTTCAGCTTAAGCGAACTATTTTCTCAATCATGAGTAGCAAGGGTAAGAAGAAGGTATGCCTGCGGACTGCTACGTTTAGGATCATGCATAAATTATAGGAGGCTTTTTGGTGTTAATTTTAGAAGCTAAGTTAGGGGCTGGAGTTGGAAACAACGAAAGAGGTCAGTGGTTCCTGGCTCTTTACCAACATGCTGCTCTAGTTGACATCCACTTGAAATCCTGCCCAATTACTTGTGTTTACCAATGAAATCAGTTGCATCTACATTATTGCTCAGGAAATCTACACGAATCTAATTCTCACCTTACACTATTGATTACTTTCGCGTCCATTTCATAGAAGCTGAATACAACCCAGAAGAAATTGATGTAAATCTTTCTGCGTTTACATGAAATTTGCGTAGCTAGCCTCAAAAAAAGCCGATATGAAAAGGTTCTTGCGCGGCCTTTTCTGATGCCAAACTCCCGAGGAGGAAGGCTAAATTTGTGCCTTAAGATTATCCTCTACATCTGGCAGCTTTTAAATTCTCTCCCTAAAATACTTATGGTACTGCCACATGAGATCCAAGAAGCTACTATAAGATTTTCTTGTATCTCAAAAAATAATTTGCATTTCCTTGACTAAAAAAGTATTACCGGTGAGGCACTTCAAAGCTAGCTGACCCAGCTCTCCTTGTGGCTTTGCTGCACTGTTAACATGACTTAGATCCACATGTCTACAAGCAATCGTGCTCTCAATAATGTACCACAAGTGGCAGGCTAGAGATTAAACTCACAACGAAACTTTTGCAAGAGGAATATATTTCTGCCGGCGCAGAATTGTAAGTCACCAGTTTTGGCGATAAATCAAAAGAGATGGAAGTATACTGCTATCAAGAAGCTGTCGCTTTTGCCTTATTTTACATTATGCCTCGAAGTCGTTAGTGAAGAAGAGACATTAGTTTTACTGCTTGTTTCTGTGTTCTTTGGCGCTCTTGTCCAGAGATAACCGCTAGCCCTCTTACTTCCCACAGCCTGGATTGCTGTTGATAAGTCAACATGAATCCTCACAACACATCTCCATAGCTTTGCATCTTACCTTATGAGATTTTTTGAGACTCGCTGAGGCATATCGGGCATAGGACGTGATGTAACGATCGGAAAGATATTTGATCAACTCAAATTTGTCCTCTCAATTTAAGGACTCACTCGGAAACGCCTTGGGCAGCATCTGGTCCCGGGTAATAATACTATTCAATTTGCGGTTTACATGTGCCTAGTAGTAAGTTGAGTATGTAATCCATACAAACCCCAGAATGGCTCGTGCTTATCCTCTCCTATGCCCAAGTATTTTGGATGGCAATGAATCCCTTGCATGACAGCAGATTCTGTCTTACCTGATCAACAAGAACAATCATGCATTCGCCCCTCAAACACTCTGCAGAAGTAGGAAAAAGGATAACACGATCTTATGATATTTTCGTACAAGACTGACCTTAAGACATAATTTTGCATTATCTGAGATATGGCATTTCATGCTAGAAGTCAAGAAATGAGCAGACTCTGCACTAGAGGTTAAAACGAGCTAATTCAAATACTTAGAAACTCCAGCGTTGTAGATTCATCCAGTACAAAAATCCACTGGAAGATATTGCCAGAATTGAACAACTCAGTAATGCGGGCGAAACCAACCGAATGCTTTGATACTTGCTTTAAATGCTCCAAACTTCACGATAGAGCATTTCAGATTGTTTTTGCATGAAAAGTACGGCGGATCGCTGTTCTAGCCTTTTAGCATTTAGCATTTGATTTTCATTGCCCGGGGGTGGAACACTATTTAGTGGGGTTTGTACCCACCGTACCCGGAAAAAAAAAGGAGCAATTAAGTATATAGAGCCTCTCGTCCCCGGCCAGTATGCTAGTGGGCTTTGTTAGACTTTCAATGAGATCCGCAATCTGCCCCTTTCTAAAGTATGCTGTTGAAGTTCCAGGGCTCTTTGGTACTTTACCCTTGATTGCGGCGACAAGGTGTGCTGCCAAGCCACAAACCATTTCCCGGTATTTGGTGATCTTTGAGAAACTGCATGACAAGATGGGATTCCCAGCAGGACAATGGAGCAGGGGAATCCAGGAGCGTTTTCTCTATCCGTGTGTTTTTGTCGTAAATATTTTGTAGGTGGCATGAAGAAAGAAGATCATGACCATGGCATACTACTTAGTAGTACTTTGTACATGGCAAACCCCTGGGTGGCCCTCGTACACGGTGATCTTTGGGTTTGTCCTAAAAATAACCAGTAGCCCAATCATCGAGGCGAGATTTATCTCGTACACTAAAGACAGCCAACCATAGCGGTGTGGCTAAGGGTCTTTCAAGCCCCCCTTTTCGGGCTCTTACACTCTTTCGCTGCGCTGACATGAAGATCTTACTATATGCCATTAAGCATGGCGATGGGCATTAGCAATAAGACCGGCACAGCAGCCAGAGTCCCAAGCTGATTGGGTCCATTCCATTGTTGTGTTCAAAGACGTGCTGGGCGAAAATGTCTCGTCTTTGTACAGCTTGTGGACCGTACAAAAGAGGCAAAGCTCCAGCTTCTGTTGTTGGAGTAACAGGGGTAAGGGACTAGCGAGCGTCGAGGTTTCAAGAAGCTTTGCCAGCTCCTCATATAATCAATAGTTCCCTCCTCAGCTTTCCACATTCTCCTCTCCATACCACTCCATACCATCGTCTGTCCACAATCTCCTTCCGCTCGTTGCACGCAGAAACGATTCTGATTCACTCTGCTACCACAAATTTCTAGAACTCCCCAAGCTCTCGTTGACAAAGGCCTGTCCCCCCGCCACGAAGCACCAATCGACTTCCAAACCAGACGCTTGAATCTTCCGTGATCATGTGTGGAATTTTCGGATACAGCAAGTCTCTCATACTGGATACGCTTGCTCGTCACTAACTCTGTTGCAGTCAATTACCTGGTTGAGAAGGACAGAAGTAATTCAACACAATCCCTCCAGGTTCGGAACTGAATGCTGACTTGAGTAATAGAGACGATTATCGAAACCCTCGTGAACGGTCTCTCTCGCTTGGAATACCGGGGATATGACAGTGCTGGTCTTGCCGTTGACGGTGACAAGAAAAATGAAGTTTTCGCCTACAAGGAGGTCGGAAAGGTCATCAAGCTGAAGGAGCTCATCGCGGCTGAAAAGCCAGACATGACCAAGATCTTCGATTCGCACGCTGGTATTGCACACACAAGATGGGCAACCCACGGACCCCCATCCAGAATCAATTGCCATCCTCACAGGTAAGCTTTAGCTCATCTCGCTCACGTATGTCTGCTAACAATTATATCTAGATCTGACACTACTTGGGAATTTTCCGTCGTCCACAATGGTATCATCACGAATTACAAGGAACTCAAGACCCTGTTGACTGCAAAGGGCTTCAAGTTCGAGACAGAGACCGATACTGAATGCATTGCAAAGCTCGCAAAATACCTCTACGACCAACACCCAACAATTGGCTTCACAGATTTAGCGAAGGCTGTAATCAAGGAGTTACAAGGCGCCTTTGGCCTGTTGATGAAGTCCGTCCACTTCCCGCACGAAGTTATTGCAGCTAGGAAGGGTTCCCCATTGGTTATTGGTGTCCGTACAGAGAAACGCATGAAGGTCGACTTCGTCGATGTCGAGTACACAGAAGATGGACCTCTCCCTGCAGAACAGGCCTCTCAAAACGTTGCGTTAAAGAAATCCAATGGTGGAAACTTTCTCTCCGCTGGCAGCCTTCTCGCACCCCCAGACAAATCCCTCTTGCACCGCTCCCAATCCCGAGCATTCATGACCGATGATGGAGCGCCTATGCCAACAGAGTTCTTCCTATCCTCTGATCCCTCGGCTATCGTTGAGCACACCAAGAAGGTCATGTACCTTGAGGATGACGATATTGCACACATCCATGAGGGCTCCCTCAACATCCACAGATTGACAAAGGCTGATGGATCCTCCAATGTCCGAACCATCCAAACCCTTGAGCTCGAACTTCAGGAGATCATGAAGGGCAAGTTCGAGCATTTCATGCAAAAGGAAATCTTCGAGCAGCCCGAGTCTGTTGTCAACACAATGAGAGGCCGCATTGACCTCGAGAACAAGGTCGTCACTCTCGGTGGTTTGAGATCGTACATTGCTACAATTCGCCGCTGCAGAAGAATCATCTTCATTGCTTGCGGAACCAGTTATCACTCTTGCATGGCAGTCCGTGGTGCTTTCGAGGAACTTACAGAGATCCCCATTTCTGTTGAACTGGCTTCAGATTTCTTGGACCGACAAGCACCGGTTTTCCGTGACGATACCTGCGTTTTTGTCTCTCAGTCTGGAGAGACTGCTGATTCACTCATGGCTCTTCGTTACTGCTTGGAGCGTGGGGCCCTGACGGTTGGCATCGTCAACGTCGTAGGTTCCTCCATCTCCCTTCTCACTCATTGCGGTGTCCATGTCAACGCTGGTCCCGAAATTGGAGTTGCATCTACCAAGGCCTACACATCGCAGTTCATTGCTATGATCATGTTCGCCTTATCTTTGAGCGAGGATCGTGCATCCAAGCAAAAGAGACGCGAGGACATCATGGAGGGTCTAGGAAAGATCTCAGAGCAGATCAAGCATATCTTGAAGCTTGACCAACCTATCAAGGAACTCTGCGCCAGAACATTCAAGCACCAGAAGAGTCTGTTGCTTTTGGGCAGAGGCAGCCAGTTCTCCACAGCGCTGGAGGGAGCTTTGAAGATCAAGGAAATTTCTTACCTTCATTGCGAAGCTGTCATGTCCGGAGAGCTTAAGCACGGTGTATTGGCTTTGGTTGACGAGAACCTACCAATCATCATGATTCTTACCCGCGATGACATCTTTGCCAAATCCCTCAACGCTTATCAACAAGGTATATTTCAATGTGTCCTTCATTGTGGCTTGTTGCTGACAGTACACAGTCATTGCCCGTGGCGGTAAACCGATTGTTATCTGCAATCCTAGCGATGAGGAGTTCAAGGCCGGCCAAGCAGAGAAGATCGAGATCCCCAAGACAGTGGACTGTCTTCAAGGTCTGCTGAACGTCATTCCTCTTCAATTGATGGCCTATTGGCTTGCAGTTGCTGAGGGCTTGAATGTCGACTTTCCTCGAAACTTGGCCAAGTCTGTCACTGTGGAGTAAATGGAAAATACCCCCTGATCTGTCGTTGTTTGCTTTTAGCGCTCGTGGGGGAAATCGGTTATGGACAGGAATCATGAGCGAATTGATAGGCACTACGTATAGTACCTGGTTGCGAATGATCGCATGCAGTCTATCAATAGATCTTGATCATTAGCATACGGCTCCCTAAAGTGTGCACCTGTTTATGGTAGATATCCCCCTTGCTGGATAAGTACCGATTCGAGACTGCCGCTGTTCATGGCTGGATTCAGAAGCCAGCACTTCGTTTCTTGCCGCCAGTCAACCTCCCTCAATCCCTTCTGACTCCAGCGTTTTAATGTCCAAAGTTCACAACCCGTAGATGTAGTATGACCTTCCTGGAATGGTTCACTCAGCTAATATCGCGAATGGAGTAGCGAATAGCAAAATTCTATACTAATTCTCCCACCGCTAGCTTTACCGATCAAATTTCAACAGACTAGTAAATGCAAGCCACAGGATATACGATATCTGTTCAGTTGAGCGTGTGCTCAATCAGAGCCTTGTAGCCCTTGACAGCAGTCTCCAAGTCCGAAACCTTCAAATGCTCGTGATCACTATGAGCCATTAAGATCGTTCCCGGACCGTAGAGATACTTCTTGTGATTCCCTTTCAAGTGCGGGATATCCGTGCCGTAGTTCACCACAATCGTCTCGAAGCCTATGATACAGAAAGTCAAGTCAAGGAACAAACATCGCCAGAGGTAAGGAAGAACTCACCAGGGACATCGCTATCAATATAGACCGGCCCATAGCCTCCCACAAAACTAATATCCAACTCCTCTCCCAACTTTTCCACAGTCTTCAAGATAGCCTTCTGAATAATCTCCGGGCTCCCATCCGCGATCCTCAGCGTAATGACAGCACTCGCCTCCTCCGCAATGACATTCCCAGCCACGCCACCTTGCATGCGCCCAATGTTCAACGTTGTGTTCCCGTACTTCTCACTATACGGCAACTCGACATTCAACAGCGCATTCAGCGCCGGGATCAACATAGCATTTGCGCTCTTCCCCAGCTCAGGATAGCCACTGTGGCCCGCCTTGCCCTTCGCGGAGATCTGCACGCCCATCGTGCCCTTGTGTCCACTGGCGAGCTTCAACTCGGTCGGCTCCCCGAAGATGACACTCTCCCACGCCACGCCCAGATCGTTGGCCTTGCGCATACCGTCGCCATCCACCTCCTCTCCAACTACGTAGAGCAGTCCCACATCGCCCTCCTTGATGCTGCCCGCAGCGAGCAGTTCCTCCACGGCTCGGATCTGCGTCGCGACGCTGCCCTTGGCATCTACGCTCCCCCGGCCCCAGATCTCGTCGCCCCTCCTCTCGTAGGGCCAGAAGGGGGGCACGGTATCGATGTGTGAGGATACGAGGATGCGCGTCTGGCGCGTCTTGCCTAGGTATGCGAAGATGTTGTTGCGAGCCGGGGAGGAAGAGACCTTTTGCACTTCGACTGTGAAGTTCCTGCTCTCGAGATATCTAGCCAGGTATTGGCCTACGGAGTCCTCATTTTCGGTGATGGATTCGTGCGTTACAAGGTCTTTGTGCAAAGCGAGCAGGGCCTTGGTTGAGGAGCTCTCGTATGAAACTGAAGGAGGGCGGGGTTTTGCAGCCTGCAGAGGGTTTTGGCGCCCGATTGAGAGGGCATTCTGGGCCCAATTTGCGAGCAGAACGATGGTAATAGGCGTGAAGAGCTTCATGGTGAGTTCTCAGAAACGAGAACCACAACGAGGAGATGTATTCGTGTTCTGGTGAGAAAATTGAAGCCATGAGCTTCAGTCATGAACGCAATCTACAAGGATCGGTGCATCGCGTCATGGGCGATGCGAGGCAAAGCTCCTCTAATGCGCAGAGAGGCTTTCCCATGGGTCCTGAATAACAGCAACTGTTCATGAAATAATTTAAGTCCTCGAGTGGCATTAGTCGTAATTGAAGGTCTTCAGAGTACTTATCCAATCTATAGATAGTAGCGTCGCGGCAGGGCAGTACACCATCAGGATTTTGAGGCACTCAAATTCTAGACGAAGTATGAAAGATGACGAAGAATAAAAAATTTGTCTTTCTTCGATGCTTCAAATCAAGCTGAAGGACGTAGATCAATTTTGATGTTTTACAGTGAGATTTCGAGGTGGTAGCAGTGCCAGAGTGCCAGTCATCATCCAATATGCCATTCGCTTTAAGGAGCAACCCCCTCCTCCCGATCCAATGACTCCTGCTTATTATTAAAGCGTATTCCCGGTTGATATGGCTTTATCCGGTTATGAAGAGACAGGAAAGGCTGAGCGGCCATCTCGATGCAACTCTCATCTAGGCAGACCTGTCATTGCACGGCGTCAAGCCACTACGAACAAGTGCTCGGTAGCAGTTAGACCTCGCTATCTTTGGAGGTTAGACCTCATTTCAGAGGTTACAACTAACGTCTTTCGCAGGTTCAGGGGCTCTTCGCTGGAGGCCATGATCTGTTCAAAGTTGGGATCGTCCTCCCTGATTTGGAAGCAATAGCCATGCTTCCAATACGATCTCATCGGAACAGCCGCGCTTTTCCGGAGCTGCCCAATGATTTCCTTCTGCTGCATGCTGATACACAGTCCCGGATCCAGTGATTTGATGCCCGGTTCTTTCATGGTAGACAGAGCTGCGAGACCCAAGTACGAATGGTAGATGTCTTCGGTGAAGATTAGCTATCATTTAGCGGTGCTTAGAACCAAGGCAGCAGACCTGGGGGAGCGCCCGGAGTTTTTCCAAATCCCCCGATCATATGTTGGGTTTTCTCGAACAAGAAACGACGTATAGCTTGGGTGTTCAAGAGTTGAGCCGCATCGTGGCCGAGCAGCTGTAAGTCGGGCTGATTAGCGAGATGTCCTGTAATTAAGACTTACAACATACACTCAAAGAAGCCGATACCCAGAACGCATAGCAGGTATCTACGGCTTTGTTGCAACGACCGTTGAGCCCCACGATCTCATTGTGTTCGAGGAGCATTACCGGATCGTCCTTGTATATCCCGGCCAGTGGTATTATAGGCTCATCCTCTTCTGATGTATCTGCATCATCTTCGTCGGAATATCCCACCTGCCTGGAAACAAGCCATCTAATGGTCCCTGGAAGATCTGTGAGCCCAGGCTCAGAACTTGTCGCCCCAATGGTTTGAAGTGTGCGGAGGCCAGGGTCAGGGAGACGGCCGAGTAACGAAAGAGCTGAAATGGCACAATATGTATAGCCAGCTACAAAGCGTCAGTGTAATTTAAAGGGGCCATGAAAAATTTGAGCATACCATGTGCTTCATGCTCAGAAGATTCAGAGAATCCGCCGTCGTACGTCTACCGACAATCAGCTCTCCAGTCCACCATGAAACGCCTTCCCGAGTACCTGTCCAGCTCGTATGTGGGAAATCAAGCCCTCCACATTGATATCATGTCCTTCAATGACCTTCTCATCACCCTTTAGAATCCATCTGACAGCCATAGCAGTCTGACAATACCGCATATCCTTCCCACCTTCCACGACACCTTCCTGCGTAACCAGCTCCCCAAAACTCCCGTCCTCCCTCTGCAGGCTTTTCAACCACCTCAAAGTATCCTGCCTCCTCACATGATGCAGCCCCCCGACAAAACTCAAGCTCAACAATGCAAAGAAAGTCGCCGGCAAGTTCGCAGGATCCATAACCCGCGTTCCCTCCCCCACATCAACATAGTACGCATCCGGAAACCTATGGTTAGGAGATCCGCAGAACCCACCGTTCGGATGCTGGCATTTCAAGATCCAGTTTCTAATTTCCTTGCGCTGCTTCTCGGAGAAGGTGTCTGCGCCTGCGCCGAGAAGGTCCAGCGCGGAGAGGATAAAGAATCCTAGGGTCATACGCGAAGAGTCGGTACTGGTATATGCAGTGGGCAGCAGGGATTTGAGACATCGTTGCCAGTATTTGATATGCTTCTCTTTCTGCAGCGTCTGTTCGGCCATGTCGAGTCGCCTGTTATAGCTCGTCTGAAGCTCGGGCAAAAGGAGGGGTATCAAGGACCCCTGATCGTCTCGGGTCGGATAAATGATGAACCCAAAGACCCCTGTATCCTCTTTTAATCCGACTTCCAATTCTGTGTAGAGGGCACAGAAGCAGACCCATACCGAGAGATTTGCGACTCAATACAATCTGGCAACTTGAATGACGCTTTAACCATTTCAACATGGGTCTCATTTCTGCCGCGACAATCATATCCTCTCTCTCCCTATTCCACATTACCCTGGCCTTCTTCTTCCTCACTTCTCCCGTTACGATAGCAGATCAGACATTGGTCTTTATAATAGGGGAGGCTATGGGACTGGTACACATATCTCTTCCACGTAGTAATCTAAAGAATCCAATTTGTTGACGTTCCACAGCCATATTCACGCGCCTTCGAACTGCAATCAGCGCCCCTGGCTTTTCTCGCGGCCGTCCTGCTGGTTGTTGGCGTCAGCGACCTAGTTTCCATCTCCCAGCCTGAAGAAATCTCACAATACCACTGGGGCTCGCAAGGTGCGGCCCGACCCCTCCTCCTCACCAGCCGAGCAGGAAACTGACTACTTTACCGTAAACAGCACCCGTCCGCCTAATTCTCTTCTTCTGCCTGACATTCTACTCCTACGCCTTCTCCCCAACCTCCCCTTTGTATGCATCGAATTCGTACCAAACGAGTAGCTGGGGCGAGGGGCTGAAGAACAGAGTGCTGTTTACGTGGGCGTTTGTGGAGATGATTACATGGTTTTGGGTATTTGTTACATTGAGAGAGGAGAGGAGGGAGATGGTGGCGAGGATTCAGCGAAGGAAGGCTGCAGAGGAAGATATGCTTTAATCAGATGGAAGCAGAGCAATGCAACCATCAATCACGCGGATGTCTGTGCCGTGTAAAGGATTGCGATATATATGGTCAGGCTTGTTACACCTTTTGGTGTGGAGGAGCTCCAGACACAACTCGCAGCGTGATTTGACTCAAGCGAGACTGGCCATGCATAGCCTTTTTCTAAGCTGTGGGTGGTATCTTGAGAAGAGAAAACCCGACGACGGAATCCTTCCAGCTCTCGACAACCTCACCAGCCCACTCCTCCATGAAGTTCTCATCCACAAGCTTCCTCAATGCCGCAACAATCTCAACCGATACCTTGTTTATCTCGTCGCTTTCATCTGGTAGCACGCTCTCTAACACCTTGTCAATCCAACCCCCTTCATCCAACCCCTTCTTCACAGCAGCACACTTGGCAGCAACAATCTGCAATAATTTCTGCCCAGCTGCTGCAACAGTCTTGTTAGCATCTGACTGCTTCTCATATACGTCCTTGCCCCGCCTTAAGATATAGCTGCAGAATTTGACAGCCATGGTACCGACTTCGTGTGCGGTATAGAGAGCATGAAGTGTGCTCTGGAAAGCCGGCACGATGCTCTCCATCTGTTCCACGAATACCAGGTGCTTTTCAAGACTATCGACAAGATCCTTGTTGTAACCATCGAGTTTATCCTTGACGTCCGGCTGGGTCCAGAGAGGTTTATCACATGCGGTGGATATGATAAGAGCCAAGGCGTCGTATGTCGATTGTGCCAGTAGCTCTGCCTGGGTGAGATCTTTCCCTCCAACCGTTGAAGAGAAGTTCCGATCTTGCGACGCTGTATGCTGTTTGAGCCAGTGTCGGAGGATGGATGCTTCGCCGCTAGATGACACTGACGGATCTATGATGAGGAGCAACTTCTCGGTTGAAAGATTCAGCCGGTATCGGGTGTCCTTGGTCGCGTCAGCTGTGAATATTCGAGCGAGAGACAAGAGACCTACGGATGGGCCGGGCATGAACCTGCAGATATTTTCGAACCTTGGCCCTGCTGAGCTTTCAAAGTTAGGAAATGTCTCGATGTCATTTGTGTCTGCGAATGGAGCCTCTGTGTCTTCTACACCAGGTTCTACCAGCAATTCATCAGCTTATGCGTAGTTGGCTCTGGTAGTGGACTGGTATACTTACGGAGAATATCAAACTCTTGAGATATTTCGGCCAGAGGTCTTTTCGGCTCTATTAAACGAGCAACCTTCTTGCCCTCGACAGCAGACATAACTCTCGCCAAGCTTCGCGAAAGTTTCTCGTCAACCTCCTTGATTTCAAATACAGAATTGTAGCTATTGTGTTTGAATGACAGCCAAACGCTCTTAGCTACATGTTCCTGAGCATTTTTATAGAGCTTTTGGTGTTTTCGAAGTTGCTCAATCGGATTACGAAACAAGGCCAAACCATCCGGGGTATGTGTGAAAGGGTGAGGGTGGAAACTTGATATTCTGTCAAATAGGGTGTAGGATAGGGTATCGAGCTGAACTTGTTTGAGAGCGAGACGCTGAAAAGCTCGTGCGGCGAGGGAACCGCAACCAAGGTAGATATATAGTCGGACTAATAAAAGCGAGATCTGGAAGTTGGACTTCGAGTGCATCCACGCGCTTTCGAGTAAGGCAGTAGCTTGCAACAGGTAGCTGGTCCTGGTCATCTTCAAAGGTTCGGAACCGTTGTCAGAATGTGACAGAGCAAGCTTGATCAGAGAGATGGCTGCCAATATCGTGAAATCGTCTGCTGGATGTCTATCAGTAGGCAGGAGGTCCTTGGTGATCAGTCCATCGTCTTTGATAGTAACTCGGTAGGAGCTGATTGCTTCCTTTGTGATCGCTTCTAGACAGCTGCTGCAGCTGGTCCCGCACGGATTGGAGCAGGAAATGCATCTGAACCTGGGCCTAAGACGCCTGTTTTCTGGCCATTGTGCATTGCGCTCGTACTCTGGCAGACTACATCGAATAAGGTATCGCAGCTTCATTGTATTGATAGATTCTGTAATCTGTCGGGCAGTCGCAAACTAGGCAGGCATAGTCAATATTTTGTGGCAAGTTCCGACATAGGCGCGCTACTTGACCTACGCTTTGATGTTCGCCTGCATTTTCGAAAATTATTCCCTTTTCCAAAACCTCTAGGAGTTGCTCCCGCTCGTCCTGGCTTAGCAGGCCGACGAAATGTTTAACATCGTTGTATGCAGTGCTTGCATTGGCATATTCCTGCAAATACTTGAGGATGGCAGTGACTTTGTAAGACAAGTCGCTATTGTTCTGTACAGAATCCGAAAATGGAGTTGAAGCCATAAAGGCAATAGTTACGAAGGCTAGAGACGCGTTTCTTTTCCAGCTCTTGTCAATGCCGCAAGCTGGATCCAAATGAGCCTGACACTCTGTTCTTACTTGGCTAGCAAATCTATTCTTGCGGTAAGTATTTTGTATCTTGACAAGGAGGTGGATTGACGTACTTGTTATCGTTCAACTCAGTTGAAGAGCGTATGTATGCTTCCCAAACAATCCAATCGCCCAATCGAGCCTCAACGTACTTGCCGGAGCTGTCTGCTGTTCGAGATCGCTTGAGCAAAGAGCCAGTTGTTTCGAAAAGCTCCTTCCATTGTTGTGCCTTCTCAGTGAGCCCCAGCTTCATCCTCCACAGCTCCCATTCACCCTTCGCCGCAACTGAATCTGGTCCGAGGAGAGGATCCCGGAGATATTCTAAGCATTGCTCTGGTTTACCATAGGTCTGAGTAACCCTTTGCAAAAGCAGAAGCTCCTGGGGGGATTGAATTGACCTTATCGATAGCTGCTTCTGATTCTGTGAGGAAGCTGACTCAGTACGCGTGTTTTCGATTTGAAGCTATTGCCTGTACATACCATGACTTGCTTCGTGGCGTTAGCAAGTTTACCCATTTGACCCAGTGCTAAGCCACCCCATATCTTCTTTTGAATCTCTGGACATTTAGGTTGGATCTACGTTGAATTAGTCGCAGATTTGAGAGCTCTGAAGCCCCGGGAGACTCACAGAGAATAGGAACATGGTTGAAATGTTCCAAAATATATAGTTACGGTTCATAGTAAAGGATTTCTCGAGACTGTTCGCAATCTGATAGCGTCTTCAGTGACACGAAATGGCTGGTTGATTAGACATCTATCAAAGCATGACTCACCTGCCGGGCATGATCAAGGTCATTTCTTGCAAGGCATCTCTGAAAGCAATTCGTACTTGTCTCTTCATTCTTTGGATTGGCTTTGACAGACTGCCATCTCAGCTCCCCGATGATTTCAGCCCAATGCTCCCCCGGTTCTGGGAGCACTTCTTCTAAGGAGTCATCGTATAGATCGAGAACCACCAAGTCCGCAAGCACTGTCTTCTTTTCAGCCAACTCTTCCAGGTGTAGAAGAACTGCCGACTTCTCCGACACTTGGGGGGAGAGGGCCCTGATGTAGATTCTGAGAGCCTAGGCATGGTTATCAGCGAGTTGACTCTTGAAGTTGTCACGTGTGCTGTGCTCAAAAAGTAAGCGCCTGGGCTGTACGCCTTCGCGACGCTGCCTTCTTCTCACCCATACCTCGTGATACTCGGTGTGCTTTTTTGCTAGCCTCTTATCGACAAGCTTTAAGGCTTGTTTGAAATTCTTTGCCTCGATGGCATTCCATATTTGGAGGTCTTGGCGGTCTTGAAATTGATCCATGTTTGTGCGCGCGTCGGATGAGTCTGCGATTCGTACAACGGCGGCGGCTCCCCAGGATTGATCTCGATCCAATACTAGAAGCCGGGATAGCAGGTGGGAGCGCTCGTGGAAAGCTTTCCGCACTTACGTCAGGTAGATGTGTAATAGCTAGAGAGAAAAGGGGTGAGTGAGTTCCTTTCGCAGCCGAAGCGAGACGAACTTCCAAGACGTCGCTGCTGTAAGAAGGATGTCGATTTTAAGTCACGGTTGTGAGGCTCACAAGAAAAGAATCAAAATGGAGTCGAATGAAAACTTCCCGGTATCTGATAATTGGGTTATAATATTGCTTTGTGAAATATTGACTTGCAAGAGAATTTATGTGAGACCGGTTCGCCAGCAGCTTCCAGTACCTAACCAATTCTAGCAGCTCAAGAGGGGAATTTTTGTTTTTCACCCGAACATACAGCTATTCTTTTTAATAATCCAGATTCAAAGGCCCTCGAGATCTCCATGAATCTCAGGAGAACCAAGACCCATCCTTCTTTGTTGAAGCTTTAGCCCCTTTTCTGGCAGCCAGCTATTGAATTGTCAGTAGCGATCAATTAACAGTTCCCCTACACCTAGGCCAATTTTGCTTTCGCTTTCTTATCGACCGACTAGGTGTGATACCTAATCAAAGATATTTTGGGTAGGCTTTCGAGCAGATGAGAAGTCGGTAGTATAACTTCCGAATAGCAAAACACATGCTGGGGCATAAACAACTCACCCATTGCTGCTTGCAATCACGGTATGCTCTGAGATGATGTCAGTAAATTTCTTTCAGGCGAATGAGTGCAGGTCTAGTTCTCTCGCATCCTCCATAGTTTTGGGAAGCTCCAAATCAACTTGGGTATGGCGACAGCGAAACTTACTGAAAGTAATCTGTACACAACTCCCTATCCCCACCATTCCGGTGTAAACATTTCAAACTTCTTGCAGCGGCCTCTTGACATGGATCAAAGAACTCCCCGGGCAGTTTGCTAGTCAAGGCTGTTAGCTGAGCTCAGCTCATATACCATTCCTTCAAATCGCCACCTTCTCTTGAATCTCTTTGGGCAGAGCAGGGCACGCGTTAGAGAAGCAAGGGAAGGGTTAGTTTAAGTGCCTACCTATTAAACCTCTCGCTTGTCTCTGGATTCCAAGGCTGTCCAGGGGTGTTTTTACCTGGGGACGCCATGACTGGTAAGTATTTGCAAGCAAGTAGTTGAGGCTTCTTAACTGATGCCTTTTGTATCTTGGGCCTAAGGCATAAACACTCAGCTTCAGGCAACTTTGGCCGAGTCTTGGCACGGGAAGTTCTCTATCTCCAGTCGGTTCTGCCTACTATAATTTCTTCTTCTCTAATTCATCGACATCCCGATATCTCTCGCCCCCGTGTCGATCCGCTGCATCCAAGACAGCATATTCTTGCTCTGCCCACTCGGTCCCGCCAAAGACTCCGCTGTGTGCGTGTCGAGCTCATCTCATGTTACTCAGTTGGCCTTACTTGGGCAACCCTGAACGAGTGACGGGGAAGCAGAGATACCAATGGTAAATACGACACCCACATCCGTCTCGTGGCACGATAGAGATCTCTGTAGGATGCTGCGGGTTAAGGTCTCCATCTCCCTATCTTGTATTTACCAGAGCTGGCACTACTGTGAAGAGTCTTCGACATCCCGCACCCGTTCCGTGCTTGAGTTTCCGCATTTCCTACTCCTATTGCAGTATATCCTACTCCAAGCAAGGCTCAGTGACTGGCCTCGTCATTGTGTGCACTTCTGGAGTTGGCTTAAGTTAAGCCGAACGAACATGCGTCCGCTAACGGCGTCTAATGCACGCCTGCAAGCCCTGGCAAGAGTTGTCACGGATCGTTGTTGCATCTCTTGTCTCTCATCTCTCATCTCTCGTTTCTCGTTTGTGCTTCCAAATCTGGTCATCAGATCCAGCGCAGATATCTCCCCGCTGTTGTTAACATGTGCGTGCCTTAGCCCTACACACCTGATTGAGCTTCCTCCACTCTTGGGTTCGGCTGGCTCCACAACTGGCACCTGTCCTGCGAAATTTGGTAATTCAATCTCATTTAGCGGAGGCATGTGCAAGAGCGCCGGCGATGATGCTATGCAGTCACTGAACCGTACACTTGTCTCGGCCGCGTCTAGGCGTTCCGTTCTGCACCTTTTCCATTTTAAGGAAGCTTTTCCATACAACTATACTGTCTGCACTGTCATCACAAGCGAACTCCCGCCTCCGTGTCCGGGTATTACACTTGACGACGCCTTCGCCTGGCCCACAACATTAGTCGAGGCATCAAATACCGTCCTCAGAGGTACGTTATTCGACTGGATATTGATAAGACAGTTGGTGCAAGTGCAACTGTGTGCGAGGGATCGCGAGACGCTCTCCACATAGGGAACTATTAACAATCCTGAACGGTTGGCTTTTGACGGACGCCAAAGGCGTGGAGGGCCGGAACATGGGGAGACAGGATCGAAGCATCAAGGAAGTGCAAGAATCACGGTTGATCAGCTCTGTAGCGCGTACCCAGATCTGGTTTGTTTACATCGACTGAAAAAGTACTCAGAGGCGAAGGTCAAGATAGCCAGCTGAGATGCCGTCCGAGGAATGTTGTCTTATAAGAGAGCTCGGACGCCATCACACCTGAACGCCTACTTTTTTACCCAAGCCCAATTTTAATTCGATAACAAAGACAATCCGCTTTCAGCTTTCATATAGAATCGCTTGCAAAGTATTGCTGCTATAATCACAGTAAGCCACCTATCTAGCCGTCATGATACCCACCCCGTGTCTCTTTACCTCTATCGATCCACAAAAGACAAACCATCTAGCAGCACCACGCTCTGGAAGCGCTGCCTTTTCTCTCGAATCTCGGACCTCGCATCGCATCTGAAGTGCGATATATCAGCTGCTCGACCGTGTTCCTAAATCTTCCATAGCACGTCAAACCGTCCTCAAACCAACAGAATGGCTACTCCCGATGTCTACGCGCAGCCCGGCACGCCTGATCCACCATATTCTAAGATTGTCAGCCCGCCCAGAGTTCTCCCTTCTCCGAGAGAGACTCAGGCCTCACTGAAACGATCATTCGCAAGGTACCTTGCCACAGATAACGGCCCTCTTGCCGTTGGCAAGCTCTTCAATCCAGCCCACCATCTCGCATTCGAGGAACCAAAACACATTTACACCATGGAAGAGCTAGGATTCTCAGCTAGCAAAGGAGTCTCGCCAGTTGCAGTTTCGGATCCATTCCCTTTGTTTAGCCAAGAAGCCATCAATGTTATGAGAAGCGAGGTTCTTGACCCTGAGGTTCAAGAGAAGTATAGCTACGCATCCGACATTGCCCCAAGACAGATTCGTGGTTATGCTCCCAAGTAAGTCTACTCTATCGGTTTGCCTAGTACTAGCCTCAAAAAGATACAGGTATGGAAAGTTTATCTTCGAGGCATGGAAGCACCCCGACACCCTTGCCATCATCTCCAAGATTGCCGGCGTTGACCTTGTTCCTGTTATGGACTATGAAATTGGGCACGTCAATCTCTCAAAACCAAGAGACAGGGAAGATCACCAGGGTGTGGGAGACGATGGGGCAATCGTTGGCTGGCATAGAGACAGTTATCCTTTCGTCTGTGTTTTGATGATGAGTGACACTACCAACATGGTTGGTGGTGAGACTGCGTTGAGGACCGGTACCGGAGAGATCCGGAAGGTCCGAGGTCCATCAATGGTAGGGCAACCCCATTTCCATCTCAGTATGTATTCTTCTAACACATCTCTCATAGGGATGTGGTGTCATTCTCCAAGGCCGATACATCGACCACCAAGCCCTCTCTGCTTTCGGTGGCCAAGAGCGCATCACGATGGTGACCTCTTTCCGACCTCGCTCTCCCCGTATTCGTGACGATACAGTCCTCAATACTGTCCGCCCGATTTCCAATCTCTCGGACCTCTACGGTCAGACCGTCGAATACAATCTCGAGAACGCGGAATCTCGTATCCGACAGATGCTTAAGAGTGTCCGCGATTCAATGAAAGCCGGCGCTACTGATGTACAATCGATCAAGTCGTTCCTTGAATTCGAGATTAAGACCTTGACTCATCTCAATAAGGAGATCATCGAAGAGTCTCTGGTCAGAAAAGGATCACTCGCTGATGTATGCGAGGAAGCTGCTAAGGATAAGCGTGTGAAGTTGTAGTTGTAGGTGTAGGTGTACGCGGTTCGGGAAAATGAATTGGATAGAAAATGACTGGAACAGGCTGGCAAGCATAAGGTGAACGATCACGAATTTCTTTGGATGGCGTTCTCATAGGAGTTTCTCACTGCTTACTTTTTCTTCTTGGACATTCTTTCTACTTGCACGCTCCTTCGGTAATTGTATATCCTTTTCGGAATCAATATACTGCATTTTGCCTGCTTGGTTTCGTTGTCACTGAGCGTTTGAGCGTAAGTTTTGGATAGTGTGATAGCAAAGTAATATACCTAAATTTCCAATGCCGCATTCTTATAAAAAACCCTGAAAAGTTAAATGTGACATGTGTGTTTATTTTACTGTAAAATCATCTGGGGTCACTAAAGACTCCTAATACTAGCCCTCTTTTGATCCACAGGCAAGCTTTGTTAATCTGAAAATGCTCCGAGAATCTGGAGCGCAGAGACCATTGGACGAGCCGCTTGCCACGTATAGCGAGCGCAGCAGAGCCCAATACCGTTGGGTTGGAATACGGTTTTCATGCACATCGTCTTCTGACGATGAGGTTTTCATAGACGCATATTGCTTGATCGGTCTCGAATTGAAGTTGTAATATAAGTTCCTCAGGTCCGTGGGAGCTCTTCCAGCTTCCTAGTCTCGCTGATATTGTTCTGCCTGTTCTCACTGCACTTATTTCAATCGGTGAAAGCCAAACAATGATTAGTGGATCCCCAGTACTAAAAGCAAAACACACTTTTCATACGGCCAGTATCGTAGTAAGACTCAAACTGCTTCGTGAAAACCAATCTACAATTCGTTTGATACTACAATTGCGGATATCAAGTAGCACTTGGCAGGGACAGATCTGCTGACGTGGAGGGGTAATGCTTACCCGGGTCGGTGACGGCTTGCATGGACCATAGTCCAGCCTGTTCTTCATGGTGAGAGTTTGCGAAATTGCGTATTGTTCTGCACCAAATGATCACGCTCTTTGCCCTGGAGACTTTCGAATTTGAAATGCTTAGAGGGGGCTGGTTGCTAGCGCTTCTCGCTTAATATTATTCTTGCGCGGGAGCGGAGCGAGCTACCCGTACTCATTCATCCCATAGTCATTCAGCCTCGAACTCTTGGTCAAGACCACAATCGAACAAGCAAATCTTGTCTCGCCCTCCACGCCGGCGCACTTCAGTTGTGTTTAGGAAGGGAATCTAATAATTATCCAGCGGATGGAGCGTACGTCACTGAGCCTTTCTGTTACTGTCAGAAACCGAAGAGGCCCTTGCGGCTGTGCATCGAAAGCCGAACCTCAGCCAACATCTCTCGCCTTTCTCCTCATTACAACTCCACGCCAAAAAAATGGCCCCTACCACAACTTCGCCTAGTAAGGCCACGGCTGGTAAGAGACTAGGTATCACAAACAGCAGAGAGGGAACTCCTATAATGGCACGACCGGGCAATGCGCTCAAGTCCAAGAATGATGCGCAGGTAAGCTTGATAGTTGCCCGCTCGCTATCTGCCTCGACTGACCTGTCTACAGCTTGCTACGTCTTTCAAGACTGATCTTTCGGAGATCCGGAATCTGGTTACATGTACAGTATGCGATTTGTTACTCTATGAGCCATGGACTCTGGCATGTGGTCATACGTACTGCTATTCGGTACGTGCTACCCTAACGAGATGTGCGTCACCGAGCTAATATCATATCAGTGCCTTTGCAACTGGTTTGACCAACACAAGCATAAGAAGACATGCCCCGAATGCCGTGCGAAAGTCACCAAAATTCCATCGCCCAACTTCATTGTACGTGATTTTGACTACCCCAAAGGTGACAACTGCTAATTTGCCCTCAAGATCAAGCAGATGGTCGACCAGGTGTTCACGAAGCGACGAGAATTGATGCCAGCAGACGAATCAATCGAGCAACACGCCGAGAAGAGAGCAGAAGAAATCGCGACCGTCGAGAAGGACAAAACTGGGCCAAATGGAGTCTTCAGAGGCCTCTTCCCCAAATCGGGGCGTGAGCTGATGATGGACGATGCCGATGGAGTGGTGAGATGTCCAGGCTGTGGCCATGAACATATCGGAGGCCCGGCGTGTACGATTTGTGGGCTGGAACTGCTTCCGTACGACTTCAGCGACCTGAGCGAATACGATGAGGACTTGGATGCTCTCGAAGACTTGGAGCTGGACCTTGATGCCGAGGTTGACGCTGAGTTCGCTCAAATGCATGGGCATCACCGCCACCATCGTCATTTTCATGGCCCTCATGCTCTATTCGATAATGCCGTAGATGCCGGTCCCCATCCTCACATTCGGCACCGTACTCATCATCATTATCCCTCCAATTCCGAAGACGAGAGTGAGCTGGACGACAGCGATGAAGATGATGACGAAGGTTCTCTCCAAGAATT
Source organism: Diplocarpon rosae (assembly GCA_032760415.1). NCBI lineage: Eukaryota > Fungi > Ascomycota > Leotiomycetes > Helotiales > Drepanopezizaceae > Diplocarpon > Diplocarpon rosae. Next base: position 492,012 of record JAUBYV010000005.1, read on the forward strand.
TGTTGTACAGGACGACGAAGCACCGAATCGGCGAGCTGGGACGAATAGTGCAACACCTGCCACCAACTTGGTTTCCGACGAAGAGGATTCAGATGAGTCGGACTCAGAGCCTAGACCCGCCGTACGTCGACGACGAGTCCCGCGAAGTCCTATCGATTTGGAAAGCAGTCCTGAGACTCCTTACAGCCCTCGCTATGACCTTGGAATTCCCCAGCATGCACCCAATAGCCCTCATTGGGGAGTAGACAGCCCTAGGCACGATAGTCCCTCGCTCCCTGTAGTTACCGATACCAATACCGATCCGTCAGAGGCTGGTGACATGAGCCACGCAGAAGAGCTTCTTCGACATGCCGGATGGTCCCCGCTTCATCACGATGACGACAGTGACATTGAAGAGCCAGTCTACCGCCGTCGGCGACATCACAGAAATCGTGTTCTTGATAGTGACTCGGAAGATAACAGCGACACAAACACCGAGACATTCACGGAGACACTTGCGGAGACAAGTACGGACCACGGCCCGATCGATAATTACGACGAGCGCTCTCGTGATGGCCAGTCCCAAACTCCCACACTCTCCGAGCAAGATAACCAGTACCAGTACCACATCGAAGATGGCACAGAATTCTACGCAAGCAACACATTTGAGTACCAAGCAACTGATGATGGCTCATCTATTATGGATCACGACGGAGATACAGACATGTCAAGAGACAGCCGGAGTGTCAGCGCGAATCCATACTCTAACAATATTCTCGACGATTACGGTGACCGCACCCCACCAGCAAGGGAAAATCGGGGCGTCAGTGTCGAAAGCACAGAGAGTAGTGAAATGGATGACCAGTATGACGGTACATACGAAAGCAGAAATCAAGACGCCAACAGAAACCTCGGTGTTACAAACAACATTAACCAGATCGATGCAGACTCTTCGGATAGCTCAATCCATCCACCTCCTCGGAGACAAGGAAGAAGACCTCATTCCAATGTGCGTGTCCAGCAATACGATCCTAGAATTAGTATGATGTTTGCCGAACACCAAGCTGCTAGAATTACCGGTTCTATGGAGAATCCAATCTCGTTCCGGGAAGACGATGATGAGGATGGGATCAGATATGTTGAGCCGGCTTCTCGCAATCGAAGAATAACTGCTTGCCGCAATACGCCAGGTCGTCGATACGATCCCCTCCGAAGCTCCCGATCCCCTTCATCAACTCGAGTTATATCATCTCCACAGAGAAATTTCCGTCTCCCCCGGCAGTACTCTCGCCGTGGTTAAACTCTTGTCTTTCTAGGAAATTGAGGTGGGCTGAGGTATTTGCTGGCAGCATAACCTGGCGTTGGAGATTTCTTTATGGGCGATGGAGTGGATTCATGGAGGAGTTATACTCGAGTGACGGAATTGATTAGTTTCTAATCTACGATTTTTTGTCAGCGGGCTGCGTTGAGGAGTCTGGTTGTTAAACGATACGATATGATTTTATTACAGAAATCCTCGGACTTCGATCAGTGCCTCTCTAGTGGCTTTGACTACGTTACTGTGCATATCTGGGAATTCCATCCTCTGTCAAGATTGCTAGGCAGCGATCTTGCCTTGCTTCTAAGTTCTTGCAAAAAGTCATGAATTGTGGGACAAAGCAATCTCTTAAGTCTGGCTACTAGGCATGAGGCGCATAGATTTGGGCGGCAGAGTGTTGCGACAGGAAAGGTCGACTACACCACAATAGATCTCTCGTGTACTTCCAGATGAGCGGCACGTAAACGATGTGTAGTTCGAGATGTGTCCATCACCGTCCATTGCAAAAGCATTGAAGGCAGAGTAGTCTTAAAAACATCCGTGGTTGGAAACCAAAGCCATAGTATTGCATATATGTGGTTGGGGTGTGCCGCTCAGTGCAAAAGCCACCATGAGCAGATCAAGCGAAGAGTGGTATCTAAAATGCGCCCAATAAAGTCTAATAACCTCCTGAAAATCATATCATAAAATCCTCGATTATGCCCAAAATCAATATCCGTGCCCCCGAGAGAGAGAGAGAGAGAGAGAGAGAGAGAGAGAGAGAGAGAGAGAGAGAGAGAGAGAGAGGTCACCCGCCTCCAGGGGCTCAGCGGCCCCCAATGTCACTACTGTATCCGTTAAACCCGTCGTGCAGACTTTGTGGCTGCCTGTACCCTTGCTGTCCGGGCCCGCTCGACACATAGCCCCCTTCGTTGTCTTCGTCGTAGAATTCAGAGCCGGACGCATCGAAACTACTCCTACCACTCGGATCATCGTCTAGCCCAGCATCTCCCTGTCCCACATCCGACCAGCTCAGTCCTGCAAGAGCGGGATATTGTGCTAAGAGGGCAGCGGGTAGCGTGTAGTTGCCACTTGCGTCAATGGGGAAGCCGTTTGGATCGATACCCAAAGGTTGTGACTGCTGTATATTTTGCATATCTTGCATGCGTTGCTCATTCCAGACTCGTTGCCGCTCTATAGCTTCTTCGTCTAGAAGAGGCTTGATACAGATTCGTCCAGCTTCAGAGCGGAAATGGCGACCGAGCGCATCAGCGCGAGCAAATCGGCGACCGCAGCCCCAGGAGCCGCCTTGCTTGAGCTCTCCTTTACAGACGAATTTCTTCTCGCCGGAATGCAGCCCTTCGTGGCGTTTCCGGTCGTGTTGCCGAGCAAACGCCTTTCCGCAGACTGTGCATACGAAGGGACGTTCGTCGGTATGGGTGCGCAAGTGAGACCGTAAATTGTAAGCTCTAGTGAAACGTTTTGGGCAGAGCGTACATTGAAAAGTGGCAGGGTGTTTTTGTACGCGCTTTGCGTTTCCGATTTCAGCGGCTGATGGTTGATACTCGGGATCTGCAAGCCCAAGAATGTAGTCCCGGTTTGGTAGCGAGGATGTTGATTGGCGACGCTTTGTTGGAGAACTGGTCCCAGACCGATCATCCGGAGATAGTGAGCAAGAATCTGGTGAACGAGATGTAAGATCGCTAGCGAGTGAGGGTGATACACTTGAAGGCGTGGTGGCTCGAGGCATTGCTGAACCACTGTTGTTAGGGTCCGTAAACGCTCGACGACGACGACCTAAATTTGTCAATAGATTTTATTTGCTTGGTACTGAACCACATACCTCTTTCAGGGGGTGTCAACGCATCTTGGTCAATGGAGAGTTTTGGTGGCTCGAAGCTATTCTGTCTTGAGGTAGGTGCGAATTCAACATTAATATCCGGTACCATCTGTTGAGACTGGGCAACATCATTGTGCAGTTGAGGAAACGCCTCTTGTTGGCCTTGACTATAAATCATATTTGAACCATAGCCGTTATTGTTCATTAGGTATAGCGGATTTTGAAGACCCATGTTTGGCAGCTGTTGAGGTCCCATTCGCGGCGATATAGCAGGGCTATGAGCCGGGCTCAGTCCTCGCCCTGGGCTTGCGCCATGTTGGGCCTGATTATCTGACAAGGAGAAATTCCCAATGCCAAGAACGTTTTCATATAAAGCGTCTTGAGCACGTTGCATAGGCGAATGGAGTGGATCTACTGCATCGAAGCTATCATGGTGGCCTAAATTAGGCGAATGATGAGCAGATGGGATAGAAATATCGGAAAATTCAGACTGGCTTCTTCTGTGGCTGGTAAATTGAGATGGAATCATACTCCATTCGAGGGTCTGTCCCTGGGGAAATGCTGCACTTTCTGGGCCTAACGAGGCGTGCCTGGAGTGATTCGGTGAAGGTTTAAACTGGCCAGTACTGAAGTTCGGAGAGTTATGCACAGGTGCAGGGGAATGAGAGTCGGGTTGTAAGAGTTTTCCAGACGGTGTCGGTGCGGTATGTGGAGAAGACATGCCCAGTTGCGATGGGTTCACAGATTGGTTTCTTGACCTAGGAGGCGGGACATTTGTGAAGAATGAGGGGTCATATTCTGCTGGGTTAGCGGGGAACAATGGGAAATCGCCGCTTTCGTCAAATCCCGAGGTCGCATTCATCAGGTCCTGGGTGAAGCTGCCTAATTGCGGCTGGTTGTACGGTGATGATGGCTCCTCCTGCTTGAACTGCTGGTTGAAGTCGGTTGTCGGGATGAAAGCAGACTCGCCAAGCCTACCCTGGGTGAAGGATTGTGTTTGCTGATTCATAAATTCGTTGTTGGCGTATGTGTTATTTGGATTGAAATTGTGGTTCAGGAACTGTTGCTCATTGCCTTGAATCCGATTCTCGAGGCCAAGACCCAGTCCGAGCGAGCTAGGATCCTGGAAGGGCTGTGAAGCTGGTGAGTGACTTTGCTTTATATGATGCTGCTGGCCTCCAGACGACAGCGATCTCCCGCGCTGTAGATCCATGCCGAATTTTTCTCGATGTTGCTGTTTTTAGAACGTCAGGCTGTTTCCTCGAAGATGTCAGCCTCATACACTGCGAAGTGGCTGTGTAAAAAGGCTATGCACGAAATGACGAATTGTCCGGTCAAAATTTTTCGCCAAAATAATGGAGGATGCGAAACGCTCGGGAGAGAATAGTAGCTGCTTGGTGTTGTTGGAATCTCGCTCAATCGCCTCGGGTGATGCAAACAATCGATGAGCTTGATCCAACGACAAAGCTCTTAATGGGCACTCGACTCTTTGTCACATATATTGACTGTTCGTTCGCAGAGTGCGGATCGATCATTCGAGTTGATATCGCTTCAACGGTCGATCTCGCCCAGCGCTTGATATTGGTAGTGTCGCGTTAAAGGTATGGGATGGTTCCGGGAAATGCAATCTTTATTGGTCGCTGGTAATCTTGTAGAGGCCACCGGCCTTTGCTTTGCTTGCGAAAGAGAGAACTTTGAACGTGTAAGGGTGGGCTCCTAATAGGGTCAGCTTCAGTATTACAACTGCTGAATCTTGGTTTGTCGCATGAGCTGGAGGGCATATAGCGCTTACTTACTAAATAGTCGTTGGAAATAACAGAATGGAGCGCTGAGGAGAGGCACGGTGAAAGCGACGGTGCTCGAGTATTGAGAGACTCCGTCGGGGAGTACTTAACAACAATTAAACAGAGCAGATAGCGACACGATAATTGCAGTGCCGTATTGACATGTGTAGGTTTGGCTGCAGAACAGCATCGGGCCCTGGGTCCATGGGATTGATCCAGCGCCCAGGCAAGGCTGGCACGTGCATAGAGACCCAGTTAGGCTCCTATGGCTAGTTTCACACCTCTAGCCCCATTTATTTGGCCAACTTGTCGGATTCAACAATAGATTTCTCGATGTCTTTCGAAGTACGCCGCAGATATCTGGTATATTCTCCGAAAGCTCAAATCGAGTTTGTAAATTTGCTAAAAGTTATTTGCAGGTTGTTCCCTTGACAGACTTGCGGATTCCTATCGGAACATGTCTTACTATGAGACCGCAGTGTAGATGCGTACTGCTTCCTAATTATATGGCGATGATCATGAATTCATGGTTTATTTAACAAAGACTAGTCCATTTTCCGACCCACACGTTCGAAAACACCACCTGAAAAGGTTGAGGATCGAGATTGATTGACGGCGCTACCCGACGCATATGTGTCTATGGAGAAGCCGCCTACAACACTTTGACAAGCCGCTCATGCACACCATTGACTCAAAACAGTTACCAAACCTAATAAGCTGCAATCATCCCACTCGGCCCGATTGGCTATGGCAACCAGCCTGACCTGCTCTTATTGATCATCCTGTAACTCGCTCTCCGCCAATTCTAAGCTCCCATGGACCGCTCGTCCCAGTCGCTCGCATTCATCGTTGACTTTGACGGGACAATAACAACCAAAGATACAATATCAGCGCTGGCCGACTTCGGCATTGCTTTTCAAAAGTCAAAGGGGGTTGAGTTGACAGAGGCGTGGCAGGACGCTGTTGCAAGGTATGGCGAGGACTACTCGAGACACATCAAAAGCTACAAGCCAATAACAGAAGAGCGCAAGACACTCGTCGAAGTAGTAGCGCACTTGAGAAGTCTCAAAAACATTGAGCTGAGCAGCTTCGGTCGTGTAGGCGCTTGTAGGATTTTCAAGGCGATTGGCAACGATGATTGGAGACGGTTCGGAAGAGGCGCTGTGGCGCGAAGCGAGGTGGAAGTCACGGATGGATTTCGTGGTTTCGTTGCCCAGGTTCACAGATCAGGCGGGCTCTTGGGGATTGTGTCGGTCAATTTCTCGAGAGAGTTCATACGCGGAGTCTTGGAGGCAAGTGCTGAGAGCAACATGGTTGAAATACTGGCGAATCAGCCTGACGAGAAGGGAACGCTGCTGGGTCCGAAAGGAACAGTACTGGCAACCTCCGACGCAAAGCTGGCTGCAATGAAACAGCTTCTGCACGCTTGGAAGGAGGGCTCGAACAGAGAAGAACCTTCCTTCAAGGTCGTTTATGTCGGCGACTCAGCAGTAGACATTGAATGCTTGACGGCTAAAGAAGTGTTAGGCATTGTTATCTCTGCGGACGGGAAAAGTGGATTAATGGATACGCTGAGACGCATCAATATCAACATCACTCATATCAGCAAGTATGGGGAGGGATGGAGTTCCTCGGTGTATTGGGCACGAGACTTCAAGGAGCTTTGTGAGGCCCTGTTTTGATATCATGGTAAATTTGATATTGCCTCATTACCTCTGGATCATATTCTCAATAATCGTCCTGGATTTCCTTAGTTTCTGTTATCTATTCGGCTGGGTCTGCTCTCGCAAGCCACTATTCTGCAAGATGAAAACCAATTTCTTGTCACCGACATTATTCTTCCTCATTGGATCTATACCCCTCAAAATACCTTCAAATCCCTTCTGCTACCTGACGAGACTCGGCTCGCGAATATCCAGCTTGCCTTCCCGCAGTAATTTCTTCGGAAGCTACCCAAACATCTTTCCGAACTCGAAGTCTTCAGGCTTCACCGGGATGTAGTTCGGTCCGAGATTGAATACTTCATCGAAAACGGTGCGGCCCAGCGCCGAATGCCACCAGGTGCCGTTGACACGCTTGACCTGATCTTTGGGGACTGGCAAGAGGGTGCCGCAAGCGCCACTGGATTCGTAGAACTCTGTCCGACCTCGGATCTCGCACCTGACTTCACGTGATCGAGGCAGTATAACTGAGGGCGGTCGAGGATTTCACACTGTTCTATAAATAGGCTCACATCTACCAAAATAAAACTAATGCAAACACGAGACAGCGAGGAGAAATAGAATCACTTTGTAGCCTGAGGACGAACAATAGCGCGGTCGTACCCGAGTGATTCTCGGAGAAACAGGGAGAAAGTCCCTACTGAGCCGATGAACTGTCATACAGCAGTTCCTAGTTGTACTGATATACTGTATCGCATCCGCGCTGCAATCAAAATCAAAGATCAAAAAATTGCCGCTCGACAAGCAAACGAGACAAGTCGACGGACAAGCATACCAGTCCACAATAATGCCTCCGCCCTCATCTTCATATGGAAGGAGAAGGAGCAGACCCTGACGGTCTGACGTCTTTACTGGGAAGTTCTCTTCTTGCATCTAAAAATAGAAGCAGGATATCGATAGGGCATACTGTACAGTAAGTGCCGAAGGGTGAAGGAAGCACTTGGCCATGATGATACGTACTATATTCGTACTAGTTCGTTTTCACTCTTTCCCGACGTGCCCCCGAGTAGTCTCTGCGAAGATGGGGTTAAGCAGTGAAATTGTCTCGGTCTGCTCAGAATGCCCTGCATCTTCGGTACACAATGCCAATGTCCTACCACGAAGGAGTATGATGGCCCAGTCTGGGATACATATCTCGATTCTATTTGCCCAGGCCTCGGCGGGGCACATACGTTGCCGAGAGAGGTGATGAATGGCGACGTCGTGCCAACGATTGTTCACCGAGGGCTGGAAACAAAACAATGCAACCGTGACCCAAACACATCACATCTTCTTGTTTGGCGGCTTGGTTACACTCATCATCAGGTAATAACAATGACTCTATTCGTCGTCCGGGTTGCGACGCTGCCTCCCTCCCTCCCACACCTCTCTGCGGTCCGAGTTGGACACCGGCCAATCCAGGTGGACGGGGATGCGGCCTCTCTCTTACGCATAAACGACTTGTCGGCCCTGAGTTGACAACGATGCGTTGCCATATCTGATGCCAGACTTGCGGTGAAGCCCTGGATGAGGAGGCTGGAGGAGCGAATTAAGGAACCAGCGCGGAAACTATACCTTAGCTAATCGCTCGTCTCCCTCTCCATTGGAAGGGCTCGGGGCTTGACATGGCCCTGTAAAATGCCTGTGACCCGCTGCCGGCGCTTCCCTGCCACGGGCATTTCCGTCAGACAGCAAGAAGATTTGTAATGAAGCGAACATTCCATACTACTGTCAATTATTTTTTCCTATGAGAAAATCTACCAGCCATAGGACACCCCGCACCGATCGTCGTGTATCGGGTGGCACGGACAGGGACCTCGATAAGGGCATCTTGTGATACACAGCAATTTTGGTGTTGTTGTTGTCTCAGGTGGTTCTTGCGGCTGTGACTTGCGAGAGCGCGATAATTTCATCATTAGCACCTGTCGCGAACATATCATCCGTGTGACCCCTCGAAATCTCACTCACTTGCGCGCGCGCTCTCTCTCTCTCTCTCCCTCTGGATAGTTTCATATTTCCTCCGTCGCCCAGTACCCCCGAAGCAGCTATCCACCTATTCTACGCCATTCCCGGTCGTTGAGCACGTAGCCTCGATGCGTCTGACACCAATCCTAGACTCCACGAGCCCGAATATCCACCATGGCAGCTGTCGAAGCTTTGTCGTTCTGCGCAGATCGCCCAAAGAACGAGCATGGGCTCACTACGATCCAACCTTGGACGATTGGGTGGGATGAGGAGGATACACAAATAAGGCTCAAGCAGATATCACGAGCATGGATGCAATTTTGCACTTCTAGGAAGCTTGGAGGTACAAATCGGACGAAGCTGGTACGAACTGCGGTATTTCCCCATTTCCACGGCTCCAGTCAGGCCGTGTTATGCTGCGCCTGCTGTTCTGCACAGTGCAATAACGCTGAAGCCTACCGCGGTACAGCGGTGTGGACCCGAACGCCTCAGATCTCTGACGAGTATTAATAGGAATTACTTCCACATTCAGACTCTACGCGCCCATGTAGGTCGAATCTTCGCCCCCTGAAAGTACCGGAAGACTTGGAAAAATCCGGAGGGATACGATCTCCATGTGGCAACATCGTCGTCTTCCTGTATGAAACGAATACCGATGAGCCTGCCAGAAGGAAGACATACGAATCTGCCGAAGCCCAAATTACCCCCCCTTCAACTGTGGAGAAGGGAAACGACCATTCATTGTTCCGCGATCCCACGATGGCGTTCGAGATTGACTTCCAAGGAGGAGAGGGATTTATTCAAGCTAAGAAGGGTAAAAAAGCTGCCAAAGCCGCGGCCAAGTCTAAATGGGACGGCGACGAGGACGAAAGTGGCAAAAAGGATGAGGGTGAAGGAGACGACGACGGGGATAAGGGAGGTGACAGTGGGGATAAGAGTGGCGACACAGGGGCCGGTGATGATGGAGATAAGCAGGAGGACACAAACGCGAATGGAGAAGCTGCAGGCGATAACCCCGCTGAGGATGAATGGGACTCCTTTCAACCAGCGAAAGGAAAGAAGAAGGGTAAGAAAGGAAAGGTAGAGGAAGTTACGCCTGCAATTCCAGCCGTAGAGAAATTCGACGCCTTTCATGAAATTAAACTGGATGATACTGGGCCTATATTGGACTTGAGTTTCGATACCGGGACAACTGGGAACAAAGCGAGCACGGGTGGCTTTGGTTCGTGGGGCAGCAGTTGGAACACGGGAACGGGAACGGGGACAACGAAGTAAGTGAGCTACAGATACATGTTGTGCCCAGGGGCAGTACTGCTAGAGTGCTTGGATATCTTACTGACGAGCACCGTGATATCACAGTACCTGGGGTTTCGCATCTACCACAGCCGATACCACAACTGGTGTAGACGCAAAGAAAGAGGAGGAAGGTAATCCTTGGAGTCTCGATCGGGCAAAGTCCAAGAAAAAAGGAGGTGTCGGATTTTCTTTCGGTGCCCTGGACGAAGATTCAAAGGAGCCAGATCCTGAACCCGACAAGAAGGACGACTCATTCGATTTCGGATTTTCGTCTGTCACGAAGAAAGACAAGAAGAAGAAAAAGGGTGGCGTTTTTGCTTTCGAGGATCCGGTTGAACAGACTCCCGAGCCTGCCCCACTGACCGTTGAGGAGCCTGCACCTGAAGATGATTGGGGAGGTGGATGGGGAGTAACAAAGGCCAAGAAGGGAAAAGTGAAGAAGGGTGCTTTCGAGGCCGATTCTCCTAAAGTTGAATCAACTTCAGAACCTGCACCTGTTGTTGAGGATGATGAATGGTCCTCGTTTACGACCGGAAAGGCGAAGAAGAAGGGGAGAAAGGGTGCGATCGTGGAAGAGCTTCTTACGGTGAGTCGATGCCATGATTCCCTGTCTTGCATAGTAAAGTTTGTTTTGAAATGGTGCTGCTCGCCCAACGACCGATTACTTTATGCATCCGAACTAGGCAAAATATAAGCGAGGACTGTATCTAATAGTTCCCAGGTAGAAGAGACCGCTCCGGAAGCAGAGTCTGCTAAACAAGAGCCTCTTGACGATAAATGGGGGTTTTCTACTTCCAAGAAGGACAAGAAGGGCAAAAAGAGCAAGAATGTTGTTGAGGAACCAGACAAAACCGAGGAGCCTGCTCCGGAACTCGAACCTGCGAAAGAGGAGCCTCTTGACGATAAATGGGGGTTTTCTACTTCCAAGAAAGACAAGAAGGGCAAAAAGGGCAAGAATGTTGTTGAGGAACCAGACAAAACCGAGGAGCCTGCTCCGGAACTCGAACCTGCGAAAGAGGAGCCTCTTGAAGATAAATGGGGGTTTTCTACTTCCAAGAAGGACAAGAAGGGCAAAAAGGGCAAGAATGTTGTTGAGGAACCAGACAAAACCGAGGAGCCTGCTCCGGAACTCGAACCTGCGAAAGAGGAGCCTCTTGAAGATAAATGGGGGTTTTCTACTTCCAAGAAGGACAAGAAGGGCAAAAAGGGCAAGAATGTTGTTGAGGAACCAGTCAAAACCGAGGAGCCTATTCCGGAACCCGTGAAGGAGGCTGATCCCGTAGAAGATTTTGGATGGGGATCGTAGGTGCAAATTTCTGTCTTGTTACAATTCCCCGATCCTTGGAAGATGAGATGCGTCTCTTGTTTTCCAAGCTCTCGATGAACGTCTGAGTTTTGGAGATTTTTGCTTACAATCTGAAAAGTGTTGGAACATCAAAAAAAGACAAGAAAAAGAAAGGGATAAACGCCGTCGACGAACATCCAAAACTCGAAGAAGCCAAGCCTCCCGAACTCGAGCCGGAGCCGGAGCCAGAGCCAGTTGCAGAAGACTTTGGATGGGGATCGTAAGTACAAATTCATCGTCGATTGTTTCGCTGTTTCAAGACTTCTTCGCTTTTAACATGAAAGTCATACTTGGCTCAGTGGTTCTCTTTCTCTGAGAGGCGATCGCTAACCCAACTTCAGCGTTTCCATTTCTAAGAAGGATAAGAAGAAAGGTAAAAGTATAATTGACGAAGTCAAAATCCCTGATCTAGAGCCAGATCCCGAACCCGTTGCTGAGGATCTTGGCTGGGGGGCCGCGCCATCCAAAAAGGATAAGAAGAGCAAGAAGGGCAGGATAGCTGTCGTCGAAGAGCCACCAAAGGAAGAAGTCAAAGCTGTAGATCCTGAACCCGGCCTCGAACCTGCTGGGGAGGATCTGGGTTGGGAAGCACCGGTGGCTAGCAAAAAAGACAAGAAGAAAGGGAAGAGTAAGAATGCCATCGAAGAAGTTCCCATGGCAGAGGAGAAAGTGCCAGAACCTGAGCCTGAGCTCGCATCAGTGGTCGACGATTTTGGATGGGGAGCCCCAGTCGCTGCAAAAGGTAAAAAAAAGAAAGGCAGCAAAATCGCAATCCAAGAGCCTGCGAAGGTGAGCAAAATTTGATTTTTATTACCGGGTACATAGTTTGTCCCATTTTTTGGGTGTTCTCACGCGCAAGGTTTCTTGCTACCTGGAACCAATTCAACAATCAACAAATGTGCTTTGAAATACAGCTTCAGGAGTCGAAAATATGGCCTCTGACCTCTACTTAGGTTGAGCCAATGAACGAGTCAGATCCAAAACCTGAGCCGGAGCCGGAGCCGGAGATTCCTACGGGTTGGGGCTCATGGCTCGGCGGTGGAAAAAAAAAAGCAGACGAGCTGAAGGTGAAGGAGCCCGAAACGGAAGCGGAACCAGCACCAGCACTTGTTGAAGAAGAGAGTGGATGGGGTTCTTTCTCGACAGGGAAAAAAGATAAAAAGGGTAAAAAGGGCAAAGCAGTCGTATCTGATGTCTTGAAAGTTGAGGAGCCGGTTCCTGAACCAGAGCCTGTTGTCGAGGGTGATGCTGGCTGGGGCTCTTTCTCCATGTCTTCAAAAGAAAAGAAGAAGAAAAAGAAGAATGGGAAGGATGAGCCGTCGAAGACCGGGCCAGATGTTGAGCATGAGCCTGAGCCAGTCGTCGATGAAAACTCCGGGTGGGGTTTTGGATTGGGCAAATCGAAAAAGGACAAGGAGAAGAAGAAGAATGATAAAGAAGAGGCTCTGGAAATTGAGTCTGTTCCTGAACCAGGTAAGTACCATATGTTTCTGTATCTCCCCGCTGGCAGCGATTTCCTTCGCATATCTCGACAATCAATGCAGCCAGCAATTTTATGCTAACAATCTGTATTAGAACCGGTGGTCGAAGAAGACCTTGGATGGGGAAGCTTCGGGAATTCCAAGAAAGATAAGAAAAAAGGCGGCAAAGCCAAAGAAGCTTCCTCAGCATCTCCGATTGAAGAAGAAAAGGCGGCCGAGGATGATGATTGGACGAACTGGGGCCAGACAAGCTCCACCAAATCGAATAACAAGAAATCCAAAGCACTTGTCGAAGTCAAGGATGAGGTGCTCGATCATATTCCAACTTCACCCCCAGCTGTAAACGATGCTGCCGAAGATTACTTTGGTGGTTGGGGCACATCCTCAAAAGATAAAAAGAAGAAGAAGAAGAACGCCAAAGCCTCAGACTCGTTGTTTTTGGATGACTCGACTGATCTCAAGCCGATTGAGGAGCCAGTAGCCGACCCTTGGGGATCCGTTTCATCTTCTAAAAAGGATAAGGACAAGAAAAGGTCCAAAGGGAAAAGCGCATTCGAGGGAAGTGACGAAACGCCACTCGAGCCTGAACCCGCTGTAGAGGAGAGTAAAGCTATCGAAGATGAGTGGTCATTTGGTGCTTCTAGCAAGAAAGATAAGAAAAGCAAGAAGAAAGGGGTCGAGGCCCCTATCCCAGCTCCAACCCCCCCAGCTGTGGACTTGGCCGAGGCTGAAGCAGATTGGGATTTCGCCTCAGTCGAAAAAACAAAGCCAAAAGAGAATGAAGTTCCTGCTCGAAAGCTCACTAAAAAGGAGCAAAAGGAGGCAGATAAGCTAGCCGAAAAGGCTAGGAAGCAAGCCGAGAAGGACGACGAGGAAGCTAAGAAGAAGGCAGAAAGGGAGGAGGCCGAAGCTAGGGAAGCCGAAGCCAAAGAGGCCGAAGCCAAAGAGGCCGAAGCTAAAGAGGCCGAAGCCAAGGAAGCCGAAGCTAAAGAAGCCGAAGCCAAGGAAGCCGAAGCCAAGGAAGCCGAAGCTAAAGAAGCCGAAGCCAAAGAGGCCGAAGCCAAAGAGGCCGAAGCCAAGGAAGCCGAAGCTAAAGAGGCCGAAGCTAAAGAAGCCGAAGCTAAAGAAGCCGAAGCCAAGGAGGCCGAAGAGCTGTCTAAAGCAGAGGCAGTGGCAGACGAGGCTAAGAGGAAGGAAGAGGAAAATTCCAGAGCCAAAGCTGCGAAAGCTCCCAAGCTGTCCAAAAAGGAGCAGAAGAAAGCCGACGATCTGGCCAAGAAAAAGAAGTTGGAAGATGAGAAAATCGAGGCCGCATTGAAGGCAGCTGAAGAGGAGGCAGCTGAAAAGGAGGCAGCTGAAGAGGAGGCAGCTGAGGAGGCTGTAAGTCCTGTTTTCCGACTGTCTACATAGTTGTGACGATCTGTGAAAACTCCGATCCAGATTCTGCAGCGGCTGACAATATTCCAGGCTGCCAAAGAGGCTGAAGAGGAGGCTGCTCGAGAAGCCGAAAAAACTGTAAGTCCATTTTCCCGACTTTCTGCATAGTTCTGACGATCTGTGAAAACTCCGATCCAGATTCTGCAGCGGCTGACAATATTCCAGGCTGCCAAAGAGGCTGAAGAGGAGGCGGCTCGAGAAGCTGAGGAAGCTGTAAGATCTATTTTCCTACCGATAGTTGCGAAAATCGTTGGAATTATAAATCTTGTATTTGCAACGGCTGAATATATACCAGGCTACCAAAGAAGTTGAAGAAAAAGCTGCCCTGGCTAGTAAAAAGAAGGTAAGATGTCCCCTAGGTGGTGCGATCCGCATCGCTTTTTGATAGTCAAACAACTTAGGCCAGGCGCCGCACGTCCCATAAAATTATTGTACATACAGTACACTCACTTGGACCAGCACTAATTCGTCACCCTACAATAGTCTAAGAAGGATGGCAAATCAACCAAAACTGAAAAAGCCACAGCTAAGGAACCCGAGCCCGAGCCAGACTTGATTGACCTCAGCTTAGGCAAGGAAAAGATCGAGGTTGAGAACAAGTCTGATGTGTTCAGTTTCTGGGGCGCCACTGCTAGCAAAAAATTGAGCAAGGGGCGAGATGAGATAACGAATGCTGACAAAGCGAAGCTTCTGGAAGTCGCCGACGACCAGGACACGACAACTTCATCCAAGTCGCCCTCAACATCGAAGAAGGCTTCAGCCCTCACTAAAAAATCAGCAGGCGTCAGCAAGATTGCGGATAGACTGAAAGCCTTTGAGTCACAGAAGGAAGTTGAGGCGCCTCCGCCTCCACCTCCGCCCCCCGTCCCCTCGCCACCTCCACCAGCGAAGGAAGATAAAAAAAGGTCAAAGTCCTCCTCTAAAAAGGTGAAAGAGGCCGCTGTCGTCGTGGTCGAAGAACAACCCACCCTACCTAGGAAATCGAAAAGTAAAGTTCCTGGGAGTTTCCCGACGGACTTTTTAGACGACGACATTGTTGAGGTTGTTGAGATGCCAAATGCCAAAAAATCGAGTAATAGCAAATCTGCAAGTAAAGCCAGCGAGGGTCCAAAGGAAGCGTCTCTAGTTGAAGCCCCTCCGACACCACCTGCGGAGCCAAAATCGTCCAAGAAAGAACGCCCACGTGTTGTTCGCGATGGCAGCTCCTGGGGCGCCTGGGGTACAGCTCCAGCAGCAGCTGAGAAGGGGGAGAAGAGGTCGTCCAAAGATCGCAAATCATCACCCGGGAAAGAGAAAAAGAAGTCTTCCAAAAGCTCTAAGTCCAAACGATCCGAAAAGGAAGAAAAGGTCTCTTCCAAAGACTCGTCCTCTGACAAAGCCGACAGACCTCCTATTTCCAGAGGGTTGAGTGGTATGTTCGGCTCAGCTCCGCCATTATCAAGGTCGAAGTCTACCAACGAAAGGCGATCTAGCACCTCAGGGAAACCAAGATCTAGGCGCCAATCTGTCGTCGACAGCGGTCTGATATCTCCACCGCCCGAAATTTCATTAAAAGCGTCAAAATTACTTGGTGTCACTCCAAGCAAACATGCTAGGAACAAATCCGGGAAGCATAGCAAATCACGGGGTATGTTAAATTCCGTAGTCGAAAGCAAGGAATTTCAGCTAAAGCCTTTAACACAGGTCTCGACGAGGACGATGATGATGTTGTTATTGTTGGAGCCGACGAAGCTTCTCCGCCTCGTGAGAAGTCGAGTAGCGATCGCAAAAGAAAATCAAAGGTAACGCAAGACCCATCTGTGTGCAATAGCGTACCCCCAGCTGTTCCTATGCCGCCCGGCATCAACGATATGCCATTTTGGAGAAACACAATGCCGCCTGCCAAGAAGCCGATTGCTAACGGACGATCTTCAAAACAGATCAAGCAAGATGAAGACATCGTTATGGTTGATGCCGGCGGCCCTACTGAGGTCTCCGGGTTGAAGAGGTCTGATTCAAGCGCGAAGAAGGCGGCAGGAATTGGTGGTATGTTTGGGGGGCTTCTTTCCTCCAAAAGCCGACCAGAAAGCAAACGTCGCTCCACTCTCGATGGCGAAACTCAACGAGGTCTACGGCGTGAGGATAGAAAGATTAGACGACGGACGGAAATTGAGAATGTCGATGTGGCAATGACTGGTGGCGCAGCCGAAGAAGATCAAGAAGCTCAAGAAGCTAGACGTGCAGCTAGACGTGCCCGTAGGGCCGAGAAAGAAGCCTTGGAAAAGGCTGCTGAGGAAGCGCGAAAAGCCAAGGACGCCGAACGAAGAGAACGCCGCAGGAAGCAAGAAGAGGAAATGGAGGCACGTCGACAGGAAAATAAGGAAGCTCGGCGCACAGCCCGACGGGAACAGAAAGCTGCTGAGGAGGCGGAACGACAAGCTGCGGAAGCCAAAGAGGCTGAGCGGACTGAACGACGCCGTGCCAAGAGAGCCGAGCGCGAAACCAGACAAGCCACTCAAACAGACGGTGAGGCGCTGACCGAAGGACCAGAGCGACGCAAGAGATCCGATCGTCACAGAAGCCACGCGGACGATTCGGTAAAAGAAGAGGAACGTCGTCGAAGGCGTGAAGAACGGCGTCTAGCGCGCGACGGCGTCGAAACTCCAAGACCAAGCCGCCGGAAATCCGCCCCGATCGTGGACAGCTACTTCGACTCTCGAAATGGAAGCAGGGCGCGCGACACCGAGCCTGAGAAGGAATCTAGGCGCAAAGGTAGAAAGGCTGGCTGGCCGCACTCAGGAACCGACTCCTGGGTTCAAGACCATTCTGATGCGCCTCCGCCCCCAGAAGATGCCCAGGCCACCGATGTTCAAGGAGAGCTGACGGCTGGCGACGAGAGAGAGCGGCGTCGCATGAGGAAGACGCGTCGACACCACGACGCAGGGACAGAAGAGGACCCGGAGGAAAGGCGCAAGAGGCGCGAAGCCCGTCGCAACGAGAGAGAGCAGGCCAAGAGCTCGGAAGGCAGTCAAGCAGATGCGAGGAGGTCAGCCCGCCGCGAATCTGGCTTTATCGAGTCTCGATCAAGGGCGCCGAGCACTCACGGGGGAGGAACTGGTGGCATTTTCAGCCGCTGGAAGATGATGATTTGATTCTGGGAGCATTTCATACACACGGCAAAGCTCGCCTTGTTTAGATAGTCGTCCAGCATGGATATCTGGGGTGTTTTGCTTTGCTGCGAGCGGTTGTATGGAGTTGTGTCGATGCCAGTTCGGTCCAGCTCCATGGGATGGGAAGATAGCGGGTCTCGGGTCACAGGTGATGGGTCAGCTGTAAAGTATCTTGCCGCATCATTCAGAAACACGATTCATGGTATCGGTGTTAAACTGGTGGATTGGTTATATACCCATCATCTTTCGAAAGGTCGGTCCGGCCGTAATACATCAAGTTCCATCTATTTCACTATTGTGAGGTATGACTTTCCAGGCCTTGATCAGAAATGCCTCGTTCTTTCATCTCTATACAGTCAAAATCCGACAGAGGACTATGCCTGAAACTCATCAATCACATCGGATATCCATTTCCATGTTTCAAGGGTAGCAGCAACCGCAAGCTGTCTTGGTCTTCCTGTTGACACTCTTTTCTATGTGACAGTTCTATTCATCCATTTTTCTAGCCGCCGGTCTCATCACTGCATTGCATTCCTTGCACTTTCACCGAGTTCCTTGCGATTCACTGACCTCGGCATGCTCTACAGCGTCTGACCTATCCGCTTCTTTTGCCATCGATGAGAACTCAGCCCTACGTGACTCTGGTTTCTTCTGCCTTACTCAAGGTGGAAGCTCAAGGTCTTTCTTCCGACGTATCAGCTCGTTACCGCACCGGAGTACGTTCTCTTTTGATCACCTCGCATTGCATTCAATATCACCCATCCAGAGTCGAGACTCGAGGTTCCGGTCAAGTCCCAAGGTCACGACTTGGTGTCACCACCATTCACCCAGAAACGTACTTCCTTCATCCTTTTCGTGGCAGGATATCAGCATCATTTGGATGACTCTCGTGACTGTCCCCTCGCCAGTTGTGAGATCCAAAGAGACCATGGTTATAACAACCTGGAATTCTGCCCAGTCATGAATCACGTTCTCACCTGCGTAACTCTTATTGACCTAAAAGGGAAGTTTGATCCCTCGAGGTGCGGGGGAGGAGAAGGGAGGCGATAACCAACACAGCATACCCGCCGCTGTTCCTGATAGGGTTTCGAAATCCAGCAGCTCAAACTCCCTCTGTAACATTCCTTTTTTTTTCAAAAATAATGTCGTTCGTGGACGAACGTTCTCTTCTTTGCCTCAGCCTACAAAAATCAAGTGTTTGCCAACAAATATCCATACATCCCCATTCATTCTTTGGATCTGGGAGTCAATCCTGTGTTTGTTGATACGTACCCAGTAGCAGTCGATACAATCTGGGGTACCGTCAGTTTACCACCTTTGCTGTCTGCTCTCGTTCATCCACAGCCGAACTTGGTACACCCGAGTTTACAAGTTAACGTCACCCTCACCAATAATCTGCGCGTTAGGAGTTGTACGGCGGATTCATTGAAGTTTCCAGTACTGGTAATTGGTTACTGCAACATTGCAACCAAAACCGCCTCCAGTCAAACTCTCTGAGAAAGCTCATAATGTCATCGTTTCTACCAAATCAGTGGCCACTTGGCAGCCTCAGTGCTCTCCTCCTCCTCTCATCGGTCATCATCCTTGCTGCAAGCAAAAAGAAACGAGAGACCGTACTCGGTAGGCTTCATTTCCAAAGAAGGCGTACATCGGGCGCCTCTACGCCTCCTCGATCAATATCACCTCACAAAGAAGCTTCCATAAGGAGTGGTCCCGACTATTCCACCACTCTTCCACCCTCGAGGCGCTCCGTCCTCCCCGAGTTAGCTCGGACTCTTTCTCCTGCATCCTCCAAATTCTTACTCAGCTCCGACCCTTCGGCGGACCTCATAGTCATGAATGCCTTGCCGACGTCACAATCGTATAGCCTCGATGACCAGGTAGCGAGATACACACCCACGGGGTTTTCGACTGCAGAAATCAAAGCAATAGGTGATTTCCCAGCCTATGATATCTTGAGCGGCGTGCCACTCCCACAGCCATACGGAGATTTCGATGTTGCAAAAGCTCTCCCGAGACCTTACCGACCGCTTAGGTGGAAGTATCATCAGACCATGTGTAAGTTGGCTCCTCAAACAAATGACATATACATATTTCGAAGGTATAGTATATCACTGACTACTTTCAGCCTTCCAGAAACTGGAGCCGGATTGGTGGTTAGAGGTCGAGAACTCGTATGTAGCCAGGATAAAAGAACGTCAGGAGCTCTTCAGAGAATACGGCAGCAAAGTGCTTGACTACCTGCCTGGTTCCGAACTCGCTTGTAAAGAGCTCATGGAGATGTGCCTCCAATTCTACTGCGCCAGATACCCTGCCCAATTCTCACTCTCAGCCGACCAGAAGATTTTCCACAACCGAATCCTCGGCACAGAAACGATGATCAAGCGCTTTCACCCAATTCATGTTCTCCTCAATAATGTCCCAGAAGACTTTGCCATTGTCCTGCGAAATGAGGACGATGGCATGTACTACTTCCGCGCTGGTGTCGTATGTAGCTCGTTGGGCTGGCACGTCGGTACGAAGATCGGTATGCAACTTGAGCAGATCCACAGCCGGATCCCAGACTACGAGGAGAAAATGTCATTCAGCATGGATCGATTCTTCAGCAAGATGGCAACGAACTCACCAATCCAACGCGGAAGCTGGGGTCTGGAAGTTGGGACCCCGCTGTTTATGCCCCCCGGGCATCCCCACGAGGCGCTCCGAGAGGCCCAGAACGCAGAATTGAAGATCGAAGATTGCAACTTGAGAGTGGACTGGCAGACTCTGCGCAGATTGCCGCTGAGTGCAGGTGTCGTGTTCAACTTCAAAGCCCTGTTCACACCAGTCACGGAATTCCGTGCCGAGCCTTACATCCCAGCTCTGTTACTCAAGATCCTCAAAGAGGGTAAGAAGGAATTGATGGAGTATAAAGGAACGTGGCACGTCGAGCACGTGTGCATCCCGAAATTAGAAGAATACGCACAAGAGCAGGTTGCGAAAGGCTTGGTGAAACCAGAAATGGCCGGACAGGAGGAGTGGAATATCGCCACACTGGCCGAGAGCCCGTACTTCCCTGGATGGGAGGAGAAGTGGCATCGTCAGCAGGGTTTTTAGAACCGGGTAGATATGGGAAAGGCATCTCTGTTCTGCTCTTTGCGGCCGTGGCCAGAATGCACTTAACGACTGATGACCGCATAAAGCCAATTAAGCAGTGACTCCAAAATACACACACATATATATGTATTTGAGAGAGAGGGAGAGAGAGAGAGAGAGTAAGAGATCAAGAGGTTATTCGCTAGATCGTCGCTGCTCTCCTCTCGAGGAGCTATTCACCCCCATCCCCAGGAGAGAAGTACGAAACTTCATACTTAGCTGGTATGCAATCCCCCGTCAAGTGTGCCAGCGATTTCCCCCCCAGGGCGCAAGCAGAGAAACAACCAGAGACACCGTTGCACTGCACTGTACTGCACAGCACTGTTCCGGACTCGACTCCGCCACCGCTGCTGCTGCTGCTGCTGCTGCTGCTGCCGCAGGAGCCCTCTCGGCAACCGAGTCCAGCGGTCTAGGCTGTCCGTCAGGCTTGTCAGGGTCTCGAGAACAAAGAGCACCTTGTGGGATGCTACAACTACTACTTACTACCACAACATACTGTACGTACCTACAATACCAGGACCCTTCGTGCAGAGAGAAGGTCAATCTCCGCAAAACGCCCAGATCCACGATAAAGGGTTTCTTCTTCTGTCCCGTCTTCCTCTCCAAAAATTGGTCGGGGGAAAAAGGGGGGGGGACAGGGTGGGAGGGAGTGAAAGCGCCAAACTTGCTCGAGACGAGAGGTGTTTGTGTGCATGGGGCTTTTTGCTCACCGGCGGTCTGAGCGAGAGAGAGAGAGAGAGAGAGAGAGAGAGAGGCTGCGAGCTTGGCCAAGATCCAGCGAAAAGAAAAAGCTGTGGTACGGCGTGGCTTTCTTGGCGTGGCTCCAACACCGTACGATGAAGACTTGCTTCTTCGCCTCCCTATTCCGGTCTATATACTTCGCGTATGGTGGGTGCGAAACCGGTAGAGGGTGCAGTGTAGAGGATGAATGCTAGAAGCTAAATGGCTGGCGCATTGTCCGGGAGGTGATTTACTGTCCGCGACTTAGGTACACGTATACACGTATAAACATACACACATATATATGTATCTTTGTATGTACAAGAGGACAATTTAAAGCCTAACCTTTTCTTAGTTCTCAAGGCCTACACTACAGCGTTGGCCCAATTCCCTTGGTTTTCCCAATGTTCGGGATTCCTACTGCTCGGTGTTCTGCCTCCGATATTGACCAAGCGTACTCGCACAACAAAAGGGAGTGCTGTATTATCATGGTCGCTTATGCTTTATTACAGTCGCCTGTCAGGATAGTCCCTGGGTATAGCATGTGTTCTATGTGCCACCTCTTTATATATCGTGCAGGTAGAGTCCGTCATACCAGAACCCAAAAAGCCTCGCTCGAGCAGCCAACTCGCTTCCGGAGAGAAGTGCGTGGTCGACACTAGGTCTAGGATTGGTTGAATCTCTGGAAAGATGGGAACTGTCAAGAGAAACATGTGCGAAAAGATGTCTGATTGACCTTGCCGCGTGCCTAGACATTTGGCTGCCTGAAGTGCCTCCCTACATGTCGCTCCAAAGCTTCCGTGGCTTTTCCCCACGTATCTAGGGGCTCGTCCAGAAATGCTCCTATCACACCCCCTGTAGCATGCGTCGATGTTCCCGTCTTTTGAGATCCAGCTCCTCAAATCCCCAACCTGAAATAATTTGAATACATCCATCGAAGAATACGAAATCTCTCAGAAAGAAGCACAGTCCCAATGAAAGACCTATCTCTTGATGACCTGCTGAGAAATTCCTAAGGCAAACGTCGTTGCCAAATGTTTCGGTTGTATCCCTGACCGGCCTCTAGTGACCGGTCTCGGGGAACTCGTTAAATCGAATTTGAATGAAAGGTGTGGTATAGACAAGTGGCCGGTATGTTGATTATCGGCTTAAAACGTCCGAGGTCAGGAGCCGCAAAGAGGGCAATGCCCCGGCACCACAATGTATCTTTCATGTGGACCTCTCGAACATCGTCGTTCCTTCTTCCCATCCATTGAGGTGCTGAAGAAATGGGCCCCGGGATCCACGCAAGAAGTGTAGATATAGTAGTTTTTGGTGTATTCGCACATCTTTGGCGGATCGACTATGAGTGGTAGGTAGATCTGCATCTGTCCCGTCAGCAAGTCACTCGAGGGCCGCGGTTGACCAGACAACTCACGAAGCTGTAGAGCGAAGGAGTAATGCTGAGGCAAAAGTGAGCAGCAGGCTCAACGCAAAAGGCAAACGGGCAGTGGTGAGATTATATAAAAGGTCGGTTGAAACCTGCAAAGCCGCAAGCCTTTTTATATATCTTTCGACCGGAGGAGACCTGTGGTGAACGGCGATGACAGCGATGGGTGGTGGCGCTGTCAAAGCCGGTGATCCCCTGGCGAGGTAGAACAAGAAAAGCAAATCTATAAATGTGGAAATATTGAAAGAGCCACGAAGTTTCTCAGCCGGCCGCTACAAATTACTTATGTGTAAGCACATCCAACTCGCTAAGCTATGGCCGCTTGGAACAAGAGCCCGACCGACAGCGGCACGCAGGTCGAGAATCGCCGTGGGCTGGAGCTCAGGCAGGCATCAGGCCTGTTCAGCTGCAGCATGTGTGATGTACAGGTGGTACTTTGTATGTCCAGCTGCGAGGCAATCCAGTGTCGGGTGCTGGGAATGTGTGATTCAGATGTTCCTCCCCTACCCTTCCTGTAGCCAGGTCCAGGTCCATGTCCATGTCCATGTCCTTGCCCTTGTCCTTGCCCATGTCCATGTCCATCCATGTCCATGCTTGAGTACCGTAGCATGTCGTTCTGCATCTGCAAGGCAAAAGAACTTGGACGAAGGTACCGACGAATGCAGAGGCCGACGTTACCCATGGAGAGCCGGGTGAGGAGAGAGGACGGAGCGAGAGAGCACGGAGGCTAAGGTAAGGAACGGCATATTGAAAGAGGCGTGAGAGACGGACGTGTGGTGGAGGAAACAGGGCACGAGCGTAGAACAGGAGAGCTCTGGTCTGAGAGTTGAGAGGCAAAGGACTAAGAGCAGGTCTCCCGGTAGGAAAGGTGAGCTTGAGCTTGAGGTCCAAGCGGGAAGGGCTTGGGCTGAACGGGTAACAGCGAAAGATTCATGGGATGTCGTTGAAGAACCATCGCTTCATTAGCGCGCTCGTGGAATCGAGTACTGTACTGTACTGTGTGAACTTTGTGCTATCTATCGTACATTCTTTTATCCCAGGCCAAACAAACACCACACGAAGGTCTGTTTCACACCCAAAAAAGGTACTTGAAAGCGCCTCGGAATGCATGCTGCACATAGTAGTTGTATTGCGTGTTTGCTTGACCTGCGACGAAGTAGTACTGTACATGTTGGTCCCCCTCTTGGCCCGGCCCTGCGACAAACACAAAGTACTCCTAGAGAACTGTGTCCGCTGCCAAAAAGTCTCCTATCCCCTAGATATATGTCACTAATTATGAAACCTGGACCAAAATTGAACTCAAACTAGAGCCCGATTGGCAAGTTTTTCTCGCGTGTGTAGCCAAATATGTATATGTATATATACTATATTTGAGTATGGTCTTCGGGTCTATGCGAAGTACACGTGCTACGTACAAGCATGCAGAGTAACCGATGACCTTAGCTTCTACCCAGTATGACATCCCGATTTTTGGTCTGTGTTCAAAGACTAGCCAAGGCTGTTGACTATTCGAAAAGGTCTGACAGTGGCTGCCAGCTACTCGGAGGAATACTCGGAGCCTCCTGACCAGTTGTGACCGATCTAACGTTTGTTTGGGGGTTTTGGGTGTTGCGAGTAGAGTCTATACCGATAGATTTGTCTTAGCCTTTAACACGAGAAGCCAGCCAAGCTCTTGAATCATTCTGAACCTTCCAACTACCCTGTGCATCAGAGTCTTGAGTGAATACTAAAGATCCCGTGTCGAAAATACAGGAAAGAGAGTAGAAAAATCTGAGGGGGATCAGGATGGCTGCCAATGTAAGATTGCTGCTTTGGTTTGAAGAAGTTTGCAGAATACAGTGCTGAGCAAACTGCACATTTGTTTTCGCCGGGAACTTAACTAATAATTTTTTTCTATAATCCCAAGCCTCAGCCATCATAGCGTCCCTCTGTATCAAGATAGCGACATGCAAGGATAGATATTGCCACCTGTGCTGTTTTCTGTCTCAGAGCACTTGCATTTGTCTGTCAGCCTCGGAATCGGTCGTCACTGGAATCATAATATCCTGAACCGCAGCGAAAATACTAGGTGTGTTTTAGAGTTTGATCGGCCTGCCAAAGACGTTCGCCTAAGATGCCTCTGGGGAGTGAGGTGGTAACGGCAGGACGGATGCTCTCAGGATTACTATCTCGACGCCTACTAAATGTATTGCGGGTGAGAAAGATGTGGGAAACTGAGCTTGTAAGTCACAGACAAGAGAGCGTGGCATGAGATCTCTTTGCACTACCATCCTGCGGCGTTAGACGAGAGCCGCGAGACCATTTGAGCGTTTTAGATGTCGGCAATGGCGAGCTGAACTGGTGACGGCGGGTTTGGACTCATCTTGCCATAGGACCCACTTGGATCATCGTCGTTCTCTGGTGGCATGAGCTTGCCCTTCTGCAGTATGGTATTGTAATTCCAAAAGGGAATCCCCTCGTGGCTGCTAACGTCATAGCGGATGAAAATAATGTCCATGCTGAGCAGGTCTGTGCAGATGATATCCAGGGATGTATGTGGATTAACATCACTATTCCTGGGATCGCGAGTATTTCGCCCATGGAGATGATGTCCATACATACGTTGTACGAAGTTTGAACTATACCTCGTCGAATCGGAATATTTCTTCGCCGACTTGTACCAAGTAGTTTTCGTTTGAAAGTAATGTATTTGATACATCGATCAGGAGGCTGGTTACTAGACAACTCCAGGTTTTATTTTGAATATGACGGTCCGATTCGACGTCCTGAGAGTGGAAACCATGGAACAGACCTCGCGCTTTTCTGCGCACGAAAGGCTTGCGGCCATCGACGGTCAAGGGCATCTTTCTCCAAAGCTTCCACTCAATGTACCGCACCGGTTGTGGAATCTTCCCCTACCGCTTACAATGCGAATAATTGTAAAGTAGGTAACTGCTCTCCGAGACCAACACATAATCATGCTCGAATCGCCCAGTCCTCTTATGACAGAGCCAGAGCGCCTGGTTTCAAGCGTCGTGGGGGCAGCGCAGAGGTGGGCCAAAACAGTCAATCACCTATTTACTTCGTACTTCGTCGCAACTCGTCGAGGGCGATCTGAGGCTCAATAGATTGTCCGCACCTCACGCATGTTGTTACCTTTTGGCAGGTCCGGAGAATCAATGTCCAACTGCAGAGTACGGCCCCGCCTTGTTTTAGACATAGTCTTAGTAGGGCCAAAGTGCAGGGCTGACCATACTAGGCGGAAAGCCTCCAGTCTGCGCTTCAAGGAAAGTATGGACTTGCTCATCTGTAGCTCTATCAATTTTCAGACATCATGCGAAAGTTTGTTACTGAAATTGAACTGTTGATGCAGCACTGACAGCCGAAACAGGCCTAGAACTGAGGCATGCCACTTGGCTGCTGTGCTACTACGTGCGTTGCTTGATATCCACAGATCTGACGAGCTTTTGGTTGGAACAGCTCTACCAATAAGAATCAGAAATGTTTCTGCATCCGTTCTCATGGCATATGTCTCGGTAGACTTTGGTCAGTGGTATACATGGGTTATCGAAAGTGGCGCGCCTGGCTGACTTCCTGTGCATATCTCCGGTCGATCCTCACAGCAGATCTGTCATCAGGGTTTGCTTATCGTGGCTAGCAAATGCTGCGCAATGGTCCCGATGGCTCGGGACCGTCCAAAGAAACATGGGATCATCTCGCATAACAGATTCCACGTTCCACGTGGTCGCAAAAAGTAAGTCGGGATCAAGAACATTCCGGATCCTGATGTAAGATCCTCAAGTATTCAAGAAATGCCCGGTACATGCTGGAAGATTCCTCGAGCGATAGAAGAGCAGAATCTCTGAGCTCGTGCTGGATGTAAGCTGTAATGTTCCTGGGAATGATTGAAAGGCAAATATCCGCCCCTCTCTCTGCGCACCTCTCCATGTCCAACTCAGCGAACGAATGCTCGTCAAACATATGCAAATCGAAGCAGCATATGTTCCAGATATCAGCCCCCTATGGGATAGGTCGATTAATGGAGCTGTAGGTATCTGAAGCAAGTAGAGCCACCGGCAGCGCCCGGGGTGATAGAAGTGGTAGATGTGCAGCTCGGTGTCGTTCCACCTGTGCCAGTAAATGGAAGACGGCTGGAAGCAGATTCGTCTCTTAGCTGACATTCTGATAATCTGCAGCATGCAGGAGACTGGTACTTCGTAATTTCCCAGACACAATCGGCCTTCAACCTGTCGCGTCGAGGTACTGTGTGCATGTAGGCCCGTATAATCTACATGACAGAAGTTAGCAGCTACTAGTGAGTGTACAAGAAGGCATAGCACGGCTATACCCAATGACAATACGACCGAGCAAGGGTCGAGCATGCTTGTCGCGAAGTCGTAAAAAGCAATATGGTGAGGCCCAACAGAAGAAAATAAACTGTCATTAGCTAGACTCAAGACATACACTTCGTCACAGGCCTTATAACGCCACGTTTTAGTATGCTCAAGGGTGATTCCAGATGAGCTTCCAAGGGTGAGTATGTTTTCATGTAGTGTTTCTTTAGCCAGCGCAATGTGCTGGGTACATTGTTATGTACTAAGCGTTTTTTTTTGCTTCTTCGGGCTCGTCCATTGCTAGTCTTAGTGCACAAGCTCGATCAAGTTGTATAAACAAACCTCACGATGGTAATTTTCAACTCAGCATCATTTCAAATGCTATTCACTGAGTTGAGTCTGGAACCAAGGGTCCAAGGATTCCATGCGACCAATTTTTGCTTTCCGAATATTTTGTCCTTGCTTGATACACCCTTCAGGCAGGTGTCCCGATCGAAGTCCCTGCTGTGATTTGTGAACCAGTTCTCGGGTTTCGCCATGAGATCTATTATATGACCTTGAAATCATCATAGCTCTCGGGCTCTTAGGCGAAGTCGTTGCTCATCCAACACAGACCAAAAAAAACGAGACATGACGATTTTCGAGTCAGATGAGTCCGGGCCTATTGCTCATGGATGCTGGATGTGCTCATCACATGTAGGCGTCGCCAATCGAATAAAGCCTCGCCAAACGCCAGTCGAGAGATTGATCATTGAGGCCCTGGCTTTCCGAGTGTTGATTTCATGAAGCCATCGGATTTTCACCGTCCTCCCAACCTCCGCCAGACGCCTCGTTCTATGGAGCTCCCCCACATCTTGCTACCAAGACCCAGGGTGGGTTAGAACATGTCTTAGAGATGTCCCATACCGCAATTTTACAAGTCTGATAGCCCAGAATACGACAGGGCACAGCTCCGTTACTCTTCACCACTGGGTGGTGGTCAAACCAACGCCCTTGTAAGTATGTCGAGCCTGGTCTTCAAATCACTCCCCTCGCCTACTGATACGTGTTCTGACAAAGAAGTTTCCGTTGTCCTCTCTGTCTGGATTCACCGATTGAGATCCTGCATGCTGAAGCGAAACTCCAAGCCACGCCCAACTTCCAGAAACCCAGGCGGTTCAGCGAGAGTCTTCTTTCGGACATGTACCTGCTTTCTCATCTTCAAAACCTTCCTTGAGTGTGCTTGTGCTTGAATGATATATGACCGACTTGTATGTGCTATCACCTGTAGGTACCTCAGTTTCAATTCCAGCGTCCGAATGGTCATCTGCATGCTTGATACTCCCAAGTAGATTATCGCTAAAGCAGGCAGATATTGTCATGGAAATGAGACGGCATATTGACAGGTATTCCTTTAAGCGCTTGTGGTGCGTTTTCACCTACCATCATGATACCTTGATGTCAGAACCGGATATGTGCCGCGCTTGGGTCGGACTACCGACCCGGATTACCTAAATAGTTTATGGCAACCGAGTCCATCCAAAATTCCAATTCTGCGCCTAGGCTTGCTAGACCAGTCGCAAGTTCTTCTTCACATAGGCTTGCGGGGAGTCAGGGGTGAATAGCGTTGAGAGAAAACCCATTCCAAAGGGGATGTTCGGACCCCTCAAGTTTTCCACAACTCTACGAACAGGATGGCCAAACAGAGCATCTTTGACGGCAAGCTGTGCCATTCTCAGAAACTCCAGTGGACTCGCAACATCTAAATTAATGCTCGGAAAGCCTGTGAATTGACAGAACTCCGAAGCAATCAAGTGTCCTCGGTATCCCAGGTGAGTTGGGGCCCTCCATTCAACGCATTGTAGGACTCCTGCTACGCGGATGGCGAGAATTGTACAAGTACTCCATCTCAACCTTCCGCTAACAAGTTATGTTGTCCCTCCGAGTTCAGCACGTGCCGATTAGGACTTCTGGACATCTTGAGGGCGTAGAAACAGTCCAGCGAGATAAGAAGCAGGTTAAGCGCCTTGTAAGACGTTGAGGAGACATAACTTTGAAAATGGAAAGCTGCGTAGTATGTTACTTCCAATATTGTTGAAAAAAAGATTGTTAGAAGAGGGGTAGCTGAGTAATGGGAAGCGTCGAACCCTCGAATCGAATCATCAATTCAAGGAACAATTCGAATATCAACCAGTTCCAATCCTACTCGCGGCCTTCTTGTCCATATGTCGTTCATCAATTCTGTATCCAGGGTCACAATAAGTCATGGCCCATTTGGGTAAATTCGCAAGCTCATGTATTCCTGTCAATGCTCGCACACCCTCATACGAAATCCGCTCATATCTCACTAAACACTAAATCAGCAGCCCCATCACCCCAGAGGCCCACAATACTCATGGCAAATCCAATGCCAGCAATGATGGTGCGCGCCGTCTGTGTGACCATGAAACCTTCCAGCTCTTGTCTAACCTCCTCCCCATTGATGTCTTCGTCCAGCTCCTCACCGCTACCAGTACCCTCACTATCTCTGTCACTGGCACCGAGCACTTCGTAACTAGAGTCCATTTGTCTCCCTTGACTCTTCTGGCTTTTCTGCTTGATAAACTTCGGGCCGGCAGCGGGCCTCGGCGTATAACCTCGAAGAGCATACTCCGCAAAACCGGACGATGCTACGACGAGCGACGTCCATAGAAGATACGGGTGTTTTTGGCTTCTTGGAGACAGTAGATATGCGAATAAGAAGGAAGTGCTTGAGGCTGCGGTCAGAGCCCGCAGGTGTGTCAGAGAGACATAGGTGAGGTTTGTGAACGCTTTGGAGGCGCTAGTTGCGGAGGGTAGTGTCGAAAGAGTCGGGATAGTAAGCGTAGTCAAAGAGTAGGAATAGCCCTGTAGTAGATTTTCAGCTTGTGCCATGTAGTGAGCACGTATATATATTGGTTGAAAATTGATCGCTCTTGCGGAGAGGTACTTGAACAGGAGCCGCCTTACTGTCAGCAGACCTAGGGATATACTCCCTACGAACTTGAGTGTTGACACCGTTCTTATAGCCATGGCCTTAGAGGTGGGTTATTCAGTATCCTGTCGAGGCACGAGTATGTTGTATGATGCTGGGACGGTGAGGTTGCAATGTAGATATCGCTATCAGCCTCTAGCCCTCCCCGCGTTGGAAGATCCCTGCAAGTCAGGTTCATACTTCTTGGTGCCTGACTTACAATTTTTGTGGACCGAGGCTCTTCAGTATCAGTCGCCGACATACCCCAGGCAGGTTCATGATTAGTCACTCATGCCCTGCGAGTGTGAGTTAGACAATTGATTGCGTTGGCTTTTATTGTTCACTTCTTAGCAGCTCTGATCAGTCCATGACCTACGATCAGTACCCTGATTTTCTATATTAACAGGTTTCAACCAATCTCAGTCGTTCGGACAGGCAGTCCATTCCCACAACTTGTACCAATCCAAAGTCAAGATGGCTGTTCTCCCCAAAGCTACCTACATGTCGTCGGTATGGAAAGATGGGATATTCGATAATAAGGTTGTGTTTTGCACAGGTGGTGCCGGTACAATATGTTCTGCTCAAGTTAGGGCTCTTGTGCATCTCGGTGCAAATGCATGCATAATCGGCAGAAACGTGGAAAAGACGGAAACAATGGCCCGAAGCATAGCTACGGCACGCAAAGGAGCGAAGGTCATTGGCATAGGTGCTGTTGATGTTCGAAAGATTCAAGATTTGGAGGCCGCAGTGGCAACTTGTGTGAAGGTCTTGGGGGGGATTGACTATGTTATGTAGGCATCCAATGTCTCCGCAAGCTTAAGATAATTGAAGGGATACTAATGTGTGATTCTCGCAGTGCCGGGGCAGCAGGGAACTTTATATCACCTATAGCTGGTCTCTCATCAAACGCTTTCAAGACAGTGATTGACATTGACACGATTGGGTCCTTCAACACCCTCAAAGCGACGATTCCTGAACTCATCAAATCTGCATCCAAGAACCCTAATACGGGAACGAATCCTTCGACAGGCGGGCGAATCATCTTCATATCCGCTTCTTTTCATTTCACGGGTATGCCGCTACAAGCCCATGCCGCCGTTGCGAAAGCTGGTGTCGACGCCTTGTCCGCAAATGTCGCGCTGGAATATGGGCCACGAGGGATTACCTCGAACATCATAACTCCTGGCCCGATCTCTGGCACTGAAGGCATGGCGAGACTCGGCAATAGGGACTCAGAGGCGAGTGGGACAGCGTTTTCAAAAGTCCCACTGCAGAGGTATGGACTTGTGAAGGAGATCGCTGACGGAACAATATATCTGTTCAGTGATGCAGGTAATTTCATCAATGGAGAGGTTTTGGTTATAGATGGCGGCGATGTAAGTTCAGGCTTCCACCACACTGCTCCACAGATTCTCTACTCGTACGCAAGCACAAGGCTCGAGGGTCGCTTTCAGTCGACGAAAAAGACATTGCTAACTTGTATCAAGTGGCGTTCTCCCGGAGCTGTGGGTGGAGCTACAAATTACCCGAGCTATCTGCTTGATGATTCCTTTGCAAAGAAAAAAGTGGCAGAGAAGGCTAAATTGTGAGATAGGAGACAGATGATCCTCATTTTTGGAACCAGTCGCTATTGTCTGGACCCCCAGAGTTCGTTGGCTCAAAAGCCAAGCTTCTCTGTACGCAGGGCTACTCTCTTACGATTGTCTCTTGGAACTGCCATAATATCAAATAACAGAAGAAGATGTGGCTCACATACAGTCCTGACAGTAACGTTGTAAGAGACCAGGTGGTTCAAAGCACCCATTTGCTTTGCCACTGCGTCTCATCAACAAGTGCTTACCTAAATGAACTGTGAAATATATCGAAAAAACGCTGAGCTCTTAACCTCTATCTGTTGTACATAATCTAGTGGAACACAATTTATACCTATGCGTAGAGAACATTGATAACATTTTAATCTCACCGAGTGTCTCCCAGGACAACCGTCTGAAGGCCGTGGTAACAAAGACCACTTACTTTTCGGGCTGATTTCTTATGCTAAAGTGACAGGTCAGAGAAGAGCATAATAACGGTAACCCACTGCTGCGCTGTTTTCATTTGGATTCGCTCGCAGGGGACAAGTCAGTCAGAGGTAGATGAGACGTTGTCATGACGTGGGCTAGTTAACGACGTAGTTACTCGTCTAGTGCTAAGCTGATTGCAATGATCACTTGAGGATTTGAGACTTGGGCTCCCAAGGTTCATTCTATCTACCATATTGTATTCGACTAGCACTGCCAGCGCTAAGACTCCAGGATCTCCCCCTACCGCTCCAATGCGGCGAGTCCTTTGTTCATATTGATACTGCACCTGTTCGCCCGGGTTCTGTTTAGACCGGATGTAACGACAACAAAACGGTATGCGTGTGAATAAAATCTTGAGCCGCGCGGAGTGTGGCGTTGTCCGATATTTCTAGCGGAGTTTGCATCCGTCCAATAGCTTATGAGCTTTCGTTAGCACATGGTTAACGGAAGCATGCCCGTCGATCGAGACCCGTAAAGGTGAAAATCTTTCCAAACGACGTCCCGTTGAGCATCTATCAGAAGTCGTGCCTTTTTGTCTCATCCACCATTCGGAGTAAAGCTCGTTACGATTTTCGAGACAAGGTACAGAATTAATACATCGTGTAGGCTAGCAGTACTGTACAGGTACGTTACATTATTTTGCTATTACCAGTATCCCACCTTGAGTTGGCATCTTCTATTTCCTGCTTGATTGTTGCTTGCTTGCTTGCTTTCTCTTCCTCTTTTTCTATTGCTTCTTTTTTCCCAGAGCATTTAATACTTTTTCCAACTCTAATCTCCTGAAGTTAGATAGAACACAGCCTGAAGCAGATTCCTATATTAGATAGAGCGGTTCAGGGAGTTTGCCATAAGGCTAGCGGTTATGTATATTGTTAGAAGGGGTTCCTAGGTATCGCGACTACTGCCTGCGATTGGATCGAGTCCTGAGCTGCTACTCAAAGCCGTGTCTTCATTACTCGGGATGCCTCGTAATGAACAGGATGCTACATGTAAAAGCTGACATGGAAAAAAGGGTTTAATGCATTGAAGAGCATACCCTTCGTCTCGCAGCGCGATGATTTCGGGGTCGGGCTTTTCCCCGACGAACTAAAGTTAGAGAAAAACCCACCATCACAGCGCAGCAATGTTCAACCTCTGGTTTCAACCCCCCCTTCGTATATTAGCGCATGTCACGACCCTGCGTCTTCCCTCTGCTATGTACACCGAGACAGCCACTATCACTGTTCCAATTGCAAGTATCTGTAATCTGCCCGAGGCTTAAGCCGCATCTCGACTACCCAGGCACAAGCACCTTTGCCGGCTGTTACGACTGAATCTTGGAAGCAATACCGCAGCAAGCGCCTGGATTTTCTCATGCTGATGGATGCTCGATCAAATGGAGTACTGCCTCGCCTGAACTGTATGGCCTCCATTTCATTTGAGATCCTATACTAGGGTCCAACTCGACGACGGTTGATCAACCGAACTCTTGGGGCTCTTCCTACCCTGTCAACACCACACCGACACGGAACCTCCCTTTTTGACCCGGTGTCTTATCTGACTTGGGATATTGGCGGTACCATAATGAACCTGGATAGTGCTGCGAGCAGCGCCAGCTCAGGTCCTGCTGGACCTGCACATCCACGGTCACATAGGGGTGCTATCGCATCGCAAGCTTGTGAGACGTGTCGCTCAAGAAAACAAAAATGCGACGAGAGTCGCCCAAAGGTAAGGGAATCTCGTTGCAGATTTATGTTGTATTCGTCCTTGGCCGGTAAGCCGTCGTTACTCTGGCTTTTCTCCCGCAACTCCCGTGTCCTTCTCCCATCTCCTCCGCCAAAATATCTCATCTTTTGCTCTGGTATCCCTTTCTGACATTGACAGTGCGGTCTCTGCAAGCGTATAAATCTGGAATGCGTGTATAGAGAGCCGCAACCAACAAAGTTAGTAACTCAAGCACACGGGGTCTATTCTGGGATAGTCCGCCTCCGAGTGGAGGAGAGGAAAGGTATGCTAAGTGTTTTTCTCACAGAAAGGATAAGACCCTAGTCGAAATTCTAGACAGGCTCAAGATTCTGGAGAGCAAGGTTGATCGACTTCCCACAGCCCGAGCCCCGGCCAGTACTACGGGCTTTGGCCCTTTGCAGCCATCCCCCTCCAGTCAGCCCTCTTTTAATTCCGAGACGGAATCAAGTTCTTATTCAACTTCATCTGTGAGGCAATCACAAATGCCTAGTCCAGATAGTGGAGGAAGCACCCAGCCATACAGACTTGCCTCCGCGCCTCACAAGATACTCAATTGGCCTGCTCTGCAGCAGCTCCTACTACAATTCTTACCGGCCAATGTTGGAGATATGAAAGTCCTCGAAAACGACGGACCGAATTTCATCGTCAGGATGTGCAATAGTCAGATTCCACTGCCTCTGGACGCAACCCTACAAGAACAGCCTTTTGTGGGAATGCAGACTCAGGCAACCAGGTGAGCAGAAACCCCCTCATCCCTCACCGAAACGCCGAGCAGAAGTTAGACTCTGACTGGTGAGGTCTGGGCTCACAATTATCTCTCAGACGGCGAAGACTCTTGAGTTATCTCACAAGCTATACTAACT
Source organism: Diplocarpon rosae (assembly GCA_032760415.1). Classification (NCBI taxonomy): domain Eukaryota; kingdom Fungi; phylum Ascomycota; class Leotiomycetes; order Helotiales; family Drepanopezizaceae; genus Diplocarpon; species Diplocarpon rosae. The sequence continues at coordinate 526,504 of JAUBYV010000005.1, forward strand.
CGTGCTGAAGAAACGCAGGAGGTCCTCGGGTAAGACGATACCCTTGAATATTTCCCAGGCTTCTACGGTGTGCGAAGACCATATCGACTTCTCTGTAAAGTTACCGATTTTGAAGGGGAAGATTTGACGTTCAATCTTGTTCAAAGCCCCAGTTTCGCCTGATAGAGCCCGCAGAATAATGATGTTGTCGATGATGGCCTTCGCACACGGCTGGAACTAGGACAGCGAACAAGATTTATCCCCGAGACTTAGAATCCGAGAACATATTCTGTTTATCTGTAGTGACTGACACATGTCCAGAGTACTTTCCCTGCTTTGACCCGCGATACGATGCATAAGTTGACAGGGGCGTATTTTGACAGCTTCAACTTTTTATATCCATTCATGGATCGACGGACTTTCGAGAGCGACATATTAGCAAAAGTAAGCTCCGAGGGTTTCGATGACGACGTGGATTCGGTCATTGCACTAATGGTGTTTTGTCTGGGCGAAGTGGCTCTCCAGAGCATGACAGGAACTCCCATCGCAGAGGTCAATGGGCAGAAGTCTGGTATCAGGGGAGGATCTAGTGATCGACCTCCTGGTTTGGCACTCTTCAACGAAGCAAGGAAATGTCTTGGGTTTGTGCTTTGTGATCATCGCCTTGAGAATGTTCAGATTTTCTCTCTCGTCGCGTACGTCAAGCTATTTTCGAAACTCGGTCTGGAGCGTCAAGCTAACCCTCCCAAGGCTCTACTATCAATGCTGTTCTCGCCACGCCGTAGGTCCATACTGATCAAGAATATCTTGGGTTCACACTCACGCATGACCAGGATTTTTGGAAGATGACCGCGATGGCATCACAGACCTGTCATGTTTTGGTGACATGGTGTGTCTCCACCTCTCGGACCCTGACTCTACTGACTTCTTGAAGCAATGTCATTGACTGGGCTACCCCCAAGGGTGACTTGATAAGACGTTCTGTCTGGCATTGTATTATCATGGAGACCGCTCTTCATATGGAGCTTGACTTGCCGCTGACTGGGATTCTTGATATCGGAGATCGGGTGGGAATGCCAAGCTTCAACACTCCTTTTTGTGAGAGCGACCACCTAGGAAATCAAGCAACAAATTTTGGTAATAAGCTCTACTGTTCCGGAATTTTGTGGATTTTGTGGATCTTGTAGCGACTACCTGGATCTGCTATCCTGGAGGCTAACGTCTTGATTCTCTGGTCTACTATTTTGCATGTTTTAAACTGACATTACTTCTCTTCCTAGAGGCACACTACGCGTCGTCGCTCGCTCTCCGGCGTTTGTGTGCAGGTCTGAACGCGAACATTCATGATTGTAAGGCCATCCCTACATCATCTTCTGAAAGTCTGCAAAGCAATGCTGATAACATTCAGCTACGTCAGCCAGCAGTGCACCTGGCTCTTACGAATTTGGTGGTCCATCAGCAGGCGCTCTGAACCAACTCGCCGCCCAGCTCACCCAGTGGCGAGGATTGCTTCCGCGCGATCTCCAATGGGCCGAAGACGATCCTGCGAGCTTTCCGTCCCCTCAAACCAGGAGCGCGGAAGGTTTCCACCAGCCTGTCGATCCGAATCTATCTCCTGTACACCATGGCCACCAAAATAGTCAACTGTTCTCTTCCGATCTGAAGACGGAGCCCATCCGATTCAATTTTGTCTACGATGTGCAAGTCGCCATACTGCGCACACGATACTACTATGCAAAGTACATGGTATACCGACCATTCGTGTACAAGGCTCTACATTTCCCAGGGCTCATGACGCAGGAGGATGCTCAGGGAGCCGCTGAATGTCTACGGGTAAGCCCGTGGCGCCCATCGTCCGTATCCGAGCTGAAGATCTTTTAGTCGTGTCTAAGATGGCCCCTGGCAATGTCGCCACCTTCACGTCACAAAAGACTGATTCCGTACATGTTCTGCTGGTCCCAAACCTTTCTCTCGATCCTTCTCATATTCCACCTCACGCACCACAACCCTATGTTGCGCGACATCCGGGCACAACTCTGCGGGCCACGATTCGAGGCCGAGTTTGACATCAGCGTCGCCATAATGCAGGACTGGATTCGCGATCTCAAAGCGGTCGACCCGCTGGCCCTCTGGTGCTACAAGATCTTGCAACCCATCTACAATCTGGATGCGTGAGGCACGTCACGAATGCGAAACATGACTTATGATACTTGAATGACGGGCGAGCTTGCATTTACATTGTCTGGGACCGGGGCTGTGCCGATAATGACGAGCGGGGAACTGCATCGCGGGGTTGCTTACTGATTGATACTGGTTTGGTTGCGAATCTCCATCCGAGATGTTTGTCGTTGTGGCGTTTCATCTTGCGTAGAGAAACAGGTGTCGAAGCCATGCATTGTTATTACTCTCAAGCCTTGTTCAACTTATGTAGAGCCAGGTTCAATTTTTCTCGCGTTTATTGACACATGACTTGGTCGAGGGAATGCCTGACTTCTGCATGTTCGTGTTGGACCTGACTTGTTACAGGCGATGCGCCACATTCTCAGCCTGGTTGACCTCTTGGCCATATATTGTCCGCTCCTCGCCCTCTTCTCTCTTGATTCTCTGCAACGCCTCCTGATTTCCTCTCTGCCACATAGTAATCCTCTTCAAGTGCGCCCTGTCAAAACTCTCCCTCCACCATTTCTCAAATTTGGGTAATGTCCTCCCTTTTCCATCAGCCGTCGGTTCACCAGCAAGTTTCCTCACATCCTCGAAATACCCCTCGAAGTCCGGGTACAGTGCCGAGAAGGGCACCCCGTCGCCCTTGCATGCTATGCGGTCTCGTTCCCACTCCTCCTGCTCCTCGGGAGGTGGAAGGGCGATGCGAGCGGCGAGGAACCGGGCAGCGAGCACGGCTTGCCATTCAAAGACCTTGAACGTAAAACCAGCGGCTACCGCACCTACGAAGCAGAGCGTGGGATCTTCCAGCCAGAAGACGTGTTGATAGAGGTGTGGCAGGCGGTTGTTGCGGATTGTGGAGGCGAGTCCGGGGAGGAAGTGGAGAGTCCACGAGTACCTGTTCTCGGTTAACACAGGGGTACCGAGGCCGAAGGGGGCCTGTTTACCCAGTTCCGAAGATAATGTGGTCCACGTCGACCAGCCGGGTGCCGTCCTCGAAGTAGACTGTTCGCTCGTTGGTCTCGCGGTTGGAAGTGATGTGCGTGATTGGCGGCCGGCGAAGTATATTGGGGTGTTGGAAAGCGTAATCGAAGAAGTACGGATGATCTTGCCACCATGGTGAGCTGGGTTATCCAAGCGAGCTCCGGGTGATGGAGCGGAACCTACATTTACCACGCACGACGCAGTTCAGAGGGACTTCGGTGATGTCCGCTATAGCATGCGCGATGTCTGGCCCGGAGATGCTGGCTCCTACAACGACCGTTCTCTTGCCGCGATATTTCTCTGGCTCCCTCCACGCTTTGCTATGCTCCACCGCACCGGGGAAGTTGCTGACGAGCTCTGCAAGACCAGGAGTGTCCGGGATGAACGGGACGGTGTAGTGGCCAGAAGCCACCACCACAGCATCAAATGACTCGGTCCACCACTTGTCCTCCTTGCCATTCTCGAGCGGCTGTCTGAGGGCGAGGACCCACTTCCCACTCTCGTCGTCCTTGCGAACCAGCTCCACGGTGGTTTGGTAGGTAATAAAGTCTTGGTAGCCGTTCCGGCTCAGTAAGGTTTGCAGGTAGCCCTCTACGGTCTTCCAATGGCGAAATGGAGACTCGATCCCGTGTCGCTTGATGTTCAAGGCGGACCTCTCTTCCGGAAAGGGCTCTTGCGAAAAAGACATGGCAAATGCATCGATGTTCGTCTCCAGGGTGGGATAGATCGAGGTCTCGGAGAAGCGATATTGCGTGTGGTGCGGCGTCGTGGTAGGGAGCCCAGGTGGTACGGGGAGAGTCTCGTCCGCCGTGCGATTCGCGATCTTCGCGAGGTCAGGATACTGCTGGACGTTGTCGGCTGGGTCCGCGATCCTGTCTCGTCTTTCAGAGACGTTGCTCTCCTAGTCGCAAAGGTCACTTACCAGCATCCTCCAGCCTTTTCCCTTCTCTCAAACACTCGTATGGTATCGAATGCTTTCTCTTGAGCAAGAGCATCAACAGTAATAGCTCCTGCCGGACCTGCTCCGATAATCGCAATTGACTTGATTCGCGCCATGAGTAACCAGAACGTGAGTATATACTTCCAAACAAAACGTGGTATCGTCACGAAATTAGTCGGCTATCAGGCCTTCATGATCTTCAACGACATTCGGCTCCTGTCCACACGCTACCACCAAGATGACGCGCATGTCGAAGGTTAGAATATCTGCACACATATGCGACTGGAAGACCCTGTCCATGGAGGATCTACCCAGGCATCGGGTGGGGTCGTAAACGGTGCAATACATTTTCAGAAATGCCCCTCATCTGCTAGGTTCTTGGTCCCGGCAGAGAGGAACAAGGGCCGACAGAATATGTCACGGAAGTCTATTACTGGATGAAAACACACAGCACAGAACCTTAAAATCGGAGGGATCATTTGCAAATATTCGCACTCCGTTTTGTCTGGTGGGCACTATCAGCACAACCATGGAATCAACGCTCTTCTCGGCACGGTAAATCCAGGCAAATTCTGCGCCGAACGAGCGACATACTCTGGTCCTTCTAATAGATGTGCCATACCTTCTGCACTACCCGAACAAGACAGACCACAGCACTTTGCACCTTCTTTCTCTTCCTGTGCTCCGAAGGAATCACGAGTTTCGGTAGAAGCCACTCGTCTCCGCTGTTACTTTCGGGTGGTAAGGTTGCCAAGGAAGAGGGTCAAATTTTCACTTGGTGCATGGACAGAAGTTCAATGGAGAGCAGTGCAAGGTTGAAACTTGCGATTTGAGATACCAACGAGAAAGCTGCTCGTCCAAGTAAATTAGTCCCGGCTTCAATACACATGGTACCATTGCCTCTTAAAACCTTGATAAGCTTTCACTTTCTGGTTTTTTGAATGCGTATCACGCTTTAGTGACTGGGGTTACAGACTGAGCAGAAACGGCGGCAAGTTTCTTCCTGTTGACCAGTCTAAATCCTCCAAGAAGCAAGACGAGAGCCTCAAGACCCAGAATTACAGCCAGAGTCACCATGGCACCGATGACTCCCGCGACTGTCGTTGGGATACCCCCTCCTGACGACGCCGCCGCACTAGCCGAGGGTGTCGAGCCAGACGATGCCGCAGTAGCGGGAGCGCAAACACCAGTGGAGTTCCCGCACTGGCTGCACCACGTAGTCTGGTCTCCGATAGCGAACTTGCTCATCTCGGACACGAAGGTCGCCCACGGGAGCGTAGTCTCCGACTGTCCGAATAACGGATATGTGGTGAGAGAGTTAGCAGCTGCCGATCCGTTTGAGAACAAAAAGCGCACGGAGATCTGATCATTAGCAGGATAGGATGCGTCGGTGACTGTTGCGTTTGTGACTAGCTCGAACGACATCGAGGAGGCATAGTCCACAATGCCGGTGAAGTTCTCCGAGACAGCCGGGAGTTGTGCGAGACCGAAGAAGGAGAGAAAACTGGCGTAGGCTCCGAACTGGACTCCAACAGGGACCTTTGATTTCCCCACGATGGTAGTGTTTAATCGCTGGACAATTTGAGCAGCCAGGGTCGAGCCTGCGATTCCTCGGATTGGCTCAGAGGAGTTGTAGGCAAGGTTGAATTCGTGGTCATCTGCCAGGGTCCTGAGCTGATAAAGGGTGTCGTCTGTAAGAAGATCCTGGGATTGGATGCTTGTGTTATGGATGAGAGCCACATTTATAAGGTCGAAGACTGTCTAGGTTAGCATCGATGTCAAGACAAAACTGGAGATCTCCCTAACCCGTGTAGGCATTCTTGAAAGTGTCCGTGGCAGCGGTGAAAGTCCGGTTGATGACGGGGAGGATACTGGAGTAAAAATCGCTCGTCGAATTGAGTTTACTCAAGTACTCGTCCGAAAAGAAGTAGTTGTTGGACGATACTATTGCCTTTGCACAGCCACTTTGGCCTTGAAGCCATGCCGAGTTCTCGGAATCAGCGCCACTGGATGCAGATGCAACAGCATTCACAGGAATAAGTTGGTAGCCGTCTAATGGCGCAGAAATACTGGAGCCATTGGCAAGGTTTTGTGTTCCCAAAGTAGGCCCAATCGGCGGGTAGAGGCCTTGCAAGAAACCCGCTGCCGAGTTCTGAAGCACAGTATCGACCGGCGCCTCGACGCTCAACTGCGAAGTCTTGACAATATCGGAGGAGAGACCATAGATGTAAGAGGAGGAGTTGGCCTCGACGTAACGGTTTCGGTAGAAGGTTCCGGACTGCCAGACTTGTTGGTATCCAAGGTTCGTCAGAGTAGTAGGAGGAGTGCTCTTGGACGTCCGATCTCCATGACGGTGGAAGATGTAGACACCCAGGACAGTTTCCTGTGCCTGGACTGATGAGGATAGCAGGGACGAAACGAAGAAGAGCAGCTTGGCGAGCATGATGATCTCGGCTCTGGAGGTAGTAACAGCTCTATAGACAAACCAAGGTAAACAAAGGCAAATACGGCTTTCCTCCAAGATGACGGACGTCGACAAACAAAAGGTGCGGGAAACTTCCTACGACTTTGTACTTGACAGCGTCGATTCGATGTAGCAATGAATAAGCCTAGTGCATGCGATAAGGAAACCAGAACGTTCGGCCCGTTGTTGAATTCACACTACGACAACCAATAACGAGGCATTTCAGCCTTCCATCCCGCGTCTATTTGCAGCGTCTTATCCGTTGGCGCTTTCAGCATCTCCGTAGAGCCAACTAGGATGGAAATCCTGACGGGCAATTGGCCTCGGAGAAAGCCTTGCGCAAAGGGCAGAGCATCGCGGCTTTTCCTCGCCCAACAACTCCTTCTCCTCACGAGCAACATGGGGCTAGCACAGCACTCCTCAACCGTCTTTCTTTTGCCGATTACACAACCCAACGCTGGCAAAACACAGCTTCAAATTCGAGGGCGCTGTTCCTCCGACGACAGGGTAGGATGGTGGGGTTGGAGCTGGCAGCTACATATTGCGAAGCCGCAAAGCCAGCTTGTGCCGGCAGTCAGTAGAGGCTTTGAGAGCAACCCCGCAGAAAAAAAACTATCCTCGACTAAGTTGCCTATGCAAAGCTATTTAGGAATCCGTGCGGGGTTCTTGGCTCAGCACTACACACAAAGATTGTGTTGAGCCAAGATGAGAATAAGACAAGATTAGGCAAGTTATTTAAAAAGACTGACATTTACTTCGAACAGCGTAAATGCTCTAGGTAATCATGATCATTAATCATCTCGACCACAGCTTCTACTGTAGTTACATTGCATTCGTCAGTATCGTTGCGGTTCGTGCCATTATACAGTACGTAGTAACAAATCCCCCGCTTCGAGTTACGCCACCAGCGGAAAACCACTTCGAACCCCTTTCCAATCATGTAACCACCTCGACCGAAGGGTGGCACGCAGACAGTAGGTATATGCTAGACCAACACCAGATACACCATGTAAGCCAAATACCTCCCTTAGCATAGGCTCTTGTATAACCTCTTCCACTTCGGAAAAGCTGCCCTCTCTGCTTCTTGTTCGGAAATCAATTCGGGAAGATTCAGCTCCCTCCTCCCGGTCGTCAAGTCCATATCTTTCGCACGCATGAAAGGCGTCTTGAACCACAGCTTATACGTTATATAGAACAAGATAACGATTGGAGCTGCCACATAGGCTTGGAAGAAGTACTGCAATTGTTCAGATCTCGTCTGACTTGCATAGCCCACCGGCCATGCGCCGGTCCAAAACTGAACGATCAGGACGACACAGTTGAACACGAAGCCTATCCATGAGCCAATGACGCCTGGCTGAGACCGGAAAGCTAGCTCATCAAGACTGTGGCCCTGTACCTTCTAGAGAAAGGGTTCAGAGTCAGTGTTGCTTCTGAAAGATATATTTTGGGACGCTATGATTGACTCGAATTGGGAAGAAGCATGCCTGGGGCGAACTTCATCTCCTCGGCCTCGCGAGACAGCCTGGAAGAGGGACTAAGAGCTAGGAGAACACCTACCCATGCTCGGCGGAACCGGATATGCGAAAGACAGATGGAAGCCCACGTGAAAATCGAAGATAGGCCAGATAAAGCGAGCAACCAATCGAGCACCGTGCCCTGATATCCAGTGTCGGCAACGTACGCGATCAACCCAAGGAAGGATGCGAAAAGAATTGCAACTATTGGGCGACCTTTCCGGTCAATGTAGCTGAACACTCTGGGCGCCTGGCCTTGATCCGCAAGCGCTGCCAGCGTCCGAGAAGAGCCAAAAACAGCAGAGTTTCCCACTGATATGACTGCAATCAAGATAACTACGTTCATCACGGAAGGTAACACCTCAATCCCGGCGTTTTTGATCGAGATCACAAAGGGTGATGCGGCAACATTCGCACTTCCACCCGAAAGAAGTCGTGGATCGTCATAGGGAACCAAAAGACCCACAATAGCGAGCGATGCGATATAGAAGATTGAGATTCGCCAAAATACCTGCTTGATAGCAGTTGGCAGCGATTTGCGAGGATTGGCTGTCTCAGCAGCTGCGAGACCAACCAACTCGGTTCCAGCGAAGGCGAAAGCAGCCGTCACAAAGACACTACAAAGCCCCTTGAAGCCATTATGAAACGCTCCGGGTTCTTTCCAATACTTTCCTCCGATGTATCTATCAGTTGATCAGCATTCAGTACCCATTCAAAAAGTCGAGTAGGCGATACAGGCATGGGAAAGAGAGTTTCCCGTCGCATCTAGACCCTATCAGACAAAGTTTCGACGTACCCTGTATCTGGTCCACCTCCGCAATTCAGGATGATACCGAGGATGCTAATGACAGTTAAGAGATAGAAGCCTTGACGAAGCATGGAGCCACGCTTACATATATCCGATGACTGCCACAATCTTGACGATGGCGAACATAAATTCAGCTTCGCCGTATCCTTTGACTCCACACATGTTGATAGCGATAATAAGTACTAGAAAGACAGTGACAAAGATCGAGTGTTTATACGTCTGCTCTGTATCCCAATAATTAATGGTAATCGAAGCGGCGATGACCTCAAGGGGTAGTACGCAGAGCCACTGCATGGCATAATTCCAGCCCATCGCGAAGCCCCAGGCTGGATCCATAAACCTGGTTGAGTATGCCGAGAAGGAACCGGCCACGGGAAACAAAACTGCCATTTCCCCAAGTGCGTGCATGGTGCAATACAGCATGATACCGATGAGAGAGAAGCTTATCACCAGTGAAGCCGGACCTCCCGTCTCAAGAGCTTTCCCGGATGCAACAAAGAGGCCAGTTCCTGAACCACGTTAGAATTTGTCGTGTGTAAGCTACAAAAGAAGGAGATTACCAATAGAACCACCAATCGCAATCATTTGCAAATGTCTCCCTTTCAACTTCCGGGAAAGCGGCGAGTTCGCCGTATTCAGAGCTGCAGCTTCAGGTTGAAAAACCCGCCCGTTCGCTCCAACTACGCCATTCGGGGTGATATTAAGCACCGGATCCCGCTTGAAGGTATCGATAAATCGTAAATAATATGGCCGTCTGATAAATTTGGTCTCTTCGTAATTCGGTTCCCTGATGCTGCCACTGGCGTAACTTGGTGTAGCAGCTTTATGTCCGTACTTATCAAACCCGCTCCCGCTGCCACTTCTCATCTCCACGTCTTTGTAGCCCATCGTGCCGGGTGATAGTCGCATGGACACGAAGGCCTTCGAAAGTCGCTGCCCAGAAATTTCAAGAGCGAGACAGGTATACTTGTAGTATGTTGTAGAAGAGCATGCGATGGTGGTGGCGCAGCCGCAGGCGTCTTGTGAGTTCGGACGTTGAGCTGGGCTAGGACAAGACAATACGGCTTCTTCAGCTGAGAATCTAGCCTTTGCCCCCCCCCTCCCCGATGACGATGGCAACGGCTACAGCATCAACCGCTGTCAATTGTAGGTGAAGAGAGGAGAGAGGAAGAAGGTTGAAAGTAAAGACTACGCAACATCAGGTTGAGGGATTAGTGGTTCGAATGTTGCGTATGAGATCTCCACGAAGTAATTATTTCCCCGACTTATCTTATCTCCCCCGCAAACTGCCTTTCGGTACAGTACAGTACAGTTACTGTGAGCTGAGTCGGTGCAACAAGCCTAAAGACCCCTGATGCCGAAAGGGTAACGCTTGTCGAAGATACTTTCGTATCAAGGACTCGGGACCAGTTTTTAACACTGATCAAATGTTGAACTTGACAGGAGAACTTCAATTCACATCTCCGGGGCGCTCCGACAATTCTTCTCAATTCTTGTCGAGCGAGACGTCTCGAATCATCTAATCGCATTCCATCTCGCTGCTCGACTCATCTCGACCATCGGACGGATATCGGATGGTCCGTGAAAGATCCTCGCAATACTCGAGGATAGTCTCTTGACATCGCAAACATTGCTCGCTTGTTCGAGCTCGCTTGTTTTCCGCCCTCTAAGTCGACTGCTACTTAGATACTCGCTCTTAGTCCTAATCTCAAAAAGACCTTCCACGAGACATGGTAATACAAGGTTGTAAAGACACCCACTCTCTTTTCCTGCCGAGGTACAAGGAATCCATTTTCCGCGTTTCGGGCGAACAGATTTGACCAGCCCATTTAGGCGAGACGGCCCTGCACCAAAACAACCCCTTTTCGACAGTATCAACCCATCTCCCGTCATTCATTTCCTTGCTTTCAGGCCTGATACAACAAATAACCTTCCTCCGCAACGCTTTATACTCCGCATTCTCTAATCTTTCTCTATTACGTCTCTGTCTCACACAATGCCTCAAATTACCTAGTGAACGCCTCCAATTCCACCAACCCTTTCTAAATTCCGGCCTCAGAACCCAGTCTACTCACAAACCACCCCGTCCCCGCGATTCTACCTTGTTAAAAGTCCCGGGGACGTCTCTCCGTGGATAAACATTGTCTCTTTCACGGTCTCGCTGTCTGGGAAAGCGGAAAAAGTGCTCGCTGCTGAAGAGGCCAGGTACCGAGCCCAGCCAGCTGAACTCTCGTAGAACTCCAGCTGTCGTGGGGAATTCTTCTACCGTAGTTCTACGACAACAGTGGTTGATGCTGGAAAAGAGGGCTCATGTATGGCGATAGTGGGATGGAAAGAATCTTCTTTGAGTACGTCGTGCATGACGGCTCCTTTCTCGAGAGGTGTGCCTGGTGCTTCGGCACTTAGCGATATGAAGGCGCCGTTTACATGGTATTCGGGGAGGCTGTCGAGATCAAGGAGGTTAGGTATGGACTCGTTAGCAGAACGGCACTTGTTTAAGAACAGGGGCGATGCTTATCTTAGACCTAACAGATTCCGAAGCTGTGATTTCGATACGGGTGAAGATGGTGCTCCTGAGCATTCTAAATGTGTAAGTAATTACTTGATCATAGGCTAATCTGTAAATAGACGACTGGGTGCCTGGTGTTCTATGCACACAAAAAATGTAGAATAGCCGCTAATGGTGAATAGACGAGAGTTCTAGGGTTAGTTATGGGCCAAAGAGCACCTGACGATAATGTAGAGTTATGTATCCGAGCTTTAGATACGGGTAATGTTGATACTGGTTAGAAGTTCCCACCATATCCACCTTTCGGTTGAATTTAGAACGGGTGGCGGAAGCCATGTTTACTCCATACGACAAAATTGGAGAGCTACAATTGACATTGGAATGTTATATGAGTTTTGAGCGCCCTGCAGTGTCAGTGGCTTCCTCCTATTACTCAAGCATATCCGTTTAGCTATTTGGTCAATCAATGTGCCTGCTGCCAAGAACTTTTCATAATCGACCAAGGGGTTTGGAGCATATACCGCGTTTACGTTCATCGGACTTGGAGAGGGGATTGAAAGAAAAGCGTAACGTCGTGGCTTGCTATCGCTAGATGCTATCGTACAGATACATAAGTACACGGAGCCCGGTAATCCCTCAAATACCCTCTAGCTGACCGTGGGACTGATCGTGGAACAATTGCAGCTGCGTTGTACCCAGCTGAGGGCGCTAGCCTATGCCTATATATAGAGCGCTTTTGAACACGTAGAATTATGCAGAAGACTGTACCGCCTTGATTGTCTTTGTATGCATCGTCGGTGCTTCCCCCTTCAGAGCCTCCGGCAAAAGCTTTCCATCGGGCCCACGAGGCTTACGTGCCCAGCCTGTCTTAAAAAGTGGACCAAGTTTGAAGCGAGGGAATATATGAGCCTCGGTGTTGATGACTACTTTGTCTAGTGGGAGTAGATCATCAGGGGAGAAGAGGAGGTAGAAGTATTTGAGGGTTTCAGCCTGAATCTGTTAGTCGCGACATATGATAAATTGTTAGACATACTGACCAGCCAGAAGCTCTCCATGTTGTCCTTCCTGGTTGGTGGGATAATATTTGCATTGGACAAGCTTGTGAATCCGCCGCTCTCTTCAACAGCGGTATAGTTCATGAATGACTTGAACATCTCCCAGCCCCATTCCCTGTAAATGTTATCCCCAGTGATGCGCCACATGTAAAACAAGCTCTCGACTGTCTCTGGCCGTTGCAAATTGTGGCTGTCTTGAGACTTGATGATGAAGTCCTTCTTCCACTCAGTGTCTTCGCCGTCGAGTTCCAGAGGTGCCTTGTGTGGAGCAGATTCTGGAAGAGGAGGACTGTTTATTTTGAAGTGTGTAATCTCTGCTGCGAGACCAGTCGCCATGACTTTATACATCCCCCAACATGTGTGTGTTAGCTCCCGTGCAAGTCGCATGTCTTCGTCCTTTTTTTTATTCCAGCTGGGCAATTTCCTAGCTTCCTTCTCTGGAATTCCACCAGTGACGCCAAGGACGATCGTGCCCGGCATGAAACATACAAGATGGTCCATCTTGGGGGACAAAGCTCCCCCAAGACCCTCAGGGCGTTCACCAAGAACAGTGAATTTAAAGCTTTCGGAGTATGTGATCAAATGTTTACGCACTCCAACAAGAGCCTCGTCCCATAGCTCTTCGTATATAGGCTCTTCTTTTGAGGTTTGGAGATATTGCTTGATCAAGTACTCGTAATATGAGTCACCTCGGCTGCCCAATCGAATATTGTTCCCTCTGAAATGTCCATCATGTGCATATATGTAGATTGGAAGCAGTCCATCCTCCATACCGTTGTCATCGATGACCTGAATCACCTTTTCTGCTTTCTCCCAGTAGAAAGACTCTCCGGTGAGCTTTGAAAGGTACTTAAACTCCAGCTGCAAGGTTGCTGCTTCAGCAGTTGAAGATGCTCCTCCGTCATCATGTGAAGGCACGCCTTCGCTAGTCTTCAAATTGACACTGGCATAAGGTACTCCCGAAGGAGAGTCGAAAGCTCCCACAAGGCGGTTGGCCAGGTCTGTCGCCTTCTCTAAATAGAGATCTTCGCCTTTAGCACCTTCATCATCGTCCGAAAGTGGGGCCATCTCTGGGAACTCGGTTGAAAGATAATGTGCCGAAAGTAGACCTCCCAACATGCGTATGGTCGTTTCAAACGTGTTAACTTCTTGATCTTGGTCGTAATCAAGAGACGTGGACAACCACTCTCTTGCATTGGATAGTCTACTAGTGAGGTTCATTAACATCAGTGTGTCCAAGGCATCCACGATAATCCAACCCATGCCATGCGGAGCCATCTGGCGCCCATATTTCGAGACAGGGTGAAATTCGTCTTTACCTGTAGGGACAAAAATTAGCTTTCAAGATCGAGAGAACGAGTCAAGTTTGATATGTTCGTAGAATTTACACCTACCCCAAGCGTAGCGTTCATATGCGTCCCAACTTAATATAAATGCATCCTTCACCTTCTCTCGACGATCCATCCAGTCCACTTTAGCACCAGCCTTCTCTGGCTTTTGCAGCCAACTCCAACGGTCCCTTGTCTTCACATTTTCTTCAGCAGCACTGCTAAAGAAACCCAACAAATATAACACGGTCAGGACAAGTAATCCAATAGTGCCCATGGCTCGTTTACGTTTCCATGCTGGACGTTGCCTCCTCGAGGAAGCATACGAATATGGCTTGTCCTTATACATTGGCAGATCTCCCCTTGTCTTGTCAAAGAAGCCTCCAACTCTGTCTTGCATGCCACTTATAACACCACCGTTTGAGTGTGCTGCTGTCCTTGCGGTCACCCCTGAAGTACCCCAAACTCTGTTCTCCGATTCCCTTTGTGGGTCCGTGAAAGAAGGGATGTTTTTGGGTATCGAAAAGGACATTTCTACGACTGCCTGTCTGCCAGACTCGTATGCCTGGACACTGGCCTCCTTTACACTCTGGGAGACGTTCGCAGCTTGTATTGCTGTCCCTCGAAGAATATTGAATGCTGGAGAGCGATGCAAGTTAAATGGATCGCGTACATTCATCGGGAATACTGGAGCATTTCTGAAGGAGCGTCTGCGCAAATGCTGCACCAAAAGATTGACAATAATCCAGCACGTAGAGTACACGTAGTAGTGAAGGTAAAGTAAAGAAAGATAGGCTTGGCATGTCGCTAGGAGCAGCTGTTATCAGCCTTGCGCCAAGGCTGGGAAGGGTACTGTACGGGGAAAGTTGAACCATCAGTCTGTTACATTGGCCAGAAACTATACATGCAGTCAACCAGGAAATAAACCCATCACGACTCGCGAAGGACAACCAATACGAGAGCGACTACTTTTGGCGACTTCGTAACTATTCAAATAAAAATCTGAATTTCTCAATCGCGTGCTCCCAACGTCAAGTGAAACCCGAGAAAATCACGTACAGCACGTAGCTTTGTCTTCACTACTGTTTACATTTCGGCGTTGATCATTCGCCTATTCCTATAGTCCTCCAAGTTCACAGCTACTTACAGTTATAACGAGATTCCGGAGGTTAAGCAATGGTCCACCGGGATGAATATCGCCATTGGCCTTTTCTCAACCAAGAAGAGTTCGAGCTTGCCGGGGCTTTCTTCGATCAGAAGTATATCAGGGCAAAACTAGGCCCCACTAGAAAATCATTCAAAGTACGATCTCAGCGTGTAGCAACTACAGGAGATTTTTATATCGAGATTCTTCGCTTGCTTCAACCTCTTGACAATGCCGACGAGTTATCGTTAGCTCTCGAGAGGCTTGGTGGGCGCGGCGGACTGGGCGACGAAGAGGATACAAAGGACAATGCTGATATGGGAATGGATACTGCTGAGGAGGATGCGGACCAGGTCAGATCAACACATCCTCTGAGGCTCGGTTCTCTGGTGGCTAATGTAGCTTTCATCCCCAGGAAGCTCTTTCAACCGCCCATATGTACGATGCCGATGCCCTGCCCAACTACAGCCATTACGCTCATCAGTCATATGTGATATACGAAATACACCTTCACCCAACTTACAGTATGCCAACTCTCTGGTTCACATTACATGATCTACCAATAGGCGAACAGGTCTTCGATTTGGATTCAGTCTACCGTTATCTTGTGCCTTCCACGTACAAACGTAAACTTCGGGCTGCAGGTATCACTGGTGGGATCTCGGCAGCTGTGAGCATTGGTACATCTGACTTTTGATACTAAGTGCTCACATATTGCAGCCTCATCCTATTACGCACGTTCCTGCTTTCTTCATTCATCCTTGTCAGACCAAAGAAGCCATAGAGAATTTCGATTGCTCAATAGAGGATTACTTAATGCTCTGGATTGGTCTGGTCGGAGGATGTGTAGGGCTTTGGGTTCCGCCAGAAATGGCGGAGACAGGAAGTTAAGATTTGGTTCTGGCCGACGACCGTGGAACTTCACACAATGCTAGCCAGCTAAAAAAAAAGCGTTAGGATAGTCGGCGAGGAATCATCACAAGAGTCACCACGAGTTACAGGTTCGTGATTTACATGTGATCGAACTCTGCTTCTGTGATGTTCGGTATGTTGCAATATTGAAAGAATTCGTGGGTGCCAGACCATTTAAGCAGGTCTCTCATGAACTCCTAACGCCTCATACAAACGCCGAGCCCAATCCATCTAGTCATCATCGCTATCCTCATCCATGGCAACATCTCCCTCACTGTCCTCCTCTGGCTCGCTCTCCTCATCTCGCCTCCTCTTCTGGCCAGCTGCACTCGTTGTCGGGCTTCTAGCGTCCTCCATAGGTTGATCCGTGCCCGGGGCAGTCGGTGGCTTCAAAGTCCCTCCAATAACTGTAGCGCTCGAGGCAGCTGGCGGGCCATCAAAAACGCTTTTTTGTAACTCTGTGGAAGTAACATCTCCAGCTGCAGCAGAAGGCATCCGGAATGTGCCATCTAACTTCGCAATAACGTCCGACTTTGACTTGGCGTACTGAATTTGCTGTAAAGAATAAATCTGTTAGATAAGACGTTGGTAAGCGAAGAGGAGAGCAAACGAACAATCTGTCTTCCAAAAAACTCGAACCCTTGCAACGATCTCATCGCCTGGGTTGCAGTTTGCACGTCCCGGAACACAACATGCGCTTGGCCGCGCATCTTTGCTGTTCGCAGAGCTACCACATCGAGGACGGGACCGTAGGTAGAGAAGAGCATATAAAGCGAGATTCGCAGGTCTGACTTCTGGATTTTGGACGAGGGAAGATTGGTAATATATAGGGACTGGTTTGGAGCGTATGAGGGTATGTTGCCGATTGCCTTGCGTACAGCAGTAGATTGCCCTGTGGCCCTTCCATCCTAGAGTTCTAGATCAACTACTGAGCTGCGGAGGAGGTGGTAATATTATACTTACAGCTACTCGCGACATCTTGAAGAGACCTGCTTCAGCGCCTGTTAAAAATCAGTATCCGCGAGCGTGGTGATGCAGGCCCTGAGGAAATATACAGCTCTTGGTGGGGAATAAATAAGTATTTCCAAATAAATAAGGTTTAGCGCGTATGTTCCCCGATCCCGTTTGGCCTCAGCCGCAGGTACCAGTTATCTACCCCGCCACGACGACCCCAGACAAATCAGCACAGAACTACTTTGATAGTGGAGAGCTCCTCCTATCAGTTTAGCAGATCAAGATGGCATCTCCGGAAGTTCACCAACTCTTTCATCACCCCATCGCCGACCACTCATTCTCGGCCGACAAGCAGACATTAGCTGTAGCAAGAGACACCAGTGTTGAGCTCTATGGACGTACCAGCACTGGTTTCAAGCTCAAGGATGAGTTGAAAGGTCATGACAAGACCGTCACTAGCGTGGATATTGCGTTAAGCAGTGGTAGAATTGTCACTTGCTCGCAAGGTTAGCTAGCTTTTTACACATCCGCTTGCGCCATGCTAACTTCAGCAAAGACCGAAATGCCTTGGTCTGGGAGCCCTCGCCCACTGGATATAAGCCAACTCTCGTTCTTCTACGCATCAACCGCGCTGCTACATTTGTCCGATGGTCTCCTTCCGAAACCAAATTTGCAGTGGGATCAGGAGCTAGGGTCATTGCCATCTGCTATTTTGAAGAAGAAAATGATTGGTGGGTGTCAAAGCATATCAAGAAGCCTATCCGGAGCACTATTACAGCTGTGGCATGGCATCCGAACTCTGTTCTCCTAGCAGCTGGCTCGACAGATGCTCATGCGAGAGTGTTCTCGAGTTTTATCAAAGGCGTAGATGCAAGACCAGAACCGGGAGTTTGGGGTGAGAGACTCCCATTCAACACTGTCTGTGGAGAATACTTGAACAATTCGGCTGGCTGGGTCCATGCAGTATCATTCTCACCTAGTGGGAATGCCCTCGCATTCGCCGCTCACGATAGCAGCATTACCGTTGTGTACCCGGATGGGGCCGATCAGCCACCAAGAGCTGTTGTCAGCGTTAGCACTCAGTTACTGCCTTTCATGAGCCTCATCTGGAATGGTGAAAGCGAGATTATAGCTGCGGGTTACGACTGCGAGGCATATCGCTTCAGAGGCAACGGGGATGGCTGGCAACTCACTGGATCTTTGGAATCGAAAGGAAGACCAGGGCTTGGTGATGCACGGGAAGAGTCGGCTTTCAACATGTTCAAGCAGATGGATCTGAAGGGAAAGGCTACCGATGATACAAAGTTGAAGACTGTTCATCAAAATACAATCAGCACCATCCGTATCTATGAGGAATCTAGTGGAGCTGTCAGGAAGTTTAGCAGTAAGCGCTTTTGAGAACCTAATTTTTGGTGGAAGGATGCTAATACTTTGTAGCGAGCGGCGTTGATGGAAGAATAGTCATCTGGAACGCTTAGAAGCAAAGCACATAGTAAAATTTGGGCAGTTTTCACGCCTAATTCATTATGCTTCCAAATGTCTTCTTCGTTCATCATACTTTGAGTCGTGAGAGAACTTTCATCTTTGATGTAGTATTTCTACTACAATCTAGGCAAGTCTAGATCCTTTGAGACGTAAGTGACGTATAAGATAGCTCAACCCAGCTCTGCTCAGAGCCCTATCTACATAAGTTCGCGAATTCCCACCAGTTTGGAGAAATAACGAGTATTCGCTTTGCCAGAAGGATTAGTAGCCTGAAGGATGAGGATGAACGACGAAGTCAGTCCCATAGAGACAAACATGTCCAGAACGACTCCAATGCACCAGGAGCCTAGCCTTTTTCTTCCCAGCTGCAAAAATTCTGGAGCTATTCTAAATGACTTCAGCTTCAGATACAATCTTGAGCACTCGTTTGGCGGGGTAGGTCAGGCCATTCGCCTTCCTCCCATGAATCCTGTGGAGCCCAGGTTAAATAACTTTTCCTACCCAACAAAACTGCTACTGGCGAATAATCTTACGATTCCTGCCAATCATATGGGCTTAGGAAGCATTGCTTCGGACACTCAGGACATCGAAAGGACTCCTGCTTCATCTCGAA
Organism: Diplocarpon rosae; assembly: GCA_032760415.1. Classification (NCBI taxonomy): domain Eukaryota; kingdom Fungi; phylum Ascomycota; class Leotiomycetes; order Helotiales; family Drepanopezizaceae; genus Diplocarpon; species Diplocarpon rosae. The sequence continues at coordinate 545,356 of JAUBYV010000005.1, forward strand.
GACAAAGTCAAATCCATGGCTCGCAACTGGGGTCAGCAGCAGCTTCCAATTCTCAAGCACGAGTTTGCTCCTGCACTCGAGACCCAACATCGATCAAAAGTCCTCTGCCAACTAAAGTTACAGATGACGCTTTCAAAGTCTCTCGGCCGTATGCTCGATTGCCTGTCCACGATCTTTTGAATGGACCCACGAGCCCGCCAGGCTGGCGAGACCACCAACATGAGCCTCAGCAAAACGCAAATCAAACATCAACGACCAGCAACAACTCGCGAGAGGATTCGGACTATCCGATGAAAATTTCGAGGACCTCGTCAACACGCTCAGTATCGAGTTCCATCAGCTCGGACAGCACCACACGACCTCCCTTCAGCGTTGCCAAGGAGCGTTTCTTCCTGTTAAAAACGCTTTATCATACCTGCATGGATGCAACGGCTTCGTACGCTGCCACATTACTTCCGGTATCTCGTCACAGACACAATAAATTGCCGCGTCACCGCCATAATCAGGCTCGCTTCTACCCCTACGCACCGCTTCGCGGCCGCCACTCACGATATAGTGCTAGCCATGCCAGGCCAGCTTCACTGATGGACAACATCTCTATCATTAGCACATATATATGGAGAAAGGCTAGGTGCGACGACATGGCGCCTCGCCTCGCCGAAGCAGATGCCGTGCGCGGGATGCGAGACCTGTACGCCTGGAGCGAGGTCGTCGCTCGGGGGCTGGAAAGTAAGAATATTGATGATGGGGAGGCTGACGATGGTGGAAGCGGGGCTGATGAAGAAGCTGAGGACTTGGGGATGAGGGTTGGGAGAGCTGCGAAAAAGATATGCCAGGTACGTATATCTCTCTGGCGTCAGTGCCTTGAATGCCTTCGAGATGCTTTCACAGCTTTTAAGTCTTAAGAATATGTCTGCTGACAGGTTTCCAGTGGTTGGGCGACGGACAAGCCTGGGATGAGTGCCATGGTGTGACTAAAGAACTCCGCGGCTTGAGTGAAAGAGAAGTGCCTGAGGGGTGGATCAGTGAAATTGAGGATGAAAGTGACGGGTCTGGAGATACCTGTTAAGAGGCCTGGATCCACGATCTTGCTTGGTGGGAGCATTGAGCCCCTGAAACAAAAGGTATAGAGAACGAACTTGATATGACAGGTAGTGCGACTACCCTCAGAAGGTTAGGTACAGGTTGTGGGCAGGTTATGCAATTAAGTAGTATGTATGGCTGGACCACAAGGGTCGTTTCTTTGATTTGGCGCCAAACGAGCGGGTTCATTCGAGGATATAGATACTTAATTAGGCCAGTACACCCCCCTTCCCCCCCTAAAATTTTCTCGGAAATTTCCATGTTATCTCAGCAGCAAAGGTTTTGAAACTTGAAGAAACCATGGAGTTCGATGGTGTAGGGCCATTGGCCGCTCTTTCGGTAGGATGTTTACCCCTTTAAGCGAGTGCCAGCCATTGGTGACAGGCTTCGCGAATTATCCACAACACTTCAGTCTGAGTCGCAGGTAAGCTGGTTTCTACCTGGCGCGATTTTTTGCCGCGTATACTCGAACAAGAAGATGTGCAGCCTGTCGCTACATCTCGCACGTTCTACCTTGTCGCAGGCCCAAACAAGCACCACACTAAAGTATATTCAACCTTCCGAGCCCACTGGAAAACACTATTGAGCATACGCAACAAAAGTGTTTGTTTGGCCTGCGTAGAAGGATCCGCGAGTACCTGTTATCTTATTCTGCTGTATACTCTAGCTCAGCCCAGGCGGTGCGAGAGGTTTCTCCTGGTACCTCCGCAATCCTTGTTTGTCTCAACAGCTACTCTATTGATGAAGCCGCGAGGGGTGAGAAGCTCGTGGATTGTGCGCGATGTATTCAATCCCGAGAAATAAAACTTTAGCTTAATGATAGATACTTACTCGGAAATAGTCAAGGTACTACTACTATAAGAGCCTTTCCCTTTACCGCCAGCTAACATATCCAGGTTTATCTATACTAACGATTTATGGAACAAGATTGTTGTAGGGAATCGGACGTAGTCTATTCCCAAGTAGAGGCTGATTAGCAGCGGTACCTTCGTAGGAAGTACGCGATACCGTAACTCTGATTGGTCTAAATAGAAAAGCACGATAGGCAATTGTATTCTGCTCTTCTACTCTTCCTCGAGCTCTATCATTAATCTCTCTGCTTTTGAAGCCAGACGACTAATATCGCTCTCTTCTCAGCTTGTGGGGAATCATACTTGACCGACGAGGAACTCCGAGAGGATAGGGAGGAAACTATCATTTTCAGATCCCCATACAGTAAATTCACAACAGCATATTACGAATCCTTTCGGTAACGAATCTAAAGGGGGGTTGAGTAGAAAAAAGCCGAAGCACTTTACCTCGTACAATCTGTAAAGGTTTAGCGCAACTAGGTTAGACAAGCGTCGAGTGCTGTAAGCCTCTTCTTTCTTTCAAAGTACTGTACAACAGCTTGTATCAAAAAGCCATCTCAGCCCGGGAATCATTTTCGCGCAGACTCACGCTTGAAATGCTTTCGGAGACCTACACACAAGCACCGCGATAAGCACAAAGATCAAATACTTGAGAGACTTTCTTTTCTTCATCAGAGTTCATGTCGTTTCATAATTCTAGCTTTATCGGAGTAGGTAAAACCTTATCTATATTATATATGAGCTCGAGACAAAGTACCTCTATTCCACAAGTATCAACGTCTCTCGTATCGCTCTTTAAGCTTTGCCTTTCGTCACTCTGTAGAATGTGAAACAATACCATGCCATGTAGCCTGACAGCTGGCATATTTGCTCCCCAGAAAAAAGCCTTACCTATCAGACAACGAACTACAGGTGTACTTACAGTACTACACACCCAAGTAGAGATCCAAAGTAACCGTGTCGAAATAGTACTAGGGTAGAAACGAACGTTATTTTCTGCGACAGAATCTGGCTCAGAACTGCCGTTTCATGAAGTATATGATATATAATCGTTTTAGGGTAAATTCTATCTGTTCAACTATGATATATAAATACTCTCATCCCACCTGCTACATCTCTGTCACCACAACAATCACCATCATTACTACAACAACTTCATCTCTGTTCTCCAAACTATCATCACATCAAGAGCCTAGAGCACTATCCTACCATTATGAAGCTATCAATACTTCTCGTCACCCTCTCTTCTCTTGCTGCCGGTATCTCAGCAGCATGCACGTCCCACACCAGCTCATGCAATTATTGCGTGCAAGACTTTTCTTGCACAGTTCCAAAATCCTGCCCGAACGGAGTGAAACCGAAGGTTACTCGTACCCACGATGAATATGGCGGAAATGGAGGTTGTAGTCAAGGTGAAGAGTGGCATACAATTACCGAAGATTATGATTGCGTAAGAGTCATCAAATATTATCCTCATCTAGCCTATCTCTAATCAATACTATAGTGCTAAGGAGGACTATTTATGCAGCCAATGCCTGCTTGGCGAGCTATGGCATATACATGTTGAATCGTGTCGAAGACATGTCTTTTTTTATAGAAGGCTCTCTCTTGGAGGCAATTAATTTTACATGACTAGCATCGTAGGGAAACATGTTTTACCAGTAACTACCACCAAACATGAATTCTTCTTAAGGTCATGTGACTCAGTGATTCTAAGATGCTCCGATTTTCTTCGCAATTGTCGTAAGTTGGCTTCTTTCTCATCTGGAAATATCTGCTACAGCTATGCTTCGTCATAAAAGCACCTTCGTTCTCATCTCAGCTGACGACATGAGGGTTTCTGCAGTAGTATCACCGTAATTCGTAAAGTTCGCCGGTGAAATTTGCTCGGAGAATCGGCGCGCATCCGGGTCGAAGACCGCACATGCAACGGATTGAACGCATCAATGGAAAGCTTCCGAAGCTATGGACGATTGTCGAGTCGCAGCTAATGAGATTTGGCTTCTTCTATACTTTCCCAAGCTGGATCAACTCATCAGGTGTAGCTGGTGGCCACCACAGAGGATCTGTAGTCGTATGAAACAGATCGAGGTTGGTGAGAAAGGGTGCTCTGTATGCTCTGCTGTTGGGTATAGGTGAATGATGCTGGGGAGTCATGTCGATGAAGGCGAGCGAAGGAGAGTCGAGCAAGAACTTACCCAAAGTCTGGCATCAGTAAAGAATGGTAAATCTGGCGATGCACAGGCAGTACATATCACTGTGAAGCAGCAGATTTACCGATTCTCGATCTTGAGTCCATATCGTGATACCAGATGTTGGGGCTTCTACACGTCTGCGAAGATGTGCATGAAGCAAGGGCAACAGTAGCTACACGGTAGCGTGAAGAGAACGCAAGGGCGATTATAGCAGGTCGATGTAACACAGATAAATGGTCGCGACACATTGAATCTAGTCGATGAATATTCTAGAAATGCGTGTCTGATAAGGCAAGGTGCCCGACTTTCACACGACAGTCCATCTTAAGCACATGCGTTGCATGCTTTAGGCACTGAGATATACAGACACGCACTTGCTACTGTCTTGTAAACGCAGGCCAGCCTTGCCCGATATCTCAATTGTTGTGTGAATCGCAAGTGCAAGCTGAATAGCAGCAGCTTTCCTTCTCTCGAGACACCAGCCTCGACCCTCGATCACCTACGTCTTGCCTCGAAAGGTATCCCCATCTATGGCCCGGTCTTCTTTCCACACTCTCAACTAAGTAACGTGTTAGCATGTGAGCCATATAAGTTGAGCATCTGCATGTGGAGGAGGAACAGTTTGCATTTTCAGAAACCCGAATTTTCTAAGCACCGCTGAGGCCACGACGAACCCGCTGCATGTGGCGATGCCAACACGGTCGCCTTGTATATGACGCCTGCCTTTTCCGGCTCTTCCTGAAGATTATTTGTGGGAGATCTCATCATTGTACGCTCTTCGCTCGTGGCCATGCTATGAAGCACTTGTTCGTAAAGTAGAGGAAAAGAAATAGTAGGGGTGTGCCAGGCATGGGAAGGCTTACTTAGGTCAAATGTACCAATCTCGGGACATTTTGGTCAGTCCTTGCCGAGTATTCGTTTGAGTGCAATTGGGGAGTTTTTCCATGGGGTAAAAATTCGGCACATTGAAGGTATTCAGGCTCTCAACGCTAAGCCTAATAGAGCTAAGCCTGCCCTACTTCAGGTCACGGTTGCTTTGATTCTGGTGGCCACGGAAATAGACTTCACATCTATTCTGAAAAACCATGTGGCCAATCTGACTACTACGTTCCAAAATTGGGGAGCCACATATATTCTGCAAACCACGGCAAAAGCTATCGGCCGACTGGATTCTAGTGATGGCACTCCGGGAAGGATCCCCCAGACCAGACAATGAATTCCGGTAGTACATTTGGACGTTGGTGGCTCTGTTGTTCATAGAATGCATCTTGCACCCAGAGGAATGTTCACGTGGAAGCTACCTGGGACCGAGATGCGGAGACGTCAATAACAAGAGCCTCACCTTGCCACGCTCCACCCTGAATGAATCAGCAGTTATATTTGCAGTCATTTTAGGCCGACGATTGGTTTTCATGATTTGTATTTGCTTTTGTGACAGATGTACTTGGGTGACCCCACATTGCCAGCGTGTAGTTTTTATCTCTTCTTTACACAAAAGCTATCATAAGGAACGTGTTTATGAAATGGTCTAAAATGAGCGTGTGGGAGCTGTAGATCCCCAACTCGGGACACTACCATGCATGCTCTGTCCAGCCTAAACTCCTTCCCCACTTTTCGCAAAGTCAGACAAAGAACGACGTCGATAAGCGAGTTTTAAAAGAGTGTACGAAATGCGGATCGTTGTCCAAATTACTAATATGTACAACTAAAAAAAGCGCAGTTGTAAAAGTCTCCGTGGATAAGCTGGAAACCTGTCCCACTAAATCCACATCGATGGCATGGCTGGCTTGACTGGGCCAAATGTGCTGAGAAATAGTCCGTGAATCTCGCTCATGTAGTCGTCGGCGCCAAACTTGAATAGGCCGTGTGAGATCAAGTATTGCTCTTCCTCGTCAATCACTGCCAATTTCTCACTGGTGATGCCGTAGTCCTCGGCGATTTCCGTGACCTGAGCGAGCTCGTTGCTAAATGGGTGATGTTGTTCGGAAGCATCGTGCTTCGCACTCAACTTGTCATGTAAGGAATGAGCCTTTGGCGCACTGCTCTTTTGCGAGGCGGATATTCTGGAGTTGGACCTTTCGATACTGAGCTTCTTGGTATGGGAGGGCGACCTTTGCGGAATGATAGGAGCCTCTTTATCTGAAGGATATTTTCTCCCATACGACGCACCAAAGTAGCTCGACAGATCATCCTTCTCTGGAGTTATGGGCGAAAACTCAACCGAGGAATTGTCCGAAGTCATGGGAGTCGAGATATCCATGGGCGACCTGTCCGACTCGTCTCCAGATTGAGAGGAACTCGAGGTAGCGCTACCTGAGTGAATGTCTGGTGCATTGTATGACAGCATGTTGGTCGTGGAGATGAGTTCCAAGGGCGCAGAAATCTTCATGTGACCCAGGGAGGACTTGGGTTTAGCCCCCCGTTTGGTGAAAGCCTTTGAGAGAGACATTTTGCCGAATGGACAAGGAGATGGAAGATAGGCTTCGTTTTTCCTCTTCCAACCAGTCAAAGCTGTTGATGCGAAAACGGAGTACGACGAGTAGACGTGGATAGTGGCAGGCTTCGGTTAGAAGTTGTGCTATTTCAAGTCCAGGATATGTTTTTGTTCTGGTCCGTCAGAGGGTTTGCGAATTGCCGAGGTGTCCAGACGAATCTTTGAACTCGGATCGGTTGGGCGGGAGGTTGAGTTGAGGGATCTCCGTCAAACGCACCTCGAGACAGGAATCTGGGATAAAATGGGGAGGTTATTTTAGTCCAGTAAATAAGGTATGTGTTGAAAATAGATTTACGTCGAGCAATAACGCGGAGAGTAGGGCTGTCGTTCGTTCAGCGATGCGGTCGCAGTACAGGATACTGGTCAGGGCGCGGTCTATTGAGCGGAAGTTGAACAATTGACTGATGGTATTGTGAACCTGGAGACTATGACCCTGGATCTTGAGCAGCTGAGGTACTGAGCGTCGAAAGATTGTTGAAAAGGAACGTTCAAACAACCAGGTTCGAAAGGAGTGAATGTGATGCGCGGAGTGTCGACGACCGGGTCGATGGATTGATGCTGCTAGAGCGTGGTGGCGGTTGAGTAAAGGAAGGGAAGTGGTGAAGCAATTGTACAATAAAGTGTAATTCAGAGGTCTGGCGCCGCAGTGGGTGTTTAATGGTACGCGGCAGCAAGGGCCACCACGGCCACGGCCGGTCCAGTGCACGGGCTCGACTGCAAAACCTTACAGAGGATGCTGTCTCTCCTTCCCCTTTCCCCCCCTTTTCCCCCTCTCAGCCCTTGGCGCTTCTTGAATCTGATATGATCGGCCGAACTACTATGTGGCATACTTCGACGTATTCCGCTCCTGTGTACGCGTGAGCTTCTGCCTCTGCCTCTGACTCCGTTATTGCCATTCCATATGGTCCGACCCCTACATACGCTTCAGCCCCTCCCAAGTTATTTCTTCGCCCGGCGCTGACCTATCGATGGGCAGATGTAATGCTTGTTGATTTTATATATCTTGCTGTTTAGCCGCTCCGCTCCGCTGCAGCTGTAGAGCTGTGTGTCTGTGTTCGGCTCGCCCTACTCGACATGGTATGTTTAGCTTTACGGAGCATTCCAAAAGAGGATAACGATGCGGAAGTGTGTTTTTTTCCCTTTTCATCTTGAAGCCCTTGCTTTCCCCTCCTCCCAAAGTGCTTTTGTTTCCACCGGCTAGGCGGACAGGGCCTCACTGTCTCAATGGCTAGTTCTCCCCTTACCGCTGACCAGAACGTCGAAATGAAGCAACATGGGAAGGCTGGCGATAGCAGCTGTCATTGGTGGATCGTCCGATGTATCGCGTTTCAAGATAAGAGACGATCACACCAGTCAACCTTCGAAAAAACCCTCAGCACCCGGATCAAACTTCTTGCGCGCGCCAAGTTTTTCAGGGATACGAGTACTTTTACTCGTAGCGAGAGTCGAGACCCTCAAAAAGTCGAGACCTGTTACTCGAGGGATGCGGAGTCGGATTTAGGAACAGAAGAACAGGACAAGGTTCAGAGCTTTTGTAGCAAAATTGTGCAGTGCTCCGCAGGGATGAGCCAAACTACCTAAACATGTCCCTGAGGATGAAGAGAACAGGCAATAATAGACTGTGGTACTACACAGCATTGAAGCTAACCATGGCAACATCTGCGTACAGTAAATATTGCCTTGCGATTGCACTCGCGATGCGGAAGACGCATATCTTGCGTTGGACTAAAAAACAAAAATAAACTCATGAGACTTTGAATGCATCTTATCAGTGCCTGGAGCATAAAGTAGTGGGGTAGTCACCGTGCGTGTCGTCAATGCATTCAGCCATCAGGGTTGTAACATGGGACAACCCTATTTCGGAACCAATATCAAGAGCATATTGTCCTTAGCAGCAACGCGCCGTTGACTGCTGATATTCTCATCCACAGGTCGTATTTGTCACGGGGAAGTCTGAGGTACTGTAGCGCCAGGCATTGTGGAGGATGATGTCGGAAGAGAGCGCTCGGAGCATAAATGGGCATTCGATTTCCGTCACTTCAACGACTATGATCCCGTCAATCCTCATCCATTGATTCCCAACCTTCACCTCCTCCATGCTTTCCTCCCGTCTCAGGCTCTTCAGATTCCGATTCACTGCTATCGTTATCAACACCGACAAGCCTCTCCTTGATCTCTCCATGAACTGGTGCGACCTTGTCCGCAAAAGCTCGTCTTACTGCCGCGTTTGTAGAAGTATCCTGCATTTATATATTAGCGATTGCTTGCGTGATGTCGACGTGAGCTCATACCCAGACTTGTACGAGACCTTTGCTACCTGCCACTGCTAATCTAAATCCTACTTCCTCATCCGGTGCAAAGGTGGTCGAGAACACTTTCCCCACGTCAAGGTCTCGAGACACCACCATTGAAGGGCCTGAGGGTTGTATGTTCCACAGCTTGACCTGTCTGTCTGTTGACCCAGTAGCCATGAAACCAGGAATGACCGGATTAATATCGAATGCCGAGACCGACTCGTCGTGTGCTTGAAGAATCCAGACGGGCTTACTTGCTGCAGGATTGGAAGGCGCCTTGCGAATATCATGGTAGTGTATAATGCCACTCTCTGTCGACACATAGAAGAAGTTTGGATCATGTGGATCCCAGCAAACAGTCTCAACATCACTCTCGACTCCCCAGGTTGGAGCTTTAGCATCTGGAGCTCTCATATCCGCTGCTACGACAGTTCGGTCGTAGCTACCACTCAGTAGGATTACTGTCTGCTTTGGATGCCACGCCAATGAACAGACTTTGTCGGTATGATAATTGTATGACTTGGCGCACTTGGTCGTATTTAGATCCCAAAGTTTTACGGTCTTGTCCGCGGATGACGAGGCCAGTAAATTTCGATGATGTCTGTTGGCTGCAATAGAGAGAACCGAATCCACATGGTAATCATCATTGGGCTGTTTCGACTTCTTCTTTTTCTTCTTCTTCTTGAGATCCTCTGTCCCAGCTTTGTTAGCCTCCCCGGCTTGTCCAAGAATAGCGTTCGGGTACATGCAATCGATGGTATCCAGATCCCAGATTTCGATATCAGGATCAAAAGTACCTATGGCCACGAAATTTGCTCTTGAGTCCTTGTCCAGACTAGATTTCCCTACCGGAAGATCCAGCCATTCTAAACATAGGGGGATTGCTGGTAGCATGATGTCGTGGTGTACGTATAGGTTGTCGGCTCCGTCCTCATAGACATAAACCTCAAGATGTGCTACTTCGTCCTCGATCTTTGCCGCCAGAAGCATGTTGTCTGTCGCCAGTATTTGGAGTTCTTCACGGTCCTCGTCGTCTTCGTTTTCTTTCATGGTAATGTAAGGATCGTCTTCATTCGATTCGTGGTAGGCTAGTGATTTGACATTCCCAAACATGCCCATTCCGGCACCTTCTCCCTCCTTATCTTCCTCTTCGTTGTCATCGTAGTGATCCAAGTCGTATTCTTTCAGGTCGTCATCCTCATCTCTGAACAAGTGTCAATGATGGGTAACCAAAACACAACTAAACTGTCTCACCCTTTGGATTGAATTTTTTCTGTAGATACCTCATCATCGGATCCATCATCTTCTTTCATCGCATTCGGATCACTCTCACCGGAAGCTTCGTTGCGCGCATCCTCCAATTCCTCATTCGCATCGTCGAGTTGAAGTTTCGCAAGCTCTGCGATGCGCTGGAACTCTTCCTCATCGAAAGTATACCGAGTTGGGAATGGGGCAGCAAACCCTCGAGGAACCCATGTTGTAGCCGTTATCATAGACATTGCGGAATAGTGATTTTCATATGAGGACGAGATCCTGCGCTGAATATCAATCAGCCTTGCGGAAATTTTCTGCTAGGGTTTCCAGATAGCACCGATAAGATATGATTTATCAGAGCTAGCGGCCGCTGTCTTAGCCACAGCACCTCAAAATCACTCGCCAAAGCATCAACATCGATGTTTTGTACACATACACGATGGCCAGGGAAACTGACGGCGAAACGAGCACAAAACGACGGAGGTTGGACTTCAATCCATTGCGATCTGATGATAGATTCATAATTCCCGCCCGACCCTCAGAGAATCGTAATGGACCACCGGGTTCAAGTTCATTGCGATCTCAAAGTCGCCTAGGAAACGGATCTCGCGCGGCGACTCCACGCTCACAATCACGATACCCAGCGACGCTTCGTCGGAAAGAATCTGAAGTTCCGGACACATCTGTCAGCGAGGAGGACTCCAAGGCCCTAGATAGAGATTGGTATGCTGGGGATGAGTTTGGTCATGTTTTCGGAGAGGATGAGCATAACCCTTTCGCGAGCTATGACAACTCCTGGGCTGAGCAGCAGCAGGAGGCGGTTCAGGCAGAGAAGAAAAAGATATCCGCGCCACGGATCAGCGCACGCGCGACACAAAAACAGAAAGATGTTGACGCCTGGGAAACCAATCGGATGCTCACATCAGGAGTGGCGCAACGGCGAGATACGGCAGATGATTTTGAAGATGACGAAGAGGCAACCAGGGTCCACTTACTGGTTCATGATCTTAAACCACCTTTTTTGGACGGAAGAACGGTTTTCTCCAAGCAGTTGGAACCGGTACCCGCGATTCGAGATGCTCAGAGCGACATGGCGGTTTTCAGTCGAAAGGGCAGCAAGGTTGTGAAAGAAAAACGACAGCAGAAAGAACGACAGAAACAGGCTCAGGAGGCTACGAATATGGCTGGCACTGCTCTGGGAAATTTGATGGGTGTAAAGGAGGACGAAGGGGACAGTGCTGCACCTGTACCAGGCGAAGTGGAAATCCAGGGCAATAGCAAATTCGAGCAACACATGAAAAAGAATGAGGGGGCCAGTAATTTCAGTCAGAGCAAATCTTTAAAAGAGCAGAGAGAATTTCTCCCTGCTTTTGCAGTGCGCGAAGACCTCCTCAGGGTCATCAGAGACAATCAGGTTGTAATTGTTGTCGGCGAGACAGGTTCTGGCAAGACGACGCAACTCACTCAATTCTTGTACGAAGATGGATATGCTAAGCTTGGATTGATTGGATGTACACAGCCTCGACGAGTTGCAGCTATGAGTGTGGCCAAGCGAGTTAGCGAGGAAATGGAATGCAAGCTCGGTGGTACTGTTGGCTATGCCATCAGGTTCGAAGACTGCACGAGCCGAGAGACATCGATCAAGTATATGACAGACGGTGTCTTACTGAGAGAATCACTCAATGAGCCTGATCTTGACCGTTACTCTTGTGTCATCATGGACGAGGCTCATGAGAGAGCACTGAACACCGATGTTCTTATGGGCTTATTCAAGAAGGTTCTTGCCCGACGACGCGATCTCAAGCTCATCGTAACATCTGCCACTATGAATTCGAAACGATTTTCTGACTTCTACGGAGGAGCACCCGAGTTTTTTATTCCTGGCCGAACCTTTCCGGTCGATATCATGTTTCACCGATCGCCTGTTGAGGATTATGTTGATCAGGCTGTTCAACAAGTTTTAGCCATTCACGTGTCACAGGGTCCTGGAGATATCTTGGTATTTATGACCGGTCAAGAAGATATTGAGGTAACCTGCGAGCTGGTTCGGGAGCGCCTGAATGCCCTCAACGATCCACCAAAACTCAGTATTCTTCCAATTTACAGTCAGATGCCAGCAGACCTGCAAGCAAAGATTTTTGACAAAGCTGCCCCTGGCGTCCGAAAAGTCATCGTAGCTACAAATATTGCCGAGACCAGTCTGACTGTCGACGGGATCATGTATGTGGTTGATGCTGGTTACTCAAAACTCAAGGTCTACAACCCCAGGATGGGCATGGATACGCTTCAGATTACACCTATTTCGCAGGCCAATGCTTCTCAAAGAGCTGGTCGTGCTGGTCGAACTGGGCCTGGAAAAGCCTATCATCTTTTCACGGAAGCTGCTTTCAAGGACGAGATGTACATTCAAACCATTCCCGAAATTCAGCGTACCAATCTCGCTAATACTGTCCTCCTTTTGAAATCCTTAGGCGTCAAGGATTTGCTAGATTTTGACTTCATGGATCCTCCACCACAGGACACTATCACGACATCTCTCTTCGACCTTTGGGCTCTAGGAGCTCTCAACAATATTGGCGATCTGACCGAAGTCGGCCGGAAGATGACAGCTTTCCCTATGGACCCATCTTTGGCAAAGCTTCTCATCACATCTGAGGATTATGGCTGCAGCGAAGAGATGTTAACTATTGTATCCATGCTCAGCGTTCCCACTGTCTTTTACAGACCTAAGGAACGCATGGAAGAATCCGACGCTGCTCGAGAGAAGTTTTTCGTTCCTGAATCGGACCACTTGACCTTTCTCCATGTCTATTCACAATGGAAATCGAATGGATATTCTGACGGCTGGTGTACTCGTCACTTCTTACACCCGAAATCTCTGCGCCGTGCAAAGGAAATACGAGATCAGCTCGGGGACATCATGAAGATGCAGAAGATGGCAATGATCAGTTGTGGTACAGATTGGGATGTCATTCGAAAATGTATATGCTCTGGTTATTATCACCAAGCAGCAAAGGTCAAGGGCATCGGCGAGTATGTAAATTTGAGGACCAGTGTGACTGTTCAGCTGCACCCCACAAGTGCCTTGTACGGCTTGGGATATCTCCCCGACTATGTCGTCTACCACGAACTTATTTTGACCTCGAAGGAATACATGTCGACGGTAACTTCAGTTGATCCCAGATGGCTTGCTGATTTAGGAGGCGTCTTCTATTCGATCAAGGAAAAAGGCTACTCAGCACGCGAAAAGCGCGTGACGGAAACTGAGTTCAATAAGAAAATGGAGATTGAAACTCAGATGGCCGAGGATAAGTTGCAGGAGGAGAGAAGAATAGAAGCCGAGAATTTGAAGACAACCAGAGCGCCGACGACTGCGGTCGTGAAGAAGATTGCGTGTCGTGGTGCTGTAAAAAGGCCTGTATCGAAGCGCCCCGGTCGCGGATTTTGATATGTAACATAATGTAGCTAGGATTTTCACGAAGTGACCCTGTTTGCATTATACTGTGAGGCTAAAGCCAATAACATCAACGAGCGATTTCAGAAGCCCAACAATGTCGATGCCGGATTCGTGGTACCGCCCAAAACAATATCAAATATTGAAATAAATTCGACGTCCTATGAACATTCGCCATGTCTTGAAGTGTGCAACTTGCTGAATATTTGTCACGTGTTCTCGATAAGGTACGCGCCACCGCGGGTATGGCGAACGCGATTAAACCGCGTAACCCCCAATCTTATGTAACATGTGAGCTGAGGCTCAGCATTTACCGTTACAATGGACGATGATCAAGACGAATATGACGATATCGCTGATGAAGACCTGATCGGAGCCTTCAGCCAGCCCTCTCAGTCATTGCCACAACTACCTAGCTCACCTCGACCTCAAAAACGACAACGCAGATCACAGGATTCCATTGAGAGTAGCAACTCCGGTAATGAGGAAGATGACAAGAAGAAAAAGAAGAAATACCGGATTCACATTGCCGAGAAGGATGTACCGGCGGCAAAGATTGTCGGCGCCACCCAAGCAGAAGCACTCCCTAGCTCTAGTCCATGGAGGATTCGGGGGCCGATATACATCAAACCGAGACCAGCACCACCGCTGAAGCCGGTATTCTCTACACCTCCGAAGCGGATACCTTCAGCCAACTCCTCCAAAACAAGAACTAGCAATCTTTTGCTAGATGATCCTGTGCAAAGGCGCAACAATACACTTTCACCAAATGACGATTACAGTCGAGAATTAGATGACCTTCCATCCGATGCTTTCTCCTCTCCAGAGAATGATGCGGCATCAAAAGAGCCTACCTTCATCGGCTCATCACCTGCTCGTGGGACTCGAGGCGGGGATTTTCGAAGCCAACGAGTTGTTGCTCCGCAGCAGGGACTTCGTCAAACGACGTTATTTGGTGGCCGAGCTGCTGACGAGGCTCCAGCATCACAGACCAAAAAGGCCTTTAATTTCAGAATTGACAAACCACCGGAGGTTCCTACCCAGCATGCACTGGACCAGGAAGCCCTAAAGACATGGGTGTACCCGACTAACCTGGGTAGCATTAGAGACTACCAATTCAGCATCGTCAAGCATGGCCTATTCAATAATCTTCTGGTTGCTCTTCCCACCGGTCTTGGGAAAACATTTATCGCAGCAACAATCATGTACAATTTTTTCCGCTGGACCAAAGATGCGCAGATAGTTTTTGTTGCTCCAACAAAGCCTCTGGTCGCTCAGCAAGTAAAAGCCTGCTTCAACATTGTTGGTATACCCAGGTCCCAGACAACGATGCTTACAGGCGAGCAACTACCGGCCTTACGAGCTGAGGAATGGAATGAGAAACGGGTCTTCTTCATGACACCGCAGACTTTACACAATGATCTGACAAGCGGAATTGCGAATCCTAAGAGGATAGCTCTTCTAGTTGTGGATGAAGCACATCGAGCAACTGGAAAATATGCATACTGCACAGTCGTCACTTTCTTACGTCGCTTCAACCAGAGTTTCCGTGTACTCGCCTTGACCGCCACTCCCGGTGCCAGCGTAGAGGCTATTCAGGAGGTTATCAACAATTTGGAAATCTCAAAGGTCGAGATTCGCACAGAGGAGTCCATAGATATTCAGCAATACGTCCACCGGCGGAACATCGACCAGGTAATCATCGATCCGTCTGATGAAATTATCATGATAAAAGAGCTATTTTCGAAAGCACTCCAGCCACTCGTTAACCAGCTATGTGCACAAAATGCGTATTACAACAAAGATCCTATGTCTCTAACTACCTTTGGGTTATTGCAAGCACGGACGAAGTGGATGGCAGACGCAGGCCGAAATGCCAATATGGGACTGAAGGGCATGATGATCGCCCTGTTCGCTATTCTTTCGAGCCTCGCTCACAGCATCAAGCTTCTGAACTTTCACGGGATTGGGCCATTTTATCAGGTGATCAATGCATTTCGGACAGAGGTAGAAGATGGCAGAAAGCCGTCGAAATACAAAAGCCAGGTCATCCAGAGCCCTGAGTTCGTCAAAATGATGGACCGGATTCGCTTGTGGCTCAGTAAAGATGATTTTGTCGGTCATCCAAAACTCACCTACCTCTGCGACACAGTTCTCAACCATTTCTTGGATGCAGGAGAGGGCAGGCTGGGTGAAGATGCTCCTCCTTCAAGCACTAGGGTAATCGTGTTTGCGGAGTATCGAGACAGTGCCGAGGAGATATCTCGAGTCCTGAATAAACATGGACCTATGGTCCGGTCCTCCGTCTTTGTTGGACAGGCAGATTCGAAACGCTCCGAGGGAATGAGCCAAAGCAAGCAGCAGGAGACTATAAATGCATTCAAGGCTGGAAAGTTCAACGTGCTTGTGGCTACTTCCATAGGTGAAGAAGGTCTGGATATCGGCCAGGTTGATTTGATTGTTTGCTTCGATGCCTCTAGTTCCCCAATACGCATGCTCCAGCGAATGGGACGAACCGGCAGGAAAAGAGCTGGTCATATTGTTTTGCTTTTGATGCGTGGAAAAGAAGAAGATGCGTTTGCTAAGGCAAAAGATAATTACGAGCAGATGCAGAAGATGATCAGCTCAGGAGAACGCTTCGAATTTCGGCACGATCTCTCTGTTCGCATCGTTCCGAGGGAAGTTACCCCAGTCGTGGACAAGAGAACTATAGAAATTCCATTCGAGAATACTCAAGACCCTGAAAGATTACCAGAACCCAAGCGCCGCGCGACAAAAGGGAAGAAGCCGGCGAAGAAGTTTCACATGCCAGATGACGTGGAAACAGGATTCCGAAAAGCTTCAAAGTTGACAGAGAGAGGCGGTCCTATTGGACATTCTGGGATTACAGTGAAAAGAAAGCAGAACGAGGCGCCGAAAAATATCCTGGCCCCCTTGTTATCTCCGGAATCTGTCTTTCTCAACTCCGCAGAAGAAAGAGAATTTATGGATCGATACATCAACGTCTGCGGGAACGAATCGCAGGAGGTCAGTGTGCCTGATATATGTTCTCATCCCTCCGCTCAAAGATCACTCGGACCTGCTGTAAATGTCCCCCATGGTCAACACACATTGAAATCTGTCACTCTCTTCAGGACGCTCGCAAATTCCCAGAACGCGGAAGACCGTTATATCAAGCCTTTTGGGGATGTTGAGCCATCAAGAAGTTTTTGGGACCCACCATGCTTGGTCGAAGGTCAAGTAAAGGCATCGAAAACTCCAGTTCGGCTTGGAAAGTCTGGACTAGCAAAAAAACAACCGCCGCCGAAGGCTGCCACGGTTCTTTCTGACATCGAAAGCGACGGTGATGACAGTGATCCTACATCTTCGGTACGCCGAGCTCACCGGCTCAGAGATGGCTTCTCCTCGGATAGTGAAGGAGCTGGGGACATCATTCATAGCGAAGATCGTTCGGAGGATGACTCAGATCTTGGGAGTCTTCGGGATTTTCTCGCAGATGGGACTCAACTTTGCTCTAGTGCTCGGAGACCCGGATGGAGAGGATCGTCAACTACACCGCCTCAACTCGAACAAACTCCCAAGCCATTCTTTATACCTACCCAGTTCGCCAATACACAGGATGAGGACGATGATATGCCGGATCTGCAGACTTTGATGGGCAAGAAGGCTGAGCTGGCTTCGAAACTTTCTGTGCGGAGTTATTCCGATGAGGAGGAAGACGTCCCGTTCCAGGCACAGCAGGGGAAGAGAAGGAGGCTGGTGGTAGATTCTGATAGTGACGAGTGATATGTTGATTCCATATTTTCATGCATAGCGTTGGGGCTCTGTCGGTTTGTATATATGCATTTTGTTTATTGAAAGGGACATCATTTCGCCGGGTGTATTACTCGTGGCATGTGTCTATGAAGTTGTGAATCTTCGAATGGATTTTCTCTTATGAAAGCGTGCAAAAGGTTGCGCCAAGAATTTCACGTCAGGTTGAAGTAGTCATTACTAGACATCTCCTTTTTGTCCTAACGGTCTTCTCTCACACATTACCCGGGTTCGAGCTTTCCATGATCGCACCCCGCTTTCAAACCTTTCCTTAGTTCATGTGTTTTCTGGGTAGAAACATCGATCGAGAGGCAAGCAGCCTGAATGCTACCCCAGACGGGAAAGTCAGCACCAGTTGACTAGTCCTTCCAAGCCCTTCTCTGCCCGATCTGCTTAACCACATACACCAAGCCCAACAAAACTGGAACCTCGATCAACGGGCCAACCGTACAGGCAAGAGCCTGATCTGAATCCGGTCCATATGTAGCTACCGCTACAGCAATGGCCAGTTCGAAGTTGTTGCTCGCAGCCGTGAAGCTCTGTGTTGCAGCTAGCTTGTAGCCAAATCCCAACTTACATGTCACGAGCAACGTAGCGAAGAAGATGATGGCAAAATACACGATTAGCGGCGCAGCTACTCGTACCACTGAGACGATCTGGTGCACGACTTGTCGTCCTTGTGACGCGAACAAGATGAGGATGGTGAATAGAAGCCCGATTAGCGACCACGGCGCTGCCCACTTGAGGAACACATGCTCGTACCACGCTGCGCCCGCAAGTTTGCGGAGCGTGAAACGAGTAAGGACTGCCGCTGCTAATGGAAGACCGAGGAAGACCGCGACGGACTTGGCGACAGTTGCGTACTCGATATCCATGGTTCCCTCTTCACCGCTGATTACTTTTATGAATAAGAGGGCAAGAGGAGCGTAGAGGACTATCTGGAGGAGGGAGTTGATTGCGACGAGAATGGCGCAGTATTCGTTATCGCCACCGGCGAGGCCTGTCCAGATGAGAACCTCGTGGGTGGTTAGTATGGGACGCAGCCAGCTCGAGGAGAGAAAGAAGTACCATAGCGATGCAGCGAGCCAGCCCAACGAGGATCAGTCCTTCTCTGAGGCCTCCTTTGTCGGGAAGGAAAGCCCATGCTAGACCGAGCGACATTGTTGTCAACGATGGGGTTTGATTTGGCAGTGGAACATATCCTTACCATGAGCAGCGGGGCCACGATCCAGTTCACGGCAACACTGAATAGAATCTGCGTCCAGATGTCTTTCTTGCGAAGGACATGATGCAAAGTCTCGAATCGGACTTTACACAAGATTGGGTACATCATGACCAGCAGGCCGACAGCTGCTACAACGTCAGTAAAGGCATACCTCAAACTGGACAACGTGAGAAAGAGGGGAATGCCAACAACATACCAATCGGTATCGAAACACCCACAAACTTTCCTTTCTGTAAAGCCGGACCTGTATTCGGTACGAAATTGCCCAAGACGATGCCAATAGTCATGGCTAGAAAGATCCATAGCGCGAGAAAGCGATCCAGCCAGCCTAGACTTCTAAACACTGATGTCTTCCTTGTATCATCTACATGTTCTTCTAGAATATCTGGGCTCTGCGTCTTTTCTACGTCGAGAGGTCCGCAGGAAATAGGTGAGGAGGGGTGAGGTGCTAGCATATCTTTTTGTAGCTGATTTGGATTTGGTGGGAACTTCGTCATCTTAACGAAGGGAAACTTCAGATTTTGGAGAGTGATAGATATCTATACAACCGAATTTCTGGAAGTATTGATGGAATGCTGATTTTCCACAGACCAAGAACAGCTTAAATGCAGGATGGAGATGTGAAGGCGGTCTCTTAGTCTCGACTAAGCGAGGCAAAATACTTCATCTGGATAAGAACAGGAACTACCCGAGCCAGTCAGGTCTCGCCGGAATGTCACTGCATAGTTGTGGAGCCCAACCCCGATGTCAACAGCAGAAGATGTGTTAACTGAACGTCCGCTAAGCAGGATAAAGGAGCTACTGGGAAGTGTCAGATCTTCGCTGCTCCAGACACATATATACTGGACAAATTTTAGGCCACCACAGCGAAGGCAGCGTGATATCAGCAGCGTGATATCACCTCGGCCTGACACTAGCTAGTCAGGACATTATCCAGCCCTGGGATGCTTCCCAGATGCGTTTTCTTTACTTTAGTTTGTTTGCGGCCAAGGTATATTCCTCCCCAAAAAAAACAAGAAGAGGGGGGGGAGAGGGCAGGTGGACTCTGTCTACCGCAGAGAATTTCTCGACCTGCTATGCTTACTATCACGACATCGCGAGCGCGATGGAATGTTGCCAGTGTGGAGAAAAAACTTTGATTCGAGCAAACTCTGTTGACTTTGGTTCTCTGGGATTCCAATGGGAAAGGTTCTGTACTTTCAGATCTGCTAAGAACGGTTACCAGCGTTTGTGGATAGAAAAAGCGACTCATCGTCCCATCTGAATAATATAGGTCTTATCTGTAACCGCCCTTCGCAATCTCCGGGGTCACGAGACCTCGCTTCGCTACGGTCAAGGCCGTAATGATAGCAAATAAACACGGCAGTAAGAAAATAGTAGCAATATAATTGGTTGATAATAGTAATAGTAGTAGCGTGTACACTAGAGATCAATAGCTCATGTTATATATAATTATCAGATAAAGATAGTTTACATCAAGCAGATAGCAGGTACAAAAACTATCAATGACACTAAAAGTAGTTGATTCTATTTCAAAAGTGGTATGTCAATAGTCACACCCACTCTGCAGACCCAGCACCACGACCTAACTACCGTATACATTGCATTCAGAGTTTCAACCCATCTCTTCTCTCTCTCTCTCATCCTCCCCCCTTCGCCATGTATTGCCCTCTTCTTGTACTTTTTTCTACTCCTATTCCGACTCCTACAGCTGTCCTGTCTGTGTCTCTGGCTAGCGAGCATACAAGAAACCATCCCATCCCATCCCATCCCTCCTATCCGCATTCCCAGCATTCTCGAAATCGGCTTAGCTTTGTACCTGGGGCCGAAGATTATATTACTAACAGTTAATGGGTTTTATCAATCCATCGTACTTAAAATTGGAAAATATTGGAAGTAGCGTCGCTAAATATAAGTAATTACGTTCCTGTCAGACGCGTACAAAAGCTTCCTTCCCTCCCCCCCCCCCCCTTTCTCAAAAGATAAATACTTCAATTGATCCCAAGTCCTCTCGTTCGGTAGTTCTGGACACATATTCGCTGGAATTATCTTCTACACTCAATATGAAGGCAACTACTTTCTTCCTTGCTCTTACCAGCACAGCTGTCGTGTCTGCCGGTATCGTTGGTCGTGAGCAGACAACAGACATCAATATGGCTATTCCAACACCGACCAGCACTGGGCTCATCCCTGATGAGATAAGTTTGCCTCAGTTTTGTGGTGCGGATATGGTGAGTCGATCTCCTAATCAGATGGCCGATTTATCCTGCACAAAGTACCTGCTCTGAGGACGATGATTACGCCTTCATTGCGAGTGAAAAACGGTTTCTCTATTTCGGATTCGATCACTGACTCACAATGTGTAGGACGAGGTCAGTGTTATTCGCATCCGACGTTCTTTCAATTCTGTTCCCTGGTCCTCGGCTCCTCCGATTGTTTCTTCGCCAGTAAACACCCCATTGAACAGCTTTAACTAAATGTGGCAGACCTACAACTGCAGAGGTTCTTCCAGCTCAGACGACGTCGCACCACCAATTCCTACTGCAGCTCCTGCCATGGCAGAACCTACGATTACTATAAGTTACACCTGCACTTTCGGTAAGTTCTTGCTATCACGAAGATCTCAAAATTTGAGAGAAGAATTGATTTGTTCTAACTGCGAATCAATAGAAGCCTGGGGATCGGAGCCTGGATCAGGTCTTCTTGGCTCTGCTCTCCTCCCTGCTTATATCCGTCTCGGTTTTCATGACCCTCCTGCTGCCACCACTACCCCTGCGGCTAATGGATGCTTCAATCGAATCCAGCGCAGCTGGAACCGAATGCGCGGCTGCTGCAGTCCCGCCGTCTTCAGATGCTGCGGAAAGCCCTAAATTCTTCTTTGCGGGAGGCTATGGTCGCAATCGCCCTAGCGATTTTCGTCTCTAGAGAAACTCGGAGCAGCATGGAATCCACGGAGAAGTAAATTCTTCGGAGTCGGCAATATTCGCTAGTGCTTCCTCCCCTACGGTACGGACGCTTAAAGATTGAACATTTGGTCTCGGAAGATTGAAGTTTACTGCAATGTAATTTATTATAATAACTTTTCCATAATAAGATCTCTCTTTATCAAATCGGACTGCAAGTAAAGATGAGGTAGCTAAACTTACCTACTCATATCAAGCCCTTTTTCACCATTTGAAAGTGTTATCCCGACGAATCGTAGTAATCCCTTTCACAACGAAACAGCAGTACAAGGATAATAACATCTTACGTTCATTCAACAATTACGTAGGCTCTGACATAACGTGTGATTTGCTTTTTTTTAATATACTATGCTACAATGTACGATTCTACTATCATCTGTTTCTTACTATAACGTAAATTTCGGGGTTACTATACGGCTGCTTTGAAAAAGCTCTGTTGAATATGACTTGTTAGCTACGAGCTTACAGAAGAGTAAATGCGTTAGAGAATGCTCGTAAGAACGAGTGTTAACGGGTTCCTTACATTTACGCGCAGGAGGTAAGCCGACGGTTGCACAGACCACAAGCATGTACTTTTCCAGAGGGGTTCAAGCAACAGTATTCTTCCGAAAGAATTGTATCCACAGATCGCTCATTGTAAAGTAGGTACAAGCAACTTACCATTAAAAAGGCGCAGTTTCCGGGTCTGACAGCCTATCAGACAAACTATATGATTATGCCACATATTCAACTGCAGAAATTCCGAACAGCGGTCTGATTCAGCGGCTCGTGCCCAGCAGATATCGCAACTGAGTCCGTAGGATAGCTCGGTGATTATACACCAAGGGAATCAATATACGAGTAGGTTATGCTTGAAGGAGACAAAAGTGCTTAGGCTACTGCTGAACAACTGGAGAGGTAAGTTATGCGAAAGTCATCGAATAATGACAAGCGTAGCCCTCTGATACACTAGCAAACTCAAATGACTGTAGATATTTGAATGGTTGTTGCAGTGATTTCTGAGTTTCGACGCATGCCGAGTTGCTACAGAGAAAAACAGATGAATATTAGGCGTCTCTGATTGGAAGTTGTCGTACGAGTGAATGTCTTTCCTGTAGCTCAGAACGCAGCTCTGAAAGCAGCCAAATGGGCCAACAAACCAGAAATGCCGCATCTGGGTCATTCTTCAGCGATATCGCTTAGCCAAGGAAGACCTAGCTTTCGCATCTCGACCGCAAGCTGGAAGAGGTAATCCAGACTAAACCATCAGCAAAGACCGCAACAAGCGAAAAGTACTCACATACCTTTCAGCTTGTGCCTTCGCCTTTTCGACCGTGTCACCCCAAACGTAAACGCCATGACGTCTCACTAACACCGCATAAGTATCTGGGTAGTTCTCCATTGCCTCCTCAAGACTGTCCGTCAAGTCCTCCTCGAAGGGCGTATTTTCAATGACGGGAATTCGCAGTGTATCATGATATCCCAAATTCCCTTGCTTCTGGTAGCCCTTACCAAATGCCTTGATCTGCTCGATGTTGTTGATCTCGAAAAGGCGATTATTGAAAGGGGCATTCTCGAGAAGGAGAGTAAGGAGCACAGCCCATTGTGAGTGGGTGTGGATACAGCAGCGGGCATTGCGTTTCGTAAAAGCAGCCAGGAATAACGGTGTGCATTGTGAGGGCTTGAGCGAGGGAGGCGAGCGGAGATATACGCGTTTTTTCGGGTTGAGCTGCTTGGACATTTCAAGGACATAAATGTCCTCGGGTTTCATCATCTCTTTTTCCACGCCCGATGGAGCCAGGTAGACCAAGTCCCTGAAGCAAATGAGTGTCTGTTCAGAGCGACTTGATTGCTATCCTACTCATCTCGAATACTTGCTCCTCCTCCTATAGCATGTGTCAGCTGTAGTTTATTTCCGTTCACAAGTGAGGCTCGATCAAACCAGTGCCAGTCACCCATCCTAAGCCCCAAAATTTCTTGCATAATTCTGGGATAAGATTTGCAGGATGTTTTCTGTCAGAAGAAAAGATCAAATGATCGTTGTTGGTATTAGCTGCTTGAGAAATGGCAGCCATCTTGAGTCCACAGGAAGAACGCAAAGTGTACAGGCATTCTTCAAGAGTGGAATGCCCTGCTTGAACCCAGCGGCAGAATAGAGAGGCGGTGAAACAGAATATTGGCCCACTGCACAATCTCTTCTCTCTGTCATCTCATTAAATGATGAAATCCCTTTGCAGGCACCGACTTTCGAGTTCAATGCTATAAATAGAGCTCAAGCCCTCTGATGGATTTAGGAACGTTTACCTGCTCTAAACAGCAAGGAGGTATTTCAAACAGGTCGTTCTTATGTTAGATCGATTGTTAAGTATGCAAGAAGTGCATACGCCAGTAGGCTCTCCGAAGATGAGACAAGCAACGTGCTGTAGAATCATGTAGATTGATAAATACAAGGAATGTGACAAGGATAGAAAAAGTAGCTACTAGAATCAAGTTGTCTGCCTTTCCTATTCTAAACCCATCCAGTTCCATTCGGTTCAGTTCAGGGTAGTCTACCACGGCATTACCTGTCACTCTTCCTGTTCCGGTGCGGCTCCGTCCAAGTGTGAGCTAAGCCCCGGCTTCATTAGAAAAGAGGACACTTTGCTTCAACCTCTCCCGCCGACTTTATTAAAGCCTCTTTCGCCGCCCATCATTCGTCCATCAAGAAGCACTCCCATTTGCACCAGCCTACCACAAGAGTCGGCTCTTCCCTCCCTTCTGCCTTGTTTGATCGGTTGGATCTGTTGCGATCACGATGCGTTTCTCCCCGACTGCTGCTATTTCGGCCGCCGCCGTGCTGTCAGGGACTGTCAATGCAGATGCTCAATCTGTACTGAGCGAGGCCAGCGATACTTTATCTGTAGCCTCTTCGGCGACTGATCTACCACCTCTACCCACCTTCACCGTAAGCTGTCGGACTACACTCCCACTCGCTGCCTTTCTACCTTCTGCGCAATAGGAATCAACTGACTCCGTTAGCCTACTACGATAAAAGGTGACTTTGTCGAACAATTTACAGACGACTGGGACACTCGCTGGAAGCCTTCTCACGCCAAGAAAGATACTAAGGGAGCCGATAAAGAAGAGGAGTGGGCATATGTTGGAGAATGGGCAGTCGAAGAGCCTCTTGTTTACAAGGGCATGGAGAACGACAAGGGTCTGGTAGTAAAGAATGCTGCTGCTCATCATGCCATTTCCGCCAAGTTCCCCAAGAAGATTGAAAACAAGGGCAAGACACTAGTTGTCCAGTACGAGGTCAAGCTCCAAAGTGAGTAGACTTCTAGTGGTCTCACATTGAGGTAAGTGTGCTAACAGTTTGTAGATGGTCTTGAGTGCGGTGGTGCGTACTTGAAGCTTCTAAGGGACAACAAAGCCCTTGCCGAGGATGAGTTCTCCAACGCCTCCCCATACGTGATCATGTTTGGGCCCGACAAGTGTGGCTCTACCAATAAGGTTCACTTGATTATCAACCACAAGAATCCCAAGACCGGCGAGTACGAGGAAAAGCATTTGGCAAGCGCCCCAGCGGCGCGTATTGTCAAGACGACTGAGCTCTACACCTTGATCATCCACCCGAACAATACCGCTATCATCAAGTTGAACAATGAGCAAGTCAAGGAGTTGAATCTTCTTGAGGATTTCCAGCCACCATTCAATCCTCCCAAGGAGATTGATGACCCCAATGATACTAAGCCAGACACATGGGTTGATGAGGCTAGAATCCCAGATCCTGAGGCCAAGAAACCAGAGGATCACGATGAGGATGCGCCATACGAGATTGTCGACGAGGACGCTACCAAGCCTGAGGACTGGCTTGAGAGTGAGCCTCTCACAGTCCCTGACCCCGAGGCCGTCAAGCCCGAGGACTGGGACGATGAGGAGGACGGTGATTGGGTGTAAGTTGTCCTTAGTAAGTAATTACGCAGTGAATCACAACTGACCCAGTTAAAGCGCACCTACCGTTAGCAACCCCAAATGTGAAGATGTTTCTGGCTGTGGGCCGTGGGAGAAGCCAATGATCAAGAACCCAGCCTACAAGGGCAAGTGGATGTGAGCAGCCTGTGAAAAAACACTAATCTCGAGCAACGCTAACAAAGTGATAGCGCACCATACATTGACAACCCAGCGTTCAAAGGTGCTTGGGCTCCTCGCAAGATTAAGAACCCAGACTACTTCGAGGAGAAGCACCCATCCAACTTGGAACCCATGGGAGCAATCGGTTTCGAAATCTGGACCATGCAAAACAATATCCTCTTCGACAACATCTACATTGGACACTCCGTTGCCGACGCTGAAAAGTTCGCAGACGAGACCTTCAACGAGAAGCACCCAATTGAACAACTTATCGAGCTTGCCGAGAAGCCGAAAGATGACGAATCTAAGTCTAAAAAGTCTCCATCCGACCTGGTCTTCACTGATGACCCAATCCACTACATCAAGGAGAAGTTAGACCTGTTTTTCACCATCGCTAAAAGTGACCCTGTACAGGCCGTGAAGTTTGTTCCAGAGGCTGCTGGTGGCATTGCCGCCGTTCTGCTTACCCTCTTCGCTATCGTTGTCGGTGTTGTTTCATCCAGCGGCTCTGCTACTCCGCCACAAGTCAAGAAGGCTGCTGAGAAGGTCAAGGCTACCGCTGTCGACGCCAAGGATAAGCTCGATGAGGCGGCTGCGACTGGTGTCGAGCAAGTCAAGGCCGAGAAGCGTGCTACTCGAAGCACCACGTAGATGAGTTTAGTTAGTTAGGAACTAGAGATAGCAGGGTACGGTCTGGACTGGAGGATGGTGCGGTAATTTGGGTGATGCCATCAGGGTGCTTGGGATCTCAGTCATTGATCCGACAGCGCGCAAGAGAGAATTTCCTATCCTGGGATCACCTGTACTTTAGGCGCACAAAAATATCGATGATACTACAGTGCTTGTATCTTGTTTGCCTTGCGCATGAGCGCGTAACTCAGTGGCTATCAAAGCAAGATATTTCAAGCTGCAGGTAGTAACGTCGGCTGATAGGGACGAGAACACAGTTGTAAGCGAGGTGTACCTGAATAAATGATCATTACTTTGCTTGCAGTCGGCTGCGTCTGCACTGCCCGAGAAAATTTGTTATGGGTGTTGATGCCTAAATATCACCGCTTTTTATGTGCAATCGGGGTTTGGTACCCATTCGAAGAATACACAAGAAGTCGTAAAGCCATCCTCATCCTGACCAGTTACTTCTCCCATCGTTGACCTGTCTCAAACCTGGTCCATGGGAAATTGCATGTCATCACTCCCTCCAGCATTGCCCTTCCCTGCCGCATGTCCAACCTGATGGGCCCATCTCTCAGGCATGATGCCCTGGAAACTGAACTTGCCCGCCGAGTTCCGCAGTACCTCTCCCTTTTCAGTGATAATGGCATCGATGAGCTCGTGCGGCGTAACATCGAAGCTCGGGTTCCAGACCTCGATTCTCTGGTCCGCAATGGCGACCCTCTTGGTCTCGCCTGCAAGCACTTCGCCGTTTAGGCCGATTGCCGGGCCGGTAATCTGCGTCAGTTCTGTGCCGGCCCTGTCTTCGATCTTAATGGATGCTCCAGTCTCGGTCTCGAGATCGATACTGGTTGTTGGAGCTGCGACGATGAATTTGACCCCGTGATATTTCGCGAGTACTGCTAGGGA
This sequence comes from Diplocarpon rosae, assembly GCA_032760415.1. NCBI lineage: Eukaryota > Fungi > Ascomycota > Leotiomycetes > Helotiales > Drepanopezizaceae > Diplocarpon > Diplocarpon rosae. The sequence goes on from JAUBYV010000005.1 coordinate 572,655, forward strand.
ATATGTGCCGATTTTATTGGCCGTATCCCCGTTGCTGATCAAATCGTCAGGGCGCGCTTCTTCTGCATACGTATCACAGAGAAACTTGGTTGAACTTCCCATATTCAAGGTCAAGGATTCGGAGGTAAAACACAACATACCGTGCGACGCGATCCGCACCCACGATGACAGCCACGATATTATTCTCTGTTTTCTTGCGAGCGAACAGGGCGCCCGCCATAGAGTCTGTAATAAGGGTCGATGGGATGTTCTCATACACGAGCTCGAACGCTGTGAGGCGCGAGCCTTGATTGTAGGGACGGGTCTCCGTGCAGAAGGCGTGGTCAAGGTAATTCATGCTGTATAGGCTACGAATGATGCCAAGTGCTGTACCGTGACCGGACGTGGCTAAGGACCTATGTTGAAAGCAACTTAGTGAGGAGTTGGGTTTCCGACTTGGAGCTGGAGGTAAATAGCCTACCCAGTGTTGCAATGCGTTAAGACACTGATCTTCCTATATGTCCTGTCAGGGGCTCCTTGTGTTCCAGGCGGACTCGTAGTGTAGTAATGCAACTCATCACTCTCGTCTACCGGGGTCAGAATCGGCATCTGCTGTCTCCGCAAGTACTCTGCTCCGTACCGCCCAATCTTCCTATTCGTGGCTAGGTCATCCTCCAATATCCTCTCTGCCGTATCTATGTACGCTTGTCGGATCTCTGCAGAGGCAGCTGTTGGATCGGATGTTGTCGAGGAGGAGGAGGCGTCAGCACTTTGTCTTTTTAGGAGTTTGATGGCGTTTGAAAGGTCGACGGCTGTCGGGCGGGAGCCCATCAAGTAGTCAAGGCGTTTGTTGATGAAGGTGACAAGTTCTTCTTTGTACCTGGTCCCTGAGGAATGTTTGAGCCTCTTCCGTAGACTTCGCCAGAGACAGAGACCAACCGTCTTTCTTCTGCTCCAACTCGACCGCCAGAGCGAGCGCTGCAACGATGGCGATGGCAGGAGCACCTATTCACGCCTTAACCATCGGAAATTGCTTTCACGCATTCCAGGCTGTACCTCTCACTCGCATTGCCTTGATGCAGTCGAAGGCCTCCTCACAAGTCGAGACATCATCGTAAACGAACTCGTGTGGAAGCTTCAGTTGGTCGAGCACCTCTAGCTTTCCTCTCGAGTATTTGATGGCTTGCAGGCTGTTGTGTGCCATTGTGCAAGAAAACCTGTCTCTGTGACCGAAGTACGACGGGGCTCGTATTTTGTGAGGACAATCTCAACGAGTTGTTGTCCTCTCGATTTATGGCCGAAGGTAGGTCAACTTTTAGGCGGTGAGCTTAATTGCCATACCCCGCCAACTGTATCGGGCTGGTCGATTTCACGCCTGTCTGCCCCTCTTCTCGTTGCGTTGGGTAAACAAGATGGCTGTTCATGCGAGCCCTCGGTGGTTTCTTTCGGTATACCACAGGGCGGAGGTCATTGTCGCCAAGCAAAGATCTCGCACAAATTCAATAGCGTGATGAATCATATCTTTCATTGGAACATTTCATCGCGAAAAACGCCGGCCGATTTAGATGATCAAGCAGGCTCTACCAAGTTTTGGGGGGAATCTCATCTCATCATTGGATACATCCATCATAACTCCAAGCCAGATTCGCCCTCAGCGCCCTGCAACAAAAGCCTTCCCCGGAAAACCCAACAAAGTTTGGGGACAAGGAAGTCCCTCATCATCCGTCTTGAACCAAGCAGTGGCTAAACATGATTCAACAGCATTATACAGGCAGACTCTGGCCGTGCTCAAGAGTTGGAATTTGAACGGCCTCTGCTATTTCGGTTGACAATCTCTCCTGCCCTGAGCAGCGCGCTGACTGGATCTAAGACGGTATCGTCGCCCGAGACAGCAGACATGCTATAGTCCCTGCCTCTATGATCGGGAATGTGTCGCGGCCCGGGTACATGGGATGCTGGTGAAGCATAACTTCTGAAAGGAGGTATTGAAGGCTGGAAACTCCCCGCCGCGCTGGTAGCTACGCTCTGTCAGAATCTGGCCCCCGGGAGCGTTGCAGACAAGTCAAGTTCTGATACTTACCGCTGGGGGGTTGTTGCGCACCGAGCACAGATAGTTGTGGAGATAGGCGTCGGAGGGGTGGGAGATGCGATTCAAAGCTTCCGTGGGACTTCTGGGAGAACGGGGTCGGGATCGGAAGTGATCGTTCTAGAGGTGGTTCGAGTGGCGTTCGGGGAGAGTAGTAGACCGAAGACGCTGTACTCGCAGACGAAGCAGTTGATCGATTCGTCGACTCCGACGTCAGCAGCGGAGGGGGCTGGGTCTGTCCCGTCCGGTGAGCGAATTGCTGAGACCCGGTGAGGTTGAGAGAGCCGGATGGTGGGCCATTCGAGTAGCTGTCGTGTCTATCTTGGGTGGCTGCTATGCGGGGGCGCGGTTGGTAACGGCCGGTACTGGCGTCGCACTGCCCATCCCTCCACGGGAGCGAAGGGTATATGGAATCGCGGTAGCCCGGGAGCGCAGTGGAAGAGGGTGCCGAGCCCTGCATGGTCGGGGGCCCAGGGGCGACACTCGGTCCCGGTGGCGCGTTGTTGAGAAGGGGAGATGGGGATGGCTGGCTCTCGGCTGGATGCCACTGGGCTGGATTTGACGTCGATGGCTCGATGCGCAGAGCGCCCGATGGAGAGTCGTTGGTAGGTTGATTATCATTACTTGCACTTCCCGTACTCGTGGTGCTTATAGTGGGCTCGAGTTTAGGGCGCTTTGATGCATCAGTTTCGCTTCCTAGCAGGCGTCAGTACTGCGTCTCTGAGAGGCTTCCACTCCGTCTGTGATAAGTTGTGAGGTACCTTGAACAGAGTGCCTCGCCTTAAATTCGGACAGGTATCTTGAATACTCCGTGTACTGTTCCGTCTTCTTGTATTCCGCAAGGGCGTTGTTGTACCGCTCTTTGGCTCCAAATGCCTCCTGTTCGTATGGGTCCTTCTCGCTCGGCGAGAGATTTTGCCAGTTCTCGCCGACCAGTTTCGCGATCTCGGTGAAGGACAGATTTCTTCCCTTGAGATCCTCACGCATCTTGTTGGAGAAGATCACGTACGCAGATGGCGGTCTCTCGGGAGCGTTCTCATCCGGCTTCGGATGCCGCCTATACTTTCGCTTCGCCCCTGGAACGACCGGAACATCTTTTCCTTCCGCTGTTGCTCCCAAGCCCTTCTGATCGTCGGCGTTTCGATCGTCGGTTGGCGTGTTGCGTGGGGATACCAGTGCTTTTTCCGCGGACAGGCCCCGGGTATTGGCTATCTTACGCTGAAGCTTCCTGCGATGACCCAGCTTGACACCCAGAGCGTCAAAATCCGACTCGGTGATGTCGAGAATCGTGTCCCAAGTATCGAAGCCTTGCTCGATGAAGTCGTGGAGGTAGTGAGAGATACCCAGCTCCGCAAATATCGTTGCCAATTCAGTCATACAGTAGGTTGCGTCTGGAAACCGTCCAGAAGCTTGTTCCGACCCGACCTGTCTTCCTTGCACGTCTTGCTTTCCTGCTGAGCACGTCCTGTCGCCCCAGCTGTATAATCCCGCGACCTCGGAGGAATGCCCAGCTACGTTCTAGATGTCGTGTTGTCCCTTGGCGAAGGGTTGCGAGTATACGTCGTGGGAAGCCACATCGGTGTCTGCGGCGTGCAATTACTTTAGAGAGCAGTCGGTCATGAGGATTTCGAGTTGCGGGTGGGTTCCGAGAGACGACGATGATGCGGGAGAATCGATTGTTCAGTACACTTACTTGATGCTGCTCTAGGACCGACGTGGCAATGGACTGATATTAGCGGAGTCGCTGCTCCGCTTGCCGTCAAGGACTGATCAAGAAGTCGAGAGAGGAGCGAATGCAAGGTACGCTTGACCTCCTTCTTTTCTCTCTTTCTTTTCTCTCTTTCTTTTCTCTCTTTCTCCTCTTTCTTGTGCTTCTCGTTCTTCTTCTTCTCCTTCTTCTTCTTTTTCTTCTTCTTTTTCTTCTTCTTTTTCTTCTTCTTTTTCTTCTTCTTCTCCTTCTCCTTCTCCTTCTTCTTCCTGCCTGTCCTGTAGTGGACTGGGAGTCAGGATGCGGACCGAAGATGCTGGAGGAGAGGACGGGGAGGGTGGGTTGGAGGGAGGTGGAGAGTACTTTTTTTTTTTTCGAGTGGTGAATCGAGGAAGGCGTCCCGTGTATGCTGCCTGTAGGGTATGTATGTACGTAGGGAAGATGATCCGAGAGGTGAAGGGTGGAAAGGGAGGGAGAGTTAGGAGTCCGTGATTTGGTGGGCACTAAAGAGTAATTTGAATTTTTTGGGTACGTAGCTATTTACCTTGGTCGTAGTCTCTGGGGAGGGGGGGAGGCCTGATGCCCGAGTAGCAGATGATGGAGGGGGAAAGGGAATCCCAAGCAAGACAAGTGTGAGACGGATGGAAGGACATGGACCAGCCAAGGTCCAGCTGCCGGGCTAAGGGCTGAGGAGTAAAGGCTAAGGGCCAAGGGCTGAGAATGATGGAGGAGGCCGGGTTCATGATCTGGTAGCTGCATGGCCCGTTAGCCCCTGGTGGACTTCATCAAGTACGAGGACCCAAATGGACGGAGCCAAAGGTAATAAAAGGAAAAAAAGGTACCTTCCCCCCCCCCCACAAAAAATCACAAAACCCCCAAAAGTCACGATCCATCACCCGCTGCTCGATCCGGATGCCCAGCGGCGGCACGGCGGTTCAGATTATCGAGGCTTGACCTCCGCCTCCGCCTCCGCCTCCGATTCCGACTCCGACTCCGACGAATTTCCCCAGACCAATACAGAGAGACCGAGAGAGGGAGAAGTACAGTACAGATACAAGATGTCACGAGCCCGATCGGGTCGAGCTTGACTTCGAATAACGTCCAGACCTGGGTGGTCGAGGTACAGGTGGACAAGTAGAGGTAGAAAAGTACGTAGTCCCGTAGTACGTTGGCAAAGTACGACGAATGGATTGACTGACCATCGGCAGCAGAGGGAAGAAGATGGTGAAGACGAACCGGACCCAGGACCCAGGATTAGGAATGCTGCGACTGACTTGGTACAGTACGGTAGTCGTCCGGCTCTCGTTCCTCCGCTACCCTACTTGATCCCAAGTAAACAAACAACCCTCGGGCTGAGCTCCTCGGTGCAGGTGGGAGGGGAATAAGCATGGCATTACCTCCCTCCTTCGACCTCGGAATCCTCGCCGACGCCCCTGGAGAGCAGTCATGCAAACCATGCATACTTCTGTCTACCGACTGTACCGACAGACGGGAGTAATGCTCGTCGACTCCTCCGACGTTGCACCAAACAAATCAAGGACAGGACAGGACAGGACAGGACAGGATGGGGGAGGATGGGGGAAAGATGCGATTGCAGAATCAGCATCCGTCCACAACATGGGGGAAAAAGCAGTCGTCCCCAGCGAGCGAGGCCGGGGGGGGGGCAAAAGATTTGGGCATGATGTGTGTTGGGTCAATCCATCTCCTCCGCTGGTGGCAATACTTCCTTTGACTGTACGGGAGACTATACCGTACCGTACCGAACAGGTATGCACCGCACCAAAAGTCTCCCATATCATCGCCCATCGCAAATTGCCATCGCAATTCCAATCGCAATCGGGAACTTGCATCCGCTCTCCCCCCCCCCCCCTTTCTCGATGGCAGTATGAAAATCCGATCCGCCACACCACCTGCATTACGCGCACCGTGGTTGCATCCTGTCCTGGGCCCCCCCATATTTAGGGGATTAATTATTGGATTCATTTATGGGAATCCCCCGCCTTACCCACGTATGTACAGTAGGGTAAGAAAGTACTTCTACATCGAAATATTCGTGATTGCCGAGTTGCAGTCGACCTACAGTACAGTAGAGTACAGTACAGTACAGTACCAAAGGTATGGACATGGTAGCTGCGGAGACGGCGCAGCTGGCTTGCCGTCCGTACAGGAGGAGAGGCACGTGATTTCTCTCTCTCTCTCTCTCATCCGAAGAACTACAATGTCATCCTCCTCCTCTTCCTCCTCCTCCTCGTCGCGTCGCATGCGACGACGCTTTCTCGGTGTGAGTCAGTGCAGAAGATCGGGAGGGACACACGTGTTCGGGACCATCCAGACGAGCCCATCCTCGCTTCTCGATGGTCGGAGAAACAGGGTGGTGTTGAGCGATCGCACGACGCCGCCACCACAAACACCACCACCAGAAACAACAGACCGTGCGCCAAAACCATCCAAGTCTTACTCAGTCATTCTTCTCCCTCCCATCCTCCCTCCCTCACCCCCAGGGATCGCCGCAGCAACTCACAGGGTCAAGGAATGGTGAATTCCAGGCTTCCGCGCCAGAGCTGGTGTGGGGGTGGCGTAGGAAGAAAAGATTCAGTCAGGACTAGAGGTACGTATGTACAGTACAGTCAGTACAGTCAGTACAGTCAATACATACCGTACATACCGTGCGTACAGTACGTACGTGTACCGACAAAGTACGCATCGACCGGCCGACGAACCACGTACACTCGTGACAAGGCACATCCGTATTTCCGCGCCTGTCATGGCATGGGGCAATCCTGCTCAGGCCATTTCCCCCCTTCTGAAGATTTATCCCAAGGGCGGGAGAGAAGAATCCTCGACTCGTCACATGACACGGGTGTACCGCCGAGCTCACCGCTTCCAAACCAGGGAAAATGTAGAGGAACTCCAGTAACTGTACTATTCCCATAGGCTTTTTCGATGACGATACCGTACTTCCTCTACCTCCTACAGAAGAAGGGAGCCACCCCTTGTTTGTACTTCGACTTCGTAGCAGCCCCGTCAACTCTTCCCCCCCCCCCATCCCCTACATCCACATCGTACCTCCCCGTCGAATCATGTCAAGAGCTTTAACCGAGACTGAGAGACACGACCCTGTCGCCTCAGGATCGATCGATTGTTCTCGAACCGCCGCCCCCTTCTCCGGTCAGGTTGCTCGCGCTTCGCCCTCAGCCTCGCTCCCATCTCACTCCTCCCCCACTCACACAACTCACATCATCTCGATCGCGGTCAACAGCAGACCATCATGGCAACTTCAGACCACCTGCCAGCAGAAGGCGAAAGCACTCTAGTAGATGGACATGATCTAGCGCAGGTACGCACGCCATGAAGTCCTATATGTGGTGCAGCTTCGTTCGCGAGAGAGAGAGAGAGGGAGAGAGGGAGAGAGGGAGAGAGAGAGAAGGGGAATCCCAGAGCCTCCAGTGAGGTTCACACTTAGGGCGGCCTTGCGGGCGCTCCCCACAATGCCACGAGAATCTTTGCATCCCCACAACATGCCGACTTGATTTCCAACGTCATCATCATCATCATCACCACCAACCACCACCATGATTCACATACACATGCGCATCATCATTCTCCCGTCCGTCTCGTTCCTCGAGTCGTGTCGTGTCGCATCACATCGCATCGCCGCCACGGCCAAGAGCAAATTTCCATCGTCGGCTCTGTCCGAGTCGGCGGTTTCGCTAACCACGGATTCTAGACTCTCGAGGAGATCGAAAAGTACGTTTCCATCGTGTTTCCATCATCCGCATCTGCACCTTTCCCATGTCTAGGCATCGATACAAAGATTTGCCCCTTGCGCCGGACCTCCAAGCCCGGGGGGGGGGCGCGAAGTGGGGTGGGGGCCTGTCGTCTACATTGGTCAGCGCGAAAACCTCGGACAACACAGAAAGACAATAGAAAAAAAGGAAGAAAAAAAAACCCCCCCCTCGACGACTCGTAGTATTCGCACCTCACCTCGCGCTCTGTAGTCACTAACCCGACGAACGCCTCGAGTCGAGTTGGACGTCTTCATGGGTCGCCAGAAGTCGCCAGAAGTCGCCATCGACAATTCCCACCCAGTGCCACACCCAACCAAGGCCCAGTCCAATTAGCGCCCACCACTAACCACTCCTCATCCACCCTGCGCTCATACGCTCGAGAACAGAATAATGACAAATAATACTCTAGGGGAGAAAAGACGGCCGCGAGGCTCGAGTCGAACCTGACCAGCTTGGAGAAGAAGATCGATGATTTGCTCGCGAGCTTCGAGGAGTCGAAGCAGAGGAGCCTGGACGAGGCCAGTGCGAAGAAGAAGGCAGGGGAGCCGAGTGGGGGGAAGGGAGGCGGGAAGGCTTGATTGGGGTTGGAGAGGGATACCTCGTCCTCCCCGGAGCGCTCGTCTCGAGATGGGACTCCTCATCATGGAGGCAGAGAGCATGATACGAGCATTTGGCAGTCGACGACGAAACCCATCTCTCAGTCCAGTGACCCCGCTCGTACTTTATCTGCCTGGAACAGCTTCCTTCAGATGAGACCTCCTCTGGGCTGACTCGGAAGGAGCTCGGAAGGAGGTCTCCTGGTTCGAGTTCATGTGAGAATGATATGTGTACATATATATATATATATATATACCGTGCACATATTGCCACCTCGCTTCAGCCCAACCAACGCCAAGCACGCTCTCTGCCCTGGGAAATTTAGACTGTAGTCGCAGGTGAGAACGTGGAACGGCCCGAGCATGCTCCGAGTCACGCACGTCACCGTCACATTCTCCCGACCCAGAGGAGAGGAACAACCGAACGGGGCCCGGCTTCACGTGGCACCTCGGCAAGGTCGTTGGTTGGTCGACGAGTTCGCAGGCTTTGTTCAGATACGTATAATTTCCATTAACCCTTTCTCTGAATGCCTCATCCAGAGTGCTACGCTAGACAAGATATCTCGATGCTGTTCCTACACAATACTCGCGCCGAACGCCGTGCGGGGAGGGAGAAAAGAATAAAAAAAAAAAAAAAAAAAAAAAAACTGCCCGCAGACTTCATCAATCCAACCCCTCGCCATACAGGATATTCTTCAAGATACCTGCGCCGAGACCCTCGACAGCCTGCGCAACTTCCTTCTCGCTGACACAGCTCCCAACTGTCTTCTCGTCGCCCACGCCGACGCCGCCTCCAAATTTCCGGGCCTTTCTCTGCCCAGTCAATCCTACAAATGATCCATTCCTGCCATCCACGGCACTAACCAACGACAGAGTCTCCAAACTCCCCATCACGTCCCGGAATTCGGTGCTGGTGAGGGGATGCAAGATGGAGTCTTGCGTGCAGAGTTTGCAGTAGACGTCGTACAGGGCTTTGATCGTGGGAGCGGCGTTTCTAGACTTGGAGGGTGTGCCCATCACGTTTGCAGCTGCCTCTCGCTTGCTCTTCTCGACTGCTACCAGGGCGCACAGGGCTGCCTTTTGCTGGAGATTCAGGGCCTTCAGCCTTTGGTTGGCGCCGTTGCCGAATGTTGAAGAAGTGATTTTGTTGACGTGGGAGATCAGGGCTCGTGGGGCAGTCTCAACCGTGAGGGCTCCCAGTGATTGAGCGAGGGACTTCAGCGGTACAGACTTGGGAGACTTGAGACCAGCTGGGCAGGAAAGATTCGTATTCTCTCCCAGTGGTCTCTTGGACGGGGTCTCCGGCAGCGGTTGCTCACTCAGTATCTGCTCATGTTTTTTTTTGGTCTCCAATTCCACTATGTCGATAGCCCGTCGGCAAATATCGAACGCCTTTCGTAGATCACCACTCTGACTAGACACCTTCCGGGAGCACAGCTCGATAGCTGCTGGATGGAGGATAGGGACATAGTCAGGTGTCGGGCTGTCGGCTTCCACGAGGGACTTGAGGCGGGTTACAATGACTGTTTTGATCTGAGTTGCGGTGTACGGCAAGAAGGGGAGGAGCTGTGGCTTTAGGTTGCGGGCCTTCAATCGCGGGAGGAAGCGGTCCGTCATGTCCAGTGCGTTGGCAATCCCCACCAAGATAAGCCGCGAAGATTTCTGAAGCGACCACTCGAACAGCTTGTATAGAATCTCGAGGTCCAGTGTGAGAATGTGGTCGATTTCGTCGAGGGTGACCACAAACACCGTCTTGGGCTTCTTTCTCGAGACGAACATTCCCTGTAGAGTTTTGATCTCATCTCCCTCCAAGACTTCCACTTCTTCGCCCAGGGCTTCTAACAAGTTTCCTTGCAGGTCCTTGGAAGTCTTCATACTCATACAATTTATATAGGTCTTCTTGACCATGGAGGATGATTCGAAAGACTCGATGACCTCGTTGACCATGGCGCTCTTGCCAGTTCCTGGCGGTCCGCTGACATAGGTGCAGCCTCCAGACGCATTGGCAATACATTCCTTGACAAAAGCCAGTAGTTCTGCCCTCTCGGTCTCTCTCCCAACTAGTCGTCCAGGCTCGGTGCTACGCGTGAAAAGTTGTCGCGCTCGACTATACACCGTCGCGATTGATCCACCAGGCGTGACCGGAGTCCGAGGAGTTCGGGGAGTCAAGGGCTTTCCGGCGAGCGTGACGCGGTGTCTGGGTGTAACGTGGACGGCCTTTGAGAGCGCATCTCGGTGTCGCGGAGTCTTCGGCGTGGGATTTTGAATATCTTCCGAGTAGTCGTCTTTTCCAGATTAGTTTAGATTTGCGAAAAAGATACCCGGATACTGACCGTTCTCGCTCGCGTCGAGGACTTTTGCAGGGGATAGCAAGATTCTTCTACCAGCAGCTCCATGCTTGGCCGGTGTGGCTTCGCCAATCTCGACCGACTCCCCATCCTGAACATGAATACTCGTATCTTTTGTTACGAAAGGATTGTCATTCTCGTCGGAAAAGTTTTGTTGCTGGCAGGTTTTGACTCGCTTTGATGCTGCCGAATTTGTCGTACTAGAGTTCCCTGAGCGGGTTCTCTTTCCCAGAACTGAGGAAAACATGATAGTGAGTGGCTCTTGCTTTATGTGTCAGAGTCGAGCTTGGTGGGGTCGTGGTTGAGGTGGAAGTTAGGATCGAGGTGTAAGTTGGTGCGGGAAATCGGGATGGAGCAGGGTGAAGTAGCTTTAAACAGGAACGCGTCCTGGCGCGTCCGGACGCGACGAACTCGACGCGAAGTACGCGAGTCGGTGGGTGGCTGTACCGAGGCGGACAAGTAGAAGTGACTCTCAACTCCATCCTTCATTCCATTGCAGTGATCAGTGTCACAAGTTCGTGGTCTAGGTATCACGAAAATCAATTTCAGATCCAAGGATTGCATATCTCTGAATATTTTTTTGGGCGCGGTTTTCAGATAATTCGTGTCTTCGTGATCACGTGCTTTTCTGTCTTTTGATTTTCACGCGCTGTGACCTATCTTCCCGTGACCCCTCACGCACTCCTATCTCCCCCGTTCTTCTGTACGAATATCCATTCTTTTATATTTATCCTCCATCCTCAGCGGCAATGCATCTCCAAGCCCGACTCCGGCCCACCGCTTGTTGCCCCTGCGATATGTTAACGCTGCAGCCCTCCTGCTGATCTCTGTAGCCGCCCGCAAGGGTCCTGCTGGTCTTTCGCTCCCGATAGCTGCAAGATAGCCAAGCTGGCAGACTTTCAAGCCCCACCAATCGCCAGAGTCCCATGGCCTCTGACTGCAGGGCGGAGGAAGAGATGGGCGTCAAATCTATCTCTCGTGAAATAACCAACTTGTTCTCTCTGCGCGTATTTGCGAATCTTGCCGTACGCATTTTGCGCGTTTGTATCTCTCGTCTACTCATCTATCTGCACAGGTCTCCATCGCGGTCGCATAAACCCCGGTCTCGATTTCGATACAGAACCCCGCCTTGTCCGCAGCGATTGCAGCACCTCAACAGCGATAGCTTCTCCTATAGATAATAGTTGGTGCGTGTCGTGATTAGTCTTCCTCACACCATTCATCGGCGTACCTGAAGATGGCCGGCCGTCAAGGCAAGCCAGAGGAGGAGCTATTCTTCCAAAGACCCTCGAACGGCGAGGATAGCCCTACTGTCGAGCCTTTGAGAATATCCAAGCCAACCAGCCCTAAGCCTCGAGCAGGATCAGCCTCTTCGGGCAGATTCAACTACTCTGCTTCATCCAGCAAGCATAGTTTTCCTCTGCCTCCGGGCGCGTCAAGCTCTGCAAGCCCTCTGCCTTACCCTGACGACGACGACGACGACATCTACACCAGGCCCTCTGAGACTCGAAATAAGCGCGCGCCATACTCTGAATATCCTAGATTGGTATCAGGTAGACAAGAGTCAGGGGAGCTGTCCAAGGAACAAAGCAGGTCAACTAGTGGTGGAAGGACTGCCTCGAACGATATCACAGCACGGCTGACCACAAGCTCCGTTGACAAGAAGGGTCCCGGTCTAGCAGAACGACGCGGTACTGCTCCCAAGCCTCTGCCAGATTCTCCTGGTCCAGATTTGCCAGACAAGGAGGAGCTATTTGTCAAACAACCTCGGAGGGATCCCAAGCCCGCAGCCACTGCGTCGTCGCGCCCGGCCCAGACAAGCACTCCTTCGTATCCCGAGTTCCGTCAGCAGTACTACCCGCCGCCTGTTCAAGAGGTAGCTGAGCTTAATGGGACATCATCAGATAACCCTAACCTGCTTGCTGCTAGCGCGATGAATAGATTCGCTTCGACCGCCTCGACTTCCACCACCAGAGCTACTAGGGGTTCACCTCCTCCACCAGAGACGCCGGTCGTAGGGCCTGGAGAACAATCTGGCGGTGGAATCGAAGCTCGATATGCAGCGACGGGAATCTCAGGAACTGCTACCTTGAGTAGTCTTCAAGCACAGAACGCCGCGGCCGCTCAAAGGCATCATCAGTATGGACCTCCACCCGTCCCTCAGCTTCCTCAGTCCCCTGGCCTTGTTCCCGTTCAAAATCATAACATCGCCAGACCTTGGACACCAACAGAATCCCCAGAAAACCAACCTCATGGCCCGCCAACTGTTTATCAAGGGCCGAACCAGGTCAACAATACCTCACCTCCTCGAGGGCATCCGCAAGGTAGACGCAACTCAGGAAGTCAGCCCAGCACACTTGAGCAAGATTTCCAGCGCATGCAATTGTCACCCTCTCCTCCGCCAGCCTATTCTAGTGTGACCCTGGGCAGTTCTGGAGCCGCTCAGGCTGTTTCCAGTGAGAAGGGGCGCACTGGCAGCGTGCCGGCCGCCATAAACACAGCTCCAAAACCAAATATTGCTTCTCCCCTGACTTCCCCTGAGTTACAGCACCCGGGCCATCCGGCATTTGCCAATGATTTGAGACAAGAGACACAACAGCATCAACAGCAGCCTGCACAGACAGCTCCTGTACAACAATTTGCAAATTCGTCCCCCTTTCAAGGTGCTGGTCCTAGTTCACCCCCACCTCTTCCAGAGGGATGGATTGCTCACCTAGATCAAAATTCTGGACAGTACTACTACATCCATCTGCCGACTCAAGCCACTCAGTGGGAATTTCCCAAGGGACCCACGCCCTTGAACCACCCTGATACTGCTCCACTGTCACCCACAATGTCAACGTACGGGAACCCGCTGGCTTCTCCGGGGTTCAGCGCTTATGGCAAAGCTCCCCTCGCATCACCTGGATTCCCACCACACACTCCTGGATATGCAGAAAGTATCATGAGTATTACTTCTCAGACACCTACTGCTGCAGGGTTTTCAGGTCCTCCACCGAGTGCTGGGGTTGACATGTACAAAATCGCACCTACAAATGGAGTCTATTTTGGACCATACCTCCGCTACGTCAACATGGACATGGAAAGGGGCGTATGGCTTGGTACGATAATGCTGGTGACCGATGCTCCACAACCACCGACGATCCATATCCATCAGAGTGTTGATTTATCTCCTAATCCACGTCAACTGAAGGCTAGTCCCATCTTCACACATCAGCGATGGACCTTCTACCGATATGATGTAGACCTACAGATGGGTGAGGGACCGAGCGATAAATGGACGTATGCAATCACTTCCCATTTAGGGTGCACACGCTATGAATTTCTAGTAGCAGGCCGCCACGAGACCAATTGGAAGTTCATAGCGCATTCAGGTAACGATTTCGCCATGAACACAAGTGTCAACGAACGTTCTAAGCTTGGTGGAATCGGCTTTATGTGGAAAGATATCTTGCAAAAGAATGTTGAATGTGGTGGGTTCCACGTGCAGCTGGGGCTGGGTGACCAAGTCTACGGAGATAGGTTATGGAAAGAAATTCCGCTGCTCAAGCAGTGGCTGGCAATGAGTGGGAAGGACAACAGAAAGAGCGTTGCTTGGACTGCACGGCATGAAGAAGATGTCTCGCACGCCTATTTCCACTACTACACGAGTCATTTCGATCAGCCGTATCTGAGAGAAGCATTCGCACAAATTCCTCATATTTTGCAAATCAATGACCATGACATGTGAGTGTAATCATTCTGATCGCGAAGTTCAAATCCTGACTACTTGACAGCTTTGATGGTTTCGGCTCATATCCCGACTACATGCAGTCCTCCAACATGTTCAAGAACATTGGGCGCATTGGTATTCAAATGTACCTCCTATTCCAACATCACACTACTCTGGAGATTCTTCGGAATGTCAACTCAGACGTCGATATCTTTACTATCACTGGCTCAGGTTGGCACTTCGTCAAGTATCTTGGTCCGGCCGTAGTAGTGATCGGGCCGGATTGCCGCTCGGAGCGTAATCAACGTCAAGTATTAGCCGGTCCAACCTATCAAGGGATATTTCCCAAGGTGGCAACATTACCCCCCAGTGTCCAGCACTGCATATGGATGATTTCCGTCCCGATTGTCTACCCTCGTCTTGACACGGTTGAAAGTATCGCCCATACCATAACGACTGCCAAGAAGGGGGTCACTGGAACATACAACCTGCTTGGGAAGGTCACGAGTTCCGTGGCTGGTGTCGTTGGTGGCAAGGACGCCGTAGCATCTGGTTTCAGTCAAGTGAAGAAGGCAGTTGGTAAATCTGGGCTGATGGGTGGTGTCTTGAACGCATTTGGTGACATTGATATCGCCGATGAGCTCCGAGATATGTGGACACATGAGTCGAAAGACCTGGAGAGGACGTATTTCATCCGAACCCTACAAGGAATTGCGAACCAGAAGGGTGTGCGCATGACCTTCTTATCCGGCGGCAAGCGCCCTCTTCACTTTACTCGGGAGTATTCGGCTGACAGTGTACGCAGATGTCAACTGCTGTGGTGCAGGTCTGGTCCACGACCCAAGCCACCCCAGCGATCACAAAACAATGTATCAGGTGATTTCTTCGGCCGTCGTAGCTGCACCTCCACCATCCTACGTCCTGAAGATGCTCCATAACAACAAGCCGCTCTACGTGCCCACCAACGGCCAAAAGACCACCAACCAGGTCTCTGACACGAAGGAAGACATGATGGAGATCTTCCAAACCGATACCAACGGCGCTCCACGGGAAATGAAAAAATTGATGGGCAGGAGGAACTACGTCGCCTTCGTAGCGTACGACCCAGAAGCTGTGTCTGGCACAGCCTACTCAGCAAATTCACAGAACGGGCAGGCAGGTCTAGCGAAGCTGAGTTTGGCGGTAGATTTTATAGTGCAGGGAGATAGCGGTCTTACCGCGCCGACGAAGTACGGGCCAGTGATTATTCCAAGTCTCGAGTTTGGGCGGTAAGCAGGCACATCGAGCCAGACATATTGAAAATTCTATTGTCGTGGAGGATTTTACTCAATCGAGCAAGCGTCTGGAGAAGGGCGTCGTAGGGGTAGTGCCTGGATCATGAACACTTTTGAAATTTCCTCCTAACCTTCTCCGAGAGAGCAAAAAAAGAAAAGAGGAGTAACCTATCTGATCTGAACAAAAAGGTCTAGAGTTTGTGCCAGTTGTGCTCCCATCTAACTGAAATCAAAGGATTCGACTTCGTCAGTCAAGTTCACCAGTCACAAGCCGAACAGCTTTTTAATTTGTGCTGTAGTATCCGCAATATCCCTAACTGTGTGGCCGATCGTTCTTGGATCAGAGAAGATCTCATGGTCGTTTCCACCCACCTGTGTCTGGTCGCCAAAGAAATGGATGGTGGTATATTCGACGCCTCCGGGCTGCTTGGCCTCGTTCTCCAGATGTTGCAGGCAGTATCTCTTATCCCAACCATTTGGGAACACATCGAACGAGATCTGTCCACCGATCGAGTACCTATACCCACCCATCCATTAGCCCCCGCCCATGCCCCAGCGCTTGGCCGAGTATGCAGAAGTATTACTCACGTCAACCCAAAATCGGCGAACTTGTCCCTCAGAGCCGCCACGAACTTCTCGCGGATCTTGTGCTCGAGGTCGTACTTCTGGTACTCGTCTCGCTCCCGCGCGCTCGCGTTCCTGCCAATGGGCGAGACGTTGATCATGCCGTTGCGGAACTCGATGAAGGTGCCCCTCTTGATAGGGATATCCAGGTCCGCGATGTAGTGCAGGATGAACTTGACCAGCTGCTTGTAGCGCTCCTCGCCCAGCGTCTTGATGAAAGAGTTCGAGGACAGTGGCGCGCCGGACTTGAAGGCCGTAAGCCCGTTCTCGGAGAAGCAGAAGTCGAAGAGGGAGGTGACGTTCGCGCCGGCTGGGACGCCGATCTGCTCCTGCTGTTTCTTGAGGTCGGAGCCGCCCACGAAGCCGATGGCTACTTTTTGGCGGAGCTCGGTGAGGAGCTGGAGCATCTCGGGGGTCGCATCCTGTGCGGGTTGTGTTGTTAGAATGTGTGGTGGGCTGTATGGTAGGCGGAGGGATAAGCTTGAGCGGGGAGTGGACATTATACAAGACTTACCCCGCGCGGATAGGTGAGTGTTCCATCGACGTCGAAGAGAACGATTGTATTGGCAATTGGTCGCTTTTCAAGCGGTGGGTAAGTAGCTGCCATTGTGAAGGTTTTGCTCTGAACTGTAGAAAGCTTAGACAAAGGAAGATAAAGTGTTCAGAGTGACGGCATCAAAAGCGGTCTGGGCGATGTGGTGGGGTGAAGTAGATTGAACGGAATTAAAGTACTTAGCTTGACCCCACCCTTCCCGACACACCTGTTGTTGTACTCCCAGGCGATTCGCTTCACTTTCTTCCCTGTAGTTATTATTTCTTCTGCCTTAAAGACATGAAATCTGTCCTGGTTGAAAGCTACACCATGTAGGAGCCTTCGATTCGTTCAAGAATGTCTAGGGAATGCCTCCTCCCCTTAATTCATGCATAGTCACATTATTTGACGACATGGATTGCTCTTCCACCTATCACTCCTCATCAATAACAACACCCCATTCATGATCTTCATTTCCATATTTAATGTCGTTAAGCCACTTCATTACTTTGTTAGCACATCATATCCAACTGTATCCAAAAATTCCTACCTTTTTGAGAAGAGCAGCATAGTATCCGATCTTTCCATCCCCCATCTTGATATCAAGCTCCTGGTCTCGGAAGTTGATGGCCGAGATGGGTGTGATAAAGTACTGCAGCTCATATTAGCAATTGGCGATCGCTATGCGTGTAATAAGGGGTGCGATTGGGTGCTTACAGCAGTGCCAGAAACGAATGCCTCGACCAGTCGTCCCTCTTTCCAAGCCTCCTCTAATTCGATCATGGTGTATGTTCTTTCGACGACTTCTATTCCTTCGATATTCAGGGTCAAATGCTGTGATCCTTCTTTAAGTCTTTCTCGCGCAAGCTCGAGGACACTTCGTCTTGTAACGCCGTCGAGAATGATCTTTCCTTCTAATGGCGCTGTCACTAGTTGCATTTTCCCCTCATTTGTCTTCCACACCACGAAGAAATTGCTTGCCCCCGCTTCGGTGACCTAGAAATAAAGTTTCAGATTTTCAGATAATCCATTTTGTACCTGTTTTTGCGACAGCTCGTCTGGGTACAGAAAAGCAAACATACCTGGAAATCAGATCCTAGAAGCCACAGGATTTGGTCATAGCCCATCTTTCTGCCTTCCATGTGGCTAACAAAAGATGGACCATAATTTGCACCAACTTTGGCATATCCAAACCCGCCAGGCCAGGCTCTTACATCGCTCTTTGAAGCAAGGAGTTTCAACCCTGGTTCCCTTTCTGCAGTTCCTGGGCGGGTCCCAGTAGATAAGTCTGGCCAAGCGACAGCGACAACGAATAGAAGAGCCTCTGCTGGAGCAGTAACGCCGATTTCTGGGCCGTTCCCGATCAATGCAGGTCGGATGTAAAGGAAACTTCCTGGCCGGCTCTTTGGCAGCCATTCTATGATGATTAGTGATTAGCACATGTCAGATCCTCCAAGCCGCAAATAGCTTACTGGGACCGTCCACCTTCATGAAAACCTTCAATAAATGTTCCAGCTGAAGAGGATCGAACGGAGGCAGCGCGACTCTACCACTGCTCATGACAAGTCGGGCACAGTTCTTGTCGGGTCGGAACAAACGAAGTTTGCCATCATACCCGCGATAGACCTTCATCCCTTCAAAGCATTGAGTAGCATAGTGAAGACATGAAGCTATCGGCGACATCGTCAAAGGACCGTAGGGCTTAATTTCGGGAGCATGCCAGCCAGCCTCGGACGTCCACGTTACCGTTACCACTGGTCTTCGTTAATTAAAACTCCTCAAGCGAAGATTGCTTCTGCTGTAGCCCAGTTCACCTGACAGAGTCGTTGGCAAAGAGTAGTTTCAGTTGATAAGATATCTGCTATCTCCGAGACAACTCACTGTGATCCGTACACGTCTTCATATCCCACACCTCTTTGGAATTGACCTCGGGGATCTCTTTCGGAGTGGAAGTTTTGAAAATTGTTAACTTGGAAGCGTCGAGTTCTTTCAATGCCGGCTTGACCTCCGCCGCTTTTTTCGCTGCGTCGGCCCCTATGTCGGTGAGGTGACTCAGACTCTCAACATTGTGCCCACTCATGATTGTTCGTACTGTTTTACTCCTAAGAGACCCCGGGGTCCAAGGAGCTACAACAGATGTCTGGTTTGGAGCTTTGGTGCAGAGACGGTTGGGCAAGTGACTCGGCCGATGTCGCCAAGGGTGGGTTAGTGACGGACCGAAAGGGATAAGAATTCCACTTTCAAGTTCTCATCTGAGTTCGGGCAGGGCGTAGGGCGAAGACACAGCAAACAGGTGAGAGGCAATTGGAATTACGGGCAGTATGTATGAGCATGTAAAGACCTGCTGGTGGCATTCGTCACGAGATATAGCCAACGACGGGCAGTGCTAGTGCATATAGTGCATCACATGTGCGTACTACGCAATTGTCCTGATCCAGTACGTTGAAGATATCTACTACGCTAAGAAAAATAGTTGCCTCTTCCTTCTTCATTGTATCGTTCCAACTACGATTTCTTTCCCTTTGACATGAGTATTTCTAGTATTTTGTTTTACAATATTTGTCGCGTGTAAGCTCCCTCGAGCCAACGGACAAGGGCATCGAAAGTATTTGGCACGAACCTACGGTGTGGCGGATAGCACAGGTTTCCTGATCACCTCGCAAGATATTTCTCCGTGATGTGTCCATTTCCCACTGCCATGCTGTTTTTAGGTGACTCCGTCGTCAGCTTCGCACACATCCTGCCAGGGCAGCTCGGCTATGCCTCTACCCATTTTGAATAGCACTCTTGTCAACCTACAAGAATACAGCCTCGCAAGTATTCGAATACTCCAACGTCAGTTTATAACACATCCTTGACATGCGTCCTATCAGTATCTCTTGTCGTTGAAACTTCCAGTGCCACTCCTTCACGCAACTTTTCTCGTAAGATCTCCAACATCGCTTTCTCCTCTAATTCCAACGCCATACAGCTGGGTACAACGATTCGCTCGCCGTCAATGACAATCCGGCCCTCGTTTCCCTCCACGTAGTCATCAAAACGTGATGCTTCACCCCTCACGCCCAATTCCACATCCTCATTCTTCGATCTGTCTAGGTCCACAGGTGTCCACCAATACATGGGGAACTGTCTCTGCACATTGTTGAGCACGCACGCGACTGCCAACATCAGGGTACTTCCCAATATAATTAGTGGTACCAAGAACCACCCAATCTTCTCGATCTCAGGCGATGTAGAAGCCAGTAATGCGGTGGCACCGGCCGGGGGGTGAACTGTCTTCGTGAAACTCATAAACGCTGATGCAAGTGCTACGGACAGGGCGCCTGCAATCCAGCGCAAATCATCGAAGTCGGAACTGATGCTGAAGAGTTTGGTGACGCCAACTCCAATGATCGAGGAGAAGACCTGGCCTAAGAGTACATTGCGTGGTTGGGCGAGAGGTGATTCGATTGTGTTATATTCGAGAATGGCGGCAGCTCCCTGGAAATCTTTCAGTCGAGGGTATCTCGGGCTTGGACAATGGAACGAACCAAACTTGCAATGACTGTGGGAGCTCCATCAGACCTCAACCTGTCCGTTCTAAAAACTGCTTCAACGGCAAGGATACCGGCTAATGCACCAATGAAAGCCCAGAACCAAACGATAACGTCCCCAACGGGTGCTGTCGGTTTTTCTCTGTGTCCGAGAAACCATGATATGGGTTTGGGAAGAAGATAGAGTCGCGGACGGGGAACGAATGGGTTGATATAGCGGTCTATATCGAAATTGAAAGCAGACATACGTGAGACTTCTGAGATGACTTCTCGCAACAGGAGAGAAAAGATATTATAGCTTAATAGATATTAGCAAGAAGAGGGTCAGAATCATAACGGAGGATCATGATCTGAACACAACTCGATGCTCACTCCTCACATACTCACAGGTGTCTGTAAGCAACTTGACACAACTGTGACTGATGACAGAAGGAAACAGCATCTCCGGATCTACGTCGCATCGTCACACGTCCGTGAACCTCGTGCCGGACTCGCTCCAAGCAACACAGTGGCTTGCAGCAGGAGAATCCGGGGTATCGGGACTTTCGTTGCCCCCCTCGGCGGGACAGTCACTTTCAGCACGTCCAGCCAAAGCGTCCAACTTATATTGACCTTCCGGCTGGATACGAGTCAGGTCAGTCTGAGAGGGGATCCTATGATGCCATTATATAACAGTTGAGGCGGTTCGGGTAGGTCTTTGCGTGGATCATCAAGGCGATGACACATGGGAGCATTCTACTCGCAGCCGACTATCACGTGGCGAATTAATCAACCTTCCTTTCCAAAAGCCCGAGTTCCAGGCGTAGAGAAATTTTTGATTTGTTGGAATTAGTTGCAGAATTCCATTTCGAAGCTTATCTACTTTTACATATTTAAAATTGAGACGTTTTCTTGAGATGTACTTGTCCGTATTCCCGATCGGTGCCAGTTTCTCCCTCGCTCACAGACCAAAGATACCCAGACTACACGCTAAATGAACTATGACAGCCCGTCCGCGGTGTCCATGCCCATCTAATTCCTAGCATCGTGATGATTTGGAAATAACGATATCTTACTAGGTAGCGGCGGCCCGGATGAAAACCACAAGCTCCTAGAGACGGGGCCGGCCAGAAACCCGGATAGACCAAAAACTGTTGCAAAGAGCCAAAGTTATTTGAGCAGATGTCTTCTTGACCTTGATATTTGAAAAGCTGTCGTTCTTTCGCGAATAGTATCGCTGACGCGAGTAGATGGCATTAAATAGTCAAGTTCCTGCTGTAGATGATGGCAGCCGTTGAAAAATCTACACAAACAATAATGTTAATGCGATATGAAGAAGCTCTGTTTTCGGATTTTACGTCGGCCCTGAATATCTTACATGGAACTGGGATCGTGTCTCACCTCTTGCGTCTCGCCTCTTGCGTCTCACCTCTTGCGCTGTGCATCAATGCATCGCCTACGTGGGCTCCTTGTCAATGCATGGGTAACTTGCGGGCTTCTCCTGACACACGAACAATGGTTATCGACGCTCGTTTGCCTACTTGCCTATTTCCTTCTCTCTCTCAACTCAAACAGCCTTTAATCCTTCTGCGAGTCAGACTCAGCCTTGTTATATCTCTCCATTTGTGCTGAGGTCCGCAACAGAATTTCGGAACGAAGGTCTTCTCCAGCTGTGAAGAATGTGTCCTTCGTGTCGCGCGGCCAGAGACTAGTCTGGAATTTAATCTTGAGCGAGATCGCTATTCTATAGCTGTCTAACGGACCATGAGGTGCTGTGTGAAGGATGCAAGATACGTGAGCCTCATCCATGCATAGGTAACATCATGGAGGAAAGTATCCATATAGTGCCCCATGACATAGAAGTGCAACAACACACGTACCATGTTCTTCAATAGATCTACACATCTGTGATATCTGATTGCAGATATGCTTGTATGCCCTAGACCTGTCTTTCCAGTGCTTGGGAGTGAAGTGGTATTGTCGGCAGCCAAATAAATACACTTTAAGCGAGCCGGTATATACAGCAACCATCATGTCCCCAATATTTTTTTGCTGGCGCCAGCCTCAAGATGAGCATGGCTACGAAGATTTAGGCTCTCATGACCACATCCCGAAAATATGCAAAGATATTGAAAGCATGTCTACTTCTCCACCTTCCCTCTAACCCTTTCACAAACACCACGCCCAAGCTTACAGATGTAGACCAGAGGGCGCCTCCCACAAACCTCAGTCACATCCGCACCACACTCTCATCCAGCCGCCGCCCTCCCACTCGAAAGGCAACCCCACTCCGTATTTCGATACTTTGTTTGTCTCTGGCTGTACTGCCCTCGCAACGCTCTCGAGCTGTCCTGTCCTTGAGCCGCTCTGGCGTGCCATCGATGCCGTCAGAACATATCTGGCAGATCGGCGCCTGCGTCACAGCACCGACCGGGACCTCCCTCGCACGTGCTTCAAGTAGACTCGCGCAGGAAAGTCCGGGAAGGGCTCTGTGTCAGGATCTCGGGTCGCGGGTCTCGGGTTTCCAGTCAAAGGGTCAGAAGGGAAGGTGTTGATTTGAGGTATTGAAAATCTGGATACGAGGGAGTTGGTAGCAACTCCTGACGTAAAGAATGGGTAGGGCAAGCAGGGTGGAAGCGAGGTCCTGGACAGGAAAATGGGTAGGTTTGTGAATTGATTTAGATCTTGATAATTTTACAATCCATTTCTTTCTTCATACATGCTGCATTTTCCTCCTCCTCCCTCGGCTCTTGCCCAGCCCACTCGAACCATTTAAGCATTAAATAACCTGCATTCTACTCGATTCGTGTCCCGATCCCGACCAGACTCCCGCCCGGACCATCTCGTGAGAGCTCACCCTGGTATCACAAATACATATATCAAAAGACAACTGAGCCCTAGCAAACGGAAATCGTCGCTGTCAACACCCACCTGTACCAAACAAATAGCCATGTCTAGCTCCTTACAATGCAAGTGCCACCATCGCAGAATATGAGGGTCGGAGAATTCGACCTCCTGTGACACAGAAGCAAAACGAAGGAAGGTATCTTAACGCCAGAGAGCAAGCACCCCTCGCGAATTTTTGGTTCGATTAGCAACCAGCTCCGCTGATGCGGCAGTGCGACAGTATCGCAAAACACATAGATCTGAAAACCCAACCCCGGGAATGCAGCTAATAAACATAAACACCGGAATGCAGAACCCGCTAATAGACAAGAAGAAAACAAGGGTAGAGGCTAGAAAGAGGGGATATCTGGGCACAGTCCAGATCGTGGTCGTGAAGCGGTCTTTACATCTTCGAGTTGCCACCAAGATTCAGCCAACTCATATCAGCATCGGCCTGGTGTGGCCTCTGAGGAACTGCCGGTTGCTCTGCGCCTGGAAATCGCGTGCTCCTGTTATTGTTGTCGTCGAAGTTGGCTGTACTCCGACCAAGAGCTGTAGTGTATATGCTTTCCGAGTAATTGCTTGCCCGAGTTTCCCAGCCTCCTCGCCTCTCAACCGGCGTCCAGGCGATGTTTTGCTCACCGGCGTTCGCTGGCACGCCGCTGGAGAAGGCATCGTACCGATCATCGTAAGAAAATGAACTTCGCATCGACGCGGGCCTTTCGATCTGACCTGACATCCCGCCCGAGAGGGGAACCTTTGCCGGATGTGACTGTACTGTAGGACTACCAGATATCACACTGCCAGACATCACTCTGTTCATGCCTAGCCTGTCATCGAGGTTCAGAGGCGGCACTATTGCCGAGTTTCGTGAGGGCATTTGGTGTTCAGAATATCCGGAGCTTCGATCCGACCCGTCATAAGTCGTCCTTTTTGAGCCGAATCCCAGAATGTTCAAAGAACTCCCTCCAGACCAGTACCGATTCCATCCCGAGCTTCTTCTTGTACTTCCACGCCTACCACCTCTTGTGCTCCCTCGAGGTACTACCCCTCCCATCTGGGATGGACCCGCTTCGGCAAAAGAGACTGTCTTCTCGTCTCGAGTAGCTTTCGAGTATGGGTGTTCGAGAGGTACGGGCATGCTGATAGCCTCTTTGTAGGAACCATCGATGTTGTTGCTGTACGGACTCCTGGCTTCGCTACTATCCCCCTTTTCATCGCTCTTCTTGTGTCCCGCGCGCCCCATGAGTATTGCCATCGAAGAAGTCGAGCTCTGTGAGTCCGACGGTTGGTGACGTTGAAACTGTCGCGTCGATGTCATCTGCGGCAAGCCCCTATCAACAAAGTCCATGTCGTTCTTCTCCTGAAGCCCGCTAGCACGTCGTTGATGTCCGGCTTCGAAGTGCTCTCTCCGCCTCTGTCTCCATCTGAAGAGCACTAGTAATGCTATCATGATGAGCGCGAGACCGGCTGTTGATCCCAATACAGCGCCGACAACCTTGGCGGTGGCTGTTTTGTCATCGCTCGAGTATGTGACGGCAGCCACTGAGGATTCCGGAAGAGCCGATGCAGTTGACGATGCTGATGGAGAGATGGTCGACGACGGAGCAGTTCCAAGACCGTGTTCGGTTATTGACTTCGATCCGAGCTTGGCCGTCGCATTCACCCATGTGTTGGCTCTCGCCTTGAAGATGCACAATACGTCCTGGTCATTTCCTCCACTTATCACAACCATTCCACTCTGATCCTTCGCAATCGAGTATGATGACCTAGTGGTCGTGGGGACCAGTGTATCGTTGTAAACTGGCCAGTCAGCTACCGTCAACTCTGCTCTTTTCCGTTCCTTCAAATTTGTCTCCACAACCGGCGCTGCGTTCTTGACGGGGTTTCCATCGGCGTCGATCAAGACGGTCCGGTTGATTGTGTTTGGGGAGGTGGTCATGTCCAGGGTGTAGATGTTCTTGCTAGCATCGTCTCCGTTGATAACGAGAGCTTTGACGTTGGAGGTATTGTATACTGGGTTAGCAAATGTTGCGTTAGAGTCCACCCATGATTTCGAAGGGCTAAAAATCATGGCCTTCTGATTGGTGTCACTCCCTCCCATGTACATTGCCTTGCTTTCGGACCATTGCATCAAGATCGGGGATATCGCCGGAGGTGCAATTGCTTCGTATGCTAGGACTGTGAATGGAGGTTCAGCCTGAATCGTAAATGTTTGCGACGACAATTGCATGCTTCCGTCTTGGGTCCCAGCGAAAACGAGGATCGTATCTGAGGTGTTCAAGTAGACAGCGGCGTGGTAGAGTCGGTTTTGGGTGACTGGGACCGTCGGAGTTATGGTTTCCCAACTCTGGTTGGAAAATGTGTACCGCTGTAGCCCTGGATAACTGGTATCGGTCGACGTTCCTCCCACAATGTACAACGCGGCGGCGCTCGTGTCGTTGACTGGGGTCGATTTGACGCAAACTCCTCCCGATACAGGCACGCCCATTTCCAAAGTCTCCCAAGCGGCATCGTTCACCATCTTCAGCGATTGGAAAGCCACTGACGAGTACGTGAAGAGTGTATTGTTGAACAGCGCCGAACACGACCCGTCCAGGGAGTATTGGGGCATGGGAAGCGCCATCTTGGAATGCGGAAACCGTCAGAATGTCGAGAGCCTGGTTCGATCTCGGTTCCGGCACAAGGCCGTGGACTGATCTCTGTGGCAGACCGATATTATCGTAGCATGGCGTCGAGAAATATGAGGGTGAGAGTATTCATCAAGTGAAGAATAAGATGTTTTTTCCGAGCAGTCGAATCCAGGTGTCAAGGAGGGGTGTTCAACTCAAATGGAGTACCCGGGTCCAAGATGGACGATCGACCGCACTGTAAGTGGCCTGTTTCTGCTTCTCGAAATCTCGCAACGAAAACTTCGAACGTACAAGGCTAGTTGTTTCCTAGACGATAGCGGTTCAGAGTGTTTGGTGAGGCTCGAGACACGAAAGTATGAGAAGGGGTGGTGAAACGAAAAGGTCGTGAATGAGGTGTTGGTCCGGTTGTACTGCTGCCCGCTGCACGTTGAAACGACCAAGCGATTCGGCAACGCGGGAGGTGTAGGCTGTCGAGGCGCGAAGGAGTCAGGAAGCGGACAAGGTCGAAACACGCAGAAGAAGCACGAGCGTCGAGGGTCGAGCAGTGAGTTGAGCAAGGAGAAAAAGATCCGGAAGCGGAGTCGACGCGAGCGACGACGAGGACGAGGACGAAGATGGAAATTGGGATGAGAATGGATGGAATGGGATTAGGATAGGATAGAATAGGATAGGATATGAGAAGTTGGAAGGGAATGGGATGAGGAGGATGAGGATGAGGATGAGGAAGAGGATGAAGGGACGTGAATGGTTCGATTGGACCGAGCCAGCCCGCTACACCACTGCACTCGGACCAGCGATGGGTACCCCCCTTCCTCCCCCCCCCCCCCCCCGACGGTGAGGATCTCCAGAGTCCCACACCGGTTATACTACTCCGTATCTACATTACTTCATAATTCATGCATCGAAATGCGATTTTGGAGGCAGATTAGTTGGGTAGATGTCGCAGGTAGGGATGTGCCGTAGTTGTGGGGGTTGTTGAGTTGTTGTGGACGGTTTTACTTGGTGCTTCGGAGTCGCATGGGTCGGGCTCCCCGCCTCTACTATACTGGGGGGAAGTCAATGTCGAGTAGCGTATACCGTAGGACTACGTACAAAAGTGCTTTGAAGTTTAGAAAGTACACCGCTGACGGTGGATCGAAGAAGATTCCATGAATAAATAGTATTCCCCCTCTAGTTATGCTCTGGAATAGCGATTTATCGTTCCCATGCTATAAACTGGTTCACTGCCAGCGAAATAAATCGATACCAAAACATGGTAGAATAGCCCAGTGATGTGAGATTTCCGGGGTTCGACGTGCTTCACTTGCTTCAGAAGGTGGCTAATTTGTAACATAGCTACCTCTCACTGGGTTGTTTGATCCACCGTCTGCTGCGAAATGTTGTACATCGAAAGGGGGTAGATACCACCACTTTACTCCTTAGTTCAATTCTGCCTATGCTATAGTGGTCGGCATCAAAGAATGGTGACATGGCATAAGGTCATCCTGCGCAGTATTGTGACTGGATGTTTGTTCAAACGTACGACAATGAGGCAGAACTGGGGGGGGGGGAGAATATGTGCTACTATAGCCAGTATTCTACGGAGATTGAGACTAAGGCTCTAAATGGGCTTAGAAATTTCTAAAGATATCTTGGCTTCAACTCTCCGGAAGAGTCTAGGCTACGATAAGATTCTGGCCTGCACTTTGTGTTGCTTGAAACTCGGCAGGGGCAATTTAGCTGGCCATCTAGGAGCGCAAGATACCGCTAAAGCGGACTGAAGTCCAGAAGTTGCATATGTGGGTAGCCTTCAAGGGGCGTCGCTGATAGTATGGGACAGATAGTATGCCACTAATCATACTTCTTCCATAAACCGAGTTCCGGCCCTTGTTAACTTAGTTTAGGGGTCTCGATACCTACTTCCATAGTACTTCGTACTCTAACCTTAGCCTTCTGACTCGACCGGGATTATTGGCATTTGCTTCAAGGGACTGCTCGGGAATCGAGGTACTCTCCTTGTACTGTACTGTACTGTACTGTACACACCTTAACATTTTGTCAAGATATCAGAAACACCAATACCCGAGTAAGCTGGACAGACCAGATCATACTCAAGTACCTACCTAGGTGTACCCCATCCAGCGATGAGCTGACTGAGCAGAAGAAGTGTCGAAAAGATCTTGGCAGCCAGCCAGCCATACGAGTAGAAGGAGGGAGTAGTCAAGTTAGTTCAGGGGGTATATCAGTCCGTCCTCAACTGAGTAACTGAGTTGATGCAAGTGCAAGTAGAGAGGGCGTGAAAGAGCGAGGAGCAGGAACATCCTCGAACAGCACCTTTGCTGGCACGCACCGAGATCCCAAATAATCTATGAGATCAAGCAAGCAAGACATCAATTAACTTATTGTGGGATGACGTGGGCTTGCGACGGGCACCTTGGCGCATGAGCAGAGCAATACGAGTCAAAAGTATGTTGTTGTTTTGTTACAAAGGCAGCCAATGCACGCCCTCTCTTACACCTACGGTCTACGGTTCAGTACAATACCGTACGTAGGTATCGCCGCTGTCGCCCGACCCGACAGATGTACTGTAGTCGCGCCCTCACACATATGGAATGCGCGCTCCCACATACAATACAAATATACTCTCTGTCAACACCGCTTTGTTGACTATCGAAACCGGCGTTTCGCCTTGTGTCGGTCTGAAGTCGGAACGATTCGTGCCGACGGTGCTGCCGGATTTCTCTGCTGCTGCTGCTGCTGCTGCTGCTACCTGCATAATACTCGCATCACATCTTTTGTTTCGTCTGTTTCCTCGGCTTCCTCGGTTTCTGCCCGCGATGTCTCCCTCGATCTCCTCTGTTTCTAGATCTTTTCAGATGTTTCATCTACTTCCCTTTGTTTCCTCGAGCAAGTGCCAATCAGCGTCGGGTTGTCTGAAACGAAACTCCTCAGCGTCCGGCCTCGATGACAGGAAAACCTTTCGATGAACCTGCTCGCTTGCTAGGCATCCATCTTTCTTTTACCTATCAGATCCTCTCGTCCAGCGCTTCCCCATCACCATCACGCCCATTGTCACCACAACCATGAATGAGCACGAATAAGCCTTGCATGGCTCCTCATTCATGCCTCCATTCCTGACGTGCTTAACCTTCTCTTTGATCACGGGACAGTTCAAAATCTCTTACGATTCCGCACTCGCCATCATGAGCGCGGGGTGTGGAAGCGCGCGCTCGCATTCATTCACTCTAGAAATTTTATCGGCGCTTTCGTCGGCTCTCGTTGATTGCCCGCATCATCGCCAGAGATGGGGGAAGCTGAAGTGGAAAACATGCCAAGTCGAGTCTCTGGAGTTATGAGTGCACGAGGCAGTTCATCCCCGCAGCTTTCATCCCTCCTCCAGGAGCCAGGTGTACTTCGTAGGAACTTCTCGCCTCTGTACACCGTCCAGTCACCTGAACCAGAGACGTGGATCGGGGTATCCGCTGGCTTGCATCGAGGCGAGTTTCAGGCTTAAAGCAATGTGCGGCCAGTGGTCCGAGCAAGCAATGCCAGCGTCTCGCTCCAGAAATAGATACAATTTTTCTGTGCCCGCACGTCTTTCCCCGCTCTATTCCGAAATCCAGATCCTACCTCATCGTCCTCGTCGCTCCTCAGAAGGGCATCTTTGGGCTACTATTCAGAAGAGAGCAGGATGTCTTGTCCATCTTTCCCGGCTTAGCAGAGGATCTGGGGATCCGGGGATCCGGGGATCTTGGAGATTCTCGTTCTATTTCTGGCCGATGCGGTTGCTGCACAGTGATTGAGGAGCTTGCTCCCGACGGTTCTCAGTTGGATCAGGGGGTTCTAAATCCGGCCTTGGGCCGTCTCAAGTGATGTTCTGTAGTTTCTCGAACCAAGACAGATGGTCTCTGACAAAGTTCATGGCGCCATCGGTAGTGAGTGCAGTGCTATCGGCTATTTCGAAGCAGCAAGCACGCCGGCAAGGCGTTTGACTATCCTCACTGAAGGCTCAACCATCTTAGTCCTATTGCCTTGGTAAACAGTCGAAGAGAAAAGTAAGCGCGGTCCCGGACTTCCGCAAGCAGATCCATGGATATGGCCGAAGAACCCGTAACTATCCGTTTGTGAGCTGCCGCCGGAGCAGTCTGGAAATGGTCCTTTGGATCCTACCTTCGCAGTTGTCGGATGCTGTTGCCGATGTGTCTTCGGCTTCTCAAGACAGTCTTGCTTCGTACTTGGCGAGTCTTGACTGGCTCTCGACCATAATCTGAGATGGTTTAGATGATTAGATCATTAGCATCTCACCGACACTGAATTGCTATTGTGGTCTCTGCTGCCATACCGAAATCCCGGTAGTTTGAGACATGTGTTGATCAAGGGAAAGGTGTGATGGGATTGTGCCTGTCGAGTCTTTCAGGGCCTTGCATCATAGAACAGAAAGAAGAGCGTATCAGTGGTATATGAATATGAGGTCTGATAGATTTCCTTGGCAAAATACGTCAAACAGAAGAGAGTGTGATATACATATGTAGCTGTTCTCACGCGTCTATATCCAACCCATGAGGCCAAAGACCAGAAATTCAGCACCGGTAAGACAATAAGCTATGCGTCAAATCTCAAGGCTCAAATTTTTAGTAATTTGTGTATAATTTACATCTCAATCGATCGTGATGCTCCTCTTCACGACGACACACCTCTATTGGTTCGTCTAATCAGAGGCTCCGACATTATCGTCAGTACGACCCACTCTACGCTCCGTTCTGCAAGAATATATGTATAAGCATCCTCGGCACAAAGGAGGTAGAGAGGAGAGGTACGAGTTAGACGTTTGATTCTCAAGGCAGTGATGAGGGAGAATGCCGTCGTGTCTCATGGTATTCGATTCCAGTACCAGAGAGGAATCCAGGTCAACTCTCTTCGTAGGATGTACCGCACACCAGATCTGCTTCACCTGGCGATCGTCATGAATCAATCCCCGGAAGATGATTTTTCTGGGGGAAAAAAACAGTAATCCTGGAAGTGAGGTCAACAAATAACACTTTACTGCTCTGAGATCGTTGCTCGCTCTCCTGGAATGAGCCCTAGCTCTGCGTTGATCGAGAACAATGGGATCAGATCTGTGTCGACCACCTGCTTTACTTGCATGCGGGAAGGATTCTCTCCGGCCTGTGACTGGGGAAAGGGACCGGCTCTGAGTGTGAGTTCGCGCATTGCAGCCGGAGTGAGATTCATCGCGGTGGTTCAACCTCATACCCTGGCTTTGAGTAGTGAGGATGGACTGCGCGGGCTGCGACGTGTAATAGAGGACATGGACTGAGCCAGACCGGGGCATCTACTGAGGCGTTCAGAAACAACGTTGCATGGTTTTGCTTTCCTGAGTTGGGAATGGCGGCCGCGATCACCCTGCGCACGAAGCTGGCTGGAGATGTCAGAAAACTAATAGAATCGGTTGCTGGATAAGAGGCTTGAACGATCTAGGTAGTGCCGAGAGTCATGAGAGCGGAGACCAGTGGAATTCCTGTATCCGAGAGCTCTCATCGGTGCAACGATTTGCACGAGATCTATGATGTGTTCATGTATATCTGGTGTGATTATGTGGCATGTACAGGCTGGTCGCACGGGACAGAGGCTTCGTGGCACACTCGAGTTCTTGTCTATCTGTGCTACCCACGTAAATCGATTTCGTTCCATGACTTCCTTTACCTTTACTTTCTCTACTCCCTCACGAGTACCAAGTGGCATATGGCATTGCCTCCTCATAGGGTAAGCCTGCCAGTGTCTTTCATAAGAATGAATTTCGGGAAGCATCCAGCGTGACCCCAGATGGCTAGCTGCAGGAGAGTTCGAATTCACCACGGACTGGTGTAGCCTTCAGGAGGTTGACTTGACTGTCCAAGGCCTCTACAACGCGTTCGAGGTCTCCTGGCGACGCGCCGATATTCGCAAGTCGTGTCGAGAGCAGAAAAAGGATAGGCTTGAGGTTGAGGAGTAGGCTAGCTAGAATAGTAAGTCTCTAGAGTAAGAGCAACACTGGCTTGTTGAAGAGCTGTGACTCGGGTCATGCTTATGGTGTTCTCTTGCGCGCCGCCGTATATAATGGTTGGGCCAGCTCCCGCGCCCATCATGAGGAGCGAGGGTTCTGTTTACTTGCTTTCGGCGTCGGTCATCCTGATTTTATATTTCCGTGGAAGTAGGCGTTGCCATACTGTCACGTCAAAGCTGGTACGGTAGAAAAGACCAATGCCGGGGCTTCAAATGAGGCCGGCAAGGTAAGCGCAGGGCATGCAACCCAGCGATAGCTTGTTCTACCTACTACCCTGAAGCAAACCGTGTCCTGGAGAGACACCGTCGCCTGTAGATACATCTTCGAGGAGTGATTCGTAAGATGGTCTGAAATAACCGCCCCATTTCAAAAGCAATCTTTAAGCCTGTTATCTTTCTCGGCCGGAGATATGGGACAACTCCTGAGCGAAATCGACAACTTACCCCGTTCCAAGTAGCACCGTGCCAACCCTTCTTGACTCCGATACGCGGCACACCGAGCTTAACAGAGAGGGGAGGTCACGTATCGCTGATGGAGCTCTCAGTATGGTGTTCCGCGGCTCGCCCTCGCCGGCGCTTGCCACGTTCCCTGAGCCGGACCCATCAAAATTTTTTACCCATATCATAGACCCAGATATCAAGAAACTTGTCAACTACAAGCAGAAAGACTCAATTGAGCCTTTCGATCATGCCCAGCCTGGCGCTCATCGGGTTTTCTGCTCGAGCAGTTGTCATTCCCGGCCAGACACTTGTTGGGTTTCCCAAAAACTCTTTTTTTCTCGTCCTCGCGATATAGGAACATTTACAACCTGGTAGCGGTTTGCCTCGATCGTATAAAGAGATTTTTCGTGGTCACCAATAGTAATCCCTGAAATTTGGAGATTTCATGGCGTTAAATTGCGAGCGGGGGATACTTTTCGCGTTTCTCGACGCGACGATGTTTTTGTTATATTTCTTACCTTGAAGGTTTAAGCGAGGCCCCTTTTCCGGCCCGCCTAGACACTCTATGGTCGTAAGTCCCCCAAGACGCAAGGGCTGTAGGTATTAGCAGGAAAAGCTCTGAGCATTTTCAGCTTCACTCGTCAGTTCACTGCAGGTAATTCATGGGTATCTGCTTCAGATCATAGACGTTCAGAGCCGGGGGTGACGAAGAATAGCGTTTCGCAAGGGTAATGCCTTGATAAGTCTATCCTGCTAATATTATTCACTCGTCAGCCTCAGATTTAGGTTTGAATCTAATTTGCAAGAGACTTCACGAGCGCAGAGAAAGTAGCATAATATGCCTTTGCGCGAACAAAATCCGCTGCGGCCGTGGAGTACTTCTTGTGGATGGCGACGAGGGCAAAGCAGATATCTACCATGCAGCGCTGCCCCGGAAGAGATAATCGGGCTTACAAAGAGTAAGAAAACAGCTTCTAGGTCACCTGAAAATTTTCTCTAGGTGTCCTTCGGATGATCCTCCGACGCGTGTGTATTTGCCGAGTGTGACACTGTTAAGACGCGAGTAGACTAGTTTTTCCGGCGAGAGACTCCAAGCTCAAACGTAACGTGCGAGGGGAAATCGAGGGTTTAAAAGGTTTCTGTGGCCATTGTACCCAGATATTCCCATCTACCTGGCAGCTGGAGTTCCAAGAAGCGGGCAGTGACTGGCGTGGGAGAATTTGTCTGCTGATGACCGAGACCTCCAAAGCTAGCGGCCATCCCGCGATGATATCTTGCATAAGGTACAAAGTAATGTAAGCCTGTGTCATATCGGAACATCGTGAGGTTGGCAAGTCCAAGGGCTCCCTATGATCGATGATTGGCCAATAGCCTATTTCCGCGCTGTGCCAAATACAGTACTTGACGTTGACCGACGGATTTCTGCATGGAAGTAATGAAGCTTTTCTAGAAGCACTTCGATCCCTGTGGACGGTAACTCTCAGCAGGTGACCCATAAACCGCAGGCGCAAAGCTTGTCATCGTACCCTGGAATCCGCTGCTTGGGCCATTGTGGTTGTGCTTCCACGTGGTGACGATCTTTGGCGTCCAGTTGCTCAATAGGAGAGTAATGACGATAGAATTGGGGCATGCAATGCGTAACCCGGTTTGCTGGATTCGACAGATGTGAGTTGCCTGAACGGTAAATGTCTAGTGGGATGTTGTTCGTAGGTAGCATCAACCGCACAATGCACTCACGAATAATGGTTGTTAGACGTATGGTTGCCTGACTACCATGTATTCGACTGATGATGAGAGCCTGGCCTTGGGCGAGATCAGATTCGAAAGTGCTTCCTATCAACACTCCAAAGCAGGCTGCAAAAGCTGCTGATGTGGTAGAGTCCTTGACCCTCAGGATTCGGGTGCATTCCCTATTTTGAGCACGATTGAGTTTTTTCTTTACCTTTCGGTACTAGCAGGCCTCCTGGCTGACATTACACAATTATGTCTATGCTTTTATAAGCGATCTAATCAGACATTGGTCAAGACAAGAGACTACGGGTAGCCCGTGGCTTTTTTTAGTTGAAGTGAACTTGCTTATCATACTCTCCTGCACACCTCCCATACAAGTTAAGGCGCTTGCAAAGTAAAGTATCTTACTTATCCTGAGACAAGTTCCAACTTTTCAAAAATCTGCTTAAAATGTGCGTCACCTTATCCCTCTTCTCTTGGGCGTATATCTCCTCTAACCCCGGTCTAGCAGAGATGTGATGCGGTGCTAGGCTAAGACTCACCGTAAGGATTTGTACCTACGTAATGACTTACTCGAGGACCTTTTTTCTGCTGAAAGTTGCTCATGTCCTACACATTGAGATGATGAGATTTTCGCTTCATGAGATATCGAGTGCTTTGAATTTGCATAAAGCCCTGAGCACAAGACCGAATTATAACAAGGTTATACTACTTACTGCACAGCATTACAGTCCCCTCCTAAGCTTATGGTTTACCTGTTCAGTGTTTGACGCTGACAAAGGTGATAACTATAGTAGACCAGGGCCCCAGCACGCCAGATTACAGTAGTTCCTAGATTAGCAGCGGTTGAGGCTTACTGCACCCCCACCTAGGTGATGCTCCACCATCCATGATCACTGCACTCGGTGAAAGGATGTATCACAGTTGGTTCGACTGGATAAACTGTCTCTCTAACACATAATTCATAGCATTACTCGGAGACAGATTCCCTCAAAACGATCCGTTTATTTAAGAAACATATTTGCACTTCTCACATGCATCTACCTCAGCCATCTTCAACGGGGCGTTGGCGGAAAAGCTCCTACGGACCCAGCTACGAGTATCAGCTGCAGCTCAAGAAGATACGCATGACCAATCAGAGTTATGAGAAAGTGGACACGAAAGGTAATGCAATTATATATTTAATGGCTATGTGATCGGGTCTGATCAGACTAGACTAGATCAACTCAGCTTTCCCCCTCAGCGTACCGTACTTCGATCATGAAGATAATTAAGATACGAAGGACCTACTGTACTGTACCCAACAATATACATCCCTCGCTTGGCTCCGATACCATTTCCCTAACTCGGCTCCACCTCGGTGATACCTCCCTCCAATACCACAGAACTGTGCAACCTCCCCGTCCGGCAATTTCTTTGCACATTTACTTCCTCCTTCTGAATATCTATCTCTCGCGGTCGATAGTCGCAAGTTCTTATTTGGCTGCCATTCCTCCTCACTCTCTACCTTACTCTACAGTGGTACGCTCATAACCCGACGTCCCGCTCCCGAGGTCAATCAATCCCAGCCCCGCCAGCGTCCTCTTCTCTGCTATTCCTTCCACCCAGCTACTTCAAGCCCTTTTTTCCGCCTAATAGTTCGCAAGAGATAGAGAAAAACAAAAAGCGACAGCCAAAATCGAAATCAAGTCGCACGAGAGTAAAAATCCTGCTCTATCTAGCTCTATGCACTTTCACGAAAAGCCTGAAGCTGTGAAGCAGTGTCCTACTATCCCACGACCGGTCGCGCCAGACCTCGAATTTTTTTTCTGCCTCTCATTCCCACCTCCTAAGCCCGGATATCTGCGATCCCATCTCTTACCGGCTCTTCGAACTTCCTGATGGCTTTGGTATGAGTACTACGACTATCGCTTGATATCAGCGACCGAGGCCTCGAAGTACAGCACCACTGCAACTACAACCCAAATCACACCTGTGTCTATCTGTCAATTTTCCGTCGACCATTTTCCTCAATCTTTCGTGGACTGTCTTTTCTCCACTCAGGAAACGGATGTGCTTATCGAGCAAATATTTCAAGGGCCTGAATTTCCGTATCGCATTCACAATCGAGAGGCGTCCGTCCCGAGAATTTGCAATTCCACCCCGCCCCCAAGCTCGCCTCTGAAGCCAATTGCACGACTTCGAATACAGTAAATCTTCGCGATGGATTCATCTGCTGTTTGGGACGCCCAGGATCCGACATTGTGCAGTGCGCAAGATGATTTCCAACAGTTCCTCGACATGGGCATGAGTGGACTCAGCGATGTTCAATTCGACTTCCAGGACTTCATTCAACAGGGCCAGGGCACACCGTTGATGAGTCAGGAGCGAGGCGTTGCAGTTGATACTGTCATGGACCATGGACAAAGAATGGGCCAGGACTCTACAATGCAGGAACATGTGCCAGCAATGATAATAGCCCCAAACCACTCTTCAATCCATGGTCCTCCTCTTGCGCACGCACACCCTCCAAACGAAAGCTTGTCCGAGCTAGATGCACAAATTCTGTATCTGCAACACCAGAGATACGAGCAGCAGCAGAGGCAGATGCAAGAACAGCAGCGGAATTTCTATGCACAGAGTCGCATGATTCCCCCAACTCCTAACAGTGTGGAGATGCATGGAGGCAATGCTCACTACATCACACAACCCGATGCCCAGCAGCAAGCTGTGTATGAGAGATATCAGGTGCACGTGAAGGAGCATGAGGTCAGTCCCAATCAAGAATTGCTTCAGCATAACTCTGACTTGGGATTCCGCAGATGGCTTTCACTCCACTAGTATCTCCTGCGGTAACCCCTTTAGACCCTCATTTCAGTATACCAGAATATACAGTTCCTGGTGCCTACTTTAGCCCCTTGAGTTCCCCGGCCCTTCATGCCCAGAACGAGAATCCCTCTGTTTATGCCCAACGACATTCTGGAGCCACAAATTCACCGGTTGACTCTATTCTTGACACCCACTCAGCACTTGGGAACACGAACATGCCTGCAAGGAAGACCAGTAGAAAAGCGTTGCAGCAGTCTCAGAAACCTCGCACTACTCGTGCCGTCCGCCAATCACCCATTGTAAAACCTCGTAAAGGGAAGAGGAACAGCATCTCAACCATACCATCACAGGCATTGGGAGATATCCTTGAACCAGCCCACAGCCATGTTGCCCGACCGAGGGAAAGTAACCCTTCACAATCGGCAACAAGTACTGAAGAATCAGAAAACGGGTCAATTTCTCCGGAGCACTTGTCAGAGATGGCTCCTCCTCCGGTACCAGCGTCGGGATCTGAGAGAGCTTCACCGTATATCCAGTCTCAGAAGGGGCAGCCCAGAGCTCATCAGCTAATCCTCGGCTCCCCTGCTACTCCTGCTTCTTTGATGAGATTAACACAATCACCTCAAGCAGGCCAACCCGGTAGCACTAAACACATGGACCTAGATGATCCCGGAATGGATGGGTTTGCTCTTCCGGAAGCTGCGACTACCAGGCCTACGCTCTCTCGTCTTAACACTCAGTCTGATGGTCAAATCACACCCACTCTGAACTCTACAGGGGCGAAGACATCAGGTTTTCAACCTTTACCATCACCCGCTTTCGTTCGCCCAGGTACTGCAGCATCCAGCCAAAGCCCACAGATAGATGCCGTCAACGCATCTAATGGGACCAACGAAATTATCCGCAAGACGCCACAGCTAGCCGCCCAGGCGTCGAAAAAGAGGACTGGTAGTTCGGTTCTTGTTTCCCCGGCTCTTCTTCCCAGGATATCGCCAAGCATCAAGCCGCTACTACCTGGAGGAAGTAAAGGGTCAGGAGACACCGCCTCGCTTCTTTTAGCGGCATCCAAATCGAACTATCAGAACATCCTCGAAGGGACACACCTACCAGGAGTCTCATATCCGACAGAACTTTCCACAAATCTAACATCAAAACGTACTTCCCACAAGATTGCCGAGCAGGGCCGGCGAAATCGTATCAACTCGGCATTACAAGAAATCGCAACCTTGCTACCCCGGGGTACTAAAGATAGCCTAGGTGAGAAGACCGGAAGTGCAGATGCAGGAGAGGGCAATGAGACAACGAATGGAAAATCTGCTGCCCAAAGCGCTAATAGTAAGGCGAGCACGGTTGAGCAAGCCATCGAGTACATAAAACAACTCAAAGAGGATGTAGCGAATGCGAATAAGAGGGCAGAGGAAGCCGAGAAACTTCTCAACAAAGAGAAAGGGATATCTTAAGGCGCGTGAGGGAATATTGGGGCAGGTTTTGCTTTTCTGGAGTCTGGAGTCAATTATACCTGAGCTTGCTTTTGGGGTATAGATGGGCAGGTGGTTATCTCCGTACACCATAAGATGGCGCTCAGTTGGGCTATGCATACATAATATTGGGCTAGTGTATGTGTGGACCAACATGAGAATAACACTGGTATTCTCGGAGAAGAAGAGCAATTAGCAGACTACACGTGGGACTTTCACAAAGAGTACGGAGACTTGACACTGAGCATCAATCGCAATTAGTGAGATAAATGGATTTGCATGGCGTAAGCAAGATAACAGTTATAGTCGGAGTTAACCTCACGACGGGAGGGCTCTCAGCTACACTTGGGCAAAGTAGTATGTCCGGATAAGCAGAGTGTCCGCGCCCTCCATTCTCCAACCACAAAAATTTGTGTAAAAATGGTGTCTGCTTTTGGCGGTTAATTGTGCCCCAACAGTTGCCAAAATTTAATTTCCTCTTTTCCAGAAGAACGAAGCCTTTGAATTATCTACTGAGCTAGTATGGGATATGCAAAAGCTATGAGAGACATTTACGCCTAGGAATATTGCTACAAATGTGCTTTTAGAAATACGAGCACACAGATACTATGCTTGACTACTGCCAATGTAAAGCCGAAAGAACATAATAAGGCCATTTCGGAGCAAGCTAGTTTAGAAAGCTTCGAGTATCGCTACAACTCAGATATCGAAGGAGTTTACTGGTTTGGTTGTTCGCTAGCTGTATTTCTCAGATTAATCATTACCTTTGTCACTTTGGTTATACTGCGAAAATGATAACCGACAAACCCAATTTATGGTCGTAGAACCTATAAGTCTGAAAGATACTAACTTCTTAACTTCTTTTTTTTCTTTGATCATGCATTACTGGTCAGAGGACCAAGTAGCACTATGAAATCTCTTGTCCCCCAGGGCCAAAGGTAACTATCTCATGGACAAGATACGCTTTCCCTAATTCTATTACATATGTAAAGCTTTCTTTCGACAGTTTACTGTTCAGCAGGACTCATTCGGTGTTCTTCAGAGAAGTTTTATGCCTTTTTTTTCCGTAACCCTTTACTAACCAGACAAACTCTAGTTACTTGCATGCTTGTATTCCTTGGAAAGATTAATAAAATCGATCAAGTTCAGCTGTAGCTAGCTACTCCTGCGCGCCAATGCTACTTTGTACTTCCGGACTTCTCTTTGAACTATCCTTTTTACATTTCCAAAACGTTCCTAGCATACGGGTAGGCTTTAAAACCGTTCCAAAATCGTGATACAATACTATAACATGTTCGAGAAGGTAAGAACAAGCTTAAATGAATAGCTTCTTTCTAGCTCCCAAGTATCGCAATAGGCGTAGAAAGCTGATAGATTAGCAAAAGAAAGGCCCTTTCAATGGTAATCGGTAGTATGAACTAGATCGATAGTAGGTTGCCGAGATAGATTTTCGAAATAGACGGATTTTCCCAGCTGTGGATAAGGGCCCCTTCATTAAACAGCGCTAGGAAAGAGAATAAATACGACCTCGCAGCCACCGATTATCGTTATAAATTTGCGTAGTCTTTCGCAGCAGAGTGGAGATTCTGAAATTCTCCAAGCCCAGACTGTAAAGAACGGGATGTTTAATTCAAGTCCGAAATTTTTTTTGATCGGCTACCACATGCCAAGTTACCGTTAGGCGAAGTACATGGCTCTTGATGAAGCATGGTATGGCTGGGTAAGTAGGCCCTAGCACAATAGCATGCTTATAGTGCAGTAATGGGTATGCCTTCTTCATGTGCTTTTCCCTTTGTGCAGTAAATGCGCTTAGAAGCAGCCGATTCTAAGCTGGGTCTCCCCCCGAGCTGTTGAAGACTTAGCATCGAAAACAACGAAACCCCCCAAGAATCCTTTCCTGATCACCGATCGGGTATCAGGGTAGCCAACCACCTGTGCTCATTCAACGCTCTGATCTAACGTCAAGTTTGCTCACAAGGTAGTCAACACTTTTCCAAGTCTGCACCCAGAACATCCACGTCCAACTCCTCCATAATCCCTAACACCACACTCAAGCTCTCCATAAATCCGTTCACAGCAACTCTCAGCATGCGATTCGTCGTGGCGTTATATTCTGTCCGCAACACGCTCTGAACGCCAGATCCAAGGGCCGCTGACGGAGGGGTAATTGTGGAAAATGACCGGCATACAAGAGGAGAAAGTTCCATGTCGACCTGCAGGGCTTGTAGAGCAACAGACGCGAGACGTGCTGTAGGAAAGGGCAGGTCGATTGTCCTGCGACACTTGATTAGGAACGGCATAAAAAGGCACACCATTTATATGAACTTGGCACGCACAAAGAGCAAGGGAACTCGGGGTCCATAGCAGTCGCCATGGTGATAATCAGTGGGTCTGATTTGGGAACCTGAGCCTCAAGCTCAAGCTCGCATAGGAGGTAAATGTCGTCGCGGAGAGTTTGGAGTCTTGCGGATTGCAGTTGCCCTAGCAACGACGAGCGGGTCACACTAGCTTTTGCAAGGGTATAGGCAACCACAAGTCTCATGCTGCAACCAAACAACAAATCGTCAGCTCAACATTAAAACAACGCAATCCCTTCGACATCACATTCACTGCTTCGATATCGATCAGTATCTATAGCCTCACTCCTGCGACCAGACCCGTATTCAAGACTATGCTCTGTTCATAAAACCGTCAACAAATAATAAACAAGTCGCCATTTCTCAAAACCCCGAAGCCACGAGACTCGTGATCGCGACTCGACACAATCGCATCATATCCTCAAGATGACTCCTGCCGTGAAGTATGGGCAAATCATCGAGTATATCCCAGGCAAGTACGAACTGTAACAGCATGTTCCCAAGCAGCTGCACGAGACATTGAGCTACCCGCCGACGTCCATGAGCAACCGTTGAAGCTCTAGAGACGAGAACGGGAGGTTCACCGTCGCAGCTGCTCCCCATTCTTACTCATATCTATTATGAGCCATTTCAGACTCCAGAACATGGTCCATGTGGCCTTGAGCGAACTCGAGAAGCTCGGCGCATGCGACAGATTCAGTCCGCCAGATGCGCAATACCTTCCAACGCCATGGCTAACTTTGGAGTTTATTCCAGATCGATTGTATTTAGCTTCATACACCACTCCGCCATCTGCCGATACACTCTTCCCGTACCCCGATACTGCGCCCTCCCGTCGTTCTCCAAGCAAGAGGTCTGCTCGAGCTGTTGATGGTCCTGCTGCGGTACTCTCAGAACGAGATCGTACCCCACCGTGCTACTTTTCGATCGATGACACCCTTCTCTATAATGCATTCCACCACGATTTCGGACCCTTGCACATTGGGCACTTGTACCGCTTCGCAGTTCAATTTCATGATATCCTTGGGGCTCCCGAGAATAAAGGCAGGCCAGTCGTATTTTGGAGCAAAGCAAATGCGCGGAGTGAGTTTTGAAATTGGCAGTGTTCAGAATTAGAAGTTGACATCAATAGGCCGAGCAAATGCTGCTTGCCTACTAGCTGCGTACATGGTTCTTATTCAATCATGGGCTCCACATCTCGCTCTTGCGCCTATCGCTCAAGCCGATCCTCCTCTGATGCCCTTCCGCGATGCAGGTTATAGTCAAGCAGATTACGGGATTACGATACAAGATGTTGTCTATGGTGTTTGGCGGGCGAAAGAGCAAGGATTCTGTGCTTTGACGGAATTTGACCTGGAGGAGTATGAGCGTTACGAGAGAGTTGACCAGGGAGATTTCAACTGGTTGACTCCGGACTTCCTCGCGTTTGCATCCCCACAGCACACTCCTGTGGCACCAATCCCGCCGACTTCTCCACTCTTTGCCGCGCTG
Organism: Diplocarpon rosae; assembly: GCA_032760415.1. Taxonomy (NCBI): domain Eukaryota; kingdom Fungi; phylum Ascomycota; class Leotiomycetes; order Helotiales; family Drepanopezizaceae; genus Diplocarpon; species Diplocarpon rosae. The sequence goes on from JAUBYV010000005.1 coordinate 614,660, forward strand.
CCGTCTACCGTTAAAGCTGTTGATGCTCACCCCACTTTGCCTGGCCCGTTCAAGAATGTTCTCAAGCATTTCTCTGAGCGAAACATTGGGCTTGTGGTTCGTTTGAACTCCGAGTTGTACTCGCCATCATACTTCACTGCCCTTGGCATTCAACACTTGGATATGATCTTCGATGATGGAACATGTCCTCCGCTTATCACGGTTCGCAAGTTTATCACTCTTGCGCACGATATGATAACTGTGAAAAAGAGAGGTATTGCTGTGCACTGTAAAGCTGGACTTGGTCGTACTGGTTGCTTAATCGGAGCTTATCTTATCTACCGTTATGGCTTTACTGCCAACGAGATTATTGCTTACATGCGCTTCATGCGACCTGGGATGGTTGTTGGTCCCCAACAGCATTGGCTACATCTCAATCAAGGCACGTTCCGAGAATGGTGGTTGGAGGAGCAATTCGAGATCAAAATGAAAGAGAAGATGGCCACTATGGTACCACACACTCCAACCAAGCTGTCACAAAAGCAATACCTCCTCAACACTCAGATCGCAACTCCACCAAATGGAAGTCGAAGATCACCACTTGGAGAAGTTGATAACGAGCGTAACAGCATTGGCGTGCAAGAAGATTGTCTTCCAGCACCTACTCCTGGCCAACCTCGAAAGACTAGCAGAGGCAACGACCGCCACCACCCATACAGTCGCAACATATCATACAATACTACTGAAGATGCTGAGCATGTTCTACAGAGAGAAACTGAGATGATTTCAATACACCGCTCATCAAATGAGGATCCAGATGGAGAAGACGAAATCCAGTTCCGTATGCGAAGCAGCCGAAAGTTTTCACGCTCTCCAGCTGCTCGCAGCATTAGCCAAACCACTACCACGATCTACACATCTGTCGATAATGATAGCAGTAATGATATTGAAAACATCGGCGCAGCTGGTCGGCCAAAGACCCCAGGTACGATGAAGTCGGGTAGCGGCTCAAGCACTCTCGCCAAAGTCCGGGGTAGCCCGAAGCGAAGCGGCGATAGCCAGCGAGGCAAAGAACCCATCGGCGTCCGAAAGACCAGTGGCAGAATCGGTAGCATCAACTCTTCACGCAAGGTCTCTGGCTTGTAAATGAAAGAATGACTATCATTACGTTGGGTATAGAGCGCCGTACGCATCTGTCATTATGCTGTACTATGCATGCTTGCATCCATTCGGCGTCTGTGAATACTAAAACCTGGGTGAGGGTGGCGTGGCGTTTGTTGGTTGAGGGGAATGCTCGCTTGCTGTTCGTATGTTTCTGTTATATGTTCTATCCTCTTTTGAGTGTATTCGGGTTTGGGAAGCTGCTTCTCCTGCTTGTGCATGTTTGGATTATAAGGAGTATGGGCTGCTTGCTTCTGCCGCTTTGGTCTGGGAACGATGGCAACGATTTGATATGGATAGAGGCCTTAGCTGCATTGGTAGTTGGCTTCTCGAAAGTTTCGCTTGATTGCTTGGGGTTGTTTTCTTTGGTCTCTGCTCTGCGAGGGGCTATCGGGCTGCTTTATCAATCATGAATCATGACCAGGTATTATTCAATCGCATACAGACGATTCGAGTATCAATTTTACAGATATTGAAATTCAAGCTCTGCATACAACACAATTAGCTCACTTGCGTGATAAGTGGGATATGAGTGCATGGAAGGCTATTTGTTTGTGATGATTGACATTCTTTTCGGTGTCTGACCGGGAGCCTGGTAAGACGAAGCCAGCAACCAACCAACGAACTGACCAAATCCACAGCATATCAGTCGTAACGTAAATGACGTGAAAAGGCAAGTGTGACGGGAAAGGAAGGGATAGATGCCAGTTGATCTGAGACGACAAGCGATGACGTGACAGGGAGGGTAAGTACAAAGTCTGGCATTAGAGTCTAGAACCGCGCACAAGCAAGGATGCGAATCGAAGTCCAGAACCCCAAGTTTATGCCCACCCGCCCGGTCTTTTTGTCTCAAGTGCTGCTAAACATGCAATACCCCCCAGCCCATATTGCCTGTATCCGGTGTACCAAACATCAACGCCGTAACCAATCCACTACTCAGCATCAGGCTTGGGCTCCGTTGGTGCAGCTTCACTCGTCTCGGGGGCAGGTGCAGCGGCAGTCTCGGTCGCGGTTGGCTCGGCCTCTGACGAAGTCCAGAGAGTCTAAGAGCGGCTGTTAGTTGGATGAATGGTAAATTACGAATCGAGACTCACCAAGTTGTCTCTCAGGAGTTGCATGATCAAAGTCGAATCCTTGTAGCTCTCCTCGCTGAGGGTATCGAGTTCTACAGATGACGTAGTCAGCGACAGTCCGGCATCGTACCAATGCAGAGAAAGGGGAATTACCAGCAATAGCATCATCGAAGGCTTGCTTGGCAAGATGGCATGCTTGGTCCGGGGAGTTCAAGATCTCGTAGTAGAAGACAGAGAAGTTGAGAGCAAGGCCCAGACGGATTGGATGGGTTGGTGCAAGATCGGTCTGAGCAACCTCGGTGGCATTCTTGTAAGCCTCGAGGGACTTATCAGCAGACTCCTTGCGCTTGTCACCAATGGCAAACTCAGCGAGGTAACGGTGGTAATCTCCTTTCCTGTATGGGAAGGTTAGCAAAATAACCGTCAAAAACCGGGCCGAGCGACAAACATCTTGTGGTAGAAGACCTTGGACTCTCCGCTCTTAGCAGAAGGGATCAAGTGCTTATCAAGAACCTCGAGGATATCCTCACAGATCTTGGCTAGCTCGGCCTCGATCTTTTGGCGGTACTCCTTGATGAGAGTGACTTGAGTGGAGTTGCCCTTGGACTCCTCCTTTTGCTCGATAGAAGTAACGATTCTCCACGAAGCACGGCGAGCACCAATGACGTTCTTGTAAGCAACGGACAGGAGATTTCGTTCCTCGACAGAGAGTTCCTGATCCTCAGAGGCAACAGCTTTCATATTCTCCACCATTTCTACAATATTTCAGTAATTGGCATGTGTTCTGCCACGGATTGATGAATGCTCACCTTCATATCGCTCAGCCTGCTCAGCAAGCTTAGCAAGATAAACGGAATCTTCGTAACCCATGTTTGCGGTTGTGCGTAGTCTGTGTGGAATGTCGCAGTCAGCCAATGTTTTTCGGGGTTACGTCAGAAGAAGGGCAGATGGTATTCCAAAAATTGTTTGTCGGAGCGGCGTGAAGGTGAGTGATCACACGTCTCAGTTCTTCAGAGGCCTCCTGGCACCAAATGACGCGCTCAACTTTGATACACCAGCTCTTTTAGTTGAGTCGATTCAATGTGCCTGTCTGCTCATCAAGAATCTTGTACGAGTGATGCCGGGATACGGGTAGTACCCCTCAGTCAGGGAGAGGGACGGGCGCAGAAAGCCTGGCAATCCAACGAAGTGTCCCTGAACAATAGTATCACCACATTCGCAGATGGTTCTGGTGAGGAACACGCATCCGAAGTTTCTGAGCGGTTGCTTCTTGTCCTTGTGAGGACGAGAAAGGACTGCGCAGGAGAGCGTAGGAAATGTTTGACGGAAGAGTAGGCCAGACTCACCAGGCTAGAAAGAGGTGTATAGTTTGTGTGTGGGAGAAGGGGAGATCTGCGATCGTGGGAGAGGTTGGGCGCACGACGTGTTTGGAGAGTTGAGTGGTTGTTGGAATCAGAAATGGAGGGAGAAGGGTGAGTGGAAGGGAAGCGGGATTGAGAAGTCGTCCCTTGGCGCTAGCGTCTAATTTAGATAGAGGGAAGGAGGCGATGCGCTGCTCTCGTATCGAAGCCAAAGAACCAACCAAATCAAATCAAGCTTGGAGTCGCACCTGCAACTTGATTGTGATAGTGCAACAAGAGGCTTTTCTGTGCGCGGCGGTTTGAGTTCAAACGTTTGTTGAGTCAGGCCGTGTATGAAAGGGGGCTTCTTTTCTTGGATATTGGTGTGGAAGGGAGATGGGGTCGAGCGTAAGTGACATGGAAGAATAAGACTAGGGGAGGAGAGAGGGAGGAGAGAGGTAGAGGGCGAAGGGGAGGATTGGGGGTTTTTGTATGAGATTCTCAGTGGGAAATTTGATTCATGGATTCCGGCCTCCTGGAAGCCAATGTTGATTCTATTTATGGGACTGTGACGATGACCGTGACTTTCGCAATCCCCCATTTTGAGTCGCATCCCAAATCTGCTTGTTGTTTGCGCCGTTTGGGCCAGTTTGGTGACTTGCAGGGCTGCCGTCCCAGCAGCATAGACAGAGATCCCTGTGTTCATGCTCTCTCCATACTATTGCCAGGTTCGTCGGCCTGACTTTGAACTATTATGGGAACAAGTGACGGATCACTCAAAGGCTTCTTCAACTTCCACTCTCTTACAATGCAATGCATTACAATACAATGTGAATGCAATAGCCTTGATTGCAATGGCAATTGCATTCATTTCCTGCGGCTGGTGCTTCTCGTCATTCGCTTTGCAACCGGCCGAAGCGGGTACCTCAGCAAGAGGGCTTCAACAGTGTCTCTCGAACCTTGGAGTCACTAACTGGTAGCTTCATATATTGCGGATAGACACTTCGAGCCCGAAGCTTCATGGAGAATAAATACATGGTGCATTTTAACCTCACATGCCACTTATTCCCTTCAGCCAAATGCAGACTTTTGATCACGTGTACCAAGGCAGAAATGACGGAGCTTGCGAGTCTATCTGAGGAATAGTAATCTTGTAACACGAACAGACTCCAACGATCCATAACGAAACCACCCAAACGTTGTAGCCCAAATTCAGACAAATTTCTCACCCATCATGTACCAACAAGCTCTTTCCAAGGCTGTCCGCCCAGCTCTCCGTTCATCCCTCCAATTCCGAGCTTCCTTCTCAACAACCTCACGAGCCATGGCCGGCGGCGATACTGGAGCTCCACGAAGCTCGGGCGGTGCTGCATCCGGGTGTGTGGATTCTGCTGTCTACCTGATCTCCGTATAAGATTGGTGAAAAGGGGCTAACGGTTATGTCAACAGAGACGCATTCACCAAACGTGAGAAGGCTAACGAAGACTATGCCATCCGCCAACGTGAGCACCAGAAGCTCTCGGATCTGAAGAAGAAGCTGGCAGAGCAGTCTGCCCACTTGAAGAAGCTTGAGGAGCACATGTAAGATCACGTCACCCTACAAGGAGAGGAATGTACTGGGTTGTTGGACTGACGAGTGATGATCTGCAGTAATGAGATTTCTAAGGGACAAGGTGGCGATCAGAAATAGATATGAATTCGTATGCTGGCCAGGAGGGTGGTTTCCATCAGGCAATGCTTAAATGTCGCTGCTCTTACAGATGAGCAAATGGGATATGATGGTAAACCATGGGCAGGCAATAGTATGGCCGATTGTATACAAACATTCGTTGACTTACGGCACGATACAACGAAAATCACACAGAGTGACAGAGTGGATGCTTGATTACCTTTAAATATCTCGTCTCTACTTTCCTGTCATAAAAATCGCACGCACCCTGTGTCATGGATGCCATGATTCGGGAGGGAAAAGTGCACTTGGTCCTCAAGCCTTGATGTAGAATAAATGCTACCCTTCCCAACCTTGATTCTTCATGTACCTGTAAAGTGCCAAACGCCAAACTTGAAGTAACTTCTGAACGGCATGATTATTTTCTTACGGCGAAAGAACGATAGAAGGAGTCTGCAGCCTCGCTCTCTGGTCCTGTGTATCCACCACCATTCAACCCTACGTTTAAGCCGGCCTTATGAGTCTCAATTATCTTGGATTGCAGAGCTGTGGCATTCTCATCAATCCATTGCAACTGCGTGAGGTGGCTGTTCAACACGCGAACAATATTCGACAGCTAAGAATTCATTAGCACCGTGGAGTTGGAGGATTGCGTGCGAAACTTACAGGATCATCTGCCTTGCTAGTTTTGCTTAGGGTCGTAGACGCATCGTTAATGGCTTCAATCATACTCGTGAGGTTCTTGCCCATATCATCAAGTCGATCAGTCAATTTCTCGGCAAGCTTGTAGGTTCGTTCACGCTCTTGGTCTGGGCCCTGCAGAGCCTCGCCCTGCCCTACTTGACGTTGAAACATTTCATCAACCTCTCCTTCGTATCGATCTAGCCAGGAAGCAAGTTCTTCTTGTTGGCTCTCGACATTGGCCAGTTGACGCTCGATCTCTGTACTTTGCTTCTCAGCTTCGTATGTGGTTAGATAAAGCTTCTGGATCTTGTCTCCATTCTCAACCATTAACCTATCCCAAGTTGCTACCTTTTCTGCTTGCTCCTGAAACTCCTTCTGGTATTTCGACAAGTCTGTGGCCCAGCGAGTGATGATATCGTCCATTGTTTTATTCTTCAAACGGTTCATTTGAGGAGCTGGTCCAGAAGTAGAGGCCCCCAAAGTCTGAGCTGCGCCTCCAGTAACAGCGCCGGATCCTGAGCCAGCAGCTGCTCCCCCACCCAATCCTCCTAGGCTCCCTCCAGAGCCCGAATCTCCGCCTAGACCACCACTGTGCACGCTTGCAGGTGGGGCGGTAGTGGGAGGGGCGCTCGTAGATGCTGAAGTACCAAAGAGACCCAGCTTAGCTCCTGATGTCGGTGCTGTGGTGCTAGGCACAGAAGTAGCGGAAGAAGCGGCTGCAGGAGCTGTGCCATTTAAACCTGCAAATAATGAGGTAGATACAGGAGCAGTTGTTGTTGGAGCAGTACCACCAAACAAGTTAGAGCTAGAGGCTGCGGATGATGTAGCTGATCCCCCAAAGAGGCTGGGGGCGGCGCTGGTTGCCGGGCCTTTATTAAAGAGACTTGAATTTGCCGCAGCTGGAGCGGTCAGTGAAGCTTGGGCCTTGGGCGTGCTCGCTACGGGATTGCTGCTTGAGAAACTGAAGAGAGGTTTTGCAGCCTGAGGAGCCGTGGCGGGAGTCGGCGCCAGTCCAGTACTAGAACTGGCGGGAGCAGGTTGCTTGTTGAACATATTGCTTGCACCTGTTGACGCTCCATTGGCAGAGAATAGGGTGCTCGCGGGAGCGGGAGCAGGAGCAGAAGAAGAGTTGCCGGGCTTTGAGGCTCCGAGTCCATCACCAAAGGACTGTTTGCCACCCAAAGACCCAAATAAAGGAGGTTTCGCAGCTTGATTGCTATCTGTAGGAGGAGGTCCAGCCGGGGTAGTAGAGTTTTGGAAAGTGAAAGTAGGCTTGGATGGCGTCGTCGCACCCGTCAAGGTAGGGTTCGAAGACGAGGTTGATGTAGCGGGCTTTGCAGCATTGTTGCCGAAGGAAAGACCAGTCGATGGAGCTTTGTCATCGTTATTGGTGGCTTGAGTCGCAGTGCCATTGTTCTGACCAAACGAAAATCCCGCTCCAAAAGAAGAAGTGCTTGACGCGCCCGCTGTGCCAAAAAGACCAGAACCAGTCGCGCCAGATGTTGCTGCTGGCTTGCCAAACGTTGGGGGTGCTCCTGTGTTACCTCCTCCAAAACTCGGTGTTGACGTGCCTGATCCAGTGTTGGACGATGGGGCAAAGATAGAGGGCTGACCCCCAGCAGTAGATGATCCAAAAATGCCTCCTGCACCTGAACCTGAACCTCCCGCTGTACTCCCAAAAAGACTGGTGGTTTTTGGCTTCGATGTAGCTGGTTGCGCGGCGCCGAAGGGAGAGGCCGTATTTGGCGTAGAGCCAAAGCTGGTGGGGGTACCACCGCCAAAGCTGAAGGGTTTACTGTTATTCGTCATGCTTCGTATATGCCCGTTCAAGATAGGCTTGCAGTCTGAGCAGTCGAGGTTAGCTTGTAGTTCTGTCAACCATGTAGACTAAGTTGAGTGTAGATATCACCACATACTAGTAATGCCTGTGGCTTGACGTGTCAGGCAATTTCTAGAAGCCTAATGAAAATGGGTTGAGGGTATTGCATTCGAGAGGGAAGTTAAACAGAGAGACTTTGTTACTTATCGGCCGTTAATGGGCGCTATAGGGAAGAGCAACAGCGACAATAAATTTTAGCGCGCTTTTTGGGGCGGGCTGAGGTCACTTGGCACCTGGCGAGCTGGGGCAAGTGCCTTTGTCCACGCAGGGGCAAGAAAAGGACCATCATCTCTGTCTCCGTTCCTAGGATAACCCAACCAGCTCATTTTGCAAATAGTTTGAGCCTTTGTCATTGCTTGTCTTTTTAACAATGACTGATGACCGCCAGGAGCATTTGGAGGCGCCGCCTAGGCCAAGCACAGAGGATCCAGGAGCACACGACCTAGGTACCCATCACCTGTCGAGCTCAAACCCCCAAACTAATTGAGTATATGTAGAATCGTCAGAATCAGAGGACCACTTCTCGGATGCGCAGTCTGGCCTTGATCCGGCCGAATCGACCCCTGTTGACGACACCTCTTCCCATGCTGAGGTCCCTCTCACCCGCGTCGAGAAAGTCGACGACGAGGTCAGCTATGGAGAGAAACCCGGCACCGAGGCCTACCGCTTGCGCGAACAAGACGCCGCTCCAGATGAGATAGCGATTGTTCCAGACCACAAGACCCTGAAAATCAGCACTACAACCCGCCAGCCTTCTACATCACCAGGCGGGCAGCCCATCCCGTTGATGATCGTCGAGAAGGTCGATCCGTCTTCCCCAAGCCACGGAGAGGTCCCGGGAACGTTGGCTCACGATCTGCGAGCCGCTGATTCTGTGCCAGATCTTGTTGTGAGATCTGGCAACCACAGCCCCGCTTCCAGTACGAGGTCTAGAGCAGGTAGCACTCCTGGTGACCTACCAATTCCTATCACAAAGGTTGAGAAGATAGACTCCAGCCCTTGCCATGGCGAAGTTCCCGGCACCAGGGCTTATGAGTTGAGGAGAGGTGATGCCGAGCCAGACATCGTGGAAGAAGTGGGAGACGTTCCAGGTAAGGGTATTTCGATAGCTTGCACTTCCGAGCAATTGACCGGGTCAGGCTCGCCAACGTCTCCTGCTGTTAGGTCCTCAATCGTAAACCACGCGAGACGCAAGTCATCTGCGGCTGAGAGGAAGGGGATACCTTCTGCAATTGATGAATATGACGAAGCAGAGGATGGGTCAGATGGAGGATTTGGAGACGATTTTGATGAATTTGAGGAAGGGGATGCTACAGAATTTGGCGATTTTGATGACGGTTTCCAGGAGGCAGCTCCAGCTCCGCCTCCACCACAATCTTTACCAGTAAAACCCTCATTTGTAAGTAGCAAATTATACAACGTCTACACTACTGCCTATCCTCTAGAGTGACTTTCGCTGACCGACTCTCAGCCTGTCCTTGACTTTGCCAATCTTGACTCTCCAGAAGAGATTCAAGCAGCCACAGACTCATACATGAACGCCTGGTTCCCCCCCGATTCGATCGACACATCCGTCCTCCCGCCAATCTCTGCAGAGCATCCTATCTTCCTGACACCTCGGAGTGCTTCATTATGGTCCCAGCTCGTCGCTCCTCCTCCACTGCAACCACCCAACTGGATCCGTTCTCGTATTCGGCGGCTCTTCCTCGTCTCCCTTGGTGTTCCCGTCGACCTAGACGAAATCCTTCCCGCTTCGAAGCAGAAGAAACTCATCCTCCCATCCATGAGCCTCCAACCCAGCTCCGGCTCGCCGCGGAACTCTACCGATTCACGCTCCATATCCCGGCTCAAGCAAGGCGAGGGAAACGCCTCGACCACGTCTGTTGATTCTCAGGGCAAACCATCGAGATCTGACTCGAAGAGGAGGCGGGGGCCCCCGCCCGCACCTCAATTGGATCTCCTATCGGCGCGGCAGCTGTGCAGCTTCACAGATCAGGCGTTAGACGGTCTCACTTTAGAGGAGTTGAAGGCGCATGTTAGCAAGTTAGAAGAGATGCAAGGTACCGCGAAGGAAGTTTTGGAGTATTGGACGAAGAGGACGGACGAGAAGTTGGGCGATAGGGACGCTTTCGAAGGTGTCATAGAGAATCTGGTGAAGCACGCTCGGAAAGTGCGGAAGTGAGCTCTTGTGGAGAGTTGTGGCGTTACAATACCCAATATCTGATGTCCAATCTGAACATATCGCCCTTGGGAGGTCTCGCTTTGTCCGCCTCGTCTCTGCATATATGTCCGAGGAAGTGGAAGGCAACAGCTGCTGAGTGAGAATCTACCTCAGTGACTATGTCGATTTCCGCTGGCTGGCCAGCTAGCTGCCTTATGCTGATCATTCTATTTTGTACCCACTACCCTCTTCCCTAGCTCCATACGTTGTACTATAGATCTACACTACATCGGTACCTGCGTCTCCCAACTCCGAGCACATATCCCGAGCATGTAAACCGACAACCCCACGTCTAGCATCGCCACACCAGAAAAAAAGAACACGTCGAGGTGTCGCACGTAGTCTCACAGTCGCATCCTGAATGCCGTTCTGTGAACACCGACGACGACTGCACGTTGAGTTTTTGAACCTGCCGGGCATGGTGTTGATCGATGACCGACAGAGTCAGTCTTACGCTCAGGCGGAGAACCCACCCCAACGACCTGAGCTGACCAGGACACGAGGCGCGGAGAGCGAGGCTGAGAGAGAGGAAGTGCCGACCGCCCCCGCGCTCCCTCTCTGCCTGACGAGGGAGATATATATCTTTCCCCCCCTTTTTTTTGATTTTTTTTTTGATTCGGGATTTGGTATTTTTAGGGAGTTACGTAGAGCTTACCCAAAGCAACGCTGGGGCTTCGCTGGGGGTGTTCCCGTCAGGCAGTTGTGGATGGCATGGACGGACTTCTTTTGCATGTTTAACTACGCACGAGACATGGAGCGTCTATGAAGCAAGCTCTAGCAGATCCACATCTCGAAATCTTCCCCTTTGCCCCCCCCCCCCCCCCCGGGCGGCCGTCCGAGTTTTCGATTCTTGTCTACGAATCCTGCGACCGTCACTTCTCCGCTCAGCTCGGTTCCTGATCCCAGACCTCGAGATCTTCAGCCGTGTAAGGAACTGAATCCTATACCGAGGATCAAGTGTAGTTAGTGTGTGAGAGCTTGCTCACTCACTCACTCACTCACTTGCTGAGGAGAACGTACCACTCTGATAGGAGGCCCCGACCGGAATACCACAGTCTCAAATCTGAGCTACCCTTTAACGTGCCCTATGTGAATAGGGGGGGGATCACTCTCGTACGCGAACGCAGATTGGTATTGGAGAGGCGCTTTTGCTCGTCCCGGCTATGTTCGCACGTGTACACGTTTTATTTGTAGAGTCCGCACCTAGCACCGGGAGATAGAAGATCAGATCAAGTTCAAGACTGCCTTGGAAAGCGTCACGCAATCACTGGGAGGTCCGGGTTGCATCTACTCCGGGATGTTCTCCAGTTCTGGGGGCTCAGCACCGAACCATTCGAATGCTCTGCAAGAGACTCACTCGTTTTCACATTTGGGTCTCACTTTCATAGGGACATTAAATCGTTCACTTCAAAGCATATTTTATTCCAGGCAAAATTACAACGCGTTTCTAGTAGCAGAGATCATGGTGCAATTACAATCATCCCCTCTCGAGCGTAACGACGGAGGCCTACGTACGCAGAAAAAAATCCCAACGAGATCGTTCCACACAGCGAGCACCCCTACCGGGGCTCGTACGATTGAATAGGTTCTCGCGCACCAGTCGACATCGTGAGCGATAAAAGTGGGTGCTGAGATGAAAGGCAAAGGCTTGCATGTATGTAGGAGAAACAGAAACGCATCCGAAGACCTGCAGGCCGAGCGGTGTCTTTCCCTTCGGCAACTTCATCCGTCACATGGCTGTGAGAAATCGAGATTGAAGATGAGCCCCTCTGTCAGACTTGATTGAAGACAACCGCCGAGTGCATATGACGTAAAAAAAAGCAAGAAAACCGAACGCGAGGAAACGCCTCGAGCCAGATCCAGCCAAGCAATTTGCTGACATCCATTCCCATCGTCCACACCCAGGTGCCAGTCCGAGAAGGAAGAGAGACCCGTTGACGAGCCCCACCCTCATCAACAATCGCAGTTATAGATTCGCAAGAAGAATGCAACCTGAATCATCTTCATGATCTACCACCCGTCCACCATAACCCGAAGCTGCAACCACCAAAGCCATGAGAAACTCGCGATCGCACTGATGACGCCGCAAAGAATTGTCAAAAATCCCGCGTCTATTTACGCTCAGTGCACGAAAGAAAGAGAAGACAGTGAGAGGATAACTGTATCGCATAAATGGCCACAACAGGAAGAGGAGATCGAGTGGTAAAAGCATGAGAACGCCCTTTTGTCCGACCCGCCTCAGTAACCACGCTATTGGGGTATTCGCTGTAAAGGACGCTATGCCATTCCAGGTTTTCAGATGCGCGCCATGACTGAGATTGGTGAGGGGAGACCGAACGCCGAAGTTGGGACCGCGAGAAAAATACCGAAGAGACAAGACCAGGAGGAACATTGGAGAGCATTCAAAAGCAGATGGGGTTTTGTGTGTCGAAGTTGGAAAAGGGTTCACGAGCGTCGAAATCGCAGAAGACTGAAAGGTCTCACCTGCTCAGCGAGTATTGCAAACGTAGGGCGAAGGTCGATGGCTGTGGCATCTTCAGAGCTGGTATTACTCTCGGCCACAGGCATCATGGGCCTATCAAATGTACGAATTGTCAGCATGAGTCCGTTCATGGTAACCGACAGATATGAATGTGGCTAGTTGGCAATCTGGTAAGGGAAGATTTGCACTGCCCAGTATTTCCTGTGATCATGGACGAGAAGAAAAGACATTTGCCGTGTCTACCGCCTTAGGTACGACGGCTGCGAGTGTAGCTCCCCGCATAAGTGAATGGATATTCGGAACATGGAAAATAATATCAGTGCGGGGAGTGCTTGAGTGATTTGAATACCTGTTTTTCCCATTGGAGTATTTTGTGTGCACTGATAGGAGGATTACTGGTGACAGACACTAAAGTTATAATACTGAGGATACATTGGTGGTTGAGCTCGCATAGACAGCAAGCCCCCATCATACGTGTGACAAGGAGAATCTAGACTTTTGGAGGAGTATGAGAAGAACGTGAAAGGAAATGTGGTTGATGTTCAAGCCAGGAATGCTCGCCATAGATCCTGTCAATAGGCTGACCACCGAAGTAACACAACTGAATCCAAAGGAGAGAGACAGAGATAACTGAAAAACTCAGAGGATACATCTGTCGGAGAGCAAAACAGCGCAAGTTAGACCCATCGTGGACTCATAAACAGGAGATATCTAATGCACTTGTTGTACATGGGCACCATGGAAATGCAGATCCCCACCCATCCGATACTTTTGAAGTAACGCTAAGAGGAGAAACAGCCATCCAGGGATGGTTCGAGAAGAAGTAAAGCTAAAGCAAACTGACTGGAAGTTCAAATATTGGAGGCAGAAAGACGCCATTCGCTATACTCCGGATCCCCATTGGGCAAATGCGACGCTTACTGCGAGACAGGTTAGACCAAATGCAGTTACACATTGGGATTTTACTTACCTGTAGTGGTTGGAATTGGCCGTATGGGTGAGCAGGAGGCATGCCCATCGAGGAGTACTGAGGTGGAGGAGGAGCTGGGCGGTATGGGGTGCCGGCTGGTCCAGAGTTGTTCTGAGATCGGCCCCATGAAAGACGCACGCGAGAGTTACCGATGGGGTACCCTTGCATTTGATTGATGGCCATTTCGGCCGCGTGACGCTGCACGAACTGGACGAAGCCGCAGCCTTTTCCGGGAGGGATCTTCACGTAGGTAATCTCGCCGAAGCCCTGGAAGAATGAACGGAGCTCATCCTCAGTCACGTAGCCGGAAAGACCTCCAACGAATACAGTGGTGTTGTTGGGATCAGTGAACTGGTTCATTGGCTGAGGAGCGCCATATCCGCCGCCGTAGCCCATTGGAGGAGGAGCACCCATGCTGTACATCCCAGGAGCAGCTGGCATACCGGGACCCATGTTAGGCCCACCGGCCTGCATAGGCATACCTGCTGGACCACCACCACCGGACTTGTTCTTGGGGGTAGCGGTTGAAATTCTCATGGGGCGGTTGCCACAGTAGACCCCTTGCATCTCCGTCAAGGCTCGTTGCTGGTCTTGCTCATCCGCAAAGCGAACGAATCCATATCCTCGTGACATACCCGAGATGGGGTCGGTCATGATTTTGGCCGACTTGCAAGAGGGGAATCGGGCCTGGAACAACGACACCAAGACGTACTCATTAACCTCAGGTCCAAGATCTCCCACGAAGATCGAGTATTCAGGTCCACGGTCATCACTAGAGGACTGTTAGCTGCGTGGTTCATTTGTACAGAATCATGCAAGTATAGGAAATTGGCCGGGGTTCTGACCGTCTATCGGCAAGTCCTCCACCAGAGGCCCAGTTGAGCTTGAATGGACGCGAGGTGTTAGGAATCATGGAGCCGTTGAGTGAAAGAGCCTTGGCTGCGGCGGCAGGGGAAGCGAAATCGATGAAACAATACCCGGCATTGCTATTGTAGTAAAATTAGTGCTGCAGTGAAACACCAGACCGAAGTACTTGCCCAGAAAATTTGTCCCGGATCATCTTCACATTAACTTGCTCACCCATGCCAAACCAGACTGAGCGGATGAAGTTCTCATCGATCCATGGCTCGAGCTCGCCCATCCTAGAGAGCAATTAGTAACTGTATTCGGCATTTGCGCACCGATTCAGAGGATCAACAGCAGGATGAGAACTCAATAGTGAAGGAGTGTGACGAAGTGAGAGGGTGTTCGGAAGGGGAATCTGTAAGGGTGAGGAAGGAGCTTTCATCGCAGGTGCCAAGTTGAGGTCGCCGAATTGGTGGAGACCGGGAGGGCTGCATCTCGTAAACTGCAAACACTGCAAGACCCTACTACCAGCAAGATAGAGACCTCAGGCCGTTCAGAGCCAGAAGTCAAGTTTCATGATCGAATGCAAGTTGTGGAGGAGCGATTTGGACGATAGGAAGATGGACTTACCAAAGAGTGGTCTTCGCGTCGCCGCTGACACTGCCACCTGAGCCGTCAGGGTTGCCACCTTGTTGCGCAAAAGGAGCTGGCGAACCACCTTCTTGCCCACCTTGCTGCATGGTTTGTTGAGGAGGCACCATGCCCTGTGGGGGAGGGGGACCCTGCTGCGGCATACCGTTGGTGCCGTTATTCTCCTGCTGGAACTGGGCTTGTTGCTGGTTTGGATCGTACTGAAAAGCCATTATGTAGTGACGACTTCAAGAACGTGCGCGGTGAAAGGAGGATTTAGAAAAGTCGTGTGTGGGTGGGTGTCAGGTAGATCGGACAAGAGTACTAATAAAAGAGACGAGCGGTAGTGGCGTTTCGAAGGGGTTCGGAGGTTGGAGAGTTGAAGAAGATCGAAATCGAGATTTGATGCGCGTGGTCTATGTAGGGCAAGTTAGCCACGGCCACTTGATGTGATTCAGTAGCTAGCGCTAGTCTCAGCGAGCAATGGTGGCAGACACCCTCGGAAGTTCCGAAACGGAGGTCAGAGACCGATGAATAGAATCCTTGAAGGTGACACGCAAGGTGACAGCACGCAGGCAAGCTCAGGAGGTGAAGGGCACAAGATAATATAGGTAAAAGTAGAGACGCGAAAAGATACAAGGAGAGGCCGAGAGCGGTTTGTGCAGCCAATAGTGGTTAGAGCTCCTATGTGACAGCCTTGGTCCCCCGATGGACTCATCAAGGCACAAAGTGACCACAACACAAATTTAGTGCCTCTGTGATTCTCATGGCCATAGAAGAGGTCCCCTGCGCTTCTTCCTGGAAGCTGTGTCACGAAGATAAAAGTTTTGGCCTGAAAATAAAATTTCATTCCTTCCAGATTCCATACACCTGGAAGCTATGACACCTTAATCACATACGTGACAGAGGTGAACGGGTGACTTGGAAAAAGATCGTGTTGGGATTTGAGACCCAGGTTACAAGTGAAGATGGAGCACTTGTTTCGAAACTTTTCATATATTGAGATTTTGATTCAAAATTAAATGATCTGAGCAACTGCAAACATAAGAATAAAGCATCAACCATGAGGTGATACTACCGGACTATTGCAAAATGCAAAGTACAATGGTCTTGATATTGCGAGACCAAAAAGGTGTATTCTCAGCCCGTATCCTGCTTAACGTCATTTGCCCGTTCCTTCTCAACTTGGAACGCAAATCCAGACACAAATGACAGCGACGATAACGGCTGCATAAAAAATCATCTGAAGATGAGAAATATTGAAGCTCCTGAGGCAGCTGTCGAAAACACAGAAGGATCTACACTTAGCCTACTTTCTAAGGCCAGAACAATTTCCGAGCAAACCACGCACTTGCACAAACACTCACAGTGTGAGAACAGACCAGCGCCAGAACTAGGCTGCGGGTCTGATTGTTTCTCAACTTTGCTCTAACGATGGACTGATCTTGAGCATCACTTGTGAGAGGAAGAACAGAGTCCGACTTGCTCTGCAGCATAAGAATCCCAGCAACCCCCCCAACAGAGAGCAAAAGCGTGTTTAAATATTTTCAAGACGGGACAGAGGGTTGGATATATTTGTAGATGGCATCAGCTGTGACTGTCTGATCCCTTTCGTGGTCCCTAGCAGAACCAATAAAACCAAGTGCGCAGCCTGCTGCCTGAGAAGATTCTATAAATTGAGCAGCAGCTGCAAGACGCATGCAGTGAGCAGTACACAGAACAACAAAAAAGCTCTGCGTTTGCAGATGGAAGAAGGCATATGATGGAATGACCTCAATGAATATCCACAGGATGTCCAATGGGCGTCTGTGCTGGTCCTCTGGCACTGCCAGTAAAGAGAGCGCCGATGCATGGGAAATTCAGATAACGCTTCTTACTACTCTGGAGAGAAAGAGAAAAGTGCCAGAGTTCACTAGAGAATAGTGGAAGTACATCGGGAGGGACATACAGGCCACTCTTATAGCCAGTAGCAGAGGTCAGGATGCGAATCCTCCATTACAGAGCCCCGAATCAATTTGAGAGTCCTGAAACTGACTTCCACTCAGGAGCCAGCCCATAGCTTGAGCGTGATCGAATCAAAAGCAGAAACAAAAAATTAAAAATATCAAATTCCTCCCTAGCTTAGGAAATCTGGTCTTGCCTGGGGTGTGCGCATTGTCAGATTAACGGGCTAGGTGAAAACTTCCTAGACAATGACTCCCACTAAATCTCAGACACAGAACTTTCAGAAACGTATTACCCGCAAGCTATCTGCCTCGGTGCCGGGAAGTGTTTCCCTCACATTGGATGAGGCAGCAATCTTTACACCATGCACTCGAGGCGACTGTGAGACTTGCGGACAATGAGGCTGCGACAATTTTGGAGTCTCTATGCAGCGATAGCTGTACAACAGCTAACCTTGCTCCCAAGAGGTATGTCAGCAGATGTGGAAGGCCACTTGCAGCTATGCAATGTGGCATCCGGACTTGCGCCGCTTCGAGGAAGAAGATTTTGATTCCCAAGCTCATCATCACCACCAGATGCATCACTTAGTCTCAGCACCGTCGGAGTGTCAGGCGCGCCAGGCCCGGCCTTTCGTCCACCACGATTCACAGGGTCTGCCAACCACGTAGATAGAGGGGAGGTCGGCGGTGAGGGCTTACCTCAAAATTCAATACGAACGCGAGCAGATACAAATCGAATTCGCGTAATACGTCAAAGGCGGCGAAATTTAAACCGTGGCGGCAATGGTGAGGAATCGATTCAACTATTATCACAGCGCTTGCGACTTCAAATATGTCCGAGGCGAAATGGTGTCAAATATCGAGGTTCACTGGAAGGATCGCGGAGGATAACGTCGGCTCTATAGACGATACGACAAGATCAGCAAGCTACTCTTTCGGCCAGGAGGAAGCCGCATGTCCAATGACTACCGAGGGAAGACATCGCTAGCTGGCTACTGCCGCAGAGATGTTGCGCCGAGCCTGGTAGCAAATGCGCATGCGGGAAGAGCTGCCATGGCAAGCTCGCGACATCAGCCACAGCTATGCGCCAGCAGCGACATTATGCGCTGGATTCTAGGATCGAGGTTTCCAAGATGCGACGATCCTGCCTCACGATGCGGCCAACGGCATGGACCGATACAGCTATCGCAGCGCAAGAGTATGTGGATGATGAGGGTTGTGTGCTGGGACCGGGCCTCCATGGCATGGGGAGGGGCGCCGTCGACATGAGAAAGCTTCACTTACATTTATTTGACCTGCTGAAAAACTCGAGTTCCGACGGGAAAGCAGCAAATTTCGAAAACACCGGCGATACGAAAGGACGCGAAGGACCGAGATATCGACAGGAAACAATGGACGCAAACAGACCGGTAGAAGAGGTTCGCAGAAGTTCCAGATGACGATGATGGGGGAAGGGGAGGGGGGACGAGGGGAAGAGGGAAGAGGGAGGAAGAGGATGAAAGAAGGGAAGGGAACGAAGGGTACAAGCAGTAATGGGAGGGAGGGGGGGGGGGGTGGTTGGTCGTGGGTGGGTCTGAGTAAGTTTGCGAGGGTGTGGGAAAAGAGGGGGAGGGATGGGAATGGAGGGAAGGGGAAGGGGAAGGGGAAGGGGGAGGGAATGGAGGAAAAGTCTACTCCTGTGCGAAAAGTATCCTGTTTGCCGTAGTGCCGAAGTGCGGTAGATGTAGTGAGAAGTGCTAACTAGGTAGGTACAGCTCAACCCTCGTCGGCTGGTGCAGGTGCAGGTGCAGGTGCAATTTAGTTGCTGCAGGTGCCGGCCCAGAGAGCTAGAGGAGAGGCCCGGAAAATTATACTGTACTGACCTACAGTACAGTAGCTAGCTGGATATCTCTTTTTTTACGTTTTCGCCCAGATTTTGGTCCAGGTCAGTTCGTCCGTAGTGAGAGTGTTGCGTGCTTTCGTGAGGCCGAGACTCTTCCTTTCTCGCCGTCTTCTTCTTGCATGGCTGTACTGTACTCTACAGTTCAGTACAGTACAGTACGAGAGCAGTAGCCCATGACCCCAGAACCGCCCGTCTGCGTCGCTCTGTTTCTTGTCTTTCCTTTGCTTTTCTTTTTCGGTCTACCTGGCTTGAACGCCTCAGGGCATCAGCTCAGCGTGCGCAATTTAGGCTTTTTAGTGGGACGCCGTGAGGCTTAGGTGGCGAAAGAAAAAGACGATCGTGGTGGTTGGACGATTGGCTTTCCTCCCCACCCTCCTCCCTACTGTGAGATCCTGTATACTTCGCAGGTCCTGTACGCCTGCGGTTCCTGACGATGGTGCATTGCTCGATAGTGGAAAGCTAAGGAGGCCGAGGCCGAGGCGCAGACCGGGGGGGGGAGGAGGAGGAGGAGGAGGAGGAGAACGGCGACGAGTGGGAGGGAAGTGTAGGGAGGAAGAAGTCAAGGGAGAGAGAAGCAAAGGAGGCTAAGGTTCGAATGGGACGCCGCCCCCGCCACCACCAGCCCCGCTCAGATCTTGCTGTACAGTATCGTACACGGAGTAGTAGTTGTGCTAAGTATACAGTACCAAGGCATAAGCTACTTCGTACAGAGTAACTACTACAGAACTAACCAGTGCTACTTTGTAGTTGCACTTGACGCCGTACCGGTAGCCGTACTCCCAACCTGCACTCCAGACTGGAGCTGAAGCTGACCTGATTCTATTTCTAGAACAATGCGAAACAAAGGGTTGAGATACAAGAGTCCTACATATAGTATACTTCGACGTAGTATTCCTATTCCTCTTGCCTTAAGCCTGCGTTGATCTGTCTTAGCGCAGAGGGGATACGTGGGTCTCGCGAGAAAAGCATTTGCATCGCCTGAGCAGTAGTACTGTACTGTACCGGGCAGAAACCTGGGGATCGTGGGAGGTGGAAAACGGCGACTTTCTTCTGTGCCTTGCATGATCTCTTCGTACGCGCCGAGGTTGCGTTGCGTTGCGTTGCGTTGTCCTCTCATGCATCCAGGTCAAGGTAGAGATGTATTTCTCTTGGCCCCATTTACTCCTACCGTACGGTACCACCTCTTCTATTCCCAATGTCATATCTGTCGACCTAGTACCTAGTAGATCCGCATCTGAGCCTCTGTGATGAGAACATCATTCATCTTTCCCCAAACCCTCTCTGAGCCCCGACTCACCCATCCCACATTGCCTCTGGAAAGATGGAAGACGGAGAGCCTATATGTACATAGCGTCGACCTTAACCGCCACACGGCACGAAATCCTTTTTCTTGATGCCGTCACGCAGCCTTTCTCGCGATAGTGCGAAGAGACCAGTCGACCAGTTCCAGCGCTACCGGTGGAGAGCCCGACCGAAACATGGGTCAGAACTTCTCCCAGGACAAAATTCTTGCTACTCAAATCAGCCTTATACAACTTGGGCAAATCCTTGCGTGCATTACGTAAGGACAGCCTTGCCCAGCCCTGTTGCGAGGTAGATTTCGCTTGGTGGTTCTCTACGGAGGCCCGGTAGTTGGCCAATAACGCATACTTATTCGACTGGGGCAGCGCACATGGGCAAACTGTTCATCATCCCACTAAGTTCA
Source organism: Diplocarpon rosae (assembly GCA_032760415.1). Taxonomy (NCBI): domain Eukaryota; kingdom Fungi; phylum Ascomycota; class Leotiomycetes; order Helotiales; family Drepanopezizaceae; genus Diplocarpon; species Diplocarpon rosae. The sequence goes on from JAUBYV010000005.1 coordinate 635,124, forward strand.
GAGAAGAAGTTTTATTTTTCAATTTATCTTTAAAACTTCGTACCAAGTTGGATGAGAGTTTATGGTGCGGAGATGATTCTATAGGCAAGTACCCACCTTGATCACAGAAACCGTGAAAAGTCCCCGGTTTGAGTACGGACTGTCGTACTTGTAAGAATCAGATTTTTGCTTGAGCCCCAGGCATCCAAGGCCGACAAACAAGCTAGAGTAGGAGCTTGAAAGGCAAACGTAGAAATTCTCCTTCTCGGCACTTTTCGCAAAAACCGTCACAACTCGACCCCCTCCCGTACAGTACAGTACCCGCACATACGAATAATACTACTCTTACCGACATCAACGGATAAATGCTCTGGTCCAAGTCAATCGTCGCCCAGACCGACCGGCACTCCCTCCACGCATCGTCTCCGCGCCAGCCAGATCCCACGTCCCATGTTCTCCGCTGTAGGAGCCACGCCAAAGAGGAAGAAGCACCGGCTACGATTGGATCCCTCCTCCTCTCTCTCAATCTGCGGGCTCCACAGTTTGCATGAATGCTGATCGGCGGATCGGCTGATTGGGGGGGGGAACGAATGAATCCAAACCAGTACCGTACTGTACAGTACAGTACAGCACGGGGAAGAGGAGAGAAGAGATGCACAGATTTCACGGAGACCCGTTCAAGCACTACAAATCATCTACCACCCTCTCGCCGAGAAACCTACACACACCCCCCTCCCAGCAAGGCTCAATATGCCCGCATCCTCACATCTGACACCTCACTTCAACTTCCTCAGCTTCCCACACAACCTCCACACCCGGAGATACCTCCTCGCTCTCCCCCTAACCCCTTCCCCTTCCCCTTCCCCTTCCTTTTCCCTTGCACATGCCCACCACTCTCTGTGCCCTTGCATCACTTGTCCGCAATAGGTGAGCCATCATAAACACCCCAGCAACCCAGCGAGATATACCAGAGAGATGCCGGGGCATCTGTGCAGCACACTGGAAAGGGGTCTAACATGGTCGCGCAAGTGAGGGCTGGTTGATCCATGATATGTGATGGGTGACATGTATTCTGCCCCCGAAGAGCAAGGCGTGCGCCAAAAACAAGCTTGGTAGGGCAAGCACCAGCTCTGATAAGTCAGAACTCAGGTTGCAGCATTCTCCCACCCTGCCTCCACCCTCGCAAGCCCCCGGAGCCTCATTCCACCCAACGAGAAGCCTTTCGCCACCCCCTCCTTTTCATCCGTGGGACTGGCGCTGGGCAGTCAGAGACCGTCGCACGCAAGAAAAAGACCGGGACTCCAAGAGAAGTGGTGGATTTCTCTCGCCCGGCACCGGCAGGTCGAACCGAGTCCACCGGCGAGGGGGAAGCAGGAGATGCGCACGACCTCACCTCACCGTACCGCACCGCACGTACGTCCCAGGTGTCCCATCTGTTGACGACGACGGATCGACTGCGACGAAGATACGAAACGACGTGATCTACGATTTTGATATAGATAGATTTAGATCCAAAGCGTGCTCGGGACTCGAGTGACATCTCCCCTCCCCCCGCCCTTCCTTCCTTCCCTCCCGAGAACACCGGCGGTACTGAGACCGAAGCTGTCCCCATCCCCCTGGGGCCTATCCAGTGGCCACGGGTGCCGGCAATCAAACGTGCGAGGAGTGCTAAGAGGCGCCCGAGGACGGCATGTTAGTTGAGGCTAGCAGCCTTCACTTGGGTATGAAATTCGTACATAATCGAGAATGGATATGCAAGAGCATGTGCACTTCGAGGTGGAATGATACCAGCCAAGAGACACAGATACCAAGTCATGGCAAGAAAATCATTTGCGTGGGATAGGATGGAAGCAGTGACCCAGACCAGCCAGATCGCATCAGCCAGCCAAAAGTAACGTGCACGTCGTAGACACTCCGCACCGGTCGGAAACAGGTCGACGATAGCTATCGTTTATAAGCGTTGTGATTTGCCATTTCATGTTTCTCCGCATCTCTACTAACTGCCGGCAAATGCTTCAAGTTCAGCCTCTCCACCGACATTTGCATCGACTCACTCATTCCTCCACAAGGAATAAGGTGCCCCCCCCCCCCCCCCTTCCACTCTAAAACCGCACGCTACGATTGATAGCGAGAAAAAAGAAAGAGAGAGAGAAAAGCAAGTGTGAATCATCCAGTCCCTCGGATCGCCATTCCAAATCCGGGAGAGAGATGCCCCCTTCCTACCCCGGGGGAAAACAAAAAAAAAAGACGATGATGCAGCCCGCCCTTCTCAGCAGCATAGCAGTGCATTCTTTCTTCAACTCCATCCCTGTAACGCCGTCGCAGTTCAAACCCAGGTGCAGAGAATTGCAGAGTCAAATAACAAGGCGCAGTGGTGGTATCACAGGAAGAGAAAAAGATTTTCGTAGCCGCGGTTCTCGAGGGGTCTGCTTCGGCCATCGTGCATGGAGCGCTTCCGGTACGACCAACTAGGAGCTGTGTGCACGCATGAGGAGCTGGGAAGGCTTAGCATTCCCTCTTCAGGTGGTAGATTGGGAACGACTCACCCTGGCCAGCGGATCATCCGAATCTGCCGTCACAATCGAAGGGCTTTCCACGCTGCCGTGATTGATGGGCCCGGTGGTGGTGTATGCACGAGGCTCGAGCGGTGGTCGGAGGGCTGACTCCCCAGGAGTTGCCAATGGTGTACGTTGACCGTTCTGGGCAGAGCCAGCGGCTATCTTTGGAGACTCATCTTTAGGGGAAGTTCGGACGTCTCTTCCTTTCTCGAGCAAGGCGCCACCAAGTGTTGCACACTTCAGAATGGTCTGTATCAGATGGTTCTGCTTGAGAGGCTTCGACAGGTACTCGTCCATCTGTGCTTGGATACACTTCTCTCTGTCCCCCAGCATTGCATGGGCTGTAAGTGCGATGATGGGAGTTCTCTGGGTACCAAGGCTGCGCTCGTACTCTCGGATCTTGGCAGTGGCTTCGAAGCCTCCCTGTGAGACAATCAGTACGCACAATTGGTTCAATCTTTCAATGAGAAACACGCACCATGATTGGCATTTGCACGTCCATCAGAATGACATCGTATCTCTTTTCCTTGATCGCATCAAGAGCCTCTTGCCCGTTTCCAACGACCGTCACAACATGATGATACTTCTCCAAGATCTTCACAGCTAGTCGCTGGTTGACGATGTTGTCCTCAGCCAACAAGATCTCGAACGATTTGGTGTTATCGGCCAAAGAGGGAGCGGCTCGGTTCTCCAATGCCGGGATCATGCCATTTCCAAGGTCGATTGTCAAGCAGGGCGTTGTCATGTATGAAGTGATACCGAGGTCCAAGGCTGATTTGAGACTGACATGGACAACCGGCGCCAAAAGCACGATCGGGATGTACTTGAACTCGTCGATGGACCTGAGGCGTCGTGCAGTCTCTATGGAGTCCACGATGATGACATCGAAAGCAGAAGCGACCTTTGAGCTACCGCCAGAAAGGTTGATATGTGTCTCGGATTTGACCACGACCGGCATGAGCCCAATCTGTCTCAGCATCGTGATGATTTCTCGACCGTGGCCAGTTTGTCCCTTGTCGATAAAGAGGACGTTGTGAGCTTGGTATGGCTTGAGTTGCTTCTCTATGAAGCTGATGTCGGATGTGGCAAGTCGGACTATGCAAGTGAAGTAGAAAGTACTGCCCTTGCCGTATTGACTCTTGACCCAGACATCACCCCTCATCAAGTTCACTAGTCTCTTGGATATAGAGAGCCCCAGACCTGTTCCGCCAAACTTTCGGGTCATGGAGCCATCGGCTTGCTGGAAAGTATCGAAGATGAGATCGAGCTTGTCTGCCTGGATTCCGATACCAGTGTCAGACACCGAAAACTCTATGGCATATTCGTTCGGAGCACAATGGTCCTGCTCAGCCTTGCGGATCGTCAGAGAGACCTCGCCATTCTCGGTGAACTTGATGGCATTGCCAACCAGGTTGAGAATGACTTGGCGGAGACGGAACGAATCTCCGACCACGTGATCTGGAACCGAGCTATCCACTCGGTACGTCAGGTCCAAGAACTTCTCGTTGGCCTTCACTGCCAATGTCTTCAGAGCGTTGAAGACGATGCCGCGGAGCGTGTACGGGATCTCTTCCATCACCATTCGGTTGGCTTCGATCTTGGACAGGTCCAGAATATCGTCGATAATCGTCAACAAGCTGTTCGCCAAATTGTGGACAATATTCAACATCTCCCGCTGATATTGAGTGAGATCCGTATCTAACGTAAGCTGGGTCATTCCGATGATACCATTCTGCACGTGAGATTAGTCTGACTTCTGAAGAGATCACGCGATGTTTCGAAACGCTGCTTCGAGGAAGCTTACCATCGGCGTTCGGATTTCGTGAGACATGTTGGCAAGGAACTCAGACTTGGTTCTGTTGGCAAATTCGGCTGCCTCTCTGGCAGCCGTGTTACGTTGGATGGAGTCTCTCAAGTTGAAGACCATCTGGTTGATCTTCCGCTTCAGCTCGTCCATTTCTCCAGATGCCTCGACAGTGATCAACTTTGTAAAGTCCCCATCTGTCGCAGCATTGGTGATGTCTCCGAAGGCTCTCACTTGCGCCGTCAGGTTCATAGCCATGGTGTTGACATCTAGCTCAACGTAAGTGATACTGTGGCGGGGACGTTCTGGACCTGCACCACCTACCAGTTGTGATTTCTTTCCACCTCCCACCGATTCCAGCAACATCAGCTTGGCCTCCCATCTTGCCATCCACGCCCACATCCTTGGCGACCCGTTGAACCTCGTTTGAGAAGATACTCAACCGATCGACCATGTTGTTGATAGTCTCCTTCAAGACTAGAATTTCTCCCGCGGCCTCGACCTCGATCTTTTGACTCATGTCGCCATTGGCGATAGCTTGCGTGACCGTAGAGATACCTCGGACCTGAGATGTCAGATTGCTTGCCATGGTGTTCACATTCTCCGTGAGGTCCTTCCATTTCCCTTCGACGTTGTCTACCTGTGCCTGACCCCCAAGAGTCCCATCCGTCCCGACCTCTCTAGCGACCTTGCTGACTTCAAAGGCAAAGGTGCCGAGCCTGTCCACCATGGTGTTGATCGTGTCCTTCAACGATGCGATTTCTCCTTGCACCTCGACTCCGATCTTCTTGGTCAAGTCCCCCTTGGCTACAGCCGTGGTGACCTTGGCGATCTCTCTCACCTGCGTTGTCAGATTCATGGCCATGCCGTTGACGTTCTCGGTCAGGTCTCTCCAGGTGCCCTCCACATCGTGAACGGTTGCTTGACCGCCCAGTTTTCCCTCCGTACCAACTTCCCGGGCGATCTTGGTGACCTCGCGTGCAAACTGCTGCAGTTGATCCACCATGGAGTTGATCGTCTCCTTGAGCTGCATAATCTCCCCTTTGCACTCGGCCTTGACCTTCTGAGTCAGGTCCCCCTTCGCAACCGCGGTTGTGACCATGGCGATATCTCTGACCTGGGTGGTAAGGTTGTTGGCCATGGCGTTGACATTGACCGTCAACGTGTTCCACATGCCCTTGACACCCTCGATTTCTGCTTGTCCGCCAAGGATACCCTCAGTTCCCACGTCTCGTGCCACGCGAGTCACCTCGGCAGCAAAGGTTCTGAGCTGATCGACCATGGTATTGATCGTCTGTTGCAGCTGTAGAATCTCACCCTGGGCTGGTCGTTCGATCTTCTGGGTCAAATCTCCATGGGCTACCGCCGTGGTGACGGAAGCAATCTCTCGCACTTGATCGGTGAGATTCTGCGCCATGACATTGACTAGAAATATTAGCATGGTCCTCATCTCTCTGTCCCGCTTCTGGCAGAAAGCATACCATTGTCTGTGAGCTCTTTCCAGGTTCCGTCAACTCCTGAGATCTGCGCTTGACCACCAAGTATACCTTCCGTTCCGACCTCTCTGGCCACCCGAGAAACTTCGCTGGAGAAAATTTGAAGTTGATCCATCATGGTATTGATGACCTGATCGTGTTAGCACTAGATAGAAGGTGATGTGCGGCTAGAGGAAGGGGGAGGGGGTTTACCCTCTTGAAGGTTGTTATTTCAGGGTCCATCTCTACCGAATGGATTTGGACCTTCTTGCTCAAGTCCCCCCGCGCCACAGCTGTGATGATTTCTCCAATCTCCCGCAGAGCCTTTTGAAAGGCTTCATTGGCCTGCTGATGCTTCTTTAGTTCGCGCTCGAGTGAGGCAACCCGCTTGGCCTCAAACTGGTTGATGAGATGCTGTTGATGCTGGGCTTGCTCTTCCATCCTGGCCTCGATGGCATATTGTTTTAATTTCCCCTCCTTGATCTGCTCGGCCTGATCTACTATCTCCTGCTGCAAGGTTTCGATGAGCTCATCGTTGCTGAGCTTTGGGAGCTTTTGAGGTCGTTCGCCTGTGGCGTCGTCTCGTCCGGTCAGGGACGAATTCATGCTGTTGCTCTGTCTCATGGTAGAGCTCTTCGCGTTCGCCCGGGACCCGTTGCCCGTGAGGACATCTGCGAAGGCTGATGGAGCGCCCGTCTCGCTGGGGGTATCCGGAAGGGTGTGGTTGGTGACAGTGCTGGCCTTGGCCTCCAAGTGCTGTATCCTCGTCACCAACGCCGCTATTTCGTATTCGAGGGCAGCTTTGGACGAGGTGTTGGGACCCGGAAGACTGAGGCCATGATTTGTAGATAACGTGAGAGGGACGCTGGTGTTTGTCGCCAGGCTCTGGAGGAGCGAGCAGGTCGCGGCGAGGGTTGATTCGTCGGCCATAGTAGTGCTGGGTGCAGCTCAGCTGCCTCGATAGGTTCTTATACCCGCTGATCTTGTAGGCATGTAGTAGAGAAGTCTGGCCCCGAGGGGTTATTGGAGATCGATTTTTTAAATTTTTGATTTTTGATTTTTGATTTTCGATTTTCGATTTATTTCGAGGCAGAGGTCTTCGGAAAGAGCGTCTTGCAAAGAAAGAAATGGACCACGGATCCGACAATTCGCGCACAGGAGGGACTCGCAGCGAATAAAGCTGGAATGCAGAGTCGCAGTGAAATCCCGCGGTCGCGCTCGTCGAGATCCCTCTGAGCTCGGAGAAGAGCCTTGTCAAGGAAAGTGTCAGGATAGCTGGCCCAACTTCGCCCAAAGATTCGTGGGCCCAAGCGGGGGACCGAGGTATCGATCGATGGGTGAGAGAAAATCACCCTGGGACGAGGGGAGGGGGTCGTGGATGCGGAGCAGAGATTCCCAGGTCGGAACCAACGGGGTCGACAGAGCCTCAGGTCCTTTGTACTTGCGGCCTTTCACTGCTTCCCTCTCGCAAACACTCACCAGGGCGCGCGATGGCGTAGATTGAGATGAAGCTTTTAGCGCGGCGGCTTATTTTTTCCCGGACTTGCCTGAACTTCTCTCGGGAGGTCGGGGTTGCAAATACGGGCACGATAGGCAGGGTAGGCTAGGGATAAATGACAGGATACTGTGGGGAATTTCGGATGGCCAAGACCGGACCGTTCGAATACCTCGCAGGCAGCGGGCTGTTTGTGGGTTTGGGTTTGGGTTTGGAGGGACGTCGATGATGAGTTGGAAATTATCTTGGGTTTAGGGTCTTTTGAGGGGGGGGGGGGGATTTTTTTGGGCATGTACTGTTGTTTGAGTTCGCGCCGGTATCTGCATCTGCATGTATGTGCATCTGTCTGCAGTAGTCCCGTCCACAAAGTACGTAGTTACTGTCTGTGTACATACCAGTACGGAGGGCGGAGGGTGATGTGACCGCTCTTGATTGATATGCGTAGAAAATGCCGGCCAAGGCGACGACGGGTCCAGCTTCCTCTCCAATGACCGTGACCGAAGAATGACGGACGAACAGGGCGATCCGGAGCAGCACAACAACAAGACGCCGAGTCACGGGGAGGCAGGCAGAGGAAATTGAAAATGACGGCGAGGCGACATCACTCAACCGCGAGACAGCAGGGATCGATCGTGCCGCCACCCAGATCAAGGTCGACGACGAAGGCCACAGTACGGTACCGAATCTTGGGGTGAATCGTTGGAGATTGACGAGTGGCCCAATATCAACCAGACGGACTTGAGAAACCACGAATATATTCGGCACTTTGGGGAGGGGAGGGCTCAACCTGTCTGCCCTGTCCACATCTTCCTCTCGTACCGCCCGCCATGTTCGCAAATCAACCAAACAACCCCTCTCACTCGTAGCTATACGAAAGGGTCTGATGCGTGGGAGATATTGCCGACTGGTGCCACGCATCAAGACTGGCAGGGAGATAGATGCTCGACTTTTACAGGAATCATGCTCTACGCCGCCATGCGGGGGCAGCTGACGCAGCCTACGCAGCGTCGCTAACGTGGGCCGGCTGTCAACAGTAAACACGATCAACATGAAATACTTCAACGAGTCCATTGCCAGAGTCTGCCGAGACGAGACCAGCGTTGCGAGAGCGACATTGCTTTCACCGTCCCCGAAACACCTCACCAGTCACTATTCACTATCTCACTATTCACTATTCCGCAGGGCGATGGCGCTTGATATTGCACTGCTGGGCACCGTCGGCACGTCGTCGACGTCCTTTTGCCTGTACCAAATCTCCCCCCGGTTTGCATTGAGAAAGTATGAACGCCGTCTTGGCACATGGCGACAGATCCTCTTTATTTGTTTTATTTTTTTTATTTTTTTTTTATTTTTAATTTTTAATTTTTTTTTATCTCTCCCTGTTTCCCTTGCACCTGTTCGCCTCTCGCATTGACGGGAGTACGTCTTGTCTGCACTGCACGACCAGGTTTGATTGCGACTGACCAAGACGAAACAGCCCCAAACTCCAGATCGATCTAGCCTACTGAAACCGGCGTCCTGGGCAGACGGCAATTCTACTACCTCTTCTCTCAATTGATGCCAGCCAGCCTCTGTCCCCTCGACTCCCGGATCCGACCGAGGAGCGCGAGTCGATGGTCTTCATTAGCATCATCGTCATCGTCACCACCACCAGCACCTCACGAGTCACACGACCGTCAGACTAGACCCTCTCTGCTCTCACTCAACCTTCCGCCCAATTGAGGTTCCCCCCTTTCACAGAACCTGCACCAAAGCGCGCGATGATCCCGTCTCGGTGACCTTTCGCCGAAGTCTCTCTGAAGCAAAGATCAACAGCGGAAAAAAGAAACACGTCCTCGCACGAGGAGGATCAGGTACCCCGACTTATCCGCGGATCTACCCGGGATGGGTGAAAGGGGGGGAGGGGGGATGGTCGTCACTCAGAGCTCGAGAGGAGTTTGATCTGGCAGATGGTTCCCCGTATGTGAGAGGCTTTCGTCGGCCGTTTTACCGGGCGAGTAGCAGCGGGGTCAAACCGCCGGAGAATCGTTTGGGTCGCTCCGTAATATATATATATATATATATACGAGTAAATATAGACAAGGAAAACTCGTCGGACAGTTTCTTGTATGCAAATACGAAAAGTCTAAATCCTCCGTCCTCTCCCGTCCTCATATACAGTAAACCTGACAAATAATTTCCTATGACAGAGGGAGGTACTTTTGCTCCTTTGTCACATACGCCTGCCCCTAATATTAGCCCGATACCACCCACCACCCAACATCCCAACCAACCCCCCTCCCCCTCTCTGAATGCTTCCAAGTATCTATTTGCGCCCCCCCCCCCCCCCCCACACTCCCTTGCCCTACACAACGGCCCTGCCACTGCCACTGCCACTGCCACTACCACTGCCCCCCCCCCCCATTCCTCCTCTTCCTCCCAAATCCCCCCCCTTTATTTACTGACTTACCCCCTCGGACCTAGACACAATACTACCAAGTAAATTCCCCGAGCAGTGGCAAACAAAAAGCCCCATGAGGCCCCCATGGGGCGGGCAGTGGGTGGGAAAGAAGGGGGGGTTTAGTCATGATGATTACCAAATAATTCTCCTACCTCTACTCTACCCGACTCTACCCTACTGTACGCTACATCCACATACGGTATTCCTACCCCGCTGTTATCATCCATGCCCGGCTGTACAGTACAGTATTGCACCGTACACCGTACGATAGGCAGGGAGTGCTAATGGAGTTATCTATCTACCCTCCTATTTACAAAGAAAAGCAACACACTGTCACCGAACCTCAGGCTCAGGCTCCTACTGGTGAACTCTCGCCAAGGAATTTGGGGAGGGGGGGGGGGGATTCCGGACGGTGATGGGTATCCCTTGCATACAGACAAACAGACAGACAGACAGACAAACAGACAGACTATCGACGGATTTCTCGAAGAGCAGAGAGGTACTCCGAGGTGCTAAAGATGGCCAGGCCAAACCGACACGCCTACGACCTGGTTGCCTGGCCCGTGGGGTGAGGAGCCGTGGCGGACTCGAGCGAGATCCCAACGGCCCCCACAGACCAGCACACATCTTGCGTTCGGTCGACGGGCCGGTAGCTCTGTCACCTACCCGTACCCGGACAGCCGAGCTGTTGCCAGCTGTGGCGGAGACCCGAGTGAGTGGCCCAATGACGGACTGTACTTGCAAGTCCTTCTTGAATAGGCTTCGGGCTGTTCTCGTCGGCGCCTGGCGAGGCCCGGGGGATTGGGTGGCGTCGCCCATCGTCCACTATTCACGCCTCCCGCTAATCATGACCGGTGTGCGATCCATCCCCGTGATGAAACCCGGGACTCGGTGCAGAGACAGGAGAGACGTCATCATGATCCTGGTGCAGTGGAGATCACAAAGATACTTGGGGGGGGGTACCTTCTCCTTCAATGGCCAGTAGCCGGAAGCATAAATGGAGCAATTAACACTATGGTATCTCTGGGAAACGCCACCCGCAAACATCACACTGATCCATTGCCCCTCATATGAGTCCTCCTGCCCCGGACGTCCACGCCCACCCCAACGCCCGCATTGCCGTCTGTCCAGAGCAAGAGAGGGTGAAAACTAGATCCCTCACCGTCGAGGTAGATTGTTAGCACCAAACCGTGGTCCCCCAGCCGCAAGACTCTGCCTCACAATCATCTCCGCCGCAGCGGCAGCAGCAAGCCGCTCTTTTTGTCTTGATCTATCCCGGAGGTAGCTAGCCGCTTCGGGTCTCATCCGTAAGATCCGGAGGATCATATCATCGCTCGGATCCGCCTGGGCTTCCTTCCTCTTCTCTTCCTTCGCCTTCTTCATCGTACCCAGGTTTCGGCTTAGCATGATGCTCTTGGATCGTTTCATCGACGTGGCCCCCAGGAGACCCCCGAATGAAGCCCCCAGGGTGGGCGGTGCGGAAAGCCGGTTGCGCTGGACGTTGGCGCGTTGTATCGATGCCGTGGTCATGCGCTCGGAAGTGCGGATGAGGTTCTCGGTGGTGTCGAAGTAGAAGAAGTTCAGGGAGGCTAACTCATGGTACTTGGGAGACTTCAGGACGTCGGCTGGGACGCCCATCACCTCGCCAGTCTCTTCATCCCGCGCGTGGAAGAAGTCGAAGAGGAGCTCGAGCCACCGAAACACTATGTCCATCTCTTGTTGCGTAAGTGGACGCTGGCCGGAGGGTTTGTCGGACAGTGGCGGGACGAGCAGGCCTTCCAGAGCTAACAAGACTTCTTTCCAAAGCCGGGTCATGACCATAATCATTGATGCATCAGTCAGAGTCTGTTTCATGATCGCAAAATTCTCGTCGAAATAGGTGAACAGTGGCTTCAGCGCGTTTTCCACATCCAAAGGCGTAACAGCGGGCATGATAGATTGCCGGCTCTTCCATAAGCTCGTGACCGATGCCGAAATACCACCAGGAGAGAGCACGTGCCTCAACGCGTCTGTCGAGAGAGAAGTGTTTATATATTGTGAAAGCTGGGCCCTAGTTAGTCTGGGGAGGTACTGGGAGGAGGTAAGAGTAAAGACCTTGTCAGTGATGTTTCGAGTCATGTCTCGCTCGGTTCTCTTCAGCAAGCGGAACGCTTTCCCAAAGTAGAATTGTATGTCGTCTCTCTCTCCTTCCATACTAACTCGAAGCAACAGCCTGCCTTGGGTGTCCAAGTTCAGCCAGTATTCTCGAGGCATGTAATCACTGAAGTGGACTGGGTCCAGCTTGAGCGAGGTTCTGCCCACGAAATCGTGGTCACCAAAGGTATCCCAGTCCCAGACTGTGGCAATCACGTTGAGAGCCCCTTGGACGGTAATGTCCACAGATTCATCCCAACGCGGATTGAGATTTTTCATCACCACTCTAGTCTTGGCTAGGCGTTTCTGGTATTCGTCACCAAGGACGACATATGGATCGCTTGTTCCGTTTGGATCGCAGGCTTTGAGCTCCTCTGCCTCCACAATCTTGATCGTAAAAACGTATTTGGAGGGCCTCCGCTGCTTTTCTTTGGGCGGAGCAATCTTTGCCAACACATCTGCGCATGCATCGACGTTCATAGTCTTCTCTAGTACATCTAGCTGCTGGATAGCGTATTCGATATTATTAAGTTTCACGAAAGACTAGCAAAGCGTATGTTAATACTGGCACAGTAATGAGATCCTGAGAACGGACATACCTCTGGGTAGAACTGGAAAGGCTCAATTTTCTCCTTATTATTCCATGCATCTTTGGCCAATTGCATCCATTTCTCTTGCTTGGTCTGCGATGCAGCTGCTTCCTGGGCTGGTGATAGACGGTCCATCTCTTTTGTGAATCTCTGTTCCAGGATCTCGCAATACCTAGCCAAGCCCATGGCAAAGGACTTGGACAGGGCTGTCATGAATTTCGCATATTGCACATCATCGTCCCATTCCAGCTGGAAGATCTGATCAGCTGTTTGGTTGAATAGACGGAACAGATCAATGACAGAGACACTGTGTCGTTCATCGTCTGTAGCATGTCTATCACGATGGTCTGAGCGAACTTGGAACTGGTCCTGCTTGATAGCTTCGTCAACCAACTCCACCATTTTTGATTCGGATACTCTAATCCAACGCCATACAAAGTCCGCAAGTAGCTCTTCGATATGGAATGCAAAGGGGCGCTCGGGAAGCGCGCCATGATGGATTCGACGAATTTCAACTAATTCTCTGTAGAGATCGAAACCATCTTGTAAGTCGACCTCAGCATTGTTCGTTTGAGCGACTTGGAGGATGCGTTGAATCAAATCTCTCGCATCGTTTTCAAAACTGGGGAACATAGTTTCCACTAAGATAGTCAGAGGGTTGACACCCAATATTTCCGGATTCTTCCTATATCGCTTCTGGATCCGTTCACACAGCTTCACAACGGACTTTCCAAGCTGAACGACATGATAGAATTGCCATTCTTCTTGATTCTGAGGCACTTCTGCTTCCAGGTACCCCCGATAAACAGAAGCAGCCTTGGCTCGGAGACCATCTGCCAACTGTACTTTGTAGGCTTCGAGTTCGCCAGAACCCAAGTCAAATGAAGGATCGCCATGAATGTGACAATCGAGAACAGTCAGGACTGGACCCGGGGAAGGTGGCTTTGAGTCGTAGCAATGCTGAAGCAAATCATACAGATCTCGCAGGAGGCCATCGTTCAAGCTATATAAGATTTGGCGGTACAGCGCGAGATCTTGGACGGTCCAGTGGCTTTGATCGATGGAACTTAGGCTCTGGTTTAGAGGATGGGAATGTATACTGGAACGCCTGTTTTCAGTGGGTGGGTTTTTGATGAATTCGAAAGTGGCATCGAGCTCGTCGAGCCCAATCTCTTGGTCCAAGAACTTTTGGGCTGCTACGTCCAGGAACAAAACAAGCCTTGAGAACTGTGGAATACGCCATCGAACGCAAAGCTCTCTCAGTAGTTCCGTAGAAGCTCGAGCTAGGGGTGGACCTGTAGTCAAGCCGTCCGTGGGAGCGTGAAGCTGGTCAAAGGTCATGGCGTGAGATAATATCGATCGGTAGAACGAACGAGGTTCTGGGGGGATGAAGGTAAAGGTAGACTCTTCGAGGAACAACCGGCCCGACTGATTGTCATCCAAAGACAAAGCACTCATGTCGACAGGTTGATCAAACGCAAGTGAGGTGGAACTTGGCTCAACTGGACTTAGAATTGCTCGGGCGAGGTCGGAATAAGCTTGATCATCGTTTGGTGATGTGGCTGGTGGAGAGCGGACTGGTGGAAGGGGTTTATTCGAGCCTGATGACATCTTCACCAGCTCTGGCTTGGCCTGAAGGATCTCGGCCATCATCTGTGATAACTCAGGGCCTTCTGCTCTTTTCCACGCTTGGTAGCCCTCTTCTAGATCGAAATCGTCACTCCGCAAGGTTCTCTTTGTATTGGCGTTGAGACAGTGTTGATATGCTTTGAGATCGCTCAGGGCGTTTTCCTCTGTCCATAATTTTCTATTGGCATCAATTTCGGCCTGGACTTGAGAAAAAGCCAAGCCGAATATCCTGGCAACTGTCTGGACCATTGGCATATCTTTCACATCGTGGCTCACCGGCACCACGACTTCAACGCTAGACCCACCGGGGCCATCAGCCGTGTCTGCAGACAGGTCTTGATCGTTGGTTAGTAGCTTGCTCTCCAGTGTTGCCAGCCGACTCATCAATTCGGGTCTGTCCTTGTCGTTGCCGTGATCCTTCAAGGTGTTGCTAATGAGCCTCACGAAGAGAGCGACGTGCCGGTCAACCAGCAGCTTCCAAGAATCATCATCCTGAGCCTTGCCCTTTTGTAAGGCCTTTGTTGCGTTGGAATAAAATATAAGAACCAGATCTTCCACCCTACGTTCCTTGTCCATACGCTTGCGGAAACCGGCCTCTGTGAAGGCAGTATATGCTTCAGCAAAGGTCCGCTTGACAGCTGCATCGTTGTAACCGGGGAGCCTCTCTCTTCCAACCAAAACTCCTTGTATCCGCTTCTCCAGTGGCGACATAAACCCATGGGGAAACTTTGCGCTCTTCGTATCTTTGATGAGGGAGAACTCTTGTACCAACTCTCCTATCATGATGGTCTTGCGCACTTTTATAGGCCTGGGTGCCGGAACATACTGCTTCCTCTTTGCTCGGGGCTGAAGCAGGTGGTGGAGATATGCGACCCTGAGAGCAAAAGTATATGCATCGTTGTAGCTGACTGCTTTCGCTCGTGCTCGAGAGGGATTTCGGGACATGCGCTTCTCGTTCTGAATACTATTTATACGCCTGCTGGCTCGTGTTCGTGATGGATCCGGAGACATGTCTAACTGCTTGTGCTCAGGAGTAGTGGTCAAGATTGAGGCGGGTTTTTTGTTGCAAGCACTGGATCGTTAGAAGTTGCCATAGACAGGGGTGACTGGGACGAACATGTTCTTGTGATGCTGCTTCTCTGATCCGCCTGCACCGAGCGATTGAGTAGCATGTCAGAGAAATCTTGTGTTGTGCAGCGTCAGCAGAGAAGCAAACGCATGGTCAAAGGTGAAAATTAACTTGTTTAGAATCATCCAAGATACGAGCCTCGTACGGATAAGGTATACCTAGTAGGACAGGGGTCGCTTAGCGGGAGTTGTCGCTGTCGTGTTGGTGGAGTATGTTCAGGCAGAGAAACGGAGAGCATATATCAGTTTGAGATGACTATTTACATGACCCACTCCGCGCCCCAACATGCGCGCTCACAGCACATCTTCAAAAGCAATCTTAGGAGGAAAAACATGTACCTTACTGGTCTGACCCTGTGTCCTCGGGCCTCAGATAGCAACCCGGACAGCACCACTAGAGCTCTTTTGGCGTTGTTCTGGTATCATGTCATGAACCCCACAATTGCAAGAAAAAGCCTTCGATCAGATGCGTCTTATAAGCACCAGGAACCAGGCGGAGATATTTCGCAGGGTTGCAAGCTCCAGAGCCCTGTGCGTGTTTTGACATTGCTTTCTCTGTCGACCTGGAGTCTTACACGAACACGACGGTAGAAGTAGGACAAATTTTTGGAATGTTTTTACTCTATGTGGTGCAAGTGCTTCGACGAAACTTGCAAGCTTCGTAGTTATGTGATTTTACCAATTATCTCTATGAGAGCAGATCTACTCAAGTTTTGCCAAGACTTGCAAGTGGTCTCTTCTCTACCTGGCGACTAGCAAGGCCGACAGAGCTCAGGCGTTGACCATGCGCGTAGCGATGCGTCTTGGGACCGGGTAGAATTCGTTTTTGATTTTATTCTCAAGCATCTTTCATTACGAATAGTCCGAAGATCAATGGCCATTGCTGCCGTGGGAACCTCGTACTTAAATATGATAGAATCAGCATGGAAAAAGAACCCCATATTTCGAACAGAATAAACCACCTGCATAAGGTACAGTCGGAGGTTCAGGAAGCAACACTGGATACGAGACTGGACTCCTTCCTACGAATCAGCGGAGGAATTTGGCCTCGATGGAAATATATGCTCTTTTGAGTATCATCAAATATAGTAGCATGATACATGCTGCAGTCAGTTCTGGTAGTGAAGTGTACGGAGTCGTCGAATCTAGATGTAGCAAAACGAAATGTTGGGATCGGCTAATTAGTGCCGCTTTAGGCTGCGAGAAACCCTGGTCTGACGCACGATTGCAGGTCTAGGTCCTCAGCTCAACCCAGACTACCTCAGCACGTCAAAGCATCCGCGACCACATCCTCCCGTCGTGACTCGAACCTCAGATCGATGCGATTTTGACACTTGTCCATGTATTCGCAGTCGCTATTGGCTTTCTTGTCCTAATACCAAGCAATGCGTGTCGACTTGGGACTGCGCAGAGGCAAAGAACTGGCTTCGAACCACTTCGCTTCAAACTAAAAAGGTCCATGACAACCAAACTCACCAGCCCCGACATCGCAGTCACCGATACGGCTTCGCTGCCAGACGAACAACTCCAGCCCATTTCGAAGACCTCCGCTGCTCCTCAGGCATCTCATGACATGAAGGCCACGGATTTGTCCGATGACTCGGATGGCTATCAGATGGGAACACCTGCCTCTATAGCTTCCGAAAAGATGTGGAAGCAGGGCTTTGATGCTAAGACGAAGCTATCCGGTCTTTTAAAGGATAAGGAGCAAGAATGGGCAGCTGCTGTAGAGAGAAACGGGCCGTTGCGGTTGTTGGATCTGCCAACAGACGTATTAAAGGAGATTGTAAGAGAGGTAGGAAACTCTGCAGCGGTCATAATTTTATACAACTTCTACTTCTGCCACCATTTACAGCTTATCCCCGTCTTCATTTGCCGCAATCTCTACTCCGATGTAGTATATCTTTCTGACAGATTCTCTTTAGGTGACTCACACGAACGACTTAACGGCGCTGGCGTTGACACATTCTGCCCTTCACAGTCTTGCGATTCCTCACATCTATTCTCGTTTTGACATTGTGTGGCCAGATGCTGCAGCCACGACCGACCCGAGGACTGGCGTGGATGCTTTAACCTACGGTCTCGCCACTTTATGCATGGGAGATGTATTTACGGACCACACAAAGGTGCAATCATTCGCCTGCACGAACTGTGGGACAGAGAACTTTGCTGAGTGTAATCATGGGCTCAAAGTCGGGTCGGGGACCGGTCAGCGTCGATTAGGCAACCAATATCCACAGTTTACACGAAAGTTCTCGCTGGGGAACGGGCCTGCAGACTGGGTTCAGGAGTATCTTATAACGAAAGAAAGCGGGAAGATGCTCGGAACCCTTGTCGCGCTTGCTGTAGCTAGAATGGTTCATCTGGAAACGTTCGTGTGGGATATGCCCACTGGAGTGCTGCGCGATGTCTGGCTTGCTCTTTCGTCTCTACAAAACAGAACCACGGACCAAGATTGTCGATTGGAGCGAGTTTGGGTTCGGTGGCATGACAACTCGGATCCCGCGAATGTTGCCTCGGCCCAGAGTGTCAGCAACGATTCTAGCACTACCCCACAGATGTTAGCTGGTAGCCAACTGACTTCTGTCGGCTGGACAATTCCATCAGGATCTTTACCGAGTTCCCACGTACCCGAATATGCCGTGCCATATTACCAAAGTCGGGTTGAATATCCCACCCTCAGTGTTCTCCCTCCTTTGAGAAGCCTCTCGGTTCTGGATATTGATGAGCTAGATTACTTGGACGAGATGAGCGTTCTTATTGCAAAGTCTCAACATCGACTTCGTGAATTGAGGGTTGGCGTTTCCGCCAAAGCAGCCAATAGAGACTTTGCGATAGCATGGGATGGAGCTGATCTGCAGCAAGTTGATCATCAGGCACAATGGCCGGGTGCTAGTACAATCGGTAACCGACGATTGGGGGGTATTCTTGGAGTTCTCCTGGGCCGTGTATTCGACATTCGGAAGAAGCCCAAGCCTAAGCTCGAAAAGAAAGATAAAAGCTCAGACCTAGCTCCTTCCAGCCCAGCTCCCTCTGAATTGCAGCTGTTACAAACAAGCGCGCTCGTGGAATCTGCTCCCCAGAACAGTGGCCTAGTTCCGAATCATATTCCTGGAAGCTCAGAAGAGACTTCACCTGAAGAGGATTCACTCGGGAAGGGAAGTACACAGCTCAGCGATGGCAACATATCTTACTCGTTTGATGTCGGGGGTAACACACTTCTACCAAACAGCGCCAATGGCTTGGATTTCCAATCCCCTGATCTGATGGCGGGCGGGCTTCATACCATGCCATCGAATGGCGATTCTCTCACTCCTTTGATCTCCGCTCACAATACAGGAAACGGGGATCAGGATTCATCTGCCAGCCCTGCTGCACTCTACACTGAAGTTCAAGCAGCGCCTTCGTTAAGGCGATCTCATCCCCATGGCCAACGACCATCGAAATCCCCCGAGACACAAGCAGCCGAGAGAGTGAGGCTAGACGGCAAATTGAGCCTGCAAATTTTGGAGCTTGAACGAGTTCCGTTGTCTGTAGCCGTTCTGCAAAAAGCCTTCGACTGGTCAATGCTGACCAACCTGACCATACTTGATTGCGCTCAGCATGATAGGCTTTGGGTAATGCTGAGGCGGCACTTCCAGCCCTCGCCTCAAGGCAATTCTCATAATTCCAAAACTGGAGCTCATATGCAGTATCACCTCAATCTGAAGAAGATTCATACCGATGCTGCGTCGCCAGCCTTAATATCTTTCCTCAAGGAGACTCTGGCACCAAATACTCTCGACACTCTCTTCCTTCAAGATCGTAGACGGCCGAGTGCTGCATCTGCCGTGACAATCGTGAGTTTGTCTGGTTTTACCCGTACCAAGTTGAATACTTTGGGATAGCAATAAACTCATCGTTCTTAATACAGGATGCGATCTACCGAGGCCCGTTGAAGAGACATCGTGCAAGTCTGAAGAAATTGATGTTGGACAGCTCTGACAGGATTCCCCGGGGCCCAGCAAGCGCTTCTGAGAACGTTCGATGGAGGGCTTGGATGCCGAATCGTGATGTTCTAAACTTCATCACGAGCGGCAGAATGAGCAGCCTTCGAGAACTAAGTATCGCCATTGAGTACAGCAATTGGGTATGTAACTACTTCATCTTGTATTTCATCCACCCGTCTTTTCCGTCGTGATACCTCGTGGCCATGGACGGGGGAGTTAGCAACGCCCAATTAACCTTGTTACAGCACCACTTTCTCCAGCGCCTTCCCCAGATTCCGCACTTGAGATCTTTGAATATCCCCTTCATCGCTGACCACGTCACACCCGCCTTCGACCCCCGCGAGCTCGCACTCCAGGTCGTTGATGTCATCGTTCTTCGTCCCGAGGTTGAATTGTGTTACATGGGCGTTTCTCACAAGTGTTTCGAAATCCTGGAGAATCGTCCTCATGACGATCCTCACGGCTCAGGGGATGCACAGTCAAGCGAGGCCAATGGCGGGCCTCAAACAGACGAGGAAGACGAGGACGAAGATAACGATGGGAGCGATGAAGACGAGGGCGACGGCTCAGAGGATGATAACGGAACTGCCATAGGAGCGCCTCTTGAGATCGACCCAGACGAGACAGAATCTGAGATGTCGGATCATCACTCAGATACTGACTCCTGGGATGGCTCCGACTATGGCGGTTCCGGTTCGACTATGAGGCTTCGACTGAGAGAGATTCTATTCTACGACGACAAGGTTTCTATATTTAAGGCTCGCCATGGCAGACTCTGAGGCTGGATGATGTGTATTACCAGCGTCGGTGGGTTTGGTGAGAGCTTTCTCGGGTTTCCACGGAGTTTGGAGGGGATTTTGGGAGTATGACAGAGCATTTACCATGGCAGTAGCGGACTGGGTCGGTATTGCACCCAGAGGAGTTTATGGGTAGCCCGGCGAAGTAATGGGAAGGGCCGCGGGTACTTCAGCCACCAGTCGATGTTCCTGCACATGCATACATAATGCCATCTTCTTCAATGGTGTCAACGAGGACATGATTTAGCGGGATCAGAACAACTACCGAATGTATTTCCTGTGGATTCTTGAGGTGATTTATCCAAGCACAGTTTTACCCTCGGGTTGATGTTAGGAACTTGGTGTGACAGGCTTGCTCGGGGCTTCTTTTCCGATCATCTGCTCGCGTGTCCCCCCAGCAAGCGCTTGGTAAGATGCCTCTTGTGCTTTTCCTGTACCCTTTTACCGTACTGTACAGTACCGATTCTGGTTATCGACCAGGCAAGATCGTTAGTGTCGGGGGTCATCACACGTTTCTGCAGACGGATAGAGTTGGCCACACCGCTTCGCCGCCCAGCGTGCGTGGGGACAGGTCGGGGATGCTTACTCGCCGATACGCGCGCGCCCCAGTGGACGAGTCATTGTCTATCTCTCTGACACCGAGGCTAGAAGGGTAGTGGAGGTCGCGTCGCATAACACGACCCTGACGTATTTTTCCACGACAGTCAAGTCCAGTCCAGTCCAGTCCAGTCCAGTCCAGTCCAGTCCAGTCCAGTCCAGTCCAGTACAGTCCAGTACAGTATGGTGCCGGTACGGTACGACTGGGTACGATGGCGCAGGCTGATGCGAAAGGTTAGGTTTTTGGTTTGTCCCTGGTCTCGGCTGGCCCTGATCACCGACATGTTGTTCCCCCCCCCCCCCCTCATTCGTGGATACGAGGGGAGGACTTTTGTTAACATGCGACTTTGGGTGCTGCGGCTGGCTGAGTCGATCGAGTCTGCTGATGACACAGCCAGCAAGTTCGTCGCATCTTCGTGTACTAGGTAGATATGACCCGACGATTTTTTTTTAGTTTTTCTTTTTAGTTTTTAGTTTTTAGTTTTTTAATTTTTTGGTTTTTTGGTTTTTTGGTTTTTGGTTTTTGGTTTTTGGGGGGGAGGGGTTTGCTTTCGCAGACCTCATGGGGTAGAGAGAAACCCACTGATCAGCACTCCGACACCAGGGGCAATTGCTTCTACAGCGCTCGAACCTAAAGAGTGAAGAGGAGAAGGAAAATGTGTGTGTGTGTGAGAGAGAGAGTGTGTGTGTGAGAGAAAAAATCCAAAAGGGAAGAAAAGAGCGAGGGCAGCCCCGGGCCATTAGACTTTTGGGGGGGGGGGGGGGGGGGGGGGGGGGTTGGTTTGGTTTGCAGATATTAAAGCCTTTCACGGTCATGGGCTGTCTGAACTTTCTACTGTTCATCTGTTTTCATTTGGCAGACTTTGAGTGTATACGAACGAAGGCTACTTAGTCGTCGTTTCAGCTTGAAGATGCTGTTTGGAAGTCTGGCCTAAGATGTAGGTATGGTGTTCTTCTACCTTGAATGGCTTGTCTCTTCTTGCCGGTCGTGTGTTGGAAGTCGGGTTTGCGGGCCCTGCTGTTTGTGAAATGGGAGAGAGAGGGGGGAGAGAGAGAGAGAGAGAGAGAGATGAGAAAGAAAGAAAGAAAGAAAGAAAAAATACCAAAAAAAAGAGAGAGGGAATGGGAATACCTCACGACCAAAGCATCATTCGTCTCAAGCATGGGCGGGCTATGCCGTCCGCAGACTCCAGTCTTTTCAATTGAAGGAAGTTGTTGTATCATACCTCTTCAGATCTCTCCTCCTCTACTGTACAGTACAGTAGAGTAGAGAACAGTATGGGCGGAATGCAAAAAAGATTGTCTGCTTGTCATTGGTCGACTCGAAGCGCTCTTAGCGGCTGGGCTAGACGCGCTTAACGAAGCCTCTTTACAGAAAAGGGCTAGCGGCACAGACCAGGATCTCGCACCACTCTACAACTGACTATACTACTAAACACTCTATTTTCGTCATGCAAGGGGTCAAAGGGAGGGGGGGAGGGGGCATATCCTGGCTGTCGATCCAGGTGAAACTCCCGCTTTTAAATCTGTTGTGGATACTTTATTGTATCTCGCTTACATACTGTACACATCTATCTCGCTATCCGGCTCTCTATCGAGAAAAGCTCTCTTTCCCCACCGGCCGCGGCAAATGCGATCAGGGAGGCGTGAAGCTTGGGTCCCTCCACCAGCAAAAACCCTTCCAGGCCCTCTGTCAGTCCCGCCCGACCACGACGGCGAACGCCCATGTGCGGGCAAAGGCGCCAGGCGTTCGCGATAGAAGAGGATCACCATGCTGGAGCAGGGAGATGGCGGACAGTCTCCTGAAACGCGCCAAATCGTCTCTCCTCGTCTGACTCCGAGAAGTGCGACTTGTTCCAACGTGCCAGTGGCCAGGATTCGCCCGACGGCCACGAACCCTCGCACGGTACGCTACGGTACGGTGGCACCTGGCTCCAGGGATCGTATCGGGCAGGTGCTCTCTGGGCACGGAGAGAGTTTCGCGGTGTTTGATTGTTGGGCTGGGTGGCGTGCTAAAAACAGGACTCCAAGAGAGAGTGGGGAGGGGGGTTGTTCGGTGAAGCCGGGAAATGATTCTGGAATCTTTTTCGACCAGCACCTGGCAGCTCGCGAGCCGACATCTTGGGGGCGAACCATGGTCTTGGACGAATCAGACGTCTGGACGGCCGCTGCCTGGGATGGGGGATACCCTCAGGATTGGACTTTTGGGTGATTACTAAGTTACCTACCCTACCGACAACCACCGTTTCTTTTTTTAGACCCTCCATTCCCAGGCGATCGATCGCAGGACGGAATTGACGATGAACGTGTCATCTGGCGTCGCCCGGATTCGAGATTCCTCCCCTTCCCCCTTGGAAATTTGCCCGCAGGTCTCCGCGATTGTCCCAGTGCACCACACACGTTGGGGGAGGGGGGGGAGGGGGGGGGAAGGACGTGTTGGCCGAGATCTCGCTTTTTTCCCGGTGACTCGAGGGAACCAGGGCCAAGGACTCTATGGAAGGTCAGTTTTATGGCCGTGTCGCACACTAACAGGTCTTTTTGGTCTGGTGACACAGGTGACAGGTCTGAAGAGATGAAGAAATGGGAACTTTTTCTTAATTGGCATCGCTTCGGGATGCCAGCCGAACAGTCGGCCGGTACTCTATATTTGTTTTTTTTTTTGTTTTTTTTAATGCTTTTTCTTGTTTTGCAGGTCAAGCAGGTAGGTGCGTATCGATTGGTCGGTGAGCTACTATATGTGGGGTGGGGGGAGGGGAAGGGGAAGGATAAGGGCCAGGTTGGTAGGGGACCCGGAAATGGGCGGAGTACGGGACTTGGAGTGGGCAAGTACATACGGTACGCGGTCGGTACATGGAGAGCACTCGAGCGATTGTCACTGTTGCTCTGCCTAGTTGATGTTTACGGTTGACTGCTGACAGGGGAGGCTTTTGATGAGCCGTGAGGGTCAGGACCACCTGCAAGGGACCAGGTACGAGGTTTTGCGGATTTCGAGAAGGGCTGCGGCCAAGGAGGCCGGCCACATTACCACCCTGACCCTGCCGGGCTAGGATGCGAGCTGCAGGTGCAGGTGGAGGGGCAGGTGGAGCTGGAACTGGAGCTGGAACTGGAGCCGTTCTACCAAGGACTCACTGTACCGTACTGCTCCCCTCCGTACTTCGCGGCTACTGGGGAGGGTGGGTGGGTGTCCTGACTTTCGTTACTTGGTTGGCCTCGAGTACTTGGGGGGGGGGACGGAGGCGCCGGTGGCCAAGTGAGATGACCGCCTTTTTCTGCCCTCGCCAGGACCGAGCCGTCCAGAGAAGGGGAGAGGTGAGGTAGAGTAGCATAGAGGGGGAGGGGGCTACGCGAGTCCGGTCCAGTCCAGTCCAGTCCAGTTCAGTTCCAGTCGAATCGAGTTTAGTTTCAATACTTGGGCTCTGGGTATTTATTTATTTATTTACGTGGTCGCTTCTCCGGATGCGGCGAGGTCGGGCAGAATTTCTTTCTCTGTCGGGTTTAGCGAGACAGGCGGTGACGGCGTGTGACCCTTGGAACACACCTCTGGGATGAATTGTATACTGGGATACTTGTATACTTGAATATTTGTATATTTGTACATTTGTATACTGGTATACTGGTATACTTGTATACTTGTATACCAGTATATTTGTGCGGTGATGACTGCACCGTCCTGTCCAGTCCCGTCCGGTATGTACGCCTCTGCTTGGATGGGAGGGACTTCTAGGACTTACCGTACACGGTGGTGAGGGCGGTGAGGGCGGGCAGGGCGGTCAGAGCTGCCCTTCCGAGGACCCTTGACCCCTGGCCCCTGGCCCCTGACCCCGGGTTTCCCTTCGTCCCTCTATAGTTTTGATGATGGCGACATGTCCTCAGGAAGAGTACCGGAGCCGTACAATACGCTCTGGTACTGTACTGTGCTTTACTTGGCGACTCGCAGGTAGGAGTCGAACCTCTCTCTCGACACCGGTTACGAGTCCAGCGCGTATTGACGATGAATTCCATTCAATTTAATTCCATACCAGACATATACTATACCATACTATACCTCTCCTCTCCTCTCCTCTCCTCTCCTCTCCTCCGTTCCGTACGCCGATCGCGAGGCCAACCTCATTCTACATGTGCACTGCACTGCACTGCAACTCCACTCCACCCTCCCTCATCTCGTCTACGCATGGGAATACCATCATCGTCCGACCAGCATGTCCTCCGTCCTGTACGTCCCCCCGCGGGCAGACGACGACCGGCCCCCCCCGCCGCGACGGACCCTTCGTCCACGTGGACCTGGGACGGGACTTCAGAGTCTCTTTCTTGGACCATCATCTTTCGAAGCTCAAGCTTCCCAAAGCTTCCAGGTTGGCTTGCTGCCAGCGGCAGCCGAGAGCATAGCACTGGCACGGGCACCGGGCAACGGGCACCGGTATCTCGGCACCGGCACTCGCAATCGCTATCACCCACGCCCCTCACCCCTCACCCCTTGCCCTTCGCCATCGCCGTCGCCATCGCCATCGCCATCACAATGCCGGCGGGCCCGACATGTCAGCGGCTGCAAACCAAAACTTGAGTTTTTTTTTTTCCCATCTTCTTTTTCTTTGACTCTTTTTTTTTTTTTTTTCTCGTGCCCCCCCCCCCCCCCTCCCCCCTTTGTCGCCGTTCCCGTGTTAGTCCCCCATCTCTTTTCTTGGCTGGCGCGGACGGGCACACACATAACCACCTTCAGACTGCACGTGAGCCAAGGTACTATAGTGAAATAAATATCCAGAGGGGTTTTGGGATCGAGTGGTGCACCACCACTGCCGCCGCCGCCGCCGCCGTCGTCGGTGTGGGCATGGACGGCTCGGGTCTTGCAAGGGATCGATCTCTCTATCTACTTCGTATCTACGAGTAGACTATCCCTCTATCGAACTATCTATCGAACTATCCATCTATCGACCCTATCTATCTAACCCATCTTATCTATCTAGGTTCCGTGCCACGGAGCTATCGATGTATGATGGGGCCCTGTCAGAAACGTTGACCAGAAACATCTCGCCAAACTCTAAAAGAAAAGAAAAAAAGGGAAAAAAGAGCCAAAATAAACAGAGCTGCTGCGCGGACCGTCCGAGGGACCTACTGTACAGGTAATATGAGAGAGAGAGAGAGAGAGAGAGAGAACGATGGAGATGGAGATGCACATGTAGATGCCAAATGCTAGTTGCTAGTGGCTACATGCGAAAATGCTAAACTGCTGAGAGATGCAACTCATCCCCTCCCTTCCCTACCTATAAGATGTACCTCGTATGCGAGGCAGGGCAGGATAATGCAAGATGGCATGCAAAGACGGGATGCAGCAACGGGATGCAGCCACGGCCCGCGTGCACAACCGCGTCGGGAGAATGGAGAGTGGCAGAGTTCTTCATCGCAGGATGCGAGCGAGCGAGAGATGGGATGGATACTTTCTTGCCAACTCCCCGGACCTACAGTCCGACTGTGTATGTATGTATCTATGTCTGTCTGTCTGTCCTCCCGTACGTCCTACCACGTCCTGGGCCGTCTTCTCCCGATTCCGCGCTTGGCCGACGACCCAAACCCCGACCAGACTTCGACCGGCTGGTACCATACATATCCTCTTCATCGGACCTCACACTTCATCCAAAAGGTTAGCCGCCTGCGATTTATTGTCCCTCCCTCCCTCCCTCCCTACTCACACTCACACTCACACTCACTGCGCCCGAGAACTCGCCCCGGTATCGAGATCTCTGACTCGAGCGCGGCACTCGCTTCAACGAATCTGATATGAGATTGAAATGAACCCCCCTGGGGCCCCGGGGGAGACCTACCTACGGTACCCACCGACCTACTGAACCGACCTCACTCTCCCCCCATCGCTGGTGACGCTCTTCGGTTCAGAGTCTGGCTATTCTCGTATCGACTCCAGTCGGCCGGCTCCCATTCCTGTCTCGTCTCATGTCGTCTCATCTCGTGTCCTCACGGGTCGTCTCATCTCGTGTCCTCACGGGTCGTCATGATTGTAGCTAAAATTAAGTGCTTCGAGAAAGACGACTGCTCTGGGAGATGGAGGGGGAGAGGGGGAGGGGGAGGGAAGGGGTCTTTCGTTTGCTGTGTCGTAAAAATGGTCTCCCCCGTCAGCCCTACGTACTGTGCCGGACCTCGCGCTCGGCCTGGGAACGTTGTTGTTACCCAAGGGCTATCTTACTGGACTGTACACCGACCCAACCCGCCGACTTTTCCCTACCTTACGACCTACCTCCCGACCGACCTTCTCCCACCTACCCAAGAGGATTCAAAGAGGATTGATGAGGACTGAGGAGGTACGGCGCCCCGCGAGTGGGGGATTTCCCATCACGAAACCCATCTTCGACACAGATGTTGATCTCTGCGCAGAGTGTACCATCGTATCTCTTGGTGTGTCAGAGTCCCAGACTAAGAGAGAGAGAGAGTGTGTGTGTGCGTGTGTGTGAGAGAGCGCGAGCGAGTTCAGGAACCAGAACCAGGACCAGGACCAGCACAAGGGCTAGGACCGGGATCTCTCGCCTGGCCTGGCCTGGGGTTGAGACGGGGACGGGGACGGGGACGGGGGACTCGTCGACAGGCACCACAATCCTTCCAACGTGGGCGATCTGCCCACGGCGTCCAACATCTACATACAGCATCTAACCACATCAATCATATCCACTACATCCACCACATCCACCACATCCACTTCATCCACCATATCCACAACCGTCACGCCCACCCCGGGTCCCCCCCCCCTCCCCCCTCCCCACAAAACCTCCCCCACCCAACGACTTCTGGGCATGGGCCAGGGACAATAGCCTTGTTCCTGGTCCCAGAGGTCTCGAGGTGGAGGGGGAGGATATTTAATATGCTATGAGAATCCCACAAGAGATCAAAAATAGGTCTCTCCTCAGAATCCATCCTCCACCCCGTGAGCCTCAGTGCGCCGCTTCCTCGCGCTTAAAGATCCCCAGAATCCTCAACACCCGTCCAGAATCACTCCTCATCTATTTCGAGTATAATCACTGGCGATACTCCCGTCGAAGGCTAGTCGTACGTGTCGCCGCTGTCAGCATCATCCGTAGCCTCCTCCTCCTCCTTCTCGCAGACCTCGCCCTCATGGACGTTTTCTACATGGAACCGGGTGTACAGGACTCACGTCAATGCAGTGCAAAGTCCACCGGGTACCTGCCCTCGACCGCCTCGCCGTTCCACCAGGCCATCGACCTCCCCGAGAACGCCTCCGCCAACGAGCCAGCCGCCGCGGGGACGACGCCCTCCGGCATCGTGCCTGGTCGCAGTAACTCCTCCCAAGGCTACCTCGACCACGGCGCCGCCTCGCATCCGTCGCCGGAGCCCAGCATCAGCGCGCCAGTCCCACAGCAGTACACACTCCTGTCCCGTCTCTCGGACGGGAACGTGAGTGCCAACTGGTCGTACCTCGACGAGAGAGAAGAGCACGCGGGCGCTGCACCCGGCCCGGGACTTGGCTCCGCGCCGTCCCCCCCCGACGACGACCAGCCGCCGGCCAGTGAGGAAGACAAACCGCTCCGCGCCCACGCCAACTCGGCAGCCATGAGGTACGGAGAGAAGACGTGCTCCCCCCCCCGCCCCGTGAACCAGCCCGACCTGGGAGGCAGTTGACTAACCCGCGACACAGCACCCTGGGGATCGAGTCCTACGACTCCCGCTTCGACGCCGAGATGCACACCACCGGCATCCGGCCGAACTACACGTGGCCCAGTAAGTCGTGTCCCCGCCCGAACGTGGGCCCCCCCCCTTCGCGGAAAACTAAAGTCTGGGCAGTCTTCGAGATGAATGATCAATTCGTCCCGCCACACCAGAGCCTCGGCCACGAACCGTCGACCCATTTCCTCTACGATGAGCCCAAGCTGCTGCCCATGTACTCGAGGTCCCTGACCTCCAGTCCGCAGCCCAACTTCACGGCGGAGCAGCGAGACCTGAAACGCCAGCGGGATTACTCGCGGCGGGAGGCGAAGTCACGCATGCGGAGGGAGCGGTCGACCAGTCGACCGAACAGCAGCCGGAGTAGCCTCTACCTCGGCTCCCAACACAACTCGCCCGACATGATGCCCCGCTCGGTCCCCGAATACACGAGCAACCTCACCCCGTCTCCGCTGCTCTCGCAAGCATCGCTGCAGAGCTCTCCGGGACTGTGCAGCAGCCCCTTCCTCCCCCCCTACTCGCCCCCGCTGAGCGACCACGTCTCCTCGGATCTCTACGGGCCCGTCTTTACCATGTACGTCTTGAGCTTCGGCCTCGGAATCCCTGTCTCACTTTCTCTCTCTCTCTCTCTCTCTCTCTCTCTGTCTCTCTCTCCCTCTCTCTGTCTCCTTCTCCTCTCTGTCTCCTCCCCCCCCCTCCCCCTCGTCCTTCTTTTCCCGTCCTCTAACGCGTTCTTTGCAGGGGACCCAACGACTACACCTCGGTCCCGGCCTACCACCTCCCCTTTTCCGATGCCGGATGTGAGCCAGGGATTCAGTCGTTCACCGGGCGACCACCCTCTCACCCCGTACCGTCCGTGCCCGATCACGCGAGCAGCCTGTATCAGACGCCGCAGATGAGTCCGAAGCTCGGACTCGCCGAGTCGGGCGACCACGTCCGAGTGGTCCACAGCCGTCCCAAGCCCCAGTGCTGGGAACACGGGTGCAACGGCCGACAATTCTCCACATTTAGCAATCTGCTCCGCCATCAACGCGAGAAGTCGGGGGTATCCCAGAAGTCCAGCTGCCCCAACTGCGGCGCCGAGTTTACGCGGACCACGGCGCGGAACGGTCACATGGCACACGACAAGTGCAAATCGCGGAGGAACACCTGAGACGCGACAGGGGCAAAAAAAAAAAAAAAGGAGAGAGACAAAGAGAGAGAAAGAGAGAGAAAGAGAGAGAATTTTTATTGACGATACGATCTCGCGCATTTAATCGAGCGGTGTACATATACCTAGGACAGGGCGGACGGGCGGGAAGGAGGGGGGTTCGGGAGTTTTGAGTTGCCTGCCACATCATTTAATCTGGTTCCAACTGGTCGAGTTTACCGCAGCTCTGGCGGCGGGACACATGATATACCCTGTTATGTTTGCATGAGATTCGATTTAATCTGGTGGGGGAACGACGGGGGAAGAAGACACAATAAATTTCACCCTGCCATCTGATGCCTCTCCCACGGTGTAGCTGCAGAGATACGTACGGGTGCACCCTTGAATCGTGTCCGTGCGGGGTGCACGGGCGATGCCGAAGTCCGCACTTGTGACCGGTCGTCCACAGCGGCACAGCTCGGGTAGGGTGGTGAGTGCCCGACCGGAACAGTCGAGGATGTACCGTACCACGTGTAGAGTAGTCCGCTCCCGCTCCCGCGTCGCCCGGGCCGAGTAAGCAGCCGATTGGGGGGGGGGGGGCTCGTGCCGGCGGCCCACGTGGTCGGTTGGTCGGTTGGTCGGATGGAGGGAGGGAGATGTGTGTGTGTGTGTGTGTGTGTGTGTGTGTATGTATGTGTGTGTGTATGTATGTATGTGTATGTATGTGTATGTATGTGTATGTATGTGTATGTATGTGTATGTATGTGTATGTATGTGTATGTATGTGTATGTATGTGTATGTATGTGTATGTATGTGTATGTATGTATATGTATATATGCATGTGTATGTATGTTTATGTATATATGTATATGTATATGTATATATGTATATGTATATATGTATATGTATATATGTATATGTATATATGTATATGTATATATGTATATGTATATATGTATATGTATATATGTATATGTATATACAAATATATTCAAAGGCTATCGCATCTCCAAGGATTTTCCCACGTCGCCTGCTCTGGCTCATGGGATATATATATCATATACATCATACATATATATAACATATACATGTATGTGTTACGTCTTGGTATTTTCTTCCCTCCCCCTCTCCCCCCCCCCCCCTCCCCAAAAAAGGATGGGGTGGGATGTGGTCTGATGGTGTCCGGCTGTGGGTTTGTCTTCGTGGGGAGGAGAGGAAGGGGTTTCTCCTGTCGCTGTCGGATCTGCTTGAAACTGCAAG
Organism: Diplocarpon rosae; assembly: GCA_032760415.1. Classification (NCBI taxonomy): domain Eukaryota; kingdom Fungi; phylum Ascomycota; class Leotiomycetes; order Helotiales; family Drepanopezizaceae; genus Diplocarpon; species Diplocarpon rosae. The sequence goes on from JAUBYV010000005.1 coordinate 665,808, forward strand.
TAAGTAAGGTTGTAGACTCCATCGGGACAAGTACGACCCAGCAAGTGTATTATATATGAACCCTGCCGTGACCCCCCACCGACGCTCAGGCCATAATTTAGAATGTTCCTCTACATGTGCTGGTATGGTCAGGTCGCACAGCGTTCCAGACCCTTCTGGGAGTTCGGTCCACGTCCGGAGTAGACCAAACTCAACTCAAGAGAGGTCGCGGATATGTGCACTGGATTGAGTGAGAGAGAGAGAGAGAGGGGTGTGTCTATCTGCCTTTGTGTCTGGGTGTGGTGATGGTGATCTCTATGAGCTGCAGGTACAATCTTGCTGTAGCAAGAGACGAGATATCTTTTTTTTACTGACCTTGTATATTTATATATATATACATATATACATATACATCTCTCTCTCTCTCTCCCTCCCTCCCACCCTCTTCGTCTTTTCGTATCCCTCGTATGCCTCTAGAATAACCCAATTAAGACGTGACCCCAATACCGCTAAGAGATAATATGTTTCTGACAAAGGCTAATCTGCTGCCGGCCACCAGAAAGGTACTCGACCTGACACCGCGTAATTTCTTAGCAAGAGAAATTAAGGGGTGATGCGGAAAGGGCCGAAGCTGTTTTTTCCTCACGCGGGCTACTATAAAGCCTATCCCGACAAGCGCCGTCTCCGGCGTAAAAACCAACTTCTCATATACACACTACGTACTGTACAGTATCTCTACCTATCTTCTTATCTCTTGCTCCGACCTCCAACCAGCCAGCATGCAATTCTCCGTCTTCCTCACGTTTGTTGTCGCTGCCTTTGCCACCTCGGCTCTTGCCCGGATCGAGTGCAGCTGCAAAAACTCGAGGGGTAAATGCGGGTTCACGACTTGCGACAGCCCTGTAATGGATACCTGTGCCAAATGCTGCGGCGGTGAAGAAAAGTGGTGCTAAAGCTCATCGTATGTTCTCACGTTGCGTCGGCGAACTTGGAAGGACGCATAGCTAACGAGCCTCGCAGCGCCATCGACACACAAGAGACCAAGGCCGGTCGAACATTCCGAGGCTCGGGTGTTGAGAGACATTGCTTTTCATCAGTTCGCTGGCGCGGGCAGGTTCCGTCGCTATCACGAGGGGGGCTGTGAGGCATGATACAGAGAGGGGGTTCTCATACATGTCGCATCTCTCTGGATTATCTACTTGGGTAGAATAGCCTAAGGGAGATTGTCTGATGCGTCACCAAAATTACCGCCAACGCTGTGCGACTAGCGCTGCAATACTGCGTGACCGTATGCACTCATTCCATCACTACTACTCCCTCCTTGCAAAGACAGAACACTGTATGAATGCAATGCACCTGCAACTGTAATCCGGTAAGAAAACCAATGCCCCTCACAAATCTCTAATTCCTGGCGTATGAGGCCGGTCGGAGAAGAGGGAGGGAGTAGGTGTGTGAAAGAAGTACCCTCCGAGAGAGTTGTACATATGAAGTATTTCCAACGTGTACTCCGGGAAGTTGTATGTAATATCGCTCGCTCCTAGAGCTATGACCTCGTCTCACAGCGGGGTGCCAGAACCTATGTTATGATATTTCCGTGAAGATGAACAAGAATGTTTTCCCGCAGAATCCTCTGCCACTTGCCGTGATGCTCAATTTTGCCTCACATCCCATCACAATCAAGCCATCATGGTAGAATCGTGACTAACTAAGCAGCTATTCCAAGGCACTGCGCTCATTCCGACTTGGGGTGAACCGGAGTCTTCCATTCCGGGCGATGGTAATCCTACGAGCTTTGTGGCCTTAGGCACCCAGACTTACTTACCACTTTACGCGTAGACGCGTTCTGGTCTGTATCGCAACCCACGCGACTTTGCTCTTCCCTTCTTCCCTCACGATCTGGCGACTCGCATCACCACGCCACAATACACTTGCCACTTTGCACCTGTCCTCTTCCACCCGCAGCGCTTGTGACGAAGTTTCAAACCACTCCCTTCAAAAGTATGCTCTCCTGGCAGCATTGACCCCTCCGCATGCTAAGCGTGTGCACTACAGTGTTGGAAGCACGTCTCGAGCAGGCCGATCTCTTGAAGAAGGTGAACATCTGTCGGTGCTTACAATCGGCCGTGATCGATGCTGACCAGGGCAGATCGTCGATGCGATCAAGGATCTCGTGCAGGATTGCAACTTCGACTGCAATGACTCCGGGGTCGCCCTCCAAGCCATGGACAACTCCCACGTCGCGCTCGTCTCCATGATGCTCAAGGCCGAGAGTTTCTCGCCGTACCGGTGCGACCGCAACGTCGCCCTCGGCCTCAACCTGACGTCCCTCACCAAAGTCCTCCGCGCTGCCCAGAACGAGGATATCCTGACCATCAAGGCCGAAGATGCGCCTGACGTGCTGAACTTGGTGTTCGAGAGCAGCGAGAGCGACAGGCTGAGCGAGTATGACTTGAAGCTCATGGACATCGATCAGGAGCATCTGGGTATCCCCGATACCGAGTATGCGGCTACGATCAGCATGCCGTCCTCCGAGTTCAGCAGGATCTGCAGAGATCTCATGGCCTTGTCGGAGTCCGGTATGTCCCCGGCAGACGACGAACAAGTTGCATGGCTAAATGGTGGACCGCAGTCTCGATCGAGGCCTCCAAGGATGGGGTGAAGTTCTCCTGCACCGGTGATATTGGCAACGGTGCCGTGACCCTCCGCAGCCACTCCAACGTGGACAAGCCCGAATTGAACGTCGAGATCGAGCTTACGGAGCCCGTTTCCTTGACCTTCTCTCTGAAGTATCTGGTCAACTTCTGCAAGGCGGCAGGCCTCTCCAAGTCGGTGAAGCTCTGCCTCTCCAACGAAGTCCCGCTGCTGGTCGAGTACGCCCTGGCAGGGAGCAGTTACCTCCGCTTCTACCTGGCCCCCAAGGTACGCCTCCTGGCCCCCGATGTCCGCTCTGTACGTGCTAACAGATCACGCAGATTGGTGATGAGGAATGAAGAGTTTCATGCGCGACGGGGTAAGAAATGATGGCGCCCGGTTCTACAGCATATTCGAATGCGGCGTGATGGCTGGTTGGCTCTGTGGATATGGACGTGTGCTATTCTACAAAGCATGGGGAGCATATGGGATTTCCTGTATCTACGATTACACGTTTACGACATGAAGACACTCAAGCCCCATCTGAAAATTCCTTGCACACCGACGATCTCCACCCCCCCTCGTCTCGTCTCGGACGTGCAAGGTTGTTCCGATTATTCGGGTCTAGCGCGGGGTAAAATCGACCCCACCCTCTTCAAAGAGTGCCATGACTCTTGAGATAAGAATTTGATGTGTGACCCAGAACCGCGATCCGTGCCCCCAGCCGTTACTCATGGCGCTCCCCTTCTGATCGCTCGAACTCGTAGATTGCCCCCGCCACCATCCCCTCGTCCCCGTCAAACGTTGCCTCTCGAGCTTCAATCAATCCGACGGATCCTGCCCACGCGACCATGTCTTCCGCAGACCATCCAGTGCCCGAGACCCGCGTGCTAGCGGTTGCCAGTCATGTAGGGACACCATCCCGACTCCCGGGGCGAGACTAACATGGCGCCCCAGGTTGTTTACGGGTGAGGCTGCCCGGCCCCCAGAGGGGTCCACGATGAAGGGCTAAGAAGCGCGCAGGTATGTCGGGAACACCATGGCGACGCTGGCGATGCAGTCCCTGGGATGCGAAGTTGCAGCTCTGAATACCGTACAATTCAGTAAGAGTCGCGCGATCCCGAAGCGGGACTGACGCGCTGATGATGCTGTGCACAGGCAATCACCTAGGATACGGCCAGGCTCGAGGCACGCGAGCTACGGCGCAAGAGATCACGGATCTGTACCAGGGTCTCCAAGACTCCTACCTGGACGACTTTCAGATGATGCTGTCCGGCTACCTCCCGGGGGCGGCGTCGGTCGAGGCCGTCGGCTCGATAGCGAGAGACCTGAAATACAAAGCCACCATGAAGCCGGGCAGTTTCTTCTGGGTCTTGGATCCGGTCATGGGAGACAACGGAAAGCTGTACGTGGCAGAAGACGTGGTACCTGCGTACAAAGACTTGATCAAGGATGCTGATCTGATACTGCCAAATCAGTTCGAGGCCGAGTAGGTCTGCGCCGCGGTTTATTGGAACGGCCTTGCTGATCCAGCCCAGGACGTTATCCGGAGTGAAGATTGTGGATATGGATACTCTGAAGCAAGCCATCACCACTCTACATCAGCAGTACAGGATCCCGCACATCCTGATCACCTCGATCGCCTTCCCGACGCCCGGGGCAACTCCTTCCCTGTCGGTGGTGGGATCGACCTTCACTTCAGACGCCTCTCCTCGCATCTTCGGCATTAAGATCCCCGCGATCGATTGTTTCTTCAGTGGTACGGGCGATATGTTGGCAGCCCTCTTGCTCGTGCGGTTGCGAGAGGCAGTAAATCATACGCGGGGCCTGATGGACACAGCCGCGTGGGTCAGTGGAGACGAAGTAGGGGCCACAGAGTTACCGCTGGCACGAGCCACGGAGAAGGTGCTGGCGAGTATGCACGAGGTCCTGACGCGGACCAAGGCAGCCCGGGACGAGGAGCTCGAACGGTACCACAACCAAGTCGGGGCGAGGGACTCGGCAGATGACGAGAAGAAGTTGAAGCTGGTCGCCTCGAAGGCGGCAGAGGTCAGACTCGTACGTAACCTGGACTGCATTAGATATCCAGACGTCAAATTTACAGCGGAGAAGGTCTAGGTGTGGAGGCCATGGACGGTAGGTCTGCTAGTTCCTGGAGAACGGCGTGTGGCGCTTGTCACCTGCCTGGTTTGTGTAGAGATATCCGCGTTCCACCGCAGCAGTCCATTATTTCAGGGGATCTCTTTACATCTCATCTGTCTTGCATGGTCCCACCACAGAGACGACCCTATCCATCCTCCGCTTGAAATCATCTCCCATTAGATCATCCCAGGTGTGGTCGCATCCCCGAAAAATCGGAGCCGACGGCTCTATCCTGTGCTTCCAAACCCTCCAGCCCCGCGAACACTCTCCTCCAATTCCGTGACCTCCCGCACCTCCGGCGTGTAGATCCGCTCCAAAACCAGCTGCGCGACGCGATCTCCCTCCTGGACCTCGAAATCCTCCTCGCCATGGTTGAATAGCAGCACCTTGACCTGACCCCGGTAATCCGCATCGATGACTCCCGCCCCGGTGTCGATCATATGCTTCGCTGCCAGACCCGATCGGGGGGCGATGCGGCCATCTGTGCAAAACGCCTCCCGTTAGCTAGCCCAAGACTTCGACTGGTGTGAGGTGAGGGGTGTCACACATGTCCCGGCCGGGACGGCCATGCTGAGGTCGGTCTCGACCAGCACCTTTCCTCTCGCCGGCACGACCGTCGCCTTGGCCGCGTACAGGTCGTAGCCTGCCGCGCACGCGCTGCCTCTCGTCGGCAGGCGGGCCTTGTCGCTAAGCTTCTTGATGAGAAGGGGGGGCTCGGCGGAGACTCTGGTGACTGGGGCAGCGTCCGAGGACGGTTCCGTGGATGACATGGTCGTCTGCATCGGTGCGGGCTGAGATGGTGATGGCGAGGCGGGGTTGGGCTTCTGGCGTTTCGGCAGAGGAGAATGGGGATCGGGGGGTGAGGCGGTGGACATGGTCGGGTTCTCCGAATTCACCAGCTGGAGTGGAACGCGTCTGGACGCGTAGTGTAGGGAACTTCGCTCTGGGTGGGTGGTACGCACGCGCGGGCAAGCTTGGCGTCTGGCAGCGCCTAAGCGAGCACTGGACGGAGACGGATCAACAAGTTTCCTCGTTTGATATATATATTCCCCGAAAGATACAACGCCGAACCTGTGCGCAATCTTCCCGACATCTTTCTCCACCACGCGTAGGAATACCACATGGCTTCCATGAATGTTCTCTCCTCAGGCCTGCCGGTTGCACGCGCATCGGCCGCGGCAGCTTGGGCGTGGAAAGTCTAGCCACGAGATCCGTTGCGGGCCTCTGTCGGTCTGGCCGGAGCCCTAAGTCGGGATACATACATTGGTGCGCTGGCTTTGGCTTGACCAACGTGCGCCGTGCGCAGTAACGCCCATGATGAGATGAGAATTCACCCAGCGAGGGTCTTCTGAGGGTCCTCTCAAGCTCAGTATGACAGACGAGGACTAAAACATGAACTTTCGATTGCCCCTCGAATTGGAAAGAAACCCCCTGCCCTTTCTTGCCTGCTCGTTGATATTCATGTTTTGGGGCTCACGTGGGCTCGAGCAGGTGGGAAGCCTCGGGAATGGCGGGGACATTGATCGGCCGGAAGACTTTGGTATTCCACGCCCCCATCTCGACCTGATAACATAGAGGATGAATTTACCGCCCCGTCAGAAGAACCAAAGATGTGTTTGCGGCTTGTTCCAGCACGTCTAATCCACAACCCGCTTAGGCGCGACTCACCCAGCCATTTGCGCCTCCACGTTGGCACGCCAACGGAAGTGCCAGACATCGAGGGCGCAGTACCAAGTCAGCAACTGATCTGCTAAGCCCCTAGGCATTGTTTGCAGAGTCTGCAGGCTGGTCAGCCGAACCGCTCGTTGAGGAGATGACGATCACGATATCTTGACATGGCGCGTCTGTTCCGCTGATATTAACTAGAGGACACTCCTACAGTAGGAGAGTGGACGCGGGCCGACATCTTTGGCGAAGCGTAGTCCCGCCACCGACGATTCCCAATTGCTGTCCCTGCCGGCAATGAACTCGTGTGGAGACCTGGGTCAGAGAGGGAGATAGCAAATACCCGACTATATGGCGGCGTCACCGGCCGAGGTCAACAGGCGACGGAACGCGACAGGGGTGACGGCTACAGAGAGGGATCAACGAACGGCATGTTCAAAAAGTCAGCCAGTACACAAGACCAAGACCAACGCACTCTCAGCAGATCGATGCAAGATTCTCGATACGTGATTGTAACGCAGCAGGCAAGCGTGTTCAAAAATTAGCCACGGGTCCTGCCGAGCTTCATCCGCTTTCCCAGCTATCACGCGTGGTCTCGCATTTTCACATTCTTCCAATTCTGAATCATTACCATTCTCCTCCCTGTTTTTTTTGGGGAGGGGGCGGGGGGGACTCTTATTCGGAATTCACCATGATATATGTGAACTCGCCGTGATCTCGTTACAATCCTCGCTCCACAGGTTAACTCCTCGCTTACCAGCCAGATCCCAGACCCGAGGGGCCTACTGTGTTCAAGAGGGTCTTTCTTCCACCTCCTCCTCCTCGAAGTGGATCTTGCCACGCGTGACGTTTTTTTTTTTGTTTTTTTTTGTTTGATTTTTTTTCTTTCGGTCGACGGCAGATCTACAAACGAGGCGATCGACCTCTCCAGGACAGGATGGGGGGAGAGCCTCCTCTGGTGCTCTCTAGGTGGCTTGTCGAGCTCAGGGTTCCCGCGAGGTAATCGTCGGTGTCGGTGTCGGCCCTAGCGCGAGCCGTTTTGACATTGCTCTGGCTGAGGGACAGAAATGCACAAGGAGTTCTACATCGACTTCATGATGTACGGGTTTTTTATTTAGAAGTGTGGAGGATCGACGTCGTGAAGCTGGAATTCTATGCTGTTGAAGGTGGTGGTTTGCAAGATGGAAGGTTGGGTTTGGTGGTGGGGGAAGGGGGGGGGGGGGGAGAAGCCAGAGATGGATGTCCAAGCGCAGCTCAGATATGTAGACAGACAGTTCTCTCTCCGCTGATACGTTCGAGGCAAATCTTGAACCGGGCACAGAGTTTGAGAGGGTATGACGATATTTCGGGTTCAGCTATCGGGACGAACAAGAATTTGGCGAACAAATCAAGAACAAAAGGCAGCAGGCCAAGGGAGCGCAGAGGATGGACTGTCTGGATCGAGGGGGCATCTCAAGTTCTAGACTTGGAATGCAACGTTGTTGATTCTCAACCCTTTTTTTAAAGTGTCTCTCGAGGCGTGAGCCCATACAGCGAAGCACAAGCGAGCGAGGCGAGAGAAGAAGAACAGACACCCAAAGGCCTTCTACCCAAAGGCCTTCTACCCAGATGTCACCCGTCCAATCCCAGTCCGCCAAAACTCCCCCACTTCCTTGATCCCAATATCAGGCATAGTGATGGGAAACTCATGCCCCCCCGCCAGCAACTATTCTCAAGTCGACTCTCTCTCTTTCCCAAACGCATCCTCGGCGTCTTCGCTCAACTCGCCAGCGAGGATCACGGGGGTCCTCTTCTCCAGCGAGGATAAGCACTGTACCAACTCGCTCCCCGAGGTCCCTCCACCGCGGCCGCGGACCCTCGATCGTCGAGGACCTCATCGAACTGGCAAAACTCCTGACGAAGCCTCGGTGGTGTTCGAGCTGCCAACCGCACGACGTTCGCGACCGTGCCACCCGGGCCGACGCGGCATCAGAACGGCGCTCTCGGACTGCGCGTCTCGATTCCCCCTCCTCCCCTTCGTCACCTCACCCGTGCTCGGATTCTCGCTGGTCCCCAGCTGCGCGACTGGTCTCTCGGCCGGCCCTCCCGCGAGTCTCTCCCGCACCAGCCATTCCCAGCATGCGTCTGCCAGGAGGCCGGAGTACACGAGGCGGCTCTGCCAGCCGAAGTGACGAGCCCGGATCAAGCCTGCCGGTGCGAGGAACACGAGCGCCGGGCCCATCTCAGGGAACGAGGCCGCGAAGTCAGCGGCGATCCCGCCCCCGCGCGAGTAGCCGACGAGACTGAACCCGCCCGGCGTCCAGGCCAGCGGCGATGATGTGATGGCGAGCAGGATCTGCCTGGCATAGAGGCCAGACTCGTGGGGGGGGAGGCGCCCGGGCTGTCGCTGTACCCGCGACCAAAGAGATCAAAGAGGGTGACTCTGCACCACCCCGTCGCTGCTAGGCCGTAGGCGAGACGACTGAGGGCTATGCACGGGGTGCTGATGCCGTGAACGAGCACGACCTTCCTGCCGGTGTCGGGCCCCCCATTCATACACCCTCATCGTTCCCCTACTGGCATTGGCTCGCCGATTAGTCTCTCTCTCTCTCTCTTCTGCTCCGAGGAGAGCGGGAAGGGCTGCATTGTCAGGTGACGACGTACAGGACTCGTGACGTCTCTTGCGCCAGGGAGGATGTCTGGTGGGTTGGGCAAGGCATCTCGTTCCTCCTTGGACAGGGAGGGAATCTGGGTTTCTCGCGGGCTCGGGATGTGTCGGCGGCTGGGCGCGAGTTTGAGGACGGTGAAGACCGCAAGGGCCGTTGCGAAAGAGGTTCCGACGACGATGCCGAGGGTTGGGCGGAGGGTTCGGAATATCCATATCCACGGTCGATGGACAGTCATCTTGCTGAGGGGTGAGGGGAGAAGTATCTTCTGTTGTATCATAGTCGACGTCAATATCATGGGGTCACTTTGGACAAGGTTCTCTCGGGTTTCTTCCAGCGGGTGTGAGGTACACACCCCTGTCCTGATGCCAGTCTAACCAGAAAGAAAGAAACAGTAGCAGGGGCAGAGAGGCAGAGGTATATTGTGATTCCCACTGACCACAACTCACATTGAAAAAGAAAGAAAGAATATGACTGAAACCTGAACCATGGTTCACTCAATGGGCTGCGGGAAATTTGGATCATATTACTCATCTTGCCTAATACACCTCGAATCGTGAACCATGGCAAACTCAGCTATTGCCCTCGTTGCCTAACACTTGCGTAGAAATAGAGACTTACACGCCCTATAATACAAAGACAAAAACGACCCTCCATCGTAATACTCAAAGACTCTTTGTTGGCTCGATTACAAGCTGAAGTACAGCAATACACATCCAGGCCCATGAGAACCTGATCCCTCTCTCCTAATCATCCACCGTGATTTTCGCTTCTTCCTCTTCACAGTCTCAATCTACAGAGGAGACGAAACCTTGAGGGACTCGGGAAGCTCAATACCTGCCGTGGCTCTGTGGCGCCGGATCCACTTCGCGCTACTCCACGGCTTCGACTCTTTGACCATCGTATCGATGTCCTCGAGCTCCAGCCCTTTCGTCTCGAAGACGTTGAGGTATGCAAACACGACGCACAGTGCGCAACAGCCGCCGAAGATGAAGAAGACCTTGGGTCCGAGATTGGCTTTGTCTTCGTCCACGAGATAGGGCGTGATGAACGCAATGATGAAGTTCATGAGCCAGTTGGAGGCAGTGGACATGGCGATGCCTTTGGAGCGGATCGGGAGAGGGAAGATGTCCCCGGTTACAGCCCAGCCCGTTGGTCCCCATGTAGATGCGAAGAAGACAATATAGAGGCAGATGAAGGTGATGAGGACCGCTGCAGAGGAGTACACGGCAGTACCCACAATGGCCACAATGATCTGGCAAACTGACATTAGTATTCCACCATAGATGAGGAGGGGCCGGCGGCCCCATTTGTCGATCAAGTAAAGAGCTGGTGGGGTAGCAACAACGTTGACTGCACCACACGTCAGTATATAGGTAGAGATACACCAGGTTTGAGATGAACGGGCTACTTACCGGTACTCAGAATGACAGAGATTATGAAAGGCTGGTTGATGCCAATCGTCTGAAAGAACGTGGTGCCGAAATAGAAGATGAAGTTTACACCGGCTAAGATGGCGTCAGTAGGTTCTCTCAAGGTGAATTGCGAAGAAGCCTCACTCAGTTGCTGCGCGATCTGGACTCCAGCACCAATTAAAGTTCTGTGCAGATTGCTGCCAGTTGTGAAACCACCGGTGAAGCAGTCGAGCCATCTTCCTGCACCAGCACCGGCATCCACCTCGCGCATGTAGCATCTCACCAGCTCAGCATGCTCCTCGAGGATGCAGAGCGAGCTCACAGACTGTCTGCGGAGCTTGGCGAGGCAGCTGCGAGCCTTCTTATCGTTCCCTTTTCTGACGTAGAATCTTGGGGATTCCGGGAGGCTCAGCATTCCCAGAGATAGAATGAGTACCCATACAAACTGCAGAGAGATGGGGATCCTGTAGGCCCCACTATCTTCCCTGTGTTGGGTCCCGTATGTTATACATGCCGCCAGGAAGAGGCCTATGGTGATGGCGAACTGTTCCAAACCATAAGTATCGTGCACTTGATGACGGTGGAGAACAGGAGGAGTAGGTAGACAGAAGATACTAACCTGGTAACAGCCCATAGAAAGACCTCGAATTTGCTTCGGGGAAACCTCACTGATGCTACATGACACGGGGAGTCAGCATCTATCCACTCGAGATGGTTTCGGCGAGAGATAGTGACAGGCGGAATGGAACATCTTGGGACTGCCCCGTTCGTGACTTACTACATAACGTTGGCCGCAGAAATAAATCCAACTCCCAGCCCAGCAACTCCACGGCCCGCGGCTAGCAGCCCGATGGAAGAGTCCGAAGCGATTTGCAAAGCGACGCCGATGGTGTAAACAGCACAACCCAGAAGGATAGTCGCCCTGCGACCGATCCAATCCGCAAAGTATCCGGCGGTGCAGGCACCGAAGAATGTACCGGCAGACAGGATGGAAACGATCAGGGATTTTTGCCAGGCCTCATACAACATTCCCTCGTAGGCCTCATCAAGTGTACTGGGACGACCAAAGTCCTTCTTAAACTGGTTCATGCCGATGACGCCGGCAATGTATCCAGAGTCATATCCAAAGAGCACACCACCCCAGGCTGGGAAGCTGCACATGAAGTACGTGAGCCATGGTAAAGCGGGTCGGTCAATAGGCATTTTGAGGAAATCAACATGTATGAATGTCAGATCGCAGATTGTTTGATGGTCAACAAGAACGGAGGATATGAGAGCCAGCCAGGGGTTTCAGGGGAAGGGACTTGCGAAGTCATCCTCTTTATGCCCATCCTAACTTGCAGCTAAGAAACATAACATGGCCGAGTGTCCAGCATCAGGGCCTCCTGAACCTGGTAGCCTCGGTTATGTCTGCTCTCAAAGAGCTCACTTGAAAGCGATAACTATTGAGCGGGTGCCTCCATTCGGTAAGCAAGTAATCTCTTGAACTTGGGGTAGCGAAGCACCAGCGCGGAGAAGAAGAGCTATCCCAAGCCACAAGTCTATTTAAACCACTTGTTTACATCCTTGTAGGGCAAGCCCGGACACCGACGTGCTTTTCGGAGTACTGATGATATCATGGCGAGTGCGTTTAACCTGGGTAAGTGGAGATATCATGAACGCAAGATCCCCAGGATCCGTAGTACCTCAGGCTCAAACCACCGGCCCCATAAGTCCCTGTGGCGGGTGAGGCTAGTAGGGGAGCTGATAGTATGTATATCGAATAGAGTAGAGAATCTAACAGCCGAGGGAGAGACGGTAGTATATTAGTTCCTGTAGAAGCGCAAATTTAGTGAAAGAAGATACTCCGCATCGAGCGGGGTTTCCAATCAGGAACAACCGGCCGGTCGACTAGGACTGGGCGGGCCGTATTCTAGACCCCACGATCCCACATTTCGAGGTAGAAAGGGTGACATACCGTCATGGCTTGGTCGAAAACTCCACATACCCACAGTTCCCCAGGTCAAGAGACTGCCAAGGAGAACGCAGTAATGTGCGGGGTGGTAAATCGAGGGCGAGAAGTCGGCGCACATCTTGATTTGTACAAGCGTTACTCTTCATTAGAAATATAGCGCATTCAAACCCCACACTATCACAGCAAAATACGGAATCAGAGAAAGATTGTTGTGGTATCTAAAATTGAGAAAGAGGTCATCACAACATTCCATTCGAATGAACAGATAACATGGAAAAGCGCCATGCTAACATGAACACATAATATTCATGGTAGTTTATCCTGAATTTCCATAGTCGAACGGTAAATTATACGGTCCTGTCTGAGCAGGGTGCGTGGAAGGCGAAGCACTCCCATGGACTCCATTCAACGGCGCCTGCTGGCCGCCATTCGTGATTATCGTGTCAAAACCAAACCTAGCGTCGCTGACCCCCAGCATATCCGAAACTGGGTAATTTGGGATTGGAGGCGTCGTAGAAAACGTTTGCGGTATAGAGAATACGCTTGTTTGTTGCATGTTGTAATTCTGATCCGTTACCGTGTGAGAGAGGCCAGAGTCCATCGGCCCGAACCTTTCAGGAGCTTCAACTTTTGGAGGAAATCCTGAATCCGATGGATCAAAGGCACCATTGGCTTCAAAGCAGCCTAGATTGCTCAAGTCTATTGATTTGAAACTTCGCGGCTGCTGCCCCATCTGCTCAGAACCAAAAGCGTGCGAGTACATGGTATTGGAGTAATTGACTTCTTGTGGCGCTGGTCCCAGCATTCCATATCCGACGGACAACCCAGTCGTCTGAAAGGGTAGCAGCTGTTCGAACCCCGTCGAGGCGAGGTGAGAAGTCATCTGAGTCCGAGGAGAGACGCTACCCATATCGAATGCACTGTGAGATTCCGCTTTGGCGTGACTCACAGGTGTCGCTAGTGTAAGGCTTTGCGCAACGGGGCTGATTGTGGTGTTCGCATCAACAGCATTCGCCTCAACCAGACGAAGTATGGGTAAGCTGAGTTGCTCCATATGTTTGGCAAGATGGACGGTCAACCTCTTCCAGGTTGGAAATATCGTACCGCAAAATTTACAAGGCTCATCTTGTGGCCGATTTTGTGTCTCGTTGTGGCACCGTTCCAGCATTATCCAAACCGGCTCAGTCGTGCGTGCCTTCTTGATAGCAGCTTTTGTGTTTTGCTTTGGCTCCGGCAGCTTGTGCTCGCGGACCAGATGCTGGAGGAAGTTGTCCTTTCGATAACAAGGATGCTGACAATCTCCAACTTGACAGACCCACCATTCAAGATGACGATGCCTCTCGTTCTCATGGCGAACCCAGTCTGCCTTCCTCTTGAAGGACTTGGGCTCCTTGCATTTATCGTACGTGCAAGTGAAGGGCTGAACATCTTCATGTACGTGCTTGGTCCAGTCAGAAGGTTTCTGGATCTTCTTAGTCTTGAAGCATATTGAACATTCAAACTCTGCTGGGAGATTGCGAGAGGGAGGCATTGGCACTCCCGGGGGGAACGTCTCGTCAGTTAGAGCAGCTCCACCAGGGTTGAATTCTTCATCAGAAAATTCCGTCTTCGATTGACGCCCAGCGGTATGGTCCTTGTCGCGTACGTTGCCCTTAGCAGCATCCGCCAAAGTGATCGAACCACCCCAAGCTGAACAGTGAGGTCCAGCAGAGCAATCTCGGGAGCTGATGGCTTGCAAATGTTTGACTCTAAGATCCAGTAGGTTCTTGTAGCGAATCTCCTGCTGATTAGCAATCCTGCTGACAAGCCAATCGTGCCGCGGATCCATCGCAGGATTCATAAGCCGTAGGTGGGCTTTGAAGCCTTCGTAGTTCGGTACGATGAGATCTGCCTCTTGTTCCAGCTCCATTCCCGGTTCGTAATCTTCAGCCTGTTCATCGTCCTCTTCGTCCTCATCATTATCAAAAATTTCCTGCTGGGCCAATTTCGCCTCAGCCAGAGCGGGAGGCGTCGCTAAGACAGGAGGGCCCCCTTGGCCTCTCCAGAGGCTCACAAGACCCGTCTGGCCAGCCTTGTCCTGTGAAGATAGTTCGCTCCGGCTCCTTGCTCGCAGTATCACAGACTTAGCGAAACCAAGATGGACCGGACTCTTAGGTGAGGTAGCCGAAGCCCCGAAAGAGGTATGTCGAGTATGCGTTGTACCAACAGCCGCGAGAGGACCAGCCATGGCGGCGAACGCTGTATTGATGCTAGGGGTCTGTCTCTTGCTAAAACTGGGTGTTCTAACCGGAGGTACGAGAGTGTCCTGGCTGTCATGTCTTGGATACTGGGGAGGCTGTGTGTCTTCCGGTATATGTTGAGTACTGCGTACACGTTTAAGCTTGCTGTCACTCCTCTTCCGCGCGAAGCTTGCTAGGCGATCGAAACTCTGGTCGAATATGCTGTTTTGCCGAGGACGTTCATCCCTAGATTTGCTGATGATCGACAGTTTCTTCAAAAAGCTGCCGTCTGAAACGCCGTCAAAATCTGCCAGACTCGGTTCACTGCGCCGGCGTGTTCCCCAGGTAGCAACACGTGACACTATAGAAAAGGAGTCTGCATGTTGGTTGAATCTCCTCATAGCCTCGTTTGAGGTTGGAGGCTGGTGGGAGCTCATTATGATATATGGAATCGAAGGAGCGTCTTTCCAGTGCCGCGTGTGGTTTGTCAACTCTGCCTTGTCAGCATCATTGATATGAGTACTGTTGAGATCAAAGTAGCTCTGTCCATGGACAAGGCGATTCTCATGAAGACTAGCACCGTCATCGACCGGATGAACATTGCTATCCTCTAGATCATGAGTCGGATGGTTGCCCGGGCTTCCCGACAAGTACCAGTTGTCGTGATTGATGGGGAGACAGGATTGAACCGATTGTTCATTTACAGCGTTGCTGCTGCCTCCAGCTTGACATCTCCACTCATTAACCTCACTGTTTCTGTGCTCTACACGTCTGCTTTCTTCTTGCTCCTTCAGCGTGGGCACTTCAACACCTGCAACGACTTGACGGGATTCAGGGTCCATTCCAGCCCGCCCGGTTTCTTCTCCAGCCCACCACAATCCGCACTCTTCCCTCTGTATAGCGCTGGCCGAGTCTTGATATTGCGCCTGGACTGGCAATGCTCCGCCGAAATTTAAGCGATTGGCCAGGCTGGATTGTTGGCTAGAGGGAGGGACCATCGGGCGGGGACTTTGCGGCATGCTGCTCGGTTCAAGGCCTTCGGCGCTTGTATGGCTGCTCCCGCTACTGTCTGGAGTCAACTGTACGGCTGCCGGCTTTTGCAGCGCCAGAAATCGCGACTTGCGTAGTCCAGTAATTGGGTGGTCATGCGAATTCGTAGACTTATTCTCTGTCTTATCGCCCGCGCCGCTTGTTGAGGGGGTACTGTGCATGCTACTATGGATTGGGCTGAGTGGATATATAGACTTGCTGAATGTCGCGCTCGGCTGATAGCTCGCGGCTTGTATTGGGAGGCCAGGGGATCGAGGATCAAGGTCGGCGGAAGGGTCTGCGACGGTCCCGAATATGGCAGTTGTCGGAGGGGAGTCAATTCGTTGTACGTCGTCATCGAAGTTCACGCCAAAAAAAGGGTCAATGCCGTCGAATTCGGACTGGTCATTGCTGTATCCCGACAAACTCTCCCCGGCTATGTACGAGGGTGTCGTGGAGTTGCTGATGGTATGGGAGTGAATCAAGGGCCATAGAAGAGTGGAATCAAATGTGGTCGAAGGTAGGTGGTGGTGGTGCAGCCTTGGGTCATCGAGGTCTTTCGAGCTACGAGGGTCGACGGAAGCAGGAGTAGACTGGTACGTAGAAGACATCGGCGTAGCAGGAGGGAGAGGCTATGTTGTATACTGGGAACGAAACTTATGAATTTTTTTCGGGGTACTGTGTTCGATCGCGTCAAGAGGTAGCCGACCGCGCTGTGATCATGATGTGCTAGTCCCCTTGGATTTCGGAGTCCTAGGCGGGAGCTACGTAATACCTACCTTTTGACAGCGCGCCTAGGTTCTCGTCAGACGCTGGATTTATCGCGAGGGCCCACCGGTGATGAAAGGTAGGGTTGGAGGCTGAAGCGACCGAGGTCAGAGAGCAATGCGACGGGACCGAAGGTTGAGGTTGTGGAGGATCGGGGATGAAGGTGTGAAGTGTCGCGTCGCACATGTGAAGGCTATGAGGTGAGGATTACGATTGCCGCTCCAGCAGAGATAGTAAGTAATACAGTGATATAAGCCAGAGGAAAAATTGGCGTCTTGAGTTGTATGAAACAGAGGAGGCGCTGAGATGGGACGAGAACACCTTGGGGATATGCTATACAAGTAGTAGTAGTTTGTAGTTTGCGCGCCAATGCAAAAGGGCGAGCTGGTGCCGGTGAGCAGGCGGGCTGACATATAAGCAGATATAGGAAACTCGATGTCTAGACCTCCACGAGATGGAATTGTGCAACAATCCAGCCCCAGGCAGGGACTGTCAGTGTGAGTGCGGCCCGGCCAGGGATAACTGTTGGTGATCCGTACGGAGTTCCAATGGTAAATGCTCTGTCTCTATTCGGTGGCAGGCCAAATAAACACCAGAGCCGCTATACATTGTCATGTATGTCAGCGTGGCCTATTGTACAAAGTACTAGTACTAGGTCCTGACAGGTCTTGTCCGTGGCTGTGCATCCAGATTAAAATGGCATGGCGCAGTCAGCATAAACAGTAGGTGGTCGCTGATACATTTTTTATAGTGTCTTATGCTTCGCTTTCTTGCCAAACATCCGTCATATTTTCACCCTACAACTTTATTAGCCACAGGAAGGGAGGCCTTGGAGGTGACTTCACGCCATGATACACACCACCTGGTAGCATAGCCTCGTCCCCGAAAGCTTGTGCTGAGTGAGCATGGTCCATGACTCTACCACGTGAAGCTTCACAGCTGTTGGGGCTGAAGCCCCGAGGATGTTCAAGATCTCCTATCTCACATACAGAAGTATGTTGCAACACCTAATCGGCCCTCGCGCCGGCCACTTCCCACCAGCAAGACCCTCATGCATGTCGACATCAGATGTAAAAGCCAATCATCAACTTCAATATCAACAAGGAAAAGGACCTTGAGATGTAGGGCTTCCCCGTGCTTAGGACGGCTGCAGTTCGTCGTTGAAGCTCGGTCTCAAGCTGCAGACCGTGAGACGGACGACTCCATGCATCTTCACACCGCAGTGGGAATGGCTGATTAACACTGCCTCCGCAGAACTGTCGCACAGGAACGTATCAACTGCTCAGGAAATCAATAGTTGCGTCCAGGTTCCTCAACAACGAGTTGCCTGTGTGCAGGCCGGTTGATGTGGACTCGACCCTTTGGATATGATCGTTACTTGCCCGCTGCCGGGGACATTGCTTTGCTTCCCCACACCAGCGCTTCAACCCCTACTTTGTCGCAGGCCAAACAAATACCTTGCTGGTGTACTTTCACGGCTGGCTCATACTGCATTTGCCAGGTTAAGTCTCGTTTGGTATCACATTAGGCGTTTGCACACGTGAAGCTTTGGAGTACAACCGTTGCGGTATATTCGTGGATGTAAAAGCTTGTCTCTCTAAGCTACTCTTGGAAAGGGAAAATCATTGCCATGTCATCTGACATCTAAGTCACCTGACTTAACTGTGACCTGTATCGTGGTATTTGTTTTGGCTGTGACGAAGTAAGCACATGACAAGTAGAAGCATTCACTACCTTGCCCTTCTCGGCACCTGACGGAAAGTTATTTCTTCTTATTATTGATACTTCAAACCAGCGCAGTTTGTGCTACGATCTGCTTACAGAATCATTGTGGCTTTCACACTGTCGTGTTTACAAGAGACGTTTTTGGCTGGGAGCTCTCCATCACCTACCTCGCCTTCCTTGCCCAAATCATGCCAAAGGCAACATATTTTTAGGAGCAAAAGGCAGTGTATTGTCCTTGCATTGAGCATTTGTGACAGATATTGTGAGATAGTTAAGAGCCTATCATCTGACAGGTACATGTGGATGTCCAAGGTTCCCGCCAATCTTTCCGCTAATCATCCTCATCCTTCTCAAATCCAATTCAAGCTCATCGCTGGACTCATTCTTAGTGCGACTCCTTCAGCGGGTCCGCAATTTCTACCTCGCTACATTTGCGAGAAGTTCGATAGGCGCGATCTGCTTACGGGTTGTTTCGCCCGACAAATGTCATACTTTGTTCATCTTGCACGGAGAAGGTATTGCTTTTGATAACGAGGAGAAGATCGCGCTCTAGCTAGCGGTTGCTGAAATGCGGTGTATGTTCTAGAGAGTTGAATGGCCTGCATTTGGATGTCTCCGAGGTGGGGATGTAGGAACGATGGTAATTATTCTCATCAGACATTCCCTGTTGAAGATTTTGTATTGCTTGCACGTACTTGGTGCTTTTGGAGATACGATACATTAGGTACCTGCTTATCTTCATCAAAGCATGTCTCTATATATTATTCCGACTTGTTAGTCTCTTACAATAGGTGATAATTTCCACGGTACGAAGTATGTAATGAATAAATTGTCATGTTCAGACCGACAGCGGGGCGCCAAACCCCGATTAGCCCCGCATCCCCGCGTTTTCCCCCGATTAGCCTCATCAAAACTTCAAAATCACTTGTCCGGTACAATTCAGACCGAGAGTGCATATGTTTGTTTCAGTTCTGGCTTCCATGGTTTCAATCAACATTCTTCACCAACGATATAGCAAATATGGCAAAGACTTTCAATGCTGCGGAAGGTAACTGCTCCTACTTCTCCGATTGTCCCCGACTTATTCTCTGTCCTAGTTGCGAAGCACAATACCCCAGAATCATGCTGGGTGACTCTATACGGCAATGTCTGGGACGTCACAGAATTCCTCCCTAGCCACCCAGGTGGCTCGAAAATCATCCTGAAACTAGCCGGCCGCGATGCCACAGAAGAGTACGATCCAATTCACCCTCCTGGAACCCTGGAAGAGAACCTCAAGCCCGAAGCGAAGCTGGGCAAGATTGATCCTCTGACGCTGCCCAACCCCGAAGGCAGTTCGGTAGAAAAGGAACAGGAGAAGGAAGGCCCGCCGGATATGCAGACTATCCTGAATCTGGATGAGATGGAGGAGGTGGCTACGAAGCAGATGTCGAAGAAGTGCTGGGCTTATTACTACTCTGCTGCAGATGATCTGATCTCGAAGAGCTTCAACAATTTGATCTACAAGCAGATCCTATTGAGGCCCAGGGTTTTTGTCGATTGTACGAGATGCGATACCTCCACGACACTCCTGGGGCACAAATTCGGGACGCCTCTATACGTATCACCGGCGGCAATGGCACGATTAGCACACCCTGCTGGTGAGCATGGAATTGCACAGGGAATAAGTCATTTTGGAGCCGTCCAGATTATTTCCAACAATGCATCTATGACGCCCGAGCAAATCGTGCAAGGATCTTTGCCTGGACAGATTTTTGGCTGGCAATTATACGTTCAGAATGATAGGAAGAAGAGCGAGGATATGCTGGTCAGGATTAACAGGATGTCGGATAAATTCAAGTTCATCTGCCTAACTCTGGATGCTCCTGTACCAGGGAAGCGAGAACATGACGAAAGAGGGAGTCTTGTGGGGGCTTCCCTACCAGTCTCGTCTGGTGTCAAGACTGCTGACGAACCAAAGAGACCTGGTGGAGGTGGTGTTGGGCAACAGCTATTCTGGGGTACTGCGGCGGATCTGACCTGGAAGAATACGCTACCCTGGCTGGCAAAACATACCAATTTGCCAATTGTACTGAAGGGTCTCCAAACACACGAAGATGCTTATCTGGCTGCTCAACATGCGCCGCAGGTCAAGGCCATCATTTTGTCGAATCACGGCGGGCGTGCGCTCGACACAGCGCCGCCAGCAGTACATACTCTGCTGGAGATTCGAAAATACTGCCCAGAAGTATTTAGCCGGATAGAGGTCTGGGTCGACGGTGGTATCAAGAGAGGGACCGATGTCGTGAAAGCCCTCTGTCTAGGAGCCAAGGCAGTCGGAGTAGGACGAGCTGCGTTGTTTGGCCTCGGAGCCGGCGGTGCCGCGGGTGTTGAGAGGACGTTCGAGAGTAAGCTTTCGTTATAATGAGTCTTTACTGACTTGCTAATCTGACCAATCTAGTCCTTCAATCCGAGATAGAAACCTGTATGAGATTGCTCGGGGTTGAAAGGGTGAGCGACTTGAGTGCCCAAAATGCGAGTAACCAACCCAAATTGGATTGAGACGAAACTAATATATTGTAGGTCAACTCGCGAGCTGTTGAACGCGATATCTATGACGGCCAGGCAGGATTAGAGAAGCTTGGCCTGTGGGTTAAATCTAACTTGTAGACATGTACGCAAATTGATGTTCGATTTTTGACCCGTGCAGTATAAACTTCAACGAGTGTACGTTGGGAATTCCCTTTCAAATCATTGCGGGCAACCATCTTTGACTGTGTGCTGTTCATAGGATTGTTTCATTACCGTGTCTGCATGTTTCCATTTTCAGGCCCCAGCATTGTGCTTAAGTGCAGCCTCTAACTTGGCCATATTATGCAATGGCGATCTGCTTATCTATGCCTAAACCCCAGGGTGTTTTTTCTTGCAGCAGATAAGCAATGCTATCAAGAGGCTATGAGGAACCATATGTCACCAGAATCTGAAGGGTCAAGGAGGCTCAACATAGGCTCCGTTCACTCTCAACACAAGCAGAATACGAGGTCAAGGAATGAAGGAGGGGCGCGCGGCTTATTCCCTCACCGTGGCTTTAGGGTTCAATACTAGTCCCTGCCAGTCATGCTTGTCTTCCAAAGCGATGAATCACTTATGGCATCTTCACTAGACGAGGACATCCACAGCCTCGCTCTGCCCCCGCAAGCATACAGTCATAGGGCAGAAAGCCTCCCCACAGTGTAATCAAATCCCCTGATCTGCTGTCCCGGCTACTCTGGTCAATAACAGTGTCAACAAACAGCTGGGATCAACTCAGATTGAGGCTGCATCAGCTTGCCCCCCCAATAGTACTTCGCGGAGTACTAGCAGTCTTGGGCAATCTTACTTATCCGGCACATATCGTCTTCAATCCAACTCCGATCCCTCTCCCGCACGCTCCTGCGGGCTTCTCAGCCACCCCGGCTCGTCTCCCCGCCAATAACCCAGGAGATAATAAGCATGCCAGCTGGTCTCTCATTTCAATCCAACAACTCTGTGAGTCGGGAAGAGTAAAAGACTCTGCTGTGGATAAGGTCCATGGCTAGGGCTCATCAGGCTGAGGAGAAGAGCGCAGGGTAGTGCTCACCCTGCTATGGTATCCCAAGACCTGGTCAGATGTATCAAGGTAATAGTGATTACTGAGCATCGGGGAGGGCAATTCTTGCAGATCTTGAAGGATATGTGCCAATCGTCAGGTACATTCCCGGGGCTGGTCCTACGGTTCTGAACGGTTGTATATGCCTGATGCCGATAACGCCTCTACGGGACATTAAGAAAACGGCTAGGCGCATAAGCAAAGCAAACTTCCTGAGTGGAAATGATCACCGAACCCAAAGGCCAAGCCGGCTACCAGAAGAAACAAGCTTCCATCGTGAGCTGCACAACGCACCGGGCCAGCTTGCAAGATTGACACCGGAACAGCCCATCTTTCCGTCTTGTGCATGCTGCTGTTCGAGTGTTTGGTCGCAAGGGGTGAAAGCATGCACCTCTTTCGGCAGTTCGTGAAATCGCGGCAGAAAGTCTTATTGGGGACAGTGAGTACTGCAGGCAGCAGTTTTATATCAGGCGAAACAACATGCCTGAATAAGCTGGGGGAAGGGTTGAAACGTCCTCTCCGGCTGATGAAGATCGGAAGCCCCTTGCCCCTGATCGTCAGGGGTTTCGCGGGGGGAAAGCTTGGTATTTCGCTTCGTAGCCCGTGCTAACCAAATATACAGTTATATCCCAAGGTGCATTGTATACAGTTTTAGAGGATACGACTAAAATACACGACACACCTCGAGATTTTTGTCTTTCTTCCTTCGCAGTCCAGATCATCTGACACGTAGACTGTTCGCAAACCGTGGCCTTACCGTCGAGTGACGAGGCGGAAAATCAAAAGAGAAAATGTACCTGCGTCGCCCGAAACACCCCTGCGCTGAGAAGCCGTGCATATGGCCAAGCTTGCTGTCATCCAGCCGCTGCGCAGAGAGGAGAGTATCAGATGCGTCAAAATCCCAAGAGAAGGGCCTGGATCAGACCTCGTGCTTCGAGATGAGAGATGGGGCGCAGTCGAATGAATCAGAGGTCAGTGCTAGGCCTCCTGCATCCGTGTGTTCGTGGTCTGACAGAGAGTCCTTGGGTGCAGCGAATAATCTCACATATCGATATAGATATATATGTAGATTTACATATATTGTCACGACGCCCGCCCCGCGAGGCTCGGTGAATAGTGAGGGCGGAGCTTCCGCTTACGGTTACACTCGAATTTCAGCCTGTGCCGAAATCTGGGTGAACAAAGAAACTCCTCACCGACGCTCGTGAAGATCTTCTTTGCGCCCCTTAAGGTGGACACAGCACACTTCCCACCTCAGTTCCTCACTTCACCCTGGTCACTCTCATACCAACTCAACACCGAAAGCAACCGCCCCGAGGAAGAAGCTCCTCAATGCATCCCTCCATCCTCGCCGTCGTTGCGGCCGCGATGCTCACCCTGGCCAGCGCGCAATCCACCACCGAACCCATCACAGGTGTCCGTGGCAACGCGACTATCGTCGTCAATAACCCAGTCGGGAAAGTCTACGTAGCTGTTCTGCCCGAGCAGGAATGGAACAACCCTCAAGACCCACGAGGCAATGTCAAGGGCTCGATCTCTGCAACTGCGAACCCCGATGGCATAGGGGTCAGCTTCGCCGTCAAGTTCGAGAACCTCCCCACCTCTGGCGGCCCTTTCCGTATGTGAGCCTGCATCGACCGAACCTCTCACGACTGCTCAGCTAACGGTGCGCACAGTCTATCATATCCACGATGCGCCGGTTCCAGCTGATGGGAATTGCACCACGACTCTCGCACACGCCGATCCCTACATCCGCGGCGAGGTGAAGCAGCTCCTAGGGTAGCGCCAACATGGACAAGAAGCTAACAAACACACCTGCAGACCTCAGCCTGCGACGCCTCCCTCCCCCAGACGTGCCAGACCGGCGATCTTTCGGGAAAGCACGGCAAGATCACCCAGGACCCCTTCGTTGCAAGCTACAGCGACGGCTTCGCGTCGACCCTTGAGGGCATCGGTGCATTCTTCGGAAACCGCTCCTTCGTCATTCACTTCGCCAACAAGACACGCATTACCTGCGCCAATTTTGCTCTCGAAGCCACCAATACTTCCACGCCCACTACTCTCCCCACCGGTTCACCAAACACCACGACCACGCCCGTCCCCTTCACCGGCGCGGCCGCCGTTAACGCTGGTACTGTCTCTTTGACGTTCTTGACGAGCGCCTTTGGACTTCTTTTCATGTTGTAACGAATAACGAGTAATAACCTGCGGTGCTGATCATGCCTTGTCAGATGTAGGGAGTCCTCCAGGCGTTGATAGTGACAATTTCTTGCGGAGCAGTAGCCTCTTGGGGGTGATGAGTTAATGGTTGATGGTCAATGGGTAAGGGGGGGAGTCCGAAGCTGGCTGGGCATACACATGTATGGGAGGGTATGTATAATAAAGAATCCCGAGGCGCGCAAGATACCACGAATCGAACATTATCTAATCAAAACATCTAATCAAAACTCACATCTCCCCAACGTGATGATGTGAAGAGATACAACAACAACGTCCTGTCCTGTGGATCTGCAGTGAGTGGCGGCCTCGTTCACCTGCGGCCGGCTTCGTCGAGACCCATTTTTCAGAGCCTCAATCACTCAGGGCAGAGACATCCGAGCAGCTCTGCTTCCCCCGCCCCCCTTCCATCTCCTGTATCTCGAGCTCCACCGCTCCCCTCCACCAGCATCGTGACGGGACAAGCTCACGTCGAACCCTAAATCCCACCGGCGTTTTTTCCTCCACGAACGTAGCCAGGGAAGAGAGCTCACTGTATGTAAAAGTTTCGGCCAGGAGGTGTGGTGGCTTCGCATCTCCTTTGCCCGGGTAAAAGGTCCGAGGAGGGAGGAGGGAGGAGGGAGGAGGGAGGAGGTAGAGATTCGGAGGAAAAATAAATAAATAAATAAAAACAAAATAATATAAATTTCCTCCCTGTCGAGTTCTAGCCGTTCACGAACATAAGCCTGCCCACTAACCGGAGAAGCGAATTCCTGCCGGCTGGAGAAAGGATATATACATATATATATGTATATGTATATGTATAGCCCGGTACCGATTCCCTGCCGCCAACCCCCCTCCCCTCATCATTCAACCCGGGGAGAAGAGAAGACGTTACCCACCCGAGCCTCCGACACTTCCTTCCACGCCCGGAATCTTCGCCCGAGATGCTCTCGTCGCCGTCCCCCTCGAGGAACACGGAGACTTCCCCCGGGGCCGTACCCAGGACATCAGATCAGGGCCGGCTCGGGAAATCCAAACTCTACAAGATGCCCTGCTCGCGTGGGCGTCAGGCGTCAGGTGGGGGGCGGAGCGAGAGGCACGGGAAAGTGTGGTGTCCGACGCGGGGTATCCTGTCTCTTCTGAGCAGAGGAGAGGGAGAGGGAGAGGGAAAATTGATGCCGTGGCGGTGGCGGTGGATCAAGGGAAGTGGGAGGGAAGGATGTGGGACTTCAGGAGAATCGTGCTGCGAGATCCTCAGCCGGTGGGGGAGTTCGGGTTCTCGGGTCACCATGCCTATCCAGAGGGGATAACACGTAGAGAGAGTAGCCTTGCTTAACTCCCGTTCAGTTCTGCAAAGAATCATTATCCGTTCGTCTCCGCGGCGACCCACGAGAAGCGCCGCATCCCCCAGCCTCCAGAACTCCGTGACCTCCTTTCCCGGGGCGACCAACATTGTCCAGATCAAAATGTCCGACCGAGATTGACGCCAGCCTTACGCACCCAGCATGCCACGCCAGTTTTTTCCTCTATCCAATATCAGCGTTGAACTTTCGACGCCTTGTCAAATCTACGCCCATGCTATACCCAGTCGATCGATGATCCATCTAATCGGTCCAAACCAGAACACTTCGTGATTAGTGGCAGATTCTCTCTTGCGGAGGTCTCCAAGGAACTCCCAGTACATCAAAGATAGCTCTCTCATCAGCTCCTTCCACCAAATAACCTTCGTTGAGTTTCTCACGGCCTGGGCCCCGCATAATATCAGCGTAAAGCCCCCTCTGGTTTAATCTCAGGCCCTTCTTACTAGCCAACAGGCGCATACTCCGATTGAAGATATCGTCGCCGGTGAAATACAATAGCGCCGCTCCAAACTCGGTTTGGGGGACAACAAGAAAGTCGATACGTCTCCATATCGGGTTATCAGGCAGTCTACACGCACCGTGCCACTTTGTGCCACTCTGGCGAGGGACTGCAAGCGAGCAGACCAGAAAGCCATCTCGCGTCAAGTGATCGACGAGCTTGTTGAGGAAAGGAAGAAGGTCAAGGCTGCTGTGGGTCCCGCGTTTAGTGATGATGAAATCGATATCTCCCGAGTTTGGTGCACCTCGACGATAGCTACCGCCGATGATTGCTTCAACTAGAGGATCAATCTCACGAGAAGCCTTCTTGACGATGTCGCCTAAGGCAGTTACCTCATCCCTAGGAATCCGGGTTGTGAAATCATCGTAATGCTCGATACCAATCTTCTGGTTCTTGTGAAGATTAGGGAGAGCTCGTAAATCGTCAAGCGTTTTACAGCCGGCCCGAATCCATTTGTCCGCTTGGCCAGGACCACATCCATAAATGTTCAGAAACAGCTGGAGAACTTTATCGCTAGGATCTAGAAGGGCATTATCGAGTCTTTGTAGATGACCTGTGATTGCGATCTCCTCGATCTTCAAGGCAAGTCTATGGCCAACCCATGGAAGTTGAATAGCATCCTCGTAACTTGAAGCCTTAAAGGATAGCTTCTTGAGAGTGCCAACGGCTTTTCTATAGGCAATTGTCCGCCAATGGTCTCGGATGCGTTCGTAGTAGGCGCCCATCTCTCCCAAAATCTCAATTGTTTTTCGATTTGGGTTGTCCTCCGATGTGATACCCGTGCCTCCGTCCATACAGCTGAAATTTCCTTGGTGGAATAGTTCTTTCTTTCCGTATTTGGAGATTTTCTCCTTGGGTTTCTTGGTTCTTGGCTGCTCCTCCTCCCCGCCAGAATCTGCGGGATCATCTCGATATGTAGACCAGCTATCTCCTTCTTCGTCTTCGTCGTCGAGTGGTAGATGATCAAGTCTCCGAGCCATGTCGATAAATTCGTCAAGATTATCGCCTTGTTTGCCGACATTTCTTGTGATGGGCGGAACATGTTCCAAGGTTTCTCTGAATTCTGCCTCTGCGGCATATTTGGGGATCAGAGAGACTGGTGCCGTCGGTCTGCTCTGGTCGACTGAGGGCCTATTTCGTATAGAGTATTGACATTGCGACTGTACCATGTTCTCGAAAACTTTTTGGGGCCTCGCTGACTTCAGTTGGAGAGATGTGTCAGAGCAATGCGAGCTTGTTGCGACCAATTTTGACACCTCGATATGCCTTGTCGGATCTCCTGGAACCCCGTACTTCTTTGGACTGAGATCCTCCAATATACAGTTTTGCCCGAGACAGTCACTTAAGAAGGGATCACAAACTAGAGCAATACCTCTGGGGAACGTATCAGACCTGAGAATCTTGGAGAGATGATTCATGACATATCGATAATTATAAATCGGTGCTTTCTCTACTACAACATGGGTGATTTCCGCTGTCCACTGTCGTTTGTCAGTCTGTGCGGTAAGGTATTGAGTCATATTGCATGTGAAAAGGCTGTTTTTGTCATGAACCAAACTTGAGAGTTAAAATAGCATAGAGATGGTTTCGATTCAGCACTTGCCTCTTGAGTCCATGTTGCACCCAATCTCAAGGCATTTTCGATACGCATACCTCTGGCTGGTACTTTTACATCTGGAGGGATGTAGTACATAACCATCTTTTCAAGACCTCGTTGACCTTCCGGTGCAAGTTTCCAGGGACGAAGAGTTCCCGTACCGGGAAGCAGAACCTTAGCGGGTGTATTCCGTGCCTTCGGTGTTTTTGGCGCCTTCTGAGAAACAGCTCGTTTCCGCTTCTTTTCGATGGGTTTCTTCTGTAGTACAGCCTTGAGTGCTTTGCTAGGCTCCATAACAACAGATCCTATGTTCGGGGTCGATGTATTCTTCACCACGACGATCGCTGATTGGTCCGCAAGGTCAGGATTCCCAGATGAAGATGCAACTATATCTTTTCTGGAGATATCATGACAGAGCAGAGACGATTTACGGACAGGCAGTGCTAGCACTCTTGACGTGCGGTCACTCGTGACTGGTGCCGATATAGTGCGGTGAATAGCTGGTACCATAATTGATGACGGCTGACTTCTCTTTCTAGAAAAAGCGCGTGGTTTTTCTGCAGGAGATGGCAGAGGTATCGATTTGGGAGGCTTTAATTGTCTGAGAAAGTCCTGCGCGTCATTGGTAT
The DNA here is from genome assembly GCA_032760415.1 of Diplocarpon rosae. Classification (NCBI taxonomy): domain Eukaryota; kingdom Fungi; phylum Ascomycota; class Leotiomycetes; order Helotiales; family Drepanopezizaceae; genus Diplocarpon; species Diplocarpon rosae. Next base: position 693,872 of record JAUBYV010000005.1, read on the forward strand.
CTTCTTCGTCGTCTGAGCTATCATTCAGCGAGTAGAGCTGCCGGAAATACTCTCCTTTGTCCTGAGTTCATGTGAGCGGATATAAAGAGGGAACGGCCAGGAAGTTACTATGCTGCTACTGACCATTGTGTTCCATGGCAAAAGATCTGGTGGCAAGGAGGGGAAATGGATGGGAATAGTACCGTTCGCGCTGTCACGTGAGACGCTAAGAATCGCAGTAGTAAACATGATTGGCCCTTTCGGCGGGCAACAACACGAACCCAAGCCAATCTCAAGCTGGAAATAAGACCTTAAGCTCCCTTATTACTGACTCTTTGCATCAATCACTATTTTGCCATAAAAGCAGAGCAGGCTCAGAATAAAATTGTCAATAATGCTGCTCTTTGGTCATTGCATGTGTAAGTAATAGCTATCCTTCGTCTTGCTCTCCAATCTCCAGCGAATGGAAATGTGTCAAGTATCTGCAACCTTGTTCCGGTAATAGGCAATTCCACGCATCTCTCATCAGTAAGTGATGACGCTGATTTCCATAAGTATAACAAAGTATCGAAGTTTTGCATCGGTTTTATGGAGAGGAAGCACAAAACTTCTCACGATATGGGCTAGAGAAACTATAACAGCAACGAATGTATTTTCATCTAAAAATATCAGCACTGGAGCGACAAGAAAGGCTACTCGCAACCAGAAAGCCTTGACATCCTGATCCACAACGGACGACAGCAACTCATCAACATCTAACAACAATGCTATCCCATCGTCTCATCTACACAGTTCCCATCCGTGCAAGTTCTTCTATTCTCAAACAGTCGACATCCACTTGATCCGGCTGATATCGGTCTCTTTTCCTGTGCTCTGCATATACGATCGCCGCAACCCATCAAATCCAATACCACTGACTTTGCGAACTGTTGTGAAAACAGGCTTGGGGAGTTTTAGGGTTGGAATACGTGGCGCTCGCTTTTGAGGAACTGGAGAGAATTGGCCGGGAGTTGTTTGCTGAGTGGCGTCAGTGGGATACATTGAATGATCAGATGAAAACTTACAGCACGTCCGAAGCGACACCATCTGCTCCGACCTTCTCTCACTATCCAAGGATCATCAGCTCCGTCCATTGTCATGTAGTGGCAGCCTTCAGTTGCGATCTTTTCATGCTTTGACGAAATACTGTCTCCACCAAGAGTGGGATGCGACGAGGTACCACTCTTCTGCTCGAGTCTGGCTCTCATATCCCTTGTCATCGGTGCGGGCCGCTTTCTATTGAAGCACAAGTAGCACTTCAGAAGTATCAACATCAGTATCGAGGTTACAAAAACGCCAATGAGTGAGTACATGATGATGGTGGTTTGGTGGTTTGATTTGCACTGATGTCGGCCACCTGCTGTAGTTGCATTGCACTTCTTGGGATTAAGAACAGCGGCTAACCCGGTCCGGCTGTGTGGAATAGGCTGCGTTTGATTCTTCTGTGACTTGAGCTGTTCGTCTTGGGCCATCTCAGAGCGGGCAATATGATTGCCATTGGCTGTAGCTTTGCCATCAGTGTCTTCTTTCCAGTATGCTGGTATATAGTGGTCCTCCTCAGAGACTATCCGCAAGGAATGTGCAGTAGGTTGCGGTGACCCGGGTTGCCGAAATCTGTATCGCTGTTGCCGAGTTTCTTGGTCCTCATCGGAAGCTGACTTGGATGGTGGGAGGAGGGGCTGCCGGTAATAAATTGGAGGGTGATCGGACGCCCTTCTTTTTGGCCTAGTATTCCTGGGTTGCGGTCTTTCGGCCGTCTTTTTTGGAAGGTGATTTGTTGGAGAATGACCGATCATATTATTACGCTTTGCACCAACATGAATTGGAGAATTGTGGGTAGTTGGTTCTGAAGTTTCGGACCATGCCACAGGAGTATTGTGACGATTCGGAGGACCACGATGTGCAGTCCATTTGAGAGGCGATCGAGTGGCAATGCTCTGGAAATCTTGGGAGCTCCTCGCTGATCCCCTCCGTACCCTTCTGTCCGGCTGGATCCCATTGGCGATGGTATCGGTTCTCTCTAAAATATATCCACGGCCAGAACGGCGCCCGACGCGAGTCTGCCCATGTGTGTTGGAGTGTGCGTTTGGATTCAGAGGAGAGCCGACTGCTGCAAGCCGACTGCTCCCTACATTAAATCGATGACCAAATGCAGGCGAGGAAAATTTCGAAATAGAGTCGAGCTGTATTGTCGGTGGAGCGAAGTAGAAAATGAAAAACATTCCCAAGAAAACGAGCAATAGAAGCCATGTGGAATACTTGCGGCTACCATCTCTTAGGTTCTTGCGATGTAGAGGTATTCTCATGGCGGATTGAACGCTGCCGTATGGATCAGGATTCCTGAGCGCTGGAAGAACGTTGGAGGAATTCCTTACCGGTGGTGTATCACTGCGTTACTTCTTGCGAGACAATAATAGTCCGAAGACTTCGTGAGGAAGCGAAAAATAAACCTGTTAATACTTTGACTATGATGCCAAAGCCTGTATACCCGTAATGATATACAATAACTTGTCTTTTACCAATGAATGTTTCGTTTGTAGAGAAAATGTAGGAAGTATTAAGGGAGGACAGGAAATGTAGTTATCTTGCGCTGAGGGAAGGCGCAACCCAGAGTCCGGCATGGTGAAAGTGCCAACGGAAACGGAAAGGGCATCTGATCCAACCAGGCAAAACAAAAAATGAGGTGCTTATTTGATATTCTGTGGACAATCCATTCACCGATATGACCGCAGACTACAATGCATACATTAATGAGCGGTACTAACTACTTCGCCCGCATTGCAACGCGCCTGAGTTCGGAAATGGAGCACCAATATTCGACCAAGCTTCCGGGGACATTCCCATCTGATCAAACCCTGGCTCAAAGCGAGGAGGGCTGTGGCTACTGCTTGAAATCTCTTCCATGTGGTGTTTTCTTCGGTGCAACGCAACAGTCATAGGTTCAGCTTGAGCCTCGAAACTTGACAGTAGTGCTCTGGAGTCCTCCCATCGATGACCATAGGTACGAAGCGTCTCTTTGATGTGAGTGATACAATTGATGCTTCTGAAAATGCCATCAACTCCTGCATTGCTAGGCAAAGGAGGTGGTGGTGGAGCACCTGAAAGGACGGGCGCATACGGCAGAACGCCGTTCAGCAGCTGATCTGGGCACTCTGAAAGAACGGAGAGGAACTGGCCTCCGACGAAATACACGCGTAATGCATCATGAAAGGTATAGAAAGCTGTATTGATGGGATCCCTGCTGACATGAAATATTTTTTGCATGTAGGCAATGCTGTATTCGAAGATGAGAGTTTTGCCGTAAGTTACCACCGTCTGGATACGGCAGGATGGCGCTAGACAATATATATAGCTGTAGAGGAGTTCGAGTTCGAAAAAATCTTTGAAGGCAAGAGGTAGGTTATCCGGCAATGTTTCCGACCATTCTCGCATCTCTTGGCACATCTGCCAGACATAGGTGGAGGAGTTCTGAAGCGGGTCCCGGCTAGATTGAAAAAGCTCCTGGTACCACGAAGACTGCAGCTGCCGAAACTGGAACAGAAGAAGGGCAGTCTCCAGGGAATGTGGTCCGTTCATAGATTTTGTATCTAGACTGGGGGGTAACAAATTTGTTGCTGCAGGTAAAACGACCGCCGTGGAATCATCTGTGAAAGAGAAAGACCGGGCATGAACCATGCTGATGGATCTGAATTGATTTAGTATAGAGAGATATCAGCTGGAAGTTGAAATACCTGTCAAGAGAGTATACACAGTAGAATATCTTGCGCCGCAGCTCTAGAAGGTTCTTATCCGTCTGTTGCTCTTTTGGTGGATCTTGATGAAAACCAAGGTCCACAACTGCTCGACAAGCAAAGCCGATCAGCTGCCAGCTATCGAAATGCGCGGGATCGAGCATGGAATATTGTACAAGTAAAATTAGAGCTTGAATCTGTGAGACGTAGCCGGGCATGAGAACCTTATCAGCGTATTGTAAGGCACGCCCTACCCAAAATACGCCATCTATGTATAATGCATCTTGGTTACTTCGGGACTGGCCCGTGGCTCCAATAGCGAAAATCATATATAGAAGCCAGTGTTCGAAGTCCGTGACTGGACGTCCATTTTCTTGGTAGACTGCATCGAGGGTGTTAAATAACGCGGTTTCAGAAAACACGGGAAAGAGAGCAAACACATTGTCAAGGTAAAATTGAACTAAGGCCGTGGCAGCTGGTCTTGATGGCAGCGAGAAAGGCTGAGATTCGGGTACTGCATCGTTGTTTGTAGCTGCGAGAACTAAGCGAGCGAAGGTCATGTTCGTTGTCGAGGCTTCAAAATCCCGAGTGGTGGCGTTCACAGACCTATATTGCCGATCAGCTCGGGAGCGAAGGTGTTCGTAAACAAAACTCAACTCACAGGAAACCAAAATCAGACACAAGCTCGTTCACATCGGCCGTCTCCCTTCTACGAGCGGCTTTTCCATGAATAGCAGCGCGTATGGTTGCAAGCGAGTCTTTACGATCTGGTAATTCGGGATATTCACCATCGTGCATGGCTACAGATGCTTTTCGAGACCTGGCATAAGCGATTTGCCTCTCAAGTTTCTCGACACGGAACTCGAGAGACGCGACGTAGCTGGGACAGAGTCAGCATCGCCTCAATCGGGTTGCATATCTCCATTCACCTTCTTTCCTTTCCTTTTGCAAACTGGTCATTGGCGCTCGAGCATTCTGCTGCTCGCCCTGATTTCTCACAAGCAGTGCAAGCAGGGAGTTTCCCGTCGCACTGCAAATTCCAGGTTAGCCGTCCGGCGCTCTACATCGGGAGGATTTCTCTCAAACCTTGATTTTCGCTGCACGACCTGTCCACATTTTAGACGTCAGTATTCCTGAAAGAAGAGTGTTTATCAACTTACACCTCGAACAGGCAGAGACTGGTCTGGAAACCCTCAGTAAAGGGGTATCCGCGGCGCTCTGGCCGAGCCGATGCATCTGACCGGAGGAACTCTTGCGAGTGCAGATTTCGGAGCTTCTTCTTAGACGCAATTGGCTTTTCTGTAGTTTGACTGATCTTTTTTTCTTTCTTTTTTCTTTCTGTCTTTTTTTTTTCAACTATCAACCATTAATACTCCGTTAACGATGATGCTGAACATCATATCAGCCACAATCTCGGGGAACAAAATGTGCGTGCGGTTCACTGCATAATAAAGCTTCCAGAAGGAATCCGAGCTTTCAACAGGCCCGGAGAGGTACCTAGCCAGAAAGATGGTGGCGCTGGCCCGAAGCGGGAGTTCACCGTCCTCTGACCAGCACTACGAGGATAGTTTGAGGAAGCTTGAATCTTGATATGAAGCTAGCAGAGAGAAGATGTACGACTTGAACTCACCGGCGCAATGTATAATCGACTCTATCTTAACGTAGTTACAGCGGGTCAGCACATACAACGCACATTTGCTTCAGTACGTTGTCTTCTTGCCTCACAGTGCTCGACTCGTGATTCCAACTGCACTGGACTGGACCTGTCCGCGGATCTGCAAGTGAAATGAATGGAAGTTTGAGTTCTGATAGTTGCGACTGACTGTTGACGAGCAAGGTAGGAACGCACTCGTACTTGTAAATGGCATTTGTCGTCGTCGTACTCTGGCCGCTGATTCATGCCAATCTAGTTTGTGTTAAATATAGGTATCTTACAGTGCCTACGTTCACATCCGCAGGAACTTGGCCTGAAGAGCTCGGTGAACTACTTCTACTAATAACTATACGGCTTTTCTACGCCTACTGCAGTGGTAGGCGGGTAGCAGGAAGGAACGTGACCACAACTGATAAGATAAGACTGTCAGTAGCATCCCAATCCTCTCCTCTCCACTCTTCCCGAATTTAGGATATTCCGACTTTAATTTGTGTTTCAAAGGCCGGCGAGAGGAGCAGAGGATCGCAGTCGTACGTACATCCTCCTGTATCCACAACCGCCTTGACCCATCACAGGCTCCATGTGAGCTTCTATGACCTTCTGGTGCGCAGTGCCAGAGAGGATCTCTGGTTCGATAAATTTCTGGGGATTCAAATAACTTAGAGACAACCCCCCAGCCGACATCACGTCGACGATGATGTTTACAGGCAAAAGCGCTGAATCGAATCAATTTTCAGCTGCCCTGAAAGATCAAAACGGTGTTCATGGACGCGGCAGATCTGTTCCGGCAGGCTCAGAGCTCTGTCAACAGAGCTCGAGAAGCAAAGAGTGTCCAGGCGCGCGAGAGCAGTCATGAGAGCGATGCCGACCACTCTCCTCGGATTGCGCACACACTAACAGCGTGTTGCAGATGTCGCCAGGTATGTAGCACTCACTGAAATCTATCTTACCATGGAAACAGTCTCTCTAATCCGTCTAACCTGTCTAGAGGAAAACGAGATGCGATCCAAATTTACCGCGATGCCTGCCCTGTGAAAGGGCTGGTGCGATATGCGAATATTTTGATACGAGCAAGGGGAAGAAAATATCGCGCACTTATGTCGTTCGACTTCAAGCTAAAGTCAGGGCTCTGGAACACGAGCTCAGCCAATACACGGAAGAGGAAGGGTTACCACAAAATACAGAAGATATTGTACGACCGGGGGGTCTGGTTCGGCTGGGTGAGGACGATGAGACGCCACGATTTCTAGGACCTTCGAGTGGCATTGCTATGACAAGACTTGTTATGGAGGAGGCGAAAAAGTACACTGATTCAAGGAGCATCCGAGAACTGGTGCCCGAAGTTTGCCAGAGGCGGAGTCCCCTGCCATCTGCTGAAGTTTCTACTGGGCGAACGAAATCATATCCCATGATCAGTGCAGTCCCCGCACCGACATTACCGAGTCGCTTGGTGACAGACAAGTTGCTTGAGGTTTTCAATCAGAAAGGTGCGTTCTGTGTGTCGGAACCTCATTTTCCCTGCTTTCCGGAATGCTTTCTGTTGGGTGAGTGAGAGTCTCACTACTTTTAGCGCAGTATCTGATGCCGACATTGCACGAGTCGACTCTACAAAAAGACATGCAACAAGTCTACGATGGCGACTCCGACCCATATAAGAACTTTGTAGTTCGGATGGTACTCGCAATCGCCATGCAGAAGCTTGATACACAGTATGCGGGCCTAGCGGACAGTTACTACCTGGCGGCAATGGCATACATGGAAGAGGTAATCCGTCCGAAGGACCTGAAGACGCTCCAATGCTTGATTTTAGTAGCTCTCTATTCCTTACTCACACCGACTCGAACAGCAATCTATTATGTTGTGGGATTGGCAACTAGGATTTGCCAGCAGCTTGGGCTGACGGAGGAGAAAACGATCACTCAAGGAGTATCTCTTGGTCTAGTTAATCCACTTCAACTTGATATGAGACGTCGTCTTTCCTGGATTGTTCTGTCAATGGAATTTGGACTTGCACATAGCATGGGACGTCCGAATGCCTTTGCAACTGGCCAGGATCATTTTGACGTTGGGTTCTTCGAGCCAATAGACGACGAGTATATCACGTCCGACGGCATACTCCCGGGACCTGTTTCTGAAAAGAAAACTGTTGCTATACATTTTCTCCGTATGAGATTGCTTCAAGCAGAAATCCGCCGAGTGCTATACCAGAAAAAGCGTCCGGAGCCAAAGAGCGAGGACCATCCTTGGTATTCACAGATGGAGCAAAAACTAAAGGATTGGGTTGACGCGAGTCCCACTAGCCCGCCCTGGAGCAAATCTTGGTAAGCTGCTATAGTCATTCTGGTAATCTTAGTACTAACTGAGTTGTTAGGTTCATAGGCAGACACAGGACTATGCTGATGACTCTTCTGCGCCCCTCGCCTCAAGTGCCAAAGCCCTCTGTTCGCTCAGCGATCATGTGTTACGATGCCTCTTCTGCCAACATCAAAAGCTTGAGCAAAGAAATGGATACTGCGATGGTGGATATTACATGGATTTTCGTTTTGACGCTTTTCCAAGCAATCAACACAATTTTATGGTCGATATCCTACCCTGAGGTTCGCGTCTTACATAGCAAAGAAGAGCTGGAAGAAAACATTGAAATAGCACTAGAAATCATTTTCAAGTGTAGGGAACGTTGGCCGGGAACCGGGTCCGCTTCGCAGCTCTATTCGAAATTGGCGAAAGCCTGCTTGAAAAGCTACGACACGACTGAGAATTTGCATCCACCGGTATCAATTACAATTACGTCGCCTTCATCCCTCAATTCACCATCAGCTTCGGAACCCTCCAGCGCCACCTCAAGCTCGATCGCTTTTTCTCAGAAGCCATTTCCATCGCCACCTCCACAGTTTGCCTATGTTTTTGATCAGGTTCCAGAGGAAGCTAACTATCGTACATTTCCTCCGCCTCCGCCATCTTTCCGGTCCGGCTCCATCTTTGCAAGTCCATCTAACATGCAAACAGACCGACGGTTTAGCTACTTTCCTCCGGATTCTGCTCAGCCTCATGGACTTCCCAATGCCTGGAATTCAGTAGCTGCCGATCAACATCAAATGCCGGCACCCCCTCTTCCACAGATGCCGCAGCCGGTGACCGTCGACTCAGCTTACCTCATGCAGCCTACTAATTATGCCTTTGGCTCTCAAGGATTTGGAGACCAGAATTATGATACAGTGATGAGACATGGAAGTCTCAGTCAGCAACAACAAACCGAATTGATGGAAAGTCTGGAAACGGACGGGTTGAATGAAATTGACAACTTCATGAATCTCACTTCGGGCCACGAAAATTCGATCAAACTTTGAAGAAAAGAAGGGAGATTCTTTGACAGGATAAGAATGACTCGTAGGACACTTTTCAGCCTGGCCATACGGATATAATGGAAGTCTTGACTTGTATCGTTGGTGGGATCGGAGTCTGGGTACCCAAGAGATAAAAAAAACCTCGATGGAAACCCACAAGGGATTGAGACATATATTAGCTAATAGCCGGCGCGTTTTATCTACATCCTTGTTATTAGCTTGGAAGGATCAAGTGAGCTGGCGTCGTGTAGAAGAATGCGAGCTAGGTGCTAATTGTAGATAAGAAGCATAGCCGGAACAATGCATCTTTGTTACGGAAAGACGAGCGTGCTTAGGCTGGGACGACGATTGATATGCCAAACTCCTTATCAAATGCACTAATATGCCTTTTATCGATACGGACTTGGGTATAAATCACGCTTAGTTTGATAGTACCAGATAAGCCACAATACGATTGAGGTCTGCAGATTACAGGTATACTGTGTACACGGGGCATTCATGATCAGTTTGAAATAGAAATAGATAGGGGACGATTGAACAATCCAGTGGGTGGTAGGATTGGTAGAGGCAATAGGATGAAATATATCCACTGCAAGCCTGTAAATGAATGTATGCAATCACCAGATATCAGGATGGTGCAGGTCGAGTGCACGGGCCACCTAATACAAGCTGACATTTTTGCATTGATGTCTTGCGAGTCCATCAGAGGATGGGGCGCAGATCGCATGAGAAACCTTAACTTATTTTATTATATTTTTTGAAATAGCTACTACAGTCATGGCAAAGAAGAAGAATAAGAGCAGAACTGGTGGAGATTCAGGAGAATCAAAACTACCAACTCCTGGGTCATCCGCATCTTCTTCGACTTCCACGCCCAAACCAAAAGAACCGAAGGCATCCAAGGCACCACAATATTCAGCTTCCGCTCTGATAATTTGTCGCAATAAGTACGTTCTTGGTGTGCATATCGCCTTACTACAATGGACTTCCATTCAATATATAATATTTGTAGTTGGCTCTGTGCATGGCTTTGTGCACGCATTTTCATCTGGCTATGAACACTTATGCTAATACGTATCTTTCTTTACCGCGCTCATGAACGTCACTACTTCTACCTTAGTTACTGACTAAATTGCAGGCATTGGCGATATATCTCTTCTTTCCACGGACCATGGCTCCAACTGCCCCCCGAAGTCCTCGAGAGCCTGGCGAACAACAACTACAACCTTCCTCGTCCCCGTCCAATCGACCCCGCCGTATTCTTTGATCTCCTGAAGATCCGACAACTAGTCGACGATGCCACAAACCTTGCGGTGAGAGCAGCGAGTGGAGTTACGTCGTCGTCCCTGACAAACTCTCTAAATGCTGGCAATGGGCTGTTGGGGAACGGCGGGGCAGCACTGGGACTTGGTCTTGGTGGTGGTGGTGGGGGAAATGCAAAACTAAGTAGGGAACGGAAACATCGTATGAGGGAACAGGCCACGCAGAAGCTTTCCAAAGCATATCACCTGGATGAGATCGCATGCAGTGTCGCTACTATGCAATCTGCGTCGACCCTCGAGGACGTTGCGCATCTAGTTCTTCAGAGAAGCCCGCTGGATGCCGATGCGAAATATGTTCATTTCTTCCATGAAAAGATACCATCGCGCCAATTGGCGGAGTGTACTAGTCTTGAGCCATTAGACGAAGTCATTGCAGAGAGGCCGAATGAGCCTGAAATTTTGAGGACTCGAGCCGTCACAAAGTTATTTAAGGAAGATTATATAGGTGCTGCACAAGATCTCACTGCAGCTTTGCAGGTATTTAGATACTCCCAGAACCAGCATAAGTCAGGACGTCAACAACTCCAGTTAGCAAGTGAAGCAGCTGCCGAAGCTCAGCGCAACAGCAATAGCCGGTGGAGAGAGGAACCCACGCTAGACGAAGCAGATCATCCGAGCAGTCTTGAGACCCAACTCCTGTTTCATAGGGCTGGCGTCTATTTGAAAATAGCATGCCAATATGTCAACGATGCTCTACCGCCAAAGCCTTCGAAAAATGGTACCAATGGTGTGACGGTTCAGCAAGCTAATGGTCATGCGAATTCTACACCTGAGACCCCTGAGGTGACCCCGGCTGAGAAAGAGGCTCATCGAAAGCGTCTCGATGCCAGGAAGACTGTCAAGACCAATGCCAAAAGAGCCCTGAGAGATTATGTCTCCTACCTTTCGCATTTCGATTACACCCCAGGGCTCCCAGCAGAGATTACTGAGGACTTTATTCGGAAGGTAAATCAAGATACCAACGGGTACAAGATTCCTAGACCTCAGGGTCATAGCAGACTTGACCTAGGCAGCAACGCTTCGTTGAGCAATGGCCAGCTATCTGACGCCCTTGTTCCTCATGGTGGTATGCACAGCAGCCGCAGTCGCCAACACCCTAGTCCAAACCGGTCCGAGTATCCCAAGCTACCTCCGCCTGTGGTCCATCAAATCTCGGCTCTGTTCTCAGCAACTCCGCCAGCGAACCTGCCACCTTACCCCGAAACAGCTACATCACTGACTACCAAGCAGCAGTTGCAAGCATCTCAAAATGAAGCCGCCAAGGCCATCCTTGCGCAAACTGACTGCCACGAAGCCTTGACCTACCACCCACTTCTTACTGATGCTCTCCATTCCCTGCTTCTGTGCCACTGCTTAGTGCAAACCTCAGCTCGTGAGCTTCAGCGCCACGCTCATATGGTAGCTAGGCTTGCTCGAGTTTGCGACGGCTATCCAATCTTCCAGGCAGCTCGCTCTCCCAGTCGTGCCGATTGGATAGAGGTTGTGCGCCGTGGAGACAATTGGATAGGTCTTGAGCAATCATGGGAATCTCTTTGCGCCCCGGCACCACTTCCAGGTCAGACTCTTGCCAATCAGCAGAAAGAAACAGCAAGCGAGAAGAAGGAGCGCCTCAAGCAGCAAGCTATTATGGAAGCCCTGGAAGACGACAGAGTCCATGATGAAGCTAGCTTTCACGCCGCAGTAGCCGCCAGGCAGCGCCGACAAGAAGAAGAGGCTCGCAGAGACGAGGGCAGAGAAATTCCAAAGCGATGGGCACAGGAAGATGGGAAGGAATATCCTATCAGCACTGACCGGGCCCAGGCCATCGTCCGCTGGGTCAGAGAAGCTCCTGTTGGTGGTGAAGCTGGCGGTCCTCGAAAGAAAAAAAAGAGTGCTAGGCCAGATTCTCAAGGGAAGCCCAAGTCGAGCGTCGAAGATTTAATGGCTAGTATGAAGCTCAATGCGGCGGAGGAGTTTGAGCAAGTCGAGGAGGAAGTCGAATGAGACTAACGAAATCAGACTACTTCTCTTGGGTGTAGCATGCTAGCTAGGTATTGTGAGCAAAGCGCAATAAGTCACGGCACCCTTCTGCAGGAATGTTGGACCTGCATTGCAAAAAAAGCCACCCACTTTCGAATTACAGTACTATGCCAAAAGTATCTGTGATTTTCAAATTAGCGAAAAAAACCAAATTTTTAAATTTTTAATTATTTTACAACTATAATAATTATATTATAGAACTTAAGAAAATGATTTATTAATTGCAAATTTTTATTATGCAACGTAACTTACTTTCTTAATATTTACTAGCATACTATTCTTTCGCAGCAATAACTGCATCTCGCCTTCTACAGAGACTATATAAGACTTGATTATGGCCTTATCTACCAACTTCCAAGATTTAATTAAAGCTTTTCTATAGCTCCTTTTGCCTCTTTACTATTCCCTAGCATGTTAAGCTTAGGATCTAATCGCAGAACCTTGTTTTTTAGATGCTACTATATATACTCAATTACGTTATATCAGGTAAGTAAAGTAGCTATAGAAGTGCGAGTATCTGATCTATAACCCAATTTAGACCTTCTGGGCAGTATAAATTAGCATATTTTCTTACATGAAAACTATGCTTAGCTCCCAGATTCGGGAAGTTGATTATCAAGAATAGCAGGGTAAGCGTTAGTATAGTACTTACATTTCATTGCCTCCAAATCTCTCTCTACAATTTCAGCTCTTTTCAAACTAAATCAACTATAGCATGTCAAAAATGGAATGAATAATTGTTTCGCCAGCTAGGACAACTTGAACTTGAAGCTTGTGAAGCTCTTTTCTTGCGCGATTAATCAAGTCTAAGGGTATCTATCCTGTGTGGTGGAATAAAGGATTCCAAGCTCTTTTGTAGTCTAAGCTAGTTTTTAGCCAGATTCAGCTTTCTTGAAAAATTTCCCTCTTGTATATATACATAACTCCTTCTTAGGAGTATCATTTAACTTCTTGCAGCTAAAGGATATCACAGGGCAGGCATTTTGTAGGGTTAAAGTAGGAAGGTTGAAAATGGAAGGTGCAATTTTGCGCAGTTTTCGCACAAATCACAGGTACTTTTTGCAGGGCACTAAATTGCTACACAATTTTTAAAACGGTGCTTAATGTCCTTTGTTTACTGCTTAGTCAGGTGAGCTACTATACGCCCTCTCTGACGTAATTTTTGTGCACTTAAATGAATTATATTTACTTGGTAATTAATTATAATATGCAGATTTAGTTTATCATCTACAAGCTGAGACATGGCAATGATATATTAGGGTAACTTAAGCAAGACATAAACCACTAAACATCATTAGAATCATTAGTCCAGTACTCTGCTTGGAGCACATAGTAGTGAGCATGCTAGAAACACTGCAAGTTTCTGCTTGTGTTTGCTTGTAACATGTTTCTGAACCTAATGTATTAAACTTGTGAAAAGAACAGTTCCTAAACCAACACCCAAGAAGACAAGCTTTGCCAACGCAGTCGACTAAACCAATGTCCCCAGCAGAAGACTTTTACATATCGTAACCTTATGCTTCAATTATCATTATCTGCGCTTCCATCTCACCAAGTCCCTGTGTGGTTGTTACATCCTAAATGGTATCCAAAGTAATTTCACTAAGCTTCCATCTTGATGCCCCACACAGCATATAGAGCACAGCACTCTTTTCCTATCGATTGCTCTCTCATGTTTCCCTCTTCAAAGTTGCGCCTGATACTCTGGTTGCTGCAGTATCTTCTTGTAACACTTTGTTCCCGGTCTTCATGTTGATTGGTATTGCTTGATACCATGTCTGCTTTACAAACTAGAAGATTAATGAATATCACAGCTGTGAGTATAGCATGGGATGAGCTGCAGCTGAACTCATAAGGATGATAGGCGCAGCATGGGAAACGAAAGATTGGAGTGGGAGTATTTGTGAGTCTGACTTGGATCCACAGGGTTGTGAGCTGCAGCCGAGCCTGTGGAGAGAATTTCAAAGATGGGACATGTTTGTGAGTTCACTAGCTTTTCCTCTGTAGAAAAAAAAAGACCTGAACCAGCAGCTGATCATTTTATTATGACTACTGAAAAGTACTTATTGAAAGGTACTGTGTTATGAATCTAGGTGTCCTAGCTTGTCCCTCTAATCGCATAAGTTATAGAATATCAGAAAACGCCAATGCTACGCTCCAAATCAACATGCTAAGCCCTCATCCTTCCCGGCATCCTTTCTTCTACTTCACATGTTACACAAAGTTTTAGGAGCTTAGCGCAAGACACGCATCGACAGCGAGGCCAACCCTATGGGAATCAGCAATTGAAGCAGAGGAAATTCGTGGTTGACAGCATACCTTCCATCCTTCTGCATCACAACGTCGCTGATGATTTCTCTATCCAGGTCTGGGAACATTCCAGCCAGTGTCTCCACAACATTGGCATGCTCTGACTGCTGGATACGATGGGCCTCTGCAGCTTCGGCACTTGCTTGTCTTGCTGCTGCATCTTCAGCTGTCCTTCGGCTGCGTTGACTATTGTCCTCGACGCTTGGGAGTTGAGGTAATCCTTGAGGAATATCAGCGCTGATTCTCGGAGGTGAATTCATAGTAGGAGTGTTGCCTGGGACGGGCGTTCGGCTCGGTGCAGATGAGCCAGCCTCTTCAGAAAATATTCGTCCTATTGAAGACAACGGTCGTTGAATGGTTCCAAGTAGACCACTCATAGCAGACTTGTCGTCGGGTCCCCCGTCTCTGCTTTCATACTCATTGGATGAGGTCGATCTCCGAGGATTTGAGGACTCGCCTTCCATTGAGTTCCGAGAGGTGACTTCTGGTTGGCTGAGAGTTGACTTATCGGATACCTGTGTTGGTGGAGGCGGTTCAACAGTCTCTTGTGCTTGATGCCTCTCAGCAATCGCAAATACCGCGGCTTCGACATTTTTCTCGAATTCTTCGTCGGTAATGGTTAATGTCGTGCGATCAAGATTCTCGATGAATTGAACAGCACCAAGCTTTGATGTGTTAGTAACACTTGCAAAAAGGTTCATCTGAGAGACTTACTAAAGACGACAAGTAATACCCTGCCTCTCCAGCTAACTTGTCTTGATTTCGAAATCGAAGAATGTATTGTACATTAGAAACCAAATGGTCTGGGTTAGCTTGAAGGACAACATAGATCAAAAGAGGCATGAATGAGTCGGCAGAAGAATCGGATTTGGAGTGTTTAAGCAGTCCTGCCTTGTTAGTATGAACGTTTGGAGGGGCGAGGTGGATAATACCAAATATGACTTTGCAGCAATTCAACACGCAGATGATTTTATCTCGAGGTGCTCTGTAAGTTTTGATCTTGAGAAGCTCTAGGCCGAGAGTCATCATATGGCCAACAAAAAACGGTGACACAACCCACCTTGCTGGGCTAGAACCAAAAATCGTTTTCCGCTATCTCCTACAGCTGGTATATCAAGATGCTCTTCTTTGATCCAGCCGTAGATGCTGACCTTTTGAGCGAGAATCTCGTCACGCTCAACGTCTTCTTGATGTTGCCCTTTTCTCCCAGGGCCCATTGGATGATCACCTCCCCTACTTCTTGATCCAGGTCCGGGAATCGGCTGCGGGGGTGGGATAGCAGGAGAAAATGTCTGCGTGTATAACCGGTTCATGACTAGTTTTTCCATCCCCTCCCGAGCGTTGTCAAATTCTGCGTCTGACACTTCACGCCAAACTTCACACTGAGCCATTTTGTTTGTTATAAATGCGAGGAAATCTCCTATGATCTTGACCTGTTCATGGACCATCCATTGTTTCTTGCCGAATTCTTGTAGAAATGACCGCAGAAATTTTGCAACTGGGTCCGCGGTTCGATGTCTTAACTGCTCGAGGAATCGATGAAAGTCGAAAGGAAGATCTGGTTCAGGCTCCGGGTCTGGGGGTGGAGGTCTATACAAGGGTGGAGGGGACAATGGAGAGTCCACAGGCTGATACTGGTCATCACCAGATCTAGGCTGTCTCGAACCACGAATGGAGCCTGGCTTTGGGGGCACTTCTGGTCCAATATCTGTTGGATCTCGTGCTTTTTGATTAGCTGGCGAAGAAGAGGTTATCTGGAGATCTTGCATGCTCTGCTCAGCACTTGTAAAACTGGCATTCAGCGGCTCGAGACTAGATTTCCTGGGTGGGTGTTGTGCAGGATTACCGAGTAGCGGTCCAGCGATCTCAAGTCTGGGAGACATGACCTTTTCATGGTCAGGTCCTTGTCCTTCCTCACTAAACTGGTCCATGATTGTCTGAATTTCAGACCTCATATTGTCCCGCTCATCCCCACTTGCAGATGTCTTCTCGTCGAAACCAGCATCAGATCTCGTGGGAGACCTTTCAGGAGCCTCCAACGTACGAGAATACTGTGGTACTGAGGTTGCAGTGGAGGTTGAACGTGAGGGTGGCTGTGATGAGTATGGTGTTTTGGGAGTAGGGTCGTTATACGGCTTGTCGTGGGGAGAGAGATGTTGTAATACCGAGGACTTCGCAGATATCGCTCCGGGCTTCAGAGTTGCAGTAGATGATTCCATGAGGTCGTGAGCGGGTGTTGCCTCTTCTTGCTTTGAATCCATTATCTCAACAGTTTTCTGTGCGTGTTCACCTACCCCTAGCTCCGTCCCCGGCACCTCGATGGCATTCCCATTTTTGACGGGAAGTATCTGAGAATTATCCATCTTGAAGTTGTCTCCATTATTGGAGGTTGTTATGGTGCTTTCCCTGCCAGCAGTCGAGTCCAAAGCATCCCGGTCGTCTTGTGACGTCTGGTGAGGCCCTCCAGCAACGCCCTCGGGTTGTTCAGTCACCCCGGACTCTCGCTCTTCTGGCAGCACATCATCTGGTTTGCTGATGGCTTCAGTTGGTAGGCTGGGCGAAGACATCCACGGCCACCTCTACAAGGCGTTCGAGTACGGTACGTGAGATTGGCGGGGTAGGTATTTGTATTCGACGCGAAGGTTATCAGCGGCTGGGAGCGCAGAAGGGTCCATGGGAGGAAGCCAAGGTACTTGTGCGCATGTAAATCATTCATCGAGAGATTGATGGGTACCTTGCCATCTTGGAAGTCCGATCCTGAGGAATTTGATCGAGTTAAACAATTCGGCTCGCTGCGTGACCATTCTGCGACACTCGCACGGAAGCGAGTTGATGTATTAAGCCCGCCCATGCATGAGCAACGATAACATCAGAACAATCAAGACCCTTGAACATCAGCCGTTCAGACGTCGACTATGACATGAATCCGCTCATGATCAACGCTGATTCAACGGGAAAATGTGTGGCATACATGCGGCAATCTCGACGAGAAGCTACCAATTCCCAAGTGATGGGCTGAAGAATTTGCTTTGCAACCGGGGGCCAGATCATACCGGAGAGCAATGTTCAACGTTCGATGCCATAGATGGACAATCCCGATGGATTACTCTAACATCTACCGTGTTAGCTCTACGAGGAGGTCATGTTACAGCTCAGCCATTTTTCGATGCCCCAAGTGGTTCGATCCTGTGCTGGAATGGCGAGGCCTGGAAGATAGGATCTGATTTAGTCACAGGTAATGATGGACAAGTTGTTTTTGATCTTCTGATCAAAGCGAGTTCTGTTCAATCTCTTGCATACGAGTCTACTATTGCAATTCTTAAAGTCTTGCAGAGCATCTCAGGGCCGTTTGCTTTTGTTTTCTTTGACAGAAATCATGGCCGCATATACTTCGGGCGAGATCGTCTAGGAAGACGCTCACTTCTTTCAAGGAACAATAGCAACCTGGATACTTTTGAACTGTCTAGCACTGGAGGGGTCGGGGACTCTTGGCAGGAGATTGAGGCCGATGCCGTATATCAGCTTTTTCTTAACAAGAAGCCCCCCAAGGGGCAATGCCAACATCCTATGGAGGCTCCTCTTACCAAAACTGCGCTTATTCATAAATATCCCTGGGATTTAGATGGTCCCGACACTGTAAGTTTCTCTCGACGGATGAAGCGCAAAATTCGAGTATCTGGTAGTTGTGTACTGAATCTTCAACATAGGGACCAACTTTGGGTCTTTTTAACTACGATATTCCTGTAGAGAACCATGAGCTATCCACTGCTACAAAATCAGTGGGGCTTCTGCGTCATCACTTGAGTGAGTCGCTCAGCCTCCGGCTTTTAAACATTCCATTGCCCCCAGGATCTGATCGCGAGCCATGTGTTCGTGTAGCTGTTCTATTTTCTGGTGGGCTTGATTGTACTGTGCTGGCTCGTATGGCACATGATATTCTTCCAGCAGATCAGCAGATTGATCTGCTCAATGTTGCGTTTGAGAATCCAAGAGTTGTTCAGGCGGCGCAGAACGCTGCAAAACGAACGAAAATGCCCGACAAAAATTACAGCCACAGTAGAGAGAATACCGGACAGAATCTCGCACCTGAAAATACTGTCCCCAGCGGTTTTCCCTTCGAGAAATGCCCGGATAGAGAGACTGGCATGAAGGCTTTTCGCGAGCTCCAGCAGGTTTGTCCCAAGCGAGCGTGGCGATTCGTTGCAGTAAGTTCCGCCAATCATGTTGGACAGAACCAAATAACCAATAACTTGCAGGTCAATATTCCTTACACAGAGACTGTTGCGCATAGATCAACAGTCGTCAATTTGATATCTCCTCACAACACTGAGATGGATCTTTCTATTGCTTATGCTTTATATTTTGCTGCACGTGGAGCAGGGACAGCTATAACAAGATCAGATCCTGCATCTGTACCTTACACAACTCCTGCGCGTGTCCTTCTTTCCGGCCTCGGTGCAGACGAGCTATTCGGAGGCTACACACGTCACGCAACAGTTTTCAGCAGAAAGGGATTTCCTGGGCTTCTCGAAGAACTCAAGTTGGATGTCGATCGACTCGGGAAGCGAAATTTAGGCCGTGACGACCGCATCATTTCACACTGGGGGCGTGAAGCTCGATTTCCATACCTGGATGAGCAACTCGTCAAGTGGGCTGTGGAATGTCCGATCTGGCAGAAGTGTGGATTCCAACAAATCGTCTCGGACAGAAAGCAAGACCCAGACATTGAGCCTGGAAAGAAGGTCCTACGCTTGCTTGCATACGAACTAGGATTGCTTACTATAGCGATGGAGAAGAAACGAGCGGCGAGTTACTCTCATCTCACTGATCCTTGGCTTACTGACAATTCTAGATTCAATTCGGTGCCAGGACAGCAAAAATGGAGATTGGGAGCACCAAGGGCACAACGGTAATATCCTAATAAACTTTCCGAACTCGAATGGCAGTACATGATGATAACCAGATACTACTGAATTGTCATGCATACCTTTGGAAGCTCACCCAAACCTGTTCGCCTTGCGTTTCTGTGCAAACAGTAACCTGGAAGCAGAGTGCGGATGCCGTTGGAAGTCTATGCAGACACTCATGAAGTAGTCAAGGCAAGTCTGAGCCACTCACCAGTTGAAAGAGTGAGGTCTTCATGAGATCTCGAGGATCTCTGTGCCTCTTCGCCTTCACCCTGGTGGCTTCAAGTGAAGAGTCTGGGGGGGGGGGGTTCTTTTTTGCACTTTGATGCTTATGAGATGGTCTATTTTCCGGGTACCATGCAAATGTCGCCCCTAACTTAGCGAGGGGCATCCTCTCGAACAGGTAATGAATGACGGGCTGTCCCTCTCGGAACTGACCGCTTCACATACCAATCTTCATGTTACCGCTCTCGAGAGATCCTTTTGCGTTGGACGTGTTTCCTATACTGTCGTAGATCCATTCACCCAGCTTGCATCGCGCCCACGTTCTTCTCTCCTGCGCCACTTGACACGGTAGTTCTGTCACTTCCCTGGCAATATAGTTTCCTTCACCACTTTCTCGTGCTGTCGATCTCGCCACGAGAAGTAGATATGTACTTGAAGCCCCGCACCCTGTCAGTTTATGGCAACCATCAAGAAGTCATGAGCACCATGAAGTACATCAAGCCACATCAGTCCGATGATTGGTCCCCTTAGGCCACACGAGATTTATACTGGTGCCGATATAGCATGAAGAACTCTGTCCCTCCTCCAGCAAAGTCTCCTCCGCAGTCTCAGCTCGTATGTCCGTTTAGACCCGGATGTTTTGTCGCATATATCTGGCCGTCCCGCGGTTCCGAGGCGAGGTGCAATCACGTGGGGGGGGGGGGGGGAAAGAATGAGCTAAAATTAAGTAAGAGCCAGGTTCATTGATGCTGCACAGCCAGGAATGTGTTGGTGTCGCCCGGGCTTGTTGCTTTTTCTGGCACATAGTAGTTTGTGGGGCCAGATTATTAGCAGGGGATTCTGTAGGCTTGTAAAAACTCTGATAGAAGTATCTGCCATGCTCCTATCTCAGGGATGCAGAATGCATCTGCACCGTTCCCGGATATCGGATCGCCTCAAAGATCTGGACTACCTACGGTCCTAGGCATAGACACCGCATATCTGCAGGTCGAGGTTGCGTAGTTGCAAGATGCGGATATTGGCTTCAGGGTAAGTATCCTTCTATCAGTAAATTTCGATGATGGAATGCACTTGAAGACAGAATTCACAGCAGCCCCCTTTCAACCTCCGAAGCACTGTCCTGCAAAGTCCAATCTACCAACCTCTGATCTAGACAGTGGACCTGTACAATGGGACTCTAAACTTTCTATTGCAAATCTTCAACGTCAACCGTGGCTGAGAAGGCTCCGATTCGTCACTACCGAGACAATGTCTTCTGCAGCGTTGATCAGAACGGAGTGCGGAAAGTACCAAGTGACTCGACGGAGGAACGCAAAATCACGTCTCACAATTGTCTCAAATGTACAGTCTGTACCATAGTATGGGAAAAGACAGAATGCGCGCTCCCTTATCACTCCCCATGTCGATGCA
This sequence comes from Diplocarpon rosae, assembly GCA_032760415.1. Taxonomy (NCBI): domain Eukaryota; kingdom Fungi; phylum Ascomycota; class Leotiomycetes; order Helotiales; family Drepanopezizaceae; genus Diplocarpon; species Diplocarpon rosae. The sequence goes on from JAUBYV010000005.1 coordinate 714,812, forward strand.
CCTGGCAAGCAGCAAGATGGTGGACCGAGATGTGAGGGGAGGGGGGATCTCCCGCCCGTCTGCAACTTTGCTTCATGCTTGCACGATAGAGCAGCAGTAGCTCCCGCCGCAAGGCATGAATGGGGTATGGTAAGTATGAAATGGCAGGATTTCGCTGCGGGAGAAGCCAGAGGCTGCGCAGTGACTCTAACCCAACCGAGAGAGGCTCGCTGTCCAAGGGGCTTAGCAGAAGAGGAAGAAGCAGAAGCACAGCCCACCCTCCTGCCCACCTCCTCCCCACACGCATGATGAATATTCTGCATATTGGAAGCCTTTCACGCGCCGAACTTGGCCTCCTGAGCGTGGGCAGCTCTTGTATAGCTGCGATCCCCGCTCCACTTCCGACAAAGGCGACGCTGCTGCATACCCTTAGCACGAGAAGAGCAGGGTGCAGCCTTCAAAAGAATGTCGTTGTCATTGTCATAGTCACATGGCGGCTTAGGATAAGCTATATGCAAGTGCGGCTCTCGTTAAGACAGCTACAGTAAAGTAGTCGTGCCGAGTCATCTGCAGAAGATACCTGTCTTTGAATGCCTACGCGGTCTCGCCACAGTCAGCCTAGTTTTGTGTTTGTTTTCTAATATTTGTCAGAGCAAAGTCGTCAGACCTGTTTCTATGCACAGGGCTCGTATGCTTGCTTGTATGAATATTAGAGAACCTGCCTACTGTTTCTGCTTTCCGGCTTGTGATATCTTCTCCTGAAGCCATGGGTCGTTCCGTTCGTATGGCACACGGATGCCTCAAGAAACGAAATGAACGGGCCAGTCACGGGCTCGAGCTTCCCGCATTTGCGTTATCACCACCTGGGTCATGGTTCAGGACCGGGATGAATGTCACGATGAGATTTTCCGTATTTTGTTCTTTTCGTTATCTTTCCGCATGTCGCAATCCAGTACACGTCTGTGCTGCAAACGAAATCCACGCTCTGGATCACACTTTTGAAGAGCTAAGTTGAATAATGTACTGCCGCCGATAATAGATCTTCTTCATTATCACCTCTTGTTCGCTGCTATGAAGTAGCTGCAACGACTCATGTTGAATGCTGGCCTGATCCAGGCCAGACTTGTAGTTTAGCGCCTCGAAAGCTGCAAATGACCAGTAGTGGTGCCTCGACTTCCAAAATGCTGTAGGGTTGCCGCGCCCGTGAGCCTATCATACCCCGGACAGGACCCCCTCCATGAGCTTGAGCCTGGACGATTGCGCTGCAGCTACTTGTACTTCGTACGTACGAAATGTATAATGCGAGAGCCCTGTGCTTGCTCATGCGCATGCCCCAGCAGCCAAGCCCGGTACAGGGGGCTCCCATGCCTTTGAAGACTTGAGACGAGTCTCTCGCGAAGCCGAGTATAGGAATCTCGTTGCTGCAGCATCAGAGCATGTTGGAGATTGAAAGATTGGCATGCGGCATGGATGAAGAATGGTACTATTAAACCTTTCGGGCTCGGGCCCTGCGGCGTGGTGAGGTGAGGTGAGATGAGGTTGCATCACGGTGCAAGTCGGAGGAAGATCATTCATGTACAGCAGGTTGGAGTCGGACTTCTACATTCCCGTTCTGCCTCTTCGCACCCCACGCAGCCTGGTCGCGCTTCGCCACGCCATCCCCATGCCTGCTTCCCCTTCTTCTTGGCTCGTTTTCCTGCTTATGCCGTATCAGGAAATATAACTCAGGCAATTGCTGGCGCTACCACGCGACCGAGTGAACGAATAGTCCCCATTATTTGTACTCCGGAGGAATACGAGTAGGTATATAACGGTATATAATTTCGCCATCGCAGGGACTTTCAGGTTTTGTATTGCCCTATTGTTCGAACCCCCCTCAAGTCGAGTTTTCACTAGCACGTTGTACGTACGTAAGGCACTGGGATTTTATCCGCAGTCTGATCGGATCTTCTTCCATTATTACTGCAAGCGATGCCTCTCCCACGCGCAGAACGCCTCTTCATCATTATCATTTGCCCACCAGACAGTCATACGAAGGTTTCAGTGGCGGCCGACTCATCCGCGCATAGTCTGTAACGCTCAAAGGATCGAGGGATTGTTTTGCTTTGCTTTAATTTGATTTGATTTGTTTCCTCCAGAGACAAAGACAGAGACATATTGCTGTACCAGGCTCGGGCACTACTGGCTCCAAGGTACAGACAGCCAGCCAAACGCACAGCTGGAAAACACCGTTCGGTATCTGGTTGGTGGCTTGAACGACTTCATATCGAGCGGGCCTGCTGTCAGCTGTCAGCGACAATCAACTCGACTTCGAGGATTCGAATCGATTTAGCCCACCACAAGACGCGTTCCCACCTCTCTGGCTCCATCCGCACACCACTTAGCATCAGCGTCGACCATCTGCAGCCCCAGTACGCACGGAGATTTTTCCTACGACGTAATACACGTCGTCTCGTCGGATCTGGCTCGTTGGTCAACAGAAGGGTGTTGTGTTGTTGTTCTGCCGAAAGAGTTGGTGCACGGCCGCCCTTACTAGAGCGACCCTGAGCCTCTTGCGACCGCGACCGCGAACTTCTAATCAGAGGCGGGGGCGTCCGTAACAACCTACTTACCTACCTATCCCATCCTATCCCAACCTATCCCAACCCAACCGCAGGTTACTGTCTCGTCCTATTCGTACAGCGGCTATTCGCAAAATTATCCATCAGTTCCTCCGCAATTGATGAGAATCGTAGATTGGTGGACTCGAATCGCGGGGCCAATCAACGCCGTGTCGCAATAAGTACGAAGGCCCGCTACCTGCCTTCCGCCGTCGTGCATCCTGCTGCAGGATACTACACTCGGATGCTAGAGAGAACGCTCTCTCCATTCAGGCGCAGACGCGCTGGAGCAACCACTCACTCTCGCATTGTACCCTAACTTGATCTTCCACCTCGGTGTATCGGTCCGCCAGCGGAATGTACTCGGCGCAAACACCAAATGGTAGTGTCGGCACAGGCTCTGGCACAATCAATCCTGCAGCCTTGAGCTCTTCAGGTATCTTCTCCCTTCCTCTCGTATGTCGCGTCGCATCGAATCGCGTGTTCTTGTTCAATGCGCCGACAAGCTGCAGTCCGCTGGTCTTGATACTCCTGTATCGCGGCGATGCTGACTTCTCAATGGCCGCTAACTTGGGTCACTGAAGCAGGAGCGCCATCGAACAATACCGCGACAATTACTCCAGAGACCAGCCCGAATGCGCGCGGACTCAAGCGGTCGCGCTCTCCAGACACGTACGATATCGGCGACAATTTTGTTGGAGATGATGGTACGTGGTTGTTATTGACTAAGAGATCTTTCCCGTCTCGCACTTAATCGCGGGTACCCATGTGCTACAGGCGCGCCTACCGACGTGAGCATTCTGCTGATGATGTTTCATTCTAGGTGACTCAAAGCCCCGAAAAAGAGGACGACCGATGAAACCGAGACTCCCAGGTGTGCCGGAAAGCCCAATTCAATCCTCAATGCCGCCGTCACATATTCCTCCTCCGCAGACCCCTCAGTCGCAGACTGTACCCCTTCCATCACAACTAACCAACATCACCCCTACCCAATCCTCGCCTCCCAAAATTACACCAACGAAGACCGTCATCAAAGCATTGCCAACTGTGAGAGATCATACAACGGACCAGCTGGGGCCTGAGGGAGACGAATATGTTCCACGAGAATATGATGAAGCCGGCGAGAAGAAGGTCACAGCTACCGGCCTACTAGTAGATGGGCGCGATTACAGATGCCGGACTTTCTTCGTGCCAAACCGAGGAGAAAAATTATTTATGCTAGCCACTGAGTGTGCGAGGGTCCTAGGATATCGAGATTCGTATTTGCTCTTCAACAAAAATAGGTCGCTTTACAAGATCATTGCTACCCAGGCCGAGAAAGAGGACTTGATCCACCAGGAGATTTTGCCTTTTTCCTACCGTTCACGACAGATTGCCATTGTCACAGCTAGATCCATGTTCCGTCAGTTCGGTAGCAGAGTTATTGTCAATGGACGACGAGTACGGGACGACTACTGGGAAACCAAAGCCAAAAAACAGGGATTTACCGAAGAGGATTTAGCTGGAGAAAAAAGGCCAGGTGCTGCGAAAGCCCGTGACGCTGCCGCCGCAGAGGCTAATGCAAGCGCCTCCTTGACGCTAGGCCACGGTGACATCGTTTACAGCAACAACCACCTAGGGCAATTCGGTGTCCACTCTCAACCACAAGCGGTCCAGCCAGGAATTATGGGCATTGCTGGAAGCGCGACTACACTGCCAATGATCACCCTCGCTCCGGAGCAGCCGGATATGCGTCTGAGGGACTACGGCAGCAACATCCAGCGGCCCCGGCAGGAAATCACTGGGCCGGCCTACCAGGACCGCACACAGACCAGCACCCCACAAGAACTTTTGTCGCAAGCACACCAGGCCGCGGATTATAACAAGACGGTCAATCAACAACGAGGCCGGAGCAATGAATATCTTGAGCAGCGATGGCGACAACCCCATGAGCCCCGACCTTCAAATATTGCGCCTCAGCCAACAACAGGTTCAAATGAGAGCCTCCAAGCGACACAAGCTTTACAATCTCCCCGCTCCGCACAGAGCAGCACTCTACAGTCAGTCTTGTCTCAACAAGCCCCGCATCATATGACATCTGCTCAATATTCACATCCTCCACACCAAAATCCCATCGCTAAAACTCCTATGAGAGGTCCCACTCAAGGGTCCATGAGGTCAGATTCAATGGGAAGATCCCCTGGCCTCACACTTGGCCCGGGTAGCCTTGCCCAGGGGAGCACGTACGGGTTTGCGCAACAAAACCAAATGTGGCCGCCCTCTCAACCACAGCAGTCTCCACAGCATTTTTCGGGTTACGCGCCGCAAGGATCCCAGCAATCGCCTCATCTTCAACAACCTTCACATCAGCAACCGCCACTACGGCAATCTGGGAGTAACCCTCAAATGCAGCCAGCTTTACAGTATCCTGGCATGCAAGGCATGGGCCAAAGCTATCCTGCCCCGGGCCGTGGCCTCTACCAACCTGACCAAGGCACGCAGCAATATATGCAACCAAACACATCTGGTCCTCAGTCAGGTAGCCAGTGGGCAGGACAGCCGCCGCCGGGTTCCGGAGGCAGTTGGGGCTACCAATAATAACTGCTTCTTCACCGTCAGACTTCATTTTGGCGAACTTGATGGGGAGATGACTACATGCCTGATAGCAATCGATATACTCGGTAATGCATCACTATTGCCGTAAAAGAAGATACACGAAAGCACAAGTGGCGTAGCATTACCCAAGAAAGATCAATATATCGTTCTGCAGGTATTCATCTACCTGGTCAGTAGAGCATTAACGTCATTCTTGCATGGAGGTGGCTCTTGAAGGTCTTTCCCTACATTGTTTTCGTGCACACTATTACACGCTTTACCCTTTCCTTACCAATGTCTAATGTAACTCTTTTTTATAACGACAGTCTCTTATTCACGTTCGCTGTATGGGAAGTCAGTTCGTCTATTTCGGGCTTAAATCGCAGTGGCTAAGGCGGCAGCCGTCTGTGAACACTTCATCATGCATGTTCTTTGGGCTTGTGTTACTGGGAACGGTTTGAACGCCTGTGGCATATTGGTACGCTGATCTCGGGCTTACTTGAGAGCATTTTACGGTCTGCTGGAACTTTTTCTGGACTGGGATACACAAGTTTGCATTGCGTTTCGTTGCATTTGTGCAGGTGATTTGGCTTTGTGAACTATAGGCGGAGTCGTGGGACTTCACAAGGGCGCAAATTTCTCCGTCTCGCTCGAATTGATTATGAATAATCATCCTCGACTCATTTTCTTCATTCAGATTTGCATGCGTGATATCGGAAAGTCCACCAGAAATAGCGATTTGATGACCAAGGCTTTAGGCCTGCCTAAGAAAGAAGTGGAGCTATCTCTCCTGAATCACTTGTACCGCTGGAGCTGGCAGAGGTTTACAGGCAGCTCTAGGCTTTTCGTTATGGTTTCGGCTTGGGTCAGAGGGTTCGTTTGGAACGCAAGGGGGAGGACAGTAGGTCGTGTCTGCCAAGGGCAGACGGTCAGCTTCCCTTTCTTATCTATATAAGAATATACGATCCAGATGCCTTGGACTTATAACACTAACTCGTGTGCAGTTCACTTCTTCGACAAGTGCCATTCCTAACGCGCAGCTGCTTGTAAACTTGATATTCCTCGCTCTTTAGCCTGACATTTCCCCACCAGACCTGATCGAAAAGCAAAACCTCTTCAAACCTCTTCTAAATAATTCCGATAATACTATCATCGTTTGATTTTATAGCCTTTCTATCTCTTTTCTCTCAAGTCCTGAAGAAAATGTACTTCAAGCATGCTGTGCAAAATACAGTATGAGGAAAAAGGGGATTTCTGTTAAGATCAATAACAGCTTTGTTGACATTATTCTCAAAAGAATAACTCAGCTTACGCTAAGGAAAGAGGGATTTTCCTGATATTAAATTATGACTTTAAGTAGTTATGGAAATGACGGAAATAAGGGGGTGGGCGAGACCCACTATCCACTCCCTTCCGTACACCCGTAGCAAATTACACACACCCATAGCTAACTGCCGCCCCATTACGGTATGTTTATCAAGGGTAAATTTACTTACAGTTTTAGGCCGTGCAGGCTAGATACTCGGCAGTGCTACTTTTATCGTTCGCAACAATGTTTCGTGCAAGCCCGTCTAGTTTGATTGAAGAGCAATCTGACCTTGAGACCGATCGGCTTAGAAGTCTAGGAAATGGCAGCGTAATCGTTTGTGCCTGGAAATTTGTTTTGTTGGAGTTGCGGCAGAGGCAGAGTGCACAAAGAATGAACGACCGAAGCGTTGATTTCTTGTACTTAAAGCAGCGTATTACTGTGGTCATATTACTGGTAATGCACCCTAGTGATAGCCCCTGTCGACAGAAAGCCTATAAAGCTACAAACAGACTATGTAATGCACTGGAGATGATTTGTGTGGTGGGATATTCATCTATTAGAGCTGCCGCCGAGAACCAGACATGGTAGAGCCAAATGTTTAAAATATTTTCTTGGGACGGTGATTATGGCTCGGTGCTCTTATAAGTATCGTTCCATGCTCCCCGAAGTTTTGTGCTGTCCTATCCATCATATATACCATGGGCGTCTGGTACCACTGTCCTATTACGGCTCCAGCTATGCGTTTCGTTGCATTCTTTCTTTGTCTGGCTTTGCCCTTGGTTTCGGCTGTACCATCTGAATCTCCCAGGTACACATTTTGTCCACTGTCCCAGATCCTATATGATGTTGTTTCTACAAGAATACTGAATGTTACACAGCCCATACATACCACAGCCCTTCTTCTACAAAGGCCATGATCTCAGTTCCCTCAAGACCCTCGAAGAATCGGGATTCATATTCAAAGATACGGCCAGGTACAACGAGACTCGGTCAGCTGACGCCATACTAGGCGACGGGGGCATGAACACAGTTCGATTACGGATTTGGGTCAATCCTGTGGGTGGCACCAATGGCCTGGCTTACACTTTGGAACTGGCGCAAAGGTTTCAGAGGCAGGGATATAAGATCTACCTCGATTTTCATTTCTGGTGAGCTTCATCCGATGCTAAAATACTACAGGAGCTGATCTGGCCCATGTAGTGATTCTTGGGCCGATCCGACCAAGCAGCCGACTCCCCTTGGTTGGCCAACGACACTAGACCCGTTGGCCTCTACGCTGCGCTCGTATGTCAGAGATACACTGATAGATTTTGCAAAAGCTGGCATACATCTCGATATTGTATCACTTGGTAACGAGCTTCGGCGCGGCCTACTGTGGCCCGTCGGTCTCATCGACGTAAATATTCAGCCTTGGTCTCAGACCGTTGCGAATTTCTCAAGTCTAGCTACGCTCTATAAAGCTGCCCGAGCAGGCGTCGACGATGCGGTTTATGGAGGCTTGAGCAAGCCACAGGTAATGATCCACGTTGACAATGGTTGGAACGTGACTCTGCAGCAGAGATTCTACGATGCTTTGCTCGCCAATGGAGTCTCAATATCCTGCTTCGACACGATTGGGGTTAGTTTCTACCCTTTCTACGGCACAGCAGCTACATTTAAGAACCTTGAGAATTCACTTGCTTTTCTGGCCAACGAATACAGGAAACCTATACAAGTCGTCGAGACAGACTACCCAGCTATCTGTGACGGGTATTGGAACCCCATCCCGCAGTCGTCTGAGCCTGAGATTCCGTACAGTATCGAGGGCCAGATCATCTGGATGAAAAGAGTCATCGAGATTGTGAAGGGTGTCCCTTACGGGCTTGGGCGGGGAGTTCACTACTGGGAGCCGGCATGGCTTAATAAGTAAGTCCCCCTTGGGAAATTTGAGACTGTGAGTCGATACCTGAGCTGACGACTCTGAAGTACGTCATTGGGAAGTGATTGTAATGACGCTATACTGTTTACGCCGGATTATAGTAATCCTGTTCAGACCGTTGGATACTCGAGAGAGTCTGTGAATGTATTTAGATGATCACATGACCCAGGTATGGAAAGGGGAGTTCAAAGGAGACGCGGAGGTTTGTTGCAATGGTCCTTGAGTGTCACGACGGTTTTCATTTCAGGAACGTCAGAAATGAGACAATAGAGAAGTTTTATATACAAAGAGAAAGTACAGGCACCACAGTAAAACAAACACCAAGTCACCCGAACGCCAATTATGGACTACTAGTGCACTATACAGGGACCAGATAACCATTCTAGCCTGACCCAAGCCGGAACTGGCTGTGGTGCACCCACTAAACAGTGAAACCAGCGCTTGAAACCGACCAATGTCAGTATCAAGTTTATGAGCTTACGTGAATGACTTATTAAATGATAGAATTCCGTGCCCTTACTGAGAATTTTCCTTGCCCCAGACTCATGTAGAAAGGTACGACGGTCGCTCGATCACATACCACTTGAGAGAGCCCCATCAACGAGAATAGACCAAATCCGCCACCAAGAGCACCACTGTCTCTGCCGCGCATATCATCGGTAAGCTAGCTACCGTGACGCCCTGTACTCCGAATATGCCCTCGAGTTGCACATAACTCCATTCCCACCTACCTAGACGTCCGAGACCCGTCGAAAGGAATCATAAACCTGAACGCCTTCCGAGTACCACTGTCGTCATTCTGATTGCAATCAGTCTTGATCACCCCTGCCTTCCTCTCGAACCAAGTCGCTACTATGGTCTTCCCTCTCGAAGTTCCCAGACGGCATTTCATGCGCTCCATGAACAGCAAATACGTATATGGAAGAGTTGTGAGTTAGCCTTCGAGCTGTGCGACCGCGGAGTAGCCGGCATCCCGATCTCCACAAACAGATTGGCTGATATGATATATTCTCCACAACAGCCACTCGTACACTCTATCATCTTCCTCATAGAACTCGCCATGATTTCCCGATTAGCGACAAGATTCAATAGCTACTATGCCGAGCGTCCAGGTACGTCGTAGCGTGCGTTTGCGAGGGATATATTTTAATGGCTTCACAGTCCTCACGATGATGATAACCAACGCTATTCTGGGGGGCATGGCAGATACGGTAGCTCAATCAATCACAGCAATCCGCCAAGCAGCGCTGCGCAAACCGGGAGGAGTTACGAAGAATGATACGCTGGCCATCGAGATCCACGAGCTGGACAGGAAGAATCCTCTGAGCGAACAGGACCTCATCCCAGCGTCGAAATTCCTGCCACCACCATTTGACTTCGAGCGTCTGACAAGATTCATGGCCTACGGATTCGCGATGGCACCTGTGCAGTTCAAGTGGTTCCAGTTCTTATCGAGGACTTTTCCCATAACAAAATCGAGTGGGATGGGCCCAGTGCTGAAGATGGTGGCTTTTGATCAACTCATCTTTGCACCTGTCGGTATCGCTACTTTCTTCGTAGTCATGACCGTGGCAGAGGGTGGCGGCCGACGAACGGTATCCCATAAGCTGCGAGATATGTATCTGCCAACCTTGAAGGCAAATTTCATGGTCTGGCCTGCGGTACAAATCCTCAACTTTCGCGTCATGCCTCTCCAGTTTCAACTTGTAAGTCCTACAGCTATATATTTGATCTGTCAGCATTCTGACCTCTACTACAGCCATTTGTTTCGACCGTTGGTATTGCATGGACAGCATATCTTTCGCTGTCCAATGCTGCAGAAGAAGCCATGGATGCCCGGTCAGCTCCTCAATCACCAAATATCCGTTTGCTATGATTGATTTCGGTTCAGGTCAGGGCGAGCGTAGAGGATGGTATTACGGCATGGGAACATCGGCGTTGCGCATGGAGGTTGAGCACTGGGTTTGGAAGGCCGGCAGCATGTTGAAAGTGTAAGATTGAAACTGGTGTTCAGGTTGAGCGTGGAATATTCCAACAAAGGCGTTGAGATTGCAATGGAGGGAAAATTGTGTGCTTGATGATAGTCTAAATTGCAGCTGGGCGTTCTTGTGAAAACATCTAGTCATATTTGCAAATTCCGACCAAAATCAAAAATCCCGTCATAGTTGTAAATACCATGTAGTTAGGAAGTTTCTGGCTGCCCCTTGCATGACATCTGCTGTTGGTAGCTCTACAGACATAGCCCGGTACATTACCGCTGTTCTTTGAAACACCCCACCAAAACGAGGGGCAGGATTTAACCTGGATTCCAGCTTTTTGCTACATTTACCACTTTCAACCAACCGGGCTTCCTTCAAATTCACCACTCTCCCGCAAAGTATTCGCAAAATAAATTCCAATAGTTTGCCATAATGTCTCTTTCCAACAAGCTCTCAATCACCGATGTCAATCTCAAGGACAAGCGGGTGTTGATTAGAGTAAGTCGCCCTCTCTGGATCTGTGTGCAGCCTGGAACCTGTTGCTGATAGCTCCTGTGATCTTCAGGTCGATTTCAACGTTCCCCTCGACTCCGATAAGAAAGTGACCAACACCCAACGTATCGCCGGCGCTGTCCCAACAATAAAGTATGCCATTGACCATGGAGCCAAGGCCGTGATTCTCATGTCTCATCTCGGCCGACCAGACGGAACGGTGCAAGCAAAATACTCCTTGAAGCCGGTGGTACCAGAACTCGAGAAGCTTCTCGGAAAGAGCGTTGAGTTCGCCCCGGACTGTGTTGGAAAGGAGGTTGAGGATATTGTCAACAAGGCTAGCGGTGGGCAAGTGATCCTGTTGGAGAACCTGAGATTCCACGCCGAGGAGGAGGGAAGCTTCAAAGATGCGGATGGAAAGAAGGTCAAGGCGGATAAAGCCAAGGTTGATGAGTTCCGAAAGGGACTTACTGCCCTTGGAGATATCTTCATCAGTAAGTTCCAGATTTCGATTCATGAGTAGAAAATAGCTGATCAGTTGTAGACGATGCTTTTGGAACTGCCCACCGCGCTCATAGCTCTATGGTCGGTGTCGATCTGCCACAGAAGGCATCCGGATTTCTCATGAAGAAGGAACTTGAGTACTTCGCCAAGGCCCTCGAGAACCCTCAACGACCTTTCTTGGCTATTCTGGGAGGAGCCAAAGTCTCCGATAAGATACAGTTGATTGATAACCTTCTCGGCAAAGTCGACAGCTTGATTGTCTGCGGCGGCATGGCTTTCACGTTCAAGAAAACTTTAGAGAACGTCAAGATTGGCAACAGTCTGTTCGACGAGGCTGGTAGCAAGACTGTTGGTGACCTTGTTGAGAAGGCCAAGAGGAACAATGTTGAGCTTGTACTTCCAGTCGATTACGTTACTGCCGACAACTTTGCCAAGGACGCAAAAACCGGCACTGCCACTGATGAGGAGGGTATCCCCGATGGATGGATGGGTCTTGACTGTGGTCCTAAAAGTATTGAGCTCTACAAGGGTGCTATCAGCAAGGCCCAAACCATACTCTGGAACGGTCCCCCAGGAGTGTTTGAGTTCGATGCTTTCGCGAAAGGAACCAAGGCCACACTCGATGCTGCAGTCGACGCTGCACAAAACGGAAAGATCGTTATTATCGGTGGCGGTGATACCGCAACAGTTGCTGCCAAGTACGCCGTCGAGGATAAGCTCAGCCATGTGTCGACTGGTGGTGGAGCATCTCTCGAGCTGCTTGAAGGAAAGGAGCTTCCAGGTGTCACTGCTCTGTCGAGTAAGTAAATATTGACAGAAAAACTGGCCTCCTCTGATCCAGTCAAGGCCGCCTAGAGAAACCCAGCCTGTGATGAAGTTGATGAAGCACGTCGTACATAGCTCATATCACGTTCAATTAAAGTAGCATTTTGATCTTGCCAGTCATAACCAGTGATACCATTGTATGCTGCCCTTTTATGGTGATCTCTGATAGCCCCTAAACTCCATTACAGTTGTGCTCATGTTTGCTTCGTTAACGCTTCTTGCCTGCCTCGACCTTCTTCAGTTCCTCCCTGCACACAGATTAGCTGTGATCGTTCAACATGGTACCTAGGATATGCGTACTTCAGCTGCGCCGAGAAGTCTTCGCTGGTATCGTCATCATCCCAGCTCTCCTCCCAAAGATGCGTGTTATCGCCAGGCACTTCGGTCTCTTCTTGTGTCCAATCTGTTAACACCGGTCAGCCTCCATTTCATGCATGCATATCCATCCACATGCACAACCGCCAAATTCTCCTTCGCCCCAGAACCAGGACACGACTTACCCTCTACTGGGAAGTCCTCAAACTCATCGTCTTCCTCTAGCGCAGCCGTGGGTTTGGTGTCCTTCGTGGAATCGGCGCTCTTGTCAGTGGCGGCAATGTCGCCGGCGGGCGCTGCGCCGGAAGCTGGTGCTGCGGACATGTTGCGCGTAATACTATAGACGTAGAAGGAGATCGCACAGGTAGAGATTACACAATCGCACTGGTGGGCAAGAAGACCACGCACGTTAGGTTGGTCTGAAGCTCTTGAAGGTCGTGTTGAGATGCGAGCTCGGGCTTGTAAGCGAGTCAAGTCAGCAAAAGGTTCAGATGCGTTAGGGCTACAGAGGCCGAGGGGATTTCAAAACAACGGTGAGGAGTGATTTTACTACGTAAATGACTACTTCCGCTTTTATGGTTTTTTTTTCTAGCACCATGATATAGATCTCCCAAAGATATTGATTTCTACATTGCGTCGATCTTATCATTGCTTCTTTAGACTTCCAATTGCCACCTTCCTGAGATTTTGCCTGGCCCGCTTGAACGCTCACGCCTCCTAACGGAACTCGTTACTCTTCGACATACCTATAGAAAGTGCAACAATAATTTCTTTTTCCGACTGGATTTTTAATGGGAAGCCATCAATCAATCTAGACTGTCAATATCGTAGAACGTCCCTCCCCTCTAATTGCTTGTACCTGCTTGCTGTCCGGTCCGTCATCAACATGAGTCGGTGGTTCAGATCTGCGACCAAGGGCAACTCTTCTATGGTTGCTGAGGAGGAAGATTCTCATTTGTTACAAGTTGAGCAAGCTCTTCTGAGATTACTCAACGATGACATCGCGGAGGCGGACAATATCCTGAAACAGCAGAACTCATCCTATCACCAGCTGGGGCGAGGAATTTCAACCTTCATAAGTTCGATGCTGGCTGCTGAAAAGGAGCTTATGAAAGAGGCAGCGTCAATCTTGCAATCAGGCGAGACCAAGGCTTGGGAGGACATGAAGACTGCCCAGAGGTCGCCTACTGCTTTTCAATCTCACATCTATCCTCCAGGAACTGAATATCTCCTATGCTATTCAAGTAAGCTGTTACTTCCAACATACTCAACTGCTCTACTAACATCCCCAGTCGCACAACTGACAAGTGCTATATGTGCTGTCTTATCAGGGAGCGTGACAGGGGCAATGGGTGGCTTCTTCAAGTTACGAAAGAGTTTCATGACTTTAGACAAAATTATAGAAATTGAGTCTAAATATCTACAAAAGAGAGCAGCTTCTCGGAGAGGCTCTTTTGCTTCACAAAGAGGGGTTGGAAGCCGGTCTGGCATTGAAGACATTGCTCCTCCTCTTGGAGACGATGGAGGAGCATCACTTCAAGCCAACGAGACCAGAGACGAGAACAGGACGACCATGCCAGCCGCGCGCGATCCTAGTGGCGGTTCGCCTCTTCTAGACCGAGTTCCTACAGGTGCCACTGTCGGATCGCTACAGATTCCCGACAGGGTAGAGAGCAAGCTTCTCGACATCGATCTTGTATCGGTCGGCATTACATCCCATACCGATATCTTTATTCACTCTGGAACCAGATTGTGTTATGGACTACTACTGCTGGTTTTCTCTATGATCGAGAACCCAATGTTCAACAAGATTCTATACAGTAAGTTCTTTCAAATATCCTTTTAGACGGCAGTTGTAACCCGCCTTGTAGTTGTAGGATTCAAGGGAGACAGAGAGAGGGGGACTCGTTATCTCTGGCAAGCAGCACGTTTCAACAACTTCAACAGCGCCATCGCTGGGATCGTTCTACTCAGTTACTATAACGGTCTGATCGGCTTCTGTGACATCCTTCCTACAGACGAAGGATCCGACGAAGATCTTTCTGGCTTCCCAAAAGCTAGATGTAGCGCTTTGCTCGCAGAAATGCGCTGCAAATATCCGGATTCAAAACTTTGGAAAATGGAGGAAGCAAGAATGCATTCGGCCAACCGTAACTTGGCAGCGGGTATCAAAATCCTGTCAGAAAATCTGGAGAGTCAGATGAAGCAGATTGCTCTCATAAATATATTTGAGCTGTCCTTAAGTGCCATGTACTCTCAGGATTACGAACTTACTGCCAGAAGCTGGACTCAGGCTGCAGAAATCAGCACTTGGTCGCCTACGTTATATGCTTATCTGACTGGAGCTGCGTACCTGGAGTCATATCGCAATACACGGACAATTGACCCTACCCTTGCGGAAGGATACAAGGAGAAAGCCACTGAATTTCTGAGGAAAGCACCGACAATGGCAGGTAGTAAGTTTGAAGAGCAGGAAAGTTGGAATCACGCTGACTAAATGAACCAAAGAACAAAAAGTCATGGCACAACAGCTCCCGTTCGACCTGTACATCACAAGAAAGGTACAAAAGTGGGAAGAAAGGGTCAAGGCTTGGAAAGTCGAATTTGTCGAGGCCATCGGGGTTAGCCCGCTAACCGAGATGGTGTACTTTTGGGGCGGCATGAAGAAGCAAGATATCGTACAATTACAAAAGTCTATGGATTGTTTGTCTTGGACTAGAACTAGCCACGCGGAAAAATTCGAAGGCGACCTCGACGAGACGGCAATCCATGCGGTTCTCAGAGCTTGTATATTGCGAAACTTGGGGAAGTTTGCGGAAGCAAGAGAAGTCTTAGAAACTGAGGTCCTGAATCATGACAAGTATGGCCCTTTATCTCGATCTCTTGGTTGCTGGCTGACCAATGTAGAAACATGTTCAAGGGAAGCCTCAAGGATGACTGGACGTGTCCCAGTGCTCATTATGAGATGGCTGCTATTGCCTGGGCGGAGAAGGACTTCAAGGGTGTTGATCACAAGGAGAAAGTGCTTGATTGTGAGAAGTGGCTAGTTAAGACGCAGAAGTGGCCTGATCAGTATGTCCTTGACTCTAGAGTATCGATGAAAGTCACAACATCGGTATTCACAATCAAGAGGCACAAGAAGGTCATGGGATTCTAGAAACCCCCTTCAATGAGAGGAAGCTGAATTCACGGCCAAATCAGGTGTACAAACATACAGGAGGATGAACCCAGACGCCGACTGTTCATTTTATGCGGAGCGTTGGGTGGGGGGTAGATGCGAGAAATTCCTTCCCAAGCGCGAGATTGTTTCTGCTGAGCGCCAAGTTGTTTGGCTTATCGCTGCTATTATGTGCCTCGTCCCGTGTTCTGTATATCTCTCATATCAAGTTAGCGAGTATCTATACACTTTTTTATCCTAAGATATTCTGCTACTCATACAGTACAAAGCACTTCAAGTTTGGCAATACCTGCAAAGCCTGTTTTGTTCCTCTCTTCCTTCGTCCTGTCAACCTCACAGCGCAATCAATACGTTTTCCCCCCAAGACAACTAATTTTATCCAGGCGGTCAATGAACCTCGTCGTATCTCATCTTCAGTCATGCCACGCAATATGTGATCAGACGATCTATACTTCTCTCTGCTGCAAAAGAAACGCGACCAAGATACAGGTTCTGTTATGATTCTACGTATAAAAGTTGTTTCAAAAATCCCATACTGTCGAAACATGGATTAAAGTAGATTATGTGGTTCTTCTATGGCTATCAGAGAAACAGATAACCAAGCCATGGATAGGGAAGCACCTTCTACCTCGGCTATCAGGGGAGATATAAAGCAACGACCAGTGCTTGACTAGCGCCGTGTTAATGATCAGCTCAACTGTACACGGGCTCGAGTACAATGGCAAATGTTAACAACTCCTCGCTTTTTGGCTGCTGATTTTGAGATGTTACCAAAGGTAAATACCGTTCTTGTACCTAGCCTGTATGGTGGTGGTGCTAGAAAATCGATAATTCGATATAGGCCTGGGAGAAGGATGAGAAGGCCGCCTCCAAAAAAAGAAGATAAGAACAGACTACTCGGAAACGTTATCGTGGATATTAGAATAAGGCTAGATTGCAGGTCTGGATAAGGGAAAACTGACAGCAAAACCAAGACCGGGTGACCTTTGTACCGATTCATCGATTTCTATGAAAGAATAAGAGGGTCGCCTCTGAAGTCGAAAGACGTCGGAAGCACTGCTAGGGAGAAAAGAAGGTGCATATGTATGAAGGTCAATATTGATTATGGACCTTTCTCGCTTGTTTACCTTGTGCGCTGCTCTCGTCACAAAAATCTGTAGCGTGTTACTTTTACAATTTATCTACTCGTTTCTTCGAGATCCATATATTTTACAATGTAGGTGGAGCTTTCGCTTCTTCGTACTGGAAAAATGAGAGTAGATCGCTCGAGGAAGTGTTCCTCGATCTCCTCCCCAACATACTCTTTAGGGAGACATGACTTGGCATCATCACAGGCTGTTTGAAAAACAGCGATAAGACAAGATTCGATCACAGTAGTATATACGTTAGTGTACAAGGCAGTAGTCCAGACGGAGACCCGCCTCTTTCCATACGATTTCCCTGTCGCCTGATCAAGTCTCTCAGGGTAGGAGACATCCCATTTCCCATCACAGACTACTGTCTCTCCCACACGTCTTCGAAGGGCGAAAGAGTCTTCCACGAATTGATCAATCGCACTACAGACGTTGAGTAAGCAGGGATGCTCTAGCGGACAGAAGAATAAAGGATAACTTACGCAATAGATCTCCTACATAACAAATCGTTAGCTTTCAAGTAACACAGTTGCAGAGTTGAACAAGGGACACTCACGCCTCCCTCACACCCCTCTCTTTCGCTAGGAAGTGTGCAACCGGAACGTTCCTGTATTTTACCGTTGCCACACTAAAATACCTCTCGTCAGGTGTTGATCTCAAATTTCGATCTCTGGGACTGTTGTGTCTTCGGCACAACCAACTTATTGACAAGACGCTGGACTGGAAGGCAGATGGAGAACATACGCAGAAAGCACGGCCAGACTAAGTCCAGGGAAATTCTTATCAGTAAAGGAATTTCGTATTGTGTATACATGGTGGTAGACGTACGCATGTCAAGCCTACTTGCAAGATGGCTGCGTGGTCGCAGTTCACGAGGTTTGCGCTAACCGCAAGAGCCTGAGCCACAACGATAGCGATGAGAGAGAACTTCATGATGGCAAGGGCGTTTTTGTTTTTGTTTTTTGGTTGTTGTTGTTGAATAAGATCAAGAATGGGTATTTGCAAAGACAGATGTTAGAAGAGTTTGTTTGTTGTGATAGACTTTGGCAGGAGAATCTGCTTCATATATCCCCGCCAACCACCCCCCCCTCCCACCTTGACTGACTAATAAGTCATTCGAGACCTGGAACAGCAGACTGACGCTGTCACGAAGTTCCCTTATTACCCTGGCATTCATCTTCGATCATATTCTGGCCTGTGCTCTAGAACTAGGCATGGATATCTAACTACCCTCCGGAATGGTCTTATTCCTTGCTCCGTTCAAGTACACAGTAAATGGCAGGGCGATATTTATGGGCGCGTTTTTTGGTCACCAGACAGCTTGACAGAATAGAGTCAAAAGAACGAGGGTCCTGGCCACTCGGCTCTTAGGATTAGAATTCTAAAGTTTTTACTTCAGGGCTAGCTAAGTTGCTACTTTGTGATATGCAGAGTCCTGGATTTTTCTCATATATCTATATATATATATATATATATTATGCATATGATCTACTAAATATATCGTGCAAAAAAAAATTGCTTCAAAAACATCTGAGCAAATTCAGCCAAGTCAAAAACGCGAGCGCCGAAACATGACTTGTTTATCACCACAGCGGTCAAGAGTCCCTGCCATCCGGACGTATTTTCGAGTCATGAATTATGCGAAAGGACCCGAGACGAAGAAACACGAAGCAAGCGGCTCAAATCGCAGGGGACAGCCTCTCCTGTCGAGCCTTCCAGGACTCTCGAGGTGATGTACGCAGGATTCTTTGAACAGAAATTGTTCTGGGATTCCAAGCCCGTTTTGGGAAAGATTCTGAAATCCCGTATGGAGCAAGCGCTCTGTTTCATAACCAAATTCTCGGATGGTAGAGAGATTTAGCAGCAAACTTCATCTGATCAGTTACAATCCGAAACAGCTTTACTACAATGACAATCAAATTGTGATAACACGGGGTTCAAGCAGAGGTCACTTTTCGACCGAGTTCTGCTGACGGATTCGTAGAGAACAGGGTTCATCATAGCTTAGCAGGCTTGGAGACTGGAGAATTTCCGTCAGTTCAGAAGAGTTATTATACTAAAGATGTCTTTCAGCAACATATATCAATCGAGGCCAGATCTGAAGCTTAAGTTAGGAATTAAAAGTCTGCTCTGTTTACCAGGAGCGAAGAAGTTGGCCAGCCTAGATTCCACGCTCAAATAGGCCGCTTTTTATAGCTAATAACCGCTGCGTACTGGTTTGAATATAACGACTATCATAACGATAACAGAGGTTGGTACATAATACAAGAGAAAAGCGAAATAGATTGATTGCTCCGTTGGATATTAAAAGAGATGCTCCGTACGAGGGCTAGAGCTGATGCTCTGTCGTATATCTCGTCGTTATAGGGGGGGCTAGCCCTGGATACGCAAATAGCCCTGCTCTGCTACTGAACCCAGGCTCGATGACTGCCCAGTTACTGTTAAGCCAAGGACTAGGTTAGTTACCACCGCGCCTAAAGCTGATTCCGACCTGCAAAAGTTGGTTGCTAGATCCCTCTCGTAACAAGCCTGATCGAACGACGCGGAGATCTCTTGAGCTCTATGTCAAGCAAGCCAACAACAAACAGTCCTATCGGGAATCTCCTCGCAAGCAAGCAGCGCAACGAGCGCTTCTCCGCATCGGCCTCGTCGTATCTGCTTACTGCTACTACGAAAAAAAATGAAGGGATTAAGGGGGGAGATGGAACGCAAAAACGAGAATCAGCACGCTTAGCTTCTCCACACAACCTACCTACCCGACCTTCTTGCACCCCTTCCTCCTTTACTACTTACCTATCCTTTTACCCTCTTGCTCTATATTTCCTAGTCCGCAGTACAAAAGAGGTCACACTGCTCCCTCAATACGAAACCCCCATCTCTCTCCCGGAGAGCAGATGTGTCGGGGGAAGTAATGGGTGTGAGAAGCTGGGATTGCCAGATACCACAAGAGTGACGGCTGTGTACAAGCGAGGAGGAGGCATCTTCCCGGTCACCCAACAAACTAGATGGATTATACGAACAGAACTCTGAGCTCAACTTGTACACCAGATAGCCACAGGTAATTACCAAGGCCCGTGGATCTCGCCAATTTTGCTGGAACGTGATACAACTCAACACAACCCACGACTGGCAACCGGTAGCATGGCAAGCTCGGCCCGCGTCTATCCTTCTAGGATGCCACGAGGTACTCACCCTATCCTTCTAGACGACAGACAACACACTTCCGTGCCTCACACGTACGCTACCCGAGATAGAAGCACCTCCTCCACCTCCAGGCCAGCTTCCACTGCTACGGTGTACGTCTCGGTTGCCCTCGTCCCTGTACTCGATAGTCAATACGGGCGACCCGCGATCCCAGAGCTCCCCCCTGCGTTGCACCTCGGGATCATAACTCAACTCGCAGAGCTTCCCGGCCGAGGGCTGTGTTCTCTCTGGGGAAGTGCAGGTATCGTCTCCTGGGTAGTGCAGAGCAGGAGACGCGCACCTCGCCTGTGGTGTCCTCACAGCTTCCAGGTCGCTCTTCATACCCGACCTTGAAACTCGGGGGGTGTGGTCTCCGCGCGGGCGCCGCATCAGCAAATTCACTTTCGAACAGGGTCCCTTCGCGTGCGTGCTCGGTGCGAAAGAGCGTCGAGTCAAGCACAGTCCGATGCCTGCCTCGTCCTCCCTCCTCCTATCCCCCGGGCAGGGCCCGAACAACAAACGTGCTGGGAGAAGAAGGGACACGGCTCCGGCTTCATTCCATTTTCCGTTCCGATCAGGGATTAGGGACCGAGCATGCGTGCTGAAGCAGATTCAAGCCTCAGAAGTTAGAGAGAAAGCCGCAGCAAGCCAGTGTCTGGCATCCAGCCCTCTCACGCTCACTCACACTCCCTCTCTGAAGATGTCCGTCTATCATTGGCGCGCTCGTTCGTTCTCTGGAGTGATGCAGAATGAATGGAGTAAAATGCAATCCGTGAAGAGCAAAGCATCGGGTCTAAGCGGCTGGGGTAGTGCGTGCTCCGATCCCGTCTGATACCGTGATGATGATGATGATGATGATGATGATGATGTTAATACATCTGGCCCGCCCAAAAACATATAAAGTGAAATACGTATCGTATCAGGACTTGTCAGCACGGTCAGTGGCAGCACTCATTTCCCAAGTCAAGCTCACGATAACAGAAATCCCAAAGCGACAAGGGGAAGCAAGCAAGCAAGCCCTCAAGCGATTGCATTCATGAAGCTCGGGTCCTGTGTACTAATTACGTGCCGCGGAATCTCATTTCCAGTCCAGTCCAGTTCTGTCAGTCCAGTCCTGTTCAGCTTAGCCTTTACGCTCAGCTCAAACCCAAACCAGACCAAACCTAGACCGAACCACAAACACCGCCCCTCAAATCAAATACGAAGATGTTCCGAGGACCAACGCGCCTTTCCAGAAGATGGAAGAATCGTATTCAGCCTCAAATGATTGCAACTCTTCCGTACAACGCAAAGCCGAACCCCATTCTCCACCGGCCAGCCCCATGCAGCAGAAAAAAATCAACTTTCTTGGAAATCATTCAAAGAGCCAAAAGGTACCGATTCATAAGCAATCTTGCTCGGCTCCGCTCTGCTAGTAACCACTCACTAACTTACAGGGTGTCTGTATGCCCGAATCGGCAGAACAGCACGGGAAAGCCAAGTCCACACGATGCAGAAATGAAAGGCAGGTGTAAAGGTTTTAGAACGAAACAGGAACGAAACGCGCCGCTCCGATCGCCATCGACGACCCATGTAGACACCGGCATTATGCGCAGTTTTGAGCTGGTCGAAGAACTTTTTACTTGCGACTTGTTGGGTGTGCATCAACCCATGTGAAGCCATCATGTAATTTGGGCCGGGCCGAGGGTTCGATTTTCGGGGGGAAAAAAAAGAGGAAATGTACTGTTGTAACAATTGGAGATGCATATGTCGGGGTGGAAGAATTAGGTACGGTGTAGCTAGTTCAGAATCGATTCCCACATTCCAGGGCCTCCGATTCCTCCGAATGCAGGGTGGCGGCTAGATCTGGCGAGTCCGCGAGCCGCTTCCGTAGCGCAGCAGACTCTCTTGCGTCCCAGGGACGGAAGCGTAGATCGGACAGCAACTTGTGGGGGGGCACCATTGGCCTGGCTTGAAGTTCCAAAGCTTTTAGACCGGTTGCTCTCGAAAGGCTGATAGTGACTGCTCAACATCTCCCTCACATTTTCTTGGAGGTTTTGGTCGTTCGATCGTGAGCGACTACGCTTCGCCCCAGCTCTGATAGGAGAAATAGACGATCTTGGGTGGCTATGAAGCTCCTGGAGAGCACGAGCAGCTTCTTCATCCTTCGAGTACACGTCCACTTCAGCGCTTCGAGCCATCAGAGTATCCAGACCGAGTTCAAGAAGATCCTTGCCCACTGGTCCAGTGTATGACTCTGGTGATGACGTTGGCCCGTTGTCACAGTAACCCTCAGGGCCTGTGGCGGCGATGGCGGTTCTGTTCTGCTTCTCACTGCACATCTTCGCGTATCGACAGCGCGCCTGAACATCCAATTTAGACGAGAGAGGCGCGCTCATCAGCGACGATGCAGAAGAGATGGAGGAAGAACGAGAAGATCGCGACGATGAGTCTGAGACCATCGACTCGGGCGATGACATCGACGAAGCCGAAGTGGCCAATGACGAGCGACGATGAAAGAGGTATGACTGAGGTGAAGATGACGGGTGCGAAGGTTGCCACTTGTCAATAGCTTGAGCTACACAGACGTTGGAAGCTTGTGACATCGCATAGCCCATGGATGACTTAGCCAGCATGTAAGATGCAGCACTCACGGCAGGAGTGTTGAATCCAGTGCTCTGCGGGGTCAGTCTTGGGGTAGGCAGCAGGCCAAGGGCAGGGGCGGGTTTGCTAGCAGGGTAGGAAGTGAATGGCGACGGTTCCATGACATTTGGAGTGTAATACTTTGGGATCGGAGTCGACTCATTTGAGCCATATCTACGTGTAATCTTGTTCTGCTCGGCCGAGGGTACCAGAGACAGTGCTGACGAGGTCGTGCCGATAGTCTTAGCATGTGGCCTGGCAGGTGTCGATGGCGACATGTCCTCGATGTTATCCAGCCCAGGAGTGAGTCTGAGAATGGTAGATTTCCAGTCCTGCTCCGCTAAGCGAGAAGATGCCGAGCCGGGGGAAGGGGGCTGAGGGGGTCTGTTGCCGAGGACGATATCGGTCCATCTTTGGAAGACAGACTCGGTGATATGTAGTTCCCAATTGACGGCTAGGAGGAACGCCATTTCGTTCTGGTTGATCTCCACGGTGTTGAGTCCTGAAATCTTACTCCACGCGCGGGCCGAATAGTTGCGATCCTGAAGATACTTGGAGGCCAGAATGAGAGCCGATAGGAACATGCGACGTCCGCATTGAAGTGCTCTCATAGAGTGTGCATCATCCGGCTGTTCCATCGTGAAGTCGAGTTTGGGTACGTGAGGCTTGACCAAGATCAAGTAGTACAAGGCGACCTGCAAGGTGGAATAGCTGGTGCGAGATCGTCGGAGGGTCTCTTGGATGAAAGTCCGCAGCGGCAAAACACCTTTGTTTCCCAACTCGTTCCGGCAGACAACCGAGGATAGGGGCCAGATTGCTTCGACGATCTGGGCAGATGAATCTGGGGAGGGGTTACTGAGCGGGAAAACTAAGCTGAGGAACGTCATATCTTACCGACAAGGCCGTCAACAAAATTGACCTTTCGATCGCATTGGCGGACTAGCGAAGGGGGACATCCTGAGCGGGTATTTGCTCCAACATTTGTCCGTCTCGGGTGCCGTTGCTCTGGCACAACCTCGACAGGTAGCTTTTTTGACCAGTACGTGCCAGATGGTTGTTCGCAGGTAGTTCTGGAAGCTGTAAAGGAATGTGCTGGCTGCTGACCTGTACAGCAATATGTTTCTGAGATCTCATTGTCGGAAGATGCGCCGGTGACCGAGGAATCGTCGGAAGATTGAGAGGAGGCGTCGGACCAAACCGAGGCGGAGGAGGCGGCGGAGGCTATCGAGGAGCTGTAAGTGTCATGTCGATGAGAATTATTGCAAGGCGGTGATTCATCCTCGCCGCAATTCATCTTCGGGAAGTTCGAGGGTTATGGAGGTATCTTTGGGCTACAGATGCTCCAGTCGCCGTCTGTACGAAGTCAAACGGATAAGCTGTCTTCTGAAAACTGAAGCCGGGGAACCTTCGGTGAGTAGATGCAGGCACTAACCACAGCGTTCTCAACTGCTGAGCGACAGATCGGGGAGGAGGCTAACAGAGGGAAGAGACTCTGAGGTTCTCTTCAACGGTGAAACCGGTAGACGATGTAAGACAAGCGACTGGAGTTGATTGAGAGAGGGCGAGGACCATTGTGAATTTTCGACGATAGAGGTGGTGACTAGTAAGGTGAGTAGTAGCTAGATGTGGGATCAAGCTACCATTGCATGCAACCGGTCGAGTCGAAGTACAAGAGGGTGAGGCTGGATTAATTTGAAGTCGCAGACAAGGACTGAAGTGTTATTGACAGCTGACAAGAGAACTGAGCAGGGGTCGTTTGCGGTAGAAGGAGGTGTTTTGTTGGTTGAGTAGGCAGTCGCGGATTCAAAAGAGTCAGAAAGGGACCTGACTATCGAGGAGTGACTGATCTCAAGTGGCAACACTAGCCGGTACGGCGACCGGTGAGTAGTGGAAACACCGCTGCTGGAAACAGGCAGAGACTCCCGCGGGGTATCAAAGAAGTGAAGTGAATTAATTAAATGAATCAAAACAAAGCCGGGCGCAATGAAGGAGATATGGCGTGGCGAAAAGGCGGAAGAGTGAGATGCAATATGACTAGGCGCTGAGTTGCAGTCACTTATATCGATCTGGTGGGGGGGAGGGAGGTGAGAGGGGCAAGTGTAGGTGTATATAAGGTGTTCTGTCGCCGATTTGAATTTCGTCGTGGCGGGAGGAGATCGAAGGGGGAAGGGAATATCTTTCGCAGGAAGAGGAAGAGGCAGAAGAACAAGGACAAGTTTTTGGTAGTATTTGCGTGGACCGTGGGCAGGGGCAGACTTCAAAGAGCCGCTCTATTGTCTGGAGGAATCATACATTTTGGTATAGTGAGAGGGAATCAATCTGGAGAAGGCTGAGGGTGAAGGCTGCTTTTGTTCCAGAGGATGAGGACGAGGGCCCCCCCTTAGCGGAAGGCAAGAGTCACCGCCCAGACTCGCTGCGGCAAAAAAAAAAGGTTGAAGTTACGGCCTGGCGCGAGACAATCTAAACCAGGCACGTAGATGTTTGGGCTTGGCCGAGGGCTGGCATGGGTCCCCAATACGGTGACCCGGCCTTCGGCACAACCGCGCAACTCCGACGCGGTACTACCTTATCTACTTGTATAGTGCTATGTCAACACAAATGTTGATAAACGCAACGCCAAATTAAAAAAAAAAAACCATCCAGAGGGAGAGCAGGGCCCGCTGAGGAACATGAGATAGTGGTCAAACATCAGGGGCATGTTTAGCTGAGGCTCAAGACATGGCAGACGGAGAACGAGAAACTCTACAAGGGTGTCTGTACCTCTCTGTATACGAAGTACCTACAGTACCTACACGAGCTAGAATGCGTTGCAGTTGATGTACTGACAGGTCCCCGTACGGACCCACGCCCGAATCCAATGCCATCGTGGGCTTGGAACCTCGGTGGGCTGATCTGCTTAATCAGTATTCCATTGTGTCCGCATCCTCCTTTCATTCCGCCACTACAGAGCCACACCAGCCCAGACCACTCATGAATGGAAGAAGAGGAAGAGGAAGGGAAACGGGAAGGGGAAGGGGAAGGGGAAGGGGAGCAGGAGGAGGAGGAGGAGGAGGAGGATATCCGAATCCGTTGGAGCGAATCATCCACCTTCAGATACGGGAAATGCCCACTCCCTCGTACAGCGAGCGCCAAAGTACAGAACACATGGACGAGTATCCCCAACTTCATGCTTGCCTCACCAAGTCGAAATGAGGTCAAGATGAGTCGTCCAGCCTTGCGTCGAACAATGCCATCGTCTCTCCCAGGCTGAAACTCCTCGGCCGCCTCAATTAGATGGTGGAAAAGCGATGCGATGCGCATTCTTCTCCTCCCTCCCCCCCCTTTTTTTAATGTGTTTCTTGTACCTCCGCCTCTGCCTCTGTCCTGTGATATTTGCTGGCAAAGCTGTGCCTTCGATAGAGATGTTCGAAGTACTGCTCAGCCTCATGAGTCTTGCGTAGACAGGAATCTGAAGTCCAGGCGGCAGTCCTGGTCCCACCCACCTCACACATCACATCCATATCCATATCCATATTCCACCTGGTCGCCACGTCAAGAGAGACGACGATCAACAGATGGTCGGCTCCGCCCTCCCGTGCTCAAAATTTCTCACCCGCTTACATGTTTTAACAACAAACCCTCGCCAAGACGGACAGGATGGGATGAGATGGAAACATCAGAGTGCAGCCCGTACAGTACGGAGGACCTTGGAGTTATCGGTGCGGCCAGCGTCTGGATGATCCAGGCACAACCGTCCGTACCTTCGGTTTCCTGGGGGAGTCGAAAATCAGAGTCCGACTTTTTGTCAGGACTTAGCCTGGCCTTAATCACACTAGAATCCAAGTAAATCATTCGGTATATTCCTTTGGTTTGTTTTTGACGGCTCCGAGTCTGATAACAGCCAAAAAGCGTTCTGCAAGCCTCGTCTCGACCAGGCCGCAGAAGAGGCCACGGGACAATCACTATCGATCACTTGCTTTTCTGATCCTATCACCGAGAACTCTGTCCTTATTATTAACTACCAAAGTACACACCACCCACCACCCGACCCACAGTCGCCTTCCCCGCTCCACGATGATGTCTCTCTGGTGATTGGTTTCACAGACCGCCGCATCAGCATCAGTATCAATCGTGCTACAGTACAGTACAGGCCTGCTTCCTGCTCGCGACCGGTGCTGCCGACGTCGTCAGAACCTGCAATCAAGATCGATGAGCCCTTCCACTCGACTTGCCCTTGCGATCGTTACCTCGGTGAGCCCTGCGCTGCCGCATGCACAACAAAGCGACACCAGCGAAGTCCCTACCCAACCTAGATTTTTCCAATGCTCTCGAGACCATGCTACCCTCAAATCCCACACAGGACCTCGTCGTCGCTTCCCCCTCGACACCAGCAGCCAAAATACTCCGAAATAGCCACGAAAGCGAACCCCCCAATGATTGAAGATCGACCAGGCCCTTCCACGTCCTTCTACAGACTACAGTCTTCTCCGAGGCTGCAAACGTCGGACAGAGTAGCACAGCTCCCGCTGAAAAAATGCGCTCGTTCTACCAGGCCTGCGTCCGGAGCGTAACCTGAGAATCTCAAGGTCACGAGCTCGCAGTGCCATACATGAAAGGGGAGAGTAAGAATAACAATGACCAAAATCCCCGCCCTCAGTCACGGGTCGGCCAGCTGGCTGTCGTGACTGGACCTCCGTCGTTCGTTTCGTGGCAAGATCCCTCGCCGCCGCGAAGAAGACAGATAGAGAATATGGACATCAACGTGGAGGGTAGATGAGACGTAAATCCTAGCTCACAGGTAGTAAGATCTTCACAGGGTATCTTTTTCGAAACACTCCAGCCGGGATTTCTCTCCAGCATCATCAGACTACCGGGACTGGGCCGTCCGTGATCGTGACCGTCACCGCCGTGCACACCACTTAGGCCTAGCTCAAGTCACCCAATGCCATCCCGCTTTCCCCTCCCCCTTCCGCCCGAATAGCCGCGCGCGCATGCTATCTCTCTCTCTCTCTCTCTCTCTCTCTCTCGCTCTCTCGCTCTCGGTCTCGGATCAGCGCCAAACTCGCAGCTCAAAATATCCTCCAGAACTGCGACATGTGTGCAATCCCGAGTAAGACCCCTTTTCTCGGCATAACATTATTCCTTCGAGCGGAGCGTCCCAACCAGGATAGGCCCCAGCATATATACTTGTAGCAAAACATTTCGGCGGGAATACGGCTCGCAGGCAGGTAGGGTCTCCATGGGGGGCCTGGCATTTGACAACAACGCAACGTTTTACTCTTGTCCGCATGTGAATCATATTAATTCTCGCGCAGGTCACGAGATTTGGGGTTCAATGATTAGGTTTATGGAGGGAGGTGTGGAAGGTCACCCCGGAGGATCGAGAGACGGGGAAATGATTCTTCGCATGAGGGATGATAGATAATCTTTGTCCCGGCCCGAGGTATCGCCGAGTTGAAAAATAAATGGAGAGACACTCGCGACGATACGAAGGTTATGTTTGACGTCCCATTCCCCTCCCCCCAAATAGCAGGGTCCCAGCATTCCAGATTATGTGGAAGGGATGCGTTTTATTGATTCTGAGCGTCTCCCATTGGTGGCAGGGGGACAGGTCCCGCCACACCTTTTTTCCCCTCTCGAACTCTTGTTGGCGTCGTGGGCGCGACGGCCCCTCGGGCTTCACCGTGTCGGGGGGCTCCTTATTTTTTTTTATTTTTTTTGCTCTCGAGCAGATCACTCGTATCCTTCCATCCCATCACGATCGTCACGAATAAAACCCAACAGTGACTCCTCTTGACAAGCGAACATTGCGTGACCCGAGCATGTTAGGCTGTCCAGAGATGGCCGGCGTAGGATAGACGCGATTCTCGACTTGTGTTGCTACATTTATTCCTATGACTTTGTACAGTACTAGGTCTTTACTTCCTGTCGCTTGGCCGACGTTGGATTGTCCATGTGCATGTGTGTGATGGTGTTTTTCTCCTGTGCCAGCATTTTCCGCCTGCAGCTTTTATTACTACTACCCTGTCAATAAAAATATGATCAAATCAATATTTACTTCCAATGTCAGCTGACTGCGTATCTACGCGCCAAGTCGCCCTGCATACATAACGGCGGATGTGGTGCCTGTGGTGCCTGTATACGTTCGCGTTCGCAAATAAGTAAAAATATGTCTTCTGGATTTTTTCTCTGAGGGCCTCCTCTCCCTCTGCGCCAGAAGAACCATGGCATCATGGAATAAGGAGGCAAGAGTATTACTCACGCGGGCGTCTGGGTGTGACTCACCCCAGCGCTGGGCCAAGGAGGATGAGAGAGAGGATGAGAGGATGAGGGGATGAGTGGGGGAATATCACCGGGTCGACCTCGTGTGGTTGGGTCACATGTTCCCGTGCCTCTGATGCGTCCGAGGTGGAGTCGAGACGCGGTTATGAATGAATCACCGAGCACGTACGTCCTCGCGTTGCTTGGTTGGGCTGTGGTGCCTAGAGCCAGAGGTAGTCAGTCATCACATTGCGTGATTTCTCTCCTCGACAGATCCACGGAGACGAAGCGGACGACAGTCGGTCGGCTGCCCCCCCTGAATGGAGCCAGGCGAGGCTTTTGATATCACGAATCAGCGCAACTACAAGCCACGGAAGTTGCCCCACACCTGAGCAGTCTGGGTCTGTGTCGTCGGTGGTGATTTCAGGTCGAGCTGTGTATCCCAGAGGCGAATACGAGTATCTGGGCCTGAAGAGCAAATCCCGCTCGAGGCGAGAGTCATCTTGCCACGAAAATTACGAGATCCGCGTCTCGCCACCGAGGTGGAACGCAGCCGCCTGTTTGCTCCGGCGGCGCGGAGGTGGTCACGGAGGTGCTGTGACTCCGTCGGATTCCCTCGAATTTAGACATGGTCATACCGAAGACCACAGTAGGCGGCAGATTCCTTCCCACAAGACCTCCGCACCTCCAGAGGCGATGCTTCGGGTCTCTGCCCTTCGTCCTCCCGCTCTGTGTGCAGAAGTTGCCACACCTGGGGATGCTGACATTCTGGGTGCAGGATCTGTGGATTAATTTATAAGTGTCTCCGGAGCCTGCACCAACGAGGAGAAGAGCGGCTTGATTATGGAGGCAAGGCGCAGTCATGTACTCGATTCTTCTTCGTGGAGGTGTCTTAGAGCAAAGAGGACCTGGACATCAGATGCGCCTCAACTATCTGTTATTCCCCAGCAGTCGATGGATCCTTCAGTTCAGCAAGGCAAACTGCAATCAGAGGGCGGACCACACAATCATGACGATTGCTCAGGCGGGCCCGTATTCTTCATAAAGTCCCGGTCGGCATTTGCTAAATACTCAGTTGTCTGTTAGTAGCTTAGGTGCTCTTACTTCACCGTGTCTCTCTTCTGCATATCTGAGTACCCGGCCCAACCTCTGCGTAGCGCCTGGGCTCTCTTCTTTATGTGCTTCCTTTTACCTTACGCTCGAGTTTCGTGCCCTTTCACGAGCAGCGGTTCAATCTGGTTGAGCGAGGTGACTGTATTACCGGGATCGAAGTTTCGGGTCACGAGTTCAGTTCATCGCTCTCGACACTTCAAATATGGCACGAGGATCTCCCATTCATGTACCATGTTAACAATTAGATCAACCTGTATCCCTTGTTCGACAGCTGCACAGCTTCCCTTTTGCTCCTTTAGGGAAATATCCCAAGAGACTATGAGGAACTTGACGGCGGCCAAAAATCAATACATGTGTCTCACTCTCTCCAGGCGTGAAACAAACTTCTCCAAGAAGGCTGTGGAAATTGTCG
This sequence comes from Diplocarpon rosae, assembly GCA_032760415.1. Lineage (NCBI taxonomy): Eukaryota > Fungi > Ascomycota > Leotiomycetes > Helotiales > Drepanopezizaceae > Diplocarpon > Diplocarpon rosae. The sequence continues at coordinate 745,188 of JAUBYV010000005.1, forward strand.
TGTGAATGAAAATTAGTAGGGGAAAACGGGTATGTTCTCAGCATACAGAGACGATGCTCTCGTCAGGCAATCCCTTCTCACCCGAAGTCGGTAGGCAGAGAAGACACATGTTCGTCTCCCAGCTAGTAGAATAAATCGGCTCCTCTCAAGTGGCTTACGTTCACCATGAGGATTTGTGCCCTTGTCCCGTGATCATGCATGGTGAAATTACCACCTCGAGGGCGGAAGGAATGAAACGGCTGTATCTCGATGACTTTTCAAGGGCTGGTAATCTGGCGGGACTTGTCTAAGGGGGGGTTCTTTTGTTTTTTCAAGGAAAGCTCTAAAGCGTTGATCCTCGGAATGGCTTCCTGCTAGAGCACCATCGTTACTCGGTTTATCGTGACCACGCGACTTAGGCCCAACCCAGGTTTATAGATTTTCAAATAACGATTGAAGGAGGGGCTCAGTGACGGTGGAACATCCTTTTGGACGACGTGGAACTCCTTCAGTCCCCTGTCAATTTTGGAACCATCCGTGAAGACTATAACTACCTCATGCAGATGATTGAAACCTAGCAGGAAAAAGTGTCTCCTGCGCTTTTGACTCGTGATTTTACACAATTTCACCGCCTAGGCAGAGGAACTCGCCGCCAGGTGACGTATTCCTTCCTTCTTCTGCGCAGAGCCGGACGTGTTCAGAAGAGGGGGTAGTAGATGCAGAAGTTGAACAGTACCGCTCAAGAGCCCCGATATGCTGCGCTCTATCGTTCGTAAATATTTATCCTCCTAGACGTGTTGATTTAAAGTGTGTGAATATCGTAGTTGAACAGAAGGTGATCGAGGCTTGGAGATACCGCTGTGCTGAGATGAGAAGTATAGCACTTGACAAAGTTGTGTGGCAATGTGTATGTATGTATATATATATATATATATTAGGTGAGTTCAATACCTCTATTGAAGGTATATATGACTATGTAGAGCGATTAACTGTTAAACCTTACTGTTATCAATATGAACTAAGCTCCCACGTACATATCTCAGTAGGATTAGATTCATTCGCTTCTGAAACAGGTAAGAAATGTGTGTCTAACTGTACATATCTTCACAAAGCATCGCCAACGTCTTCGATTATGACAGATATTAAGTTATATAACAGCTTAGGTAGTAATATTATCTCTTCTGAATTCTGAGTGAAGCTTCGGGACCAGTTTACCTTTAGTTGTGTATCATAAGATGCACAGGAGATTTATACATGTTTGTTTACTACCCCTATCAATGCCAAGTAAATATTAGCGAGCGCTATCTCCATAATTTAGACTATTCCTGGAATACACTAGTGTACTGAGGACTAGAAGACCTCACTCTCATCCGTTCCACTCCATCAATCCACGCTATTTCAGCTATACAGATCCTGTAAATCCTAAAAATGTCTCCTGCCGAATTCCATTTTTTTCCCCTTCTACCGAAAGAGATCCGTCTCGCCATCTGGGAACTTTGCATCCCCCAAAACACCACCCTTTTACCCCGCACCGACACAGCCGACGCTTGTCGCCAGGTCTGCCGCGAGTCTCGGGCTGTCCAGTAGGTGACACCTGCCATCGTTCTCCCGGAAATATCATGTGGCTAAGATAGAAGAATACTTTGAATGAAAGTTCTCTTGAATAGTGTATGCTAATGTCCAGGATAGCACCAAGACATACGCACTCCTCTTCCGTCCCCTCGCTAAAAAGCTATACAAACGCCCCATCTCACTGTATGCGAACGTCCGAGCAGGAATGGACGACACGCTATACGTAGATGATGTCGAGATCCTGCGGTGTGATTTCAAAGACTGGATCGTACCAGGTTTGAAGCATCACATCACCCATCTAGCGATTGACGATGCGGTATGGCGGATGCGAGGCCCATCGAGAGGGGATGCTGTGTTGGAATCGAGAGGCGATGCACGATTCATGATGTTTCACCCTGAGAGTGGGCTGAGTGGGTTGAATGTCTTGACGATTGTGCGCTCTCCACAGGATCCAAGCTTAGACCGTCAAGTCTGTCCGGGAAGCCGTCACAATCTTGATGATCGGAGGCTAGTGAAGACTGTGTGGCCAGGTGAGAATGACAAGAAAGATGCAGAGCAGGTGATGCATGTTTTCAAGACGCTCAATACCTTGGAGAAGCTGGGGCTTTATGCCGGGTGGAAGGAGCCGGAGTTGAGATTTTCGTACGTTGGATTTAGTAACGATGATAAGTAGCGTAGCAATGTCTCAGGATACGTAGCGTAGTGATGTGACTTGACTTTCAGTGTCTAGTTGCGAGATGTGAAGACATTGTCCGTGCTAATCCTAATTCTCTAAGCTGCTGTTGTCCAAGGTTTGCTGCCAGAACAGACATACTGCATCAAGATAATGCTGTTGCATCCTTTAAAGCTTGAAAACCATGGTTCCTATATATCGAAGTGTGAGAAGAAGCGAGAGACCCGTGATACTTAGAACTAATAGGAAGACTGGAAATAGAAGGTTGGCGCGAAAGAACAATAGTGAGTACAATTTAGACATATGTATGGCTTGCCGCTCCCAGTATGGGTACGAGAACAATTCGATGCCTATTTCGCCGCTGTAGAGAGTTATCTATTCACTGCAATATTAATGTAGCACAATATCGATGCAGCAATATCCGAGAAACGTGGCAGGTCTCATGTGTACCTAATTTGCACGTCGTTCAACATCATACAGCGTCTCGAGAGTCGTGACGTTGAATCTTGACAGTGATCAAGAACCGCAAAACGCTCAGGTAGTATCCTCATGCCACTCTACATCCCACGGGTGCTCCCAATCTTCAAAGTAACGAGTTGCATTCGTTGCTACCACTGAAGCTCATTCTGGCTGAGATGGTAGACCTGTACTCTTGATTGATTCATAGTAGACCACACACCCTGTTCCACGAAGCCACCTTTCTTGCACACGTTGATACCGATTCATCACCCGGAAGCTTACTATTAGCACTTGCTTCGCTATCTGCCAAGTAAGATGCCCCGGACTGATCCAATCTCGAACTAATTTCCGGATTTTTTACACACGAGTACTTGCGCGAGTGTTGAGCAGTCCGTACAATCCCATCCCTGGGAACTCTGGAGTACTTCCATTCGTCAGTTAGGTTGAGGTGAAGACCGATATAGTCACCGAACGAGCTGCATTGCGTGGAAATTGTGTTCGAGATCAGGTGCTCACCGCTCTCGGTTTAAATTGATAGATCTCTCCGATGGGTGAATGCGACCCAGACATTGTGAGTAATGGATGTGGTTGTGGTTCTATCTACACTAGAGACCTAAATAGCGCCTCTGTTCTCTCGAGAACCGCAAACACAATGGAAACGCCGTCGATGGCTTTCCGGGAGGGATTTCCGTCTGCTTCCTCCCGTACAGCATCCCCTGGTTTTAGAAGTGAGTTTGTAGATCTCGAGGAATTGGAGTTGGTGACATCCACGTCGCACATCGCATGGGAGTATCAAAGCATGGTCCTGAGGAGGCTGGTAAAACGTTCGAAGCTTACTGGCCAAAATATAATGTGTCTATAGAGTTACTGGCCTGGATTCAATTCAGCACAACGGTAAGTAAATGCCTGATAAAATCAAAACAAAAGACACCCGAAACTTGAATGACAAAATCCCAAATTCCATAACAGTTTTATGAACCAATTTAAAGTCAGATACACTTAGTAGGCCGAACAACAAGCAACTCGTAGAATTTAAACAACTTATCATTTCTCTCGGGATGGGTTTTCTGGTCGCTGCAAGCTTGACTTGCCGAGGGAGGATGAAAGTCTATCAAATCCGCAAGCAACAATATCAGCGGAAGATTGCACGAAAAGTATCGACATCCGACTCAACAAGGTCCCACCAATGATCGAATTCGGCCCAAGTCTAACGGACTCACTCCGACCTCCTCGACAAGCGGAGCTCTAGTTACTCTATTCAATATATAAATATTGATCTCTCTGACTCTTCTGCTGCTTTTCCTGACTTTGGTTGCGCGGGATAGGCTGAGGTACGACCCTCACGTTTCTGCAAAAGGGGCCTGGCTTCAGAGCGTATCGCAAGCTCGTCAAAGTTACAGTACGAAATAAAATCATACACACTATCAAAATTTGCAATTGAATAAGGCTCATGTGCTGCTGATGGTATCATGAAGAATCCAGATGACTTGGAGTGTCGAATGAGAAGGTTCTTTTGAGTGTTCTTGTCCAAACCCAGACTTTACTTACTGATTTGCAAGGATCCGCGACTTCCATTGTGCTTGACGTTGGTTTCGGAAATTCAAAAATTGGTGATAATGACCCATATTTTAGGACGGCAATAAGAGCTTAATATGCCCATGGTTATGGAGATGCTCTTATTGGGACAGTTAATGACCTATGTCCTTTCAGTGGGATCTCTACTCAGTAAGAACAACTTACTCGTTGCTAAAAACCTTCAGTCAAAAATCTCCCATATCGATTTGCGAAGTCTCTATCCCTGGGACTCGCATGGTACTGGAAATAGACGACGCAACGACTCCAAGATGCTTTTGCCGCAGTAGACAAAGGTATTGTAGGCGAAAACTCATCCCCGGGTTATTTTGCTGCTCAGGTATACAGGACGATGAGCTGTCAAACAACATCATCAAGTCACACTCTAATGGAGAGAAACCGTATGAAATCAGCGAATAGAGAACTCATCATCTTCGATTCTTCGATGACGACGATTTGAAATTTACGGCGGAAGCTTTACACACTGCATGGCAAGACAACGTAAGATTCTAGTCGCTATTGGGAATGACATATTTCATACTCTCTGGAATTAGTCAATTCTGACGAAATCTGTCCTAAGCATGGTGCCCTTTCCTGAATTCTAAGGAAAGCCAGCGCAGACCTCTGACTTTGGGTTCGTCAAGAGGTCAGCGCGATTGACCCCGGTGCATGATCCTCTTGATATTCGAAGCAAATGACCTCTCTTATAGGACGAAAAGCGGAAGCTAGAGGTTTTATCTAGAGATCACGCAGCTACTGGACCTCCGTGGCCGCAGCTAGGTATGGAAGTCTTGCAGTTTACAGTGACTAAATGATAATGTTGTGTCCTCTATACCAACCCCACTCGGGCGGCAGACAAAAATCATTCTGAGTTTGCGCGGGAAAAAAAAAAGAATAATACCAGAGAGAGGGCAGATCTATCCAGAACAGAATTCTAATTCGAGAAATGACATCTGAATTCTTGCATTTGTGACATATCCAGAGCAGCACATCACCGGAACGCGAGCAATGTGCTTCGGCAACCCTCCGGTTCCGAAGCGCAAAAAAACTGAACGGTTTGCAGCATCAATACAATGGACCATATGCTGGCGTGATTGACTTGTTCCAGGCCCAATCCCGAAAACCCATACGCCATAGTATGCAAAATGTGTTGGTATCGCAACATCCTTCGTAACTTATAAACTTCCGCCTGGCACAGGCTTGATACCATCATTTCGCATCTCCTCTCTCCTCTTCCTCATCTCCTCGACTAGCTTCGCTTGTTCTACGATCTTTCCATCTCTTGTCTTCCTCTCGTCTTGCTCTGCCGCGACCCAGACTGCCACTTGTCAGCAATTGCCCTATCCTTCGTCAAGCATCGCCATGGAACTTTCCCTCTTAAAATTTATTGACCAGACATAAAAGACAATAAAAATATAACCTACTCGGCTTATCACTCTTTGAATACTCCCTCAGCTTCATCGCAAAATGATCGAAGTCTTCCTGCTTTTGTAATCGATTCTCCAGACTCCGCTTCTGCAATTCCGGGTTGTACTTTGCAAATAGCTCTTCTTCCGTCGGCGAAACCCAAATGACCAGTGCAGGACCCCCTATGCAGCAGATACCTCCACTGTATTGAAGAGCGATCAGTACAGGTTCGGATACGGGCGCCCTGCTGGGGACAAAGGGGAATTTACGCAAGCGCCATTTTGGCGTACATGACCCAGTTGATACCAGGTTTGGGTGGCATTGTGGTTGTAAAGAGGACGGTATTGAGAAGAAGTTGAGGAGCAGTTGCAATGACTTTGGGTGAGAGATTAGATATTCAGGTACTCTGAAGTGCTTCGATGATGATGCCGATGATGTCGATATTCCCAAGAAGCCGACATGTGGCTGTGCTGATGCCAAAGTGTGGCGTACGCAGCGAAAGCTGACAGGGATTCCGCATACAGTACGGTGGATCTCGAAATATTCTAGAGATTCAACAAGCTGGACACTGACGCAGCGATGTCAGAGTCCCCAAACCAGATCCTACTTTAGGTCATGGATTAGCAAAGACAAGCGTTGGTGGACGAAGATGATTCGTACCTTAGGTAAGTAGGTACCGGAGGAATGCCATGCCACTACAGTACTGTATCTCCCCATTTTCAACTCACGATGCTGGATTTGTTTTGACGCACAGGCGGCTACAGACTTCATCATTGTGTTAAAGCCTCATGGTGCAAGCCGAGAATCATGCGCCGAATTTTTTCCTTTTTTTTTTGGATTTTACTTATCTACAAATAATGGATGTAAAAGTAGTTACAATTGGCCTGAAGATTTAATAGCGCCAAGGTATTGATGACACCTATCGCAGAGTCACAGGGCTGTACCTTTTGTTTTCTCTCCTTTCTACGAAATGTAGATGGTATTATGTAGTACTGAGTAGACTGGCAGTAGTACTTTGTAAGTCGATAGCAGATTGAGGCGACCAGTAGGATAGCAGTGGTTCCTTACATTAAATGCTTGCGTAGTCTTACTTCTGCCCCTGTTCATCTTTGAAACGTAAACGAACCCGCAGCGAGAAATGCGGGCGATCCTAGAATCTATTAATTTATGCAGATGAAAGCACATTCGCTGACCAAACTTGATATAACCTGAAGGACTTTCGTCCTAGTGTAGCTGGACACGTATCTTCAGCGCAAAGCAAAGACTTCGGTGACGAATATTGGTAACACATCTGGACTGGAATTTGCAAGACACCTAGACGTGGTTGATCAAGACTTGCAGGCGTTCTCGGAATATCATCCGTCTTGCTTGTTTGTCTTGCACTCGGCGCTGGCAATAAGCGCTTCTCAATTCTCCACTTGGTCCCCACTCGGACACGGCCTTTGTTCGAACCCATCTTCAAACCCAACACTATCACCTACTCGAATCTACATCTCAGATACTGTTCTTTCTCAATTCATCGCGAGACAACGTTACGACACTCCTTCAACCCTTAGTCTGCAGTGTCATTCCGGCGTGCAGAATTAACCAGCCAATCGCTATTGGGCATAACTCTCTTCGACAAAGCTCTTTTTACCAGAAAGCAACCTCTTGCCTGCTGTGCGGATCTGTTGATGGCTTGCCTTTTGTAGCAGAAACGTTTGCGCACAGCTTGTGGTTCACAACAGAGGAAGGGAGGCATTTGTTACAGTTTGGGGCGTATAGATCACAGGATTTGAGATCCAGAGACTGAACTACAGTATGGCCTACGATCCTAATCACTACCAACCCCCCCAAAGGACCTATAATGGGGGACCACCCCAAAGATCTGGACCTGCTCAGGGTTATCCGCAGCCTCCTGTATCGCAAGGACAGTACACGCCTCAACAATACAACCAGTACCAGGATGACGCTTATGGGTACGATGATTACAACGGCGGGTATGCGCAGCACTACGATGATGGATACCAGGATCAGAATTATCCGCCACCCCAGGAATATTACGGGGATGGGAGAGGGGTAGGCACAATGCCGGCCCCGAGAGGAGGTGGGAGAGGGGGGCCTGGGCAGAGACCTGCAACGGCAGATAGGAGTCGCGGACCGCCCATGCAAAGATCGCCGACTGCGGATGGACAAAGAGGTGGTTACGAGTCACGAGGTGGTGGGCAAGGTCGAGGGTATGCAAACAGTGTCGGAAGAGACAGGCCTGCTCCGCTAGATCGAAATGGAAATTCCGATCCTGGATGTGAGTAGTATTTTGCTGAATTAGGCGCGACTAACATTGCTAGCACGAGGACCACCTGGGCAAGCGATGCCCCGAAAGCCTTTAAGTAAATCCCCTATGTCACCAGAGATGGTTTCTTACGATAACCCTTTCCCCACGTTTCCAGGGGCAAAAAAGAAGGCACCAGTCTCGGATGAGCGAGAAATTGTACACAAGATGGCGAATATGGGAGTCGGAGGGCCAGTGCCGCAGCATAGACCAAGAGGGGCTGGCAGTCAAGGGGGACATCCGTCGAGGGGTGCTTCGATGGATGACTATGGAAACTCGTCTTTCGAGTATCAGCGGCGACCTCCGCCAAGCGATTATGGACGAAGATCTGCAGACACTGCGATGAGCGGGTCAGGGAGAGGATATCACCCTCAAGGACTACCTCAACAAGGATATTCGGAGCCGGGGAGAGGTCACCCGGGACCAAGTTCTGGCTATGGTGCACCTAGGCATAATGGCTATGGAGAGCCTGGCTTTGATGGCGGCTATGGACCAAAATCGCCCATCAGAGAACGTGGTGATTTTGGGCCACCGTCGAGGAGCAACACTATGCCAAATGAGGGGCCAGTTATTATGGGACGTCCGCCGCCGAGAGGTGCTCCGAGACCATCGACAGCAAACGGTAATCGACCTCCGCCTCAGCGGGCATATACGAACCGGTCCGCGCCTGTCGATTCATACTCGAATAACGGGCGACATTCTGCTGGGAATGAAGGTTCTGTGCCTCGGGCTAGGGGAAGCATAAGCGATCTTTATGATTCTTACTATGATGATCCGCATCAAGGAAGACCCCAATCGGCGGCATCCGAAATGCCCAACTTTGATGAGGCCCCTCCTGCGCCTGGGATTCATAGAAGAGGCACTTCGATCGATAATCACATTCAGCCTCCGCAGCCGAATGCGTATCACCAGTCTCAGCCGGATTTGCGACATCGAGCTGAACCTCAAGCTGCGGCTTTTGAATTGGCTGGGGAAGCGCCTCCCATGCCGAATGAATATCTTCATGATGACGGCTACGGGAATGGGTACGGTGAAGGGCCAAGAGGGCCACCCCAGCAGGGCTATAGGGGATTTGATGACCCAGCCCACCAACGGGGGTTTAATCATCCGCCTAGGAGTCAGTCAGCTGCTCCAGGATCTGGCCGCGGAGGCTATCCCGGACGTAATCCTATGGGCGGTGACTTCCCGGGCGGACCCAGACCTGGTTTAAACGGTCTCCAAGGGCCACCTCCTAACGGAGGCACAGCCAGAACAAAAACTATGCCTACTCAATCGCATCCTGACGGTTTGCCTTCTCACCCACCACCCATTCGTGCTGGTCTAATACCTAATTCCGTCGCCAACCAAGCCAATAACAAGCCTCCCCCTGTCCGAAGTTACAATGGTATCCCACCGCCCCCACAACAGCAACAGGCGCCCTCTCCATCAAACGGTGCTCCAACAGCCTCTAAAGAGCCAGTTCCAGTTACTCATGCGGAACTAGAGCAGCTGAGAATTACCATCAAGAACAACCCTGCCGACCAAACCTCAGTAATGCTTCTTGCTCGAAGGCTGGTCGAAGCTTCAGATGTTCTCGTACCCTTACTACCTGATCAGCGAGCTCGAAACAAAGCCCGCGAGAGGTACATCACAGACGCGCATAAGCTTCTGAAAAAGCTCGTCATTCAGCAGAATCAGGAAGCTATGTTCTATTTAGCAGACTGCTATGGCCGCGGTGCCTTGGGTCTGGAGACAGATAATAAAGAAGCTTTCACGCTTTACCAATCCGCGGCCAAAGCTGGCCATGCGGCAGCTGCCTACCGAACGGCTGTATGCTGCGAGCTCGGCAATGAAGAGGGAGGTGGCACTCGCAAAGACCCATTAAAAGCTATCCAGTGGTATCAGCGCGCAGCTATGCTCGGCGACACGCCAGCTATGTACAAAATGGGCATGATTCAGTTAAAAGGTCTTCTTGGCCAACCTAAGAACCCGCGCGAAGCAGTTGGCTGGTTGAAACGCGCTGCTGAACGTGCGGACGCTGAGAACCCTCACGCCCTGCACGAGCTGGGACTCCTGTACGAAGCGCCTCAAGGAACCGATAGCTTTGTTGTCCGCGACGAAGCGTACTCCTTCTCGCTGTTTAGCCAATCCGCGGAATTAGGTTACAAGTTCTCGCAGTTCCGGCTCGGTGCCGCTTTTGAGTACGGGCTGTTCAACTGTCCCATCGATCCCAGGCAGTCGATTATGTGGTACTCGCGCGCTGCTTCACAGCAGGAGCATCAATCTGAACTGGCTCTTTCTGGATGGTATCTCACCGGGAGTGAGGGCGTGTTGCAGCAGAGCGACACAGAAGCGTATCTCTGGGCACGAAAAGCTGCAATGGCTGGCTTAGCGAAGGCCGAATATGCGATGGGCTACTTCACAGAGGTAGGAATTGGTAGTCCGGCAAATTTGGAAGATGCCAAGAGGTGGTACTGGAGAGCTGCTGGTATGGTTTTCTTTTTTCTTTTTACATTCTCCTCGTACCCCGTCTCCCTCAAGCTGCTGTTTTTGGGGACTTTTGGCGAGAAGGAACACATGCACGATGTATGCCGGCTAACGCTTCATTTTAGCACAGGATTTTCCAAAGGCCCGTGAGCGCCTAGAAGACCTCAAACGAGGTGGGACGAAAGCTGGCATAGAAAATAGAGAGCGTATCTCGCGATCCAAAGTTGGGAAACACAATGAGGGCGAGTGTTCTCTCATGTGAGGATTCAGATCCCTCTGTGGAGGTTTGTCTGACATGAGACCGTGGAATTTATGAGATGAGTTATATAAATGCGTTTGCTGCACATGAGAAGGTGGGCTGGACCCGTATCAGTGTGGCAATACGAGCTTTTTTTGAGTGGGAGCCGGTCTGTCTACCTGCAAATAGAGCGATCTCGTCAGGGATACAAATGGGACAGAGGAGAAAGGGTCGCGTGTACATAAAGCCCATCTCGAAGCGTTTCTTTTCCAGAACAGGGCAGGGGAGTGCCGGTACGTGTATGATATATGCTTGCTATTCAAGGTAGGCGGCGGAGCTGGGCGTTCAGAACACGAATACAGATGAGTAGAAATGGAAAGCCACGGCTTCTCTGACGTCTATATACAGGCCTACGTGATACTTTGCGCTTCTGACTTCGTATGGTGGAGAAATTTTAGATTTCAGATAAGTGAGTATCGGCGAGGACTGGAGTCTCGACAGGTGAATTCCGGTTATGAGAATGACCGGCTCTCTTCAATGAAAAAGTGCAAGTAGCAGGAGGCAGGCGTTGGGGCCCATGGAGAGATTGGAGAATTGACATAGGTTGCAGCAATTTGAAAGAGGTCTAAGAATATGCTCGCTTTACTGCTGTTGTGTTGATATTCTAATAATTTGATATCACCATGACATCTGATCCCTCGCGTAAGTGCCGTAGTATTCTTGGAAGGTTATCCAAGCCGCGACGAATTTGCGTATCGGCAAAGGGCAAACAGTATATCTATCCACTAACCTGCGATCAACAGGTTAGCATATTTTGAATTCGACCTTTGTTGTCTATCAGAAAATATCTCACAGGGAAAGGCTTACAATTTTTTATTTTTTTGCGCAAATACAGTTGGGGGAAGCCTTGTACACAACCGAGGGAATCAGAACCCTCTAGGGAGACACAGAATCGTCGGATGATATGTTAGAGTGTCAACTTTCTGGGACAGAAAAGGTAAGGTCTGAGTGGCCGAGGGTTAGCGATGATACTATGACTGGTATGCGTATTTGGGTTGTTTTGTGTTTTGCTTTTCGGCTAATGCCCCTGGACGTATCCTGACAAGCAGAGGTGCAACGTTTCTCCGCAGAGATTGTGTAGATAACTCTTCCGGAAATGATGTTCAGAAGTCCTGGTGTCTCTCAAACTTGACTGCGACCACGGAATACTGCGGACTTGGCGGTGTCTGCGGAGGGTGCCGGGTGTTGTGGATGTACTTTGTCGGCTTTGGTTTTAGAGGACGCGTAGGCGGAGAGGATAATTTGGATGGAAGTGATGATTGAGGCCCGTTTGGTCCATGCTTGCTAGTTAGTACTTGTTATAGTGAGGAAGAAAACGGTAAGATCCAAGAATGTGTCAAAATGAGATGGAAGGAGTTGAAGGCGAGCGTGGTGTGTCACTTGGTGAAAGGGTGAAAAGAGAATCCGGATCTGCCAGTTGCTGCAGTGCGTACGCCATACGCGTTGTAGCGAGCGCAATAAGTAGGTACCCTGGAGCACGGCCGAAAGTTTGACTGCTGAGTCTGTGGCTGCTTTCGATAATCCTAAGAAATACGTGCGTGAAGATCATTGAACATAAATGAGCAGAAATTTGTGACCCAACTGTTAATTTTTGAAGCACCGATTTACCCAACAAAGGCAGGCCCAGAATACAAACGTGGCACAGGACTTAGACTTGCAGCTAGCCTAGGTTAGCAGAAGGAAGATAGAATTAGAGATCAAGTAATCTGCTACTTTGATAAAAAGCCTTTTTCCTCCCAAGTAAAAATAGGAGTATAAAAATTCCATCTTCTTAAATCGGTTTCCACGTTCTACATAGGTATCTTGAGATCTCACGCACGCATACAGCTTTAGGAATCAGGAAATGCAAACAGAAGATTCCATCGACCGGTGTGGATCTTTTTCTCACTCAAATCTCCAGTCTACTACCGTAGAATTCTCTTTGGCACGAGATATCTCATACACGTTGGCCCTTCCTGGCCAATACGGCACAATCCTCGGGACGGAGTCACTTGTGGCTCCTATCTAGGATTTGACAGCCTTTACGGTCTCTTTCTTCAATCCTTCCGCTGACTCCACAACGCTCTTCTTTGCCTCCTCGAGCTGTGCGCCTGTGGTCTTGCCTTGGCCATAGTTGTGCACTGCGATACGGGTGACCTGAATAACGCCAACGAGACCGAGGAAGAAGTTTACTGTTGCAAGCCTACATCACGCACCGTCAACATCTTTTAGAAAAAAAGCATTTTACAGGAAGGAACGTACAGGATGTTTCTAGGCTTGATGATCAAGCACCACCGGGTCCAGATCAAACCCGTAGCCGTAAGGGCGAGGTTCTGGGTGAGAGAAAGCTTCTCGACTGGCTTGTACATGTCGGAGATGCCTGCTAGGACGATGGACCACTGTTTGTGTTAGCTTTACTTCTCAAAGTTCGGTCTGCTTGTAGGTATGTAACAGAGCTTCGGTATACTGCCAATGCAGCGATTCGAATAAATCTTATTTTGTATGCTGCATAGCAAGCCTTGCCGACCACAAATTATGGTGGAGTATATGTACCTTCATAACAGGAGCCCTTCACAACCAAGTTAGTATTTATATTTGTCTTCGGGTCCGGATCCTTGGAGTCAGGTATCCTGAATATAAAGTGACATACCAGAAATGCACAGTCTTTAAGCCAATCGGACTGTCCCACATCCTCTTGAACCAGCTTTGCGTCTCGCCCGGCGCGGCCGTACTCTGCCATCTCTTCCCTGCTCCTCCACCTTGTTGGAAACGGTTACGCGCTGTCCGAAAGATTGTAGATTGTGCTTGTTGCTGACTGAAGAATTGTGAGCGGAAGGTTGGGCGCGCGGCGCGAAAGAGGCTACTAGGAGCTGGCATTCTCGCGTGGTTGAGGGCTTAGTGTATTCGCCGAAGCTTGCTTTCCTTGTAGGTGATGCAGAGAGATGGAATTAAGGACTGATGTTCCAGTAATCCGAATATTTCTAGTTAACAACGGAAGACAAAGGTAAACGAGAGGTGAAGTGGGGGTGGAGCAATGGGTCCTGAACAAGAAAAGGAACTTGAAGGCTCCGATATGTTGAGGTTCGGCGATGCGAGAGCGGGCGGTTTATGCAGGGTATCAAGAAATTAGTGCCGCTTGTGCAGCCTTACGAGTCAAGCTTGGCAAGCGTGAGCTTTAACCATTGAACACCAATTGTACGTTAGTAATCACCAATTGTGTATCCCCTCGACGAGGAACCGGGGATTCTTGAAAGGCTGTTCAACGAAATTGACAGGAAAGAAAGATGTCGGCCAAATATGCGTTTTCGCAGACGTTGAAGGAGGTGCGATTCTTGTTCTGTCAGACTGGGGAGCAGAGTGGTGCTACTAGGTGAGTTTACTGCGGATGAGGAGGCAGGACGAGCTGAGGAACTCTGGATTTTGGGTACCTGAGGTTTTGGAGAATTTGGGAAACGGGTCACGAGAGCCTGAGTTGCTTTTTTTTAATAAGAGAGATTTGGAGCAGTGGTACGGGATCGAGCAGCGCTGATAAACACCACAGATCGTTTCTCGCGCGCACATATCCAACGATGAAAAAGCACAACCCCCACACACCCATCATGCTCCGTGAAGCTGCTGGTACACAACCCAAAGTCTACGCGCGATATGGTCAGTCTCCTGTTCAGGCCGCCGCGTTTCATTGATTCTACGCGGCTGGCTGGATATATGGACCGGACCAATACTGATTTCGAACAGAGTTCGGAATTGAAAAAAGCGAGTCGTTAGCAGGATTGTCGGACAAACAGATCGAAGAGAAGGTTACGGGCTTGGTTAAGACGGGGATATGATTAGCTTGGGATGGGGCAGTGTACATAAAGTACGGTGTCCAGGCTTTTGCGCAAGGGCCGGACATCGAATTCGAATCCGGGTCGAACAGTTCGCAGCCGTGCTTTTATTATGCGGCGTTGTCTTCTCATAAAAAGAGATTATTAGCACCTGGGTCTGTTTCTGGAGGGGCTGCGAAGTCGCACGCCGCTGCCAGAGGTTGCCTTGCCAGTTACTTGCACCTTAACCTGGCTTCCTAGCTATGCATGTGCTATCACCCTTCTATTTTCATGATACCATTTAGACCTCTGCGCCGTTCTTATTTTCGATTCTTGATACTTTATTGTTAATTTTGAAATCAGAAACGGTTTCTCCCGTGAAAGCGTCTCTAGGCTTGCTAATGAATCTCATTAGTTTCTGATACCTTCGTTGATGGGTATGTTTCTGAAATTTGCATTTACTACTTGCAGTCTCCTATATAGCTAAAGCAAAAATATGAAATAAAGTATCATTGGCATTACGCAGCTTCAAGTTGATCTGATTGTAGGAAGCATGGAAATGTCAATAGTACTAATAGAAATTGCAACTTACATAAGTTATTATGAAACTCGAATATCAATCGCAGTTACTGCAATCAACAGACCGGTGCTAGCACAGGCTGTGCACTGCCAACCGCGACGAATCAACGCAAGTTTCATTTTCCTCTGAGTCCATACTACTCTAGTATCATAAGCACCGAGTATTGGCGGTTACAGGTCCGTCGGCAGCTGCGCCGAAAGTCATCAAGCGTGTATGGGCAGAGATGAGAAACATGAGTAGGAGGCTTGAGTTGAACCAGCTATCTCCGCTCTCCCTATATGGCTCCCGACCTCACAATTATAACGCGACTCCAGCGGTTTGGCTAATCGACAATTCCATCCATGGTTTGCTTCCGGCCCCTGGATTAAGCGAGAGCGCATATCAAGCAACACCCGATCAACACTCTCTTCCAATCAAGGCCTGGAGCGATTGCAATATAGATCAAGCCAATTCTGGTTCATCAATGTTTACCTCTGCATGTAGTATGCAACCGGACCGAATGTCTCCCTGTGAAGGCGCCTATTAATCTCGCGAATACTCCCACCCATCCAGTAGGAGAAGTTGAGACATCAAAAGTATTTGTTTTCATATCGGAGAAGAACGGCATTGATACCCTAGGCTCACCATGTTGTGGATTTCCATCTCTGGTGTGGTTTGAGGAGAGTACGTCGACTATACGTATTTGCCAAGAGCGCCAGTAGAGGATATTACAGGAAATTATGCTTGATCTGGTTCTTTTGAGATGGGACTAGACAACTCTTAAATACAACGATAACACAAGTCCAGGGATCACACGCAAGGGCAATTTTTATCAACCCAATCCCATGCAAAGGATTCAGTTCAAGATCAGGAAGCAAATACTGTAAAAACAGATGGTATCGGCCTTGACGCATCTGTGGTGGCCGGATTGCACCTCACCTCCAGATCCCATGCGATACAACGACGACAAGCTTGGAGGTAAAGCCTAGCAAGGTGAGACCGCCAAAACTAACACATAGAGCGACTGTAAAATATGCGAGATAGTCCGAGGTTAAGCAAGTACAAGTAGAGTATGCTATATCGCAAAGTGATTGCCGAACCTACCCTTTGGGCGACGAATTGGCAATAACCTGCTTCGAAAAAAGAGAAAGGATGAACGGATGCCAAGTCGAAAGCATCATATGTTGATGGGTACACAGTTGACAGTCCTGAAGTTTGTTGGATGATATACAAATTTTCTGAGGTCCGTGATGAACATACCTTCCACACAGCCTGATCCCTTAGGGCACGATATTCTACACTCCTGCTTTCTTGACATTGACCTAAGCCGCTTTCTCACCAGAGACAAGCAGTACCACACTTCCAAACTGCCTCCTAACATCCTCTCTCTCAACATCGTGCGTATCCTCCACAGCACCCCACATCCCTATTTGCCAATCTACCTCCAAACTCGCCGCTCTCGCGGCCTCCTCAACCCCAAAGTCCCCGCCTTGACCACCCCTCAGATGCCCCAACTCTTCACTCCATTCCACAATCAACCTCACCGCCCCGAGCAAACCCTTGCCCGCAAGCACCGCCCTCTCCAGGCCCGCGAGCTCAAAAGCTGGTAGCCCCATAACCCACCCCTGGATGACATCCCGCGTCATGCGCGGCTGGCTCTTTGGCACGATACTATTTTCATCCAGAATCTCCACGATCTCCACACCAGGCCAGACGCGCTCCGTCAAGAATGAGATGATAGGCACAGAGTGCCTCTTCTGGATGCTGCGCAGGCCCTCGGCCTTACGGCTCTCGTGCGTCTCGTATCCAGGCGGATCGAGAACTGCTTCGGGGGCCCAACATAAGAGGGAGTCGGTGTCGAGGTAGCGCATCAGCGTGGTTGTTATTCCGGCGCGGATGGGGCCTGCGATGGAGGATGTGGAGGCGTCTTCATCGGCAATGTCTAGGGCACGGGAGACGAGAGACGTGAGAGGAATGAGGTGGTGTTGCAGTGCTTGTTGTGCGGAGGTTAGAAGGTCCCATTCAAGAGCTATGGCTGTTGCGAGGGCAGGCTTGGAGTGTGGGATTGTGAGGACGGTCTTTGTTGGACGGCGTAGGGGACGGGTGTCGAGATGGATCTCGAGGCCCTCTGTAGAACGGACTGGATCAGCGTTCCATTCTTGAGACTCGGTCGAGAGTCCTTATTCTAGAGGAGACTTGATTCTTCCTGGGAAGGTGTCAAGCCGAAAGCCATACCATCAGTTTGCTTCACATGCACCTCTCTCCAAAACCTCTTTGTCTTCGCACTGCCACCCCCCGTTCCTCCAGCAACAGCCCTCAAATCCATGCCCCTCTTCAGCAACTCTGCCTGTTTCCTACGTCTCGCAACCCTCGAATCAACATGTTCTGCGCTGGGAACGGGGACTTTCGGGGGTGGACCAGAAGCTGTGATGGGTTGCACGGTGGCGGGAGCTGCAGAGGAAGTGTGCAGACATCGCTGAATGAAAGAAGATGTGCGCAGAGAAGAGTTCCGAGAGGATAGGGTTGATTGAGATACGCGCTTCATTGCAGACGGTGTTGTGGATGGCTCGGACACAAGTATGTGGCTGGTGAATCCGAGGTAGAGCTTCGAGCCGTAGTGTTTCCTCGGTTTGCTTTTCTGGCGGCCGCCTCCTCACAATAACGCAGCGCGTCTACTCCATACCTACCAAACCTACCCAGGTAGGTATATTGAACGGTACGAGCAAGCAATGAAGGGGTCCTATTATGGTACACCGACTATGTATTGCGGAACTAATCTCCGTACGAACATGGCTTCACCGAGCCAGCTTACAAAAAGATACATCGCTTACTTGCTATGGAAAACACTGCAAAGCACAAACACTACCACTCTCGTATACGTCAAGCACTCAAACGAGTGGCCTTTCCTAAAATATATCCTCCACCATCCTCCAAGCCTCGCCGCTTTCAGCTTTCTCCCTTTCCTTCCAATACTTCCCGTTGAATTGCCAGAAATCCTCGCCTGTGATTGAGCACTTCGACTTGTGGAACCAGTGAGGCTCAAATTCTTCTCCCTTCTGCTCACGTTCTCTCCTCTTGGCTCGCTGCTTCTCCTCGACTCGGTTCTTTTCGGTAGCAGCAAAGTCATACTCACCGTCTTCCATGGCACGTTGATCAGGTCGCAACCTCGTATCGGTAGGTGGTAGCCAAGGTTCGAGCTTCTCGTTAATGTCATTGAGTGTAACGACAAATGGTGTGAGGTTGAACGGAATGCCAGCTGGTCGCGCGTTCGCTTCCCAGACAATAAAAGCCTGGCTAGGATCACTAAAACTGCCTCGTTGCTGCGTTGATCCGGGCTTGGGTTCCTCAACGGTAGCTTCGTAGCCTGGTGTAAATCGAGCGTAGATTTTGTTATTCCATCGGCCGCCGAGACTGAACCGGGTCTGGCCATTAGCGTCGTTAACCCGACCCGTAATCTGGTAAGCACTGGAGGCCTTCCAACCACGAGCTTTAAAGTCGATCAAGCACGTTTCACCAGTAGTCCAGTTCTTGACTTCCATGGGCCCATAGTTATCAACTGTAGGCGACCCTGTGATAATACCAATGACGGAGGATGTGACCTTTTTCCAGGTGTAAAGCTCTTCCTTGCCATCCACAGTTCGGAGCTTAAGAAACCAAGTACCAAGCGGATTGATATCGAAAGATTTGCCGTAAAATTTGGACTTGACAGCTGACTCCCCGTAGTACGTCCATCTTGGCGATTCTGCCCACGCAGCTCCAATGGGAGGGTGATGGCTCACTTGCTCGATGAAGAAGCGGTAGTTCTTATCAGGTCGTACATACTCGAAGGTCTCTCCCAATAATGGATTGAAAGGTTTTGCAACGCGGCCGATCGTAGAAGCATACTCACTTGCAGCGAAAGCGGCAACGTACACGATGCGCTCTGTAGCGTCTTCCCTGTCCGCGGCGATTCCGAGAAGGTCTGCGTATTCCATGTCCTCAGCACATCGCTGGAGCAAGGATGTAGGTTCGTTGAAAGACACTGGGAGCGTCATCTTGGTCATGTCTTTGCCGATCATAGACTTGAGAATGCTCTGTGTTCTATTAGCAGCTATTCCAAGGCAGGTGGGAGTGGGAATACCCAGAGAGAAATCTTTGGTCTGTCATCAGCATCCATCTTCAGCTTCTTGCGAATGCCATTCTCATAGCCTTTGAAGGAAGAACTCAGATCAATAGTGCCGGAAGACAAGACTTCACCATTTGTGCACCCGTCGTGTACAGGTGGGTTCGAAGGTGGCAATGGTAGCATCGGCGCGACCGTAACCTCCCCAGCATCAACAGCATCGAAGAATTCGTCATGCTCTTCCTCGTCATCTGTGTCAGACAGAGGACCAACCTCAGCTAATATTGACATCCTACGCAATGAGCCTTTGGCCGTGGATTCGCGCCTCACTGCCCCGTCATCGCCGTCCACAGGAATATCGTCGATAGCATCGGCGAATTCACCCCCTTTCAATTGCCCCCCTCTACTTGTTGGTCTGCTTGCTGGTCTGCTTGATGCCGCCACACTGCCCGATTCGATGACCTCGCGAAGAGCGCGCTTGGTCAACTTCCTCTTCTCTTCTGATTCTCCAACCCTAGCCTCCAGGACTTCCTGCTCACGAGCCACCTGTGCCATACTATCTTCCCACATGCGTCTCATGTCCGCTTCCCGGTCGAGCCGGTACTGCCAGTACGCATCCCTGTCTTTAGAAATCTTGAGAAGATCCCCAACAAGACCCTTCAGGTTACGGATCGACGAATCGTAGGTCTGCGCAGCTTGCAATGCCACAGGATCCGAAATATACAGGGTTGGGTTCTTGACCTGCTCAGCCTGCAAGGCCGCATTGACCTGGCCCATCATATCCAACTGTAGTTTTGCTGACTGCGCGGTAATCCCGAAAGCGTCCTTACTTGCTGGCTGTTCTCGATCGCTAGAACCTTCGCCGTACTCATCTTCATCGTCACCATCCTCCGCACTTGGGCCGATGTTACTAGGCGTTTTGCCAGTCTCGCCCATGTAGCTGGGTGTGTAAGATCCGTAGTTGGTTCCCTCGTCATCGTCTCCCACACTTGTGCCGCTGGTAAAAGCAACCTTGTGGCCTAGCTTCACGTTACTTGTTTGGGGCATCAAGCGGTTGTTCTGAGTGCTGTTCTTCTGAATATCTGCAATACTAACAGCCTCGCTATTCAGCTCGGTGCCGGACATTTCTCTCCCCGAGCCAGATCCAGAGTGCTCGGCCTTGGCTTGTCTGAGAAGCTCCGCACTTCTTTGCCTTTGTTTCTCTTCTTCCTTAGCTTGATCCTTCGTCCATTGGATCGAGTTGTTGAGTGCCCAGAACCATCTCTTTGCCTCCACTTCGTGGTTTGCCTTGAGATTGTACTTGACAGAAGACTTGCCAATGATGTCGAATTTAGTCTTCTCCGTGGGGTCCATGTTCAGCCTTGCAATTCTCATATTTATAGCGCCACGGCAAGCGGACCCTGAATCATCTTGGTGTTTGTAGTAGCTCATGACACCATCTTCTAGCACGAACCATCGCAGCTGATAGCCTTTGCGATAGTTGGTCCACTTTTTCAAGTATCCCTTCATCTCACGTCCATCCTTCCCAGCAAGATTATCACCTGGTTGAGCAGCTGCGGCGCCCTGTTGGAGGGCATTGCCCAGTACCGCTTTCTCTTGTATCCCTCGCTGAGCTGCCACAGCGGCTGGAGACTTTTTCAGGATCGCCTTAATAGTATCGTCCTTGGTAACATCCTGAGGCAATTTCCCTCTCCGATCACGACGGAATGGATCTGCGCCGTGAAGTAGTAGAACCTCAATCAGCCCCTTGTTCTTTGACTTCGCAGCCTCATGTAGCAATGTACCTCCAGCTTGTATTATGGTTGGATCCGATGCAAATTCCCCGCCATTGATGTCTAAGACCATCTTTACTCGTGGCTCTTCTAGTACCTCACTAAGCGTCTGATAGTCCCCTTGTGCAACCAAAGCTTGGACCTGTCTGATCTTGCTATCCATGAAAATTGATCGCGAGAGTTGCAATTGCTGAAAGATATCTGGTGTCCGAGCCAAATCAAGAGGCAAACGCCCTTGGTAGTTCGCAATGGAGTCGTTGATGCCAGGTTGGTCTAACAGCAGTCGAACAATTTGCCCCCGTCCTTGCGATGCGGCAAGATGTAACGCAGTGTTTCCTTCCTTATCCCTGGCGTTGACATCGATCGTGCCAGAACCATCTGAGAGTACGTATTCCACCACAGAAAGCTCAGCACATTGTATAGCCAGGTGCAGTATTGTTGTATCTTCTAGTCCCGAAGGGGCAGGGCTGGTAACACTAGTTGTGCTGTATCGTGTGCCATCTGATTCCTTGATCGCCTTGGAAATGGCGACGGTATCACCGTTTCGAAGTGCCTCGAATATTCGGAACTTTCTCACAGAGGATTCGATTGAAGCCGTCCTCTCCTGGGGCGGAGGCTGGGGTGGCATAACTCGTGAAGTTTGAACATTTGACGTAGATCTCATCAATCCTGCTGTGCCGGTTGTTTGCTTCTGTGAGTGCTGTCGTGGCGAATTGTGATGTGCGATTGATGTCGAAGAGGGGCTTTTGAGATGAACAGAGCTGGGAGCAGACCCATTTTCAGGATGCCCATCATCGTCCTTGCCTTCTTTGCGTCGAAGCAAGGAGAGAGCAGATGATTTGCTTCGCTTATGGCTGTGTATTGTCATCGTTAGCAACCCTCTTTCAAAATCCCGAGTAAAGAACAAAGATCTCGATCTGCTGTGGACCTCTAAGTGATATACTGAATGGAGCTACTGACCTGTCTCCTGGTTCGGACATGTTAAAACCTTTTTTTTTTGACTTTGAGGCTTTGCGCAATTGGATCTCTGCGCCTCAATTAGGATTGCAGGATACCCAATACATGGGGGGAAAAGGATGTTCCCACCTAGCTGGTTCAACCACGCCTCTTTTCCTGTCGACACACATACGGTGGCCACTTGGCTGCTTGATGATGTTGAGTTGTACGGACAGCTGTTATGGGCACGTTGCGCGATATGGTCTGTGAAGCGTGTTTGAAATAATGGCTCCCGTACTGTAGGCTTGGCTGCAGATGACGTTGAGAATGTGAGCATGCATGAAGTATATATATATATATACATGTGACTGGACCCACGAACTTGGCAAAAGGTGAATCTGTCGAAGCACTTCTATCACAAAGTCCACAGTACATTTGTTGATATTCCTACATATACCTCGCTCTCAACTCCAATCGCCATCATCTCAAAGGATATGTTTTTGCTAAATTTCGAGTAACTTTCTGCATCCAAAGTTGAACTCACCATTTGGTCTGTCAAGGGAATGGAGAAGAGAAGCCGGGAGGACAAGCCCAACCTACCAACCTACCAGAAGTCCCCAATAAGTGTGAAGTGCAGCTTCGGCTATACAGATCCCATGAAACAATGACCAACTCGATTCAATATGGAGCTTCATAAAGACATGGCTACGCCTCCACGCTTTCTCGGCACCTCGTCAAGTAACAACTTTCAATCATCCAAAAATCACTATCACTAACAGGTTCGAGTGGCAAAAATGAAGATTGATCTTCCTCTTGGGGGCAGCATAACCTCTTCTGACCACTCAGCTTTACTGTGCTAGTTGTCAAACAATTCCAAAACCTCGGCCTCGTAGAAACTGCTCTTGGCATTTTGGCGTATTGCTTTGACCGCATCTTCCTCCAGGACATATAGGCAGTGGCTGGATACCGGGATCGAAAGTTGCGGCTGACTTCCTCATTTCGGTTTATCTTTATTCAAGCGTGTTGGTGGCGAGGGCGCGTCTGGATGCATTGCGTCTCGATCAAGGATCGGCTCAGGCGAGTCTGCGTCAACAAAGATTTCACCGTCGCATAGTTTCCTGCTTAATTAAACTTCTTTCACTTCCAGTGTTGCATCCGAAAATTTCTTGCAATCTCGTGTAGTGGAAAGATTCTCACGTCATTTCAGATAGTTCAAACAGTGATGACTGCGATCAATGGCGGCGCTCTATAACAACCTTGACTGAGAAGGATCTCTCAAGTATTCTTCAATTTCGATCCCACAACTTATCAGGTACTACAATATCTTCTGGGACTAGTCTGAGATCTATATTATTTCTTATACTACTGAAATGTATCCTCTGTGCTCCATAACACCAAGATTTGCATTTTGATAAGCTGCATTTTCCCAATATCACTAGGGGAAGAAATGTACAGCAAGACTATTTGCTATTCCTGATTGAGATAATTCTTGTAGTTGACTTGTGATTCTCCTCTCCTTCCGTTCAGGAAAGTCCCAATCCGGTAAGGTCACCTAATGGTCATAGTCTTCATGTTCAAGCCCATATCTCGAGGACTGCCATTCCCAGTCTTCCAGGGGAAAAGATTGCACATTTCAAGACAAACGGATGTTCAAGCCCGTATAAATACATCTCACAGCTCCGATACTGATCAGCAGAAAGCCAATAGCCCCGTCTCAGTCACCTCCTCGGCTAACGTCAACTCGAGTTGAGAGGCAGGGAGAGGCAGAGAGATGCACATCCTCCATCCCAAGAACAAGTTAGAGCAATCGGTCTCGACAGTAATGTAGCTCAGAGCAGCACCCACAGGAATATCAGATTAGCAACTCCTGCTAGTTTACACCCGACAGCAGATCAATTCTTTCAACCCTCTACAACCTTATCCCCCACTCGATTGAAAACTCGGAGTAAACCTGCACAATCTCTGAGCAGGCTCTTGATGAAGGTCGCTACGTCCGGTGCAAGATCTGCGTTTTTCAAAACCGCCCCATGGACGAATGTCCAAGCGTGTTCAAGGTAGAGCAGAGCATGACTTTGGATGGGTATCCGGCGTGTGGGAGAGGAGGACACGGGGCATTTTGGCAGGATATTTTGTGCTTGCTTACTTGAGGAGGACATTAAGTGAAGTTGACAGTGAAGAAGGCCTGTCGGGCGGGTGTCGGTAATGTGGCCAGAGTGCAGGGTATGTGGAGGAAGACTATATCGGTGGCATACCATGAACAGAAATGTATTGATTAAATTATGACGAGGAGCCATACTCCTAGAGAAAAGAGTGGCTCGGAGGCGACTTTAGAACAGCACAGCAGCCTCATTGGTTCGGCAAACCGGTATGTGCGTTTGAGAAGAGGCGAGGTCTGTAGTAAACAATGGCTTGCTTCACCTCAGACCATTCAGATTTCAGGATAATCACTTGCAGGACGTCTAAATATCGCATCCTCAAGATCCGCCAGCCTCGCACCGACCATTCTCCTCATAGTAATGCCCGCGCCCCTTTGTAATGGCGTTCCCAGAATCACCCAAACCAATCTTAGCACCTGTCTATCCCCTCCCGACATCCTCGCTTCCTTCAGTCAAGGGGCGCCATGTATACCCGAACATCCAAACAATCCTCTACCCCCCTCTCCAGTGCCCCCTCGTCCATCACATACGGCATTCCGAATTGGACTCGGCTGATCATCATTTTCTGCTACGCGTTGGTAACTTCGGAACGGGATGTTGAGGCCCGCGGTCAATGCCTGGAACCTGATGGGATAGATGTTTCCAGAGCGCCGAGAGCAGTCGTGGTACTCAAGTAATGCGTGCAACGCTTTTAACCTGCGAGGATAGGACACCACAGCCTATTTTCTCTCGTTTTGGATGAGATAGATGTCGCCCTTGGTATCACCCCGACACCAGAACAGACAGTGGTGACCAGAAATCTACAAATTCAATGCACCTCCTCGAGACTTCAAGGAGGTACTAACACTAGTACTGTGTACTTTGAGTACAGTTGGACGCCTAGCCCCTCGGCTAGAAGAACCACAACACGACAGAGGATTTGAGGGATGCGAATCCATACCCGCGAATGCTACGCCAGTGTAACATCTCAGACCATACTTTCATGCCAACCCCGAATATCCTAGCACCCACTCGACTCTCGACAAAGTCCCGCTTCGATCTCAGGCATTGCAATAAGGACGTCAAGATTCAAGCAAGAATCTGAGATGTAAATGTAAGTACGCAGAGGATATGCGCAAGTAGTATGGGACATGATCCTCAAAGAAGCATATGGAAATTTTGATCCTGCTCTAGGACTACCCGCCGGCTTGACGTCTTAGTGACAGAGGCCTCAAAGGTCTCCTCTCTCTCTGCTGAGGAGGACTGCGGAAGCGTACCCCATTGGTGTCTCGTCTCACGAGCTCGGAAAAATACACTATGCTCAAATTCTCGACTCTCTTACAAGAATAAATAAGGGGTTGTAAGTGTGTTTCTCGTATTCAAGTTGAGTCAAATTGACGGGTTTCGATATGGATATTCGGATCCCAGGCTCCGTCTCTCTTCTTGGCCGAACATCTGTTCCAAATCTCGATGACCCAGCAATCGCCATGTACTCCTCGCGTCGAACCCCCTCCTGAAACTCAAAATTCCTTCCTAATCTCCCTCAGAGAAAACTTTTTCGGCACAACGAACAAAGCCCTACTCTCCACGCACACTTTCCCATCCATAGTCTCCAAGCGTCCCTTTACCCATGCCTTCCTCCCACCCACCCCAGTCTCCGGCACCGCCTTTACAACATAGAAGCTATTCGTCACAATCGGCTTCAAATAATTCATCTCTAGATTTGCTGTGACGCCCGTCCTACCCTCCAGCAAATTGACAGCACACCGTCCCAGCGACTCATCCATGATAGTCGCCGTAGCCCCACCATGCGTCACGCCCGGCCAGCCAGCGATCGCCCCCCCAAACCAGACAACCGAGACCATTTCCCCTGTCTCGGTGTTGTGGAATACGCGCTGGTAGCCGCCGAGGGCGCGAGCGCCTGCGAGGGCGCCGGTTGTGAGGCGGGTGGCGCGCTCGGTGGGCGACAGGGAGGTATATGCGTCGTGGGCGGTCCAGGAAGGGTCGGCGGAGAGGGATTCGACGAGCGGGAGTTTGGAGGCTAGCGTATGTAGGTAGGAAACCATCTGGCTGTCTTCTTTTGAGCCGGCCGGTGGCAGGGGAGGAGGGGCGAGGATAAGGCGCGCATATTGGCCGGCTGTGAGGCCGAGTAGGAGGAAGAAAGTTGCGTATATGTAAGGGCGGAGAGAGCGCTTAGGAGTTGATTGGATTGGTGGTGGAGGTGGGGGGGCCGAGGGGAATTGGGAGCGGAGGTCGGTCGGAGGTAATGTGGCTGCAGGAGGAGTTGAATATGACCGCAGCTGGTTGAGCAGAAGCCGTGAAGAGGCCTGAGAATCGAGGATCCGTAGACAACGCCGCGTAGGCTGTGATATCGTCCTCAGCATAGTAGATTGTGAGCTGGCGCGACTAGACAACCGGGTTATCATTGTGAGGTTGAGGTATAGCTGGACTCGAGGTTGATGTTCTAGGGCGCGAGCTGCGAGCTGCGAGCTGCGAGCAGACAAGTCGGGTTTGCAATTTACTCCAACGCCTCAATTACTACAAGCCTTAGCTGATGTCGTCGCAGATCTTCCTCGAGGCATGTGGTTATGTTTAGTCTGCTATGTTTAGTCTGCTATGTTACAAGCTTTCAGCAACGCAAGTCAAATATCTAGCCTCGGCGCATATCACTCGTACTCGGACCGATTTTCGCTCAAGTGAAATCCTCCCCTTTTTCCACAGCTCGCTCGGTACACGAATGTCAACACCAACAAAGAAAGAGGCGTTTGACGGCTGAAAACCCGATTTCCCAGACTTCCCAGCAATATTGTCCCAAATGATTCAAATGTGGAGATATGCTCTGTGGCATGATGCCAAGTTATAGAGAGAGAAAGAATCAAAGGATGGGAACATGCGAAGAACGGCGGAGGTCATGCTTCTTACGCCACAAACCCCCATGAAGTCTTCAGCATCTAGAAAGATCTTTGCTATGAATGCCGTTCGTGAGATCATTGAGGCAGGGCAGTTGGAGTGGATCAAATTTACTCGTAAACGAGGTGATCAGACACGGATAGGGACGTAAACCAGCGAGCACTGACAGTCAAGCAGGCCAGAGTGAAAAGGGACAACTCATCTGTAGAGAAAATGTATACAGCATCCTACTTATCCATTACATTATCCCCATCTCATACTCATATAAAACAGGAGATCTCGCCACGCTATCTTCTACCACGACGCACTACGTCTCCTGCTCTCTGTCAAACTAAACCTTAGGTGGCAAAACCTCCACAATCCCAACACTCGAGATGGTGTTCAGAATATTGACCTTCGTGTTCAACCCATCCGCCGTGCTCGGCAACACATACACATGTCTCATAGGCGGCAGAACCATAGCTGTCGCCCCAGGGATTCTGTCGATTTTCAAGTCGCCCGCGTTGTCCCTCGTAGTCCTCGACTCGACCTAGTGGGTGTCCAGCCCGCTTAATAGCTCGGCGGCAGTGAGGTATGCTGGCGTAGCGATGGCGGCGCCATTACCTGCAGTACCTAGATGTTTTTGCGGTGGAAAACAAAGAGGTGATATATGATGTACCAAGCTCGGCGGAAACTTCTACGCTTTCTAAGATAGAAGAGAGCCCGACCTAAGAGACTTTACGTTGGTATATGGGAACTTGCAGCTAGCTTTATGTACCGCTTTTGAACAAAGCGCGCCAGCGACAAATTAGACGTGGGTCTACTTCAATTTTATTAGCTATGTGGATTGCCCTCCCTCGACCCTAAGCCTCAATCGGAAAAAGTTGCGCGATAGACAGGAAGTCATACCTACTCATCCTCCTTGATGGTTTTCAAGTTCTCATTAAATGGATCTGCCAACCCAGCCGTGGCCGCCTGAGTGTAGTTGGCAGTCCCGTTCTGGTAGAACTTGCGCTCGAGTTACTCGAGTGTAAGCGCACGGTGTTAAGGACCGTGGTATTGTGGGGGCTTGTAGTCCACAGCAACACTAGCCCGTTCCTCCACTGTGTGCGCGAAGGGTAGACCGGCAGCGAGGACAGCGGCGAGGGCGGAGTGAGGTATGATGATGAGTTTCTTCCTATAGACGGACGCTTGCGTATAGGATGGAGGGAAAGACAAGGGTCAAAGGGGATGGGCGAAGACGTTGTTTACACAGAAACATAACCTCGCTAATGAGAAATACTCAAAACTCGATCAACATAAGTGGGGGATCAGCACCAGCCCATTCATCGTCAAGTGCAGCATGGCAGCTCACCATCTCTCATCTCCCGCAATGATGAGCCTTGCCGGCGACGTGTGGACGCTACGCAGATACATACACTTACACGTCACAGCACCTGGAAGCCCGGTGATCCGGGTCCGCCACACAGGAAGAAGTTCTAGATTGAATAAGCGACAAAAAGGGGGAAAGAGAAAGAGGGCGGACATAAGCTAGAGGGCAAAGTCAACTCGGAGCTGTGCGATATTGCTCGGAATCAACCTTGCTCAGAGTCGTGAGGTTGACTCGGATTATTTCTTGGGGAAGATTGCGTTTAAAAACATAGCCCGAGCTCCCGGAAGGCAAATTATGCCATGGGTTTGCATCTCAACCCAAAGAACAAGAACGCATACGAGGGGAGCCAAGTGAGCTAGCAATTAAGCTTAAATCCAGACTTAAATCCCATGCTCCCATAGAGGCAAGACGCCTCTTCTGGTCAGACCACATCATATTGTTGATTGGTTCCCGGACTGCTCGCGCTCTTGTCAACCGAATAGATCGAAAGCGAGATGGAGATGCGGGATGATCGAAATCACGACGATCCGAGACAGTGGCGATGCAGATCATCGCTGAGCCCTTCTCCATAATCATCGTGACACGGTAATACGGGCTCCTAACTTCCGCTCTTACTAAACAATCAAGTCATGTGATGTTTTAATGTCAAAGCAGAAGAGAACTAGAAGGATAGTGTGGTGAGCCCTTGCCCCGTTTTTTCTCTCCCCAGATGTTGAGCTTGGTTCGACCTAGTTCGAGCTTGATAATTTGAAGATGATGACGAGTTTGACGCTTCGAAGCAGCGGCTTGAGATACATGAATAGAAGGTATTGGTTGGTATAAATGGCGTGAATCCACACCGTAAATGGTATCCAGACAGCAATACGACAGAGCAGAGCAGAGCAGACAGCGGATAGTATCGCAATCACACAGTCTCGATGTATCTACGCACCTCCCTGCTCACAAGTTAGCACCGAGTTACCGCGACAGTCATAATCCGGGACGTGGTTTACCAGTCAGTTACGGCCTCGTCCCACAGCCGAATCTCGTGCTCTCTTGTCCCCCCATAGTGCTCTACAAACTCCTCTCCGAATACCTCCCTCGCCACGCTCTCAGGTCTCATGAACCGCTCGGTTGCCTCTTTCAGACTCTTTGCGAGCCGCACGCCGGGGTCTGCCTTTCCGCCAACATCTTGTCCCTTGCCGAGCGGGGGCTGCTTAAGTTCCAGTTTCTTCTGTACGCCTCGCCAGCCGAGGGCGAGGATGGCTGCCAGGACGTAAAATGGATTCGCATCTGCGCCTGGGACGCGGACCTCAAACCTCGTTGCCCCAGGCTTGGAGGTTGGAGGCGCGATGAGCCGGATCGAAGCAGCGCGGTGCTCGAGGCCCCATGATACAGTCACCGGCGCCCAGAAATTCTCCACGAGACGCTTGTAGGAGTTTACGGTGGGTGCGACGAGAGGCATGATGTCTGGAAGGCCCTCGAGGAGCCCGGCGAGGAAGTGCCGGCCCATATCAGAGAGATTTTCGATGTCTGTCCATTCCGCCTCGGTGTCTTTCTCCTCGCGGAAAAAGAGGTTCTTGCCCTTCTTGTCGACGATGGAGACGTGCATGTGTCCGCTATTTCCTGGGAGGCCTTGTCTTGGTTTTGCCATGAAGCAGGGGGTGATTCCAAACCCGGTTGCTATCGACTTGACAACGTATCTGACTTGGTTAGCTATCTTCCGATCAACTGGGCAGATACTGACTTGAACAACCCCGCCTTGTCTGCCATCTGTTGAATCTCTCCGAATGATAGTGCGGCCTCGAACACTCCAGGTCCACTTTCTGTGTGCCAGCCTTCGATCCCGCAATTGAACTTCTCACACGCATCAAAGATGCTATAGTAGTAATCCTTATTTTGAACAGGCCTAGTCAGACTGTATCCAAACATGCCTTCAGTCAGCGAGGGTAGAGCGTTGACGGGGTTATTTTGAAGGAAAGTCGCGGTAGAGGAAGTGTTTCGCTCGGTTAGATGTCCACTGGGATCGGAGGGAGTCTTGAATTGGAAGAATTCGTATTCAGCTGCAGTCTGTCAGTCCCGGAGACATTCGAACGTGTTGTGTTGGTGTTATACCTCCAGCCATAGCGCCATAGCCGTTGGCGTGCAGCTTATCAACCGTCGTCTTCAGCAAACCTCTAGGACAAGCGCTGACTGGCTTTCCGGAGCCCGGGTCCTTGAAGTAGATGAGGAAAAATGGCACATTGTCTTCCCACGGTATCCTCCTGAAGCTGCTCAGATCCGGGATGGCAATCAAGTCATGGTATCCGTTCTCAGCATTGCTGATCTTCAATTCACGAAAGTAGGTCTGGTCATGCATGTCCCATCCAAAGATCACCGAGCAGAATCCAAACCCCTCCTGGGCGATTCCCAAGAATTTCTTCTTGGAGATCAGCTTGCCCCGTAGCATGCCGTCAACGTCAACGCCTGCGAGCTTGACTTTAGTGTCGTTTTCTAACAGCTGCGGCAGCGACTCTAGTGAGATCTCCTGCTCCGACATGATATCCTCAAGCTGTGGGATGGGTGGGAGCTTAGAATTGGAGGGGTAGATTTGGAGCTTGTAACTGTGCTCCCGATCGTAAGGTTGAACCAATTGAATTCAGAGATCGGTTTGGTTGCGATGTTTCAATTTCTGCAAGAGCTTATATTCGAGAGAATATCCAAGAGGCCACGATTTAGGTCGCGGTATCGCAAGAGCTGTTGGTATCTTGGGAGCAAGGTGAGGGGACTCATGATGCGGAGCGTGCGAGGAACAGGGTTGGCTATAAGAGTAGCTCCCCTGTCGCCGGACAGCACCACCAATCAGAGGATAGGCCACATGGGACATTGTGTGAATCGTCATTGACCTTGGAGCCCATCGCACGCATAGACACGTTTAAATGTAAGTAGAGGGCTTTGACAGTAGGATTTATCTGCGCAGCTATCGGTCTGAAACAACCTTGCTGTGATCAAACTCGATTTGTAGGGAAAGGGGATTCAGCAAAGGTCAGTCAGTCAGTTATCCACCGGAATATGCAGATAGACCGGTGGAGAATAGGGTTAGTTGTGTTGTGGCTTGCCAGGCTCGGACATCGTAGAATTTTCTTAGGTTTACTTCGTAGTAGAGTTACTTCAGTAATACACTCTTTTCCAGCCCGTGCACGACTCTACAGGTGTCTACTGTGATGGGGGAATACCCTTGTAAGGACTATCTTGTACTTGGTACATACAAGTTCGTAACAATGTAGAGATCTAAAGAATCGTGCACGGACTAGAAAAGTGTATAATTTTCTGAGGGTACATAGTATTATTTATACTAGACATATCTTGGATACATGTGTAAATCGAGGTTGAATCACAAGATTTAACAACAAAGTAGACCTCCACTTCGTATGTTAAGAGCGAGGACATAGGCTAACGGTATTCTGCGCTGAAGTTCCTAAAGCTAGTGACTGCTGTTTACTAGCTCAAGTATAACGACGATAACGACGCCGAGAAAGGTTAGTATAGAACATAGGAAAAGGTGCAATACAAGTCCATCGATAATTACTTGGTATAAGAGTATATACTTTGACAAACTAAAACGGTATTCCGTGCGAGGGTTCGAGCTGATATTACATTTTCGCTGTTACAGGAGGGACTAAATATGCAACTCGCCCTGATTTACTGCGAAAACGAGCCTGAACACAGTGTCCGCGGCCTCGGTAATTGCCCAGTTACTGTTGAGGTGAGGAGTAGGTCAGAATATATCTCATCGCCACCTCTCGAAAACATGAAGTTGCCCAGTTCTGGTTCAGCTGCCACCTACATTATCTTCCGACGTTAGAGGCTTTTATGGTTCTTTTGTACTTTTCCCGTTGCCCAGGTCAGCTGATTCGGTCAATGCGACGCGGTTCTTACTTAGCAGTAGATAATGCCAAGTCCACGAGAACCATCCGAGAACGGACTTGACTTGACTTTGAGGTCGGGTAACGAGACAGAAAGTATCCAAGGTACATCCGCATTCGCATTCCCACCTGTATCCTACATCCTACGTCCTGGTCCTCCACATCTCTCTGCTTTCCGTGCAGTCGTGTCCTCTAATCACAAACAACTACACACCACATCTCGTAGTCAACCTTTCTCCCCTTCGCATCGCATCTCATCTCCTGATCTGCACTCCTGGTGCACCAGACCCCGTCTTGTCGCTGCTTCAGTAAGTTCATCGCACGGATGTCAACGCTACCCTACCTACCTACCTACTTAACCTTACCTTACTTACCGTGCGGGGGCTGCATCATCGCTCCGTCCGACTGTCAAGAGCGAGATCTGAGAGACACATCTAGATTCGCTGACTCTCTTGTCCAGACCTGCAAACATATCTGTTGCTTTTCGATTTCCAAGTCGTCAATATGAGCGGTCAAATGTCTCCAAGCAGCAGCGTTCAAGCTGGAAAAGTCCACACAATCAACAGCATTGGCATAGGAAGACTGAATGGCAAGAACGCTATTGTCACCGGAGCCGCTGGGTGAGTGTTGCTATTCGGCTTTGGAGTGGTTTCGTTCTGCTCATGTAGCGCTCCTGTCACTTTCTCACTCTTCCAATATCGTCACTTTACACCGTTGTTGGGTTGTGACGCCTCCACGTGATAGAGCATTACCTCTTGGGGGAGAGGATGCGTGGAGGTGCCACCAGTGTCGGATGCGCAGTCTCTATACTTTCTCATTTTTAAGCTGTGTTATGGACATGAATTCTTGTTTGGCGCAATAAACCACTTACACACATCACCAGTGGTATTGGTCTCGAAACATGTATCCTCTTCGCCAGAGAAGGAGCCAACGTCCTCATGGCCGACATCTCCTCTACAGCCCTGGAAAAAGCCTCTGCTAAACTCAGACAACTCGTCCCCTCGGCCCATAAACTCGAGATCAAGGTCCGTCCCCTCTAATCACATGACACCATATATACAAGCTAACAACTAGCAGGTCTGCGACGTCTCCAAGGAAGCCGACGTTAAAGCACTCGTTGAGACGGTCGACAGCTGGGGTGGCGTGGACATCATGTTCAACAACGCCGGCATAATGCACGCCGACGACGCGGATGCTATCGATACCCCGGAGAAGATCTGGGATCTGACACAGGCCATCAACGTCAAGGGCGTGTGGTTCGGGTGCAAGCACGCCGTCCTCTCGCTCCGTAGGTTCAACAAAACCAAGGGCTCCATCATCAACACCGCGTCTGTCGTTGCGCTCGTCGGATCCGCGACCCCGCAGCTGGCGTACACGGCTAGCAAGGGCGCGGTGCTGGCGCTGACCAGAGAGCTGGCCATCGTCCATGCGAGGGAGGGACTGAGGTTCAACGCCCTGTGTCCGGCTCCGCTCAACACCCCGCTCCTACAGGACTGGCTTGGAGATGATATCCCTAAGCGACAGAGACGTGAAATCCACTTCCCGAGTGGACGCTTCGGAGAGGCGATTGAGCAGGCGAACGCCGTACTTTTCCTGGCCAGTGACGAGTCGAGCTTTATCAATGGTCAGGTATGTCTGCCTACCTACCTTCCATTCCACCCCTGAGACCTGGCCCCCCTTCCTCGCCCCCCCGTATTTCCTGCCCTCCTCTTGCGACAGTGCAAACGAGTGATCCATCCATCTAACGACACCAGGACTTCGTTGTCGACGGCGGCATGACAAAAGCCTACGTCACTCCTGAAGGCCCACCCTCCGCCGCCCCAAAGAACAATGCCCTGCTCTCCGAGCAAGTCGACGCGATCCGCGGCACTGGCATCTAGATAGGCCGCCCTTGCCTAGCCCACAAGACCCCTCCCCTCGCCTTTGCCGGTTCAGTGTTCCCTCCACTTCTCCAGAGAATTGGACATGCGAAAATCCTCGCTTTTCTTTTTTTCACTCGTTGAGCCGCTACTTCTCACGTGCATGTATTGCATTTCCTGTCTTTCCATCTCTTGCTAGATCTCTTCCGAAGCGAGGATTCCTACTCCCTGCCGTCCCCTGAAACGCGAACAGAACAGAGCAAGACAGTAAGGAGCGCCAGAACGCTAGCGGGAAATCAAAGCTCTTCCATGTGCCGGGGATCGTAGGTAGACAGCTGGATGGATGGAGATGGATAGATATTCTTGCTCCCTGCACGAAATGAGATGCCATCAGTTCAAACTAGTCATCACCCTCTTAGGCCGTAACAGCTCGCCGTGCCGAAAAAAAGTGACAGGGGTATGTAAACAGAGGCATCTGAGACTGTATTCGTACGGTCACTCCCCCCAACGCTAGCTCGTATCGACCTTCCTCAGACGCCTCATCTCCTCGCGACGCTTTTCTTTTTCTATATGTTTATCTATATGTAGGGGCGTAATCTTATACACTAGCTAGCCATCTGAACATCTCGTCGGGCATCGTGCCCCCTGCTGGATGATGAGGCCGTGGTAGGTCCCACAGAGCTCCGCAAACCCACCATCTACTACTCTTGTCCCCCCAGACCGATGTCGGTACCCGCCCCCAGCATTCACGCAGAATCCAGCCAGGTCCATTTCTTTTATACATTTCATATCCCATTTTCCAGACCCAGTCCGCCCATGGCCCGGCCAGAATGCCGAACCTGCTATGACTAGTAGTATCTTCCAAAGTACGCCCACGCCCCAGGCCTCAAGATAACTATGGACACGCCAGCTAAGCAATGGTGCGTGGCCAAGGGCGATATCGATATCTCAGTGTGTACGCCCGTCCGTGCCCGAGTGTCATCTCAACCGCACCGTTACCCGTCCGTGTACCCCTCGCTGCGTCACGACTCGGCGTGCTCGGGAAAAGCCTGGCGCTCCCGGTCCATCATGCCGACCCTGGCTTCTCTCCCCCCACCACCAGCACCGCCACGTCCGTATCCGCGAAGATGGCCGCGCGAACTGCCGTAGCCGCGTCCGCCGTAGCCCCCGCCGCGAGAGGAGTAGTAGCGCCGTCCTTCGGGGCTCATGTAGCGGCCCGGGCCACTGCCTGCATCGCCGCCGTGTGCGCTTGAGCCCCCACCTCCGCCCCCCGTCCCACTGCCACGTCCCCCGCGATCACCACGCGAGCGACCCCCAGAGTGACGACCGCGTCTGTTGACGGTGAAGTGGATCCTCAAGAGCGGGTCCTCAACCCACTCCAAGCCGTTTAGACCAAGACTCTCCCTGCGCTCCTCCTTTACGGTCCAAGCCTGGTACACTTCGCTCGAGTCGGTCAGGCTCCGTAGCTCCGGAACCCAGGCTTTCACATAGTCGCCTTGGGGATCGTAGTCGAAAGCCTGCTTGACAGGGTTGAAAATGCGTGCTTCCCCTCTGGGATCGTTACCGACGCCGGCAAGGTATTGCCAGTTTCCCCAGTTGGAGGAGAGGTCGTAGTCGACCAGCATGCACTCGTACCACTCTGCCCCGATGCGCCAGTCTAGTTTAAGATGTTTGGCGAAGAACGAAGCAACGTTCTGACGAGCGCGGTTAGATGTGTAGCCTGTATGATACATCTCTCTGAGACTGGCGTCGATGAGGCCCATACCCGTAGTGCCGTTCAGGAAGCGCTCGATTTGTCTCTCGACTTCGGCTGATGTACAGCCTGGGCCGGGTCGGGAAGGCGAGTACCAGCGCTCTTCGCCCTCGGCTTTGAAGCCGCTGAGACGGAAGAGCTTGGGGCCGAACTTGCGGTTACAGAGACGCATGTAGTCGCGCCAAAGGAGCTCGAAGCGGATGCTTTTCGTGCCGTCGTTTTGGCCCTTGCCAAAGCCGGAGGCGGACCGGTAGGCTGGGTCAGTCCCGTTCTCGAAGGCTAGGAGCGAGGCGTGGATCTGGCGCGATGTGATGCAGCCAAGAGCGAGGTACGCAGAGAGCTTGGTGGAGAAATCGTGCCCCAGGAGACCGTTGCGGGTGCTGTGGTACGTGGTCACATTGCCACTTTTGATGAGGTAGTTGAGCCGGTCTTGAGCTTGCGACTCTCCACCGAGAAAGGGGTGCGCGGAGGTCGTCCCAGAAGGGTAGGATGGGGGATTCTTGATTAGATCTTGAGAAGACAGAGGCTTCAGAAGAGATGCCTGGAGGTCGTCGAGAGTGTCTGGGATGGTGAAAGGGTCCCGTTGATCGGGGATCGCTGAGGGGTACGGTGGTAAGGAACCCTTAGTTGGCGTGGGCAGAACTTCTCGTGGGTGATCACGCAATGGCTCAACAGTCTTTCTGTAGCTGGTAAAAATATCTGACAGATCCTTGATGTTGGTGAATGGAAGGTCGCGGCTGATTGGATTTAGGTTAGTCGGCCATCAGTCAGGAGTGTGCGCCAACTTACTCGTCAATGAGGTATTTCTCATCTGTCCACAACCGGAACTTCACACCGGCTTCTCTACACGCGTTCCTGACTTGCGACTCTTCTTGCTTCTCTTCGACGCCTTCCTCGCCAACCATCCACACTGCTCCAACCTTGATCTCACCTTTCTCGTCGATCTTCGTCAGCAAATCGCCGACCACGTCGCCGACCGTGCCAACTCGAATGCATAGATCACTTCCAATTTTCTTTAAGCCGTCTTTCAGATCCCAGACACACTCTGCCAGGAAGGAGACCCGGTGGGGCCCAGTACGCCAGAACCCTCCGACTGGACTTCGCGCCTCGCGGTACGGACTCTTGACGTTGGCGTCAGCGATGAAGCCTTTGACTTCGAGTTGCTGGGCACTAAAGACGTAGAGCGGCAACAAATGGGTAAAGCCATGCTTCTTGGCTCCCACAAGAGAGCTGAGGATCGGATTGTCAGAAACACGCAAATCTCTCCGATGAAGATAAATCAAGGCCTTTGAATCTGCCATTTTTGTAGAGGCAAAGCGGCGCAAGTTAGACGAGAAAGGGCGTGGTATATGTGATACCCAACGCAGTCCCAGAAGCATGTGTCCAGCAGTCCGAGACAGGTACGAGATGGGCGAAGGATGAAAGGAATGCTTGTTCTTCAGACTACCACCTTCAACTGGCCTCTCTGGCTGTGGAATGAAGCCTGGGTGACTGACTGGGTGATGGGTGAGAGGAGCAGCGAAGGCGGCTCGGTGCGGCGCGATGCGGATACAGAGAGTACAGCACACGCGAGAAGGTACGAGGTGTGCGAGCAAAGGATTTGACAAGGTGAAGTATAGGCTCAGCTTGCGAGAATATATGAAGTGGGGGGGGGAGGACGACTGATTTGCTAGGAACAGGGTACAAATGCAGCTGTAATAGCTGCGTGCACCGGATGGGAGAAGGAAGACGAGGCCAGGATCGACTGACACTGTACAAAGTAATGGATTTGAGGTGGAGGGGCAGCTGAAGGTGGAGGTGAAGGTCAAGATTGGGGCCGAGGTGATGTGAAGCAACCTTCGAAGAGCAGAGGCGAGATGCGGTGAGATCAGGTGAGGTGAGGTGAGGTTGGAGTTAATGTTGGAGAGGTGAGAGGAGGTTGTGGGGAGTGAGGAGGTGAGGAGTGGAGGGAATGACAGGAAGATGAATGTTTAGAAACCACCGTCGAACGCGGCAGCTGAGTTTAGGAGAATGCCATCGAGGGCCATTAATTGCCTAGTCGAATATTCATAATTGGCGGTCCGTTCGAGAATCTCAAATAATCCGTCGCGCAAAACAAAGTGAATCGAGATGACGCGCTCATCCGCCTCGGGGCAGCTCAGATTCGGGTAAATTACCTAAAGGAGGGTAGTCACTTTGTCACAAGTGTAATAATAAATGCCCGTATAGTTGAAGAGGGAGTCAAAAGGCCAGGCCACTCAGGGGGGGGGTTTCTCCGAAAAGTGGATGGGCAAGGTTCAAGATCAAATCTGTTTTCATGCGGGCTTGACTTATGATACACAGTACAGTACAGTACAGTACAGCTGTTGTATCCGGCTGTGGGGTGTACTTGTATATACTTTTGTAATACAGTCAGAGTTTGCCCTGGTCCTTGTCCTCGCCGTCCACCCCTTATTGGGTTAGACTACTACACTACTGTACGAAACAGTACGAAAGAAACAAAAAAGAAGAGGCAGTAGGAGTACCGGACGGACCGTAGAGTCTCGAGTACTTTCAAAGTACGCCCAGTACTACAGGAGTATTTGCCTTCAAAGGGTGCGGTGCTTGACGGGTGCGGTCTAAGATATCCCTATCCAGCTTCTGTACTTCATTACCTCCCTGCTCAATCTACTACTTTGTACCCGTACCGGCAGTATGGAAATACTATTCTTAGATCACCTCCCCTTCCTGTCCTGCCCTGTCCTGCTCTGCTCTGCCCTGTCCTGCCCTGCCCTACCTCTTGGCCCCTTCAAGACATGTGAGTCGTCCCCAGGTGGTACTTTAAAGGGGATGTAATCTGCTTCGAATCTCCCATCAGAAAAAGTTCTTGACACATGTGCTAAAATGCTATAGCATCAGCTGCGGATCCAGTGTACTACGAAGTACTTGCTACACGCCAACAGAGCCTCACTACTCGATGCAGAAAAGGCTGCGCCATGCAACTTCGATGTGAGGGAGCCGATCTTCAGCACGAATAGACCGACTAGACGTTGATCTAAAGATCGGATCTAGCGGAGACGCTAAGCCGGGAAGGTCTAGCTAGAAGAGAGCATAGCGAACGGAGATGCCTCCGCTTGGATTATGTATATTTTTTTTTTATAAATGTGACCTTCTTCTTCACATTCCGTAGGGTCACCATCACATCTCCATCTCCATTGCTTTTCATCTGCTGGGTCCATACCAGCACCACCTACTCGGCTACCGCGCGTAATAGGGCTAGTACCACAGTAGGAATTCGTCGGCTACGAGGGATTAGAGAGGATGTCATGCAGTCCGCTGCCGTAATTACGTGCATTCTGACAA
Source organism: Diplocarpon rosae (assembly GCA_032760415.1). Classification (NCBI taxonomy): domain Eukaryota; kingdom Fungi; phylum Ascomycota; class Leotiomycetes; order Helotiales; family Drepanopezizaceae; genus Diplocarpon; species Diplocarpon rosae. The sequence continues at coordinate 784,289 of JAUBYV010000005.1, forward strand.
TGTGGTTCGCTCGGGACAGGGAGGACTTGCTTCGGCGTTGTTCTGCACGGTGTCAGGATACCAAACCCTGCGATTCCACATACCTAAGCGTGGAGCTGGGGGCGCTCGGCAGCCCAGAGACTTCAATTCAACATACCTACCTGCCTTGGCCTGCTTCGCTTACTTTCGCGTTGTTTGTTTACCTTGCGTGTGCATGTACAGACATAGGAAGGGGGGGAGGGGGGGGGGGTTCCCAACTGAGATACTATCACGTATTGCCCAGTGCCGACCTACTTCAAATAATTTCCCCCGGAATCTCGACAGAGAACCACACTTGTATCTTTCTCGTTAATATTACTTGCGAGTATCATGTTCCATTTCACATGATATGTAATATCGTCCCGTTTTCTCTCCTCTCGCATCCCAGGACGCGAGGTCTAGCATACACTTCGATGGACGCCCTGGCTCATAGGTCGCTTGCCGCCCTTTCCTTGTCCCTTGCTATGCTGCGTGCCGACGGTCGCGTGTTGCTTCTCGGTGCTGCTGTTCTTGGACTGATGGAGGATGGAAAGGTCTTGTGTGTCAGAGTCCTAGGGGGTGGTTAGTTGACGCGTGCAATGCGTCGTAGCCATGCCCGATTAAAAGGAAAGGAGACGGGACGTACAATGAGATCCTGAGTTGTGAAGCAGATATCTGCAATAAGGCGGTCGAGTAAGTCAAATGACATGCTCTCCCGGACCACCACCCGCAGGATCTCGACTTTATCCTCGTTTGGCGGGAGCGGGTAGTTGGGGATGATATACTGCTTCGCTCTCAGCAGATTGCTTATGTTCTCCTGCTTAATATGCGGGAATTCCTTCTTGAATTCGTCGCTGAACCTAAATGCCACTACGGGGAGGCCGGCGTTGTAATCCGCGCTTGTCTCGTCCTCTTTGGAAAACACCTGGGCGGCTGTGCCGAGGAATGAGTGTGAGCCTTTTGGGCGGTGGATATCGGAGACGCATGTATACCAGCCAGTGGCCTCGAGCGACTTGGACAGGAGGCGTGCGTTGGTCATGCAATTTTCCATGATGGAGCGGTACCCGGAGAAGCCTAGGTGGATGAGGTTGTAGTACTGCGCGATGACCTGCGCGCCGGGGCGCGAGAAGTTGAGCGTGTAGGATTCTTCCGTGCCGCCTAAGTAGTGCAACTCGAAGACTAGGTGTTTGGGCAGGTAACTCTCGTCGCGCCAGATGATCCATCCAACGCCTGCGTACACGAGGCCGAACTTGTGGCCGGACGTGTTGATGCTCTTCACACGGGGGAGTTCGAAATTCCACCTTGCGCCCCCGGCTTGAGCGTGCGTGAAGGGGGCGACGAACCCGCCTGAGGCGGCGTCGACGTGAATTGGGATGTCGACGCCGGTCTTCTCTTCGTACGCATCTAGAAGCCGAGAGATCTCCTCGACGGGCTCGTAGTGTCCCGTGTAAGTACTTCCCAGGATGATGAAGATGCCGATGGTGTTCTCGTCGATGTTTTGCTTTACCAGCTCGGGATCAAGTCTGAAATTGCTCTTCTCTGACACGGGCAAGATGCGAGCCTCAACCTCGAAGTAACGTGCGAATTTCTCGAGGGCGACCTGTGCGTTGGATCCCATGATGACGTTGGGCTTGAGTGTATCTTTGCCGGCTGCTTGGCGCTTTTCCTGCCAGCGTCGCTTCATAGCCAAGCCGCCGAGGTGAATAGCTTCGCTGGAGCCGGTAGTGGCGCTACCGATTGCTTTCTCAGACGTCGAGGCACCCCACAGGTTGGCGATGATAGAAATACAGCGAGCATGCATTTGCATCATGGCAGGATACTCGTCGGCATCCGACATGTTCTTAGAGATATTCTCGAACATTAGTTGCTCAGCGTGCGTCTCCATATACGTGCCGACAAAACTCGCCAGGTTTAGATTCGGGCGACCATCGAGATCAAGTTCATCTTTGAGCATCTGGTGTACAGCGTCCGCAGGGGCGCCATGATGCGGGATCTTGAATTTGGAGATCTCTTGCTTGGATGCATAGCGTGTACTGTACGGGGTGATGTGCGAGGTGCCACCGCTGGTATGGACGTGTCGCTTGCCGGCTTCTTTCATATGCAGTGACTCCAAGCTGGCGATGATGGAGTCCGGGTCGACCTGATTCATCAGTAAGGGGAAATACGTCGATGACCCGACGAATCGAAACTTACATGGCGGGCGAGAGACATGATTGCTAATTGGAAATAATTTGACTTGAAGTTGATATGGCCTTGGTATGCAGAGAAATATCGAATTCAACAGCTGTCAGGTAAAGTGAAAGAAAAGGTGATATTAGGCTGAGGAAAGATCAAGCCTTTCCTCGGCGCTCGAGGCCGTTGAATTATCATGACGTGGAAATTTGTACCAGCCCAGATCGAGCTGCGTAGACTGGAACGCGTGGGCAGCTAGGACTTACCGTCTGAACTATACACATTCCAAGTAAACAATTGGCTGAAGGAGGGAGGAAAAAGTTGAAGCGGGGCAAAGATGTAATGTCTGGGGACGGGTATCGGCCGCTTCTTATAACTAGCTAGATGAGAAAGCTTGATTTGGATGTTGCAAGCTACTACTCTCCTAGCACCGGGGAAATGTTGAAAGCTGGGACGAAAGGAGGACTGATCCAAGGTGAGGAAGGCCAGAAAACCCAGTCATGAAAACGAATAGACCTGTCGATCCCAAGTGACCGAATTAATTCTCGTAGGTGTTTGAGTAAGATCTTTTTTTTGAAGGGGGGTTGGGTAAGGAGACATTTCTCCACTATGCAAAGAAAGCTCTTATCGATATCGACGATGCGCTCTTGGCACTGCTTCCCCGGATCTCCGATCCGATCCTACCTCGACAAAGCTCCTCTGCCACATTATACTTCGTAGTAGAAGTAGTTGAAATCCCCAAGAAGTATATCCTCACTGATCTCTCTCTCTGCGAGCAGTCTATTGGCTCATTCACCTACTCGTCACGGCCAGTCGCATCCTTCGTGTCGTCAGCATGGCATTCGCCGTGAGGGGTCAATGCACAAGGTTCATACCAAGTACTTCCCTTCTTTCAAGCTCCAACTCCACTCGCATTTCCAGGTCCCTGAAAGCCATCCGATTCACCCGCTTCCTTGACCTAATTGAGACAGTCGAAAGCGTCATCAAGCTGCTTACGTAGTGGCTCGGACTTTCTTTCTCCTATTGCCTCCATCTCTCTCAAGGGATTTTTTTCTTCTCTTGACATTCCATCGACTGTCATCATGAAGTTCGCAGTGACTGTCTTGTCCATCGCGGCCATCTCATCAGCCTTCGTCATTCCTGACGAACAGCTCACGAGCCAAATTATTGTTGAAACATATAAAGAGTCTCAACCCTTTTCTGGTCGCGTTGCTGGCAATATCAAAAACGTCTGGTCCGGCATCGAAGATCTCTTCAAAGACAGCGTAGCACATGGCCACAACGCCATCGACAATGCCATCAATGCTGCTTCGGAGACGGCTGAAAAGGCCAAGAGCTCTTTTGAGTGTTATGCCTCGATGACGAAGTTTGAGACGCAGGCTTGGCTTGATTCTGCTGTGTCCACAGCTGAGAATATTGATACCTTCCATCACCCGCACCACAAACCACCTCACCATGGTCCACCTGGGCATCATAAGCCGCGCCATGGCCACCAACCAAACCAGACTGTGTATGAGTTGATTGCCAGCAGTAAATACACCACCACGCTCGCCAGACTCATCAACGAGTACCCAGATTTGGTCGAGGCATTGAACGGGACGGCTGCAAATTACACCGTCTTCGCACCCACGGACAAGGCATTCGAGAAGATTCCCAACCATCACAAGCCATCCAAGGAGATTATCAAAAAAATCCTGTCTTACCACGTCTCGCCAGACTTCTATCCCGCAGGCCGAGTCCTCGTCACACACACCATCCCTACCCTTCTCGGTGAGGACTCTCTCGGCGGCAATCCGCAAAGACTTCGCGTGGGATTCGCACTCACTAAAGGCCTGAACATCAACTTTTACAGCCGTATCATCGCTGTGGATATCGTACGTCCCTGTCAACCTCTATTCCTGCCCCAAACTTACGAGTAACCCCTGCAGTTCGGTACGAATGGTGTGATTCATGGCCTGGACTCCCTGCTCCTGCCCCCCCCTTCAGCCCTCAAAATCATCGAGTTGCTGCCAGGTGAATTTTCCACCTTCCAACTCGGCCTGCAAAAGACGGGACTCTTTGACAGCATTGCCTCCGCGCCGCACGCTGGAGGAACGCTCTTTGCGCCATCAAACTGGGCATTTCAGAAACTTGGGCCACGGATCAACGCATTCCTGTTCTCCAAGTACGGAGAGAAGTACCTTAAAGGGCTTTTGGAGTACCATGTTGTTGCTAATCAGACGTTATACTCTGATGCTTTCTACAAAGAGACCTCTCATTCGACTGGGAGCGAAAGCAAAGAGAAAGATAGTGAAAACAGCATCCCGAAGGGATACTTTCATATCGATCTCCCGACACTGCTGGAGGAAAAAAGTCTGAGTATCGACGTGGCGCGTTACGGAGGCCTGATCAGCATCAAGATCAACGGGTTTTCGAGCGTGTCTGTACAGGATGGTATTGCGAGGGACGGTGTCATCCACGTCGTTTCTTCGGTGCTGATACCACCCAAGACGCCTGGGGGGAGCGCTGAGAGCGCCGAGGAGCTAGGAGATGATGTTGAGGAGTTCAAGGCGCGATTTGGACGGTTCATAGCGGATTTGTGAAGCTCCTTTCATCCATCAACTCCGCTGTGAGGATTGAGAGGGAGATGTCTCTCGGTACCTTGAGCAGTATTGACAGGAGAGTGACAAAATGAGATCCGGCAAATGAAACGGTACAACCTGTACAATACATAATGACGCGGCGAAATTACACGCTCTTTAAAACTGCATCCAGACCAACCTTTGTAAGAGAGTCCGTTTGCACAGCGTGCAAAACCTCCTAGTTTCGGGAGGTGTGATGCATTTCGCTTGGCTCTGGCCCCTTCGCTTCTCCACTCACCCCCCTAATTCACTTAACGACCTGCCCTCTTCTTAAATTTCCCACAACCACGATCACAACTGATACCCAACAAATAGATCTCCTACAGTACCCAGAACGTGTCCACGATATCGGCTGACCCAGCTGCAGTACGTAAGCGTGCCACTCAGGAGACAAGAAGAGGCCAGGAAAACGTTCGAAGCTCACTACTACTAGCTAGCCAGAATCCCATCAGCCTACACAGCCGTGATAGGCCAGAGGTGAACTATTCAGAAGAATCAGAATAACCAGTCAAATCAGGAAGATTCACATTGAACATTGAGGATTCGAAAAATACGCTCGTAGAGAGAGTGAGTCTTTCGGGAATTGTATAAGCAGCAAGTTGATTTTGATTTTTTTATTTTTTGGATCTTTTTGATGTCTTGTTCTTGCTTCCGAGCTGTAAGGTGCCAGGGCCGGGACTTAGTCTAGAGAGATCGTTCCTCGTTTATTCTACGATGTGCTAGTGTGTAAGCGGCGTGTCTGGTGTGTTATACTGTGGGCACCCAGATGTTGGAGAAGAATAGGGTTGGAGGAGTAGAGTGGTGGGTGACTGGGCCAGCACGTTTCAATATGTGGATGGGGAGCGGATTATAGCCTGATTCAAGCTTCGGCACCGGGCACGAATAACTTTACTACGAGCATGACAACAAGTTACCTCCGATCTTCGACGCTGCGAAAAATAATCGTAGCCCGGAGGCGTAGTAAACACGCTAAAGACTAAGTTGCCCGCATTGCTAATGTATCCGCACACTCGGAATTCTGCAGACATGAAAAAACTGTTTGACACGTTTTCTAGAGCCGTGACCTTGGTTGGTATGATACAAAGAACGGGTCCTCCCGATTAAGAGTCAGTCTGCTCTTTTCTCTTGCCTCTAACTAAGGTCATCGGCGGGTCATAACCTCAACCCCATGTATTGCAACGCCAGCAAAATGTCTCCGGCTCAAATCATGCCTTATGCTCGGGTAAGAATCCACATGAAAAATAGTTGTACGGGGTATGAGTAAACAAAGAGGAACTGCGTTCTCCGGTTTTTTTGGGATCGTGCTACTGTTTGCATCGTTCCCCTTTCATCACTAGCGTTTTCTGGAAGTAGGACGTACTTCAGTGATCGCAGCTAGAAAGGAAGTCAGCAAAATTTGTCGGTTCGATGCTTCCCGTTGCGAGCTCACCAGAAATAGTGCATTCGCAAGGAATGTGTATGCAAATACAGTCCACCCCACCCATCCGCCAGTTCCCTTGCCACGATTGAAAATCTCACTAACCACGATCGTGACAATTGCTCCCACAAATTTGTACCCTGAATAGGCCACAAGGTCGAGTAGTTGGGAGTCGCTGGCAATAGACAATAGGTACGTTCCTAGTTTGAGAAGTGTGATCTCTAGCGCGACAATAAAGAATGAAGAGGTAGCTGTATATCCAAGCAATTCGGGCTCAAAAGCACCTCGAAGTCCAGCAATCATGCTAGACAAGAGAATGTAAGTGACCAGAGCCATTACTGGAATATACATATCCGGACTGTTGAGATCGTCTCTTGGTGGCAGGAACCATCCTTCTTGGCCATTAGGACCAAGTGTCTGCTTCCTCGACCACGGCTTATGTCTCCAAGGGAAGAGAACCAGGAATAATTTGTTGACCACATATCCATTCGAGACGTTGAAATAGTGCTTTAGAGCGGAGAAGTTTACGTATCGGTTTATCTACTTCGCATTAGCAATCTCAAAATACTTTGCAGACATCGCTGACTAACGTTCTGCTCCACGTATTCTGTTCCGTGCTTGAAAGCCGTCTGTCCAACTTGAAAGCCCATCTGCGCCGTAGGATCTGACATGAAGTTTCCGTATGCGCCAAAAGCATTGCCTCCCTGAGGAACTTGCGGTTGATAGGGATTTCCATAGCCATTTTGGTGCTGCTGCTGTGGCATAGGAGGAGGAGGTGACCTTAGCTGTGGGACTGTAGAAACGTGCTGGGGAACAGGATGGTGAAGAGGCGGAGATGTTGCCGGAGCGGGGTTTCCATAATGTGATCTCTGCATCTTTAACAGAGTCGTAGTCGGCAGAGGCAGAGTTGCCGAGGAGATTAATTGTTTGCGCGGTTTATGTAGGGCAGATATCTGTCAGAAGTGGACGAACTGCTATGTTGACCACATTTCTCTTTCAGAGCTTCGCGGCTGGCTTACATAATATTTACACCGATCCACTAAAACGTCGGGCCAGCCTTAGCATGTAGCTCTGTTATGCGACCCTGAATGACACCTTTCGAACTTTCAACATCCTTATGTTCCCAGGATGTTGGACTCTTTCGAAATCCTCACGACTTCTGGTGTGGTACTATGGTCGAAATCTTATGCGCCAACCAGCCCCGCAATCATCAATAGCCTCATCACGAACGTCTTTATTGAAGAGTGTTCTCTTCCTGGAGCGGGCATCGCAGACGACATATCCGCCGCCAACAACCCTCCGTACAAGTATGAGCAACACACACTGAAGTGGACAACAGTCAAGGAGCTGAACATAATATTTGTGGTACGGGCAAGATTTCCGGTGATTAATACTAAAAGTACTACTAAGTCCGTTCCCCGCAGGCTGTCTACCGGTCACTTCTTCACTTGTCCTGGATTGACAAACTTGTCGACAACATCAAGACTATTTTCGTAGATCTCTATGGCGACCAATTGAAGAAGCCGCATACAACATTAGTCAAATGCCATTTCGACAATTATTTCGACCAGCAGATTCAGAGACTTGAGAAAACGTCCTTGAATCAAGACGCGAGAGCTGCAGAACCATCCAACTTCGCAGAAGCAGCCCCTCCTTCAATATTAGAGAAGCTTGACGATGAATCCCCTCCCTTGCCTGGATTACTTTCGAGGGGTAGGTTTGACTTGGGATTGAATAAAAGGGCAAGACTGACATGGTTTCAGGATATCCCAAGAATAACTATAGGGATGTGGCTTCCAATGGCTCTTCCCCGATTGCGACGCCGGACACTTCGCGACCAAGTACACCAGCCAGCCACATACTTACCGGGAAGGGGGGGCCAGGGGGCAAAGGATCAAGAAGATCACGAAAAGCGGCGAATAATCCGTCTGCTTATACATCATCGGGTGATGAGTCATTTTTGAAGAAGAGTAAGCATGGGAAGTCTGCGGGACCAAAGAAAGGAAGGAAATGGGACGCTGATGGACTGGCCGATGAGGATAGCGATACTCCTCTGGATTACTCTGCACCAGCGAATGATGCCACATCAGGCGAGGATGAAGCAAGGGAACGGCCAGCTATGGAAGAAGTAAACCAAGCGACATGGGGAACCAAGACTGGCAAAGGACAATTTGTTCTCAAAGATTTGGACGACCAAGTGAATTCCATATTAGCTTCGGCTGATGCCAAGAAAGCAGAACACACAACAGCTGCGGCTACAGGAATTGTAGGATCTAGTTTGAGCGCAATCGGGGGACTTTTTAGGAATGTCGTGGGAGGCAAAACTTTGACAAAAGAGGATTTAGATAAAGCCATGAAGGGAATGGAAGACCACCTTTTGAGGAAGAACGTGGCTCGCGAAGCTGCTATTCGACTCTGTGAAGGTGTAGAAAGAGAACTTATCGGAGTGAAGACTGGAAACTTCGAGAGTCAGTATCGCCGAAGTATTTATTTGGCCTGCGGCTGACCATTTTACAGGCGTCCAGGCCAAGATTCTGACCGCGATGGAGTCTTCGTTACGGAAGATACTAACCCCAACCTCCTCTCTGGATCTCTTAAGAGAGATCGATGCAGTTACTGCGCCCTCGGCTCTCGCGCTACAGAAGCGACGCCCCTATGTCATGTCAATCGTGGGAGTCAACGGTGTGGGAAAGTCTACTAATCTATCCAAAATATGCTTCTTTCTTTTACAAAACAAGTACAAAGTATTGGTTGTTGCTTGCGATACCTTCAGATCCGGTGCGGTGGAGCAATTGGCTGTGCATGTGCGCAACTTGAAGGAATTGACATCTCGAGAAGGAGGAGAGGTTGAGCTGTACCAAAAGGGTTACGGAAAGGATGCGGCAAATGTTGCGAAGGACGCTGTTACATTTGCCGGGCAAGAAGGTTTCGATGTTGTGTTGATTGATACCGCTGGGCGTCGTCACAACGACCAAGTAAGTTTGCCCCCGGATTTCAACCCTGCTCTACTAATAGTTTCAAGCGCCTCATGTCTTCCCTCGAGAAGTTTGCCAAATTCGCCCAACCTGACAAGATCCTTATGGTTGGGGAAGTAAGTTTCTGAAGATATTTTACTCGACTAGCGCTAATCCATCTAGGCATTGGTCGGCACAGACTCCGTAGCTCAGGCAAGAAACTTCAACGCTGCATTTGGAAGCGGCCGGTCACTCGATGGCTTCATCATCTCGAAATGTGATACTGTCGGGGACATGGTGGGTACGTTGGTAAGCATGGTGCACGCCACAAACGTGCCGGTGCTTTTCGTAGGTGTTGGACAGCACTATAGCGATCTTCGCAATTTATCCGTGAAGTGGGCAGTGGAGAAATTATTAGGTAGTCATTAATGGATTGGTTTTCTACCGCTCATACTAACACTGCCTTGTAATGTTTCGCCACTATGGTGTGTTACGAGGACAAAAGAAACTCGTCTCAAATCCGCGCGAAAGGGGTGGTCTGAACTTGAGCGAGGCATCTTATTCACTTTCAACGACCTCATTTTATATCGATCAGAGATGTGATGGATTTATCTTTCAGATATCTGAGTACGTCGCTCCTTCGACTGGAGAAGGCTTTTGACCAAGTACACGACATAACGCGCCATCGACATGATTCGCGCTCTCGACGCCTAGCGCCTGAACAGCCTTCATTTTCAGCTGTTGCTACTTCAACCTTGGTTTGAGAAAACGGCCAAGATCTCGCTGTGTGGCTACTTTGCTGTTGACGACATGCTGAGCCACTTCAACGCTTCGATCAACGCACACACACTCGCAGTCTGCTTGGGGGAGTTCAAAGTTTGCCCTAGTAATACGTATAGCCAGGCAGATTTGTGATGTTAAATTCAGGTTTCCAAACATATAGCTTGCCATCTATGCCGTGTTTGCTTGTTGGCTCTATGTGATTGGACGAGCTAGCCACTTGTGGGTACAGACAAAGGTCCTACATCACCTATGGGTAGTTTTGAATCCGACACTTGAAGCGGTACTGCTACTCTCGATTGACGACCGTCCAACTCGCAAACTGGTGGCCGCGCCCTCCAAGATCATTCTGCAGCTCCTGGTTTAACACACTCTTCAGCTTTTGTTGTGGCTCTCCGACCCGTCTCCGCCGACTGGTCTTTCCTGCCGGAGGCGTGGCGCTGTGGCACGAACCCTCCCGGATTGGAACCGTTTGATGCAATTTATAACCATCGAGAAAATATCAGAAGTGCGAACTCGTCCCCAGATCTTCGGCGCACTGCTGCTTCTATGGTCAGTGTCAAACTCGAGCTGATCACCATCGTTCCCGATCTGGGGTCTTTCATATTTGTAGGTTGCGATCAGATCCATATTCTTGACCTGACCTCTTTCTGCAATGTTTGTGCCTCGTCAACAAGCACTTCCAGGTTATGGCGGAGCCTCTACTCCAAGAGAGGATTCGAATGACCAAAGAACCACGTTCTGGCTCCTAGTATTCACATCCACTCTTGCTATTGATCAGATTCATCCACAAACGACCTGAAGTGACCTCCTTTGTCAAGCACATTTATTCGCAACTACTTGGGGTGACATTTGAGAAGGAACGGTACCGGACGCCTTTGGCAAGATATCAGGATCTGTAGCAGCGAAGATCTCCAACGGGTGTGCGACTTTTGTACCAGGATCTGGGTTGATCTTTGAAAAAAACCATGGTGCTAAGAGTCAAAGGCTGGTACATTGAACGCTCTTGACATATACCTCCCCGTTCGAATGCCTCTCCTCGAGTCGATCTGTCTACAAGGAGACAGGTGAAACATTATCCAACTGAGATCAATCATTGCCCAGAGAGCTCTTGACAGCCGATACGTAACTCCGCTCAAGCACCCAATTCAACTCGACCTGCGCAATCCTGCCGACGTCCTCGAGCGAAAATCCTCAAAATGTACACTTATTAGTTCCCAAGGCTTTCTCCGCATCTGCATCTTCCGCAGGTTCTTTTTCAACATGATGGAGTCCGAGTTGGGAATGTGGTCGTTCGCATTCCCATTCCCGCTCCTCCCTCAATCTCCGATCGAGTTCAACCTCACTTTTCTCGCCATAACGGCCTTTAACGAGCAAGACCTCGAGGGCTAGTATCGAATCTCCCTCCGCTTGAAAACCTCACGTGGAATTTTTGGCTGAACTACAAGCGGCCGGTGGGCTCAGAAACAAGAACTCTGAAAGGGCGAGAGACGAACTCCTTGGCCGATCTGATACCCTCAAAGTCCTGCGTATGGCCCTGACACATGGCTTTGGAAGACCGTGGTGAGTCAGCAGGCACGGTATCCGAAGCTCACTAGATCTGTCGAGGTTCAGAGAACTGTACACGCTGGAAGTCCCATTCAAGATGTTGCGCGGCAGAGGTCCAGGGGTTGCCATCTTCCCTCTCAGCCTCAAAGACCTGAAACTGACAAAACACCACAAAGTCCGATAGGAGGTAATCGCCTGGGATAGGAATTTCTCGTCGTAGACTCTCTTGGCTTGGGGCGGAGAACAGGGTGAGAGAAATTCTCCCACTCGAAGCAGAGGATTTGGGGAGGATGCCGAGAAGTTGGATTCAAGCGCGTGCGAACGATTTGTATGATTAGGATGGATTTTGTAGTGCCGAGACGTTGCGGAGTGCGAGCGTGGGTGTGAGGACGGACGTGGTGGTGGCGTGGCCTCGTAATGTTTTGGCTGAAAGCCCTGTGCTTGATAAGGGCGTTTACTGTGGGAAGGGAGATGGTGGAGGGGTTGCGATGGCCGATTGAGAGTGTGGTTGAGGGGCAGGAGGGTTAGAAGCCAAGATGTGCTAGGAAGCGGTGGAGCAGGATGTGAGAAGATTGCATGTGGTTACTTACAGACCAGTGCAAGACCCACTGTGATCTATCAGCTCGAAACTTCAAGAGAAACCCATGTTCTGAAATTCGGAGTTGTATTTATTGTATCGTTTTCTGCAATATTGCAGCGATGCAGATGATAAGATGACTTGATCTGTGACAGATCCACACCATGAAATAGCATACATCTCGGGGTATCTCTCCGCAATAATATGTTGCAACGTGAAAGGGAAAACAGCAAACAAAATATGTGTACAGTAGGAGCGCAATATGTCGTAGTAACCCCCCTCCCCATCCTCATAAGTATGATCAGGCCCCAGCACCATCCCACTCGGAGCTGCTTTCCTCTGGATCAATAGCCTTTTCCTTGTTCGATTTTCTGTCCTGTGCCTTTCGCTTGGCCGCTTTGGTGACCCCTGCCTTGATGGCTTTGGGCTTGGTAATCTTTGGCATCTGAACCTTGACCTGACTGGCTCTGGGCTTAGCTGCCTTGACTCGGGTCGTCTTTGATTTGACCAACTCTGTCTCTGATAGCTCTTCTGTCTTGAGATTGGAGCTCTCACCCAATATTGCTTTCTTGGATAGTTGAACGGGTTTGACATATCCAGGCTCCTTGTCGAATCTTGTCAGGAGGTGCTCGAGAGGGCAGACACACTCCTTCCACTTTTTGCTTCCCATCTTGGTTCCAGCGACACACTTATAACAATCCTGTCCATGCTTGATGAACAGTTGGTGGAGTCCGTACTTAAGGTGATCTGGAACACGAACATTGCAGTGGCTGAATGTCTCATTCTCAGAAGTGAGACGCGAAGGATGGTTCTCTCTCAAAGTAACGTGAGTCGGCACCCAGCCCAGCCACCTGCAAAGACGATGCACGTGGGTGTCAACGGCGAAACTGCTACGTTGCAAGCAGAAGAGCATGACACATGATGCCGTCTTGACTCCAACTCCGTGATACTGGAGCAACTCCTCCATCACATCCTCATCTGACATTTCAAAGATATAATGCATAGTCAGAGGGTCGCGCTTGAACTTGTCGATCTCAGCAGCCAAATCCTCTTGGGACTGGAACTTGGCACCACGGAAATGGCTGGGTTCTCCAGTCTCCTTTTGTCTCACAAGAGCACTGTAACGAAGACAGTTGTTTTTGTAAACCATATCAAGGGTTCTGAGGATCTGATCGGCCTTATTGTCCTGATTGCCACCAGAAGTGATAGCTTGGACCACACTAGATCTATCAGCCCGGTAGACTTTCTCCCAATTAATGCTCCCCTTTCCAATACCAGAAGCGTAAAGACCGAAGGTATTCTTCAATCCGATGAGTTTAGCATTGGAGCTCTTCATCAAGGTGTTGGCGCTGAGAATGGTTCTCAAGGTGGCATCGAGAAGAGATGGGACTTCGCCACAACCGGTAACAGTCGTGGAAGGAGGTCCAATTGTACTCGGGCGATCGAAGTGGCCGTGGGCTTCGGTGAGAATGCGGCTGACCTCTTCGCAGGCTTCAGGGGTTGGCTCGAGTTTGTCGGGGAAAGGCGAGATACCAGGTGTTAAGCTGTATTCATGCTTTTTGACTCTAGCTCCTGGCTTAGCAGCGACTGGTTCGGGTATCGATACGATCTGGATTTGTAGAGCTTCTTGGTCCTGAATAGGTGAATCGAAGTCCTTTCGCTTAAGATTAGGCTCGTCAAGGTTCAAGCCCATACCATGCGGCTTTTCCTCTGTTCGCTTTCTCTTTAGGACTGGGGATACAACCTCGGCTGTAGGATTGGAGATGCCGACCGTCTGCTTATTCCTCTTTTTTGAGACAGGAAACATGACTGTGAATTTTGGCTCTGTAATAGTGAACTGACTTTGAGGGTGAGTCGAAATCTAACAGTGCTGGAGTGAAGTCGAAGATTAAGACAGTACTCCCTTCCTCTGGCCTTTCCTCTGGAATATGAAATCTGAGGTTGTGTGATCTGAGAGACAGTGAGCCCAGGTAGGGATAGAGCTGAAGAAGAGGTATAATGGAGAGGTAGTAAGTTGTTTGAGTATTGAAACCAACGCCGAAAAACTAAGACCAGGACCCCTATTGTGAAATCACACTCTCATATGCTTGCCTTCTGCTTCAAGACTGTCATCAAACTCATAAGGATAGAGATGTTGCAGAGGAGACTTAGTAGAGGAGGAGAGATGTTGAGGAGAAATGATAAAAAGGTAGTGCAGGAGACAGGTGTGATAAGCTTGTTGAAGAGAAAGAAATCTCAAGCAACAGATTGTCCAGAATGTATTTGCACACCAGCTGGTTTTTTCCTGCTCCTCTCTAGCTTGCTTCTTGACCACAATTGAATTTGGTTTGCGCCTTCCCTATTAGTCTATTATTCATCTCAGGACGCTGAGGTGCAGAGGCAAGAACACTCAGAGACAGTTGTGTTCAGGAGTCAAATAGAAAACCATAAAAGAAGACGAGAACATCAAGTGTATGGTCCACTAACTTTGTATTGTTCTTCAAAGAGAGATGTAGTGAAATTTGATGTCGAGGCTGGATGTAGACGAGGAATGCTGCAAGTGATGAGATCATTTGTTAGCTTCACACAAAAGACCCACTTATATACAGGGGTGCCACCTGAGCAGAGATGGAATGACTACAGCCCTCAGAACAGAATCAATGAAAAATAAATGCCTGTATTCAGTACCTGAAACTGACAGGTATGGATTTTAGATAGTTCCAAATCATAAAGAATAGAGGAGTAATGAATGATCTGTATCCGCTCAGCTCAAAGCTGAAAGAAAGGCATTGTTGACCAACGCACTTGGAGTAACTGATCGAAAGATCATGAGGATCGCATCTTGAAGCTAAGTGGAAGATAGAATTGATTGATCAAGTGCAAGGGTATGGAGGTGAGGAAGAATTTTTTATTCGATTCTTTGCTGATACGCAAAAGTAAGAGTTTGCTTGTTGTTGCTGCACTTTAGACTGTTCGAGGCACGTGAATATATCATAGAATCCAATAGAGGTTACACTTTGGATAAGTACCACTGTATTGGTACGGGCATAAAAATTGCAATCTCATTGTAGGAAAGGGTAGTATCATAATAGGATGATGGCGTGATGCTCACTAGGCAGAAAAAAATGGGTTGCGAAAAGCCTCTGTTTGAATTTAATACATCCAGAAATGCAATCAGACGCCGTATCAAGCGCCCGGCGACAAATTTAACCCACTAATACCTGTACCTATGCAGCTATATTCATTTACTCGTATCCACGTTGCGGCTCGTTGGCAAAGTTATGCAGACTGTGAAGCAGATTAGCATATCTTTACTTTTATGGTGGAGGAATAGTGCTTGCCTGATGTCATGGCGATCTCTGACAGGAGGAGTATCTGAATCGTCGCGTTCCCGTTTGAGTCTCTCGTGGCCATTGGGATCCAGATCATTGACCTTGCCACCATTGACAATACCAGCGGTCGCAGGAACGACATTGCCGCTATCATCAACTTGGACGCCTTTTTTAATCAGATCTAAATCTTGGTCACTAGCAACACCGTTGATAACAGCCTTCTTGGCACTCTCCAAAACCTTGAGCTTCTTGGACTCGCCTCTCACTCGCTCAAGGTGCTCAAAGTAACCGTCAGTAACGGGAGTCACGTATTTCCCACAGAAGACACCGACTTCGAACTCTTGGTTTTCGCGGGGCGATTCCTCGGCGCAAGCGGCTTTCAAGTCCTTGAGAGATTGGAATATAACTTCTTCGGCGCCGATGTGCGCGGCAATGGCTTTTCGGTCTCTGTTATGAGCAACAAGCTCTTGGGGAGACGCGAGGTCAATACCGTAGATGTGGGCGTGGGTGATTGGTGGGGCGCTGGAAGCGAAAATGACCTTCTTGGCACCTGCTTCTCGCGCCATGTTGACAATTTCTCGACTTGTGGTGCCTCTAACAATACTGTCGTCAACGAGGAGAACGGTCTTGTCTTGGAATTCAGAGGGAATAGCGCTTAATTTCCTGCGTACGGATTTTTGGCGCGCACCTTGACCGGGCATGATGAATGTTCTGAAGACATATCGGTTCTTGACGAAACCTTGGCAATATGGTATTTTCAGACACTCAGACAAACTGGCGGCGGATGTATTGGAGGTTTCTGGAATGGGAATCACAACATCTATCTCTCGAACGGCCGCCTCACCAAGCGTATCAGTTATGGTCTTTGCAAGCTTCAGGCCCATGTTCTGTCTACTTCTGTGCACGCTGATGCCATCGATGATAGTATCCGGACGAGCGAAGTAGACGTATTCAAATATATCAGGAGAGTAGCTAAGCTGGGGAACAACTTGGCGGAAGCGGGGCGCAGATCCCTTCCGGATGATGACAGCTTGTCCCGGG
The DNA here is from genome assembly GCA_032760415.1 of Diplocarpon rosae. Lineage (NCBI taxonomy): Eukaryota > Fungi > Ascomycota > Leotiomycetes > Helotiales > Drepanopezizaceae > Diplocarpon > Diplocarpon rosae. Next base: position 800,707 of record JAUBYV010000005.1, read on the forward strand.
AGAATATCGACGATATTGGAGAACCCAAGTTGGCGCAAAGCGATTGATTCGGATGCCAGCATATAATCAGTGTATCCGGCCACCGTTCCAGATGGCCGAGAGCCCAAGACGAGAGGGCGAATACCATAGGGATCACGGAAACCAAGGATCCCAAAACCCGCAACCATTGCTGTGCAAGCCCACCCACCGACACACTTTCCGTACATCCGCGTTAAGCTCTGGAATATGTCTTCTTCGTTGACACGAGCCTTTCCAGTCTCGTTGAGCTCATTAGCGAAGACATTGAGCATCAGTTCGCTATCACTATCGGTGTTGATATGTCGATGTGCGTCTCTGTCAAGGATAACTCGGAGTTGCTCGGCATTTATCAGATTTCCATTATGAGCGAAGGTAATACCATAGGGGCTGTTGACATAGAATGGTTGTGCCTCGGCGCTGGCACTGCTACCAGCCGTAGGGTATCTCAAGTGACCTAGTCCCATGAAACCTGGCAGATCCTGGACGCGGGATCCGTCGTGGAAGACCTTTGCCGCCATTCCATTTCCTTTGCACTGATAGATGCGTCCACCTGAGGCGCATGTCGCTATTCCACAGGCGTCTTGACCTCTGTGTTGGAGGTAGTAGAGGGCATCGTGAAGATCTGCAGCAGCAGTTGTCGCAGAAATGCTCTCGATGTCACCGAGTATGAGGGCGAGGATACCACACATCTTAGAAGTCCGCGAATTGAAGAGTATTTAACTGCAACTGTGCCAGTCAGCTTTGTCGCATCATGTATTCACGACGAAGTTGGGGTAAGTAAGGTGGGGTTCAGTAAAAAATTTATCCGCAGCTTTAGTAGGTAGTCTAACATCTTGAAATTTTCCTTCATCTTCACCTCCAGGAAGAGCGCACGTAGATCGCAGAGGATAGATAGAAAAAAAACTCACCGATTGAAGGTCTTGCTGGAAGACGTTGTGGGAGTGCGACTTTTGCGAAAGTCGCAAAATCCAAATTCGAAAAGAGACCTACGATAGTAATTGGAAGCCAGGCAAATACCAGGGAGCAACTGCACTTCTCAATCAAGCGGTAATGAAGGGCCTGAAGTGAGTATGGGTTCGAGTCGGGAGTTACGAGATGGCGCAGACATTTTGTAAATATTCTGTACGTAGGGTTGAGACGCAATTCGCATTTTTTAATTCTGCCACTTCGGCTAACCTGTCGCTAGCCCGACCAGTGCCAAGATCTGAGTACGCTCGGTCCTTGTACCTACTGTATGTACCTGGTTCCGTATCTAGGTAAGGTTGAGTCCAGTATTGTGGGTGCCGAGGTTGGTGCCGAGGTTGAATCGGATAAAGGGGATTGATTCATCTGCTCGGTCTCCTCGATGCGATAAAGTCTTGGAGTTGTTGATTTGCACTGCATAAGCTATTGCATGACACCCTGCACGCCTATCCTTTCTTCTATTGGTCAGTCAGTATGCACGCTAGTCCCTTGTTAGCGGTTCACTTCGCCGTTTCTCCGATATCATGCCTGCCTCTATATAACCTCTCTTCTCTACCAAAATATGCCCTCTCCATGTTCTGCGCAAACTTCAGCAGTTATCGAAGATCTGCGCATGTACACACGCCATTAATAACCAGTGAGAAATTTACAATTATCTAGCTGCCAGATCCTATCGTAGTGTAGCGGTCTGCTTGCAGATGAAACTGATTGCTCTTGAATTCTACGAAGAACGTCTGCCTTGCATCTCTATTTTATGATTTATGCCTTCTAGCTACTGCCCCAAATCCTGATTCTGAGCATCTCTGAAAAATGAACAAGTTTCCATTTCTCCGTCAAATCCTTTTCTTCGTCGGCAGTCAATGTACAAAGACTGACAATCAACCACATTGTCCACCTCATTTCACCGGCTGGGATTTGCTGCAGACACCCTGAATCTGCACAAAAGACAATCCAGATGTTTAACCTGAAGATAGATTCTCTTAGGACTTGCATCAGACTCACCTCAACATCTCCCCTTCTCTCTTCCCAAATCACTATACAATTTGCAACAAAGTGTTGACTAATGCGTCTCTTGGTCTGGGGCTGAGCCAGTTGAGGGGGTTCTCAACAAAGCTTCCATGTGATATATTCTCAGTGCTCCTCTGGTATATCAATTTTAATGTCTTCTTGAAAAGTCTCAAGCAACTCAACAAGCCCAGTCATATGCAAAGCTAGCCTCATGAGTGCTTGCAGGCCCGGAATTCCTAAGGTCTGATCTCTTTGATTTTCCAAAATCCCAACGATCACTTGAAATAGTTGCTAATACAGCCTAGGCAAGAGTCGCCCCCAAGAGTCTTGAGACTTTATCTTCTTTTCCTTTTAATGGCTCCGTTCACTGAACAAGAGATTATAATACTTGACTACGATGAAAATGTCATCATAATAGACGATAACGACGGTCATGGAGAGGTCGAAGACGATGATGTGATAATAACAGATTGCAGTAAGATGGCCAGCGCTTGTGTCTGGAGCAGGCACTGCCGCATTTCGTAGCAGTATTATCTTCCAGATGCTAACGTACACAGTGCCTTGCCAATCGGTCATGTTGCCTGATATTGAGCTTAACGGATTCCCAAACTCAAGCCCTTCTCCGCCTTTCTTCTCCTCTGTCACATCTCTGCCCGGGATCAACTCTCAAGGAACTCGAGGGACAGAATGCTTCAGTCCCCACCTGAGCAAGTCTCGCATAAATTCAAAATTTCGAAATCTGAATTGGGGCTCTAAAACATCAAAATCAATGAGCTCAAAGCGAATATCTACCGCCACGTCTTGTCCAAATAGATCAGAATCACTAGGTGACCCTAGATCTTCCGCAACATGTCTGTCTCCTGGCACAGTGTCAAGACAACTCAGCGGCACAGCTCAACAACCTATAAACCTTGATGACCATAATATCCCACTGGACCTGGGGCCGCAGACAATGCCAGACGCTGGAAACTGGGGTAGCAGAGCTGCGAGCCTCTCAAGCTCTTCGATCCCAAGATCGTGGAGATCAAGCAGCAGGGGCGTCATCGTTGTGGATGATGCAGACTTGGCTAATCCGTCTGCGTCTCGAGATCGCTCACCGGATCTTGAGTCAAGTTCGGAGCAAACACGGAGACTTTTCAAGCAAGGCGAGGTCATCGATCTGGAGGAAGACAGCATTGAGATGTTGCGGATCGAAAATGCCTACGAACAGGAGGAAAAAAGAAGAAAGATCAGGAGGAAGGTTTCGAAAGTATACGAGCGAAGAAATCCCACCATCGTCGGCGCATGGCAACGAATCGAAAGCACACTGTGTCTGAAAGATGTAAAGTTGAAAGCTAACAAGACCGCCCAGCTCAAAGACGATACCTTCATCCGCATCAAAGAAATATTACGCAATAGTGAAACTCAGGAGATCAGGATCCGAGGCCACAGACTTCAGCGAGCAAGAGACTTGAATGGTCTTCTGGAGAAAAAACTAAACGAGCTTGTCCTCTTTCTTGAAGTTGATCTCGATGACCCCCGAGAACCATTGGAGCAGGGCGCTATTGAAGTGTCTCTTGAGGAGATTTCCAGACTCCGTAGTGTCAGGTTCACCAACCAGAAGTTTCCCCTCTGCCGAAATGTCATCTTGACAGAGTTTCGAAACAAGGAGCATGCAGCTCTAGAAGGAGGCTTGACGGTAAGATGGACGTATACTTGCACGTATGCCTCTGCTGCTGATAGGGATCACAATTTATTCAAGGAGAGATCACTTCAGCGACTAGGTGTTGAAGACTGTACTCCTGGCTTCGAGATTTCAGATGAGGACAGCCGGTTTCAGTGGCGGGGTGAAACGATCCTTGGAGGAGCTTATCGGCCTGGGATAGATCAAGACGAATCCACATCAGTGCCAAAAAATTGCAAGGAGTCGTCAACTGGTATCTCCGAGACACTTAAGACCGCCGAGGTTGCACTTAAGCCTCATCATTCCATCGAACTCGGCGATGACGATAGCCAATGCTGCGTCCTTGATGAGGAAGAGCTACATAGTCGCATGGAGAAGCGGAATTACAGTGCTATTGATTTGGACCCTACAGAAGGATCGTCGTCTTCCAAATCCACACTCAAACGTGCTCGATGTCAAGTTCTGGATGAGGTAGAAAAGACCAGAGAGGGCGTGGCAAGAATCAGCCTCCAAGATACAGAACGAAGCAAATCTGTGATTGTTGACTATCAGTCAAATCTCTCGAGCGATTCGCCGCCATATCCGGAGACAATCGACCTATGCATAGAATTGCCACACATGATCGACCTGGTTCCTTCAGACCCCACGACTGGCGAAGACAATATCCCCCTTCCTCCTAAAGAACCCAAAGCACCTGTCACTAGAACCGCCTACCAAACGTACACATACGGTGACGCCTTCTGCGGCGGCGGCGGTTCCTCACGAGGTGCTATCATGGCCGGGCTCCACCTTAGTTGGGGTTTCGACTTCAACAAAAACGCTTGTCTCTCCTGGCGCGCCAACTTTCCCTGGGCGGTCTGCCACGAGAAGGCGGCTCACGAATTCGTGCAACAGTCCAAGACCCACTCGAACCCCGATGCGATGAAAGTCGACATCCTGCACTTGTCACCGCCGTGCCAGTTTTTCTCTCCGGCGCACACGGTAGAGGGTGTGGACGACGAGATGAATGTGGCGAGTTTGTTTGCGGTGCAGACTGTGATTGAGGTTTCTCGGGCGAGGATAGTGACGCTTGAGCAGACGTTTGGGATTGCGTGTTCAAGGTTTAGGTTTTATTTCAATGCGCTAATCCAGATGTTTACGACGCATGATTTCTCGGTTCGGTGGGCTATCGTGCCTTTGGCGCAATGGGTACGTCTTCCCGTGCTCTGGAGGGCAGTTACTGACTTGATACAAGGGTCTACCACAGCGGCGAAACAGGTTGATTATTATTGCTTCTTGGTAAGCTGCCCAATATTTGACCAAAAACTCGACTAACGCTCTCACCAGCCCCGGCGAACCCCTCCCTAAAATGCCTCTGCCAACCCATTCAGCAGCGGACTCCGGCCCGCCCTTCGGCCTCCTGCCCCTTGTTTCCGCCAACAAAACACTCGGCTCCATCCCGTACAACGCTGATGATCACGACATCGAGGCGGTGACCTGGTTGCCAGAACGATACATGAAGCCTTGGGATGGCAGCAAGATCCTGCCGCGGGCGATGACGACGTCTGGCGGGCAGAATTACCACCCGTCTGGCACGCGGGATTTGACGCTGAGAGAGTACGCGAGTCTGCAAGGATTCCCACCGAAGCATGTTTTCAAGGGCAAATATGTCAAGAAGCAGATTGGGAATGCGGTCCCGCCCGTCGTGGCCAAAGTGTTATTTGGGAGTATTAAGGGGGATCTGGAAGGAGTTGATGGGGTTGAGGAGCCGGATTTAATTGAGTAAGGCATGAAGAGAGGGAATGGTAGAATGGAATCGTGTTGAGGCTTTGGAGCTCGGTGTCGGCCTAGTTAGAAAGACTTCGTGATCGTAAGGTCGGTGTACAAGAGTATGAACTGATTGGGCTTGGGAGTACTTTGGCGATACACCTTTCGTTTATAGCAATGAAACAAAGGTTTCCCCAGGCAGCCTGCTACATGGTACAATAATATATTGAATAACACATTTTATCTTGACAATCGAGCTGGACTATGGAATCACGACATCAGCCGAAAAAACCTCCAACGCTTCCACTTGGAGCAACTGTCACCAGATACCCAGCAAAATACTGACGAGGCGACATATAGACTTCCTGTAAGTAACAAATCAGTGAGATGTCTTGAAATTGATACGAGGAAAAAATCGTGACTTGTGATAATGGAGCTCAGTGATCTTGGTTTGAAATGTTCATGACTCCAGGGAGTTCACTATTTTCAGTGCGTTTTTTTAATCATTGCTTCGAAGTAGAAGATAATTTTGCTGAGCGTGAAGTGAAATATGCTTACCATATGCTGAGAATCTTTACAATGCGTAGTGCGTCTGAGCTTGTTGTTAGTCGACGAGAGATAGCAAATTTCGAAAGAGTGCTTGAGGCTTGAGATCTAGAGGTTCTTTCCTGAGTTAGCAAGATTTCTCTTCCGCAAAACATTATTAGTTAATTTATTGACAACGCTCAGAATATGTAAGATTGAATCTCATCCTATCGGGTGATATAGCTCCCCGGCGAGGGAGCCACCACATCGAGGTCGATCGCAAATTATATCATCATTTGTAAGGACGCTCAAGATTGCGGGTAAACTTACAATTTACAGGAGTGACGATACGGATACGAAGGTGGTGGGCATTTGAGGGAAGTAATCATGAAACGCAAAAGTTGATTTTCGCGGTGATTTATGTATGAGTTCTTTTGGCGCTAACTATAGCGCTAATGCAGTAATGCCTGACTAACGCCCGAGGCCACTACGAATAGTCTAAGCGACACACGCACACAGATCAATTCAGTGATCACATTCGCGAGGAAGACAACGACAATAATTACGACAACTTCGCCCAGTACGTCTCTACGACACCTTCGCGTCCATCGGATCCTCAACTAACGCAAACCCTGCAGAAACAAGCATAATGGGTGACGCAGAGATCAAGGCATCGTCATGGAGACTGGTTGAGGTCGGCCGAGTCGTTCTCATCGCTGACGGACCTTCCGAGGGAAAGCTGGCTACGATCGTCGAGATCATTGACCACAAGCGCGTAGGTGCAAACGCTGGGGTTATGGCGGTCAAAATTGCAAGGACTGATTGAAAGACAGGCTCTCGTCGATGGACCATCAACAGACAGCAAGACCGCCGTTCCCCGTCAATCTATCGCCCTTTCCCACGTAGTCCTCACTCCACTGGTCCTTGAAAGCCTTCCGCGAGGAGCGCGAACTGGCGTAGTCAAGGCGCACTGGGAGAAGGCCGGTATCGAGGCAAAGTGGCAAGAGAGTGCTTGGGCCAAGAAGCGTAGCCAGAAGGAGCGCAGAAAGGCACTTACGGATTTCGAGCGATTTAAGGTTATGCGACTGAGGAAGCAAGCACGCTTTGAGGTTCGGAAGACTTTGGCGAAGGCGAAAGCTGCGGCTTAGAGGGGCATGGTCGGGTTTGGACTGGATGATAACTGCATTGGGTTGCTGGATCCTTTGCTTCTATGGAAGCTTTGTATCGTACGTCAAAATTATGACAGGTGTCAAAGCATATTGACTTCAAAAATACAATGAAGTAATTTCATGGAATCTGTCAAAGTTGTGTTTGCGAACAGGTAACTCAGGAGGGGTGGGCAGTAGTCATTCATCAAACTGAACGGGAAGTGAAATGATGAGCAGAGCAATCAAATATAAACCACTTGAAATCATAGTTGACTGAACAATCTAAGATTTTTTTCACTGCCTAAACTCGGTATTCACCTTGCCCAGTAAGATGATATCAACTGTTCATTCCGGTGACCGAAAATATAGCCGAATATTGCAACCCTAAAAGTTCGTCCTCCTCGACTGTTGTGTTGCAAAGGAAACATCAAATTTATTTCACTCTACAAAAGTTCAGGTCAGTGGATCTCAATTCCATTCAGGATGAAAGGGTAGCAAGAATCACTGTTACACATTGAACTCCCTTGTCTACATGGAGTGGTAGCGCACACGAAAAATTTCACAATTTATCAATACCTTAAGCTTACCTACTAATATCCTAATACCAGACATACCACTCAAAATGTCGAACCCACGCATCGAAGAGCTGCCAGATGATGAGCCTGTAACTAAGAATGTCACCGCAGAAGATGATGCGTCCTCCGATTCTGAGTCTGAGGGAGAGGCTGCTGAGTCTGGTATCCCAGCAGAGGGTCAAATCGTCCACTCTCGCAATGAGAAAAAGGCGCGCAAGTCAATCTTGAAGCTCGGCCTGGTTAAGGTCCCCGGTATCACCCGTGTCACATTGAGAAGACCAAAGAACGTGAGTATTCCCTGTTTCGGTATCGGGGCTGTAATCGAGTTCATTGCGCTATGAAATTGAGAGCACACGGAGACTTCGCAGAAGCTCGTTTTGAATGCTCTGGATTGTTTGGGATGGCTCGGAATACTTCAGAGTCTCATGCTAATGCTTGCTTCCTTCGCAGATTCTTTTCGTCATCAACCAACCCGAGGTCTACAAGTCCCCCAACAGCAACACCTACATGTAAAGACCTTTGTCACCTCTACAAAACATCCTATTAATCACTTTAATAGAGTCTTCGGTGAGGCCAAGATTGAGGATCTCAACTCTCAGGCTCAAGCCTCCGCCGCTCAACAACTCGCTGCTCAAGAGTCCCACGATCACTCCGGACACGACCACTCTGGCCACGATCACTCCGGACACGATCACGGCAAGGGCAAAGCTATCGAGACTGGTGATGATAAAAAAGACGATGACGAAGATGATGCAGAGGAGGTTGATGCTACCGGTCTCGAGGACAAGGACATTGAGTTAGTTATGACCCAAGCCAGTGTCTCGCGAAACAAGGCAGTCAAGGCACTGAAGGAAAACGACAACGACATAGTCAACTCTATTATGGCTCTGAGCATATAGGGCGTGAAACTTGCCAAGCAGGTCTGACTCTTGGGCTGTAGCCGGAGGGGTTGTTTGACGGGAAGTGCGCATGATACGTATCTCCAACGATCTGTACTTCAATAAAAGAGACATCTCTGCGAAAGCAAATCACACACTCTGAAAGGCCGATCTAAGTGCATATTGTGTATTGCCACATCGTGTTCTTCTAACCTCCGAACCCAAACTGAAGTTTCAGGACTTACGTATCAGTGAAGACTAGAACTCTACAAAGTAAAGAATGTAATAATCTCTTGCCACAATTACAACACCCGGAGCTACGTGCAGATAATGGAACATATTACACCGCACGCAACTTAACATGCTTAAAGGTCACGTGTCGATACTAGCTTGTTGCCGAAGCTCCAGTTTTGAAGACCTCAACATCGCAAGTTGAATCCCACGTTACTCAATCACTTCAATCACATCACAATGGCAGCCGGAGTAAGTTCAATCGCTGAAATAACTCCACCGCGTTTCTGCAAAGATTCCCCTCTATGTTTTCGTACTTTTGCGATGGAGTATCTTCTCCGAGACGTCCCGAAGTCCGCACCTCCATTCCAACACCCAGCTGACAACTCTGCTCTTCCAGCGAAGCGCAGCACTCAAGCTCGACTGGGCGAAAGTTACCCAATCTCTCGGACTCCGAGGCCAAACCGCCGCATCTCTGCAAGCATTCAAGAAGCGCAACGACGACGCCCGCCGCCGGGTTCAGATCCTTTCCGAGCAGCCATCCAAGGTTGACTTTTCCCACTACCGCTCCGTTCTCAAGAACCAGGCCGTGATCGACGAGATCGAAAAGTACTTCAGCACTTTCAAGCCAGCAACCTACGATGTGGGACGCCAGATCAAGGCCATTGAAGCCTTTGAGGCCCAGGCTGTGAAGAGTGCCGAGGAGACCAAGGGACGTGTAGACTTGGAGTTGAAGGATCTGGCTGCTACATTGAAAAATATTGAGGAGGCAAGACCGTTCGACGAGCTCACCGTGGTATGTATTGCCGTGGTGACGGAACTGTGGATTTGCGCTAACTATGCGTGCTTTTCAGGACGAGGTTGCTGCTGCTCGCCCAGATATTGATGAGAAGACATCTCAACTCGTTTCCAAGGGACGCTGGTCTGTACCAGGCTACAAGGTAAGTTTCACATTATTCTGCTGCGTTCAGTACCAGACTGTCTACTAATACCATTACAGGAGAAATTTGGCGATCTTTCGATTCTGTAGACGGATCTCAGCCTCCTTTCCTTTGTCACCTGTACTAGTGTAAATAGTTCGCCGATAAAAGAGAAAATGCTGGTAGTAGTCGTTGAATGCTCTACTATTGATGTGCAAAAAACATTGATTACATTGAACAAGAGTTCCGGAAACTTTGAACTTCGTATCATATGTATATCAGCATTGTGGACGGTATACACAACTGATGCTGCCCTCGGAAACAGATTCTCCTTAAAAGATAAGAGATTCTTTAGGGAATATCAAGTTCACCTCTTACCTCTTTTTCGTGTACACGACCTGTCGGCAGATTTTATTTTGAACATTTTCATGCCCAAGCGTACAGGCACGCTATAGTGTCTCTCCACTCTGCAGCTCATACCTAGGTGTGCTTAAAGATTCAGTCTACATAGGAAGTGCGGATTGCTTAGCACTCGGAACTCTCTAGGACCAGCTTCGAGCGGAAGAGTGCCGACTTTGCAATATCGCTGTTGAACGAAGCTCGATGTCACCTATACTTCCTTCGATTCGGGATCGGCGAGTGGTATATCAAATCTCAAGTTTCCATACCACGAGACTCGTCGTCTAACCGGATCTCAACTCATTCTTTTGTGTCGGCTGTATGTTCTCCCTTCAAATCTATGCAAGCTGGATTGGAAATTGGACCCCTGGATCTAGCTCGGATAGCTGATAGTCCGGAAATTTTACCGGGGGGGGGGGGGGGAGGGTAGTCATGGTCGAGAGAGGTGCCATGAAAAGTTGCATTTAAGACCAAAAAGCGAGACTTGCTTAGCAAGCAATTCCCATGGGGCTTTCGTACAGAAAGTGATCAAGGTGATGTTGAAACCTCAAACTCTCATGTTAATCAGAAATCCACCAAGTAACACATACCTTTTAAAATCCCAGCTTCGAAGTCTTGAGGTTACAAACAATGCAGCAGAGACCCCTCAAGAGGCCAATTAATTGGCCCGTGAGACAGACCGAAAGAAACATCCGCTAACGGGGTCGGCCGTCCGGAACCTTGAAAAGTACCTACCCGTTGATATGAGGCTGAAATACAGCGCTAGCAGGGATCCACCTTCTTCAGCTTCCAAATTGTCGAGCGGGAGTTCGAACGAAACTCATAATGAAAACGAGACCTCGTCAAATTCTGCCTCTTCTCTTATTGGGAGCTAATTTCTCGCGATGCAGCTCTCAGACGTGCTCTAGTCATCTTCTGCATCCGAAGTTACTATCTATCATTCTCTAATTCTACCTCTATCTATACCTTGTCGGCGAGGCTGAATAGTTCGTTCCGAAACAGAAGACAAAATTTACGCAATGGACGGGCAAATGCCAGGTAACCGGAAGGCATTATATCTGGATGGAATGACGGACGATGAGATGTGAGTAAATGTTCATAATTACCTCAAAAGCTTGGGCTTCTTGTTTTGACAACCAGCAGGCGGTGGTACTTGGTCTACGGTGTCGGCGGAACATTGCTATTCGTAGCAGTCTGGATGTACTACGGGATCAGATTCTTCATATGGTGGACTGGGAATGGAGAGGAGATCATCAAATACACAGTTGAAGCACCGATTCCTCCAGGAGATGGCAGAGCCATGGAAAATCCTTCGATCAAGGTGGGAAAGCTCTGTACCTCAGGTACAAGTTGAACGCTGATAAATTGCAGGCTCATGGCTCAACCGCTATTCAATGTTACGCCCCAGCTACTGGCGAGTTCCTAGGCCTCGTCAACCCTACTACGCCGGAGGGTATTGACCGTGCAGTCGAGAAGGCCCAGTCGGCGCAGGAGAAATGGAAGAGTACAACCTTTACACAACGACGACAAGTTCTTCGATGCATGCTCAGGTTTATACTTGATAATCAGGAGGACATCTGCCGAGTTTCTTGTCTGGATTCGGGGAAAACTATGATCGATGCCACGCTAGGAGAGATTCTGGTGACGGTGGAAAAGCTCCGCTGGACTCTTAGACACGGAGAGAAAGCACTGAAGCCTTCCCACCGACCTACAAACCTCCTCATGATGTACAAGAAAAATACGGTTGTCTATGAGCCTCTTGGTGTGGTCTCTGCTCTGGTGTCCTGGAACTACCCCTTCCATAACCTGGTTGGTCCTATGATATCTGCTATTTTTTCCGGAAATGGAATTGTTGTCAAGGCGTCTGAAAACACGGCGTGGAGTAGTAGTTACTTTGCACTCATTGTGAAAGGCGCTCTGCACGTTTGCGGCCATAATTCCAACCTGGTGCAAGTCGTTACTACTTGGCCTCAGACTGCGAACTATCTGACCTCTCATCCGTCTATTTCTCACGTTACTTTCATTGGTAGCCGACCCGTTGCGAGGCTAGTTGCAGCATCCGCTGCCAAGTCTCTCACGCCTGTGATTGCTGAGCTGGGAGGAAAAGATGCTGCTATTGTTTTGGATTCTGCCAGCAAGGATCTTCCTCGTATCGTTGAAATCCTTCTCCGGGGTACTTTCCAAGCTGCTGGCCAAAACTGCATCGGAATCGAACGCATTATCGCATGTCCTTTGGTTTATGACCAGCTCGTAAACAAGCTCGAACCACGGATCAAAGCTCTTCGGGTCGGCTCGGCTCTAGATGCACCAAAAGATGCGCAGGTGGATGTGGGAGCTATGATCTCAGATGCGTCTTTTGATAGACTAGAGAAACTTGTTGCTTCCGCCGTGAAAGATGGGGCTCGTTTGCTTGCCGGTGGTCAAAGATTTAACCACCCAGTTTACCACTCGGGCCACTACTTCCTGCCCACCTTCCTCGTGGATGTCACACCCGACATGGCCATTGCTAAAGAAGAGTGCTTCGGTCCAATTTGCGTTCTCATGAAAGCTGCGAATGCTGAAGAAGCGTGCCGCATCGCCAATGCGCCGGACTTTGGTCTTGGCGCCTCCGTCTTTGGGTCGCCGGGCTACACTGTAGATGCCATGATCAGGAACCTGAAGACTGGCATGGTATCCGTCAACGATTTTGCGGTCTACTATGCGGTTCAATTACCCTTCGGCGGTCAACGCGGAAGCGGGTACGGGAGATTTGCGGGCGAGGAAGGCTTGAGAGGCCTTTGCAATATCAAGGCTGTTTGCGAGGACAGATTATTCTGGGCAGGGATCAAGACAGCGATCCCAAGCCAGATTCACTACCCGATCTCAGACACGAGGAAGGGGTATGAGTTCACGAGGGCAGTGGTGGAGATTGGCTATGGGGTCGGGCTTTGGGAGAAGATTAAAGGGCTGAAGAGGATGATGAAAAATTCATAGCAACGTGTATATCTAAGAGTTATTTTGCTTCTTCACATACCTTAATCAGATAATTTAATATCACTCGACTGCCCTGTGTACTTGAGTGATTGGTGGAGTTGCTTTGAAAGTGTGACTAAAGAACCACTCGGCGGACGAAATTATGGGAATTTACCCACGAGCCAGTTCAAGCTAGGCTTGATATGTAGTTGGAAGGGTAAGTCCCCACCTAGTGCCGTGTATAAATGAAACTTGAAATGTGACGGATCCTCGTAGGCAGGTGCGCCATGCTGAAAATCAAGATATATTTATTTCACTTTGATGCTAAGCTTGTTTACTTTACGTATTGATAGAGGAGCGAACTCACATGAGACCGGGGGAGAGGCAGATAAGCGGCTTTTTGCACGTCGTCTGTTTCTCTTCCCCCCTTTTCAGTCAGGATCTGGGCAATTTAATTCGCTTGCAAAGAGGTGTGGTTAGTATTAGAAGGAGTTTGATTACATGTTGTTGAGTTGTTCACTTTCTCATGGTCTGGGGATCAACTCCGAGCAAGGGTTGACATCGGGAGTATTGTTAAAGCGGAAGTCAAATCGTATCTTCGACCGAAAAAATGAGCCCTTGAGTTGCTTCGTGCAATAAGGTAATGGCCCTGAATTGATGCTCGTAAAGTGGCCTGGTCTTGCTCTCAAGGGTAAGATGTAAGATGTATACGTATCTTCGTTTTTTGTCAGAAGCAGAAGCCAGATCTTGGCTACATGAAATTTTGAGTCTCTAGGCCAGTTCGCTTTAAATATATCGTGTAGATACAGTACATATACAAAAATTCCCCTCTTAGTTTGCGATCTCGGACAAGACTGGAGAGTTTAAAATGCTACATGGGAAACACTGGCAAAAGCGAAGTCAGTCAGATTCCCGCGAGCTTATGTCATACGATTTTGTACTTCAGCTAAAATATAGTGTTTATGGAACAAAGTTGAACTGAGTTGATAGTTGGGCGAAGAACCGCAAAAAAGTAAGTGGGTCAAGCGAAGGCGACAAAAGACAACCACCTTTGTTGCATATCGAAGTTTTTTTTCTTTGGGTTTCTAAAGAAGGCAGGATTAAAGATGATACGAGACTAACTTCTGCTTTAGCCATGAGATCTGCACTATTTACCCAACTTGAAACGACAAGTCTCTCCAAAAATGGAAGATTCAAAGAGATATCAAAAACGAATCCAAGGGTAGCATTAGATATACCTATTTGAAGCATGGATAAGTACCATGTCTAGCGAATATGAGAATTGGATGAACCATTTTGTTGCATATCGTCGTCTTTGTTTACTTTCACAAAGCGTATAGGAGGCTGGCTGACTTGGACGAGTCGACGGAGTTTCCAGGCATTTGAGTTATATACCCTGATCCAGAGACCATAACTATATAAAAGATATGAGAGTTTGCTATTGCGACGTGCAACAAAACTGTACCGGCTCGTGGGTGGTAGTGGCAGCTGAATCCACATGTCAGGCAGGTGGGTCTAGCGAAGGCAAGAGGAGAATCCACAAGCTCTGTTGCACTTCGCAGTCTTTGTTTGCTTTAAATATTGGTGATAATTTTGAGTTCGTGTTGCGACTTTTTAAATAACACAATCTTAGCATCTTTTGCCTACTTAGCCAAAGAGCAGGATCCAAAGAGCAAGGTTCAAAGAGCCTTCTTAGAAACTGCGATGTGCAACAAAATGGGATGATCTCTTGGGGACTCAGATATAAGCGGTACCAATTTTGCCGAAGTTGGAGCTAGCTAGGCGCTGAAAAGGGAAAGAGGTCGAGTTTGTTGCATATCACTGTCTTTGTTTACAACGGGAAGCGAGGCCAAGCATCGGAGGTGTATCTGTACCATGCGTAAAGAGGACTATTAGATACGGGGGAATCATGGGAGATATACTGATAAATGGTCTCTGATGCTCATTTGTTACTATTATAAAACTAATCCGGACGTTAAGTGCTACGGTGTTCTGTATATTCCTTATCTCGTTGCTGAAAACTCTCATTTGAAGACGGCCTTCATGATGGCTGACTAGTAACCTTTTCTTGTCACACTTCAAATTGCCATATGTTGGCATAATATAGAATCGATTCTCTCAATTCTAAGCGATAGCGCAATGAGTTTACATATCGATCTCTGAGATACTAAAACCATATAAAGTAATTTATAGTCCTATCACTCTGACTGAGAAGCTCCAAGGAAGCTTGTGGTTTTCGCTTTGCGGTTGATGGCTGCACTGAACTAATCAGTTCAGGGCCATCTGCTGCTCTGGAGGCAGCTCCAGTCTGCGAGGCGAGAGATAAAGCTCTCATGTACGCAATATTTTGTGTTGCACGTCGCATGTTTGTTGACTTCCAAGAGGCGAGATCATATTTTGACCTCGATTGGGGAAAGGTGAAATCTGAGGAAATGCGATTCTCAGGTAAAGATCGGATAACAAACTATGCTACTTTGATTTCAAAATATATCACCCAAGTAAAAGATAGAGCTCGTGGAATACTCCTGATATTGCTCGAAGTGTGCAGGACCATTCGATACTTCGGGACTATGATAACACGATGAAATTCCATCGCGATAGAGAAGCATGTGAAGCCCTAAACATCCAAAGTAAAGTAGATGCGCTGATATTTGAAACGCGAAATTTCACTGGATAGCTGTAGGAACCTTCACAGCCATATGAATAAAATTGATTTGTTATGGAATTGGCTGAAAATATCACTACAGATTCCACACTCCTTTAGCAAAGACAACAATCTCGATCTCTGAGCTCTTTACATACCAAATGACTCATATGACTGTTTTCAGGCGTGACAAACTGAATGATTGGGCAGACAAGAGAAGAAGTGACAGGCAAAGGATTCATGGAAGAGATGACTGGGTCGTGTTTTAATACCAGGTTTTCTCGTCAGAGGTGGCGCGAAGAGCCTCCATTTAGTTGCTCTCTTCTGAAAGCCTCAGATATTCAGCACCTCGAGGCCGTCATCGAAGAACCCCAGACAACTCAATTTCTCTGCGCGATAATGACTGCATCGCAATCCAAACCTCTCAATATATTGAAAATCAGATACGAAGCTTTGGGCGATCTACTACGCCGTTGCTTTTGTTTATAGGCCTTGTTCTATAGGGGTAACAGATCAGGACTGTGTGTCGCCTATACCCCATATCTACCTTACCGAGTTCAAACAATCGCTCTTCGATACCTAGAAAGCACTGGTGAACTTGAAGCTGCAAACTTCTTTGATGGAGTAGAGAGATCGAAGGTAAGCAGTGACCAGCGATTGGCAGGCATTGTACAGTTGTATTACGACTCTGGTAACCTTGCTAACCTCGATCGTCTCGACATCCCGTTCGTTCTCCTTGCTGGATTGAGCTCCACAACCCTTAAAACTTTTGCAAATGTGCTTCCACCGGAAATACGACGGCAAATTTGAAGATCGGGTTTTCTCCTGTAGGATGAGCATTAGTGGAAAGATACAGAGTGGCTTCTTAATGTTCCGATGAGCTACTAAGTTGTGACCTGCAAAAGTAGCAGCCCGACATGTTAGAAGCAATATCGTTCAGATTGAATGAGGCTGGTAAAGGCCTATGATCCCAAAAAAATTAAGATTCCGTCTGAGCCTATGCTTTCTGGATCTTGGTGGAAACTTCATGTCCATGTCAATTTCATGCGACGAGAACTCACCTTTTAGCGCCTCTCTGAAGTTCTCAAAATGTAGCAGAGAGATCCCTTTTAGGTTAAGCTCCGAGAAGACTAAAAGCCCTAGATTTGACTGTTATGAAGTAGATTGCCACCGTTGGCTCCAAAGCGCATAAACAGATAATGGAGAATGGACTTTCCGATTTTAAATGGTATTTATTTTCGCTATGAGCTCTGGTCGTCATTCATTTGTTAGAAGCGTCTGAAGGCTCAAAGTCTTTTAGTGGTTTGAAGAATTTCTCGGTGTCATCGGCGGCTTCGAGTGATCCCTTGTGAGATTATGATGGTATTTACTTTTCTGCCTATGCGAGATCCATGCTTGCATTCCACAATCTATTGCTGATCGTCTCTAGTACAGCCTGAAATCACACATGGGTGCTTCAAGTTCCTTCATGTGGCTTTTATCCTGCGCGTTCAAAACAATATCTATTTCGGCCGGTTCGTCTCTGGCCTCAAATACAAGCCTGACACCGACAAGAAAGGTCTCTCAGCCAGCGCAATTGAGACCAAGAGAGCCGATGTCGAGTATGCTATTACTGCTGCACCGTTTTCGAAAGTCCTACCTACTATGGAGAAATTCCCGTAAGTCAGCTTTCCAACAGATGGATTAAATTGAGCATCGTAGCATTCACCTCCCTCCTGTCCCACGCCTCCAAAAAAAAACGAACTACTCCCTCAGCTGCGAAATAGTCCTTCACAAAAACTTCATTCCTGGGACTATCAAGCCTCCTGTAATCGGCAACTGCAGCTCAACTGAAATCCCCAACGGAGGCTCGGTCTGGTATCCGGCGTACGAGATAAGTTCAGCCAGGCACACCCATAGTCTCAGTACAATTCCTCTCCAGCCGACCATGTCACGCTGATCAACTGCGCCATAATCAAAAGTACACGACTCGATCGCCGTAAGTTAGAAAGTAGACTGGTTAGACTATAGGGCGAAAAGATGGGACGGACTCGTGGTAGTGCATGACGATTGATGAGAATCTTCGTTAGACCCATTTATGCTTTGCTCAATTGTGTTGACCCGTCAATTCATACCACGTTTAACGGTTTACCGTATCTAACAGAGATGCTTGGCCGACAACATACATACAGTTGACTCCGAAGCGGGTAAAGCCTATTGATTCCATCGCTGGTTTCCCGTATGTCTGCCGACCACTGAACGCCTGCTATGTCGCAAAATCGTAGGTATCGCGTGCAAGATTCCCATCCTCGAAAAATGCTGTCACGTCAAAATAAGTCCTTCTAGCAGTTCGAGACTGGAAGCTTCTGCTTGGGCCTGCTCAACTGGTCCCAGTTCCTCCAATTCTGTATCCTTGAAATAGTTTGCTCGCAAGAAGTTCATCACCTCATCAGCCTCGGAATACCGGTGATGCACAAGCAAGAAAGTGGCCAAATCAAGGCAGAGTTTGATAGTGTAGCGACAAGAATTCTCAATTGGTTTACGGTTCTTTGAAAGGAAAGGCCCGCAATCTTTGCTAGCCTCGATACCTCGAATGTAGTTTAATGCCAGATCCGGGGACGGCTTTGTAGGGTGTAGAAGGCTCAAGTGTGCAAAGAAGCGGTCAGGACGTCTGGTGATGACGGGCGCGAATCCTAGGAAAGATTCGAACCCAGCCTCACTTGGTGGAGGTCTTTCCGCATGCGAATTGACCGACGTCTTGAACAAGAACAATCCTGCAGGCGCGAGGGCTGTCATCACATCACTGGTGGGCAACCCCGCGACGTAACCAGCAGCCCTTGACAGAGATAGGTATGCTGCGTCCAGATCTCTGGTATCATCTAATGCCTCGGCTCTGATCAGCAGCACAAGCGGGCCGACAACTTTCTTCTGAGCTTCAGTAAATTCTTTTCCGGATAGAAGAGCTAGAGCTGGGAGACGCGCAAGCAACTTCTTGATCCATGTCCACGCCGCTTCTTGCAGACCCTCTGCCACCAAAAATTGCATCAAGAATGAGGTAAAAACTTCATCGTCCAAAAATTCGATGTTGTTTGTGCTACCACTTGATACAAGCCATTTCAACACCTTCAGACCTGCAGCCGATTCTTTCATTCCGGCCCAGACGTCGGGAGAACAAGATTTTGTGATTTCACTCTTCACAGCCCGCAGAAGTATCGTTGCAAGACTAGTCGTCATCATGCCTTTAGCTACCGCTTGATCAAATAGATCCATTGGTGCTCTCAATGAGACAGGGCGCGCGCCTTCGGCTCTGGGCATCAGATTGAATAGCGGATTCGTTAGTACAGAATGCATGTGTCGGTCTGTTGGATTTTTATCCAGGTCTGAAAGCGAATGCCTCCGCCTGCGCGTTGGGTGCTGTCCATGTGAGGGTGTAGGAGCGTATGCAGGACGGATAACAGGGTGTTCGGTATCAAGTTGCTTTCTGAATGAGGTTGTGAGAAGATTTAGCAGCTGTTTCAATTCGCGGGGAGTGAGTGGTAGTGGCTGATGTATTTTGAGCCGATTGAGAACCGGAACCGGCTTGAAAAATAGCGATTGCGACGGACGGAGCATAGCGGTACATATACCATGGAAGTGATCAGATCAGGTCACAGCTGAGATCCTCGAGAATTGAGCTCGATAGTCGTTATCTCTGAGGTAGATATGCCAAGTGTATATGTCCCTTTCAACTTCAGCAACGTTGCTGTATTGCCAATGCAGAATTCCAGTATCTCTTTACAGTCGTCTGATCGTAGGTACCGTCTCGTCTTGAACCTGGAGGATCAATCAATAGCGCCAAGAACGCATTTGGATGTATGTAGTAGATGCAACACCTGAGGATGTGCGAGTAAACGTTGTCGTTGGAGAGAAGAGAGATAAGCTTCAAGCTCAGGTGGGGTTTGACATGGTCGTACCAAGATCACGTGATTATACCTAGGCAACCAAGAGACAAACTACAGTACATGCTGCATGCGTTGCTCTGATTACATGTAAGGCATGCCAGTCTGATGAATTCTCCCTGGTATCAGTCAATACTCACGCATCCTTAGAGGCTTTCCCTTTCTGCATTCCAGGTCAAAACGCATGCATCGTTGTGTAGCTCGAGGATACGAACCCAACGCTAGCCTGAACGACTCATCTCTAAACTTGGTGCCTGAGCCTTTCGCCAGTCTCGCGAAAAGGGCTTTAAGGTGATTTTCCGTCGTCATTCGCGATCTGAACCCTTAACTCGACACATCTCACACTTCCACACCATCCCCTCTTCATATTCTCTTTTCAGTCTGCTTCTACAAATACGTACCCTCACACCCTCATACACTTCAATGTCAGAGGTACAATCTAGACCCGCCGCGCCTCGCGGCAGAGGCTCAGCTCGCGGTGGCAGAGGTGGTTTCTCTACTAGAGGTCGCGGTGGTGCCAGAGGCCACGCAAATAATGGCGACAAAGTAGATTCTACATCTACATCGCTTGGAGACGACGGTGAGGTTGGCCAGCTCAAGAAGAAGTATAGCAGCAAAGTCACAACTATCAAGGAGATGTTCCCCGACTGGACAGATGAAGACATCGTGTTTGCTCTCCAGGAGACTGACGGCGACCTTGAAGTTACAGTTGATCGCATAACTGACGGTAGGTACCCCAAGAGTGAAGATACGCCCTTTGAAGATTTAAACCCTGTCCTTATGGAATAGTTTCTGATGCTGATTCGGTTGCTACAGGCACAATCACTCAATGGGGAGAGGTCTCTAAGAACAAAAAAGATCGATCTAAGTCAAAGGTTAAGGAAGCCGCTACGATTACATCATTTGGCGACGCCGCCAGCCAATCCCGGGTTTCGCGAGGTGGCCGGGCTGGATATGATAGTGGCAGAGGAGGTCGCGGTCGTGCTACAGAGCGTGGAGGCAGAGGTGGACGAGTTCGCGCACCCACAAACGGGGTACGCAATGAGAGCACTGCTGAGACATCTACTCCAACTGTTGAATCCACTGCATGGGATACAGCACCTGCTGGCGAATCATCTTGGGAGACTCTAAAGGCTACCGAAGAAAGTAGAGAGACTGTAAAGCCGGTTCAAGAATCATGGGGATCAGCTGCAGCTGGAGCTGCGACTGCGACTGCGGCAGTAGCCGCGAAGGCGACCTCGAGTGTTATTCCAGATGGCGTCAAGAAGAGCTGGGCAAGCATTTTTGCGCCGGCTCCCACGCCAAAGAAGGCACCAGAGCCTGTTATTGAGAAGTACGTTGTCATTGATCTCTGCAGAGTCTTGGACTAAATCATCGCACAGGCCCGCAGAACACGTCACGGTCGAAGAACCCGCAGAAGCTCCCATGTCCGAACCAGAAGCCCCGACTCCCGAACCTGCTCCCATCGATTCCGTCGAAACCCCACTTGAAGAAGCGCTGGTTGCGCCAGAGCCTGACGTCCAAATCACTCCGTCAAAGGACGAGCTCACCGAGGATAACCTCGAACAACTTCCAGACGTCTCGGCCCCCGCCCCCACTGCGACCGCGGCAAGCACTGCAGCTAGTTCTTGGGACCCTCGAAGCGCGGCTGCTACCCCATACTCAAACCAACCCCAAGCTATCCGACCACCAACCAGCGGATTCCAAGCTTCTGCGTTGAAAGCGACAGGCTCGTCGGGACGAACCCCAAGCTACCAACGTCGGGTCCTTGACCAAGAGGAGGCTGTACGCATGCCAGGAAATCGTGAGGTTGACCGAACTGCTGTCCAGTTTGGTGCATTCAACCTGAACGGTTCTGGAGAGGAGGATGTTGATGGAGACCGTGAGGAGGCCGAGACTCGTGCCCAACCACCTCAACACTCCCCAGTGGCCCCAAGAGCTGCTCTTCCTCCCGCACCACCACAGCCGGCTGTTATTCCGGAGAGCCTCCCCACTCCCAAGCAGCAAGCCGGTTTGCCAGCAGCGACGCATCCCACAGCTGCTCCTGGCCTCCCGTCCCCAGCTCCTCATTCGAGCGCTCAAGCTACTGCCCAACAAGGACCTCAGGGAAATGGGCAATACAGTGCTTACGGAAGGTATGGCCCAGCCGGTACTCAGGAATCGTCGTTGCCTCCGAAACCCTACGATGCCTTGAGTCAACAAGCTCCGTCTGTTCAGAGTCCATTCGAAGGCTACCCATCCCAGCAATCTCAGTCCCAAGCTCAGCCACAATCTGGGGCTTTCTCTTCCGCACCCAACGAGTTTTCCTCGTACTACACCGCCGATCCTCAACAGCAGCGAAATGCGTACAACAGCTATTACAATCAGCAGCAGTACGGCTTGCAACAAAGCTCTCAGACCCAAGATGGCCCCGCTTCCCAGCAACGTGGCTACCCAGGATATAATGGTCCACAGGCCGAGGCTACCAGCCAGTTTCCCCAGAGCGCTGCCCAGGGCACTCAATCACGTTACGCAACTGCTGGAGAGGGTCAAAACAGTGGGCATACGACTCCTAATCCAGTTGCTCAAAGCCAGCAGCCAGCAGCTTCTCAAGGCTCTCAACCCCAACCAGGCCACCAACAGCAGCCAAACTACCCATACAATCACCCATACTACCAGAGCCCATACTATGCTGCTTGGAACCAATACCAACAGTACGGCGGAGGGAACTACCCTGGGGCACCATACGGCGCGAAGGCCGGGGTTCATCAGCAGCCATATTATGGGATATCTCCAGCTGCGCCGTACGAGCACTCGGCTTCTCCTGCTGCCGGTAGCTTCGGTGGTTCTACGCTGCATGGTCGGGAGAGTGCGCTTGGCGGCTTGTCTGACTATAGCCGCGCTGGATCAGCCCAGCCATCTCAGACTCCACAAGCGCTTGGAAGCAGTGGGGCGTTTGGCGCACACGACGCCTTCAGCCGTGGATCCTCCTACCAAGGTCAGGGACAACAGCACTTCAATGGCCAACAAGGCAACCAACCGGGCGCTGGTGATGATCTGAAGCCGTTCAGCGACTCCAAGACCGCTAGCGGCCCAAGCCCATCTCTGTCGCAGGCAGGCCGACCGGCATCCGCTACAAACACCACTCCTGGATCGGCTCTGCCTCCAACCCAGACCCAAGCAGGATATGGTGGCTACCCAGCCCACCTTCAACAGCCAGGTCAGGGTCTCCACGCCAACCAGACTGGTAGTGGATACGGAGGTCTGGGTGGGGTTAGCCACCAGGCTGGAGGTCAAGGACACCAAAACAGCCAGTACGGAGCCTACCAAGGTTTCGGTGGCAACTATTATGGTAACAGTCAACAGCGTGGAGGGTGGGGCGGCAACTACGGACACTAATTGGCCACGTTTGTAGCTGGACGTCCTTGATAGAATGTTGCCGCCTCATATGATGGGGCTGTTCTTTCTCATCAAAATGTGTTACTATACTACTACGATGAAAAATTCTCTCTCTCTTTGCGTGCTAGAATTCGCGTTGATGCTGCTGAACTTGGGACTCGGAGGGGGGAAAGAATGTTGATCTAGGCCCGACGTGTAATTGTTTCCCCCCTTTTGCGTTTCTCCGCACGGCCGGTGGTTGTGGAGGGTTTACGGACCGATCAGGCCAAGCTAAGCCAACCAACTAACCACCCACCACCACACTGTTTTCCTCTACCAACCAACTTAGTTTGCCGTCACATCTCCCACCTCGTTCCCACGTCTCCTCTTTTTGGTCATGTCGAATTTTCCATCCCCCGAGGACGGGACGGACATAGAAACCTCTCTGCGAGCTGCGAGATGAAATATAGTTTTTTTTTTTTTTTGGAGAAATCCGAAAGACAAGTAAAAAGACAAGTAAAAAGAAAAGTAAAAAGAAAGAGAAGAGTAGAGTAGAGTAGAGTACAAAAAAAGCAACGCACCTCTTATCCGTCCACATCTAGATGGGAAGAGAAAAAATGGAGGGACACGGGATGAGATTTCTTTTTCTGTACGTGTATATGTATGTGTATATGTACATGTATATGTATATATATATATATATATATATATATATACACACCAATGTCATTTTCTTTTTCTATATTTTTTCTTTAAAAATATAAAAAATTTCTGGTTTGGCTGGGCGGCGGCTCAACAATCCAAGAGGGGAGAGAGAAAGAGAGAGAGAGAGAAGCGGGTCGCGGGTAGCGACCAAGACGCGTATGCCCTGGCGACGACGACGGTATTCGCAAGGCGAGCGGAGCGGTGGTGAGATGGAACAGGATTGAATCTGCAGAGGAGCCAAGTCTGCCCGGAAATCCGCAGAGTGTGTTGGGGACCTTGCGACCTTGTTCCCCGGCTCAGGCGCGCGTTGTGATGGCGGTGCCGTGGGGTTTTTTCGCTGTGGCCGCAACCATGACCTGTGCCGGGTCAACCTGTCGCGAAGGCCCACCCTTCCACGGCTGTCATGACTTGATCACTGCAAACGACACCTGCCCATGAGCGATGTGATCGTTAGTCTAAAGTAGCTTTTGTATTCTCGCACAAGGACTTATCTTCCCACCAAGAGTCCCAAAAACGACTGAATCCCCTACGATATATGTCAAGAAGTGAAGTACATGGGGATGCGTCTTTTCCTCGCCAAAGATCATGCGAAACCTTCATGACACCAACGCACGTGTCTTCAAATCCAGAACCCCTCTTTTCCTTTCCTTTCTCTTTTTTTTTTCTTTTTCCATTCTCTATCCCACAGGTATGCGCCGGAGAGCCGTCATCAATCATTGTAATCACTCGTCGCAGCACGCCCGCGGCGCCGACAGATCTTCACACCACACCAGCCCCCATCCGCTTGACCCCGCTGCCCCCCCCCCCCCCCCCCCGGGGCCACCTCAGGACCAGACCCCGCGTCTGCGCTCGTTGCTGACGGTGCCGAGGAGGCAGACGAGCTCGCTGCCGTCGGTCGACAGGGTCGCGATGTCGTCCCACTTGTTGTAGGCGTTGTCGCACGGGAAGGTCTGGCAGCCCGAGACCGGGTGGCTGGCATGCAAGGGGAAGATCATCTTGACGCCGTCCTGGTCGTTGGGGTTGACGATGGCCGACACGTCGAAGTACGAGGCGCCGGCGAAACCGTCAAAGGTCACCTCGCCCAGCATGCCGGGCACGTTCTCGGCGCCGTGGGACACCGAGTACCAGTTCCCGATCCAGCCGACGGGGAAGGTCTGGTTGGCGGTCCCGGCGCCGGGGACCACCAGCTCGGGGATGGCATCCATGCCGACGCTCGGGCCGAAGTGGATGGTGCGCTGCGTGCTGTCTTGGTTGACGAAGTGCACGGTGCCGGCGCCGGCGACGCTGGCGAGGGCGGCGGCCGCAGCAACGAGGGTGAGGACGAATTGCATGTTGAGTATGCACGTCTCTGTTTGTACTTTCTTGTCAAAAGAAAGGAGAAGAGACCCCCCCCAAGAAAAGGCGAGAGCGAAGGGATCTGGGAGTGGATGGCTCTTGATCCCGGTGGAAGACGAGTGTTCGGGGGGAATGTCGTCGAGACGAGTTCTGTCACGGACAGGGGGGAGCCAAAGAGAGTTGCTCGTGGTGGTGTGGTATTGGGAATGTAGATTGGAAAGGATATTGAATGAATGAATGAATGAATCAATCAATCAATCAATCAATCAGTCAATCACCAATAGAAAAATATAAGGAAGGAATGAACAAACGTCTGGGTGGACAGGATCAATGAGCCAAAAAAAAAAAGGACTGTGAGTAGAGAGAGGATGAAGAGGAAGAGGAAGAAGGAGAGAGGTGGGAGGGGGTGAGTGAGCTTGATATATAAACTAGATGGATGGGTGTGTACACCCACATCACATCAGACGGGATTGGGGGGGGGGGGAAGGTAGGGACGGCAGGAACGGTAGGGACGGGTAGGGAAGGGACGGAGGCTACTAAACCACGTAATTCATTCATTCATTCATTCATTCATTCCCTCTGCCCTCTGCCCTCTGCCCTCCCTTCTCCCTTCTCCCGTCTCCCTTCAGATTAGGGAGACGCTGTCGACGCTCTACTGTAAGCACGAGGCTCGGGAACGGGAGCAGAGCATTCGAGGTCGAGGGCCGTGGGGATGCAAAGCAGTTTAGCGTGAGGGGTGGCAAGGGGTGGGGAACTGGGTTGGGGCTTGTTTGGGTTGGCGCCCGGATCTGCATCTGGAGCAGCATCCAGAACGTGGAACGTGGAACGTGGGAGGGAGGACTGAGGACCCCAGTACGGGACCGTACAGGACCGTACAGTGCAGTATGTGTATTTGCTGGGTTGGAGCTGTTTTTACCTTCACCGTCTCAACACGGCAGCGCACTTTTGTATTTTTTAGTATTTATTTATTCTTTATTTTTCTCCTCTTCTCTCAGTTCGTGTGGAATGCGATATGCTGGGATACGATCAGTGCTATGCAATACAGCACTGTACACAGTCCACGGTCCACAATACAGAACTGAGTACAATTGTATTATATATACATTTGCTACTACGAACCCATCTCCACCCTTTAACCGCCTTCCCTTCCAACCTTTCCCCCTCATCTAACCCCCCCGCCCCCCATTACCCCAAATTGCGTGATTGGCCAGATCCTGGGCCCCCGTAGGGAAACCCACCCTTTCCCCTGGGAATCTGGAAACCTGGAGGAGCTCAGGCCCCCCCCCCGCGTCGACGCCCACCCTTCGCGCCACAGGAGAAGCTTTTTTTTATTTTATTTTAAAACTCGGTACTTTTTACACTACACCTTCACCTTTACCTTCACCTACACCTACACGAACACTAACACCAACACTAACACGAAACTGTCCTGCACGAGAATGGTTCTTGAGCGCATCACCCCAACCGTCCCGTCCATCACACACATATCACATCACATCTGACGAACCAAACAGCCCGGTACAAAGAGGAGAGGGAGGTGCTTCGGCGCAGCGGGCATCACGGCCGGATGGGGTATCCTAGGCGAGGCGAGAATACTATCCTGCAAAGGTGACGATGCGTCGTTGATCGGACCGTCGATGATTACGTGGTAGGTGACGAGAACGAGAGAAAAACACTCGCATTCTTGCATCGACTCACTTCGATTCGATTCGATCGTGGATGAGGTAAGAACATTAGCGCCGTGCCTGCGTCCGATCACATCAACATCAAAAACAAATCCCCTCCTCGGGACGCGCAAGACAATCCACTCCTCTCCAAGGTAGGGGACGGGGACGGGGACGGGGACTCCACCAGGTCTCAGGCATGTGAAAATCGAATCCCCCCCCCTCCATTTTTTCCCGGAGGATCTACGGAGTACTGTATGTAATGCTGTGCTGGTCCTACCTCTCCATCACCATCACCCCCTCCCGCCCGAGTAAACCCACAGGCAAATAACGAGGGTGGGTATCTCTCTTCTCTTGCAGACCAAGCTCTCTTCCCAAACAGCAGCAGCAGCTAAGACCTCACCATGAAACCTCCTCGACATCGGGGATTTTCGGTTTCGCCAACACTTTCCCCCCCATTCCCTGGCCCGAGCTTTGCGGCCGAGCAATCTGCTGTGCCGTATGAACTGTACCGTACCGTACTGTACTATCCTCTGCTCTCCTCCTGCCACGAAGCAAGGTGGGCAAGGATTTCCCTTGAGGAGAGGGTCGGGAGTCTTTCGGGGGAGGGGGACGGCTGCACAACACATGGCATGGATCCCGTCGCGGCAATCCCACGTTTGCTGTGTTGTTGTTCCACAGTCCAGAGCCAATCCCTCGGAATGAAGACCGAGGTCGTCACCCGAGGAAACAGGCCTAGGCCACTGCCGTCGACTCGTTCGCGACGGAGGATGCAGGCAGACCGACTGACCGACCACCAGAGGCAGATACAGACAGACGGCTGTTCGCTCAACACGTGAATCAGGATCTCATAGCTAATGAATGGTTTGTCGGGTTATCTGATCACAATGCAGACGAGCAGACAGCTCTATCGGGGCCAGGCGCATGCACGGGCTCCCCACCCCCCCGGAGTGCTTTCGCGAGGTATCGGAATCCCACGCCTCTTATCGCGTTTCGTACAAACAGTACATGTACAGCTCTGTACCGTACATCCCGCTCGGTTCAAGAGGAGGAAAAAGTATCACACACAGGCCACGTGTTCGTCCTGCACAAAGCAGGAGCCCATCCACCTCTCAGACGCTCAGACGGGGTTCGACCGACCAGACAGCTGGAACTGCTCGAGGCCGACCCCCCCCCCCCCACCACACATGACCACAAAACCGACTCATGGTGATTTGTGTGTCCGAGTACAGCGACCGTGAAACCTCGGGATCCCGCGGGGACCCGATCAGAAACTCAGACCACGAGCGTACACGTCTCCGCCCGGCCGAGGAGCAACTGGCCTCTCTCTCCAACAGCCCAGTGCACCACGAAAGCGTACACACCATGCTGCGTAGCAGTCCACCGACCATCCGCACCGCACCGCACAGCCGGACTTGTGTACATCTGGAACCATGGGCTGATAGCGGACCGGCTCTACAGCAGGGCAGCTGTTTCATCCCTACTCCGTCCGAGTCGGAGTCCGAGTCGAGATTGCAGAGTAAGCAAGCTATCCATCCACGTACCTGCACGTCGTGTCAAACACCTGGGACCCTCTCAGCGTGGAGAGAGAAGATATCCTGCGCTGGAACGCGTAGAGCTCATCTCTCCACTCCGCCTCTCGCCCCGGAGGAAGCTCACTTTCCTAGATCTGCCGACGCGGGCACGACCTACACGAATCCTATCACAAGGACCAGGAGTGATTTGAGTCCGGGGCTGGCTATTATCCATGACGAATTCCACGGTGCCGCAGCATGGTCCACTGCCGGATCATTCATTGTCAGGCAGCCAGGCAAAGTTTTCACGGCATTGGCCCGGCTATCATTTGGTAGAAGTCTACGGCAGGATACTATCTGCACTAAACTGCAGCGTCCAACTGTTCCCGTACCAAACATCAAAATCGTCGGGCGTCTCCTCGTCCCCGTACAGCCTCAGTGCCGTGACTCGCCACACGTACTTTCCTGCCGGGAGGAAGGCCCGTTCTCCGTCGGTCCCATCCCAGTACCAGAACCTGTTCCGGGTCCACACATCCAGCGGGCCGCCAGAGAGGGCATTCTTCAGAGCGACGGCTGTGGTATTCCCCGCTCGGACGATGTCGAAGATGTATCGGCGCGTAGGTAGCACCAAGTTGAGCTGAAACCCGGGATACACCCCATCCGGGCACCTGACGGGGCTGCCAACCGTGATGCTCGCGTTGTAGAGGCAGTTGAAGACGCGGCCGTCCTCGACCTTTTCGAGAAACGTTTCGTTGACGATGGCAGGGTAGGTCGTATCTCGGTTGATCATCGGGAGAGACTTCAGCGCGGTGCCGAACCCTGTGTACGGGACGGAGAGGAGCTCGCCATCCGACGCAGAGCTGATCGAGACGTAACCACCAAAGAAAGAACCTCTCGTGGCAGCATCGGGGAGCTGGGGGCCGGCCTTGACCGAGACGAGGACCTCGGCAGCGGCACCAGGTTCGAGGGTGATACTGGCGGGGGAGATATCCAGCTCGGCATACACGGGTCTTGCCTCCGGGCCGGTCAGGTTGTACTTGCTAGTGCTGTTGAGGAGGTAGCCGGAGGCAGCACCGGTATTGGCCAAGGTGTACGTGACAGCCTCACTACCCACGTTGGAGAGGGAAAAAGCGAGGTGCGCAGGTCTATTCGCTGTGTCGTTGAAGCTGAGGCTGCTCGTATTGACGCGTGATGTCAGGTTCGCGGCCGCCCAGGCGTCGAGCAGTCCCGCACCTTGCTGGAGTACTGGAGCCAGATAGTCGAGCGTTTCGGCGAATTCGTTGTTCCACTTGACCGGTTTGGCGCTCGCGGACATCAGGGCTTGAAGCTCCATGGGCGTCAGGGAAGGGTACTTCTCCAGTAAGAGGGCAGCTACGCCGGCGATCAGGGGAGTCGCTTGACTGGAGCCGCTCACAACTCCCCAGTTACCCAGGAAGGAGGGGAATGTGCTCAAGATATTACCTCCAGGCGCCAGAACTGAGGGCAATAATTTGCCGTCCAACGAGGGGCCCCAGCTGGAAAATCTGGACGCCTGATTTCCCGAGATCTCGTTGGGTTGGTACACAATCTGCATGTCCGATTCAGCCGGCGTCGTCGGTATGATGACTTGCACCCCCACCCCTTGCGAGATCTTGTCGGAGAGGATCTGTGCATCGGCATTGGAAATGGTGACGACACCCGTGAACGTGCCGGTCGTATTCTTGATGTCGTAGATGAAAGTCACCCCGTACTCCACGGTGCTATATTTCTCGGGCTGGTAGAACATGACGTACGGAATGCCCAGTTTGTCGGTGATCGGCGTGACGCCGTCATCTGGGTCGGCCCAACAATGGTCAAAGTCGATCAGCAGAATGGTATTGGCTGGATCCTCGGGATGGACCGTGCCGGCCGGGAGAGGCTGGCACACGGAATCATCCAATTCTTCGGCCGAGCCCGGGTACCATACTGTTAACTTGCTACCCGGGAAGACGAAGGGACTACTCGGCACAAAGCGGAGCTCGGATCCATCCGTTACATTTGCGCGCCACGTATAGTACGGTGTGACGGGGCTGTCGGACGATCCTGCCGAGGAAATCGTACCTCCCGATGCCGGGGCGATCACGGTGAAGATACCCGGCCCATCATTACCTGTGATCGATACGACAAATGTGCCGTTGGCTTCGATGCGCCTGAGGACCACGGACCACGGATCTTGGGGACGAGCCATGTCAGTCAGAGACTCCGGACCAACTTAACAAGGACGACACCCGCCAACGCACACACTTACTTACCTTCGGGATACTCCAATTTCGACCCATAGGAACAACTGATGATATCCACGCCCCGGTCCGCTGCATCGAGCGATGCAGCGATCAGAACGTCTACGTCGCTGGACTCCCCGCACGCCGCGATACGATATAGCTCGTACGTGGCATTCGGCGCAACTCCAACCACTCCAAAGTTGTCCTTCTCACTGCTGGCGCCCAAGGTGCCCAGGATGTGCGTGCCATGGAAGGAACACCCATCCGAGACGTCCGCATCCCCATCGATGTAGTCATGTGTGTAGACGACGCGCGTATTAGCTAGTCCGGGAACGCTCAGGTCGAAACCGCCGTCGATCAGGGCGATGCGGATGCCCGAACCAAGCAGGCCAGCGGCGTGAAGGCGGTCTACGCCAGTCGCGACATGTGGAGCGAACGGCTCAGGATCATCCTGTAACTTACGTGGCTCACTCGCAACGGATGACGCTCGTCGCGCAACAGTCGTGGAGTCCCTCCCCGGCAGCGCAGCTCGATGACGGAGCCCCGGTGTTGCTGGTGAGGGCTGCTGGATTTTCTGTCCAAGGTGCCATACTCGAGTCACGGAGGCAACTGTGGATAGCTGAGCGAGCACCACTTCAGCTGTCACGACGACCTCTCCGTTGCCTGTGCATTCGAGTTGAAATGAGCCGCCGTGAAAGTGTGCCGACGCGAAGTCAAATCGGGGCGCTGGCGTGCAGCCGAGTGTAGATTCTAGACCCTGCGTAAAATCCTCAGTTGCTG
This sequence comes from Diplocarpon rosae, assembly GCA_032760415.1. Lineage (NCBI taxonomy): Eukaryota > Fungi > Ascomycota > Leotiomycetes > Helotiales > Drepanopezizaceae > Diplocarpon > Diplocarpon rosae. Next base: position 831,889 of record JAUBYV010000005.1, read on the forward strand.
GTCGTGTAAAAAAGGTGAATTTATGACAACCTGTGCATCCTTACCAAGTTATCTAATCCCGTATGCGTGCCTGTGGTTTCGATAAGAAATACGCCACGGAATCGAGATGACGTCGCGGCGTTGCCGGACCCAGCCAGGACCGTTGCGAGAGCTGTGTGAAGGAGACGCATCGTATTCCTGCCTCATAACACGTATGCTGTGTAAATAGAGCACACAGCATGCTTCTTTTAAGTCCAGGTGCTCGTCTTGGCATTTGGGGGGATCTCATTTCCGGAACAACCTTCTTTCTCGTATCCAAGACGAACCACTCTATTAACCAGATTGGAGAGAGTTTTTCTCTGCAGAATTCCGCAGGTTAAAGGGGTATCGAATTATGCACATCAGCTTGCTGCACGGACGACGGCGCGAGATACCGAAGTACACCCGCAGGGAGAGACAGGAGAATCTTCAGACCTGGTACACTGGGGAGAAGAGAATAAAGATCTTACGTCTGGTTAGACACACAACGAACGAGTTGCAATAAACCCAACATGATCGATCCGTTGGGGGGAAGAATAGACAGGTATCATGTTGCAGTCCCATGGAGAAGGAAGAGCGCTCTATGAGAGAGAGAGGAAAAGTAGCAGCGAGTACAAAAGAGCCGCAACCCCTACAGTATTCTGACTGATTGATCTCCAACATCCCTAACCCCCTCGCCATGCTGCGCTAGCCTCATACGAAAGGGAGACATACTTTTGCCATGGGATGGATGGAAAAGCATAACACCCGGAAGCGAGTTTCTCCCTCGGTACAGTACTGTACAGTCAAGGATCCAGCCTTGGAACCTCAAAAGACAAGGAGAGCGGCGGTGGCGTTGTACTGTACTATATGGTTAAAGTAAAAAGATCTCGTGTATGTGTGGTGTATTCCTTGCCGTGTGTACGTCAAGAGAGGGATGGGATGGAGCTGGTGATGGGGAATTCGTGGACATGGAAGGCAGGTGGATGGGAATATGGATCCCAGGTTAGTAGGGGTCTGTTAGAGTAGAAGGGGACTATTTTTCAGACTTTTCTCATTCATTCATTCATTTTTTATTCTTTATCTTTTACTCTTTATTCTTTATTCTTTATTTTATATTTAATACGTTTATGCTAGCCAGTCGATAAATTAAAAATAAACAGACAAAAAAGGACTCAATGGCAGAGAGAGGGGGAGAGAGAGAGAGAGCGAGAAACGCTATAGTGGTACTCGATACAAGGAGAGAACGTGCTAGCGTGAAAAACTCTTGCGATGCTTTCCTCAGTCTTTTGTATCCACACGCCCTGATCCCTCAGGGAAGGAAAAAGTTCAAAGTACTGTACAGTGTACCGAGGACCTAGAAAGATAAGAGACCCCCCCCGCCCCCTCCCCCTCCCCTTGGACCCCTTCACCTCGCCTCGGGTCTCTCCCCAGGACCTATTCAAAGGAGCTGCTTGAGGCTTGAGTCAGTTTCACTCCACGAACTCTATCTACGCTATCTTTTGGGGTGCACTGGGTTTGTGACGAGGACTGATCTGGACGGGTGAGGGTGAGGGTGAGGGTAGGATTTCGAGTGCGAGAGCTGTGATGTTGGCGTTTCTCGAGTCTTGGCGCGGCTGAAGCTGGAGAGGAGGAGGAGGAGGAGGAGGGTATTTTGGTGTACGCAACAAGGCAAGTGTGTGGTGATTTTTCCCCCTTTCGATGAGATGGTGAGGCTGTGTGCTGCGAGTAAGTAGTACGTCAAAGTAGGGGTGTTGTAGAGATTGTAGACGAATAGGAAGGGTCGATAGAGGTTGGGACGCGGCAGTATGGAGTCCCCTATCGCATGTGTACATACACATAGCTCAATCTTGAAATAAGAGGTGAAATTAATAGCGTGTTTGCTCCATACTCCGGCAGTACAAAGTATATGCATGTACTGTACTGCGAAAGAGTTGATAAGTACCGTACTACCTAAATAGTTCACCATTTGACGTCCATGCGTTGTGCAAGGGCAAGACTACTCAGGGGCAGGGGATACTACCAATGAATGAAGAATGCGAATCTGCTGCTTTTTACTCCAGCTCTTCCTACAGTACTGCGACGGTAGGAAATCCTGATCGAACTGATACTGTAAGGCCTGGGACTGCAAAGTATACACCAAAGGCTATGTGAAGCTAGACTTGCTGCTGTGGAGTTTACTGTAAGTAAAAGGGTCAGCTGAACAGTGTAGGAAACGCCTTACAGGGATGTAAAGGAGTAATTGACGCATGAGGATATATGGAGTGGTGGGGAGATCATGTAAAGCAGCACTGCCAAGCATTCTGTAAATACCGGTCCGCGCACAGACGTAAATCATAGATCTTTACCCCTGATATGAAGCATACACTGCACGGAGTTGATAGGTAAAGTACCAAGTACTGTAAGTAGTAGAAGCAAATCAGCCGACTAACCGGATTCGGAGCGAACTTGGCTTGAAATTATCCTTTGCATGGAACTCCATGGCTCGATAACTAAAGTTGATATCTGATACTAAAACACAGCAGTCAGGCCGGGAAATCCGCGGCATGGCCAATTCTGCAATCCCAACCTGGTTTACCCATACGACCCTATAGTACAGTACATCGTTTGGAGGAGTCGAGGTGCCGGGTAGCCAATTACGCCAAAGGCCAAGGCAGCTTTCCCAAGCCAGAATAAACGAGTTACCCTGTGCGCCCTTGGTGTTCCGAGATTGATTGCTCTTCTGATTGGATAGCCTCTGTATCTTACTTAGTACATCCAGCAACACCCTCCTTGTGTACTTCATACTGTACGGGGGGCCAAGATCAAAGATCTGGAGCCGGTGCGCACTAGATACTTGGCAATGCTGCTTTTATTGATCTACCTTGGTATTTTGTATGGCCTCCTCCCGCGACTAGCAGTGTTGGTTCCATGATGATTTCATATGGTTATGGTAGTAAAAGCGGCAGATTTACATTCGAAAAGTAGTATTATCCAGCTACACTCTGCTGACGTAATCGAGAAAAAAAGCATTTGATTGTCTGACAGCTCACGGTGACACTCTTCCTCACCTCCCCTTCAAGAAAAGACAAGAGTCCAATGCGCTGCGGGCATCAACAAATCCCTACAGTAGGAGTCCTTGATCTGGTAGAGAAGGGTAAGTAGCGAGGATACTTGTATCACGTGTACTAATCGGGTATCAGGATGATGAGCCCTGCTCGAGCGAGAATGAACTCGCTTTACAGTACGATCGAGCTACATCCGTAGACGAACTTCAACTCCTGGAGAACAGGCAGAAATTACAGAGGTCAACACGAGACCAGTTTGTTGCTTGTGAATATCCTATCGACGAGAGAATCTTCGGAAAGAGAAGCTGCCACAGCCAAAAGGATCCACGGTCACGCCCAGAGGCCCCTCTCGGGTCAGAGCCGTTCCCACGCACTGCCTTCCATCGTCACAAGCTCTCTGAAAGCACGTATCTGATACCGCTCAGCACCTGCACTTCTTGCCAGTGCTCAGGCCCGCGATGGCCAATCATTATTTTAATCCTGCGAATAGCTATGACGCCCAGCATCACGGGAGTGAGACCTTGGCGATTAACAACACACGTGCTCGTCGATTCCTGGCTCTTTTAGCCCTTCGTACTACAGCCAAGTTCTTTCGTGCCGACGGTCCTTGTGTGCCAATCTCCAAGCATCGCATGCTGAAAAGGGGATATTCATTACACCTTACAGAAGCCGTCACGATGAGATACATCGCTCAACACACCGCGATTCCTGTTCCCAAGGTTCACTGCTCCTTTCTCCACAAGAACAGAGCCTACATCGTCATGGAGCGAATCCAAGGCGAGACGTTGGCCGCGGCTTGGAAGCACCTAGCCGAAGAGTCGCGGAAGATGGTCTTCTCGCAATTAAAGGATATGATTCGAGAGCTTCGGGCCCGGACACGGGAGTACAGAGTTGCATCGGCACCTCGCTGTACGATTGCCGCCTCCCACACGGCACCCCGCGCTTCGGGCCTTTCAAGAGTATCCAAGAATTCCACTCCTGGCTAAGAGATAATCTCAAAGCAACCCAGATTGGCGACCACGTTTCCGAAAAGGACGTCGAGGATCTCAGGAAGATGATACTCAAGCAGGACGGGCCCTGGCCATCCCCAGTTTTCACACATTGCGATCTGAATCCATCTAACATCTTAATCCGTGACGATAGAATAGTCGGCCTGATCGACTGGGAATTCTCGGGCTGGTATCCTGCGTACTGGGAATACACATCTGCCTGGCTGGGAAACATCCTAAGAAGCGAATGGCAGAGCACTCTTCTTTCGTTGCTCGATCCATACACCGAAGAGTTGGAAATGGAAAAATTCCGTAGCAGATGGTGGGGTGAGTGGTGAAGCAGGTGGAATCCAAAAAAATATACTATAATGTCTAACTCCATCGGCAACCAATACTCCCTGCTCATGGCACAGTCTCCTTTCCCTTCAGCAAATCATACGTTGGCTTGAGCTTCAACATATCCTCTGCCTTCGCATACCTCCCGCTGGCGGTTTTCTTAGCAACATACTGTCTGGCCAATGCCTCAATCTTCCCCCAGTTCAGATCCGAAGTCCACACGCACTGTCCATCTCTTGCAATTTCCGTGAGAGCTTGCCTAACCCAGCTGCGACATCTCCAATCTGGGTCTCCATTAACGACTTGGAGACTGCGAAAGAGATTTATCAGTCGTTCTTCATCCTGCACTTTACCAATGATGATACGCGCAAGCAGAGAAGTCGTACATCAAACATCGCCCAGGCTCTTCTCTTCATACACCCATCCGCTGATTGGGTAAGTCTTTACGTGAAAGCGAGTGCCGGGAACAGCGATTCCTTCCTCATCTTTGGGTCCAAGCAAAAACGCCCAGTGAAAACTAAACAGGTAGGTTCATGTAGAGCGAGTGGACAGGACTATAAACCTTCTCTCTTCATTGCTCACAACGCCACTTGGGTACAACGCAATGTACAGACGCTTCTTATTCCCAGGCATGAGAGAGAATGGCCGGCCACAAACCGGTAGCTGAACTGAGGCAATGGTTCAGACTTCTGTAGCTTAAGATGATTTGAACGCTGAGCAGAAACAGTGACTGCGATATATTGTTGAGAAGGCGACTCGGCTACCTGACAGAATAGGAAACAGTGGTGGTGTTGTTGTGCTGACGTAATTTATCATATCAGCTGCCTCTACTCTTATACTTTTCTCCCGGTTCATTAGAACTTTGGAATCGACATATTTAGACAAATGATGCAGTCTACGTGATCTTCCCATTGCTACTCTAACCGGGTGTTGCAGCGGTACACTCTTCTGGCTGTTGCACGTCAGAGTAATTAGCTTCAAGCCTTTGTGTTTCGGGTCGTCTCTTTCACGCTTAACTCGTACGCGCGAGATTTGAAGCGCGTCTGCTACTAACATCTCGAAATCACCAGGTGAATGCCCAATCACACACAACAACTTCAGTTCCCCGAAATCGTGTTACTCTAATCAGGAAATATTCGAAAGCGCGACCACAAATTCGATCCCAAGTGTACGCGGATCATGAAGACGAGCTGAACAATAGCTGCACAAAATGGAGCGCGACAACGCGATCCCTCAGCGGAGACCTCGTACCTTCACCTCAAATCCGCTCTTCCTCAGCAAGGAGAGAGAGCCTCTGCCATATGGGATCAAGGTCTACAACGAAGAAGCAGCTGGGGAGAGTGGAAGTGAAAGTTCGTCTTCTCGAGGACTTGCTACTACAAGCGCGTCCGCCCGACCGCGAGGCGGATGGCTGAGTGGAAAGAATCGCAGGCCCATGGGTCTTGGAGAGGCTTTTCGGAGGACGGATGATAATGGAGGGCTCAGGCCGAGGACCGCGCCAGGTATTCTACGAGATGATGATGCAGGAGAGGAGCTCGCGCCCTCGCCAGAGAGTCGCATCCCGCGATCTACGACGTACTCCAGTGGCACACCTTTGGGCTCGAGCCCACCAGTAGTCACCGAGGAGATATATGCCAGAGCCGAACGGGAGGAGAGTGGAATGCCCGTGCCCGAGGATAATGGCAGCGAGTCGTCGGGACTGCTAGAGGGAAGTCCGAGTCCAGCACCAAATCCGCGGAACACTCGATACATCAGAGAAGAAATACGACGAAGAGTAGTGCCTCGCAACAAGGAATTGGATGATATCGAGTTCGCCCATATTGACCGCGCAAGGGAAAGATTGGAGAGAACCAAAGCGCGCATGAAACGATCCATCGCGAACCCCCAACCACTTTTCCCGGCGCAAGATCCTGTGGACACCCAGGCGCCATTTAGCCGTCGGAGCAGGCTCGCCAGGAGGACGAGTACTAGCAGCGAAGAAGTCGGGGCCAGGCACAAACCGAGCAATAGCAGTTTCGAGGACGAGCCGGATCCGCCTTACAATGTCCCCAAAGCGTGGACGAGGGCAAAACCGTTGCCAAATTATATTCAAATGAGCTTTCCCCCAGAAGATTTGCTGAAGACGAAGGATCCTCTGGTTCTATCGGAGGATCATTCACAACATGTGCCCGCTGATGTTCCTCTCCCATCGGTGGAGCTTGGCGCGTCCGCGCGGCCTACATCGCCAAGGTCGCAACCAACACCAGAACAACCAAGTGCCGACTTTCAAGAAAGAAGTCCAGAGAAGAGCAGACTATGGGATGCAGATCTTGACTTTACGGCCCGCTCTATTCAACTATCTACGAGCCCAATGCTACGTGTCAAGCCTACAAGTAAGCTCGATGATATTCGAGAGCAAGAGATTCAAAGTTTGTCAGCACGCGCAATCGCAAATAACCGGCTGGAGGAGATCAGGGAAAGGAATTCCGAAGAGAGAAGCATGAATGAGGAAACCCAGATTCCTAACTCGGCTGAAGAGCCCAAGGAGGAGATATATCACGAGAGAACAATTCTCGAGGAAGAAGGATACCCGATCCCAGGCACCCCGGTGACGGTTTTCCCTTACAACTCGTACCCAAGTCGTCCGAGCGACCCACCGGGCCACAAGCGCGAAGATTCCTTTGAGACCCTTCGGAAGCTGGCTCGAGTATTGAGCCAGAGTCCCGCCCCATCCCACCGTCGAGCTGAGGATGGAGAGAAGGAAGGAAACCCTGCAGAAATACGAGCGGACAAGGAGAGAGATGACGAAGATGTACAGTCTGAAGATGATTTTGCCAGGGCATCCGAGAGCCCCAGGGGCCGGTCGATCGAGTCGCCCAAGCAACCAGAGACAGTTGAGCCTGTCGAGAAGAAGCCAGCTGAGAAAGAGCCAGACCAGCCAGCCGGGAGACTTATGGATAGAATAAATGGCCTATCACTCGACTACTCGAGGAGTCGCTCTCAACGTAGGCGTGGCTTTCCGATGGAAACGAAGCGTAGGAGAACAACATGTAGCCCTTCGAAGTCAGACGTCGACCCGGAAGAGCGCATCACCGCCGAAGCCAAATTATTTGAGCTGCAGGATAATCGCTCCGAAAAGAATTCTATCGAGGCACCGTCACGGTCACCATCTTTACCTGACGATGGACATCCTGATGAAACACCAAGACCGAAGGCAGACCCTCTATCCCTCCCCACTCCGAGAGTGACGGGTGCCTTTATTGAGACTCCCGCGCCTTCCGTTCGAAGGCCACAGAAGCAGAGATCCATCTCGCCTTCTAATCAGCTGGTCGATCCCGTCGATGATGCATTGCCGTCTTCGGAGAACGAACAACAACTGACCAGTAAAGAGAACTCGACTTGTCGAACAGCTGCCAAGAAAAACACTGGGAACAATGCACTACTGCATTCCTCGGCGCATGTAGGACGGCAACGAACACAGGTTACTCCTCGTGGTACGTCGTTGAATCGCGAAAATGCAAAACGGAAAGGCCGAGCATCCGGCTCTCTTTTGGTCAACACCGCAAAGGTTACAACTGCAGCCGAGGATTTACGACGACTCGAAATCGAAGCTGGTATTGACGATTCTACGCTGGATAACTTTGAGACGCTCCTCGAGCACGGCACCGCATACAAGGAAAGCATAAGGGGAAAATCGGGCCTGGATCCAGTCTCGGAAAGTCTTGACGAGGACGATGATATCTTGTCGACGGTGGCAGAGAGAGAGAGGCGCATAGAGCGCTTGATTTGGGCGCGGATGGAGCAAAAGCTGCGAAATACCTCGACAAGTATTCGGGATGCGAAGCACGGGATCGAACGGCTCGAACAACAAGTATCTTCTGCCTCAGCCATGCCAGCCAACCCTGTCTCGGGTGACAACGCACATCATGTCAGAATACAGATTGACATGAAATTTCCTCGTCTCTGGGTTAAAAACCCTGTTGCGGTCAGCGAACCCGGCCCGCGGGCCAGAGGCCGCTTGGCTGGCTTCGGCAAAAGGAGGAATTGGAAGTTCACTTGGCTCGGTGCTATCCTTGCCATATTCGCTGCTTGGTATGTGGCCGAATCGTTCATGTGCGGCATTTACTGCCACCCAGTTGCGTCGTCCAAGAACACCTGGCAACCATCCGATCCATTCTTCCCCTGGGCCATACCTACGAAGTTGGACCAGTGGACGGGAGAGATCGTCAGCAGCGCGGCGCGCAGTGCCAAAGAGTCACTTGACAATTGGAGGGATCCGGAGGGATTGAGATACAAGCGGCTTCACTACCATCCTGGGGTGAACGGCGGAGCAAATGATTGGTGGTTGGGACGGAGCGGCCCTGCAGGCATTGTACGACCGGAGAAAGAGGCGGGTAGTATGTTTGAAGACGAAGCTTATGATTGATGATTGATGAAGATTGGGCTTGGCTTTAAAGCATGGCGTCTGGATACTGGGTGATGGCTTTAGGCCCTGGCGTTTGGGACCTGGGTACGGCTTCGAACATGGCGTTTGGGAATCGGGTGCAACTTTGAGCCCGGCTTTTGGATACTGGCTTTCACTTTCCTCTTGGACAGGGCCGTAGGGCACTTGAAAACCGGCAAGCCGTGTCTCGGTCCCCTCTGAAGTGTACAACTCGGGTACCCGGACCGGCTCGCTGGTGGGAGATTTTGAAGAGAAGGAATCATGGCTCACTTGCTGCTGTAGAGTATAGATAGCGTCTCCTGCCATCTGAAGTGCACAACTCGGGCAGGATGCGTCAAGAACAAAGAGTTTGGACAACACACCCTCTCTCGTTCCGGACCGTTGGTGCTACAGCCATGAATGCCAGGGCTTCCAGCAGCTGCTCTCCAACACGATATCCCCCACTGCGCCAGGTAGGTGGATACATATACACACACACACACACACACACACACACACACACACACACACATCTGTAGATATCTTTCCTAGCCCGGTCGGCAGATCTCTGGTACACACAAACTTAATATTCGCACCGAGCCAGCGCGAGGCTGGAAACCATCCCGAGCAGCAGCATCTGTTTGATTTCTGGCGTCTTCTTACCCCGCTGACCGCTGACCGCTGACCGGCCCGCTGACCGGCCCGCTGGTTTACTTGTTTATTTATTTAATTGTTTGTTTGTTCGTTTGTGTTGCTACGTACATTATAGCTAATGCACATCGCAGAGAAACAAACTTCCACGAAAGATATTTACACCGTGTAGCCGAGACGAGTATATACCCGGCAAGCTGCGGCAAGCTGCGGGAAGCTAGAGATGCAGAGGGGTTGCTTCTCCCGCGCGGGTTTGTATCAGTTGGAGGAATTTAAGCTTCAAGAGGCTTGAAAAGGCTTGGAAACTGAAAAGGAAGAAATCGCAAGGTGGAATCTGGCGGTAGTTCCACAGGGTGTGTTTGGTCTGGAAGTGGCGAGCACAGCATGCATGGCTTTTGCCTTTTTTTCTTCCCCCAGTTTCGCAGAGACGACGGAGGACACGTCCAAGTATGAAGATTGAAAGCATCGCAGCGTGCTGTGCAAGGCTCATCTAGAAATACAGTGCGCAAAACCCTATCATTCCAAAAAGACACCCCCGAGCGCCTAGACACCTGCCTCGATATGGGCTCTACTACAAATCATGCGTCGGTGCTACACTGGTATCTGTGCTCTGGAGCCTCTTCGCCTTGTTCTCGTCATACCTCCAGATGCCGCCCGTCTTTTCAGGCTCCGGCAGCAGTCCAATGATTGGACCGAGAGTGCTCAACACTGGATCAGACTCTTGCTTCGTGAAGTACCGCCTCTCCCATTGCCGGCCCTCGGCTGCCTCCTGACGCCTGAGCTCACGCTGCGACTCCTCGATTTTGGTCTTCTCTGCCCCGGTCGTTTCCATATCCCCCGAGGCAATTCCAGCAGCGACTTTCTGCCACGCTCTGCGGGATTCCATTGGGTTTTGTGCCTCGAGAGGCTCGATTGTGAGGGGCGTGGTGGGCGAGGTCTCCGCGTTGTAGGTGTCGATGACATTCTTCTTCGACCCGTCCATAATGTCGAACATCTTGGTCCATTGACCGCTGATCGTGTAGAGCACCTCCTTCTCCTTGCCTGTCGGGTACATGACGGCTGTGAAGCTGTTCTTCTTGCCTGACAGCCAGCCTTTGCCGCTATAGTCGATCTTGGCAGTGTATCCTGAGGTACTCGTGATGTAGGTTTTGTCATTTAGCTCGACGAAAGGGGAGCCGAATATGAGGCCTTCGATGTGGAGGTTTGGGAGACTGATTAAGTAGGTCTCGTTGAAGGCTGGTATGGAGAATACCGCGTGTCCAATCTGCTTTACGTATATCGTCCTGGCGAAAGAAGCCTTCTGTGCATTGTATCCTTGGAGGTATACTCCATGCTCCTTGTTTGAGATGTGATATGCGGTCGCAGGAGGATGGTGACTGTAGTTCTACCTTGAGAAATGCAAATATACTAATGCGTAAGCCTTAACTTACCTGACTTGCTCTGATACCAACTCTGTGGTGCCAGCAGAGTCGACCCATTTCCCCAAGAAGAGCTCTCCTAGGAAAGGGTTCAAGGGCTTCTTCTCATTCCCAAACTTATCACTGCGACTGGCATATTGCTGTTTGAGCGTGCTCAAGAACCATTTCAAAACTAGCAGAGCGCGTTTTTGAGGGTCCTGCTCCTTCGCAGGGGCGATGAATAGAGAGGGGTGTTCGGCCCAATAACTCGAGAATTCGACCAAGGACGTCGAAGATAGGATGAAAGGAGGGGCGGTCAGGGACGATAGGTCGCCGGTGAACGAGGCAATAGACTTCAAGAATGCGCTCCATGACCCCTTGTTCTTATCAGAGATGCCGCCTCCTTCTTTCTCGCTGGAAGACATCTGTGTGAGGGCGGGAGTGGCTAGATGAAGTAGGGAAGCTTGTTGTGACCGTTATTCCCAGGCAATGCTTGCCGTTGGGTTTTTTGAGTTCAACTTTCTGTGGATCAAGGAGTGTTTGAGAAAGAGAAAGTCAGATTGGAAAAAATAGTGAAGTGACATACAATGAGGTATAGCTTCGTACAGTCCTCATAAACCAGGTTTAGCTTGACCCCACGTTTTTTCTAGCTACAGGAAGTATTCTCATTGTACACAGCCACATCTCGCCAAGCTTAATTTCCACTCCACTGTGTACAGACTTGAATGGATCAACACGTGTAAAGGCTGCATGGAGGGGTTTGGCGGGTTGAAGTTCCCGTTGTGTTGAGGACAATGATAACTGTAACCATGACGGGAAGAAAAGCTCCATACAGCCTGTGGCCTTCAAGTGAAACAGCGCATAATTGAATTCATCTACACTTCGTCCCATGATTCAAAGCTATGTACGTGTCTTTCCCTTTCCAGTCAACACCAACCCCGTTCCTTACCTAACCACAACGGAAGAAGCGTTCATTTTTTCATCAAGTGAGAGGTACACTTATAGCTGGCCGGCAGTATTGAAGTCCTTGAGACCCTCAGTGACCCGAACCGACATGGTCTTCTCTCCCTCACGGACCCAGACACCTACCATTTGGTCAGCAAAAAATCGACTGCTAGAGATGAAAACTTACGGGGATCGAAGTACTTCTTGTTTGGCTTGTCCTCTCCGTCGGGGTTACCAACCTGAGACATGATGTAGTCCTTCTTGTTTAAGATATCTAGAAACACAACACGTTAATTCGACTTCGCCAAACCAAATAGAAGGCTCTAAACGCAAAAGACTTGAGAGGTTCGAGTTTCTGTAACTCACAATCTCTGATTCCAGTGAGGTAGGCGTATTGTAGATCGGTATCGAGGTTGACCTTGACAACACCGTAGCTGATGGCATCCAAGAACTCCTGCTTCGAAGATCCAGATCCTCCGTGGAAAACCAAGAAAACCGGCTTTTCCTCCTTGGCTCCGATAGCATCCTTGACGTACTTCTGGTGCTTGCCGAGAAGCTCTGGGTGCAACTTGACGTTACCAGGCTTGTAAACACCATGGACATTTCCAAAGCCAGCGGCAATCGAAAAGTACGGAGAGATGGGAGAGAGAGCTTGGTAGATGGCAAGAATATCCTCTGGCTGAGTGTAGAGAGAGTTGTTGTCGACATCCTCGTTGTTAACACCATCCTCTTCGCCACCAGTAATACCGATTTCCTAGGGGAATATTAGCTCACAACCGCTAATTCAAAAAATTCCTCCTGAGCTTACCATCTCGAGCCATTGCTTCATCGGTGCAGCGCGCTTCAGGTACTTGGCGGTGGTCTCAATGTTGTACTCGACGGTCTCCTCGCTCAAATCGATCATGTGGCTGGAGAACAGAGGCTCACCATGCGCCTTGAAGTAGTCTTCATCAGCATCCAAGAGGCCATCCAACCATGGCAAAAGCTTCTTGGCGCAGTGATCGGTGTGCAAGATGACTGGTATACCATATGAGGGAGCGATGGCACGGATGAATTGAGCACCAGCAATACCACCAGCAATGGAGGCCTCTTGTTTACCGTTGGCAACACCCTAGTACATAATCTTGTCAGAGCCTCCTTCCGTAGAGCTATTGGATTTTCCTGTTTATATACCTTTCCTGCAAAGTAGGCGGCGCCACCCTGGGACATCTGGAGGACGATAGGAGCCTTAGCATCGCGAGCAGCCTCGAGGGAAGCGATAACGGTGGAAGAGGAGGTAACATTCTGCAAATATCAGTCCTTGGCAATTAATAGCTTTCCACGTATTTCTGTATACTCACGATGGCTGGGATAGCGAACTTGTGCTCTTGAGCGCTGCGATTGATTAGCAAATGGTCGCGTATTCGCTCGGACGTGGGTGCTGTTCACTATTTGAAGAGCTTAAGGACATCATCGCCAACGATAACACCGGTCTTGCGGCTGAGGACGTCGGTAACACCCATGATTATAATTTTGATAGTTGTTGGAGGAGTATAGGATCTATGGTTGAGGGAGACGTTGTTAGAGAGGTTGATGGCACTCCTGATTTTGTAGGACCGATGGATTGGCTTGGTGGGGGGATTTTCGTTTTCTGGGAACAACCTTTTGTGGCGTACACTAGGGCGGCCTGACCGGATACGTCTGCTGAGTGGACAAACAGAGACTCTTCTTACCGGTGAAGTTTTGGTATTGCAGAGCAAATGTGTTTGATCGCAGGACTGATGGATCGGATTGAAGAGGGGTTGAGAATTGAAGCCGAGATGGCGGGGTATTTGGCGTCATTTCAAGTTAGTTCGGGCCTGCCGATGAGCTGCCGGCGAGACTCGGAACCCCCGAGTGCCATTGCTATGTCTCTGCAATCATTATCATGAGCATTTGGAGTATGGCCTAGATTGATAGCAGTTGACAACAAGGGAGCTTCCATCGAGGATGCTACAAGGTGTCGTACCCCACAACACGCAAATAGCAATTACAAATTGCGGCATCTGCTGCAGTTAATCGTCACCAATCTCTGGCACCAATTTCTGGCCGATTTGTGAATTCCTCGTGGAAGTGGAAAATCGTAAGCAATGACTCCATGGTTTCGGGCTTTCGAAACATTCGCGATACTGCAGCTCGGCAAGACTGAGGGGTTTGGTAACGTAGCTAGTAGATCGAGTTTTTCTCGTCGACTACTCGCTATTAAAGCATTGCCTGCCTGCCTGCCAAAACTTGGATACCGGGTCCATGAAATCCAAGGGTGCAATCTTCGTAAAATTACATACGCACCAGGTATCTGTACAAAATTCCTACACTTTCTCTAGCTTGCCTCCTGAGCATTTACCTTGATAGTCCTCCGTACCGACTCCGTAGCTCCGTCGACTTGTATATCGATCTCGAACACTCCCAGGTGTTTCACTTTGCCCTTCTCATCCATTTCATCCACAAAGGTAACATTCTCTGGTGACAAAACAACTCGTGCTCCATCTTCATCCTCAGCCAGGATGGCTTTGAGATTTACCGCAATGTCCAGCGTTGATACAGAGCCGTAGATAGGAGCATTCTTTGCAATTTCTCTCTTCGCTTCTGCTTTCGTTGCAGCTGCAGAGATAGCTGAAGAGTTGGGTATGGATGGCGAAACTCTTTTTGTTGGAGTGTTTGGTTCAGCAATAGGGGTTCGATAAAAATCCAAATTTGCTGGGATCAATTGGTCCATGATTAATGTTGCTTGCGAGGGCTGTCAGAGGTTAGCTAGCTGACAGCTCCAAGTCGCACTTCCATTAGAGCAGACTTACACTGGGCAGCTCAAGCTCAATTTGGGGAGCAGGCTCCTCTGGTTGTTCGGCTTCCATCTGGGGGAGTGGTTCAGATGCATCCTCCTGCTCTTTCTCTTTCTCTTTCTGCTTTTCAAGCCTCCTTTCAGCATTTGATCTGAATGCAGAATCCCTTTCCAGGCCCGAGTCCTTCTTTATTCCAAGCTCTGCAATCCTCTGAAGAGTCAGATACTCTGCCATTTTCTTTGGGAACCAGATGTTGCGCATGACACCAGCTGTCACTGGAATGACTGAACCTATTTCCAATCAGTACAGGCCGGCAGTCGCATGAAATTCTCTCAATATGTATCCAATACCTCTTCGGCCATACCCAGGTATATTCTGCAGCAGATGGACCTTGACTGTTGACACCTTCGTGAGCTTCTTCTTCCCCCGAACTTGGTGGCTAGCAGTGAGATGGAAGACATCACCCAAGCAGCGCGCCGCCCGGCGGATGCAGGATATGCATTGGGGAGCTTTAGAAACCAGCTGTGGCGCCATTTGAGGATTATGTTTGTGTCGTCGAACAAGCACTGACAGGAGATGACTGCTATACAGGTCCACAAAAAAGTAGGGCCCTGGCGCCGTCTCTCTACCGCACAACCTATAGGTCGCTTACTAGATCCAATGTCGGCACTGTTTGCCGAAGATTATTACAGCCGAAGGCCGCCGCAAATAGTGATGGAACGGAACAATAAACATCCTTTGAGTAGTTACGACTAATTGAACCTATGTATAATGCATACACGCTCCCTCCAAAGTGCACATTCTGAAATTCATATGTCTCTGAGCATTTTGGCCTTGTTCTATGCAGTTTCTTCATCCCATATTCTCTTTTACAGTCCTCGGCCTGCCACCTTGGTAAAGGGATCCTGGATTATCTGTAAAGCCTACCTAGGAAAGACCCTGGATTCTACACTTGTCGCAGACCAGCACACCATCAGCCGAAATTGCGGTATGCAGACGAGTTTATAGAAGGTGCTCTGCTGAGCAAGTTGCCTGTCAACTGCCTCTCCTCCTGTTACTTTTCTCAAAATGCCAGAAAAGCCACTAAGGATAGCTTCCTACGCTGCTGGGGCTTCTCTGGCAGCTATCACTTTGGTATATGTCTTTGCTCCCACCTTCTTCATAGATGGAGATCCGGCGACCAGTTCCGCCAGCTCGCGAAAGAAGACGATAGTTGGGCTATCCAACCCAGCGAACGATTGTTTCATAAATTCCGTCCTCCAAGCGCTGGCAGGGTTGGGAGATTTGCGACTATATCTCATAAGGGAAACACATAGGCGAAAGCTCGGTGGGAGCGAGGTTTATGCGCAGTTAGTGGAGGATTTGGCGCGAAATATGCCAGCTTGGAAAGTAGAAGGGTTACAGGCTGGATTGGTTACAGAAGGGTTGAAGGACATTCTCAATGCCTTGAACGAGAGGCCAATATACAAGAAGACTATATCTGCAGGGGCATTTGTTGTCGTTCTAGAACAAGCTTTCAAGCAGAGGATCAGTCGGCAGCAGCAGGATGCACAGGAGTTTCTCCAGGTGGTGGCAGAGCGCTTGTGTGACGAATACCATGCTGGACACAGAGCCAGAATGCTTGCGTTGGATGCACAGGTCAAAGAGAGCTCCGATCAAGCAGAAGGACAACCTACGGATCAGGCTGCCACAAAGCTTTCTCCAGAATTCAAGCTAGCAGCCTCTCCAGCTTCCCAAGTCTCTGAGCCAACTATACCTTCACAGAACGGCAATGGCTCGGTATTATATAAAGACGAAAAAGCAAAGGAGGAAATTAGTCCAGAGAAGGAGGAAGGCTTTCCCCTCGAAGGCCGTTCTGAGTCTCAAATTGAATGCTTAACATGCGGTTTCAAACCAAGTTCGAGCAAAAGCACATTCTGCTCTTTAACGCTAAGTGTCCCTCAGGTCGGCTCCACGACACTCAGCTCTTGCTTCGATCAGATGTTTAAAACGGAGTACATAGAAGATTTCAAGTGTGAGAAATGTCGACTTGTTCATGCTCTCGAGACATATCAACGAGATCTTTCAAGATCCGATTCGGAGCAGTTTAGAAAAAAGGCTCAAATCAACATTGAAAAAATTCAATGCGCCATACAGTCTAATCCGGAAGATGAATTAAGAGATGTAGAATTACCAGACACCAAATTCGCTCCGAAGCGAAAGATCGCGAAACACGTCCGGATCACTACATTTCCAAAGGTCATGGCGATTCACTTATCGAGATCTATCTTTGATGCTAGGTCGACGATGAAGAATTCAGCGAAAGTTGCTTTTCCAGAACGGTTGCCGTTAGGTGGATTGATCAGCCAGAAGATTTATAGACTTTCAAGCGTTGTTTGTCACAAAGGCAGCCATCACTCGGGACATTACGAGTCCTTTCGTCGCCAAACTGTACCGCCCCCTTTTTCGACTCCGCATCCCTTCCAACATGCCGGCGTCTACAACATGCCGCCCTCGCCTCTCTCATCGCAAACATCCACTCCTGTAAGAACGGCGCACCAACCAGGAGGGTCGAACAAAGATGACAGCACCTTATCCTCGACACCGGAAATACTTTCACCGTCATCTGCTGCCTCTCCGTCTCCTTTATCCCCATATATGAATGGCTGCCCTAACGGCGATTCCCTGCGCGCCGATGCTCTGGGCTCAAACTCGACATCAGGGTCGTCTTCTACCGACACAACAGCGACGCCAGGTCCAACCTCCGCACCCCGCGGCTCAGATACGGCCAGTATTCGCTCCAAAGCACGCTCCACGCGCTCAGCGATCTCAAGCAAGCTATCACGATCCAAGGATTTCTCGTCATCGAACTTCTCACCCTCGCAGGAGAGCAGGAGTGGGAAAACAAGCACGAGTGAGAAGAAACGGAAACGGAATCCTAGTAATCGCTGGTGGAGAATCAGCGATGATAAGATTAAGGAGAGCAAGACAAGTGATGTATTGGCTATGCAGCGGGAAGTGTATTTGTTGTTCTATGAGTTGGAAAGATAAATATTGTAAGTTACGGGATTTACATGACATAGGTAGTGTCGGAGTAGGTACGTAAACAAGATCTACAGATGGATCCGTGGTGACACGGTCTGTGTTTTGATATTGACTCAGGAGGCATTGTACGGCTTCAATTTGGATGCTTGACTGGAAACAGCGTTAGATGTCAAGGCTAGAGCGACTCGCTTATTGAGTTCATGTAGATATATGAGCATATCCATTAGAGGGGATTTAATCAATCATAATTTCTCTTCGATACGAGTTGAAGGTCCACACTTACAGCCCTTTGAAGATAAGCGACTGGATGGCTTGAAGCAAAGACCGTTGCGTCGGGATGAGAGATTCTTTGAATGTACCGACTAGATTCGATCCAACTCATGAATATCGGCTACTTTGCGCATATATTTGGTGGTTTGTCAAGGGTTACGATCGGAAAGAATGAAATCATCTCACATAGATTGCTTTGTGTTCGCCATTGAGAAGACGAGACGAGGGAGGACGAAAGGAAGTGGCATCAAGACCAAAGAAAGCCTTTGAGCCTGCGATGGTCTCCGCCTGATAGACAAGCGCAGGTGAAGTCGTGGCCAGAATAGCATGATGTCACTCACGATTTTTTTTATATTTTTTTATAAAAAAGTTACTAATGACAAATTCTTCGTTACATGTTCCTCTGTATTCAAGTTATCTCGTATATATGAGCCCCGCATATTAGACTAGAGATGCTAAAAAGCCGGGTTTTGCGGGGAAAACATGCCCTTACGCATTCCGCAGCAAAGGCCGGCACTTGGCGGCGGAACCCACGAAGGCCCTGCCAGAAGTGGCTAGCGTGTATTGATTTGGATATGTTGATTTGGAGAAGGGAGAAACTTCCATTCTCAGCTGTGGCCAGGTGTGGCTGAAGCTCCCTTCCTACAATACCAGCTCTCATTGGTCAGTCGCCCCTACCTCAGCTAAGTATTCGTACCTTGCAATCTTTTCCTGGACGTCACTTCACCCTCGATTCTGCTTCTCTTCCGTCGCAAACCCATCAACACTCATCGCGCAACGTATCCAATTCATATTTCTAAGTCGCGGACCTCGTCTTTTTACATTCGCAGAATCAAATACCACGAATATCGATATGTCTGACAACAAGATCCAACCCGGTGATAAAGGTATGGCGCTCCTTCATAGTTGTTTCGCCATTTCAATTGGTATCTTTGTCTTCCATAGGACGATTCAGTAATCGCTCAGTCATCGAAGCTCACTGATTCCCTCTTCTAAAACTGTGACAAGCTGTCACTTTCAAGCATGTCAGCTCTTAAAACGCACAAAATACAGGATTACTTTCCGTCACTACCAGGCTCTCCATGGCAGCTCAACTTCGCATATCACTCGTCTCCAATATACCAGTATCGTTGACTAATTCGTTCTTCTAGTTTCTTGGAACTGGGGCAGTGGTCAACCCGGCGGGGTTGCGGCTGAGGTCAAGGCTGGAGATGTATCCATCACCTCCCACCGCGGCAATGAGATTACAAAGCACGGCGAAGAAGGCAATCCTGCTGTGCACGTCGAGCGCTCTGGAAACGATGTTGTGAAAAAGGCGAGCGAGCTGAATGTTGAGAGCAAGGCCTCGGGTTCTAACGGCACCTCGGGATCCAATGGATCTTCATCAGAACCCAGGAAGGACGAAAAGGAGGTTGAGGAAGAAGAAGAAGACAAGCCAAAGAAAAAGGATGAGAAAAAAGAGGAGAAGGCAGGGGAAAACGGAGAGGAGGAAGAAAGAGAAGGCAAGTCAAAAGAGGAAGAAAAGGGAGAGGAGGAAGAAAAGAAAGAGGGTGAGGAAAGGAAAGAGGAGGAGGAAAAGGAAGAGGATGAAGAAAAGAAAGAGGAGGAGGAAGTAAAAGGAGAAGAGAAGGAAGAGAAGGGAGATGAAGCAAAGGGAGGTAAGGATGAGGCTAAGAATAGCAAGAAGAAAAGTAGTCCGGAACCTCAAGCTGGGGATAAGCGAAAGGCAGATGAGAAATCTGACGCTGGCGAAAAGAGCTCCGAGGAGAAGAATGGGGGCGGTGATTCTAAGAAGCAAAAGACCATGAATGGACAAGTGAAATCAAATGACGCCGATGGGGTCAAGAGAAAGGCTGGTCGACCCAGGGGGAGCGGCTCGAAGAAAGTTGCCACTACTGGACGCGCGGAAAGAAAGACTAGAAGCCAGGGGTCGGCTTAGGAAATTTCTTTCTCATGTTTGGCTGACTGTGCTTTGGGTCGCGGCGATTGGATTCGGGACTTGGCAAAGTCGGTTGGTGCATAGATGGTATCGGATGGAATGATGATTGGGTGGAAGGTTGCTCTTGCTTTGGTCTGGTCGGTCTGGTCTGGTCTGTACATACGTGAAAATGCGGATTGAATGCTAAAAGCTTTACCCTTCTGCTACCCATCTCCTCCCAATAATGGGCTTGAACGCCAACTCTCAAGTACCGTAACGACGTCGGGTGTATTAATCGTCATCATCTCGCAGCCAGTATCATGATATTGTCGCTTAATAGCTGGTACTCGCCATTCCTGAATGTCTCACAAACCAATCCCAATCTGAACACCTTCATATCTCTGGAAGGGCTTAGAAACGTACCAGCCGGGTCGCCATCAAGGCTCACTGCCCATTAAAGTAAGACTGGGCGCGTGGAGGGGCGCTGAACATCCCCATACGATATCTACCGGCCAGCAGTGTGGAAGGCGCACCGCGTAATTCATTAAGGGCTTCTATTCAAATGATGCGTGCTAAATGCCTCACCTGCTCCTTGGATGAAGATACCGGCCAAAATAAAGGGGCCAAGCCAGCGTCTGGTATGAAATATTCAGCTGGGAAATACTAGATGCAATGGTCCATACTACAATGTCCCTGGGTGAGTCTAGGGTACAGCTCGGGTATTAAGCGACTGCCCCCCCCCCTTTTTTTTTGTCTGGCGAGAATAACTGGATAAAGTGTACGAAAGGTACAAAGAGACCATATAAACATATCCATTGAGCGTGATTTTGCATACCAACAAAAATTCCTGTAAGCTTGACTACAAAGACAAGTTCGTTGGATCTGCTGTAATGGACATTGTTCGTAGAGCTCGGCGTAGTGCGGTACAACAGATTGACTTCGTTAGACAATTAACTTTAAAGCCCTGATCTGCATATTACTTCTTAGTTGTGTGAGTTCAATTATGCTAGTATCTCGCTGGAATGCTTTTTCATAAACGTCTTGTATCATAATATTACCTTTTTGAGCCGCCTTTTGATTGTGAATGTGGATATTCCAAATTAGACACCTCTCATGCTTTCAAACGCGTCCAAAGCCAAGGATTTCATGGGAAAATATTGATAAAATTGGTGCATGCATTCTCCTCTGTAGCATAGTCAGCATACATCATTCATAAAGTATAAGCCTATTAGGGATGGATACCTTGGGTCCAGCCATGTTTTATGTACTTGGAACATAATTTAGAAAACTTTTTTTTAGAACCTGTCAGGTTACATTAATCATGGAGCTCAATAGCATAAAAATATGAAAAATCCAATCTCTGTCTCACAGGTGAGTAACGTGTGACCTCGAGAATATTGAGGAAATCATAGGTGAGAATTATCTTGTTGGTCTGTCATAGCCAACCGTTGTTGCTTTGTCACAGTGCAATGCATGGTCATCTTGTCTACAGTATATGGCCAAATAGACTCAATACTGGGTTGAACCCTAACTTGTAGGCTAAACCCATATGAAGTACATGTCGTTTGACGTATAGAGTCAGATTCATGGGTCTACATGGTTATATTCTGCCAATTTTTGGTGCAAGGAGGTTGCCTAAGCCCGGGCCACAATGCTCGAACAAGCCTGCAATAACATAAGAACGTAAATATGACTTGGACTACTTTCTAAGTCCCTTTTGTAGATGCGCGTGAGTCCCACATACTGGATATTTCGATCCGCTCAGAACACAATGGGTGTTCTTCTTTTCCATCTCGACCGAGAATCCCTGTTTTCCCAACCTCGAAGAAAAGTAAGCCAACTTTGTTAAATGACTCACACAAAAGCTGTACCTTATAGGTACTCGATGCGGTCGATGGACAGCAAAGCCCATATGGCACCATTATCTACAAGTACCTTCTCGGCGAAAATCCCATTGGAGAGGACAAAATCGCAACTGAAGAGAAGACTGGATGCCTGAAAGTTGCAGCGTGTAAGTGGCAGATGGTACTAAGTGGCGAATTTCTGGTTCTTGATCAGGGCCAATAGTGGCCAGATAAATACTCATGGGACAACGTGCAGAAGGCTAACTAGAAAGATTATATTTTGGAGGAGGGCAGCAGATATCCGTGGAAGATGTGACCAGCTAGCTTATTTAACGCCGAGTTTCCACACGCTGAATCCTATGTTGAATGGAAGGTTCGTATGATCTAAACCCCCATTTTTCCATCACCCAAAGCCGACTGAATTTTAGAGACATAACCTTTGATTGTTCACCAAGAGTGAATCCCTTTCCTCCCTAAGCGCGCCAACCAGTTGACCAGAATAGCAGAAACACCTCAATAAAGACTTCAAGATACGATATCTCCAAGAGAACCACGCAAACCACCGAGTAAACCTATGTGAAGACACTCAGAAGCTATACTGGGCTCAAATACGGCATTTGCCGTATATTCCTTATGGCTTGACGCATGGCGCCTTGCCTTCTCATATCCGAGGGCATTGACCTGCCCGTCTTGCCGAGGGTTCGAACTAGATTCTCTTGTGAAATAAGTGGAATCGAGTCGGACCATCGGATCCTTATGATTACCAGCTGGCACTAATCACCTCGACGGATTAGACCCCTGAATCGCTAAAGGTGCAAGCCGCTTCGACAGGAGATATTTTCTCGGCACTTCATCTTGCGAGGAGCGGTTGCAGATACGTTGAGTTACATCCATAGGAATTTCCTTGTGGTTCTTCCTGGGACTTTGGTAATGATAAAATGACTCAGAAATGACTATAAGGAATACGCTGAGTCCTGGGGTCATAAGCGACGGGAGGAACAGGAAGATTGAAGTTTCGAAGAATACGTTCAATAGAATTATAGCTGACTCTGGTTCCATCTGCATGAAAAAGAAGCCTTCGTTGCGGAGGTGCTAGCCATCACAATAAGATAAGACGTTGAGAAACACAGATCCCGACATCATGATGAACACCCAAGCGAAAACATCCTCTGGAAGGAGCAGAAAAAGCAGATTGGCAGGTAAGTACAGAGATGGAGGGGGAATACGATAAACAAAGTGTCAGTATGAGCATGAGCGGGTTGTGGCGAGCTCTGAATACTAGCCTTGAAAGCACTTTGTAAGGCTTGAGAGGAAGATCCGAAAGAAGCCCTTTTACTCTATCAACCTGCTAAACTGATGGGAATGGAGAGAAGCTCATATCGCCGGTCGGCTAGCAGAGGAGTCAATTCACTCATTTTGATATTGGATAAGAAAAAAATATAAAAAAATATCGCCCCATAGACATCAAGAATACCTTGCGGGGTTACTTCTGAGCAAATTAAGGAGCAGAGAAAATAGAGGCGGTTTCGTGCTGGATTGAGCCATTATTGATTAGGATTAGTCTTTGATAGTAAAGTTGCAATTTACAATGTCGTTACTCCTGCCAACAAAAAGGGTATCTCGAAATTTGGAAGCGTCGCCATCGAAAACTACTCATCATCCAGTATACTGCTCGCCAATGATCCGAAGAACGGGACCTCACATCTGTCAAGCGTGTCCGCTGAGAACCAGTCAGTAAATCTCTAAAAGTATACACTCAACTAGACTCACCGTCTCGATATGCTCTCCAAGTCAAGTACCCGATTAATCCCAAGTCCCCAAACAATATAATCCAGGACAAAAACGATGACCACGAGAAGATGAGGTGGAGTACAAAGATGGCGCTAAACAGCAGAGAAGATTGCCAGGCATGGAATCTGCACCATCAGTCCAGCTGTCCGTCTATATCCCACAAATAGACTGATTCTCACCTCACATAATCGCTCTTCTGCTCAAAAAGCAGTAGCAGCACTCCCCCAGCGGGTGGTAGCAGCAGATATGCTAAACAAGCCTCGAAGTCTAGCCGTATTGGCAAGCTCGTCTCGAACTCGTCCAACCTCCCACGCCCAGCCTCTACATCTAGTCCTACATTCGCATTTCTCCCGAAGACCTGCGGAGATATGGCTCCATCTATTGAGGCTCGAGGGGCCCATTGGTTCGCGATTGGTCGCGGAGCGTTCGTGGGAGGCGGGTGAGCAGGGGAGAATGAGCGACGGCCTCCGTTTGGGGAGAAGGAACGGCGTCCTTCGAGGGGAGGGGAGAGGGCCCGGTGTGTTTCGGGATTTTGGTCCTGGTAGGGTGCAAAGTCCATTATGGTTGTTATGGAGGAGGTTGTTTGTCAGGTTGGTGAATTGTCGACAAGGGTTACTGTCCCATGCTTGCAAAGTCTGTGATGGAGCCTAAACATTCAGGCAAAACAGATGCCACAAATAGATTTCCATGAGCTAAGGAACAAGGACACAATAGTAATTTGGAACAGACTGGGTATTTATTAAATTATGTGGCAAGAACTCATGTGCAAGAACAAACTCCCCAAACCCGCTGAAAACGTAGATGAACACCATGCATGCCTGGACCCCATTTAGGTGCTCGTGAGCATTCGCGTCCAAACCCAAATCCCATGCCTCATTTACAAGCTCCTCTTACTTTCCCATGAGAAGTACATGTTTTTCTTTCAGTCCCCTTCTCAAGCGCTATGTGTATTCGTTCCTCATCACTCATCGAAACTCCATGGCTGTAAAACATCCTCTATCTTCAACGTGCTTTAACTCCAGTTGCTGGAACCTGATGCTACATTAGCTCCTGGCTCCCACGAAAGGCTGACAGAAGTGCCATACTTCTCACTCTTTGCGTGGAAATATATTCCAGTAACTGTTCCCTGAATCTGATTGAAGCAGATGTAATAGAAACCCTCAAAACTGGCACCAGTGATTGTTCTGACTCGATGGTCAGGAACCAAAAAGTGCTCTTTCCATCTCATGAATATATTCTCTCTTTGTGCCAAATGTGGGATGTTAAAGTGTCCTTTTCTGGCCTGTTTCGTGAATGGCTTGAAGGCTGAAAACTTGGCCCAATGCTGCAAATCGACCTTGTCTGTGGATCCCCAGTCCTGGTGTTGTGTAAGAAATGTGTATTTGGAGCCGATTATTTCTCCTTCAAAGTAGGTGGTGAGAGTTGGATGATCTTCCGTTAATCCTTCAAAGCTCCTGTCAGCCTGAAAGGAGTCAAAAAACTGTATAGGTAGCCTACCTTGAATCCGCAAATATCCACAGAGAAATGATTCTCTCATGTCTACATGCTTAATTTCCACCTGTACGTTGTAGGCTTGTCGCTCGGATTGTTGAGTGCCATGAAATTTACTTCCAGCACGCAGGTATGAAGAAGGGGACGATGGGAGGAGCTAGACTCCAGTAAGTATCTCGAACATAGTGCCGAAATTTCAGGAGAGCGTACTCGTATATTAGAAAAGTCATAATCCATAAATGGAGTCTCCAAATCCGTATATGATAATGCGGGTAGCTCGCCCTCTTCACGCTTGTCTCCTTCCGCACTCATGGGCGACAACATATCCCCCCCATTATTCTCTTCCTCAACATCCATTTGTTTGGAGTCGCGCTGCTCTGCAATGTGTGTATCCGTGTGGCCGGAAGTTCGCGAATCAGTTGGAGGTGTTGGCTGTTGAATAACCTCTCGCCCGGCAACATTCACTTCATCCTGGGATCTAACCACTTCGGCCCGCCGGCTCAACCTATCACTTGCTCTATCATCTTCGGGTGGGCAAGAGTGTAGTGATGTCGCTGCAACGATATTCTCGTTGCCCGACGGTGATGGCGTGGGCATTGGTCGCAACCCTGTGCCAACCAGGCTCGAAGGTTAAAGGGTCAATTCTAATGATACAGGAGGGACAAAAACAATATGACTGCTGTCAACAATTAAATGGACACCCTTGGAGTTGCACAATACATATTTATGGATCGTTGTAATGATGGTTGCAGAGGCGGCTATGACTGCAGTCCTGGGCTGGCTTCTAGAATGCCAAGAAACCAAGCCCCTTGTACACCCCCTAGTCGCGTTTGCGCAGTATTAAGCAGAGTCATTGAGTGGGCGAAAATAAACACGCAAGACTATTGTCTACACAGGATCTACTAGATAGTATTTTTCTGATTTGGATCATGCGGGGCTTACCGGGTGAATAAATTATTTATTCAGTCAGATTGACTTGCGGCGAATTTGAAGTACTATGATATTGCTCATTAGGGCACGTGGGAGACGATTGTGCTATCTGGCTCACTAATTGATACCAGACTGCAGTAATGAAGTGGTATCACATGCAGTAAATGGCATGGTATTGATTGCTCATAATGAGCCAATTTTACCTGTTATGCCAGTTCTACGGTTTCCTTCTTAGTGTACAAAGTGTGTACTAAGCAACGCCATACTCCGAATCTTGCTCCAGACTCATTCCAACCTTAGATAGGCTTGATTTTGAAGTGCAATGCGATCAAAGAGAATACTAGTGCCTTAAGGTCCTGCACAAGATAGTAGAACACTCGCAAGCCCTCTGGGTCTTGAGATTCAGTAACATCAACAAGAGAGCCAATCTTGGCAGTCTAAATACAATTGAGTCAGCAGCTGAACAAAAGAAAGGGGGTTTCAACATACCTCAAAGGAGATATGCTCGCTTCCAAGACGTATCTCTAACTCCTGCCGTCCATCCTTATTCTTCTGCGGCCACTTGCCATCGTCTTCCCTTTACATGTGTTAGTACAGACGGACATGCTAGATGATGTAGAAGCACCATACTTCATAATTTCACTGCTCTTGATAATGCGCTTGATCTCATCCACCATTAAGGAGCTCACACACACTGTGACAACACCACATCAGTTGAATTTGGGCAGGTAGATTGGATATCAACGCACTTTCTTTGCGAATAAGAGAATCGTTTCGGTAGTTGGAGTTATTAGCATATCGAGCAGATGCGCTTCTTCCATCTCCCAAAACTCTAAAATCAAATTCTGTCCAGGCTGCATTAGATGTTGCCTCGCTATTGGGTTTTTGGATAATTTACCAAGGAATTCATGGCCGTGTCGTCCTTGATGTCCTGAGCTGGAAAAGAGATATTAGGACATATTCTGCAGAAATAGAGAGCACACTAACTAGTATCGGATGTAGAACTGCTCATTGGAGGCAGCCATTTTGTCTATGGATCTGGTCTTGACTATGAGATTCAGAGAAGGCTGAAGGTCCGACCCCCAGCCGTGAGCTCATACCAGAGCGCGTTTAGTGGGGTGGCTTTTAGCCTTAGGCGTTTAAGGCATACAACGCTAAGTCCTCCCGAATTGAACAGCAAGCTACGATAACCATTTTCTGAAATCCAGCCATGCTGTTCTGATGCGCAACGCTTTATCGTCTCTCCCTCCTGGTGCGAAAGGATCACTGGCAATTTCCTCCCCCCAAATCTTCAGCCACTACTTTCCATCAAATTGAATACTTATTTAATCATCCCTGGCCCACAACCGCACAAACCACGCCCCCTACCTCATCGAGGTCAACTTTTGACACACAAGCACTCGGCGCACAGTGTTGGTTCAAACCCTGGGTACCCCAATATCATGGCGTCTTTCTTGGAGAGCTCCTACAGTCTGGTGCACCAGGACAATGCTGCTGACGTCCCTTCCATGTCTGATTTACGGACGCAATTGGAGAAAGGGACAGATGAGAGCAAAGTCGAAACCATGAAGCGCATACTAACGGTCATGTTGAATGGTGATCCAATGCCCCAATTGCTTATGCATATTATTCGATTTGTCATGCCATCCAAGCACAAAGCTCTGAAGAAACTATTATATTTCTACTATGAAATATGTCCCAAGCTTGATGCGAGCGGTAAGCTGAAGCAAGAGATGATCCTTGTCTGGTAAGAACATGCGCCCTTTACCAATTGCACTTACTTATGAAATATAGCAATGGAATCCGGAACGACCTACAGCACCCCAATGAATACATTCGAGGCAATACCCTTCGATTCCTCTGTAAACTTCGAGAAGCCGAGCTTATCGAACCTCTCCTATCATCCGCTCGCGGCTGTCTTGAACACCGTCATGCCTACGTCCGAAAGAATGCTGTGTTTGCTGTCGCCTCCATATATCAACACTCTGAAAGTCTGATTCCCGACGCCCCTGAACTTATAGCAGCTTTTTTGGAGACTGAGACCGATCATACTTGCAAGAGGAATGCCTTTGCAGCGTTGGTTAGCGTCAGCCATGATAAATCACTGGCATACCTGAGCAGTGTATTTGACGGGATTCCAAATGCAGACGAGCTTTTACAATTGGTCGAGTTGGAATTCATTCGCAAGGATGCGATACAAAACTCGCAGAACAAGGTTAGAATTCTTAAATAACGAAATGCCTGGGGTGCTAACAATCTAGGCTCGATATTTGCGTCTCATCTTTGATCTCTTGGAGGCTGGTGCAACTACGGTGGTTTACGAAGCTGCCTCGTCCCTCACTGCCTTGACCAGCAATCCTGTCGCTGTTAAAGCTGCAGCTGCCAAATTCATCGAACTCAGCATCAAGGAAGCGGATAATAACGTCAAACTGATCGTACTGGATCGCGTCGATGTGTTAAGACAAAAGAATGAGGGTGTTCTAGACGACCTCATCATGGAGATCCTCAGAGTTTTATCAAGTCCTGATATCGACGTCCGCAAAAAGGCCTTGAATATCGCCATGGAAATGGTCTCCAGCAAAAACGTAGAGGAAGTCGTACTGCTATTAAAGAAGGAGCTCTCTAAGACCGTTGACCAAGAATACGAGAAGAACAACGAGTACCGTCAGCTGCTCATTCACTCAATCCATCAATGCGCCATCAAGTTCTCGGAGGTTGCTGCTAGTGTCGTTGATCTTTTGATGGACTTTATCGCCGATTTCAACAATACCTCAGCTGTGGATGTAATCTCATTTGTGAAGGAAGTAGTCGAAAAATTCCCTAAACTCCGACCTTCTATAGTAGAGCGCTTAGTGTCGACGTTGAGTGAGGTACGTGCTGGAAAAGTTTACCGAGGAGCTCTCTGGATCGTGGGAGAATACTCTCTCGAGGCAAATGACATCAGAGACGCTTGGAAAAGAATACGAGCCAGCCTGGGAGAAATTCCAATTCTTGCATCAGAACAGAGACTACTGGACGAAGTAGCGGATGGTCATGAGCCCACGAAAGAGGCCGAACAGGTCAATGGACATTCGAAAGCGGCGCCAACCGGTTCTAGAAGGGTGCTTGCCGATGGTACATATGCAACAGAAAGTGCTCTGACGAGTCAATCGGCTGTGGCAGCCAAATTAGAAGCGGTCAAAGCTGCCCAAAAACCGCCTCTCCGGCAACTCATCCTTGATGGCGATTACTATCTAGCCTCGGTTCTCTCATCCACCCTTACTAAACTCGTCATGCGTCACTCGGAAATATCCCCGGATGAGGCTCGGACAAATGCCCTACGCGCAGAGGCTATGCTGATCATGATCTCTATTATTCGTGTTGGACAATCTCAATTCGTCAAAGCTCCCATTGACGAGGACTCTGTGGACAGAATCATGACTTGTGTAAGATCGCTCGCCGAATATGCGCAGAATAAGGAACTCGAGACGGTGTTTCTGGATGACACACGGAAGGCTTTCCGTGCTATGGTACAAGTCGAAGAGAAGAAGCGAGCTGCCAAGGAGGCTGTTGAGAAGGCGAAGACCGCGGTTCAAGTCGATGATGTTGTCTCCATACGACAATTGGCAAAGAAAAATGCCGGTGCTGGTACTGACGAAATTGAACTCGATCTCGAGAAGGCAACGGGTGGAGATTCAACTGTTGAGGACCTATCGTCCAAATTGAGCAGAGTTGTCCAGCTCACCGGTTTTTCGGATCCAGTCTACGCCGAAGCATATGTTAAAGTGCACCAATTTGATATTGTCCTCGATGTTCTCTTGGTCAATCAAACAACCGAGACTCTCCAAAACTTATCAGTCGAATTCGCCACACTAGGAGACTTGAAGGTAGTCGAGCGGCCAACTACGCAAAATCTTGGTCCACATGACTTCCAGAATGTACAAGCGACTATCAAGGTCTCTTCGACGGATACTGGAGTTATTTTCGGAAATGTTGTGTACGATGGTGCCAGCTCTACAGAAAACAATGTTGTTATTTTGAACGATGTTCATGTTGATATCATGGATTACATCCAACCCGCCGTTTGCACGGAGACTCAATTCCGAACGATGTGGACAGAATTTGAGTGGGAGAACAAGGTCAACATCAACTCCAAAGCCAAGTCGCTGCGCGATTTCCTCACGCAGCTAATGGCGTGCACAAACATGAACTGTCTAACCCCTGAGGCCTCGCTTAAGGGCGACTGCCAGTTCCTGAGTGCGAACCTCTACGCTCGAAGTGTCTTTGGTACGTCTTCATGATTACTCGAACTTACCAGCAGCTACTAACTCTACCTAGGTGAGGATGCACTTGCGAATTTGAGCATTGAGAAAGAAGGGGAGGAT
Source organism: Diplocarpon rosae (assembly GCA_032760415.1). Classification (NCBI taxonomy): domain Eukaryota; kingdom Fungi; phylum Ascomycota; class Leotiomycetes; order Helotiales; family Drepanopezizaceae; genus Diplocarpon; species Diplocarpon rosae. The sequence continues at coordinate 862,083 of JAUBYV010000005.1, forward strand.
GGCCCCGTGACCGGCTTTGTCCGAATCCGCAGCAGGTCGCAAGGTCTTGCGCTCAGTCTCGGCTCCCTCAAGGGCTTACACAAAGTCGGAGGGCTCGCCTAAGTGGGGTTTACGGCGATGATGAGGGTGGATTGGTTGTGTAGGTCACATCAGGACATACATGTGTACTTTCCAAAGATGGCGGACGGAAGCTGGAGGTACTTTACCTGGAGTGAAACGTGGTCCAGAAGGCGTAGGATCTGGTACGACCTATGGGGCTTACAGCCACGCTTTGCTGCGAATCGTCGTGACTGGCGCTGAAAAGCAACTAGGAGTTACCTAGATACAGAGGGTCATTGCAATGAACAATTTTGATCACCTGAATCATGAGCTGATGGTTTTGCAGATGGAGGGAGATATTTAGAGATTGTCCCTGCAACAGAGGTTAGCGAGTATGTCTAGGCCCAGGTAAGATGTTCAGTGAGATATATTGAGATACTGGATACGTGTGAAGCTCCCCCTTGTAAAGTATAGAGCAATCGCGAGTGAGTGTAGAACGGCTGATCCTTGCGAGAGTTGCGGAGAACGGGTCAGATTAACGCGCGCGACGGGATCAGCACCCACTTCTGGCAACTGAGTCGTTCTTTTTGAACTAGTTGCACAGCGCCTAGGCCGATCGTTTGGACAGGGAGCCGCTGCATATGCGCGGGTGCATCCATACCTCGAGAGTGTCAAGCCAATTTCGGATTGAAAGCTTGGCACCTAGGGGAGCGTGCGCAGTCGCGTGCTTGATCATTTTTAACAGATCCTACTTTGATCATAATCACGACTACAATCAATCTGCCCCTCCACACCTACAACCTCTGCTTGACAAGGATGTTTGAGATAGCGAAACTTTTCACGAGATGACAAGCACCCCTTCGCCCGCCGATGACCCATTTGTCGACCCTGCGGCCTCTTTCGAGGATGCAGGCCGTAGAAACTCCCTCGCTGCAGAGGCTACATTGGCGCTGGGCAGGAATGTCTCCCTGACCCTCGGAACCGATTCTCTTATTGTTCTAGGTGGGCTTGAGCAGTCTGTCTATGTTTTAAATGTCATTTAACGATCGCTGGCAGACGAGGCATTTGAGGAGAGAAAGGGAACCAACTTTTGCGGAATTTGGCCGTCTGGTACGTCTCCGGTATATCCGCATGGCATCTTGACATTGCTGACAGCTATCATACAGCAACCAGTAATACTCGTGCAATTCCATTCTACAATATTCTCTGGGCGGAGCTCAAAGACTCCGAATTTACACTAAAATATGCATCTCCCGCATCCAAGACGGTAGTTCGCGCCCTCGCCTTAAATTATACTGTAGAGTACCAGATGGTAGAACTGGTGAACATATGGGTGTCCAAGCTCCTAGACCGATCTTATGGCAAGTCGCTTCAGAGAAAACGAATGAAGGTTTTGGTCAACCCTTACAGTGGGAAAGGAAGTGCCGAGAAGTGGTATCATAGAGATGCCGAACCCCTCCTGAAAGCTGCCCACTGCACCATTGATATGGTGAAGACGAAGTACAGAGGCGAGGCTGTGGAAATCTCAGAGAAGCTCGATATTGAGGCCTTCGATGTTGTGGCATCTGTTTCTGGTGACGGGCTACCGCACGAGGTGTTCAACGGCCTTGGAAAGAGGCTTGATGCGAAGAAGGCACTGTCCAAGGTTGCAGTGGTAAACATTCCTGGTGGAAGTGGCAATGCCATGAGCTGCAATTTGAACGGGACGGACAGTGTTAGTCTGGCCACCTTGGCCATCATCAAGGGCATACCGACACCCCTGGACCTGATATCTATTACCCAAGGAGATGTCCGCACACTCAGCTTCTTGTCACAATCAGTTGGCATCGTCGCAGAGTCTGACTTGGCGACTGAACATCTAAGATTTCTGGGTGCCCAACGATTTACCTACGGGTTCTTGGTGCGACTCATCAACAAGGCGCTGTACCCTTGTGATATTGCAGTTAAAGTAGCCATGGATGACAAGCAAGTGATCAGGGAGCACTACAAACGGGAACAAAATAACCACGAGCCGATAAGCGAGAGACGAGGTTACAAGCAACTGCTAGATGATGATGATGCGTCGGCAAGCAGTGGGAGCGAAGATGGTCTACCGCCATTGAGATACGGAACTGTTAATGACAAGCTGCCTGAAGGCTGGGAGCTAGTCCCCTATGACAGGCTGGGAAATTTTTATTGTGGCAATGTAAGATTACGTGTTTCGTCGGTCGTGTTTTCTTTAATTAACTCGTTCACAGATGGGATATATGGCTTCAGATGCCAACTTCTTCTCCTCTGCTTTACCCAATGACGGTTACATGGATCTGGTCTGCATTGACGGCGACATCAGCCGTATCCATGCCATGAAAATGATGTTCGCCGTGGAAAGTGGCAAATTTTTCGATATGCCCGGGGTCTGGTACCGCAAAGTCCTCGGCTACCGAATCATCCCCAAAAACCAAACTGATGGTTTCATCAGTGTAGATGGCGAGCGCATTCCTTTCCAACCATTCCAGGCCGAAGTTCATAAGGGGCTTGGTACTGTGCTCTCCAAATCAGGTCATATGTACGAAGCTCCTGGCCCAGTTTGATTCTTGGTTTTTATGTACGATGAAGCGTTTCTTTGGGCGTTTTCTGCCTACTTCTCTTCCGATACCCAGAGGTGGATCGCTTACGCGAATTGAGCAAGGAGAAAGATCAGTTTGGGCATAAAGGCAAAAGTAGAAAATTGTACTTCAACCCGAACGCCTTGCAATGCTGTGTGTGGCCTCCCGTAACGCGTCAGTCAAAAATCAGAGAATTTTGCACATTATTATTCTTCAATTCCACCCCACGCATCATCCTCATCCGCACCTTCCTCGCCCTTCTCATCCACCTTGGCGTTCCCTGGTAATCGTTCATCCTCTAGAGCTTCTTTTGCCTTTATTCTAACAGGCTTCGTCGGACTACCCTTCGCCAACGCCCTCAACGGCTCCAACATTCTTTCCACGGTCGCTTTTCTCCCCTCTTCTCCCAATAAACGAACCTTCTCCAGCTCATCAACATAAATATCAATGACATGGAACCGCATTCCATTTGGCACCCGCATCTCCATCACATTACACGGAACCTCCATCAACAACGATAAGTGTTCAGTCACAGTCTCCTCGCCCCACCCCCGCTGTTCAATCGCTTTGAAGGTCGCACCCAGATACCTTCTGGTAAGGAGCAGGAACTTTTCCATTCGCAACACATCGATATTCGTCCACTCCCGCTGCATCGTCTGCCAGAATGCACGCAAGAAGGGGATTATGGTCTCAGAGGGTAAGACCGAGACAAGGTCTGCGAGAGAGTTGGCCAGGGCTTGCTGTGTGCGCGGCCGATCCGACATCCACATGCAGTAGAAGAGCCCTTTCCATAGCTTCATCAGCTCGAGGGAAGGCAGTTCGCGCCGGCCGGACAGGTAAGTGCGGAGAGATTCAAGGGCGGCATCGCGAGTTGGTCTGTCTGGATGATTGTTAGATGGGCGTGGATAATTGAGGAGAGCAGATATATTACCATTGGCAGCAAGCTGCTTCACAAAGGGCGTTTGTTGGATATCAGTTGCCATTCTTGGTTCGGGATAAAGCGACAAATAAGTTTTGGCGGGGGTGATGGCCCGCTGCAATTATCAAAAAATCTAGGAGATGAGCCGTGCACATGCAAGGCTGGATCTGAGCCTCGCCAACTTTTGACCCACTTCAATGAAAGGGGCTCGGTTCGAAGCGAGATGGCTCTATTTTGGTGCTTCACAAAAGGGTCAAGGGGTGGTAAGTTACTGCTTCTGGACCACCTGGACAGAACACACTACACATCCCCAAGTTTTGGGCTTTGGGCATTACATACTGTCTTTGCGCAAAACTGTAATTCGATTCTGACAAGATCCAAGGTACTCGGAGCTTATTTATTCCGATGCCGAGGCCCAATGCAAAAGCCAGAAGTTAATGCGACGCGTTGAAGAACTTCTGAGAGTCAATAACAACAACAAAAAAATATTCACGATGGCCATGCCGCGTAACAAGACAATCATGGAGTTTCGTCATCACGTACACTTCTTCTTCCACGCGCAAAACGATCCAAAGTTCGCTGAACAAGAGAGAAATTGTCACTGGTGTCAACTTGCGACTTTCAAATCTCACAAATCCTACCCAATCTCGATTGTGTTTGATGAAGAGACAACGGCTGCGATCCCGCAAGATTTCAGGTTTATCGAGGAAAACGTTCTACGTGAAGGTGTCCAACCAGCAGATGCGGCATTCGAGTCTGGGTGCAATTGTACCGATGATGTCCAATGCATGCTCATGACGGCTGACAACGATCCTAACGGATGCCTTTGTCTCCAGGACGTTGACCGCGAGAATATAGCCATTGGCGCAAAGCTCAATGCATACCATATCTTTGGTCCACGAGCAGGATGTCTTAGAGGTCACAAACTCGAGTCGCGTGATCCTGTGTACGAGTGCAATGAAAGATGCAGCTGCAGTAAAAATTGTCCAAATCGTGTAGTCGGCAATGGTAGAAAAGTGAATCTTCAGATCTTCAATACTAGAGATGGCCGTGGCTGGGGCAAGTATTCCCCGTAGCCTCCCTGAATGACTCGACGCTGATAACACAATAGGTGTCCGCGCAACTGAAGATATCAGACGTGGTCAGTACGTTGGCAGCTATGTCGGCGAAGTCATCACTCCCGCTGAGGCTGATAGACGTCGGGACGGGGCTGGCGAGAGGAAAAAGAAGGATATCTATCTCTTCGCCCTCGACAAGTTCAGCCATGACACACCTGACAACAACAAGGCATATGAGATCGACGGCGAGTACATGTCCGGGCCCACCCGCTTCATCAATCACTCGTGCTCGCCCAACCTTCGGATCTTCGCCGTCGTGAACGAGCTAGCTAACAAGGCACTCCACGGCCTCTGCTTCTTCGCGACCAAGGAGATCCCCCGCAATACCGAGCTCACCTTCGACTACACGGACGGAGTCAAACGCTCGGATGAAGTCGCCGGCACCGGACGGAAATTCGAGGATATGTCAGCCAGCGAGAAGAATAAAGAGCTATTCCCGTGCCTGTGTGGCGCGAGTAACTGCCGTGGTTATCTCTGGTAGGTTCTGCGTGGTACGTGAACGGCCTCACCGAACCAGGAGATCGCACTCTGCAAGGAGCTCACTCAGCCCTGGATGCATGATGGCGCTTTTCAGCGCCGACGGAGGCATTCGTACCTGGTTTTGGAGTTGATTTGGAGTCGGAGATACCCCCACAGGAGTTATTGAATGGAGCCATATGCCCCTCTGACATTCCCTCCTCCCGTGCAGGTCAGGTGATTCCTCGCGTGCTGTTTCCCGCCCACATGTTCAGCACGTAATTCCGATTCGTGCATGCCAGCGTCTTGCTCTCATCATCACCACCCAAGCTATCTTGGTATTTGTGCGATCCCAATGCCCCGATAAAGCATCTTGTTGTATGTGTACTTCCTCAATCCTTCGCGCGACAGGAAAACCACTTGCGCGCATGCGCTGATCCCAATTGCCGGCACAACGCGCATTTCTGTTCTGTCTGGACAGCGTCATACAGCTTTCCCCTGATTCCCAGCAGGTTCAGATGGTACCGAATTGGTCCCAGACAGCGTGCAAAGAGGACAGAGGTGTGTGAAGAGATATATGATGGAATTGTCAATGACAACAGAATACTATCTGCACTCTATTTCTATCTTGTCTCTTGATATGGTCTGTTGAGATGTGATGCCACTTCAATGACCTTCATACAGGGAGGGGCTTTATCCGTTTCACGTCTTTCTCCCAGCGGTTTTGATCATGACATGGGAAAATAAATTGGCACAGCGTAGAATGAACTTTCCCGCTCCTCTTACAAGTGGTACCCAGGTCTATCGGGTTGGCAGCAGCATTGATCAGAATTAAAATCAGATTGGAGAAAGGATTGATGGATTGACAAGAGTCTACAATTCAAAAGTGAGTTACGGATGGGCGTTCTGCCAGAGAACAAAGTAGATACCACCCTCTCTAGTACCTTCCTTGGAAGAAGAGATTGTCACTGATCCACCACAGGCGTCAACTTCACCATCAGCGGCCTCCACGTATCAAAGAGCAGGTACATAACCTGGGAGCCCAGCCAGCCCTTGCTCTCCTCACACAGCTCCATATCAAAATGGTACACCATCCTCGCAAGAATGACTCGCATCTCAACGTGTGCTAGATTCCTGCCAAGACAGTTCCTGGGGCCGACGCTGAACGGATTCACCACTCTCCGCTTATCCTCCCTGAACTCCGGCTCGCCCATCCATCGCTCTGGGACGAAGTCGTCGGGTCGCTGGAAGTTTGCGGGTGAGTGAGATGCGCTCCAATGGTTGATGGCCACGCAGGTCCCCCCCGGGACGTTCCGCCCGGCGATTGTGCAGCCCTCGGGCGGGGTGATGCGGACGAGATTACCGGGTACTGGTGGGTAGACGCGAAGGGCTTCGCTGAGAACAGCGAGGAGGTACTCGAGACCGTTCACGCTAACCATTGTGATGTCAGCCTCGGACTTGAACGCCGTCCGGACTTCGTCGGTGAGCCTGGCAAGTATGGCCGGGTTGGTCAAGAGGTGGTATGTCACGGCTGTGAGCAGACTGGCCGTTGTCTCTGAACCCGCCGCTATGAGGATACCGCTGGTCTCGCAGAGCTCGTCGAACATCATGCCGTCGTTGGTATTCAATCCTACCTGGGCATAGCCGATACTGCGAGCTGTCAGTAGGGACGATCGATGGGCAACGGCGGGACGCCAACAAGTCTGGGCGAATGTCCGGTAACGCCAGCCGCCGGAGCAGTTTCTCCCTCGTCAGAGTGCGATACTTGACCTCCTCGCGACGGGCAATGCGTGCAAACAGAGCCAGGAAGATTTGGTCGATTGGGTAAAACTTCTGCATGACTCCGAGAGTCGCAATGGCTCTTCCTGCCACGTGGAGGAGTCTTAGACAGAGCTGTTCCAGCTGTCAGCATACTCCGAACGCTTGATCCTGCCGCGATCAACGCTCACGTGCATCTCTGATGTCTCCAAGCAACCGAATGACTCTCCGAAGGTCAATTCTCCGATGATGTCGACGGCGGTGAACTCATAGTACTTGGCCACATCGACCGGGCTTCCTGCTCTGTCGTGGAGTGTCTGAATGAGGAGGTCGAAATATTGTGTCAGCAGAGGCTCTTGCTCCCTCAGGATCTTCTCGGAGAAGCCAGGAGCGAGATTACGTCTAAATGCTGTGAGTTCAGATCCCGACATCTTCGAGGGTCAGACGCGTGTACCGATGTCTCGCATGTACTTCATCCCTTGGCTCTACCAGTAGGCCACGAGGTCCATCTGGGTTCTCGATGAACTGGCGCGGATCTTTTCGCAGCTGCGTATTGCGTGGTAGTGGTTTCGCGTAGACTGTGCGCTTCACTTCAGCATCGTCTCTTTTGTCCTGGTCGGGGGGAAACAAGGGTCCGATATCTTGAACAGTTTTCTGTTTGGTGGATCACGCTGCGGGAGTAGACATACTATCCTGCCATGCATCCTCGAGGATATAATTCAGCTCATCTGGAGCGATCCGTACAACGGGTCCATGAACCCGGTGTAATTCGGCAATCTTGTAAGGAAGTCGTCCTCTCGAAAAATGATACGCATGCGGGAGTCTGGTGACGCTCCATAACCAGGGGCCTGGGTATGCCGAAAGCGGATGCAAACAAAGTCTGTATATCGCAGTGCCGAGAGCGTAAATCGCGACCTGCGTCACAGTTCAGTAGGTATTTGGGCCCTCCCCCCCACCTCTTCGAAGGTACGCTGGCTTTTGACTCTCGTCCTTGGCTAGGCTGGAATCGAAATACTTCACTTACACAACCTGCGATGAAATGCGCATAGGAGAGGATGATCGCACTTGCTGCCGAGAACGCGGCCATCTTAGCTGGGAGCAATGCTCTGCGCACGATAGGGAAACGCTTGAGGGGAAGAGGAGAGGAAGTCTGAGGGAGGTGGGAGAGAATGGGGTCCCGGACGACGTGGGTAGGCCAGGAACGGCACACAGAGCTCGGCGGCAAAAAAACCACTGTGATCTACCTATATCCTGGACAGGACTGGAATCAAACCATTGTCACAATCTTGTGTTCTGGGGAAGGAGTACCAGACAAGGAAGGATTGTGCTTGGTGACCAGGTCGTTGAACGTTACCTTGGGGATGCCATGGTTCTTGCTTGCGAGAAAAGGGAAAGCTCTCGTCTTGGCTGAGCACCACGAGTGTATGTGTATGTATTCATATAGAAAAGAAAAGAGAGAGAGAGAGAGAGAGAGCTTGCTTTGAGCTCAGACAGGTAGCCATAGAACTCCAGATACTCTGCAGCTGCCCTCGATTCGAGCCTGGCCCAACGCATGGATACGATATGCAATGGGTGGAACGTACGAACGATGACGGTAAGTCAGAGAGAGTGACACTGACAGCAGTTTCTTGGCTAGCAACAGAGTACCACATGACAGCCAGAAGGTGCCGAAAGTTATCCAACTGTTGTTGCTCATGCAGAACCACAGCAGCCAGCAAGGTGCCAGGAACACGCCCATCGCACCATTCTCTAGGAAACACCCAACGAGCACACATTGAAACTTTTCGTCTTCGTACTCCATCTCCTTCCTCCTACCCACCTACAGCACGCCCATCCGAAATACAGGATCATCAGCGAATTCCACTTCATCTCGCATAAATCATACTCGCGCCGAGTATCATTTTTGTCACAATACGAGTGGGTGCGATGAATCTCGGATTCACGGTGATTATCTCTGCCGGATAATTGTGTGAACACTGTACTCTTGACCAACCCATCACCCACACCGTGAGCCGCTGTTTGTTGTTGAAGTCGAGGTGAACTTCGTACAAGTAAGATTGCATTCATAGCATCATGTCTCGGTGCAGATTAAAAAAAAATATGGTCAAGTGCCATCCGTCCTATATATGATCGCAAGAACCTTTATCCACACCTCAATGCTGGACAAGGATATGCGGCCAAATATCACAAACTATGCACTAAGCAAGTCCTTAACGCTCATCCCTCTTCCACTGGTGCTGCCATAGGTACCTCGGCGATCAGAGTTGAGCATCAAAAGAGCAGCGGTCGCTTCTTCATCTGGATTTGGTTGTGGCAACAGTGCTGGACTGGTTAAAGTCGAGCCCACAGACGCAGCACTACCAGCGTACTCATAGGCCCCAGGCCCAAGAGCAGGCGAAGTTGTGATGGGCCCGGTGAAGCTACAGTGACGGTAATCCTTGGAAATAGACGCATCGATATCTTGAGGTTTCAGAGCAGGCGATGCTGATGGGCGGTTTGAACGGGCCACAGGTGCAGAATATGCGGGCGAGGCCTGCCCTGAGCCTCCCATCTCGACATCTTCCTGTTCCTCGAACGACTGGTTTTGTCTTGGTATGTCGCATGCAACCCGAGGGGCCGGTGGGGGAAGAGGCAACTGCTCAGAGGTCGGCGTAGCATTTGTTCGGCTGTTCTCTGCCTTCAGTTTTCCAACACAGTCTTCAAGATATCGCACGTAGTCAATGGATGCCTTTCGCGACTGTTAGCCAGAGACGATCATGGTACTGCCTAGAAGCGCTTACTTGTAGGATAGCCAGCTTATGCATCTCTCCTGTGCACGCGGGTATCATGTCTTTCAAAACGCCGAATTCCTCGTTCATTTTGGACCTTCTTCGACGCTCGATAAGACTATGTGCCGTCTTTCTTGCTATTTTCCTGCCAGCCACGCTCGTGGAAGATGATGGCTGCCTTTTCTTGGTCGCAGCCGCACCACCTTTGCCCATAGAGGGTATCAAGGAGTCGTGACAAGACTCCTCCTCGTCTTGCTGTTCACGAGGCTTCACCTGAATGATCTTGCGAGATCTCGTTGGCGGAGGAGGGAGAGCAAACACATCTTTTCTGGAGGCAACGTGTCCCGCGGACGACCTGCGACGAGTCTTGACCATCTCACTGGCCGGCAGAGGAGGAGACGTGGGCGAGGCAGGGTGGTACGATGAGGCCGAGGAAGAATTGGCTGAGGACGCGCTCGCGGGATGGGATTCGGCGTCTGCCACAGCAGGCGGAGGAAGCTCAAACGATATCTGCAGAGAGGGTTGCGACCCATCCTTTCCCTTGATCTCTGTCGAGGAAGCGGGCGTCGGGGGCTGCTGAGGACGAGGCATCTTGTGATACTAGGTTGAAGTCGACACGGCTCAGAGGTCTTGCACACGACGAAGTGCCCTGCTGCCTTTACCTAGGGCAATGTCCGGGGTGAATAGATGTACAGCCACAATTGATGTGTGCGAGGAGGGGGTAGGGAGGCCGAGCGGAATACCTTCGAGAGCGGAGCAGTTCCTTCAAGTCGGACAGATGAGAGTGGAGGGAAAATTGCACTCACATGGTAGCTGCCATAAGACCGACTTACCTCGAAACTCCAACGCCGTCCTCTGGAGCTGCTCGCGGTGTCGCGTGCTTCATTCTATTGGACTGGGTTGGGTGATGTGGTAGTGATGGGCACCGTCCAGTCAGTGATGAGCCTTGAAAACGTGGGCAGGGCTAAGCTTTCTGGGCGCTAAAAGCTTGGCATATACGTTAGCCCCGCTTGTGAGATATAAAGAACTTCAATATGAAATTCTACTGCGAATCGGTTTCCTCGTAATCTTATGAGCGGGGGAGATTCTTATTGACATTGGGGGGCGGGGGAGGGGGAGCAGGTATCCTTACTTACCACGAGGATCCTCATGGCGGGGTTCCGCTGTCACCTCACAAATTCGGTGTAGTACTCGCTTGTCAGTGTGCTCAAGCGACATCATGAAAATAGTCCAAGCGCGATACGCAGATGAGTATGGGTCATTATCTACATCTCCCGAGGAAGTTGGCATGACCAGGACTTTTCTAGAAGCGTCAACTTCTGCATCCCATCTCGCCCAGCCGTGACGCCAGACGCCAGTCATTGGATAAACCTGCAAATGCCACCCTCTTACTCCTGCATGACTTCATCTACGGCCTCTTCCTTTCCATCACCCCAGAGCCCCTCTAGCTTGAACTCCGCTGCCCACTCGGTGACAATCTCCTTCTGATCACCGACGACTGGGCCACCAGCAGCGGCACTCGCACCTGTGACAGCTGGCGCGATGGCCAGTACAGGCGCATCCATCCAGCCCTGGATGCGACCATCTCTCCAGTCCGTGATGACGGTCGTAGCAGCACTGTTCAGGTTCGGGACTCCGCCCTTGCCCAGCCGTCCTCTCTTGCGTGCCACCTGGATCAAGAAATCCGTAGTCATGTCTCCGTTGGTCTGCATAAGCGGCGGCAGACCATAAACGCCCATCAGCTTGTCCATCATGCCCTCTGCGCCCGAGAGGCGCTTCAAGAGCAGGCTCACAGCCGGCACGGGGTCTTCGATTTGCTTCGGAGGAACTGCATTCAGGAGGACAAGACGGGCTTGCTCTTCCTTCTTGGAGGTCTTGCTTCCGTCACCGGCACTTGGGAACACGATCCCAGGGGAGTCGAGAAGCTTCAGCTTGCTATCAATCTTGACCTCGCGGAGAGACGTGGTGACACCTGCTTCGGCTCCGACGGGACACGCGGCCCCAGCGCCTCCCAGACGGGAAGTAAGGGCGTTGATGACTGAGGATTTGCCAACGTTGGGGTACCCGATGACACCGACGGAGATGGCGCGCTTCAGCTGCTTGGCAGCAGCGAAAGACTTGAGCGCTTTGAAGAGGGTCTGGGATGTGCTCTGGACGGTCAGTTGCTTGTGGTTGAAGGTGCGGGCGTTCGGAGCGGGGCCAGAGGCTCGGAGGGGAATGGTGGGAAAGTATCGTCGGAGGTGTACAAGCCACGATTTGAGGACGGGTGCTGGGACGAGATCGATCTTGTTGAGGATCAGGATGAGGCGCTTTCCCCCGCTGGCGGCCGCCATAACCATATGCTCGACCTCCTTGGAGCGGGTGCCTTCGGGGTCGCGTGCGTCGAGGACGTAGAGAACGACGTCAGCTTGCTCTACGACTTGCTTGAAGATCTTGTCGAATGCCTTTCTCGAGCCATCCTTCCGGGTAGGGAGGCCAGAGAGCTCCACACCAGCCTCTTGATCGTCGGAATCCGACGCGTCGTCCTCATCCATCTCATCTCCACTCTCGAGCTCCTCGTCGTAGTCCCGGGCCGCAGCTCGTGCGCTGGCCAGGAGCGCCGCCATGGGATTCGCATCTTCATCGAAGTCCTCGTCCATCTCCTCATCCACGATTGCATCTTCCTCTACGCCCTCCATCCTGGCCTCGAGCTCCCGCTCGACTTGTTCGCCAGATTTCTCGCCGGTCGTGGTGGCTTTCGCCTCTGCCCTGCGCCTCTCAGCCGCCTCGGCCTTTCTCCTCCGGCCCTCCTCGATCTCGGCGAGGATCTTGTCTTTGAATGGGAACAGGTTCGGGATTCCGGGGTCCTTCTTCAATTTCGATCGCCATTCCGGGTTTTTCTTTCCCGCCTTGCGGTCTTTCTTCTGCTTCGCAGCAGAAGCCTTCTTGATGCTCTCGCGAAGGCGAACGGGACGCCTTTTTGACTTGGGCTCTGGTAATCAGCAGTCAGCATCCGCACGACGCCACCCGTCTCTGGAACATACTGCCTGGTTTATTGATTCCCGCCATGGTGATGTGGTGGGGAGGTGTGGTGTGAGGATCCAGATAAGTTTCTTATCGACGATAAAAATTACATTTTTCCCGCTATCGATCTCGCGCCAAGATTCTCGCTCACGTGCCACGCATAACAAGGGGGCGAGTCGGATCGGAGGCGCTTAGCGAAGCGAGGCGACGGGAGGAACCATCAACAACAGATGCCCGCGGGGGTCTGGGTTTGTTCTCAGCAGACGCAGCCGGGCGAGATAAATCCTCAATAGTCCAGAGCGATATCCATGAGATCTCAAGTACTCTGAAGACTGTAAGCATGCGAAAACATCAGTAGTTTCGCTATCCAGTTTCGGCTACAAAAGCTGGCTGATCGGTTTCCTCGGGTTTCTTTCGGTAGTGGTACCGACCCGTAACCAATACCAAACACCGTCGGTTGACACACTTCGGCAGGAGAATAAGCTATGTAGCATCTCTTCGCTCGCACTTGATCGTCCTTCCTTGCCCTTGAAGTGTGACTGTACTACAAGTCTCCCCTCCCCTCGGTTGTCTCTACAAGCCGGAACCACGAGACAAAAACCAAGCAGAAATGGGGGTGCTCGATTCCCCTTCCCACACAGCACCTCTTCTTTCCACGTACCCATCCATCAGGGACCAGTCCCTCCCACGTAACCCGCACATCAGGATCCAACCACCCACTCGTCCGTCGTGTGATCCACAAACTCCTCGCCACCAGAGACCACCCGATCTCAGACGCCCACAACCCCGCTCCTGTCTCCCGTTCCCTTCTCCTCGGATGCAACGTCCTCCCGCCGGCTGGCAACATGGCATTCCATTCTCCCCTGCCATCCCCACCTCCTTTCATTTGGAAAGCATACGAACACCTCATCCAGAGCGCCAGCACGCTATTCTCAGACGCCTCAGCTGCCGGCAGACAGGTCTCTCTTATATGTGTATCTATCTATCTATGTCTATCTCATCATCTCCCCCGGTAAGCCACAGAGCGCGATAGACGTTCCATCATCACCCTAGAACACCCCCCTTCCCCCCCCCCCCCACCCCCTTGAGGGCCCTGAGGGGGAGGATTTGATCTCCTCCCAAGCCTTGCGTGATATCTCGTCACGACTAGCTACGACGCCCCGGAGAGTAAAGCACATCAACTCCCGGAACGACTGTCCCGTTGCGCACGAGAAGAGAGGGAAGTCCACGGGCGGCGGCGAGGGGGTGAATAGAAGTGTATTACCGTACCGGGCACGTATCCTAAGAATTACGACCCGGGGAGATGGCATGTACACACAGATATACACACACAAACACTCACTCTCTCTCTCCCTCTCCCTCTCTTACACACACAAATATATATATATATACATTGTCTAGATGAGTACACAAGCCCCCTCGCCTCCTCAGAAACCACTCCCTCTAAATGTAATTCCCCCACAACATACCCCGCCCCAAAAATGCCATCCCACACCATCTGCCGTATCTACTCGATCCAGCCTCACCATCACCATTCCACGGCACGCAAACCCAGCTCAGACTACCAGATGCGCGAGTGATGTCTACCGACGACGTCCCGGATCATTCATATTCCGGAGGCTTCATCTTGGTTGGGCACGGGAGAGCGAGCGCGCAAATGATCAAGAGCGGGATCACGCAGGGGGACGGGATTACGGATCGGGTTGGGGTTGGCAGCGGGTAAGGGAGAGGACGATCCTTCAAGTGCATGCAGGGCGACCTCTGGCGCGGCCGCCCGAGGGGTGTGCACCGGTGTCATTGGGCGACATGATTGAATTCGTCTCAGGATCAAAACTTCACAATATGGATTGTGTGGGGAACGTGTCTTGCAAAGCTACACCAGATCCTCACATCGTGCGCTTTATTCAAAGCAAACCAGCTAACATCGAGGTAGTGATTTCCATGCACAGACTGCTCCATCCAATATGGCCCTTTTTCCCAAACGCCGGAGAGACCAAGAATCTAGGGAACTTTCAAGCCATGATACACACCAGCTAATGCTTCCTCTGGGTATATCCCCTTTGCCTCATCCCCTGGTATTGCGAACATTAACAGTTGACGTGATGCCATCCTGATTACATTAAGTGAGTGACGCCCAGAATATTCAAAGAAAAAGAGAGACGCTGAGATGCTAGACAAGGTATTGTTACAGGGGCTGTGGTGACATTAGCCAGCTCCGAGATATATAGCTCCGCAGAGCAGACAAGACAATAAATGTGCCGCGAGGCAGAAAGATTGATACAAGCAATTACTTGTCCGAAAAATCGGCGGCCGTAGTGTGCGAGAACTGAAACGTCTTTTGTTTCGCTGCAGACGGTGGCGTGCTCATGTGTGCCTGCGACTCTGGGAACGAGTACTCTGGCCCAGGCTGAGTCGAAAGGGCGTAGTGAGGCGTGTCGCTCGGGAAGAGAGGCGAGTCGTGCCTGAACATAAAGTTAGGGTTGAATTGGCTGCCAAAGGCTGGCGTCACCGGTTGACTCAGGGGTGCCAAGTATGAGGGTTGCGGCACATGAATCTCGATCGGGAACAAATCTTGAGCCGGCGTGTACAAGGGATCGTCGTGGATATCGTACTGCCACGATTTATCGGTCAGGTCGGGCCATTCACTGGAAGACCCGTTCAAAATCGTGGGGGCGTGGGGTGTCTCAGGGGGCGATGCCAAATCTGGATCTCCCTCCACCGCGGTGAAACAGCTTGGGATGCCACCGTCGGAGACCAAATTCACACCCCTTTCGATCTGAGATGCGGTCAACGTCATACTCTCCCCGTTGGTAAAAGTCACATCTCTTTCCGGGGGAGACAGCGGGGTTGGGGGTGCAAGACTGCTGTTCAAGGAATTGAGAGGCGAGCCACCGCCGAGAGGAGGGGTGTTTCGGATATTTTTATAATTATGCTCCAGGAAGGAGCCTGTATCTGTAAAGCCACCGAGGTTAATCGGCGATCGTTGCGGCAGTTCGAGTCCAGATTTGTGGATGCGGCCGGAGAGCACATTTCTGTTGCCGCCGGCCGAGACAATGCGGCGCATAGGCGAAGAAGCAGGGCTCTCTGTGGGGCGGCGAAGTCCTTCCGCGTGGGAGATCGTCCGCGGCCCCGACGAGGGGCGGCTGCGGAGAGTGTCGGCAACTAATGCTGCAGGCTTGACCTGGACCTTACGTCGGGATGCAATGTCCATAGGAGGTGGCGGAGATTTGAACATGATTGAAGGGTCAGGGGGAGAGAAGGACGACTGCTCGGACTCTGCGATCTCGTACTTGAACTCGACAGGAAGACCCGACTCGTGTGCTGCTTGCGGGCTTTGGGTGAATTGATTGTCATCTTGTTGTTGTGCTCCGTTATCTCCTTGGATGTCATATTGCTGCGGTGGGAACGTGGTCATCAAGAGCGCCATAGCTGCCTCAGACCGAGAGTCTGGAAAGCCGTCGAATGGGGTGGGAGTATGATTTGCCTCTGGAGATTGAACCAGTGACTGCGACCGGGACGGATCGATGTAGAGACTGTTAGCGTAATTGGAGGGGTACGAGTAGTTTTGGCCGCCATTGAATTGATCCAGAGACTCTTCTGGGGGTGGGAACTGGGCCCGGTCGGTACTCGCGAACTCGTGGATGGGGCCGGCGAATGTAGCCAGAGAATCATGGTGGTTGACGAATTGATGAAACCCGTCCCGCCCCGAAGCAGCCTGAGCAGCAGCCATTGTGCGTTGTAGTGACTCCATGCTAGCCGTGGCAGGATCGGTATACTGGGGATTGTATGAAGCGACAGGCGGCGCTGGGCCGTTGACCGTTGCAAACGATGTTGATGGCTGCTGAATCGAGGCGGCCTGACCATTGTCCCCGAAGAATGCTTTACCGTTGTTATAGAACTCCGGCGACGATGGCTCCGAGTAGCCCAGAGCCTCCTGGGCTTGCCCGGCTTCGTATGCCTCCTGCTTCTTCTCCTGCTTCCGCTTGGCTCGTCGATTCTGAAACCAGTTCTGTACCTGTCAGCATCAGATCTGGGGACCTTTCAGGTGAGCCTACGTTTATCCTGGCCAGGTCAACTCCCATGTCTTCTGCGAATTGACGCTTCGTGAGAGTTGTCGGCTTGGGATTCTTCTTGAACTCGCGCTCCAGAATATCGACTTCGTCCTTTCCTAGACGGGGTTTCGTTTCGTTCGCCTTCGCACAGTTGGGCATCACAATCAGCTGAGCAGGATGAGACATGGCATATTTTTGGTGTCCATCATTGTAGGGCAGCTGCTCCGGGTGGAATTGGTGACGCTGGTGTTGGTGGTGTTGATACGAGGTTGGTTCGAAGAACTCCATGTTCGGCATCGCTCGGATCCAGAGTTGCAAGTTCCACGTCCCGGGTCAAATCCACCTCACGAGAGCACGGTCGGAGACTCCGTGAAACTTCGAGCACACAGATATGGCAGGGTGCGGGCAGTGTCCAGATTTCCAACCCTCTTTTCCTGATCGGGTGAAGACCTGGCGTACGACGAGCGTCTTCTCGTGCACTTGGGGGGGGGGGGGGCGAGCGAGTGTAAGATGTCCGACGAACGGACGGTAATCCGGCGTCGACCCGTACGACGATTCCGTAGACGAGAGAGTGAAGTCGTGGGTCTGGCGGTTCTTTGGCGGATCGAGGTCGAGAAGCAGGTCGAAGTTAATGGGTCGAGGTCAGATATTACTACTATAGCTGCAGGTAAAAAGAATGACGGCCGCGATGACGAGAAGGCGAGAAACGGATCGATGATTGCTGGTGCGATGGGTGACGGTAGGCAAGTCAGACCGATCGGAACGAATCAGGATGATGCAAGGAATAAGTCAAGGGAGAGACTGCGCGGAACGACGTTAGGAAAAGTTCAGGTGGGCGACGAGGAGGTGAATTGAAAGGAAGGGAAGGAGGGAAGGAAGGGACGAGCACATACGTACGACGGGGGCAGGGCAGGGCAGCGGGCAAGCGCGCTCTGTTGTTGGCGGCTGATGATCCGTGTGGCTGCAGGTGTCTCTGTCTCGGCGGGAACCAGGACGCTCAGGGAAAAACTCTCATTCATAGATAGAAAGTATCCTGGGAAACGGAGGGGTGGGGAGACGGGGGCCGGAGGGTTGAGAGGGAGGGCGGTGAGCGAGCCAAAAAAGAGTTTGAACCGACGCTCGAGCAGTGCGGGTGCGGTGCGATGCGATGCGATGCGATTGTGATATGATGTGATGCGCGGCTGTGGCCGTGGGGGGAGAAAAAACGAGTGTGAGGGCAGAACAGAACGGGGATGCAGTGCAAGAGATGGAAGCAGAGGAGATGGGGTGGGGGGGGGGATTCCGATGAAGATGGAGATGAAGATGAAGACGAAGATGAGAGAAGAAGGGAAGGGGAGGGAAAGAGGAGGGGAAGCGAGGAATATGACTAAGGTAACGTAGGATATTCCGGTGCGGGTGCTAACTAAGCGTGTGTGGTGGGTGGGTGGTGGTAATGTGTTTGGATGACTTTGACGATGAGATCGATTGAATGAATGTACTGTACTGTACTTGCAAGTAAGTATTTTGCTGCACCCAAGTTACTCCCACAATACGTACGGATTTTTGGAACTCGAACCTTAGGTCTTTCCCCCCCACCTACCTTCAGGTCCCTCCTCCCCCCCCCCCTAACTCGTCCCTCTTCCTCCTCCTCTCGTCTGGTGGCTTGACCATCTCTGCGCTTCTCGGCTTTAGCTTTGGCTTGGCGGCGGAGGGGGGGGGGGGGGGGGGGCAAGCTGAGAGCTGAGAGCTGAGAGCTCGCCCTCCTCCTCCTCCTCGTTCGCACAACAACAACAACCACCATATAGCGTACTTCTCCTTGGGATGTCAAGCTCGACTTGAGTAACTTGGTCGCAGGCCAAATACCAACCTCATCAAAGCATCTGGACTTTGGGGCCTTGCCAAACCCACCATTAAAACCTCCCCTACAGTTGATCCTCGAATGATTATGTCTATTGGACCCGCGACCCAAGTGAAAGCACGAGTACCGTGCTCTCTGTACTGTATTGTACAGCACAGCACGGCTTCGCTATACTGGAACTCGGTGCGTGGTAACCTTATCCTTTACCTATCTTGCTTCGACCCACTGTAACCTCCCCATACATCCTGGCCTGCTACTCCAGCCCCTGTAAACGGGCCCTGGCTCCAGATTTCTTACCGTCGTGGTTGGTTGCAGCGGTGCGTACTTCGTATCAGCAACTGGACGGACATGTGAGACAATGCTGAGAGACGGGGAGTCAGCTCGGGTACCACCTGGTGGTGGTGGTGTTGTCCGGACGGGGTACTGTACTGGTTCTGAATCGTCTGGTGCAGCAGTAGCAGAGACGCGGTTCTGCGCCCGTCTCCCCTGGTTCCTTGCAAGTTCCCAAGCTGCGTCAGGCCTGCCCCGAGCTGCGGTGCGAAGACTTTTTTAATCCTCATCCCATGATCCCAGCTGCGCCGAATCCCAGCCTAGCCCAACCCAGCCCAGCCCAGCCCAGCGCATCGCGTCAGTCTGTTCCTGGCGAGAAACTCTATTCAACGTGCCCCCCGGTCAGGCGTTTTTAGCACCCTCGGCTCGGCTCCTTCTTCCTATCAGGCTATAGCAGGTGTTGTTCACTTCTGTAATTCACCTTCCGGCGACTCAGCGCCATGATCACGCTGTTCATTCGGCGCGAGCTGCTCTGGTGGCCGGGCCTCAATAGGGTTCAGATGCCCCCCCCCCCCCCCCCCATCGCCCGCACGTTTGGTTTTGCTGCCATCGCCCCACACTCGTCTCTCGTCCGAAACTGAAAGCGACGTCGCTAGCTACAGTATACTGTACCGTACTGTACTGTACTGTACATACTGTAGGCTCGCAAAATCGGTATCTTATCAGGGCCTGCGCTACTGTACAGTACAGTACGGTACGCTTGCGCTGCTGTTATTGCGAAAATTGAGCGTGTGGACCACCCCCTGGTCTCTCCTCTTGATCAGGGCGGGGAGGGACTCTCTCGTGCGTCGGTGCAACGAGAACGACGAGGCCCTCATCCTAACTTATGTTATTTTTACCAACCATGAAGCGGTATTGGCATGCGCGTGCTACCTCCGCACTACTGTACAGTTTGGGAACCAAAGCGCGAGCACGGCGGCGATAGGTGAAAGAATGTA
Organism: Diplocarpon rosae; assembly: GCA_032760415.1. NCBI lineage: Eukaryota > Fungi > Ascomycota > Leotiomycetes > Helotiales > Drepanopezizaceae > Diplocarpon > Diplocarpon rosae. The sequence goes on from JAUBYV010000005.1 coordinate 881,886, forward strand.
CCGTACTGTACCGCAGCATCAGGTGGTGTACGCGGCAGCGTACGGTAGGTACAGTAGGTACCCCGGGTGGCTCTCCCGGGTTCAGAAGTCAGGAGCCACCTACTGCCAATCTTCATGGCGATCATTGTACATGTCCTGTACTGCACTGGAGCGAGTAGCTGAAAAATCGTAGCCTGGAGGTGCAGATTGTACGAAGGCCTTGAGACGTGCACTCTCTCCCGGACAGTACGCTGGTCGAAAAGATTCCAGGCACCCACTGCGGCTCAAGCCGTGAGCAGGAGAGAGCGGCTCTCGCCATCCGATCCGATCCTTCAAAGGACTTCCCGCCATGGACTTCCATGCAGTCGGTGACGAGGCTCGCCCCCACTCTCGTCTCACGCGCCATCATCTTTTTCAGTCCTGCCCCAGACTGCTCTCAAAGTGTAGCTGAGATGCATCGACGCAAAAATAGACCGCATTTGGATGCGAGAATCCAGCTGGCTGGCCGGGTTGGGCAGAACATGGGGCCTGTACGTTGTGGACCGTGCTCCGAAGACGGAAGGGCTTCCTTGGAGCCAGCTATTCTGACGTCTTCCAGGGCCCGGGAAGGCCGGGAAGGCAGAACCCAAGAACTTCGGGTTTGCAATCCTCCGAGTGATAACGGCTGGATTGCCGTGGTGATTGAGACAAGGCTGCGAGTGTACAGATTCTCCCCCGGTCGCCAGCTGCGCAAAGCTTGGGCCGACGCGATATGGTCGATATTTACCAGTCGTCGAGAGACGGGGCAGGTACTTTTTGTAGGTAGGTAGGTAGGTAGGTAGGTAGGTAAGTACTGTCAGCGGGTGGTGCTCTGAATCAGCCGCCTGCCGCCTGACGGGCTTCCCGCGCGCGCAACGAGTCGGCAGGGTGGTAGGGCGGGATTTGGGCAGGGTCAGTCAGGTCTGCGGTCTGCGGTCTCCCTTCCTTAGGTCAGGTACGTCGGAACCTACGGAGTGCTGTGTACTCTGGTACAGTACTGTACTGTAAGGTTAGGTCCTCGTTCGGTCTGAGGGAGGTCCAGATCCTGGCCCTGCCCAGAAGTGCAAATGCCGGGCGCATCAACAAGGATATTTACAACGATAGAAAAACGAGGGGAGAGAATTGTGGCTTGTCGCTCCGGACACCCATGATCAGTTGGGAAGAGAGGGCGTCGCGTTTTCGCGTGCTGGATCCCATGAGAACCGACCCGTTGGGGAGTTGGAGGAGACAGTGCCATGGCACATCACTATTCTGTCCTGTCTGTCCAGTCCCGAGTAATCGTGTGACTATTCACATGTGGACGAGGCGAGATGTGGTCCTAGATAGGTTCTCGTCAGAAGTAGAATTCCGAGCTGCGCTGTGCTGTGCTGTGCTAGGTTGACCACGATACCACGCCCCTACCCTGGCCGCGGCCCGTGGACATGGATTGAGGATCTGGGCGTGCAGGTGGTGGTGGTGGTGGTGGTGGTGGTGGTGGACTGTTGGATGAGGCTTGCGGGGTCGCTCACAAGCTCATCTTATGAGGGAGAGAGAGAGGAGCGTAGAGTAGAAAGCCAGCACAGCGCACTTCTTGGGTAGCGCGAGCGTGAGAATGCAGATGGCACGATCAGATGTTCTGCTACGCTGTCTATCGTGCGTCTGGAGAATGCATGCTGTAAGGGTGTGTGTTTGTCCATTTTGCCCAAGGACCAGGAATATTCTGGAGGTGGAATGAAGGATTTCGAGATTTCGATTTTTGGGTTTTCCGACCCACATCATCGGCTGACTCATTGCCGATGGCTGGATATCGCGGCCCCCCACCTGTGTCCAGATGATATACAGTACAGTAGAGTACAGTACAGTACTACGGTACGGTATCCTATGTACTGTAAGTGGAGACGGCGGATCCCCGGCACTACTAGGCCCACCACATTAAGCACACAACTACTTTTGCACCAAGCAAAGTACTACTTCTTCTGAGTAAGTACTAGTAGAAGTAGTTTTGCAAACCCTAGTGATAAGGGACTTCTACGACGGAAGTATCAGTACAACAACGGTAGCAGTACTGTTTTGATGGGAGAAGATTTACCACGTGTGAGCTGACTCAGCGCCCCAAAAGGTACGAAAAAAGATGCACGGCCCTGTCATGACCCCGTGACCCCGAAGAGAAAAACATCCCCCTCCCCCTCTCCGAAGCGGAGGAAAAGAAGGAAGAAAGGGAAAAAGAAAACATTGCAAAGGAAGGAAGACGGAAGAAAAGAAAAAGAAAGAAGGGACGAAAAAAGAAAAGAACAGACCAACCGAGTGATACCCTGGGGCCCCAAAGAATACAGGAAAAGGAAAAGTAAATAAAAAAGAATATAGAAGAACAAAATAAAGTATCCACATCGCGTATCGCCCCCCCTCTTGCAAAGTCCACATCCCACATGGGCATCCCCACGTGGTTGCAGGCCACCATGGTGTGTTACTTGGCAGTAGGGACAATCCAGTCCAGTCCAGTCCAGTCCAGGACCAGGACCAGGACCAGGACCAGGACCAGGACATACCAGTACTCTTATCGCGGTGTCGTGGGATATCCGTGACAACTTACCGTACTGTACAGTTTGTCCCGTACCTCGGATCTTTTGACTTTTGGAGAGACCCGGGCTATTTGACTTTCTTCCTCGCTCTCTCCCGCCCGAGAAGCTTTTCCGATCCAGGGTTGCAGTCGGTACTGAAAAACACAACCAGGAGGCAAGACGAGCTGCTTCGCCCTGCCAGGGACCGGATGCCCCTGCATCATAGCCCCTGGATTACTACAGGACAGGACTGGACTGGACTGGACTGGACGGTATTCTAAGGAGTATAGGAGACGCAAATCCTGTGTACCAGGGATCACGGTACTCGTCTCGTGCGGTACAGTACAGCAGCACACTTCCTCGCCATTCTCACCTACATGTACATGTACTGTACTGTACATATCTCTCTCCCGACACATCAGCCCGTACCTACCCAGCAAGCAGCCAGCTAAACAACAAGAAGAAAAAAAGAAAAGAGAAATAGATAGAGTCGGTTCAGTGGTGTCAACAACACAGTTCACCTATGTCTACATGCCCTTTCGGAGCTTTTCTTGCCAGCCCTCGTTGCCTGACGCGTCCCCAATCATCCTGGCCCCCCCTTTTTTCTGCATCTAGCACTCACAGGTCCCTAGCGATGTCCTCCTTAGTTTTTTATTTTTTTTTAAACCTCAGCATTTCAGAAACAAAAAAAAACAAGACCTCAGGATGCTCGAGCTATACGAGCAAGGTTCTACTCCGTCAGAGAGAGATAAGCTGAAAGATGATAGTACGGTAAGTCACGACTCGAGTGTTGTCCCTTATCCTACAGGACAGGACGGTCCTGTACAGTGGCGCCTTTGCCCGCATAGGGATATCAAACGCCTTGTGTGGAGCGGGAGAGTCTTGTGGATTTCACACGAAACTCTGTGTTTACTACGAAGCGGCATTTGGGCCATTTACTTGATGCTATCTCTATAGTACCTATGGACCTTTTCCCGGTACTTGAAACGAAAAACACGGACAGTGGCCGTTGTCTGGGGGGGGGGGGGGGGGGGTCAGTTCGGCGTTCTGTTGATCTAGTATACATTCATGTTCCAATCAACCAGCTCCAGGGAGCTTGGGTCAAGTTCGGTTGAGGACAGTGGACGCTCCGTACTACTACTGCGGCCATCTGAAAGTTTGAAAACAGACCGAGAGACGGGCGCTTGCTCGAGGCCACACGGAGTCCGAGCATCCGTGAACGCCGGCGCTCCTCCTTGGATCTCGGCACGAAATGCAACAAGGACCTAGCCTCTGTACTCGTCAGATCTCGCAAGTGGCACGTTCTCACGGCTAGCCACAGCTACTGCCGAACTTCGAATATCCTACGCACACAGCTTCTCGGAGGAGGCAGCCTGCATCTGCAAGCTGAACAAGGATTTCCCGCAACCACATCCTCGGAACGACCCAAGGCATGCCGCCGCCCGTGTGAAGGTGTCTGTCGTAGCAGCAGCCTGCCGCAGTCGCGCAACCCGCCCATACCGGTACGCAGCCGCAGTAGCAAGACGATCAATACGATCAGCGGACCTCTCGACACCAAGCCAGTGTAGACTGGGTTCTCCACAAAGCACAGCACGCACTTCGGGGGTACAGCGTGATCTACTGTGCTTGTGTTCTGGGCACACCATGGAAGGAAGAAGCTCACGAAAGGGAAGAAAGGGGGAAACCCTCGTCTCGTGCAGCGTGGGTTAACGAACCCAGCATTCTACAGCTGAACTGCTGCGTGCCACCCGTTTTACCCAAGGAGCCCTCGCGACAGCCGCCAGCCCCTCGGGGAAGCTCCTCGCTGACTTCTCGTCCCCTCGTCATCGATTCCGGTGCACGCGGGTACGTACCCATGCGTGCAACAAAACACCTACGCATAGACGAGCGCAACGTCTGACCTGTCGGGAAGCAGACCGATACACGCGCAGTTGCCGAGGAGTTGAGGGTGTCTGGATACTGCCAGATTGACTCGAAGCACGCCACTTTGGGACGCTTCGCTCCGTCGTGGGCGTATAACTACTCACCGCCGCCCCTGGAGATCGCAAGTGCGTCTTGTCTCACCAACGAGCGTTGCTGGGCGGCCCGAGGAACAAGCCCAATCACCACTTCAACGTCTTGCCCTTTCAACCCCACGGCAGGAAAGTACACGTAAACACAGAGAACACCGTCGGTGGATTGAGGCCTCGGGGACAGGGACACCGATAGCTCGCCATTCTTCGTGCCGCGAGTAGGTGCGCGACCTGTGACCTGCTGCGAGACAGATTCCGACGGCGGCAGGTGAGAGGCGAGATGCCTCATCCTCACCTGCCCACGCATGGTGGCTCTCCTAGCGTGTTCTAGTTCCTGGGTAGCTGGGCGCGCTCGCGATCAGGAGATCAGGGAGGAAGCTAGACGGCAGGTACTTCTGCCATGGTCCACCTTTCTTCGTCGCGAGCTTGACGCGGGAGAGCAAAATTGGTACCTGCGCGGCGCTGGAATACGTCCGGATTTGTGATCTGGGTTGTTGTTTTTCAACAGGCGTGAGAGCTGCCCAGCATAGTTAGCGTCGCCGTGAAACTTCTAGAGGTCGTCTGCCCGCGTCAATCATCAAGCGATCCCCTCACCTGTCCCAAGCGGACCGTAGGTAAACCGTAGAGGATGGTTTCTGATACGGTCCAATACGTGCAGAGCAGAGTGCCGGAAACCAGCTGAGCAGCCAGCCCTGCTCAAGAACGATCAAGAACAGGTGTATACCGGCCGACAGGGCTCCAACGCCGAGTACCGAGTAAACGTGAAATCTCATACCACCCAGGACAGACCAAGGTCGGATACGACACTCGATCGGAAATCTCTCCGTTGGTTCCCGGCTTGCCGCGAGGTCTACGCTCGGAATTGGCCTCACGCGACCGACAACGCAAAGCCCAGGAAGAGTACGATTAGCTACACAACACTCGTCAAGAAGAAAAAATCGCTCTAGAAACCATTATTACCATGCTAGTTTTGAATCCCGTCTGGAGAGCAGGCTCTGAACCCACTCGTTCCGTTGACAGATAGCCAGATCCCTCCCGCAGTCACTACTCACAGCATGGATGGCGGGGTAGCCCAAGCATGGAAAGCAATGCGACAATGCGACAGGAAACGCTGGGCACAGCAACAGGCGACCGAAAGTATTGCATTCCAACCCGCGCCTGGACTTTGGATGTAGGTCAATGAAGCCACATCATGCAGTCTATCGATCTCTGTATGTATGTCTCGCTCGCCTGACCAGAATCAATGCCTTCTAGGATACACATCCGAGCTGGTCATCCGCAGCTCAGCTGCTCATCAGTGCATCTCTGAACTCCAGCTCGACTCCCTCCCCGCCAGAGCCCACGACCGTAACGCTCGCCAGATCCCGCACGATCCAGTCCGGCTTGGCAGCTGCCACCTGCTCGACAGTATGGCTCGTGACGAGACCTAGGACCTTGCAGCCGGCGGCCTTGCCCGCTCGAATACCTGCAGGGCTGTCCTCCAACACGAGCACTTGGCTTGCGTCCTGAGCGCCCAGTTTTTCCATGCCCAGCACATAGCAGCCCGGGTCGGGCTTGCCGTTCTCGACGTCCTCGGCTACGACGAGGTTCTCGGGGGAGGGAAGTTGGAGGACCGAGAGCCAACCTGTGACCAGGGGCGTGGTTCCTGACGTGACGATTGCCCAGGGGACGGAGGCTTCTGTGATTTGAGCGAGGAGGGCGCGGGCGCCTGGGATCTCGACTACGTCCTGACCGTAGTTTTTCGGTAAGAGCCCCTCCATATGTTTGACGTCTGGGGAATGTCAGCTTTGTTGTTGTGGCCGCGTCACCTGTGTTTAAACGAGACCAACGATAGGGTTCGTATAATCCGGGTGAGTGAGGACGAGACCGAGGCGCTACGCTCATCTCCAAGGAGCTATGCTTGCAAGCTTTTCTCCTGAGACTCGAGGGTATAGTGTGTAGAGTGCATGCTCTTCAAAGGAAAAACGAGGTGGACGCACATTCCCAGTTGGCTTTTTCGGGGCTCAACACCTTCAGCATGTCAATGGACCTCCTGCCGTGGGACGTCTCGAGGATCACAGCCGGGTCTACTCCGATTTCCTTTCCAATGCTGTTGATCAGCAAGTCAGATACGCATCTCGAGGTACAGCTGGTTGGGGGCTTGGCGTACATGTTCCAATGCTTGACGACGGCATCTGTGGAATCCTAGAAACACACATAAGTCAAGAGACACTAGGAGTTGTCGTTAAGCAGTTCATATCTCACTATGATTGTGCCATCCCTGCTGATCGTTAGTGACGTTCATGCAAAATCGACAACAGTATATTGGTGTTAATATTTGTTGAGGACATTGCTCAAGTTCAGCGAGGTAGAAAGAAGCATATACAATGTGGAGAGAGGTATAATATCAGAACCTGGAGCCTCCGGAACTATACAAGACTTACATATCAAACAGTAGCCCTCCCTTGAAGAATGCTCTCGTAGGAGGAGCGTTATACGGAGGTGGGTTTGAGCCCATGACTCATTCGTCAGCGGGACAAAGGTATGAGGAAGTGGTATTGTCAAACCCGTTAATCGAGGTAAGAATTGTCCTCAGAGGAAGGCTTTCGAGAAACCGAGTGGATCCTTTTCAACCCAAGCAATCCCATGTAATTATGACGAGCGAAAGGCTGTCCGATGCACGTTGCGGCGCAGTATTTGGTGGCGGGGTCGTCGAGTTGTGACGAGATTAACGAACTCCACTTCGCCTAGTCTCACGAGCCCCTCGCTGGCCTCGAAAACTGCGACGTGCAACAAAACCTGGGAGCCGAGATAACGGTCTTGGCTTCGAAACCCGCGCTACGCTTCAAAATTGGAGATTTGAAAATATATTTGGCTGTGGATGCCTGACAAGGAGAGAGTAATCGTACACCAACCATGCTTTGTTTGTGAGGCTTATGGTAGTCTGGGAGGTACTTGGGCTACGAAATATCAAGAGACAGCAGGAAAGTCTAACCTAATATGCTCTAGCTTGCTCGCCTGTCTAACCGAAGAAATAATCCCTAGCTGTAGTCCGCCTTTTGATCGGACCACACCGCAAGATCGTTTCCACTTCAAAACGGAATTTGCGATTAGATCAGAAGTTGACGGAATTTTTAAGAATCCTCACAAAGGAATGTTATAAACTAATCTTGCATTGTAACTAACCGGACCTGGAAGAACTTGAAACATACATTCAGAATCCCGAATCCGAATCGTCCTTTGTTTGGTAGAGACTCTAGCCAGCGCTGAAGCCAAGTAGCTCAAGTAAACACAAGATACTAGCATAAAACTCCTGACCTTCCCAAGACCTTTTCAATAGCCTAAGCTTGGCCAGTGCTGATAAAATTGCCTGTGACTGCTTGGTCAGTAGCAGCTAGAGGTAGTAGTAGTAGAACTATGTCAGTTTCAACAGGATCCTCCTCTCTAAGAGCTCGCCCGGAAAGCTTATTTTCAGTGACCTTTAATGAAAACATGAGTTAGTGAAATAACTGTACGCTAGAGGTTTTTTTTTAATAAGTAGAGCAATATTTTAAGCAGCAATAATTAAAGAGGCGAGGAAAGTTGTAAGGACTGTGATCAAATGCATGTTGATATTGCGAAATCGTTCATCTAAAATGCTTAAGAGTTATATTTATAGTGATGAAGTATGAAGAATAATTGTTATAAGGCATAGTAAATGTTTGCTAGAGAAGGAAGACAATTGTTGTATTTTTAATTCATAGCAAGTACATGAATTACAGATATCAACTCAGGGAGAGCACGGGTGCTATTTCTTTATAAGCAGCAAGTGTTTGAAGTACAAGATGCCTGAATTCCCCTTCCTAGTCCAAAGGTTAGTAAAAGAATACTAAATCTACTTCATATCAAGAGTAAATGATATCTAACCTTAGGCGATACATGAGTAGTTCCCTTACTATTCTGTATGGGCTCTTCTTGTAATGACGCGAAGAACTCGGTGGAGTAACGAGTATGGGGGCAGGTAAAGGTGCAACGAGTGTATAGTAAGGTCTACTACGAAAGAAACGAAGAAGTTGGGGAACTCTCAGTAAGGAGAGTCTCCGAGTCCCCACGTATATGAACATTCTTCAAGGCTGTACTGGCAGCGGTCCATCTTGGTTCCTCCCATTGGCTTTCCGTGAATCTGTGATATTCCGTTTGCAGACAAGCATGCACCTTGTTTTGCGGTATAAGAAAATCTCGCAGGACTACTACTACACTTCTAGCCTTAATTATGCGTCTTGGATATTCCCGATAGCTCCCTTACTAATTTTCTACCAATTCAATATCTATAGAACTCTTAAGCTCCTTGGTAGACTACTTCTCGGAATGTCTTATCCGATGTGTTAATCTTTGGGTAGTTTGTCTCAATATATACTTTACATTATCTTGTAAACTTGAAGTCTGAATCGGACTGAAACAGAGAGCATTCGCCGGCTATAAGATAACAATAATAATGATTTATTTGAACACAGAAATTATTTGCTAAAAAATATAGCTTTCCGCGATATTCTGTTGAAGTTCAAGCTTTGGGTACTTTGGGAGCTCCTAAAGCAAAAGCATAATTATCCCAGGAAAAGCTCTTTTGTCAACTATCTCTTAAGTTCCTTTCTTGAGATAACTTTCATGCTAGCTGCTTTCCTTTGATATTATACTTGGAACCATAAGGCATCTGCACGGTTTTCTTCTGATATTATGCTTTTATACTGATATTATTTTTATCATACTCTTTACCAAAAAAAATTATTTTATCTAATACTCTCTATATATCTCCCTACTAACAGTACCTCATTTGAGTACTTGGCATCACCGAAAATTGCTTCTCTTTGATCTAATATTCCTGCTTGATAGCCCACTAAAGGTACGTAGTGTAATACACACGTGAGGGGCTTAATTCAAAGCTTACAATTCAGCAAGCATAAGTTTGGGGAGGAGGTGAAAGGTATACGAATAACATAAAGTCTAATATTCTAATAAGGACATCGTCCTTAGTACTTGTAATACGTCAGTTTGTATTTGAAGGAGTAGCTTACCATATAAGGCGGTTTACATTACGTAGCTTTCAAATAAGCTTTACCGCCTCAGCAGTAACATTAAAGTATGGATTGAATCAATAAAGCGTACGAAGCTTGACTTCAAAACAACCCTATATCAAACTGCAAGTTAACCTCGAGCCAATTAGTCTCGGAGTAAAGGGTTGAAAAGCACAATACTTCGTCGCGAGAGGCTTGCTTTATAAGAGTCTTCTTGGCGTAGGGAAATAGTATTCCATATCAAAAGGCCCTATTTTCCGGCCTACAAAGCAGCAAGTGATTAGAGCCTCAAGCTACACAAGAGGCGTACCGGCTATTAGCACATAAATAGTATGAAGTACTATCCTTCTGGAACCTTCTTTCGTACTACAGTTTTCTTTGAATTTCAAGCACGGTGGGTCCAGAAACCTACCGTACGAAATTCGAATTGCACTCACTCTACTTCTGATCAAACATCCTTAGTCTATGGAGATCTAGAGTGTTCTTTTTCAGTTTTATAGCTTTGGCTGCGCCTGTGATGCTTTGTTTCCCGTGTCCTTGGAACTCTTGTCTGAGGTGGTGTGTTTGAAGGCCCAGCCGGGTAGTTTTAAGCTTGGGCATTGAGTAGAGGTGCGTGTTGGGGAAGAGAGGGTATAGAGATGGGAGCTGGACTGCTGGGCTGCTGGCATGCTTGTGGTGAGTAGTGACATTGCGTCCAGTGCTATTCTGTTGACTCATAAATTGGAGAAAGATGAGTGCTGGGTTGAGGATAAAATCAAGAGGGTGAAGTCGACCCATATTCGTGCGAAAGGAGAAATGCCAGACCGACGACTGACGAGAGGAAGCCTGTCTTGTTGAATGCCGCCTCACACACCGATGTTTGCGAGAAGGAATACCTACGAAGCCCATTACAAGGAGTTCGCTGGATGGTGAGATTGAAGGCATGTGATTCACAGCTAACCAATAACAAACATACTTGGTCATTCGGGCTATCGAAAATTGATATGTGTATTAAGACTCCTGCAATAAATACAGTGGTATCGTCGGTAATGCTTGGAGTAATAAAATCAGATCGGTGAATTAATTCGCCTTCATAAATGCCCACACTCCACCATGCGATGCTGCATACCGCTTTCCCAAGAAAACAACACCTGAAAACGCCGGGCAATAACACTCCTCCAAATTCGTTTCTATCATCATTTCTTATTCCTACCGCTCTCCAAACTGACGTCCAGAGACCAGAGAGAGTCCCAAATCATAAATTTCTTCGCGGGACTCGTGCCGGTGGATGTCGCGCTAGACCTCGTGTTTATATTGTTCTACACGCTTATCAGCGTTCCTTCACGGGCCCATCAGGTTGTCAATCTCGCTTCGCACCTCGGGGTTGAAAATTCTGTCTGCACTGCCATCACCACCGGGCCTGCTGTCCGAACGGATCATCTGAGCCTCGGAACCTTCACCAGTGACTGCCTGTGTAGTTGCTGGAGCTTTCAAGGACGCTGTATCAGTTGCCCCCGTCCCGGTCCGGTCGAGTGTGGCTGCCAGGGGTACCGATTTCTTCGAGTTATTGCTGCTGCGTCTGCTGTCGAGGCTTTTGCTGAGTGTTTTGTTGATTCCATCGACGCCGCTGCTTGCGGACTTTTTGCTTCGGCGGATACTGCCAGTGGCGTCGACATGTGTGCTTGCCACAGTACTTTTGCCGAGCCCAGGAGTTGAAGGAGCACCGGGTTTCTCCTCTGCTGCGTCGATGAGGTACCATCTCAGACCATCGGAGAGGTCGAACGGATTGTCGTCTTCGAAGGAGTCACCGCCGTTGCTAGTTAGCGACCTTCTGTCAGATGGGTGAAGATGGTTGCCAGGCAAGGATTTGGAGAGATCAACAACGCGATCCTCAATCTTATGTATCCGGGCAAGTAGCCAGTCCCGAGTTCGCAGTTTATGAGACTCATGCTCCTTTAGGAAGAAATGAGGTGCCCCAATGTTAAAAGCCGCCCAAGCTCCTGTAGCTTGATTGCGCGTAGGCAAGAAAAGTGCGAGGTCGCCTTCCTTGAAATTCTTGAATGCAATCTTTTCGTGAGCTTCCTTCTGGGCCGCATGAGACTTATCTCGATATGCACGAGCATCCTTGGAGTACTTCTTCGCAGTGTACTCCATGTCTTTGACTCGTTTTGTGATCACTTCGCAGAAAGATTCGACATCGAAGCTGCCCAGGACGTTCAGATATGCCTCATATTTCTCACTCTCCACATCCTGATCGTCATTATTCATCCAGCACAGGAGGTCAAGGTCTCCACTATCAAGCATAGCCTTCCGGCTTAGAGCGCCAGAGATGCTGCGTCTAATTGTTGAACCAGGATCCGAAGACTCGTTTGCACTGGTACGCTCAGGTCTCGGAACTCTCTGTATAATCATCGAGTCTCCCTCACGAGTGACAGAATAGCTCAGTCGCTCCAAGAGTCTGCAGAGCCGGTCATTCTGCGCATAGACGCGCTGCGTCAGATCCTTGGCGCGAGAAGTTCGTGCTTCGAATCGGCTGTTGAGCTTATCATGTTTCTCCTGCGCCGAACGATGTCTTTCTTGAACGGATCTAAGCTCCTCTTCGACTCCGCCAAGACGCGACTGGCAAGCCGCAAGAGCCTCCGACAAATTTGTGACCTTTTGCTCTTCTTCCTCGAGCCGAGTACAGAGTGCCTCGGAGCTAGCCTCCCCATCGGAAATCTTGGTCCTCAAAATGGATAGCTGAAGCCGCTCATCAGCCAGTTCTGCTTCTAATGCTTTCAATTTGGCACGTGCTTCGCCTAGGCTTTCGCGTAGTTGGCAGGTCTCCCTCTCTTCTGCTGAAAGCTTCTCCTTGACTTGATCCATTTGAGACTGCATGTTGTTGATGTTGGCTTGAGCCACCTCACGATCAGATCTCATCGTCGCGGCATCGCTCTTAACAGATTGAAGCTTGGCAACAAGATCTCCAGACAATGTGACCAGCGCAGTGGCCAGATCATTAAGTCCTTCCGGTATCGCGGAAGTAGGCGTCAATTGTGCGTATATATCGCCTAATGTCTTCATCTGCATCTCATTCTCAGCCTCAGCCTTTTCAGCACGGGCCACAAGATCTCTATTTTCTTGCCTGAGATTTTGCAGTTGCTTCTCCAAATTTTCGTTGGTCTCTCGGTGCATTCTAGCTTCATCACGAAGGTAATCCACTTGACCCTGGGCTTTCTGAGATTCTGCAACGGCTTCTCTTTGAACCCTCTCGAGCTCATCTTGCAACGATTTTACACGTTCATCAATCCCGGTCCTCTCGTTTTCATGAGACCCGAGATATCGATCTAATTCGTCCTCGAGTTCCTCTAGTTTGGCCTTCAGACGCTTGATCTCACTCTCGAGAGATTTGCGCTCTTCGATAAATTCCCGTTGCTGAGCATCGAAATTCTCCATTAGATCCTTCTTGGTAGAGTTTGCTTCCTCGACCTGAGTCTTCATGGAGATAGCTTTATTTTCCCGGGAAGCCACCTCCCTTGCTAACTCCGCTGTACGTTCCCGCTCAGCAATCAACTCGGCCTCCAAGGAAAGAAGCTTCTGCTGGAAAGCCTTCTCATCAGGGCCGTGGTTTGCAGAGACCTTACGAGAAGATACAGGAGAGGGCTTTGGGATCTCTTCAGTAAGTCGTGAAGACGCGAGGGGGTTTGCTGGGCTTTGTAGATCAGGACTTGGGTTCCCGGATTGCGGAAAGATGTTTCCGCTTGTGGCTCTGGTCATCTGAGACTGTCGGTGCAACAGGTCTTCTAGCCTCCGTACCCGGCTTTCAGCAGTCTTCAACTTGCCCTCGGTCTTCTGTTTCTCTTCTTGAAGAACACGCAGTAGCTCATCATCGCCTCTGACGAGTAGAGTGCTCCGACCAAGAGCAGCCTCGTGAATACTGCCTGCCTTGAAAGCTTTCGCTCGCTTGCTTTGTTGCTTTGTAGGATTATTGAGCTCCGACAATATCTTAGAAACTTCAGAAGCGAGGCCGGATTTTAAGTCCAGTTTTTGTAAGGTCTCCAAGAGAGCCTCTAGGTCTTGTCTAGTTACTTGAGGCCACTCTTCTTCCTCCCCGACTAGCTTAACCTCCAATCTAGCAACCTTATGATCCACTCTGTCGCCCCAGAGAGCGGTGCCAGTGCTCTTTTGCCACTTTCTCCGCCGTTTGACTTCTTCATCTTGGAAGGATGCCATTTCGCTGGCCAACGTAGAACTGTCTGATCTGACCTTTTCATTCCATTCTCTACGTCGAATCGCCTCCGCCAAGAACGAAGCATATGTAAGAGGAAGTGTGTTGACCATAGATAGCACATGGAATGCATGAAACGCCTGCCCATCAAGGTCAAATGCAGCAAATGCAGCATTTGCCTCGCCAACCATAGATGTCAAGGTTGCAATATCCCGCATGATGTCCAGACTCTCTGTCACGATAGAGTTGCGTGCTTCAATAGCAGTCCGTAGAATCGCATCCATCTCAGAACCTCTTTTCAAAAGGTTTGGAAGGAAGTTTTTGGTGTGGAGTAGTGCTGATTTAGAAGCTTGCGAAACATTTTTGGAGATATCGGTGTAGCCCAGCACAGTTTCGTAGTCATTGCTGACCTTCTTTGCAATGGCTTCAATATCTTCCATTAATTGGGCAGCCTCTGACGCACGTCTAGCCACTGCCCTGTCAAGCCCCTTTTCTACTTTGTCGAACATTTCATCGGTTTTCCCTAAAATGTCGTCCACTTTCCTACCCAGTCCTCCACTACTCCGGCCAAGCTGTGATGATATGCTCCGGACGATTGTCTCCGCCTTTTTCGTTTCCTCAAGATCAATCAGGTCCTCCAGAGTGGGTTGCAGGATTTCCTTCGTAGAATCGCTGCCGGTGATAAATTTGATCATTTCGCTAGTAGCTGGCAGTGACCGTAGTCGGCCCAGAGATGTCTCCCAGTCGGTCCCTGCCGCTTCCTGTTCCTTTTTCACGTCTGCTGCCCATAGCTGGATATCCACGTTTTTTTGGTGCAGCGCTTTGACATGCCTTTCCAGGTTCATTACCGCCGCGTCTACACCCCGAGTGATGACTTCGATCTCTGCGTATCGTTTTTGTGCTTCGAGGGACATGGCCGAACAGTCATCCACCACTTTCAAAGCCCATGATCTCCGTTGCATAAACAAATCTTGCCATGCTTGCAGGTCATTCTGATCTGCGATTGTATCCGGTGCCTTTGATATGTTGTATTTGGGGGGTAACGATAGTTCGGATTGTAGAGTTTCCGTCAAGGAAGAAGAAGAAGGTTGTACTATCCGGCGATCGTAAACGAATATTTCCTTCTACCTTCAATCAGTACATGGCGGTAATGTAAACAATCACACATCTTGCCTCAGCCGAGAGTCCCTGAATCTTGACTGGTTTCCCCAGAGCCGTCAAAGAGATTTGATCTTGCAGGGTGATTTTCGCATGTTTCGATACCCAGGTCTTGAAGGCGTCGAGCCTGTTGCGCAGTCAGTTCGGACTTCCAGCTGCCGAGACTGAAAGAAGGACCACTTACGAAGTGAAGGCTCCCGGGTCAACCTGAAAAGCCTGACCCGTATGAGCCAGGTAAACTTGAAGCGCCATCCACTGTTGTTATTCTGCAGCTATGGCCAGCTGCAGAATGTTTCTTGATCGCAGGAAGTTTGAAAGCGTTGCTGTCGCATGACGAGTGTGTACGGTCATAAGGCAAATGCAAGACCGGACGCCTCGTTTGACATAAGCCCCACCTAGTTCTAGAGCTCACCAGCCACACTTCCGCACCATCCGCGCCATGGGAGAACGCGCCTGCTCGACTCGCAACGCGTTTTCAGGTGATATCGATTTTTTCCACATCAAATAGTTCATCGGAAGAAATCTTGAGATATGTCTGGGAATCATCTCGAGGAAATGGAGGGTGTAGAGATGACAGAAGAACCACAGCCACCACTTCTCACAGACGATGAGCGACGCGTCTTGGATGTGTATGACCGGCTTGATGAACTACAACTCGAGATTGCCCTACTGAAAGCACAAGGAGTCTTGTCAAAGGGTGAGTCCGCCCTCGGTTTGTCACTTTGCATGGGTTCTGATAGCTGCAGGTCAGTCAGAAGAAGCCTCCGAGGAAAATATTGCTGCCGCGGAGCAAGATCTTCTCAAGGCCAAATCTCTTTATCTGTTACGGGGCAATGTGATCCAAAGTGTTCTGGTTGCGACTCCGATCCTCAAGGCGATTCACGCTGGAAATAAAGCCACAGTCATTGAACAGTGCGTGCTGTCCATAGCAGCAGACCGTCGGTGCTGATGAACAGCAGAGACCTTTTACCCCTGATCCAGAAACGGGACCAGTTATCCATCAAACTTACGGCTTTATCGACGCAAGTACGAACAGCAAGAAACGAGTTGACAAACTTGGAGGCTGAGAATGTCAGGATCGCGCGCACTAATGCCGAGCTAGCGACGAAGATGCTTGCTTTAATCGAGGATGCAAGTACGAAACGGACTGAAGAAATCGAAGACTCCAAGTTACGGGCGCAGTTAGGGGACCTGCAGAATAAGATGAAGCTCAGCCGGCGGAGATGGAGAATCATAAAGGGGACGGCGAGTGCGACGATTGCCGGGAGTGGGATTGACTGGGCAAGGGATCCTGAGCTGTTGGATATTGTGCTGGATAATGACGGCGAGTAATGGATGAGTCTCCCTGGACTTTCTGTACATAACCTTCCACGTACTACGGCTTGATCGCTCGGCCCGGGCAATCTTTGGCGGATGTAATCACATGTCCTCGCCTCGGTAAGTACCGTTGCTCCGGGAACACGATTGGGTAAGCAATATTTGGAAGCGTCTGAATCTCTTTTGGGTGAATTATCCTTGGCCTTGTATGCTTTGTTTTGATGACCGGTCGCCCCTCCGACGCGTATGTCCAGTGACACTGAGTTCTATGTGCGGGTCCCGTTACAGGTGGAGAAAGCATAACCCTACCTACTCTCTATGATAAAGTATTACCGTTTCTATCGTTGCTATTCCTAGAGCTCCTTATGATTGCTAAATTTCCTTTCACGAGGACGGTCTACGGCATCTGAAGATTCTCCTACTGGCCGCTTGTGCGCATGAGCAAGTGACACCAAACAATACACGTGCCTTGCGTACTCGTTGCTAATTAACATCATTGACTCTCTTTCCCACAACTGTTGTGATTGATTGGCAAGAACGAGTTCGATACTAGACTCAATGTAGTGATTAGGCGGTAAAAGACACTGCGACCACTTGTGCTCGTACCTCCATACGGCCTCGAAGGCTGGTTCTGAAACTATCGAAGCCCAAATTGCTCTAGACGTAAGAGCTTGATTATCACTTGACAGGCAATGATTAAAGTCTAAAATAGACCTCCTCGACGCCGGGGACTTGCGTGATCACAGCCTGACTAAGCGTACCTACCTACTCGAAGCCGAGACAACTAGATCTACTCTCTGCGAAACCATAACCGTTTCTCTTTTCATCCAGTAGTCGGAGTCAAGCTTTCGGCTTCAACTGATGTCGTCGACCCCATAACGAATAAATTCCGGCCCAACCTGGTCCAAGCTTTCATGAATACTTCTTGCGCACCCACACAGATCAGCCAAGGATCCCCGACCGAAACACACTGAGCCCAAGATAGATTAAGCCTGTGACTGTGAGCTCACGTGATATCGAAAAGGAATTGCTGTCACCCCATGGGGGCGATGGGCCACTGTGGAGCTTTGTCTGCACTCGCGCTCTCGGAGTCAGTATAGTAGGTATGTGAGAAGTAGAGATATCTGCAGCGATTTGGCGGGTGTCCGCGTGACACGGCATGCCGGCACCATCCAAGTGGCTGATCTGCCGTGGGCGCCAGCCAGCATCACCTCACTAGTCCGTCTACATCATGCCCCAGGCGTCAAACAGGACAAGAAACGGGGAAGGGGGGTGGATTCGGGGGGGGGGGGATGATGGAGGAGGAGAAGCAGACACGTCTACTCATGGAGAAATGGATATGATGGTTCTCTGCTCGTTAGACGGGCGAGTGAGTTCCAATGATGAGCTGGGCGGGACAAGTGAACAACTTCTCAGCAAGGCGTTGTTTTCTTTCCGGCCGGGAGTCGAGAGGAATGCTTTGTGACATGGATGCTCCGAGCTAGAGATCGAGAGACACTTGAGGTTCTCTACCTAAGGTGCAATAAATACTGGGTTTAGGTACTAAGAAAGAAAGAAAGAAAGAAAGAAAGCTGAGCAGCAGATCCGATGAGATGATAGGATAGCTGACGAGGGGGGTAAGTAAGAAAGAAGGGGAAGTGGAGGGGGGGAATGGGGGATGAGGGATGGGGGATGGGGAATGAGAAGGGGGAGGAGAGAGGGAAGGGGAGGGGGGGGTCAATGGGCAACAAGTCAACGGTCAACGGGACAACGGACAGCGGGACATCTTTGACTGACGCGAGCCGCTTATCACACTTCGCTTAATGGAAGCGGCCGTGCCTCCCGCCTCCCTCACTATGGGGTCTCTGGCATTCCCTCCCTACAGTCTTCCCTCCCAAATTTCACCACCCAAAATCAACCACCACCAAATTTGTATGTACGGACAGCTCTTCTCCTCCCCGCCCCCCCCCCAAAAACCTCCTCATCCACCAATTCGCTTAAATCCAACCTCTTCCTTTTCTTTGCCTTTTTACACGCGCTCACCTTGATTCGTCGAAATTTCACTCGCAACTCTGTTCGATTGAATCATTTTATTCGCGCAGCAGCTGCAATTGCACTGCATCTTCATCCTCGTCTTGCCTGTCGCGTTCGCCGGCGCGACTTGAATGTTTTGATCAGCATCTAACTCACCTGATCTAGCTCTTCATACGACTGCCCTCACCTCACACACCCACCAACACCGACTCTCAAGTCACTGTACGTGAATCCCATTTGTTTTCGTGTTCATCATCATGCACCTTCGCAACATCGCGATCGCGATCGACTCGCGTCCGGTTGCGATCTCCCCTACCTGATGAACTACCTTATCACTGTATTCAACTTCGGCTTCTATCAAAACAACATTGAGTGCGCCAGCTATCAGACTGAGACCACCACCCCCACCACCACCACTCTTCAGATCGCTGCGAACAAAGCAACAATCACTGGCCCAACACCGTCGCGTATTTTACTGACATCAATTGAAATTTCAGAATCGCAATCATGCCCAAGGC
This sequence comes from Diplocarpon rosae, assembly GCA_032760415.1. Taxonomy (NCBI): domain Eukaryota; kingdom Fungi; phylum Ascomycota; class Leotiomycetes; order Helotiales; family Drepanopezizaceae; genus Diplocarpon; species Diplocarpon rosae. The sequence goes on from JAUBYV010000005.1 coordinate 900,654, forward strand.
TGAGCCGAAGACGAAGAGAGCTGCTAAAGTCAAACCCGAGAAGAAGAAGAAGGGTGAGTCCCTCCAGCATAGCACAAGCCTACCCTCTTGTCGCGCAATATTCCTGATTCTGTGTACCAGACCCCAACGCGCCCAAGCGTGGCCTCTCCGCTTATATGTTCTTCGCCAATGAGCAGCGTGAGAATGTCCGTGAGGAGAACCCGGGCATCACATTCGGTATGCGTCCTCGGAGTTCCCGTCCCCACAAACACTACTCACACCCTACACAGGTCAAGTCGGCAAGGTCCTTGGTGAGCGATGGAAGGCACTCAACGACAAGCAGCGCACTCCCTACGAGGCCAAGGCTGCGCAAGACAAGAAGCGGTATGAGGACGAGAAGGCATCCTACAATGTAAGTGCTCAAGAGTCTGTGGACGTTCGTAGGCGTACCGCAAGAGCTTACTAATATGAACGTTACTTAGGCTGATGCTGAAGAGGAAGAGTCTTCTTAGACCTTCACCGTCTCTCCTTGCACCTTGTATACGCGGGCTCGGCAACGCATATCCTTGACGGTCATTTACGGATCAGGGCTTCTACGGGATACGCTATCACGAGTGCCGTGCTAGGATCTTCATTGCAGTTTCTCCTTTTCTTTTTTTCTTTGGGCTGGGGTGTTGCTGCTGCGCTGGAAACTCGGGGAAACATGGGGTGTATTTTCATTTTCCATGGGCGAAGGTTGCTGCAACCTAACAGAAGAAATCTCTGGTGTCAGGCGGCGGGGTGGTCAGGTCCATGACGATCGGATCGTCGACGCGCTTTTCCATGAGTCGGACGTCGACCGTAACCGTGGATCTGTCTCTGAAATCAACGATACGTAGCAATGGTATCTCTCTGTATTCTAGTCTCTTCACGCTAGATGTGATACTATTTCCAATACTTGACGGGTAGGGTGTTTCCACAATCACAGATACCCGGCTCCACGACCTACAGCATGGCCAGATGGGCAGGTAGGCAGGTACACATCGACTTTGGTGTTGCCTAGCTGCCTCACATTTGGGGACGCCTCCAGGACGCACGAAATCAGTCGCTAATCCGGGAACTCGAATAACCTCGGTACTTTTTCGGCACAGGCCACAACACCGCACATATACGGTGTGTTCTCTGGCCTCTTCATAGAGGGGTGTGGCATCCCTCATGCAACCGTGTCGAATTCCTGACGAAGATGATGGATGCAGCCCTCGATGCCTTGCTTTTGCCTGGGGAGCTTCTTTCGGAGTTGTGCTGTACTGCGGGGCGAAGCAAATTTCCCTGTGAAGCGTGGGTTGCAATGCTTGGAGCGAGCATCTGGTTTGGTGCCACCCGCATGTCGGGAAGTCTCTCGGGCAGCATGAACAGGATTCCCAGACCGAACCGCGAACTTTCTGTACCGTACGTACTTGGCCACCCGCACGTGCTTTCATTCCCAGGTTCTACCAGCGCGCGTTGTGGTCCTTGTCCGAAATCTTTCGAATTTTCTCTCTACTTGAAAGCCGTATTCCTGTCCGGCTGTTGCTCTGCTTCGATTGCTTCTTCCCTCCAGGGTCAATGTTGTCCGTGAATCAAACGATTTTTAATTTGGCGAAAACACCAAACTATTTCTCCTCTGGTCAGCCGCGTCCGTGGATTTATGCGATTGATTCGCCGATGGCAACTACATCATCAAGTGCGATGCATCGGATGCTTCGCATTCGTGGCTCCACCGAATCTCCTGCACTTGCGCGAACGGTTCTATGGTCGCATGAGGGTGTCTCGATTTCGACGTTGGGGAGTCAAACTGAAATCGCAGCATTGCAAGAAAAGTCCACCAGCAGCAGAGACACTCTTGCCCTGACACGTCAGAGTTCTGCGCCGGACATTTGACTGAGTTGAATTCCCACCGGACAGAGTCTCTCCTGGCCATATCCTAGGCTTTCCCAGGTATTTTCATTCCTGTATTCTTTTTGCTCCCTGAAACTCCGGAAAGGTGTCTGATTCGAGGCGGTTTGTTGGTCTCGCATGAGGCCGATTGACACGTTGGAGGAGCTGTTGAGACGCTTGCGTGAGGCCCAGGGAGCAGACAAAGCAGCCGTCCCACTGCAACGAATCCGCGAAGAGCTGGGTTCCGGATTCTTCCAACACATCACGGCCGTTCTCAGAGAGATTGAGTCATGCAGCAGGCTCTTACGGGACTTCTGCGACGCCTTCCTGATACATGAGTCGACAGTTGCGATCATCATTTACCATCTCAGCATCATAATACCTACTGACTGCCTGCCGCCGAGTTCACGAACTCTGTATCCAGCGCAGAGGCGAGGCTCTACAGTTCCGGCCCTGGAGCGAGAGTCAGACGTCACTTAAACAGTGGATGGCTCTTTTCTTTAAGACGTGGGTGAGTAGGTGAAGACCGAGGCGTTCATCAGCCTACTAGCAACTAATTTCATATAGACAAATATTGCTGTCCCCCTAGGCCACTGCAGCTCTAAAACCTTGCTGTTCGATCACGAGGAGCGTTACGCAAGGGGATGTCGTTCTGCGGGGTAAGCAGAGATTATTTCAGGGTATGGATACAACAGTAACGGAGGTGGTGTCGAGTGCTGATGGAGATGCAGCAAGATAACCGACGATGGCCTTGCACATAGCCTTACGGTCTTTCAAAACAACAGATGCGGGGGCATCAGACGGCATGCCGCCGTGAAATCTGAAGAGCTTAGACTTTGCCCCGTCTGGACTGCTTTCAGTGAGTTTCATTCTCCGAAACAAGATTACTTTCCGTTCTGACAAGAATCCTAAAGTACTCAAGCCACCCTAAGTTGAGATCCTGATATGGCACATTATCGTGTCTGGAAGCTGGCCACAAACCAGCCACTTTAGTAAACCAACTGTCTGCATCACTTGATTGGATGTAACCCCGAGGCAGCCACAGGATATGGCTCAGGAATATTCATACATACGTTTCCTACCAGAATTACAGGAAGAAACAACAGATGAAGTGGGGCGGGGAGTTAGTGCTGTATTTTATGGCTGTGGAAGGTATCTCACGCCTTCGTAGTTCGACTCAAAGCCCCCTCACATGTAGAAATTCTTGATCTCACAGTGAATTTCACGAAGACACATTGACAAGAATTAGCTGCTGACGCCTTTCAAGATTTGCTCCCAGACAGCACAGAGGACGGCTCAGACTCAGACCACCGGTCTATCATCTACGTTCCGCGAATGAGCGGTGGCAATGGGCGACGATGTTGAGAGAAATGATGCGTTTTGCGGACTTGTGGAGAGATTGGTCTTAATTTATCGAAAAGATGCCCGGTGACTTCCTAGGTTGTATATGGAGAGGTACGGGGTATGGATTGGCCTGTTGTCCGGGAACGCTGCTTGCATGGAGGAGGCTTGCTGAGTCTACTGCTTGCGTCCTTTCTTGTCTTTTTCAGTCTGCTTAGCTCTCTGTTCGAGGTACTCGGGTATCATTTTACATGGTAGCTGCAGGAAGTCGTACTTTACTTACTTGCTCTTGGCACAACACGTACGGACCACTGGCGCATCTACGTAGTGGTGGTAGCACTTCTCTCTCTTGTACCAGCCTAACTAGACGGAATTAATATAACATATTAGAACGTACTTACCAATTACATGTGCCACCTCTTCTTTTGATAACAACAGTAGTCATATCTTATCTTGAGGAAGGTTCCCTCGAGAAGGGTCGCTCCAATGTAAACAGCAGGCTCGCCTCTTTCAGGGGTACACGTGACGAACCAAGAATTGCAATATTCACTTTGCATGCTTTGGCAGCAATATATTGCATCTGCAATGCATTCTTATGTATGTTTGACAAGCAAGCCGGTCGTCAAATCCCTCCAAGTCACATGTTCCCAGAAGTGACGTCTTCCCCATCGGAAAATATAGCCGCGTTAGTAGAATGTCGCAAAAAGCCCGCGTCTAGACTTCACGAGCATCCCAACACAGCTTCTACCCCACCAAGATCTCCGACCCGGCACAACGGCCATGACGAGTCTCAAGAGGTCACTGGCAGCAGACCCCTACGCCTCAAATATATCAAGCAAGGTCTACGTGCGGAGTACGAAGAGCGGCAAGGTCCAAAAAATCGTGCGCGAGCTGTACCTGCGGCAAGATATCCCCTGCTCGTCCAAGCTTTGCGTGAGCTGCCTGGACACGGCGCCACGAGATGCTGGAGGAAATTGTAAGCACAGGTTCTCGGCAGGAGGATTTTAAAATTTCCAAGCTGACTGGAATGCCGCAGTAACGCCCTTCGTCCTTTCTGAAAAGCCGGCCGGCACAAAAGCCTACCCACAGGGCCATTACCTCGTGCCCGATACCAATGCGCTGCTGAACGCGCTCGACCTCTTCGAGCAGAAGGCCGCCTTCTACGATGTCATCATCCTGCAGACCGTCCTCGAAGAACTCCGGAACCGCAGCTTGCCTCTCTACAACCGGCTCATCGGGCTCACGAAGAGCGAGGAGAAGCGATTTTACGTCTTCTTCAACGATTTCAGGCTCGAGACGTACGTGGTGCGTGATGCGGGCGAGAGTATCAATGACAGGAACGACCGCGCGGTGCGAAGGGCGGTGAAGTGGTATGCGGAACATCTGGTGCAGGCTGTCAAGGCGGCCGGGGGCAGTAGCACGAAAGTGCCTGCGGTGGTCATGCTGAGTGATGACAAGGAGAATCTGAAGAAGGCGAAGAGGGACGGGGTACAGGCGTGCTCGCTGAGTAACTACGTGGAGGGTTTGGAGAACGCGGATCAGTTGCTCGATATGATTTCTGTGGTCAAGGAGGGCCGGGAATTGCGGGATTCGAAGGCGGCGGAAAATATCTACGCGGAGTATTTCTCTGTGTCGAAGATGCTGACAGGGGTCAAGAACGGGACGCTGCACCAGGGCATCTTCAATGTCTCGCCGTATAACTACTTGGAGGGCTCGATAAAAGTACCGGCGTTTGATAAGTCGCTGCTGGTGCTGGGCCGGGACAACATTAACCGGGCTGTGCAGGGTGACGTGGTAGTTGTGGAGGTCTTGCCCAAGGAGCAGTGGAAGGAACCTTCGACGAAGATAATTGAGGAAGAGACGATCGCTAAAGATGAGAATGCCGATGCGGATAGTGGGGAGGGTGTCATCACGGAGAGGGAACGGAGGGCGCTGCAGGAGGAGGTCAAGAAGGTGCACAGCAAGACGTCTGAGGGGAGACCACAGCCTACTGCCAGAGTGGTAGGTGTCGTGAAGAGGAACTGGAGGCAATATGTTGGGCATGTGGATGAGTCTTCGGTCAGTCAGTCGATCAAGCAGAGCCGGAAGCAGCAGACGGTTTTCTTGATTCCGATGGACAAGAGGATACCCAAGATCAGAGTTAGGACGAGACAAGCTGGCGAGATTATCGGCAAGCGTGTCTTGGTCACAATCGATTCATGGGACAGAGACTCGAGGTATCCGGTCGGTCACTTTGTCCGATCACTTGGAGAGTTGGAAACCAAAGGGGCTGAGACGGAGGCTCTCTTGCTAGAATATGACGTTCAGTACCGGCCTTTCCCGAAGACTGTTCTGGACTGTCTACCAAAGGAAGGCCATGGCTGGATTGTACCTCCCAGAACAGATGATCCTGGCTGGAGAGACCGTCGAGATCTTAGAGAACTGCAGATTTGCAGTATCGACCCCATCGGATGTCAAGATATCGACGACGCGCTGCATGCCAGACCATTGCCAAATGGAAATTTCGAAGTTGGAGTCCATATTGCAGATGTGTCCCATTTCGTGAAGCCGAATAATGCGATGGATGCTGAAGCAAGCATTAGGGGAACGACAGTATACTTGGTAGACAAGCGTATTGACATGTTGCCGATGCTTCTCGGTACAGATCTCTGCTCCTTGAAGCCATATGTTGAGCGTTTTGCATTCTCGGCAATTTGGGAAATCACTCCGGATGCAGAGATCGTCAAGTCAGACTTCACAAAATCGGTCATCAAGTCACGAGAGGCCTTTAGCTACGAGGAAGCTCAGATTAGAATCGATAATCCTTCGAACAAGGACGAGTTGACGACAGCTATGCGAACCCTCCTGATGCTCTCCAAGAAGTTTAAACAGAAGCGTATGGACGCCGGAGCTCTTAGTCTGTCCTCGCCCGAAGTCAGAGTTGAGACCGAGTCGGAGACGTCGGACCCCATCGACATCAAGACCAAAAAGCACCTCGACACCATGTCCCTAGTCGAGGAATTCATGCTCCTCGCCAACACCAGCGTGGCGGCCAAAATCTACTCCGCCTTCCCACAAACTGCCATGCTCCGCCGTCACGGCGCCCCTCCCAAGACCAACTTTGAAGAACTCGCCAACCAGCTGAAAGTAAAGCGCGGCCTGGAACTACGCACCTCTTCGTCCAAAGAACTGGCCGATTCCCTAGACGCGTGCGTCGACCCCGCGGAGCCCTTCTTCAACACGCTCGTCCGCATCATGGCAACCCGCTGCATGATGTCCGCTGAGTACTTCTGTTCCGGCACACAAGCCTACCCGGAATTTAGGCACTACGGGCTCGCGTCGGAGATCTACACGCACTTCACCTCGCCCATCCGTCGGTATGCCGATTTAGTCGCGCACCGACAGCTCGCTGCGGCCATCGACTACGAGCCGCTGGACGCCAGCGTGCGCAGCAAGGGCAAGCTGGAGTCGGTGTGCAAGAACATCAATGTGCGGCACCGCAACGCGCAGCAGGCGGGCCGCGCGTCCATCGAGTACTACGTCGGGCAAGCGCTCAAGGGGCGCATCGTGGAGGAAGAGGGCTTCGTGATGAAAGTCTTCTCCAACGGCTTCGTGGTTTTTGTGCCGCGCTTCGGCATCGAGAGCTTGATTCGGCTGCGCGACTTGGCGGACACCGAGCCGGAGAGCACGTTTGATGCTGAGGAGTATGTGCTCAAGACGAGTGGGAGTCGTGAGCTGGAGGTCGAGCTGTTTGAGAAGGTTGTCGTGAGGATTAGCGATGTCAAGGAAGAGAGTACGGGGAAGAGGAAGGTGAAGCTAGAGTTGGTCAAGGTGGGCGGGAAGTAGAAGCCGACGTGGACGTTGAGGCTTTAGTTAGATGGATGAGGGTGTGTGAGTGATGACTAGATATCCCACGCGGTGTTCTGCAGCCCCTTTTCAATACCCTATGTGTGTTCCATACCTATGGAGCTTATGAAGTAAGTCTGTATGGCGATATTTCACAAATCTGACAACCTTCCTGGCAGACGTTTTGTCGTCATCTCCCTCGAGTATTTGGCGACACGGCTCAGGAGCGTATTCACGTCAACGAAGGAGAGTAGGTAGGCACAGTACCCAGCAAATAGAATCCGTGATTTACGCGAAAACCGCATCATATATACCCGGCAAGCACCTATCCTACTACCATCCCTCACGATCCACTTCTTAGAATCTGGCAACTAAGCATAATCACTCCATAAAAATAGCACGCAAATCTACACCACTGAGCCACGATAAAAGATAGTCTACAAAATAAAACATACGAATGCTTTCAGAACTGCTTTATATTTATATATATATACATACCCTAATGTGAACCTACTCAACTATAAGCACGTGTATAATAAATAGTACTCGAATGATACAAAGTCCTTAAAAAACTACGTTCTAAGCTTCACAGCTTGGGACGTGGTAGAGAAGCAAGAGAAGCTTTGGAGAAATATTTTTTTAATGAAGGTAGAGGAGTTGTTGCTACACGATTAGGATGGGAAGGTAAGTCTTCTTGAAAGAATCTGTGTTGAGAGGCGAAATGCGGTCGGTCAGTTAGTTATCGCCACAGAGAGGTGATATACTCCGAAGGGTGAGAAAATTAATGTGTTTCATACATTAGAATGATGGTTTCATTAATCAGTTTTCCTTGAATTTTTTAACTATAACTATCTGCAGTTACAAAGTAATGGTTGTTTTTCAATTCTGTTTTTATTTTTCGCTGGTTTCAAAGTAACGGATACTTTTGGCATAGTACTGTACTGTAGGTAGGTAAGCTTGCCGGACGTGCAGCGCACTATTACAAGGAGGTGTGTTTAGATCAGAGATCAGGGAATGCGCGACGTCGAGGCCACAGGGAACGAGAGGGTAGCCTTGTGCGATATGTTTGCACATCAATGGGATATCCATCTTCTACACTCCTACGCTGCCAACCGCTTCGCCCTCGACATCCACCGTCCGCTCTACCACCTCTCTCCCAGACCGGTATGTTCCAGCACACCGTCTGCGTCCCACACTATACAGATCATGTTCTCATTCATTACGAGATATCTTCATATCCCCAAATATACAGGCTGTAATATAATCCTTTCTCCGAACATGCTCATCCTCGTCCGAAGTCCCCTTCACCTCAAAGGAATCAATGGCTCAATATGCATAAAAAATGTATCTGGGTATCAAAGAAGAAGCAGTAAGGTTTGTTTGCCCACCGAAGAAGAAGGTACCATCCTCTGATGGAGCCCTTAAATCACAAAAGAAACTCTGAAGTAGGTATGTAGCGAAGTAGTCACCCGGATGCGCTGGCTCAGCCTCAATATGATCGTACAGAATAAAGGAGAAAAAGTTGTTGTTCTGGTGGTCAAGGATCTGTACCGGGATGGTATTCAAATGCCGGTCTCCTCGTTCTCGAGTTGTCTTCGCGCGTTATCTATTTTGCGCCGCCAGACCCCGCCCTCATAGCTAGCACTTCCTGCTTCTTGAAGCCCGAGCACACATTTGCCTAGGCTTGCCACTATTCTCTGGACAAGAATTCGGTCTTCCCTGGCAAGCATGTGGATAGGGGAAGACTGCAGGTGCTCTCCATTAGTGTCATCAGTCAATGTCGTGGAGTCGCTCAGGAGAGACGGCTCGATTTCTTTAGAAGCGCGGAACTCGAGTGCGCTACTTTTGCTTTGCTGCAACTCTGGTGTGCTAACCAGGGGGGGGTTTTTCAGTGTGCCGTTGAACCCGAAAGATTTGAAAGAGTCGACGGAGGGACGCTGGTGCTGAAGTCCATTTCTTCGGATCTTGTCGTTGCCAGTTGAGCCAGGTAGTTTCTTTTTATCGAAAAATGGTTGGATATCGTCTATCTGGCCATTCACTTCCGCACCACCAAAGGTCGATCTTTTGGCTGCTAGAGGTGTGGTCGTATTTGATCGAGGTATGATTTTCGCTAATTGCTGGACAGCAAATATGTCGGGCTCTTCTTCATCCCCATGTTCCGATTGAAGGCCTTCTGTAGCAGTTGCGAAGGTCGCCAAGCTTGATAAAGAATCGATACTTTCAGATCTGACACGGCCCCTAATACTCGTGATGGGCTCCTTGTAGGCTGGTGTAGCTTGTACAGTTTCAACAGAGTCCTCTGAGCTGGCACTTCCGCTACTGCATCTCCGCTCCAGTTTCTGCTGACAGATGGTACCCATGGCACTGTGTAGGAAAAAGTGCTCATAGTCAAATGCATCCTCTCGATCCTCGTGGGAAAGTTGTGTACTTAAAGAGTCATGGTAGACTGAAGTATCACTCTCATAATGATCAGCCTCTTTGTAGCCGACAACTTCCTCGTAACCTTCACCAGCTTCCTCATTTTGCTGATGTTCCTGAACAATTCGATAAATTTCTTCTGCTGTCTCAGAACTTCTCGATTCGTTTTCGTCTTCGAGGGCGAATGTGCCGCTGTGCTCATTGATATCCTCGTACACGCTGGTAATATCCAAGGCGGCGTCTTCGACGCATAGTACTTGCTCGGAAGTGCCATCAATAGCCTCCTGTACTTGTCTTGCCTCGTTGTCGCCACTCTGGGATACCTTCCAAGGCGGTGAGGCAACGCCAGCGTTGACACTGAGCGGATCTCCGTAGTTGTTTGAGGTGGCGTACCACTGCTCGGCTGCGGTGAAAGGACTTGGCGTTCTCAAACTTTGCAGACTTCGGCGCTTCATCGTATCGCTCCGAGCACGATCTCGTAAGACTGACAGTCGCCCTTTCAAGTCAGACATCTGGTCTTTGAGATCTCGCATTTGCATCGAAGATACTGATCGGGTCAGACCCCGGTGTTCGCCATTTGGACGCAGGTATCCGTCGACGCTTGATCTGATGCTTTCTCTGTCCGCGTCGAAATCAACTATCCCATCATCCTCGGTTAATGGCTGGAGTATATCGAGTGGTGGGAAACCTTTGCTGAGAGATGAGAAGAATCCAGAATGAGCTATGGTTCGGGTATCCTCACAGTGCGCCTGTGGGGCTTGGGAAAGCGTTGGCGATCGTTTACCCCCATCGCTACGACCCGTGAAGCGAGCTGCGGTATTTACCGATCGGACAGGAATTGGTATCGGGAATGGTGCCATTCTCTGTGGTAACAAGATCGAGTTCTCGCTACCTACTCTCGGGTTTGTCGGGCTCGCGGCTGGTGACTCGGCAGGCGTGGGCAACAGTCTCTGTCTTGATGGATACATACTGAAAGCTCCTGCAATTCTGTCGTTTTCAAGCGGAGAAGGTGTCGATCGAGACAGTGGGCTACTGCTGTGTATCGACGATATGGAACCAGAGGGTGTTGCACATAGAGAGCTTCGCGCGCGAGTTAGGTTATCTTCCATGTTCTGGATCAGTGTCAGTAGACTCGGATCAAGGTGTATATGCAAACCCACAGTGAGTCGTTTCTTGGCATTCAGCAATATTTGTTCCGCTCTCCTGCTCAGTGCTGCGCTGGAATTTCGGTCATCTTCATGCTCAAGCTGGTTGTCTGCCATCGCCAATCGTTGCGTCTCGGAGGCAATCACTTGCTCGCTGTATGAGTCCGCCACGCTCTCTTCGTCGTCTCCCTGGAACACACTGTCATCAACACTCACCCCGTCGTCGAAATCCTTGAACATCTCTGCCGCCTGGCCGTCCGATGTGACCGTACTGCTAGACTCAATGGAGATCGTCCTTTGGTGGGTTCCCACTCTCGTCCGCTTCATTACAGCTGCATATCCATGTGTAGGACTCGATCCAACTGGCGCGTAGTTTCCTGACGCTTGCTTCTGTTTGAGCATCCTGCGCTCGGCAGGCCCTGGTAACTTACTCCTCCCCGGAGTGCTCTCCGCCTCGGTCACCTCTCCAATATCAGACAGCATAGTTCCGTTCCCATAAATGATAGGAGTTGTAAGTGCTATATTAGTACGCGGAGGAGCAATTGAGAAATGCGTGTCGATTTGTCTTATATCGGCTCGTTCTTCGCCAGGGCATGCTGATCGATAGTTTCCTCCCGGAGATGCCGAGTCGTACTCAACGTAGGGGAGGATCATATCGGGATTGGTGAGCGTGGGTGATGCGGGGATGGGTACAGTGGAATAAGACATGATCGAAGCCCTACTGCCACCCGTTTGCAGATGCATATTGTCGCGTCACTGTGAAGCCAGTGGCCCTCAAATATGAGGAGAAGCTAGAGTGCTCTGAGCCTCTGCCGGATGCAACAGGCTGTACACCGTCGATAATTTGCGGGAGTAGTACGGGTGGTACCCGGATAGGGAGTGGTATTGTGGCCCGTAGATGCGAGAGAGTGTAAAGTGTCGAAGGCTCGATTGGAGTGAGGAGGGAAGAGGGAGATGGGGGAAGATGATGGTGGCCGGAGTCAGCTCTAATCGAGCAGCCTGAGCATCCTAGGGGTGATCGAGGAAGTTGAAATCGGGGATGCGTGCTCGAGAATACATGATCGAATTTCGCGGTCATGAGATGCGTAGTGTTCGGCAGTAGTCTAGTTAGGAAAACAAAAATAAATTGAACAGCACGGACAATCTTGCCGCCGTCCTTGATTTCAAGTACGGTGGGTCGGAGCCAGGGCAGAAAAAATCCACTGAAAAGCACAATTGGACCACTTAGAAAAGAGAGCAAGGTATGTAAAACGCTTCCAAACTTTAAAAGGACTGCTTTAAACCTGAAGAATCGACAAAAGTGGGCGATTTGTATGTTGTATTTCTTATTTTGCGCACGGTGGCTCACGTATCGAGCAGTTCTCTAGCCACTCGGCTTTTGGCATTTGTTTTCAAGCTGATATGTTTTTCATTCCCCCGGAAGTGGGCATACCATTCAGTGGGCTTCTTGGTACACGGTACATCAAACTTCACACAAAATTGGAGTACATTGTCGTAGGCTAAGCAAATACTATATTAGCGTCGAGTACAGAGGTTGCTTACTATGGGTTTGTCACATTTGAATATACTTTCATGTGGTGTTTATTTTGGCCTGTGACATAGTACAAAAGTATATAGGTACAGCGAGCGAAGTGTTCGGCTTTAAGCTTTTGTCAGACACCAACGCTCACCTACATACCGCTTGCGCTGACATTACTTGGGAAGGATTTTTCACAATGTGTTGTTCACACTGGTATATCACAATAAGTAATAAATGCGCTATGAATCCATTTCTTTGAATTGATTCAAGTAATGACTAGTGTTTGGAATTTGGCAGCTTCTATTATGTATATTCTCTGCTACTATTACAAATACACAAAACGCGCAGCTCGCTAAGGATTATACAAGGAGATAAAGTGTTGCGGACTGCAGTTCGAGGAGTAATTTTGTATGAGGAAGAATAGGTAATCTTGTACCAGTACATATAAACAATGTCGGATAACTTCTTACAATAAGAGCAGTTCTTCCCTACGAATTTTCACGGAAACAAAAACACACTATTCCTCTCCACATGTGCAAGTTTAATTGCGTTCCAAAATCGTTGTCAAGTACCTACCTTAGAGGTTAAGGTTTTGCCATGTTATCAAGCACCTTCATATATTTGCGATTTCACTTGGCAGATATCAGCTCTCAGTAGGAATCCTTTGCAATCTGACGTACTGTAGGTGGGTGTTTAAGGCCCTAGACTTTAAACTGTTCTAGTTTTAACAATTCCCTACAGACCCACCTACGTTTGCGTCTAGACCTGAACATATTTTCTTCCAAAGCAGTACAGTAATTTAGAAATACAATACAATATTCGCTAGGGGTATTACTTTTGCTGTAATTTGACCGATTTTTCAGCAGCAACCAGGTCAGGAGGCTTTATTAGAGTACCTGAATAAACATAAACAGTAACATTTCCTTGCAATTGAATGCAAGTTTCGATTTACAGTATCTTGCCCTTGGGCTGGAGTAAATTATATCTTCAAGCATTTTAACCTAAACTAATCGTCAGTCACTGGGAGTGGGCTGGGAGGGGTTGAGGTGGGGTGTGAGAATAACTGGGTACTATTGAGGAAGCATGACTAACTGTTACTAACTTGAGCTTTCTAACGTGCGTTGAGTTTTACAATTGCGCATGCTACTCCCTTGTTTTCGAGCACGGTAGATTCCAAAACCCAACGAATAGTTTTCCGCGACTAGGGAAAGAAGAGCACACTCCGGAAAACAAATGCTAAAGCTAAATACCTTGAGAACTGCTCATCCTACGCCATATCCTCCTCGCCATATGGATTGTTGTGTTGCTTGTTTAATGCTTAATTACCCCCTGAGGTCAGACACATCACCCACTTTAATAATCGGAAATTTGTTTCTGCAATCCTACTCCCATTTTGCTTACTCGCAGACGATGAGTCAAACAACCCACAAATTGTAATTTACTTCTAGGTACTCTATAATGATAACTCAAGGGCCAAGATAAGTAAAGGTTCAGAGCGTTTGGCTGCCTCTTGGCATAGTGTCCTTCGACTGCGGCAAAAAAAAAGGGGGACAAAAGTACCTCAATCATTTATTGGTACCTACGAGTAGTATAATTACTTAAGAGTATCAACTAGAGCTTGGTGTCGGATTCTGTTTTGTGGTGTTGTAAAGAAGAGTTTTATTTTGTTTTTTCTTTCTCTTTTTCTTTTGTAGCACTTTAGGACCTCTTCTGTCCCCCCAGCACCGAAGGTACCTAGCCCTCAGGTAGTATACCCAGCCAGTTAATTCGCAGAATAAGAAAAAACGTCGTGTGCATATCTTTTCTGTGCATACTGTAGGTACGAGATGTATCATGCGTGCGTGCTCCATGCTTCTTCAATGGGTTCCGGCTCACTGCATAATGCATGAAATATCAAGGATATATGTTTACACTAATTGCATGGCATGACTGAGAACTATTTTGATCAAGAACCTCGTATACGCTGATAGCGTTCGGCTATTTTTATCGGGCGGATGTCTTGTAAAATATTTCCCGAAATTTTCAGATGCTCTCGCATTGCTGTTAGTTGCTGACTATTGATACCACGCACAGCTCGTTCTAAAGATCCATACTCTTCTCGCTGGTCAACTCGACTGACTTTAAGCACTGGGCCATACGCTATGCGCCATTACTCTTGGCCCATGCGCTATGCTAACCCGCATTCGTCATGAAATTCCCAAAAAAAACCATACCAGCTTATCCACTACATTCCTACATTTATAGAGCTGTCAGAAGGTTTCCAGTCATTGTGAGACTGAGCAGCCAAGCTTGGGCAGTCATAGACTGCTGTTTAAGTTGCACCAGCGAAGACATTTCATTCCATTCTCCTGGAATATCAAAGGCGTAAGGACTATGCATATCCTGGTATTTGGACCGGTTGCAGTTGGCAGAAAATTTTCAACGACAGATACGAAGGTGGAGTTATGTATACAGTTGTGTTGGTTCACACTCCGAGGGGAGATACCACGATGGTCGGCAAATCCTTGATATCGACATGCTCTTGTGTCCCCAGGTCAATAACCCTCACAGCCTCCACATCTACAATACCAACCTTCAACGCCATGAACTTCAGCTCAATATCATTACAAGCCAACGGCGCTAACTGCCCGACCCGCATATCCGTACTCAGACATACTATATCTGTAGATTCCACGGTGGAATTCTTCTGCATAGCGTAGATGATGTTCTCGTCCACAACTGCGTCAGCTAGTTTTAGGTCTTTCTGCAATCCTCCGTAGCCAGTAGATGACGGTCGTGTAATTCGTGGGTCGGTACGACGACGCTTGGGGATCACCATTAAGGCAAGCTTGCGAGGACGATCAGACCGGTTGACTATGAAGACTGACCAAGCGAAAGGGATACCCGGATAGACGAAGTTGTCGATCGAGGGGCCTTTGAACGTCACTGTAACGCCAAAGTCGGGTATTGATAAGTTACGCTGGTGTCGAGTTGTGATGTCTATGGATGGGAGCGCGTCAGGGCGGCTTAACGCGAGAGAGGAAGCTGTTGCTTCGAGATTTGGGCCGATTGAGAGTTGAGCGGGGCGATGCGGTCTTTGGATAGGCTGGGTAGGATTCCCGAAGCCTGGGTTCACTGGAGGTGTAAAGTCCAAAGATGTCGTCCAGCGCATGGAGATATCGGGTTGGCAAAACGAGGATGTATGTACTTTGGCCTGTATGGAGATCTCCAGGTTGCGAATTTGGGATTTGTTCGTTGCATCTAGATCGTCGGGACAGAGTCGATAGAGGAAAGTGATGTCGTCTTGAGGTAGAGATTTTAAAGGTAGGGCCATGCCGGAAATGGCGTTGAGGTCTTCAACATCGCCGCCGTTTATTTTGAGTTCGACCCTTTGCAACGAGACTTCGTAATTGGCGAATGGGGTAACATCCACGTCGACCGATGCTATTACTGTGGGATTGCTTGGCGTGGTGTTTGGTCTCGTATATCTCACACGTGCATTTATGGCAGGTATGACTTTAACTGATTGGCGTGACGTATTCTTCAAAGGACGCACCAAGTCTTTCCCTGATTGAGCTGTTGGCGCAACGCGAGACACCCTCAAGGCAGATAGACGTGGCTTGATACCACCCATGGCTGGATCGTCGCTGAAAGCCTACTGGAGATGAGTATTGGCGTTGCCATTGCGAGATCGTTATGCCAAGAGTAAATTTGACCCACCTCTAGAAGATTTATACCAGAAGGGACTTGATTCGGTAAGTATTCTTCTCTGAAATTAGAGCTCTGTACCTGTTCAACAGGCTTCAGGTTTGCTGTTGCGGAGAAAACGACTGATGGGTTCTGTAACCGGAGCCGGGGTCTGACCAGGAAAGCAGACATTTTCCATACTATCAGTATGTGGCCCTGACTGGCAGTCTCGTCCGCCTCATCGGGTCCCTGGACGATGATCAATGGATCTTCGTTGTCCTGTATGGACCTATTGTATATGACCTCTCGAGCCGGAGGACTATCATGGCCTTCTAGTCTAGAGTTGACAACTTGTGCCTCGAGGTTTATGACAATTCTCCCCAGATACGACCTCAGTGTTCTCTCGTCGAAGTATGGAGTTTGTAAGATAACATAGACATTCACAAGTTCATCTGAGATCTATGAATGAGTAAGATATATGACTTTATGGCAGGATAGGAGAACTGACCGAAAAAGAGAGCCTGTCTTTGAGGAATAGCTGCCAAAGGGGAGTCGTAATCTGCGTCAAGCCGTTCTACTGAACCACTTAGAGCCTCCTCGATATTCAATTTACCTGCTGCAGGTATGATAGTATTTAGTATAGAGCTCTCAGTAAAATCCAGGCTGCCTCGAGGCTGGGCCTCGTCACTCTTGAGTTCGTTCATGATCTTTTTTTTGGACGGGGAGGGCAGTTAGATGCGATAAATAGGTACCATCTGGGCGACGTGGAAATTTTTCCGAGACCTAGATGTGAAAAGCCTCGCGCTCTTGGATTGCTTCCATCGCGAAGCAAGCAAATATACAAAGGAACTGTCCACCAAGCTCGAAGCTCATGTAGCGAGCAATTCTAGCCCAAAAGCTCGGGCCAAGTTGCGCTAGCCGACCTCCCAAACTCTATTATTTGACTGCAGTGATACACTGCGCCGCGACATTTTGCAACCTCGACAATTTAATAAAATTTCAACGAGCGCTACCATGAATGTTACAAATGGTATGAACGGCCAGGCGGCGCCAGTGTTGTGGTCTGAGGCGAGAAATGCCGATGGTCGCGTCTATTACTACAATACAATCACAAAAGCTACGCAATGGACCAAACCTGAGGATCTGATGACACCTGCAGAGGTAAGAGCTCCTGAATACTGGCGCGCGAGTCTGCATTGACACTATTCTTCAGCGCGCTCTTGCAAACCAGCCATGGAAGGAGTATACGGCAGAGGGGGGGCGGAAATACTGGTACAATACAGAGACGAAGCAGAGCTCATGGGAGATGCCAGATGTTTACAAAGATGCCCTGTCCAAGGAAGCTGCGATCTCAACCCCAACTGCACCGTAGGTACGCCGCACGATCTCGCGATATCATCTAGCTAATAGCCCGCAGTGCAGCACCTACTTTTGTTGCTGGAGGTGGCTTCTCTACTGCTGCTCAATTTGACAGCCAAAGAGACAGAGATCCTCTTGGGGAGGCACGTCAGATCGCATATGGAAACGATGCTAATGGAAGCCGCGCACAAGCCTTTGTACCTGCCAATAGCGACCCTGACTATTCAACATTCGACGAAGCAGAATCCGCATTCCTCAAACTATTGCGCCGGCAAAATGTTGATCCTAACTGGACGTGGGAGCAAACGATGCGATCTATCATCAAAGACCCTCAATACCGCGCTCTAAAAGACCCCAAGGACAGAAAGGCTGCTTTCGAGAAGTATGCCGTTGAAGTGCGGGCCCAAGAGAAGGACCGTGCAAAGGAGAGGATCGAAAAGCTTCGTAAAGATTTCGCCACCATGTTGAGAAGCCATCCAGAGATCAAGCACTACACACGTTGGAAGACAGCCCGACCGATCATTGAAGGAGAGACCATATTTCGTTCCTCCAAAGACGATGACGAACGACGCCAGCTATTTGAAGATTATATCATCGAACTTAAGAAGGCAAATGCCGAACGGGAAGAAAGCACACGTAGGGAAGCGACAGAAGAGCTAGCGGAGATCCTCAGGGGTCTTGATCTGGAACCCTATACTAGGTGGTCAGAGGCACAAGGCATCATCCAGTCTAACGCGCGATTTTCAGGAGATCAGAAATTCAAGTCCCTCACCAAGTCTGATTTGTTGACTGCCTTCGAAAATCATATTAAGTCTCTTGAGAAGACCTTCAATGATGCTCGACAACAGGAGAAGAATCTGAAGTCTAGAAGAGAACGCCAAAATCGAGATCGCTTCACCAGCCTGCTCCATGAACTCAAGAAAAGTGACAAGATCAAAGCAGGATCAAAGTGGAGTAAGGTATACCCTCTACTGGCGAAGGATGACCGATATCAAGCAATGCTCGGCCAATCAGGATCGACCCCACTCGACTTATTCTGGGACATGGTTGAAGAAGAAGAGCGTGCATTGCGAAGCACACGGAATGATGTTTTGGATGTTCTAGACGTAAGTTTTTCCCTACACCTAATTCTGTACGACTGCGCAAGCTAATATTAATCAGGATAAACGGTTTGAAATCTCAACGAAGACCACCCTTGAGGAGTTCCTTGCCTGGATGCAGACTGATCGACGAACTGCTAGCGTAGATCGAGATGGAATGGCATTAATCTTTGAGCGAGTAAGTCCAAATACAATATCCGATCTTGATGTTTCTAAAATTTCACAGCTTTACGAGAAAGTATCACGCCGCATCGAAGCAGATAGTGTTCAACTTGAGCGTCAGCAACGCCGTGCTGTCGATTCTCTCAGATCTCTTATCAAGCACCTGGAACCCCCTATCCGCGTCGACGACAGTTTTGAGAGAATCCGCCCACGCATCGAAAGATCAGATGAGTATCTTGCTCTCCCGACTGACGAGCTTCGGCAGTCTGCATTTGATAAGGTTATTCGGCGCATGAAAGAGAAGGAAGATGACGCAGAGAAAGACCGCGCCAAGCGTCGTGATAGGACGTCTGTGGATAGGCCAGCACATCGTGATCGTGATCGCGACAGAGGTGAAAGATTACACCGTAGGAGAAGCCGCAGTCCAGAGCCCGATGCATATGAGGCCGACAGACGTAAGGCAATTGCCGATCGGGAGAAAAACTACCGGAAAGCCAATGTTGCAGATACTTTGCTATCTCCTGGTCGACGTGATCGTGGAGATCGAGAACGGGAACGAGATCGTGACCTCGATCGGCCTCATCGCAGCCGCCGAGAGGAGGCATCGAGCCATTACGATCGGGAGAGAAGAGACAGGGAGAGCGAGCGGGAAAAGCTCTATCGCAAAAGAGGAGATCCCAGAGGAAGCATCGATGAGTTGCCTTATGGCGATGAGAGACCCAGTGGAAGTCGTCGACGGAGGGCTGACAGTGATGTGGAGAGTGCCGACGGCACCCGGGTAGTAAAGGTAAGTCGTACATCTCGTTCTCCCAACAAAAAAACGTAAACCAAGAAAGGGCTGCCATGGATTATGGTCGACGAAATCTGAGAATTGCCATGGTTTCTACAATGGCTTCTGGCAGGCAAAGTAGCCAATCTATGTCAGCAGTTGGCCCCCGAAGCCATGCTATTTTGAGAAAGTTATCTGACATGGAACAGAGAACTAGGAGAGAAATTACATCGCGTGAGCGCTCCCCAATTCCTCAACGTGAAAGGCGTCATAGGACTAGGACACCCCCTGCTCCCATTCCGGCGAAAGAGGACCCAGCAGTTCATTCTGGGAGCGAGGAGGGAGAAATTGAGGAAGAATGAGATGTTGTAAGCAGCCAGTTGAAGGCTTCGTATTAGTCTGTATGTATAGCGACCACACCAAAACTTGCGATGCATGATGACTTCGCCAGGCAGGGTATTCATTAGTATTCCATCACAAAGACGCGGCTAGAAGGATTGGAGAAGGATTTCAAGATCAACGGCTTCTCTCGGTGTGTATCTGTCTCCACTAACGAGTTGAATATTCTCGGATACTTCTAAAGCGTCAAGCTATGAAAGTAGAATATCCATCAAAAGTGTAGTCGTTTATCTAGATTGTGAAAATCTATGTCCGGGTACGAATATCTTCATATCAATGCATCTGACGGCAGCACCCTCTTGACCCATCGCCCCCCTCATTCTACCGTGACGTGCTATCAGTGATGCGATGCGCAAATAAAAGGGCAGCAGCAGCCAGCGACAGGAGCAGAGGGCAACAGGTGTCTCGACTGCCGTCGCCGTCGTTAGCCACCGGGTTCTTCTTCATCGGAGCCTGTTTCCTCATCTAGAAGTTCTAGACTACCATTTCCTTTCCAGTGAGATGCCCTTGTCCCCTCAACGCCTAGAGATGCGGGATTTATAGTAGGAATGTCTTCGTTAGGATTGCCCTCTTCAACTAGATTTCGCAGTATGCTCCTTCGAGGAGGACTCGTTGTCTTCCAAGAAGAACTAGAAGTACAAATCAGTCATCAAAAACAGAAAGGTAACCATTGGGATACGTACATAGTTGCCACTCATCTTTTGCTCTTGATCCAGCTGGGAGTTTGGCTTATTTATACGAGGTCTGAAGTTGGTTGGGTCACGTCGGAAGGTAACATCAAGGTTCTTCAAGAACTTGTTGCAGCCAGTAAGCAGTGACTCTGGAGTATGTGCCTTAGCATTGATACCTGGCGCACCGTCAAAGACAATGACTCGGTCAGCAAGGTATGTTGCCATGATAAAATCGTGCTCGACGACGAAAGCAGTCTTCTTCGAGTGCATGATGAAACGCTTGATAACACGGGCGGCAATGATACGTTGCTCGGAATCAAGGTAGGCGGACGGTTCATCGATGAGATAGATATCTGCTGGCAGTCCGAGAGCGAGGACAATGGCCACACGTTGCAATTCTCCTCCGGAGAGTGTCTTGACTTCCTGGTCTATGAATTCGTCAAGCTTCAATGGCTTTACTACGTCGGTCTGGAATTGAGGCAAGAGGAAGGCGGTCTTGATCTTCTTAAAGAAGAGTTGTCGGACAGTACCTTCGAACTTGGGTGTGATCTTCTGGGGCTTCATGCTGACTTTCATGCCTGGTACCTTTTGGTTGCCGTCTGGCTGAACGGCACCAGCTAGGAGCTTACAAAAGGTAGTTTTACCGGTTCCGTTCTCGCCCATCATTACAATGATTTCGGAATCCGTAAAATCACCCTTCTGGATTTGAAGGTGAAATCCACCAAGAGTCTTCTCCATCGACGGATAGTTGAACGCACGTGATCGATCTGCCATGAATTCATCTGCAGCTTCCGCGATACGGAAGGTCAGTGATTCTTCTCTGAAACGCAAATTTTCTGTTGGAATATTGCCATCGAGAAAAATATTGATTCCTTCACGGACGGACGCTGGAAGCGTGACAACGCCGTATACGGCAGGCTTGCCGTAAAGAACGCAAATGAAATCAGATAGATAGTCGAGTACAGAAAGATCGTGCTCGACGCAGATAACGTAATCATCTGGTCGGAGAAGCGATCGAATGATCTTTGCAGCACTCAAACGTTGCTTAACATCGAGGTAGGAGGAAGGCTCGTCAAACATGTAGCTATGAAGAATGGTCAGCATATACTTGTTTTGTGAGGCATCCATAACCTACACATCAGCCTGTTGCACACAAACAGTTCCGATAGCGAATCTTTGTAGCTCTCCTCCAGAAAGGAGATTAATATCACGGTCCATGATGTGATTCAATTCGAGCACGTCCAGCACTTCCTGAAGGTTTTCTAATGTGGCATTTGCCTCGATCAATGTTCGAACAGTCTTGTCGGCACCTCGGACCGCTTTAGGAATTCGGTCGACATATTGGGGCTTTACAATAGCCTTAAGATCATCTTCAAGGATCTTGGTGAAATAGTCTGTGAAAATTAGTATGTTGCTGTAGCGTGAGTCATGGAGTGTAACGTACTTTGCAATTCAGAACCTCGGAAGTGCTTGATCACATCTTGCCAATCCGGAGGATTGTCATACATCCCCAAGTTGGGCTTTAATTTCCCGCTCAAGATCTTGAGGGCTGTACTCTTTCCGATACCGTTTGAGCCGACCAAACCCAAAACCTGTCCCGGCCGTGGTGTGGGCAATCGATGAAGTTTGAAGCTGTTGGCGGAGTATCGATGGGTGATCTGAGATTCAAGATTTGTGGGCAGATTGATGATGTTGATAGCACCGAATGGGCATTTTTTAGGACAGATACCACATCCAATGCAAAGACTCTCAGAGATAAAGGCAATCTTGGACTCGGGGGTGACCTCAATACAAAGGCGTCCACTTCGCACAACGGGGCAAGACTTTTTGCATTCCTGTCTGCATTTCTATATTGACCTTCAGCATATTTACCAAGGAGGCTGAGAATATGGTGAGGATATACCTTCGGCTTGCACTACGTGGCGAAAGTATTAGCATACGACCTGGCTCGTGGCGGGGTTCTGGTGGGGTAGGGTTTGGGCTCGGGGGGTTTTCGCACCTTGTCAGTGCTGATGATAGCAATACTATGTAGCAAAATCGCTGTCAATATGCGGTTCTGCCAGGTAAGAGACTGTAGAAGCAGGCGCTTCGAGAAGCAACATACCGTGTCAGCTTGTCCGACATAGTGCTGGATTGGCGCTCTTGCGCTCAACTGCTGGCTTTGTGGGTGCTTTTCTGGACTAAGAAAAAATTCTGCGGGACGAAGCCAGTGCTGAGGTGTATGTCTTCTGGCGGAGTAGCGCAGATCTTCTCTGGTTGTCACGAACAAGATTATTTGCTTCGGACAGGCGTACTGTTACAGTTAAAAGGTTTTCTGGAAACAAAGTCCCTCTCTGGTATCTTGGGCTTCAATTATCACCCGCAATGGGTGGCACGTCATTGGCCCGCTAGCGCAAGCGAGGTGATTGTAGGGAACCGTAATCCCTCCGATCGCTGCTTGAACTACCGCTACCGCCCAGTTCAGTGCACTGCCCACATCTCGAGATCTTGACATCGGAATATTTGACGCCCATTGCCAGCATCTTTCCCAATACTTCTCTTACTCGACTACAATTGTAACATCTGCCTACGGGGGGCCATATACTCATGGCTGGTAAGTCATTTTCCACCTGTCATTGCGAATGTCAAGGGCGATATGCCATAGAAGGCTGGGCTGCTGCTGTCCATCTGCCTTTCCTGAGAGCAGCTATACTAGCCTCTATATCTGGAGGGTTTGAAATCGGAACGCGGTGCGAGCTCTTCCAAGATGTATATTCGACCTGTCAGATTCTGGCGATGATATGAGGCACTTGTGTGGGCTCGCACATTCTTCGTCACTCTCAATCGCTGGGATATTTCATCATCAGCACTCTGTCAAACCCATCTTCGAGTCCTTTGACATGCGCCGGCGACATTCAGGCAAGCGTGGAGAACTCCGTATCTATGCTTCATACGCCTCTTGAATCGCCTACCTCTGCTCTGGCCGGCCCCGCATTCTTTGATGTTCTGCCGTCATGGCAAAACCTAGCAATTTTCTTTGTCGAATGCTAACTTCATCGTCCTCAGCCCCACCAGCGACAGCGACCCTACTTAATCAGAAACATTCACTCTCAATGTCCAATGGAAATAGTATTCCGATGGATGTTCCCACTCTTAAAGATGACGCCGCTGTGTACGATAGCGAGTCCGACCTCTCTGACGTCGCCAACCCCATAGTCGACGAACCCTCACCGGCGACCTCCTCAAATCACCAATCCGAATCTGGAGTTCAAGACATTGAGCCTTCTGAGTCGTCAGCCGCAGAAGCTGAAGATGAATCAGACGATGCTGATTACGACATGGAGGACAATTTGCCCGAAGCGCCGGCTGATCCAACGCGAGAGGATCGTTCGACCTCGACCGAGTCACGTCGCCCTGCTAAGAGGAAGCTAGGAGTTGAGGATGAGCATATGCTGGCCAATCCAGAACTATACGGTTTGCGAAGAAGTGTGGGTAGCCTCAAAGACTTTTGCTCACAGACTGTCAACTAAATTTCCTGCCAGGGCCGTCCCGTACAGCAACGACCGATTGTAAGCCGCCTTGCTTCCATTTAGTACGAGGACTGGATGTTTCAGTTATGCTGATAAATTACAGATTGAGTCGGACGATGAAGATAACAATGATGACTCCGACTCCGACGTTGTCCCAGTACATCGGTCCAAACGTAGAAAACAAGAACGATCACAGCCATGTATACCATCCTCAATGGACCCTCGTCGTCCACAGTATCTGACTTGATTTTTTAGCATCGAAACGCGACACGCCACCCCTACGCTCAGCTTCGGTATCCGATTCCGACTCTGATGCCTATGGAGGCGCGCGGGCACGCACATCGACCAAGAAGAATCGTCGTCGCCAAATCGAATCCGGCAACCTCGCACCAGTCTACCAGGAAAAGAGATGGAATAGCCGCAGGGCTGCTCAAGTCACTGCGGGGGCCTACCAAGAAAGCGAAGCCGACTTCGAAGACGAATCCGAAATGATGACTCCAAATTACTGGGTTGGTGAAACCGAGGATAACACGCCATATATTGACATCGTCCTTAAGCATAAGCTTAAAGAAGATCAAGACATGAGCAATGAAGATCTGGGTCGCGACGATTTTGAGTATTTCATCAAGTGGCAGGGCAAGTCTCACTACCATGCAACTTGGGAAACTACTACATCGTTGACGGGTATGCGTGGGTTCCGCCGACTCGAGAACTACTATCGAAAGATTGTTCTGGAGGATATTTACATAGCACGTGGTACCGATATACCTCCGGAAGAGAAAGAGAAGTGGCTGCTAGACCGAGAACGCGACTCTGATGCTCTTCTGGACTATACGAAGGTTGAACGAGTGATTGGCACTCGAAGTGGTGATGAAGAGATAGAATACTTTGTCAAGTGGAAAGGTCTTTACTACGACTCGAGCACTTGGGAGGTCTCGTCTCTGATCAGCGAAATTGCCCAGGACGCCATTGACTCGTTCTTGGATCGCAGCTCGCGTTCCTTGACATCAGACAAGCAGGAATCAAACCCCAATACTCGTGGACCACATGTACCGATTCGAGAACAACCAGCGTATATTAAGAATGGCCAGCTCAGGGACTTCCAAATTACTGGTCTCAACTTTCTTGCTTACAACTGGTGCAAGAACAAGAATGTTATTCTTGCGGATGAAATGGGCTTAGGGAAGACCGTTCAAACAGTGTCATTCATGAATTGGCTTCGGCATGACAGGCAACAGGAGGGGCCTTTCTTAGTGGTTGTACCCTTGACAACAATCCCAGCATGGGCAGACACGTTTGAGTATTGGTCTCCCGACGTCAACTATGTTGTGTACAACGGCAAAGAATCTTCCCGCAGTATCATAAGAGAATACGAATTGTTTTCTCAGGGCAATGTCAAGAAACCCAAATTCAACGTCCTCCTTACATCGTACGAATACATTCTTACCGATGCCGCAATTCTTTCTCAAATCAAGTGGCAATTCATGGCCGTTGATGAAGCTCATCGCCTCAAGAATAGAGAGTCTCAACTCTACCAGAGACTGCTTGACTTTAAGGCCCCGAGTCGGTTGCTCATAACTGGTACTCCGGTCCAGAATACACTGGGCGAGTTGTCAGCTCTTATGGACTTTCTCATGCCAGGTGAATTGGATATCGAGGAAGATATGGACCTGACAGAGGAGGCTGCTGGAGAGAAAATTGCGGCGCTGACCAATAAGATTCAACCATACATTTTGCGCCGAACTAAGCAAAAAGTCGAGAACGATCTCCCTCCAAAGAGTGAGAAGATCATTCGAGTCGAGCTTTCTGATGTTCAGCTGGAGTACTACAAAAACATTCTCACGAGGAATTATGCCGCTCTAAACGAAGGGGGTAAAGGCCAAAAACAGTCCCTTCTCAACATCATGATGGAGCTTAAGAAGGCAAGCAACCACCCTTACATGTTTCCTAACGCCGAGGAAAAGATTCTGAAAGGAAGCGATCGGCGTGAAGACCAGTTAAAAGGTTTGATTGCAAGCAGTGGGAAGATGATGCTTCTAGATCAACTTTTGACCAAGTTGAAAAGAGACAATCATCGCGTCCTCATCTTCAGCCAAATGGTTAGAATGCTCGACATTCTCGGTGATTATCTACAACTCCGCGGATATCAATTCCAACGCCTCGATGGTACTATAGCAGCCGCACCTCGCCGAATGGCTATCGATCATTTCAATGCCGACGGCAGCAATGACTTTTGTTTTCTTTTGTCCACCCGAGCAGGTGGTCTGGGAATCAACTTGATGACTGCTGATACAGTCATTATTTTCGACTCCGATTGGAACCCGCAAGCTGATCTGCAAGCCATGGCTCGTGCCCATCGCATCGGTCAAAAAAAACCCGTCAGTATATACAGATTGGTTTCAAAGGAGACTGTCGAAGAAGAGGTTCTTGAGCGAGCACGTAACAAGCTCATGCTCGAGTTTATCACTATTCAGAGGGGCGTCACTGACAAGGAGAAAAAAGAACTTCGAGAGAAGGCTGTCAAGGCGGGCAAAATCGATGACCCAAAATCTTCCGACGACATATCAAGAATTCTTAAGCGCCGAGGACAGAAGATGTTTGAGCAGTCTGGTAACCAGAAAAAGCTAGAGGAACTTGATATAGATTCAGTACTAGAAAATGCCGAAGAGCACAAGACCGAAGTTCCCGAGGGGATGGTGGCAGATGGTGGCGAGGACTTCTTAAAGAGCTTCGAGTACACTGATGTCAAGATTGATCTCGAATGGGACGATATCATTCCCAAGGACCAGCTTGCCGAGCTCAAAGCCGAAGAAGAGAAACGCAACCATGAGGAATACCTTGCTCGAGTCGTCGAAGAAAATGCGCCTCGCAAGGCTACTAAGAAGAATACTGCAGAGGTTGAACGAGAACAGCGTCTTGCCAAGAAAAGAGAACGCGACCAGGCGAAACAAGACGAACTTGATGAGAAGAGAGAGGCACTGGCCAATCGTGCCGATCCCAAGAGAGAATTGAACGAGAAGGAAGCTAGAAATCTCTTCCGTGCGTTCCTTCGCTATGGCTCCATCGAGGAACGCAGAGAGGAGCTCATCAAGGATGCTCGTCTCATAGGTCGAGACCTCGACCTTCTCCGCGCTACCATCAAGGCTATCACAGATGAAAGCGACCGTAGACTAAAAGATGACGCTGCCCGAATCGAAGCTATGGAACGTGAAACCAACAAACCGCTCACCAAGAAAGACAAGAAGGCTGTCTTGTTTGACTTTCTTGGAGTCAAGAGACTTAATGCGGAGACTGTTATTGAGCGTCCTGGCGAGATGATGATGTTGAAAGAGATTATTGCAGCTGCCTCTGACTTCAGAAATTTTCGCGTTCCTGATGCTTCGAAAGCAGCCCATTATTCTTGTGAGTGGGGTGCCCGAGAAGACGGCATGTTACTTGTCGGTATCCACAGGCATGGTTACGGTGCATGGGTTCAAATCAGAGATGATGTAGATCTCGGCCTGAAAGACAAGCTCTTTTTGGAAGAGCACCGTGTCGACAAGAAAGAAGAGCGGAATAAGGGCGATGAAAAGGTCGCCAAGGCTCCTGGAGCTGTACATCTTGTTCGTCGGGCAGACTATCTTCTATCTGTTCTCAAGGCCAAATATTCCGATAATCAAGCAGCCAAACGCGCTGTTGAGAATCACCACCGAAACAACAAGAAAGGAGACCGCATCAACGGTCATCGACGATCGGATACCAGAGGCTCTGTCTCTGCCTCACCAGCTCCTCAGTCAAGAAAGGGTCATCGTGTATCCGAGTCTCACCACGGCCGTGACAGAGATAGAGATGTCGACTCGCGCCGCCATGGTGATTCCACTACCCCCAAGCCTGATCTGAAGAGGAAGTACAGTGCACCAGAAGACAGCCGCCATCATGAGCGTCACTCGAAGGCGCGAAAGTCCGAGAATGGGCATTCAAAATCCGGTCATGAGCAAGACTCAAATTTGTCAATGATGCGAATAATATTCAAGCCAATCAGAGAAAGCCTAAAGAGTGTTCAATCCGCTACGAAGGATCGCGTTAGCTCGTCGAAGGAACGTGCCAGTATAATGAAAACTGAATTGGTTGTCATCGGCAATTTTGTCCAGAACCTGATTCAGGAGGAAGAGGGAAAGAATCTTAACGATAGCTTCTGGTAAGTACATGCAACCGCCGCGCTGGAAATTTTTTGGCTAAAAAATTCAAAGGGAATATGTCTCTGGTTTCTGGCCTGGGACAGCAGCCTCTCCGAAAAGTTTAGAAGGCATGTATCTCAAGATTGTTAGGGCCGAACCAAAGAGTAATGGCCTTTCCGGGCCGGCCCCAGTCAACGAGGGCACTCCGGCAGCTGCCATTAGGAGCTGATATCTTTTATGCGCATTCATTTCTACTCTTTGAGACTATTGCGATGGAGTTGAGTTGTATTCATTCCAGGTGGTCGGAATGAATCTGGGTAGGGGGTGCATTATTGAGCGACTGGTTTCATCGCATTAACTAGGCGCAAGGTCACGCTTTAGAAGGCATAACATGTTTTGGTGGGAGTCTTTCACTTTCAAGCATCAGTGTGGGGTGTTTCCTCACCAAAACAAAGCCCGGGTCATGGCACACCCAGACTGACTGAAAAGGAGTCGCGTGATGAGGTTTGAGGTTTGCAATTCTAAGCAGTGGCATCTTGCTTTTTAGCGGTATGAGTTAAAGAAAATGTATGTAGATCGATAGCAAATGGGTCCAACATGTAATCACTCGTTACCAGACCTGTTTGTTGCCTGAACTTGCTTTGTGAAGCCGTCTTCGGTGCCGCTTGGTGACACGTTTTTCTTGGGAGTAGGCAGTCAGTAATGATCAGATGGATGAAGTCGAGCGTGCTCGTGATTTCGTACTTCGAATCAGATCAAGGCTTCAACCTGACTGCCGCACGGGTAATTATGGTACTGATTTCAACGTGATATCTTTTACGGATTCACCAGAGCCAGTAATGCTTGCACCTTCATGCTGGTAGGTCTTCTTGTTCTTCCACAACCTATCTGTGCAACACGCTCAATCAAAATACTACAGCATGGTAACTCTCGGTCACTAGCTCGAAAGAGAGCGCGAGAAAAATGTGGGGTGCGAAACAATCTTCCTACATTTCATAGTCTTACTAGATGCAAAGACTGAGATAACCTGCAAGTGTCTTGGCACACGTAGATAATCAATTTCTATGATATATAAACCAGACGTATCTGCGTATTCCTGCAACAAGTATTCACGCTACAGTGACCCCTCTTGAGTTCTATCAGAGCCTTAGAATACCACCACAGCACGCCATCTCTTACGGCTCTCGATATAAACATTTTTTGTAACGTGCTCTCTTGGTCCAGATGTACACAGCACGAGCGAGAAAAAAAAACGCTGTATTCGAAATAATTACAGCGGGGAAAGTAGCATGAAAAATACAAGCCTTGTTGAAGGCCGTTTTCTCGGCTTTTTATAGCTACATGCTTTTCCATTCCTTCGACACGAAGACTTGTTCCTAGATCTTGGTTGAGGGTAAGTCTCTCCAGGTCTTTAGAGTCCAGTCTATCCCGAGGGAGTGCCTAGCCTGACAGAGTTGGCTTGGGTTCTCTGTCCTAGGGTAACGCCATGTTCTTGATAGTGGCTGTATACTCCGTATTCTGTATGTTTATGCTGGTTCTCGCTAGCCCTTTGCGCCGAATATCCCCCTCCTTGTCGAATGATATACCCTCTCCCCTTACATATTACCATCCATCTCGTTCCTCTCCGGAACCGTCGTACCGCCTTTCCTCCGATCGTAGGTATATATCTGAGCGGTCTTGGGATGCGCAGGTAGAAGGCGAAGGTCGAAGGCATATCGTAGAAATCGTAGAAACCTAATTTCATCTCATCAAGGGAGAGAAAGGTGTCTACCCAAAGTATCGGTATCGCTCCAGCGCTAGCACAAATCATGGTCGAAGGGATTCCATCGTATGTCTACATAACCTTTACAAGAGAGTTGAAGGTTCGCAAAGGATACCGCGTGTAAGCTTCGAGTCGTCATCCCTCTCTTGATATATGAAGAACTAATTAGTAATATTACATCAAAAAAGCTTAGTACAAACAATTAGATCAAGTTCACCCATGCCTCCAAAAATGTATGCGAATGAGAAGTGTAAGATTTTAGCAAACTTGTAGTCTTTGATAAACCCCGATCTCTTTCATTTTCCCAGTCAAGTCTAAGCGAGATGTTGTATTGTTTTCATATCTCAACGTGCATTGTGAATTTTACATGAACACTGTAATATTGATCTAAACGTATGTCGCCCTCTTGTACGAAATGTTCTCCTCAAAGAATCAATTTATCATGTAGGTACTGTAATTCACATAATATCGTCAAGTGTCGAAGGCCAGATACCGCGATTTTTGCCGGGTGTGCCGAGTCCTCAAATACCTAAAACGAAGTATCGCTGTCTGTGGATATTCTCCGTTCTATTGCTTGAAAGTTATCACGGCATCGTGTGGTGTGGTTGATTCTCTACGCGGTGAGGATAGGAGAAGGGAGGAGAAGGGGTGGATGGTCCAGCTTCTAGCTGAACCGCTGGCCATACCAGCGCGAGCGATCACTCGATAGTACTCGCTATCTTTCTCTCCTTCTGGACTTTTTTTTAATATGAATTTGCATTTGATCCTACAATCCTCCACTCAGAGGTTGGATTTATGTTGGTGGTAAAGGTGGAAGATCGAGCCTTTAACCCGGAGAGGAGGTGGTAGATATGTTGCTGGGAGAAGTCGCAGGGCTAGCAGAGCCATTTGTCGCCGTTTCGAAGAAAACTGTCGCCCAGAAGGAGATAGGCACGTGTTGCCCCCCCTAGGGGCTTGTACGTTGCGACTTCGATTGATGTTTACAGACGGGATCAAGTACCTCGCTTACCGACCCCCCAATGCTCGCGGTCTGCGCGAGATCATGCATTGTTCGCGCGGCGGGCTAGAGTCCCGAGTGGTGTTTGGCTCAGATGAATCGGTCGAGCGACAGAAATGCAGTGCAGCGAGAAGATGGGGCCAGAGCGTTACGCAGCATGACTTGCAGTTACCTCAGGGATGTATATGTATGGACTTGTGTTGCGTGTTCGCCACAGTAGCTGCTGTCTCTCGACGCACTGGCTCTCTATCGTCGCTTCTCGGAGTCTGAGAGCCTACAGATATGAGACCCCGAGATGGTGGATGATGACAAAGGGACTCGAGCTGGATGCGGCTTACTTCAGTCGATGGCTTTGAAGCTCAGCCAAAGAGCTAGTTCTACCGGACATTTGCTATCTCGGGCATCTCCCTAGCGCTGAGTTGGATATTCACATATCCACGGGCTCATGTCAAGACATTCTGGAATCTGAGGAGGAGCTGGAGCTGAAATGAGGGAAACCTCGTTGTTCTCTAGCCTGCCGACCCTCCTCCTCTGATTTCTGCAAGACTTCGAGAAGCTCATTCGAAGGAGCTTGTGCTTCTTCTTGGGCGACGAAAGGGTACAGACGGCGTTCCTGGGCATTGTTTTGCGATCCTTGATATCTCGGGAGGGACTCCTCAGCCTGCGGGAGCCAATACTCCAAAGCCCAGGGAATTGACGATTGGGCTTGGTTCCTCTGCGAGATACTCCACGCCATCACTACGCTCTCCATCCGACTTTGCATCACCATCTTTTCTGCTGCGGAATCTGCGTCAAGCCTCTGCAAAGAATGATCATCTACGGCACCGCGGCCGTCATAACCTTCTCTATCTCTATTATCTTCTAAATCGCTTGAGCCCTCTTTCGATCTCCACCAGTAAGCTATTTCTGAGACCAGCACTAGGGCAACAAGGGGTCTTGCGTCAACCCTACCACCAGCTATCTTTCTAACCTGGAACTCAAAGATTATCACTAGCACTACAGTCTTACTCCGCGTGTCGATGTCTCTCGGCTTGCCATACGCCACCTCCCAACTCTTCTCACCGCCTTACTTCACAAGCCCTTAGCTGACAGGAGACAGGAGACCTGACAGACCAGCCGTCGCAGCAGCCATGATCCACCTCCACCTCCACCTCCACCTCGTCCACTCAGCCAAGCCTCCGTCCTGTTCAAGGACGTCCCCCACGTCGTATCAAACGTCACCATCTGGCGCGGGCTCGGTCTGATAGCAGTCAGCGGCACCACTTCCGCTTCTCCTCCTCATCCTCCTCCTCCTCCTCCTCCTCCTCCTCCTCCTCCTCCTACCACCTCCCCATCTGAGCCGTCGCCCCCCTCCCCCTCAAAGAGCCAGAAAGCCGTATCATCACCCTGCGCCACCGTGAAGAACCGCACTGCGGGCACGCATACAGGAACGGGACATAGACCAGCACTCGCCGTCACCCTCGCAGGCGAGTCTCCATCTCAGGCCCGAGCAAAGGGCGACGTGACGATGCATATCCGCTCGCCGTGTGACGTTGCAGATAAGGCAGGGCGGGAGGATGGACAAGCACCGTGCTTGAAGGGGACCCGGTCGCCCGAGCTCTAGGGATGTGGTGCAAGGAGGCGGGCGGGGCTGGTGGTTGTTGGAGGCCAAGTAAGGTTCGGAGCATTGGTTGATCAGGAGGGGGGGGGGGGGGTCGTTTGAGGCTACGAGAGGGACATCGGATGCTTGTTTGGTGGAGGAGCTGTTGAAGGCTCATCTTGGCTGTGAGAGCTGAGACTGCTCACTCAGGTGAGACGTGCGGCGGTGAACCCAGACGTAAGTCGGCAGGTATCGATTCAGCAAACTGTCTTGGAGATTCGGCAGGGAGATCCGCGGTTTCGGCGGCTGCACTGCACATAACTATGTACGGCGATAAAGATACGTCACTGCTCTGCAGGTGCATATTATTAGCCCGAGCGCGGAGACGGAGGAAGATCTTGGTAGGTGATATAGATATAGATAGAGGTATATATAATTAATAACGAGAGATGAGCGCTTTCTGCGTCAATTGGATATCACACATGAGCTCGAGACCCAATCCATACCCAACGCCACAGTAAAGTATCCTCCCTAGATGAATGTAGTTGCAGGTGCAAGACGAACAACGAGCGAGGGTCGAGTAGAAGAAAAGAAGGCGATCATCTCCACGTCCCATGAATCTTCGCCCTCCGAGGCAAGTTCCTCTTCAACCCCACCTCGCCGCCGCTCATCAGGCTCTTCCACCTCCTCCCCACGCTCCCACGATCCTTCCCCAGACTCCTCGCACAGTCGTGCCAATCACTCTTCGTCAGCTTCAGCTTCTCAAGCACAAGCTCCACCAACAAGCGATCCTCATCCGCCGACCACTCGCCAGAGTTGAAGCTCTCGACCGTTGGCAGCACGCTGCTCTGCGCCTCCGCTTCTTGCCGTCGCAGGTCGTGAAAATCGCTGCGCTCAAGACCGCGCGGGAGGATATCGGGCGCGAAGCGCGTTCGTTTGGGTGTGCAGGGTCGGCCGTCGCAGTACAAGGGCTCGTCTTCCTCACTGGTCTCGTTGTCAATATCGCTGCGACCCGTGTCGTCGCTCGCTGCTCTCCTTCGCTTGTTGAGGGCTCGCGGCGCGACAGTATTGCGTTTCGTGATCTTCTTCGGTGTCAGAGTTGGCGTGGTCGTGTCCTCGTGGCCTTTCCTAGTTCGCAGACGCAGTTTCATGGGCGAGGACGGCGGCTCTGCGTACGCGGTTGGTGGAGACGGAAGTTGATTTGGTGTCGTGAGCATGGACTGGAGTGCGCGGCAGGTTGAGTAAAGGTTCATCGCTGGGCGGGAGGAGGAGGAGGAGGCTGGCGGTGAGAGAGGCGGCGATGTGAAGAGGGCGGATTGGTAGCGGGTTGTCGGGGTCTGGATAGAGGAGTCGCACCCGATTGCTGATGGGAGGAGCATGTTCGCTATGGTGGTGAAGGGGAAATTGTCGCCTTGTTGGAGCGGGTGGAAGGTTGAGAGGCTCGTTGCGACGAGGTTAGGTATGATCGGGTCGCAAATCGATGCGCCGGCGTTGTTGGGCTTGCACAGCGTCGCAAATGCGAATTTGTAATTGACGGATTAGATGGCCGCGGTTGAGGTGAATCGTTGGTGAGCTTGTGGTATTGGGTGCGACGCGGGAGTTTGTGTATGATGATTTTTATTGCAGGGTAGGGAAGATGGGAAGGGGAGAGCAGAGATCCCTCGAACGGGGGGGTTGCGGACGGGCCTCTTTATTGAGTTCTTAAGCTTCGGCCGGGCGCTTGTACCCCTGCACCACCCACCTCGGGCTCGTGATGGAATTGTGGAACATGCAGGTAATATATCCAGCCCTCGAGACTGAGGGCTGGTGCAGTGTAGTAGTGCCCGATACTCATCTACTCGTCCCTTTGTGTGCAATGCGTTAGTTGCGAGGTCTCGACATCAGATCTGATCTGGGGGACCAATCTTGTGCTCCCCGATGCGCGAGGGAGCTCTCCCCCTTCGCCGGCTTTTCTCGTCCATCCTCTCACTCCGAACCCTTAGTTCCCACGGCCATGGCCGCTCTCATCCTGCTCTCGGGTCCGTCCGCCGCCCGGCCAGCTTGTCGACGCCATCTAACTACACTCATCTCCCCAGCAAGGAGCTATTGTAAGCTTCCTAAATATCCCCCTACGCACTTCTGACACTTCTGACACTTCTCAGTCCCTTGCCCCCAGCCGATGGCAATCGCTTTTCCGACTCACTCAAAGCTCTGGACTGTCAGGCAGAGCTGCCCTGCAGTGAAAATGGCAGGAGGGGTTTTCCTGAAGATAGCCTCGACCCGCGTCCCGGATGATGTTGGGTAGGTTCGAGTGCAAAGTGCAAAGTGCAAGAAGCTGCTGGCTCCTGGCTGCGAATCATCCGATAAGGTGGGCGAGAGCACTGCTACGTGAGTGGCCAGTGGTAGTCGAAGGAACAATAAAGATTTAAGGTACCGCTGTCGCGAGCGCGTTGTTGACGCGTCCAAGTCGCGTCGGAGTCGCTGAGAGTCATTCGACAACGGGCCGATAAGGAGCTGGGATAGATTCACGTCGCTATCAGCGCTGACCGTGAGGGATGCGAAGAGTAAAAATCCAAGTGAACTGACTCGAACCGGCGATAGCAGTACACACATATTGTCCTGATTCGACAGCCTTGACAGTGACTTGCTCGTGGAAATGCTCTCTCCTGGCACTTCCGCGTAGTAATCGATCGCCGCTTGGTCAGGTGATTCTTAGACCGCCCTGGAAAATCTATGGCCCTCCGCAAGCTACGGGATAGATATTAGCGCTAGCGCCGGCCGGTTGGCTTATTAATCACAAATCAATTATTTGATACTAACAAAGCTCATTATAGTAGAACGAGACCGTGGCGAACCCAGCGCAGAGACCTTGCAGATTGAGAGCCAAAGAACCTTTTCTCATGTCAAGGTTCAGAGGCTATGCTTTTCATACAAAAGTCGAACAAGAT
The DNA here is from genome assembly GCA_032760415.1 of Diplocarpon rosae. Classification (NCBI taxonomy): domain Eukaryota; kingdom Fungi; phylum Ascomycota; class Leotiomycetes; order Helotiales; family Drepanopezizaceae; genus Diplocarpon; species Diplocarpon rosae. The sequence continues at coordinate 935,834 of JAUBYV010000005.1, forward strand.
AGGTTGATCCGTTCACAGGACAGGAAGTCTTGTGCAGACGTTCTGCAGCTGGAGGACATTCGGATCTCTACATCCCAAGGGCTTACAGCGAAGCTGGCAGCTAAGGGCCTGCGACAACAGCTATAATTAGTCAGATTCAGATTCTTCCTTTCTATTCGGCAAGACTGTTGTCACTTGAAGGTCATCTAGCGAACAACCTAATTTACATCAACCTACTCATGTCCAGATTGCTTACTGTTACGATCCAATGCAGCTAGGGTCACGTTCTAGCTTGGTTACAGGAGGTTGGAGGAGGTCGCAGGTCGAAGATTACGGTTGCAGCCGGCGGCTGCGTCACGTTGACAATACTTACTGTACTGATCAAAAGCGTTCAAGGGCATCCGCAAGTGGAAGATGAACGAGATGTGCTGAAACACTTCCAGGGTCAGACGCCTCGCTTGCGGCGATTAATTGACAAGATGGAGGAGCTGCCTGATCCTCCAACAATAGTCCCAGAGTATCTCAAGGATCATCTCTGAAACGCATCAATCAAGGAGACTCTGAACCGAACAAGAGCTGAAGTATGTCTCAAGACGCATACTTGAAGCTTTAAAGGTGCCTGATAAGGAAAGCTATGTACACATCGGGAAGAGTGTCTTGCTCTATATCATGCCGGGAGTCTTGCGAAAGCTACGGTTCAAGATGTCAAACTAAACAATACCCTTGTCAACTATCGAGAAGGGGACAATTGGTTCTTTGATGTCTAACCAAGTGATCTCGGTAGCACGTATCCTGCTAATCCCAAGTACGCTCAAGCAGGGACGCCAAATGGGGCGCCGATATGGACTAGTCCAGAACTTATCATGGGATCGCTTAGGAAGACTGCTACTGATATTTAGTCTTTTGGGACAGTAATCCGTTTTGACTTCTTACTTGAAAGCAAAGAAAGCATGCTAATCTCCTTGCAGCTTATAAGTCTGATCTATGGCAGGAACTTGAACCTATTTCACCCTTGTACCGTCTCTTCAGGCCATGAAGAGTACGGATTGATTAGAAGCCCTTGCACAGCAGCTCCGATGTTTCAGTCCGCTCCCGGCGAAATACGAAGGGATTACGAGTCCGCAGGCTGTAGCAGCTATTCTGTACCTTATGGACCAGATCTCCCAATCATAAACAACACCATTCCACAGATCCACAGATCCACAGTAAAGGAGGTCTGTACCAAGGATAAGCAGTTCATCCGGAAAATCATGATGTTGGATTGGAGGGACAGGCTGGCCGCAGCAGAGCTGTTGGAGGATGAGTGGTTCAAGGAAGATGGGGAAGAGGAGTGAACGAATAGCTGGAATGGAAAGGTTACGAGTGGTGTAAATCCAGCTATGTTTTCCCTGTTGTAATCGCGTTGTAGCGCCACGGAGTTTTCAGTGCGATAATCCCCGGGTTCCCTGATTACGGGGCCTACCAGGTGGCCGACATCCCCGCCCCTCGTGTTCTCGATAGCCGTGCTGTTATGATGAGTATGCTTGTTTGCAGGGCAAGGAGGCGACAAAATGTTGGCTGTAAAGACGCAGATCTGATGGATCGAATTTGTGATTGAAACTCAATGCGCATTGCGCAATGCGAAAGATTGTGCACCCAATAACCCTTGCAACAATCAACTCAGGTGCCCCTACAGTAGGCGTCCTGTGTATCTGCAGCTCAGACAGTTGAGGGCCGATCTCAGACTTCTATGAAGGAGTGTCGATCGTTGCACTCCCCCTCCTTATGCACTCTTGATCTCAAAGATTCTCACAAATCCCTTGCAAACACCTTCACTGTATCTGAATTCTATCTGCCAGATTTGGCTGGGCTACTCTCCAGCGAGTGCTAATGTTTGTTCTGCCTCTACTGCTCTCAATCTCGCCCAAGGTAGAGATCTGACTTCCGTTGAAGGAAAAATATTCCGTTGCTCAGTACGCCCTCGTGATCAAAGTCAGGTCTGACAATCCGCGATCCCGGGAATGGAGTCACAGGTGGGGAAATATCCCAGTGTAGAACGAGCTGCTCGTACATGTCCAACAGGACTCGGTTCTCGGGAAGATCGTGAGGTACCAAGGTCGCCTAGGTCAAGTCGAATGGAAACCTTTGTGACCTTTGCGACCTTTGCAGCATTTTGCGTCGACAAGAAAGGTCAAATCCCGAGAAATTTTTCGTATGTCTAAACTCGATACGTAAGAGCAAATGCAGAAAGGGAAAATTAGCACAGTGGGACTCGCCATTAGTCCATAGTGCAACAGTTCCCGCCCCAGTTCCCCCAGGTCTCAAAACTCTCCCAGCCTCGGCCATAGACTTTGTCACATCAAACTAATGCGCCGAATGTTGATCAAGCCCCTTCCACGCACTGTAGTATCAGACGAAAGATCCCGAGGCGGCAGTCAAGAGGTCCACCGACTGCGGATCTAAGCCCCTGCACCTGGGACATTTTCTTTCCAGCAGCAGCTGCCACATATTTAATATCTTCCCCGGATCTGTTCTTCCTGCTGGGACTCTCGCAGCTTGGATCATCGCATCGCAGCGCCAGGATCTACACCGACGGCTTGGTCAGACGAGAATGCCAGGTCGCAGACTCTTGGTACGGAGCTTGGGAGTAGGAACGTCGCTGGGCAGCGGAGAGCTTGGCTTCGTCCGCTGAATAGGAGCGGAAAGTTGGATCGGAGGGAGTTCAGCACACGATGAAATCTGGGTAAATTCGATAGAGAAAAAAGGTCCCTTGAAGGCACCAAAAAAAAGAGGAAAAAAAACCTCTTTCAAGCGGTGGCCAACTGGGATGAAGTCACTAAAGGTGTGGTGTTGTATAAAACGGGCAATTATATAGATGCTCTGCGAGCGTCATGTCGCCTAGCTGAAACTATGTCATTCTTTCGCAACAAACACAAATGTAAAAAATAAAGATAAATAAAATATCTCAAGCAGGATTGAAAATATGTTGTGCTGGCAATTTTCTGGCTGCAGGTAGGCGAAGTCCCCCCAAAAAAAACACCTTTGGTCTCAGAGCTGCCTGTCGCCAAGACATTTCAACGTCGTCACTCGCGCATCAACCACATATCGATGCTCTCACCAAGACACTCACCCCCCAAGATCCAGCTTCAGCTCCAGCTCCAGCTCAACACACATATCCTCTCATCACTCGCACGCCAGCAGATCCAACCGTCAAGATGAAGCCCGTCGTCGGGGTAATGCAAGCATGGTCATGGTACAGTCCCCATCCCATCCCATCCCATCCCAACCCAACCCAACCCGACCTACCTACCCTCCACCGAGCCAGCGAATGGTGACAGTCGAAGCTGGGAAAAGTCGCAGGGAAAAATTAACGGCCGCGCAGCGTCGTGATCTCCTGCTTCGCCATCGTCATCCTGTCCGTCATCGGCGCCCTCTTCAAGGCGAACCACCACTCCATGACCGGCTCCATGGACGACCCCGAGAGCGGCGCCACCGTGGCCGCGACCGTCTTCTCCGCCGTGATAGTCTACGCTGTACGTCTTTCCAGAATCCAAACCCCCCTTCCGCCCTTCCCCCTTCCACTTTTTCATCGTCGAAACGAAATCTCCGCCGAGGTCCAAAACAAAAACATCCCCCGTCCCTCACGTTCTTCTCCCAGTCCCGACCCAGCCCCAGGGCTCCAAGGTGCCGACAAAAGATAAACTACGGCTGACAGCAACCCCGCAGGTCTTCCTCGTCGGCTGCGGCTTCCAAGCATACCTTCACGTTCGAGAGAGTCGCAGGGGCGCCATAACGCTCTCGTAGCGCAGGTGTCGCGTGCCTAGGAGGGGCTGACCGGGCGGGGATGAGACCGCGGGAAGAGAGGGACCATGGCATGTTAGAAGCGCATGGCAGACAGGACGGCGTTCGGTGTTCTGATGGGGAAATCAATCGTCGGTGGAAGAGCGCCGAAACTGTAAGATAGGCTTGAGCCCTGTGTAGGCATTCTGTGGAAAAGGGAAAAGGGAAAAGGACAAAAGGCACATCTCACGCACTGTTGGATGCAGTTGTGTTGTGCAATAATCGATACGTAAAAACTCGCCCTGGTTTGGTATGTGCTCCGGGGAGACCTTTACACTTCCTCAGCGCTTGCGAGCTCATGAAATTGTCTATCAAATGCGGGTTCCCTCTACGTTGGTTCGTGTAAAAATTACTTGTACTAGGATCTCCCTGTACAGTTGTGCCGTAAATGCTCTGGAGAATCTGTACGTCGAGCAACTTCAACCTCGGCGAACCTTTCATCAACATCATCCAGGCCACCTCCAACCTTGCGAGCTCTAGCCTACACTCTCCGCCATCTAAAACCCGGCAGGCACCTAAGTAACTCCAGCATTATTCAGAAAATAAATAAATATGCGTAATGTGAACACCAAACTCCAAGCAGCTCCCCCGTTCCGTAAAGCTACTGATTGATGGCTGATGACAACGCTTTACGTGGCTTCCAGAATTTCAACTTGCTCTCCTTCTTTTGCATAGCCTCGTTCTGGTTCTGTCCGAGGCTGGGCATCAAGGGGTGGAAGTCTCTGTCAAGAGTCGAGGAAGACTGAGACCTATCTGCCGGCATCGTGGTGCGGAATGTATCTAGGCGTATCTGACTGTACGAGATGCCAGTTCGTAATTCTTGGGTACATGGGAGTGGTGGACGGAACGCTTGAGTGGCCTGGCTTGCCTGGCTGGCAATACTCGTGGCGGTTGTAGGTCTGTGATCATAGAAAGATCGTTGAAGGTTCACACGCGGATCCCTTGCCACCATTCGCGACCGCAGATTTGGAGTGCTGATCATTCTGCGCGCGTTGATCTGTCCCAGCGGGGATGAGCGAGGCATTGCTTCAGTCCCAGAAATGAACCCGCTGTCTCCTGCGAAGTCCGCTCCCCCGCTGTTGGTGTCCACCGGTTCAACTTTTTCTGCTTCCGAAATGACACCCATACCTTCCACAAATTCTTCCTCCAAGCATGTAATAAGGGCATTCACGTCAGCGATGACGCTCATGGCGCCTATGCTTGCTCTGACCACACCCGTGGGCTTCCCATTGACTACCTCAACGTGATGATCACCGCAACGGTGTCCCGCAGACCATGCACGCTTGAATTGCCATGGCTCCATCTCTAGGTAGGTGGAAATCCCGCCAGAGTTGCATAATCCGCCGGATCGGAGGTAGATCTTACGTCTGTTGGCCTTCTCCTCGACCTCCGTGTGTCCAATGTATGTTCCGTCGGCATGGAGCAGACTGAAAGCAACAGTGGAGCCTTGCGTCGTGGGGTCTCCATACGTGGATCTCCCCGGGTCGTTGTATATCAGACAAAGAGGGGCGCCGTTGTGATGTGTGAGGTGCTCCATGGCGTGGAAGAGGCGATAGCCTAGGAAAGAGGTATGTTGAGAGATGGTCTCCATGCTGCCATAAAGTTTGCGGTGCACGTCAATCGCGCAGCCCAAAGCAATAATGCTGTGGAATGGAAGGGTGCCATCCTCCAAGCCGTCGTGTAGGTGCTCGGCTCTTCGAATCACCGTTGCCGTATGAAGAACAGTCAGCGCGTTGACGGTACCACCACCAAAGTACTTTCTCCAACTCATGATATGACCGGACGCCTTGCGGATGATGAGAGCACCAAGGTCCGGAAAGCCGAAGATCTTGTAGAACGAAACGGTGACGAAATCAGGTGCTGATTCGGGGTCGCTGAGGTCAATCTGGCTGGTCGTTGCGAGCGCAGCCGCGTCCAGGAGGGAGTATGTATTTTGGTGCGTTGGTAAGATAGATCCGCGAAGTCTCTTGGCCCACCCCAAGGGTAATCGACGACCCGTCATGTTGGATTGGGCCGGATATGCGAACAATCCTGGCAGACCTTCCTTGTTGTGTAGCTTGCCCGCGGGCCCGATCTGGCCGTGCAAGAAGTCCTCCACCTCCTCGTCATCGGTGAAGCAGCAGTGGTTTCCATTTGTCAGCTCGCGAATCCCGACGACGCTCGTATGTGCATCTCGATGGTATCCGTACCAGAACGAAGGTGCTCGTGGGTTGCTGGCTGCAAGGTCCTGAAAACTGTCTGCGACCAGCTTCAGAGCCGCCGTTGTGTTAGCGGTGAATACCAAGTCGAAATGCTCAGGGTCTGCGTTGAAGAACGCCAGGGCTTGTAGTCGAATCGAGTCCACCAAGTTGCCCGACAGCATGGCCGGGTCAGATTTGGAGTGTGGATTGCCGTACAGGTTAGTGAGCATCTTCTGCGAGAATTCTTCGATCAAGGATCGTGCGTAGATTGTGGTGCCACCGTGGTCGAGGTATACTTTGCCTATTACGCATCAGTCGTTGTCCTATCAGTCTGGCAGAGGGGGTGTGAGTGCGCACCCTTCAACATGGGATATTCCACGTCCCGGAAGCCTTCGACAGCTTCATTGTAGGCCATGATCAGACAACAGGAAATAGAGACGAAAAAGCAGATCCAAGCAGCAAGCGACTGTTAACAGAGAGTTAGGTAGCCAAGTCCTGTTCTGTTCTGTTTTGTTCTGTCCTGGATGTACTCCTTGTAGTACAGCCCACGTCAAGCTGGAGGCTGGCCGACAACTCCTGAGTCCGGAGCCTTGGACCTCTACCTCGACGATCCTCACCGAGTCACCAAGTGAAGTTTGGTGACGCGATCTTCGAAGAGCATATACGAAGAGGAATGGAGGGCAGGTGCGATGGTCAAGTGGACCGGCCACAGGGACAGGCGCTTTCCCTTTGATATCTGCTCGCTTGTAGGTTGTGTAGGAAGGATTCAAGACAAGAGAAAGAGAATGCCGCAAGAATAAAGCAGTCAAGGGGAAGAGCGTGAATTTTGTCATGAAGTCAACCGAATGGTAGGAGTAGGATATGATGATAATCTTTTGCAAGCACCTTTAACTATGCAAAGCGCAATATTGGGCCACAGCCACAAGAGGGAGGTTGATCAAATGACATCTACACTAGCGTGGAGGGGAGAAAAGATCAAGGGCGGAGCGAAAATCAAAGCAGGAATCAGAGAAGAAACACATCTTGAAGAATATATAGTCGTTGATATCCGCGTGGAATGAAGGTCCGGGGATCAAGGTAGGTCTTATTACAGTTTTTTTGTTTGTCCTTTTCGAGGGCACCGGGAGAGACAGAGCCATTCTCCAGTCAAGCTCGTGCCCAGATATAGGTCATGCTGCAGCATGATGTGAGATGCGGGTTGTCAGAATTTGGATTTGATTGAATCCGCAGTCAGTGCCAATGAGGAAACCCCGCCACTCGTGCTGCGTTCGTAGCGCCCTTTGCTGGGCCAGCATGGGTGGTCTCCGTGGTAATCTGCAGCTCCGAGGCAACGGGGTCAGCAACAACACAGGGTGGTCAGAGTCGAATGGAGCTTTGCATTGTCATGAGAGAAAAGCTCACGAAGAGCAACTCGAGCAGTTGACGCTTTTGTAAAGGTTATACGGAGCCGCGCTTCTAGGCTAAGCGAGCGGGAGGAGAGTTCCCACCAACTTCACCGGTCCAGGCTGAGTTCTCAACATACACGCAACAGTATCGCGGCAGGGAGGAATATCTCGTTAGATGCTGCGACGAACCGGGCAGCCGTTCCGCTGAAAACCCACAATACTATTCTCCGACGGTTACAACGACAAGGGACGATGACAGCGAAGGCATTCAATCCGTCTTCGAGTTCCGTCTTACACTCATGCTCATGCTCATAGCCACTTCATTGAAGTCTAGGAACACATCAGCCCTAGAGAGGAGGCCCGTCGGGAGGAGAGGCAGCTCGGATACAGGAGTAAGAGTAAGACTGAACCTCAAAACGATTATCCTGCCAATCGAACCTCAGCACACGAAATATAGGATCTGGGTAAAATCCAAGGCGCCTGGACGCTCTTGGTACAGACCTGAGACGGAAAGAACTGCAGTCTCTGTGCAAGTACCTATTTGTGAGTCTTGGAAAGATCAGGTTTGTATAACAGAGAGCATGTACGGCCGCATACCGGTACAAAAAAAAAATCATCCAACTACAGGTGCTTCCGTCTTCTAAAATTCACCAACAGTCGAACAAACAACGGCTGAGAAACATGCCCGCCACAGTAGTCTTCTTCTATTACACAACACGTGATGAGAAGGTACCTTCGATCGAGGGTCTAGAGGCTGAGGCCGAGGGCAGGACAGTTGCATGACATAAGCTCCGTTCGACGTTCAATGGAGGTTCTGCGCAAATTCGGGGCTTCTTTCTCGATACTCGCGACATCTCAGCTCTTGACGGCGGCGACTTGCTGGGTCCCGTCTCTCGTTCTGTGCTTCGCTCACTCCTCTCAATAGACCATCGGCTGCCCACTCTAAATTTATGGATATTCAGCGATGCGCGGCTTGGGTAGGTGAATAGTTCTAGGCTCCTTGAGATCATGACAATTTACGACGATGGTTCAATGTACCATTCTACTCTGTGACAGAGAAACTGGTCGGGCTACCTTTGGCAAGGACTGGAATTTGGTCGCTACGTAGTCTGTTCGCCTATATCCCTTCAAACCAAATCACCCCACCATACTCACCATCCAACCTTCTCCGGGGATTCTATGGCACCCTCAAATTCAGCTTGAGTTCTGTCCTGCTAGCAGAGCTCTCAAAGCGCACTCCGTGGAAGAGCGCCACAACGTGACTTCCTAGAGCCATGCTCAGGTGTCCGAAGCTTTACAAGCTGCTGCTTCACCACTCTTTGAGTTAGCAGCTGCGCGTGTCGTTCCCTCCAACAATTGTAGGTAGCGGTAGAGGCTTGAAGCTGTTTCCCTCCGTCTGTTTTGCTGGATTATAGACTGGATCCTTGATCCTCCAGATTCCGGCCATCGACTCCAGGCGAGAGAACTTTGCGCTCTCCAGCCCGACGGCTTTGATATCCTCAGGCTGCGAGTCGCATCCGATGCGTATGCTCACCACTGTATCCGGCTCCTCGACATCGCATACAAGTCCCTCCCTCTTTCAATCCTTCAACCTAGCCGTAAGCACAATCAAACTCGCGTAAGCACCGACGCTCAACGCCGTCAAAACGACCACCGCATTCCCACTCGTGCGGAACCTCTTCCTGTCCACGCCATTCTCTCCCACCTCGCTGAAGAACTGCCGGTTCCCCTCGTACCTCCGGTACAAGCTCAGCATCAAAATGCCCATCCCATACGTGGCGAACAGAGCGCCAATGCTGTAGAACTCAGCCGTGAAGATCTTGAGCACGACGAGCGCGAACGAGAACTGCCCCAGCGCCGTGCGGATGTACGCGCCTTCAAACGTTCGCTGCGCAGCCCGGATCTCGACTAACCTGTGAAGGAGCGATTTAGCAGGCGTTTTTGAAGGCAGAGCTAGATTTGGCATGGGGCTAGGTTTGCGAGGCGCTAGCAAGTGAAAGGGGGGAGAGGGAAGAAGAGGATAAGGAGAGAGCCGTACTCCTCAGCAGTCAACACTACGCTCCTGGCGCGGTGGCGGCGCAAGTGCAGTCGGTCTTCCTGGCGGGGCTGCAGACTCGTCAGTAACGACATCCCCAACGCCTCCCACCTCCTCGCACTCGCGAGCCTGTCGGTATTCCGCGCCTCGAAACTAGAGCCTCGAGGTGGATCCTAGGGCCTGCGCAGAACAGAATCGAACGACAAGGGAGCTGCCCGCACCTCGAACATGCCCCACGACATGGTGGCCTGCGTGTGGTAGCCTGATTATGTCGTGCGTGCAGGTGCCGGCGGTAATGCTTATATTACTTTTTCCGGGATTCTGACGTCGCGTGGGAGGTGGGCGAGGGGGGGAGGGGGTGAAAAAATCGGATGAGTCGGAAATGGAGGGCACATGAATTTGTGGTGCACGTGCAGGGATTGCATTGCATCTAGGCGAGGAGGCTATTAGAAGTACTACCGACACACCGCTGGACCTCGCGATGAGGCACCGGTACCGTAGTAGAAACAAGTCTCGCGAAACGGGAGAATGGACACTCCGATCCTCTGCTCTGAGAACATGAATACCAAGTCTATCGACTGATATCCCAGCAGAAGATACCCAAACCACATGAAGGACAGATGTCTTTTCTTGAAGCCGAGTAGTCCAGTTCTCTGACCCCGCGGTGTTCTACTGCTACTTTGACACGGACCCGACCACAGCCGCCTGACCATCCCACCCGGGACTCCAACCGAGTTCAGTCTTTTGTACCGGTAGCGAGCCTCCTTTGTGGTGTAGTGTGTGTAGATATAGATATAGATATATATATATATATATATATCTATATCGACACATAGCGATACACGCGGCCTGGTATTACGAGGATGTCTATGCTTTTCCTACATCCCTTCACAGATTTCACCTCGAGAGTATCCCCTTTTCTAGAACAGTTTATCACTTTTTTCTACCACCTACCTACCTATCTATCTACAACACAGTACAGACCACGCTTGTTTCCTTCACCCACATCTCTCATATCCCACATCCCAGCCTACAGCCATAATCCCTTCAACCGCCCCCCCCCCCCCTTCCTCCCCCTCGAGTCTCAGAGACACCCAAAGGCAGTCTTTGAGTCGAGAGAAAAACTACACACACACACACACACACACACGAGTAAACAGCCCGGCCACAAACTCTGCCGGGAAAGCGATCGCTCGATCTGGCAATCGTCTTTCTCCCCCCAGGGGCAGGCGAGACCTGCGGCCATGCCCTATCGATCTGGCGGGAGGGTTCCATCCCTGCGTCGCGGCCGAATGCGTGGAGCTATTCGTCGAACTAAATGCGCCTGAGCTTCGACAAAACGCCGCTTCGCCCATCTGCAGGATCTCTCCAACCCGCCGTCTCGTCGCGGGTACACACCTTCGCGTCTGCTTCGTAACCTGGGGGCCTTTTCCTCGCCCTGAGGGATTGCATCGGATGGTGTTTGCGCTTGCGTCGGGTTTCACGTCTTTCTTGGAAGTAGGTGGAGGCTATGTTAATCAGGCGCCTCAGAGTCTACAACGTACTGTTCCACCTGCATGCCCCTCCCGTGCGTGGATGGCTGCTTTCTGTGAAGACATAATCCTTCGCCATTCCTTGCCCCAGAGAGGCCGAGTCGGCCATTCGTCCCGTCATTTCAAGCCCGTCCTTATCCCGTTGTTTACAGAGCCTCTGTCCACCTCGCGGGTCTCCTCGCATTCTCCTAGACATGACACCCTTGTGAGGATCACGCACGGGAATCCCGACGCTGTGACTCAGATCTTCTCCTTACGCACGACACCCTTCATCGGCCTGGATGATGTGGTTGGTAGTAAATCTCATTCGCAGGATCCCCGTAGCCGTAGCCAGGAGGCGGTGGTACATGGCCTTCTTCTGAATGGAGGGTGGGAGGCGCAGACGGTCCGCTCCAAGAGTATTGATCAATACCGACGGGCTTGGGGTAGGCAAATGGTTGCTGCCAGTCCGGGAACGGGACTGGTGGTAAAGAACTCACAGGGTGAGCGTGTTGATGGGACTCACTCGATGTGGCGGGAGTCGGTTCGTGAGGGGCTACCGTGCTTGAGGTCTGGGTTGGCGCCGGCAGCATGCCGGAAGACTGGAGGGCGCGAGACTTTGTCGTGTAGTGGTCGTTGATCTGGGGCGGGGGGTGATATTGAGAGTACGGAGTGTTTAGATGCTGGTTCTGGAGACCCTCAAGATGGCTGTACGACATAGACCGTTGCGGGGCCGACCAGCTATCGTCGCGTGGACTAGCTTCGTTATGTGAGGGCGGCCAATTTGGCGGAGGCTGAATCTGGAGATTTGGATTGAAAGGTGAAAATGCAGGGGTGAGAGGTGATTCTTGAGGGTTCACTGTCCAATAGGGTTGCGACGCATCCGTCTTGGATTTCACGGTACTTGGTGCAGGATCGGGCGCCATCCAGTCAGTCGAACCATGCGGCGGCGGCGGCGGGTATTCATAAGCTCGCGAACTTGGGATGGCCGCGGGATGAATAGGGAAATTATGGATGGGGGGAGGAAAGACTTCCTTGCCCTCCATCTCTGGGGAGCGGCTTTCCGTCCTCTGGCATCTCATCTGAGGGCCCCCAAGATCTTGGTTGGGGGGCATGCTTTGATGCGAGTACGAGAGAGCCTGCGGTAACTCTGGTATTGGACCGGACGAAGTCGACGGAGACGATTCTTCGGAGCCTCTCCCCGTGCTGCTCTGGGCCTTGGAACCTCTGCGCTGCGGGTCGGGCAGCGGCTGCTGGTCAACGGCAAAGAAGTGGCATTCTTTTTTCAATCTGATGCAGTTGGAGCATCGGTTATGCGGATCGCCTGGGGCGGCAATGCACCGAATTTTCCTTCGACGACAGTGCCCTATCGACGCCGCGTCAGCTCCCGGCCGAACGAATAAACATCAATATATAAAGAGTCAGCAGCGAAGCAATCAAGTACTTACCACATGCTACGGAGGTTCGATGGTAACCGAGCTTGTTCCTCCGCTTGTCAGCAGATAGTGCCAGAGCAGCAACATCGGACGTTGCCTGTCCTTGAACATTCGGAGTCGACATGGACCGATTGGTTCTTGCAGACAGTGAATCCCCCACGCTGCCTCGATTTATATGACTTGGAGAGCCTGGTCTGGTTTGCCCCGGCGATTGCGGGAGATCCCGGGGATGATGGTAGCCCGTAATGGTGTTTGAGGGCGAGTCCAAGCCAGAACTTGGCGGCGGATACTGATATGGAATCAAAGCTTGACCTGCGACTGATGCCGAGGGTAAAAATGTATTTCGGGGGTCGTCCGGGTTCCACATGCCGGGCTTCGAATGGAGTGGGTAGTTGCTTGAACCGAGTCTGCCATCAATTGCCAATGTTTCCCATGCGCCCGCGGCAGGACGATGCTGTTTGGGCCGTGGTGGACGAAAGGTTGCTCTCTAGTGTTTGCGAAGAATGATCATCGTCCATCTGGGTTTCATTGGAATCTGGGCCGAGTATTGATGGATGAATAGCTCTGAATACAAAAATCTAGGTCAAGCGGGTGAAGAGAGCGGGTTGACGCTAGTAAATCGTATGAAGTCGAAATAAGCTGGATGCGGCACCTTCGTTTACTGGTTACTGGCGTTCCGAAAGGGCGGCGAAGCAGGCGGTAAGAAAGTTAAGTGAGGTCAGGTACCGTCCGGTAGTCGAGGTGATTTGGAGAAATTTGGGGTGGGGGAGGGATTTTTTTCTCGTCTTTATTTCTTCGGGACAGGAGGCATCAGACGGTGCAGAGACGGACGGAGCATCTGTGGTGGTTTAGGGCGTGCAGCAGCAGTGGTAATCTGTGCTCGTTGATTGCGGGTGCCCGGTAGGCCAGTCGGTTTTTTTTTTCCTCTCCCCCTTTTCTAATGAGGAGAACCAGGCCTGGAGCAATCTCGACAAGCAAGTCAATAGGGAGCTGGTAGCTGCGAGCTTCGAGCTTCCGAGCTTCACGCCGCTGCCACGATAGTTCCAGAAAGAAGCTTTGCCTGATGCCACGGGTGCTTCACGCCTCTGGAGGGATATAAAGAGAAGCCCTGGGCCGATAGATGGATGAGAGTCGATCGGACAAAGCAGGAGGTCAAGGAAGATCGGTGGAGAGGACTAGTCCTACCAAGGAACGCTCCACGAGTATCAGGAGCAGATTTTGCACTGGTGGCAAGTAAGCGTTAGGTAGAAGCTGGACGACCGAAAACGCAGCATCGCCAAAATACGTGTAATGATGATCATCAACTAGAGCAGGCCCTAAGACTCTGGATCCACGAAGAATTACTCGCAGAAGTTTCGGCTGCGACGCCACAAGATTGGACTTGGGGCAAGCAATGCGACATACTCTGGAGATTGTAAGGTCGAGCTTCCCCCCTGGACTGGACAGTCACAGTTTGGTCGCAACGGAGATTATTGTCATTCGATGCTTGTCAGCTGGAAACTGGACCATACTGGACGATACATGGCACCCCTGGCCGTGCTAGCTGAGAGTATTCTGGTGTTTTTTTGTACAGTAAGTAGATTGTACAGAGTTCGCCTTTGGTTCGCATCTGGATCATTGTGGCTCATCGTGGCGTGGCCCATCCAGCGCATTACTTGCAGCTCTCACATGCCAGGCAGAGGGAGAGAAAGAACTACGAGTAATCTCGAGGTCCGAATTCCTCACAGCTTCTGTGCTCTATTTGCTTGGGGTGGAGACAGGTAAAGCTTGGACACAGATAGTCCTCCTTGGCACTTTCAATTTATTTATCCAGTTGTTTTGTTTGTTTGTTTGTTTTCATGATCATTTGTTCGTTCGTTTGTTTGTTTACATGATCATTCGTTTGTTCGTTTGTTCGTTCATCGATTTGTTTTTACCGGGCATGAGCCAGGGCAGGAAGACGTTCGGACCTCCGCCCACTTACTGCCCTGGCTCCCTAGCTTACCTGACCTGTTACAGGAGCGTACGAGTACCTCGTACAATACTATAGAGGCTTCTTGGGATATAGCTCCCACGGACTGGACTCCTGAGACCAGGGATATCGGCTGTCGCTTGTCCTCTTCCCTACAGTGCCTGTGTTGGGATGCCAGATTCACAGCATGGATATCAGTTTCGCATGTCAGGCGATGTGTAGGCTAGACGCATCGGCCATGCCATGCACCATGCGCCCAAGGAGTAAGCCGCGGCGGCACTTGGGTACATACTATACGAAGCTCTAATGGCTCGCCACGGGATCGTTCGAGAATGGGTGACTGTATCCTGCAGTACTGTGTGTACTTGGTAGGTAGGGGGTTTGTTGTTAATCGTGCACGAGTAAGCGAAACCCTCACTTCCCCGATGGCATTGGCCAGCCAGCCCAGCCCAGCCCAGCTTACTTCTAATACAATGTAAGTAGTAGTAAGTAATGGCCTACCTACCTAGGTCACAGCAGTAATATATACATACTACCATCACGGGCCGTACGCAAGGTACAGGACAGTGTAGGTCTATCATGAGAATTCCTGACGCGATGTGCAACAAATAAGTGCAAGTCGTCGGCACTACACAAACTACCTTACTCCAAGGGCCTAAGATGAGATGAGCGTCTGCGGGCACTCGCTCTCAACTATCGGCACTCTAATTGCCCCTTTGTCGCCCAAAAGGTTGTAGCACGTGCAGCTACAGCCACGCCACAGCCAAGCCACAGCCTTCTTTGTACTTACTTTACTCCCACTATGCGACCCTCGCTTGCCATTTACTGACCTGAAGTATATCCACTACCTACTCGACATTTCTGGCCACCGCTTCGTTTATCATAGCTTCTCAGATACGTGTGACCGGGACTGTGTAGGAATTACATGAGCTCCTGCAGTCAATTTCCTCTTTCTCTTCTTCTCTTTCACACACACACTCTCTCTCTCCCTCTCTCTCCCTCTCTTTTTTTTTTTTCGTCCGCTGCAACAGGGGCTGGCGACATGGGTAGCTCGGGCCTCGACCTAGATCTAGACGCTCGTCCCGTACTCGTCATATTTAATATGGCTTTCTTGCTACGCACTATTCCGAGAGTACAAAGTACTTCCCCACCAAGTACTTGAAGTAGTTCGGTGTCATGCCGGGCCCCTTTCTCTGGTGGTCAGATTGGCTTTGCTGGCTGCATCACATAAATTCCCTGGCCCAGCAACTCCCTCATCGTTGCATCCTTGCGCCGCTGACATATTGCTTGTGAATGAAGTGGAGAGAGTTTGGGTACTTCTCTACAGTCTTCGCACCAGCTGGCCACGAAGATCAATCGTCGATTCTTCCGGCTTTCTCAGGCCTTGGTCTCAGTCCATTGTCCAGAGTATCTTGACGATCCGGCTTTCCGCAAAGGAACTCCTCGCCATAAGAGCTCAACTCGAAAGATGGAAAACCTCCAAGAGTCATCAAACCCACTCTTGGAAAACCCAAGCCAGACGAGGGGTCACCATTAGCACGTGCGAAGCTTTTGCAAATAAGGATGCGTTGATGAACTTGTTCTGGGTCCATGTCGCGTGCGGCGTTTCGTAGAGGCCGATCCTCTTGGCATCTGGATAGGTGCTTACTCTCTAGATGTCCTTATTCTTTGTCCTCGATTGGGACCTGAGAAGCGGAGCGAAGCTGTCGAATCCGTCTCGTGTGTTCCCAGGAGCGTGAACGGTGGGTTGTCAAGATGCAAGTGACATGCTGGTGATACCCAATAGATAGATATATTGCAGACAGCCAGCAGCAGACTGCTACCAGAGGGGACTTGAATTGCCTAGACTCCACTCCCGCAAATTCTCGGAGTCTCCTAGGCTATCGTCATCATTGCCGCAGGTAGTCCAAGGTATGGCGAATGAGATTCGAGACCCTGGTTGATGGCGGGAGCGCCGAAGTTACGCAACTCATGATCTCTAGCAGTTTGTCACGCCCAGCTAACCCCGAACGAAGTACTTCCAAGTAAGAGGGGATTATCCATACACGTGACCGTCAGTCTAGAGTGCGCTTGACCCACCGCGACTCTTCTACCGCCCGATTCTTCCGAGTATCAAGATGATCACACATCGAAGCGCTTTGCGAACTGATTGCCAGTCGGTAAATGCTGCTGATTCCAAGTCAAGATAAAGTCTCACGACGCGCAAGCCATCCGAGATTCGATCTCTCTTAACGTCGCCATTTCCTCATATCACAGAGCACCAGCGTACAGACGCAGAGGCAGCTCTGTCTGCCTTGCTGCATCCCTAACGCGCCCGTTGATCTTGCTGGTACCTATACCAAAGTCGTAGAACGTGCGAGCGCTGAGCAATCCGTCAGCCTCTTCCCTGCTCCACCTCTCGCTCGACCTACGAAATCTCAGGGATCAAGCTACTCGACTCGGATAATCGCCGGTCTTTGACAGGTCGTTGCAAAGATGGGTGGTGCGGTCTAGGTCCTTGTGGCTGGCTCTTGTAAGAGCTGACCGGTGGGAAACATAGCTGTCCTGGGCTGTCACACATCAAGAAAGATCTCGAGATCTTGACACGAGAAAGAGTAGATCTGGATGCCGCACTATGGGCTGGGATGAATACAGGCACTTGCTGGGAGGGGCGGTTCTCTTTCTTCTCTTGATTTCTGCCACGTTATATTTTCTCATTCGCACGTCCTCACTGACACCTGAAGTACCTGATCATTGATCATCACTTTGTGCTGAGATGTTCCAGAATCATCTCTCGACTGCATCCGAAATGCAATCTCCACATCTGGCGTCCTTCGATTCGAGTGTCCGGGCGTCTGGGGAGCGGTTACTTCCACCATGTACAATTCGAGAATCCTGCTCGTCTGCTAAGGTCTGTAAGCGTCCGACCTAACGAACAAACGTCTCGCGTAACATTCCAGTCTTTCTAATACAGACCATCTCAATTCTCCGCAGCTTACAGGCAAGATCTCATAATAAGCATATCTCTAGCTCTTGTTCAAGGACTTGATATGCCGGCCGTGCCTCTCTAGGCTCGACTCAAAGTCACCAGTGATATTTATCCTGCGAGAAAGGATGCTGCCGCGTACATAGATTGAGACGACTGGGCTCAGTACATCAGGAGCTGCTGACCCACACGAACGTCCGATAATCAAACCATGATTCTCTCTTACAATAGCGTCACAAACCAAATCTCTCTACCATTGCCCACAGTATCAGACTCCCCACTAGCTCGCACATATCTGGGTCCTTTGATGAGTTCCATTGATATGTGGATCTCTTCTCAATCCGTCTTCAGCTATCTCCCAGTCCGAGTGCCTACTCTATCCCAACCACTCGGGTCATAGTACTGTTGTAGGTCTCGCTTAAGTTGCCTGGTCTCGCTTGAGAGACCAGACGGCGTGGCTAATCCGCTACACATGATCTACCGAATACCTTATCACTACCTGGCAGTCAAAGTATGCGATACTTGTCTAGGTCTCTCAGCAAGAACACTGAAAAAGCACTGGAGTCCAGAGAATAGTATCTGGCCTGTTTTGACGATCACTTGGAACACGGCCGGGTGCGATTTGCTGGTTCTGACAAAAGCCAGGCGAAGTAGATGCTCACCTACATTTGCTGGAGCTTGCGTTGTTCGGCAAAGGAGGATGTGCCGATAACAATGAGACTAGTGAATTGGAACTCACGCGATAGGAATTCTAGGAACTTACCGGGCTCCAGACGGCAGATCAGCGATCTGTGGAGGGACGACCTCTCTCATCGCTTCCGCCCCTTAGATGAAAAGCGAACTACCTCTGCTGGCTATATTGGCATCAACCCACGGGCGAGCACAAGATCGTTATTACAGTGACTACTCCTATGCCGGTCTGCAAGCCATTTCCAAGTCCGCCGCTCTGAAGCAGGCATCTCGTCCCTGGAAATCTACATGACTTACGAGGCTCAGCAACTCAAAGACCCCGAGATCATAGACGTGATCTTCGAGGCAAGGGGACAGAAGATGGTCAGTATGATCCACGCCGAAAACGGCGCCATCCTCGACTCGACGATGAACAAGTTCGAAGAGAAGAAAGTGCTCGATCCTAAATACCACATCACTGGCCATCCACCTGTAGCTGGGATCGATGTGACGTAGCGCGCCATGAGCTTGAGCTACTTGATCGACGTGCCGATTCTCAGCGTGCAAGTCTTGTTGCCGGCAGCGGCGCGCGGCAGCGCAGACGCGCGGTTTGCCGACCTACGCCGAGACGTGTCCACAGTGCCTCTTCCTGAGGCCGAAGGACCTGAAAAAGTCCTCGAGGTGAGCTCTCCACTGCCCAGGGAGGGAGAGCAAGACCACGGGGCGATCTGGCAGGGGCTCGAGAATGGCATGTTCACGGTGCTGAGTTCAGACCACTGCCCTTTCCTGTACGAGGACTCCGACACGGGAAAGAAATCGCTCGTCGGTCCTAAATATCTCTACGGACGGTCATATATCTCAAACGGTTGTCCTGGGATGGAAACCCGTCTGCCGGTGGCGTTGTCGGCGAGTCAACCAGAGCTGCAAAGATGCGTCGAGGTCACGTCAACGAGCCCCGTCAAATTCTATGAGCTGTACCCCAGGAATCGAGGTATTCTTCCCGGTGAGAGCGCCGCCGACTTGACCATATGGTATCCCGAAGATATGGAGGAGTTCCAGTTGGCGAACGAACCACTCTATCATCACGTGAATCATACTCCCTACGAAGGCAGGACGATAAACCAGTAGCCGCGTCATACTTTTCCTCGGGAACGAGATAGCGTGGGCCAAGAGTGAAAGAGAGCTGGTCGGTTGGAAAGGCTAGGGGCAGTTTTCGAAGAGGGATGGCAGTTTGTTGGAGGGAAGTCGGAGAGAGGAGGGGAATATTGAGGATCTCTGGTCTTGCGCAGAAAATCTGTTGGTATTGTAGAGTGTTGCGTATATGCAGTGAGTGCGTTCCAAACGCGTTGCATTGATTCGTCTGGTTAAGCCAGGACGTGAAACCGAGGAACAAGGAACTATTCACTTGAACGCTCCACGCTCATATGCCAAGTCCTGACACGTAGGAGGGACGTGATTATATAGACTTGGCCAGCACGAAACAGATACGCAAGTGTTGGCTCGTACACGCTCTTTACGTACACATCAAGTAATATTTTTGACCCCCTACTAAGTGCCGCTTCTGACCCTCCCCCCCTCCCCTGCCCAAATTTATAAGCAATGGTTCGTCTCTGCGATATAGCCTCATTTCCAGTCATTCTTCCTTGTTATCCGTATCGGTACCCTGGTGGGAGTAGAGGTTTCGTATAGATTTGTCAGAGCGAAAGGCGTTCATTGGAGTTTGCTATTATTGTGCTGTGCTGTGCAGTCCAGGATGGGAGTTCAGAGTGGCTCTTAAACAGACGAGTTTTATCAACGTCTAACCAGGATCACGCGATAGCATGTAATCTGCTATACACATGTAAGAATTGCGAGGGCCGAGGAACTATGCACATTCTCTTGCTGTAAAACTCTGTACCCTAGATCGAGTGACGTTCTCGATGGACAGGGTCTGTCTTACTGATAAGCCTGCTTGGAGGTGTTTTGTTAACTACGAAATAATATATCTTAGGAGGAGCATAAAAGACATGCCGTAGGACTTTGACTGATGTGACTCTAGTAAAACTCGTTAGGCACGAGTCGACTCATTAACGTCTAGAGACTCCAAAGAATTCTCGATTTCACTGGTGGTATTCGTGGGAGAGCCAATTCGCATCTCCGAACCCCTCACCAATTTCAAAGGCACTGGGCAATCCAAAGATCTTTTCAAGTGTATCGCTACCTATTTCATGGCTCATGCTTTTGGCCAAGTCCGGACCTTCTTCCTCCGAGCCGCTAGGTGTTGTGCCGTTGGGGAAGACATTTTATCAGAAACCGATCGTAGCAGGTTTAGCTTCGTAACCTGTTCTTGATAAGAATAAACAATCACCACTAACGAATTTGCGTAGTTACAGAATCCTAGCATTTGAATTAAGATATTCTACAATTCAAAAGCCGGGCAATCAGCTATCAACGAAATCATACTAAGGAGCTTAGGGCTCTATAAGGTTCAGCGACTTGAAATTGAATTCGGCTGTCTCATATACTCATGATACAGTCAGCCTCTTAGACCGTCGACCTATTGGCCAGACTATAGACGATCCGACGCTGAAATTTTGCATAACATCTCTAAAATGGCCTCAAAAAACTGGTGCGAGTCCATACAGTTTGGCGAAAGAATTCTGCAAGCCCGATGTTCGATACGTTATCAAACGTGAATTTTGAAATAATCCCACATAACCACCTCTAACTCGGTGTTTCTGGAGAATCAAGCGAGCCCTGAAGCTTGTTCTCTTGAAGTGTGGTGTCCTTTCCAAACGCAAACCCTCATCATACAAGTAACCGACTACTTTTCCTCGCTTGCTCCCCAGCTGGAAGTAAACAAGCTAGACCTAAAGTGCTATAGCGGATGAGCTAGCGGCCGAGCGCACACTTCATACTGGAAAGAAATGCGTCGCCCCAGGAAGTAAATGAATTGGATCATACTACCCTCAAGCTCGACTGTGTCTCATCCGCGCTCTACAGCATGGCGCCCTCGACCTCTCAAGTCTTTATTGATGGATCTTTCGCCGACCTCGCCCAGGAGTTGGCCGACTACCTCCATATCGGACCCGAAATTCAACCCCTCCTCGAGGAGAACAAGAAGGATGACGCTCTCAAGAAGCTCGTAACCGCGTCGATCGCGCTCAACAATACGCCCGAGAAGGAATTCACAGCTGCCTACAATCTTTTGGTCTACCTGGTTGTCCAGTCTCCCAGCGTTAATATGTTCCTACCCCGCATGTGCGACCACCTCTCGAAACCTATCACTACCTCTCCAGTAAATGGCTCCGGTCTGGCGCTGAATGTTCTCACCACTATCTTCAACCTCCTGCAACCCGACAACGAAGTTAGATTCAACGTCTTCCAGGCTATCCTGCGCCTTGTTAAGACAAGTGGCCTGTACGAGATGTTGCGCCCACAGTTGACGAAGTTGGATGCCTGGTTAGCGGAGTGGGAGGTCGATGAGGAAGATCAGCGCAATTTATTCTTGCAGATTGCCGATATTGCACAAGAGGCTGGCGAAGAACAGTAAGTTTGGTATCCATTTGGAACTTTTAAGTCTTTTTTTTTTTATTAATCCACACAGACAAGCCTACCAATATATACTCAAGGCTTTGCGCACCTTCGATCCCAAAGAGGACGGCGAAATCACCTCCACCGAAGCACAGACAATTTCTCTGCGTGCTCTCAAGGCCGCACTACTCTCCGATAAACACTTTGACTTCCACGACCTCACGTCCCTTCCTTCTATTCAAGCACTTAGCGACTCCCACCCGATTTACTCCGAACTGCTCGATATTTTTGCCGAGAAGGAACTCGAGGACTACAACGATTTCCGGGACGAGAATGAGAGCTGGATCGAGGACGAGGGGCTCGATAATAGCAAGCTCCACCGCAAGATGAGACTCTTGACCCTGGCCAGTGTCGCAGCTAGCACAAATAGCCGACAACTCGAGTACAAGCGCATCATCAAAGCCTTACAGATCCCTCCCGAGGATGTGGAGATGTGGGTGATTGACGTTATCCGGGCTGGTCTGATCGAGGGCAAGCTGTCACAAAAGAAGCAGGTATTCTTGGTCCACAGAACAACATATCGGGTCTTTGGTGAAAAGCAATGGCGCGAGGTTGCTACGAGACTGGATCAATGGAAGGAGAGTCTGAGGTCTGTAAAGGAGGTTATTAGCCGGGAGAGGCAAGCTGCCGAGGCACAGAAGGAGCGTGAGATGCACGAGGTTGAGAGGAAAGTAGCGGGGGCTTCTGGCATGGGCTCTGGACGAAGAGTCGGTGGCCGGGACAATATGGTCGAGATGGGTACCGATTGAGCATCGGGAGATCACACGTGTTTTTCTTCGTCTTAAGCGGTCACATCGATGCCCGAAACACTTTGCAACGGCGTTATAGAGATCTGTGTACACTGGGTAGCATAGCATCTGGCATGATGCAGGATGATCTCAAGGAAGACTATTACTGGGAAAGAGGATATCCTAGACGCAGTAGTCATGAAGATGAGAAATGGCATGAGCAGAGCATGCTTGCTGTAACTGCAGTGAATTTTACGAAGTCCTTTGTGGGCGGGAGACCAGAGTACCTAGTTTATAACACCTTGCCGAGTCTCTGCTCCAACTTCTCTCTCGTCTCTTTGTACACTTCATCCGGAGTCTTTGTGGCTAGAACTTTCACCACCCGTCCCTCGGACTCAAAGTAGTCCACGACTGGCATACTCGTCTCCACGAAAGTCTTGAACCGCTTCTGGATACTCTCCGCATTATCATCCGACCGTCCACTCGTCTCTCCCCTCTTCAAAAGCCTCCTCTGCATCTCCTCCTCCGGACAATCAAAGAACAAGACAAACTTGCTCGGGCAGACCGTCTTCTCAAACTTCAGCGCCTGGTCCATCTTGCGAGGAAAGCCATCGATCAAGAACTTGCCCCTGCCATCCTTGCTCTTGCTCACCACGTCGCGCATGGCGTTCTCCAGCAGCTGCACCGTGACCTCCATCGGCACGATCTTGCCGTCCTTGATGTAGCTCTTGATCAGGTCGCCGAACTCGGAGCCCTCGCGGTCCTGCTCGGCGCGCAGCAGGTCGCCGGCGGAGAGGTGTGTGAAGTGGTAGTCCCGGACGAGGTTTGCGCACTGGGTGCCTTTCCCTGCACCAGGGCCGCCGAGGACGAAGAGTACTGTTACCGAGGCGGGGGAGAAGGCCGGGACGTCTTTCTTCGGGGCAGCGATCCGCTCGGGGGTTGGGGCCATGTCTGTTGTTCCGAGGGGGGGAGGGCAATTGTCAGTCGAGTTCTGTGAAAAGATGGAAGGTTTCGTGAGGGGGAGTTAAAACCTAGGGCCTCTTTCGGGTCCGAGGCTTTGAGAATGCCCAAACACTTGAGATGATTATGCATTGTGTGCTAGGTTTTTCTATGCATACCGACTCGGCTGTTAACCATCAAGGCATAAGCTCCTGATCCCGCAATGACAATGCCTACAAAAGGCCAGACTTTCAAAGGACCCGAGCTTGGGTTGCCAGACGCGTAGCCGCGTCTCGCTGGTAGATTGCGGATGGAGGCTTGAAAAGTTCGTGGTGTGGATTTTAGAGATTTAGAATAGGCAGATATGCGGCAAAAGTGCCCCGAGAGCGTTCTTAAGTGTGGGTGTGCCATTGTGGAATGTTGTCTGACGCATCACGAAGACGTGCATGGAACGGAGCTGCTCTGAAAATATTTAGACGCTGCTTTAGTTTTATGGTTCTACCGAACATGACACAGACCTCCACCAAGCCCCTTATTGTGGTTTATTTGCACACTCCGCCGTCTGATTATGTCACCCCTCCAGTGCCATCAGAGATCTATCTAAAACCGTCTTGACACCTAGAGATCGCTCATTCTTCCTAGCTTCCTCAACTGCCTTCTTCATATTCTCCTTGCAATCGTGTCTTTGGTCCTTGAACATCCCAAAGACTCCTTCGATCAAGCACTGAATGATCATCTCTGCAGCCTCTGCCCTCTTCAACCTCATGGTTTCAATACCGGAGCCACTACTAACTTCTAAGATCGAGAAAAAGTCAAGAGCTAAGTCGTAGCAATTTGAGCCTTGCGAATGCGTTCTCTTTCGAAGGCCGTCGAACAACAACTTTGATCGCTCATACAAGGTAAGATGCGTAGCCGCAGTGACTTTCGTGGATGTCGTAACCTTCTTAATGATCTTCAGGAGCTCAGGTAGATGCGTCATTGGGGAAGGGTCTAAGAGCTTGATATTAACAGCTCTGAAAAGAGCAGAAACACCGGCTATTGTTGCCGCTGATTCATGAGACTCGCCGCCATCCTTGCTATCATCAGTTGTATCCATCTTTTCCTCGCTGTTGAAGTCCTCGAGAATTGGAGCAGTGACGGCATAAACTTCATCAAACATATCAATGTCTGTTCGGGCCTCACTGTACTCTCCAAGGCTGGTGAAGGCATGTGGTCGGTATTTATCGTTGTTACGCTTAGCTTCCCTTATAGCAATTTTCTTCATCTGGGCAGCAATACTGGGCTCTACACTCCACAGTGATTTGCCAGCTTTAGTGAACTTGATGAATGCATCTAGAACCTTCTCCTTGCCATCGAATGTCTTGAGCGCAAGAGCTTTTTCCAATGCGGACCACAGAGAAGCAGCATTTGTACTGCTGATCTCAGTCCCTGAAGAGACGACAACATCCGCGATGGCAAGAGCTGAAGAGTGTTTGATGCTCCACTTGGGAGATTCGAGACGACCCACGGCAATTTCGTTGATCTCCTTCGAGTAAAGGATAACGGCTCGCGCTCCTCCAACATTTTCACTCCAAGTCTTGTCAAACTGCTCCTTCACGTGTTCATCGAGGTCATGCTTCGCGAAGAAGACGAATGGCAAGAATTCTGCTGCGACAGAATTGAAGCGATCAGTGGCGAATTTGGCCACGGCGTAGACAATCTCACCAGAAACTTGTCTCCGTGCCTCGTCTTCGGCATCGAAATAGAGAGCTTTCGCATAGGCAGCTAGCCGCAAGAGACCTTCATCCGATCCAAGCCTTGAAAGGTAGCCAGTTGCTCTGGCATAGGCGGCACTGACAGCGTTGTTTCTGTCCAGAACCGCTTTTTCTGCAACCTTGAGAAATACGTCTGCATGAGGCTTGAAAATAAAGGCGTGCCTCATTGCGAGACTGACGAGTACACCGGCACATCCTATCTTTGAGGGCATTCCAATGGATGTCTTGATGGAATTCTCGAGTCTATTGGCCAGGTCTTTCATGGTTGCTTCATCGAGGTTATCGAGGCACTTCTCGATTCCTTCCATTAGCGGCGATTGAGAGACGGCGTTCGATCTTGCATTATCGATCTTTGCTTCAGTTAGATTGTACTGGGCGGCTCTCAAGTAGACGTAATCAATGCCTTCTTGCTCCATTGTACTAAGGAGGCCCAACAGTTGTTCAACCTGTGTTGTCAGTTTCTGCTATAACTTTTTGCCTATGGATTCCTGCTTACCAGATCTGGAATAAATGGTACGAGGGCCTTGCCGCCGCTCTTGATTAGTCGTAACACGGTGAGGGTCGAAAACACGCGTACTTCCTTAGCGGAACTTTCCATTCCTTGCCCTGATAAGAGAAATGGTAGCACCTCCTTCAGCATTGCCTGGGCGTGTTTTGACTCCGTTCCAGCTTCGACCTGGCGCACAAGAATGTTTGTCAATACAATGCTGAGCTTCAATGCCGCTTCTCGAACAGATCCCTTGATATCGTCGAGGACTTTGAAGGCAACCTGCCAGATATCCGAAAGATGCTCTTCATACTTTTCAAAGTCACGTCCTTGAACCAGGTCGGCAATGGCTGCACAGCTTGCCTGTCTCGTACGCCATTCCTTACCTAATATGCTCTTGAGTAGATCGGCCAGAATATCTTCAAAGTACAAGTTGATAGTTGCACTGGAATCCTTAACAAGGGCACTCCAGATATCGTTCATCGAACGCTGAACGTTTGGATTGGGATCGAATCGATATCGGTAAAGCTTCGGGTAGAGCTTGGGGTCTATCTCAGACTCCGACAATATGCTACTGAGCCCAAATCTCCCGAAAGCAGCACGAGTAGACCATGTGGCTGCGTTTGACGCAAGCGACATGAACTTGTAAACAAGACTTTGATCTCCAACCTCGTTAGCGAGGGAGATAATGTCTTTATAGGATGTAACTGAATTCCCCTCCCCAGTCGGCAAAGCCCCAGGCTCGAACAATTCCGTTTCTTCGTCGACCTTTAATTGAGCAGAAGTGCCAGTGAAAGAAGCCACAAGGTCCTTCACGAGCTTTTCTCTAAGTTCTTTATCTCCCTGCTCATATACTAAGCTCAAGCCGCGAGATGCTGTTTCTTG
Source organism: Diplocarpon rosae (assembly GCA_032760415.1). Lineage (NCBI taxonomy): Eukaryota > Fungi > Ascomycota > Leotiomycetes > Helotiales > Drepanopezizaceae > Diplocarpon > Diplocarpon rosae. The sequence continues at coordinate 962,130 of JAUBYV010000005.1, forward strand.
GACGAGTTCATCTCGTGCTGCGAGAAGTCCCATAAACGCAGCTTGACATTCTCTCAGTCGGCCCTGGATCTCGCTTAAATGTCCACAATGTTGGATCAGACTGAATAGCCATATTCCCGATGCTTTTTTGAGAGAAGGTTTTGTTGTCTTGCAATCCTGAAGTAATCTCTGAAGTATGGATTCGAGGGTTTTGTGTTTCTTCGACCGCCCCTTGTATATCGCATCTACGTCTAGACTCAAAAGCAGGACATCCGATTCCCAACGGGCACCAAGACAGCTGATAGCCTCACCGACAGTGAAATGTATCTCGGCTTGCTTGAGTTCAAAGAGGCCATAAAGACTTGTGAGAATCAAGGGCAGTGGCTTTGTGACCTCTGAATTGTCGTCCACATCACCCTCGAAGACTGTCGCCAATCGACCAAGAGTCAGAATTGCTTTTTCGCTTCCTTTCTTCGCATCTGCTACCAATAATTCAATAATCCCAGCCGAATTCGGAGAAGAATCTTCGAGTTCGGCAACAGTCAGAACACCAGAAGCACTGATTTGCCCTACTGCATTAAATGCAGCCTCTTTCGTCCATGCATCTTTGGAATTTAAGAGAATTTTCAACAGCGACGAAACGGCTTCCTGAACGATTTTGTGTGCTGTAAATTCAACCCGCCCATAAAAAGAACTTCGGCTAAGAATGTAGCCAAGAGCAAGAATCGATCCGTGAACTTTATTGGAATCTGCACCAACAGCCGATGCCCAAGGCTTTATGTCAACCAAGAGTGTCTGCACGACTTCCTGAACGGATCGTTCTGAATTTCTGGGGTGTGAAGCTAGGATCCCAAAAGCTTGCCCAGCCAGGAAGCGCGTTGCGACGTTATTTGATTTGATAGATGGGAGGAGCTCAAGTGCTCTTCCAGCCAGTCTACCAATGACTTCGCTCGGTGCGATGGAGGCAATATCGACGAAATACTTACCGCAATCTTGAAGTCCGTTTCCATCATGACATAGCATACCTTCGAGAGAAGCATTGAGGAAGATGTACAGGGCCTCTTCGTCGACAAACCTCATATGATCCTTTATCATCTTGCGCGATTCCTTGTCTGATCGAAATAGAACATCCAATTGCCGTTCCCAATCCGCGTCAATTGTAATTGGATTCCCCGATTCCTCCAAAGCAGTCATCAGCAAAATTCTGCGGCAGTAATTGACAGCTGAAGGGAAAGCATTGATCCTGGTCCCTGAGAAGTTACCAAATACCGATACTGAATCAACGTCCATTCCGGTTTTCATGCTATTAGCGGCACTCGAGTTCTCGATGAGACTTTGAGAGGCGAAGAATCTCATCACCATATCACTCCAGTTAGGTAGTGAACATTCCGAAGATGCCGATGTCGAGTTCAAAAGCCGATACCAATATGGATCCTACGGCAGCGTGTTAAACTAGAATTTTTATCTTGTTTCATGACTCTTCCACTCACTAGTCCCTTCTTGCCTTCTTCTACGACGTCACTGCGTTCATCAGTGCGGCCTCCAAGAGCAAGTATATCGATCCACCGTCCTACTACGTCGTTGTATTCTAGGCATCGATTTGCCCATCTCACAGAGGCGAACCGAGCCCCTCTCACAACAGCGCCACTCTCTTCCAGGGTCATGTATTTCAGAAGAAGAAGTCGTAAACCGTTCTTGAGATGGTTATCCACTAGAGACCCTAATAGTCAGCTGTCCAGCCTTCGATATAAATGGCAAGTAGTTATTCTTACACGGTGCAGTAAAAACGTTGAGCAGACTTGCCAGTGCCTCTTCAACACTAACAAAAATAGTATCTGAGGATCCTTCCTCAGTCAAGGATCTGAAAAGCCATCTTACAAGTGAGAGGTCCTTTTCCACCACTATTGAAGGTGTAGTCTTGGCCAACGAACCCAAAGTCTCGTATGCTAGAGCACGGAGAGAGGCAGAGTCTGTTGATCTTTCATGAGGAACCGGCCAGCCTTGATCCTCTATATAAGTCCGCATGAAACCCACTAGCTGTGGGGCGACCTGAGCAAGATCTCTAGCGGTCCCTATTCGAGCCACCCAGTTCATGTAGTTGAATAATGCGTTGCGAAATTTGACTGTCTCAAGACCTTTAGCTGGAAGGTTGGTGTTATCGTCTGGTGAAATCGCTTCTTGTACTAATATGTTGACGGTAAGTCAGTGGGCTTGCATAAGCAACAATGAAATAGGATATGACGCACCGATTTTCACGACTTGTTGTGGAAATGACGTGGATACAGCAGATTTTGTGAGAAGGATTAGCAATTTCGTTTGGAGGGCTGGTTTCAGAGTAAAGTAGATCTGCAAAAGTTTCTCAATAGTTTCCGAATCTTCTAAAGAGATAGTTGATCGCTTGAGCAAGTCATCTCCAACGTTTGAGATCCGCGAATTCGAGTCGCCAGATGCAAACAACGCAGGCAAGAATCGCTCGTCGTCAGTAAATGCACCGCTGGATAAGAAGGCAAGAGCAGTGATCTTGGTATGAGTCAAGTTGAGACCTTCGTCGGATGAGGGGTCCCAGGTTTTGAGCTTTCCGCTCAGAGTCAAGAATTCGTATTCCGCTACGGAGAGGCTTGGGCAAGTGATGCCAGGAGCAGTAGATCGGATGACAGTAAGAAGCATAAGCTTTCCGAACCACGAGGCGACAAACTGAGCGTCTTCGACGTGAGTATCAAAGCCAAGCTGCGACCGTAATTCCGTATCTTCTTTGCTGCCACGCAATGGAATTCGAAGTTGCGGAAGGAGCCGAAGAAACAGGTTGAAAAGAGTAGCGCAGGTGGGCTTGCCAGCATCTTTCGCAAGCCCATGTACAAGTGTAGGGAGGAGTGCCATTTGCTCCTGGTATTGAGTGAGCTTCCATTTCCGTGAAAATGCGAATAGAACTGACTGCAGATGACAATTTCCCCACACTTTGCTGAATAAACATAAGATCGAAATGCCGGATCATCGACGAATCTGGATTATCCTTATACTGCTTCAACAAGGCTGACACAGGTAGAACAATACCAGTGCTTCCTGCAAGCCGTATCTTGATATGCTGGCAGGTAGACACAACCTAGTTTCAATGTCAACAAATGGGCCTTCCTACGGGTCACGTGCACGCACCTTGTTTCGTACAGCGACATGCTCGCTGGCGAGCTTCAGTAACAGAGGTGGCAGGTATGATTTGAGAAGAGATTCGAGTTTGTCGTCCTTAGCCAGTGCTATGCGCATCTCAACCTTGCCCACCAGCTCCAGCTCTCTGGCTTCCGTAGTAGACATTTTGATGGTGGCGTGAACCGGTTAATGCATTACGAATGCAGAGATCCTAGGATGATGGAAAGATTTGTTTGTGAGAAACCTATTCAGATAGAGGAAGAAGCCGGCATCATAAGTCGCGAAAGAACCCAAGGGATTGTATAAATCTAGTGCCTCTCCGCACATTCGCGGTCGTGTCTGCCTTCAAGTCACGGATTGGAAAACTTAGAGCCTGATTTATTAGGCGCAAGGCAAACATGAAATATGGACCTCGCTGCCATTCACATCATGCAGATTCTCCCTACTGGACTACACTGAACCTCAAAGTCATCGCGTCGAAGCTATCATCCTTGACTGGTTTCTGGCGAAAGACCGCAACTACTGATAGGCGCCACACCATACGGTAAGAAGTGGCACCAAACACATGGCAAAGAATTGCCCCGAAATTCAAGGAATATCCATAAGTTCCATCATCATTGCTAAAAAAAAAGGGAGACAGAGGGAAGGGTATGAATTTTACTCGAGAATTGCATTGTATCTTAAGGTCTTCAGCTCTTGGTTCAACGACGTCTATCTACTTCGCCCCAATTACATCTCCTCACCGTTCAGGAAGTCGAGCCGATGTTGATTTCCTGGCGAGTTTTGAAGCTACAGCTACAAAAGAACCTGCTCGAGTCCCAATCTAGTGTGGCTCAAAAGCACTTTGGGTCACGTATAGTTATCCCCTTGCTGCAAAATTGCGAACTTCGCGAAGGTTATCAACTGCGAGGCCCATTAGTGCCAGCAGCTCCATGGCTTCATCAGGTCGAGAGCTTGAGAAATTTTATGACGCAATCAACCGCAAGTGGCTTCAGAGGACTGGTTTGTGAAGCAGGGGTTTATGGACTGTGAAGCGTTGCACTTGGGCTGGACGGGACCTTTTCGCTCGTATTCCCGCTGCGATCGAGGCATCCCCTTCCACATGAGGGGAAGGAAAATGTTTCCATTCTCCGGTGCAAAGACCTCGTGAAGCTCCCAAGGATCGACAGATTCGATAACATACCAGAGTAAATAGCGGGTAGGTAGAAAGTCTTCGCTTGTGGTTTGGGACCATATGTTACCAACTGTCTTCTCCTCGAATTCCGCAACGCCGTGTTCACAAGTCGCGAAAGGCCCTCGCTAGGCCCCTCTAGCCTACCATGCATGTTTACCGCCGTCGTCGTTATGCGCCGTGGCTTGCAGTTGCAGACGTCTGTACGGAACTATTGAGCGCGAGGAAGCATCCTAGTAGAGTTTCACGACAAATACTTTGGAACGGACGCAAGAAGTATTGACAGCTGGAAGCTTTACATAGGATCATAGGGATTACTTCTTAGGTACTTCCTTCTACTGTAGAACCCAGGCTCACTGAATTATCGATGCGGAATATGCACCAGAACAGGCCTCGAGAGAAACCAGATCTGTAATAGATCCTCAGCCCTCATTCGTGACCTTCAAGAGCAACGATGAGCGAGAGACCAGAGCGGAATCATAAGATCCTATGGTATAGAAAGATCTTAGGTTCCCTCATATGGTGAAAGAAGCATGTTCTATTCTAGGGGTGCACCTAGGGAGCCTTTATATATTACTCTCCTAGTGTGGTTTTAGAGTTTAATTATATGCATAACGTCAGGTGAGGAGAATATGACTTAACCCAACTATATTCCATATGATACACCCCCTAGCTGAGTTGTAGTAGTAATAAGAATCAGCTAAAAGGTATACAATTAGACTATATAAAACAAAGGGTAGAGAATATGCTATAGTGATAAGGAAGTTTTTCGATGGATTTAGTATAGCTCTAAGGAAATCGAATAAAGAATTAGGTTGATTTAAAGAAAGGTTAAGGTTAATTATACTTCCTAGCTTTATTTTCCCTTTTATTCACCTCTACCTACCTCTTTTGTCATATACTAGCTTAATATAAATGCTGCTCCCTACTGCCAGCCTATTTGAGGCACTATTTGTCGACTTGCTTATAAAGGTTATATTTATAGCAATATCTTAGGAAGAGAGGATAGTATTTGTTTTAATAGCAACTTTAGAGTTTATTGCTTCTATTATGCTATTAAGAGCTATAAGTGCTCCTAAGGCATAAAGCTTATGCAAGCAGCTTAGAATATATATTTGGATGCTTACTAGCTTCTTAACGCCTTAGTATATATTCCACTATTATTCTCTCCTTATTATTATTAAAATAATATCCTTTTAGACTATTATCATTTAAAAATAAGAGCTTAAGGATATATTAAAAAGAGAGAAAGGAGCTCCTAATGTAGTTCTAATAACTATAGAAGAAAGGAAAACAAAGATTATATTATTACTTAGTCAAGTAGTAGAATTAGTGGTTTATGCTAAGTAGTAAGAGCGACTTTCTTAAATAGTAGGGGTATATAGCTATTATAGCTATAGTATAATATTGGTTGCTTTCTAGAGTTAATAGTCTTTTATATAGTAAATATAGGAAATTAGGTTTTTAGAGAATAAGTCATTTGATAAAGGCTCTTATATCTTAGAGATTTAAGAGCTTTATAAAACCTTTGAACTTCTATCTTAAGAGGTTTTTAGTAAGACTATTTATATGCATCTTATTAGTAGGAAGATAAGTTACCTTAAAACTCTTATTCTTATATTCTTATCTTAACCATATATTATATATATTAATATAATAAAGCTTAGTTGTAATTTGCTAATAGTCTTTAGTGATTAATTATATAATCTATTAATTATCATAAAAGATAGTCTATTTGGTTCTTATTTTAAGTGTTAGCTCTTTGAAGAAATACTTTAGAGCTATTATCTCCTTAGCTATAGAGGCTACTCCTAAGAGCTTAGCTTCTATTATAGAGGTTATAATAGTAGATTATTATAAAGCCTTTTAGATAATTACACCTCTAAATAGGAAGATTATATAACCTTATAAAAAGTATCTTATCTTAGGGTTATCTGCAAAGGATGCATTAGAAGAGATTATTAGCTTATTGCTCTTATTATATTTATCAAAGGTTATACCTAGAAACCTTATGCTTTAAAAATATCTAAGTATCTAATTAATAGCATTAAGGTGCTATTAGCTAAGGTTTATATAGAATTAAGATAGTTGAGAGGCAGCATATATTATATCTAGTTAGAGTATAATAGCTATATATAGCATTAACCTAACCTTTTCTTAGTATTCCTTAACTATATTTATAAAAAAGGTCTTATAGTTCTTTTATAGTTTATATTAAGAAAGAGGTATTATTAATATTTATATTTAAGGTAGATTAAATTTATTAATAAGCTTCTTAATATATGTGTTATAAAGTAAGATAATCTTGCTATTCTCTCTATCTCTTACAACTTTCACCCCTAAGAACCACTTAATATCCCTTATAGCAGTTAGCTTATAGGCCTTATTTAAGCTATTTATGATTCGCTAAGCTTCTATAGAGTTTAAGGTATAGTAGATTATCTATATATTATTAATATAAAAGGTAAGAAATACTAATTTTGACTTATTAGTATATATACAAAGCTCTTCTCCTATTAGCTTTAGCTTTAGAATATATAAAGTATTAGTAAAATCTCTATACTATAAAGTAGGTGAATTATAAAGGCTATATAAAGCATATTAAAGCTTTATGAACTTATTCTTTTACTTCCAACTATCTAATAAGTAGCAGATGACTAAAGTGCTCTATAGGTCTTTCTTTGCATTAATAAATGCGTTTATAATATTATATTATTTGAGCTTTATATCGAATTTAGCTGCAATTGCTATAAGAACTCAAAAAGAATATAAAGCAAAAATAGCTGCATAAGTGGAAAATATTAATATTTTGTCTTATAAGTCTCCTTATATAACTATTTTCAATCTAAATTATATTATTTCTCCTAATGAGTTTAGCTTATAAGTAAAGACTTATTTCAAAGGTATAAGTAATAAGATTGCTTTTAATATATTAATTACTTTCTAATAGTCTTTTGCTTCTAAGTTCCTAATCTCTTAATATACTTCTTCCTTAAATTGCTCTCTATAAGAATGATTTTAGAGTTCTTTCCAACTTATAAGAGCTTTTAGAAGCTTATCTTAAACTAAAGTAAAAAGGTTAAAGTTTCCTTCCTTTGCTCTTATTTAAATAGCAATAGCTATAATACTATAGACTACTTTAAACTTATTACTATTAGTAGCTATAAGTTCTTAACTTATCTAGAAAGTTATAATAAAGTTATCTACCTTTTGCCTTTAGCTTATTATAAGTTCTTTAAATGCTAATAAAAGGTCTTTAGCTATTAAGGCATAGACTATATCTCTACTCCTTTTTCTCCTCTTTTGCCTTTTAGGAGTTTGCTCCTTTTAGAGAGCTGCTTCTTATGCTTTAAAGGTTAATTTTCTCTTTCTAATAAGTTGATTCTATATAAGGCTAGTTGGTGGAGTTAAAGTAGAAGCTTTAGACTTATTATATTCTACTCTATCTATTGTTAGAGAGAGCTTCCTTTCTTATGTTTCCATAGCCTATAATGTAGAGTCGACATATATCAGATTCTCTTAGAGTTCTCCCTTATATTAAGGTATCTCCTAGAGCAACTTATCATCCTTATTGTGATGGTGAGAGTAAGGCATATGTTGATATAGTCGATGAGATCAATGCGCTATAATCTTATAGAATTCTAAAGTAACAAGAGAGTAGATATAAGGTAGGACGACCTATTTATCAAAGGCGTCGCCTGGTCCTCTATTAGCATATGACGACCCCTTGTCATATGTCAAAGCAAAGAAAAACAGTGCATTATCCTAAATCGTTATACTAAGACAATAGGTCGTCCTAGTACTCCATTCCACCTTGCGCCTTTCTTGTCACGCCATGACACTTATTAACCTCTTTCTTTAGAGTTGATTCAGTTTTGATAAGAGTTTATACTACTCTATTCCTTATTGGTTAGGGTGAAGTTTCTAATTTAGGACTCTTTTATTATACTTAGTCCACTAGCTGCTTAATTCATATAATAAAAGGAAGTATATTATTGTATGCTTCCTTAATAGAATAAGCTTTTAAGCTGCAAGAGAAGTTGCTCTTAAGCATATCTACTTATCTTATGATCTTAAGGTCTTTCTCTTGATTTTCTTCTTAAGAGACTAGAACTATATTCTATCTATTAGTAGCATTCACCTCTAAGGTTTAAACTAAGAGCATAGACTTCTTATCTTTGTCCAAAACTATTAGTTTACCTTTAATAGTAGTATTAGTATTTAGCTTATTTAAGCTCTTTTTTTTATTAATATTCTTAATATCTAGCTTAGCATCCTAAGTCTTAATATCTAATGAATCTTCCTCCTTAATATAATAGATAATCTCTTTTAGCTTTAGGAGTAAATAGCTAGCCTACTTCTTAGCTTTAGGAGTAAAGAATTAAGATTTATTAAAGTTAATATTTCTAAAGATTATAATTCTCTAAAGCTAAAGCACCTAAATCCTATATATATTAGTAGCATAATAATCAACTAAGTATTTAATATGCCCTTTTAGTTTAGTCTTAAAAGCTCTCCTATTATAGAAAGCCTCTTTATCTTTAACTAATAGATATGCATAAGAATTATATGCTTTTATACCCTTTTATTTTAGTCTTAGGTTAATAGTTAACTTTATAATAATCTTAGGATTATACTACTAAAAGTATTATCTAAACTAGCTATAGAGCATTTCGTTTAGGCTCTTCTACCTATCATAGTGCAACATAGAGACAGGGTGGTGGCATAAGGAGGAATAAAGCACTAAGGTGACCTATTGCCTTAGTATAATAATTTTAGGCAATATACTATTTTCTTTGCTCTAATATATGATAAGAAGTAGTTATATGTTAATAGAGGACTAGGCGACACCTTTAATAAATAGGTTATTCTACCTTATATCTATTCTCTTTTTACTTTAGAATTTTATAAGATTATAATACATTAATCTTATCAACTATATTAATATATGCTTTGCTTTTGCTATTATATAATTCTAAAGTTATTTCCCTTTAGCCTTATAAGGCGATATAATATACTTAGCAGAGGATTAGTACCCCTTTAGAGATATCTCTTATTAACCTTCTTACCTTAAGATCTTAATATATAGTAACACTCTATAAATCCACCTCTTAGTGACTTAATAGACTACTATTGTTTAATATGCTTAACATTTGGTACCTTCTTAAATTAAAACTAGAAAGAAGAGCTAATAGGCTTAGCTTAAAAAACTTGCTAATAGTTAATATTCCTTAGCTGACTTAAAAAGAAATTAAAAGACTACTTATTAAGGAGTATTCTAATAATAATACTATATAGGATGCTATCCTAGAAATAAACCTTTATAACCTCCCTAACTTATATACAACCTAAGTCAATAAAGATATTAGACTTTGCTATTAACTTTAGTAAACTTTCACTTAGAGAGGGAATACTTATATTTCCTACCAACTAACCTCTACTAAGCGACTAATCAACTACTTTAGTTATTCCCTTAGGCATTTATGCTTCCCTTCCTAATAATATAACTATAAGGTTAGTTAGCTTAGCATAAGCTACTACTAAGAGTTTCCTTAACCTTATATACTCTTTTACTTAGACTAACCTAAAGAGTAAAAGGGATAAACTCTTTAAGCTCCTTAATTTATGCATCTAAAGTAGGAAATATTCTTAACACTTAAAAGATTAACTTAAGGTGGAAGAACAACTAATAGAGCACTTTTGCTAATATACTAATTAATAAACATCTATAATATATGCTCTTTAGGAATAGATTAATTAAACTAAAGTCGACTAACCTCCTTTTGCATCTACCTTCTATTATAGCAATCAACCCTAAGACTTTTTAGCTAAGAGTATAATCTATAATAAAAGTATATAACCTACTAATAATCTTACTTCTTACTAATAGCCTTATCTAGCTAAGATAAAGACACTAAGTCTCTTCTCTAATAGAAGAGAACTAAAGGTTAAAGATTAGATCTTTAATATAAAGCAAAAGATGAATATTAATTATACTAAGTTCTCTACTAATATAATAGCTTTAGCATATATAGCTAGCCTAATAACTAATAATGCATATAGCCTTATTTGAGACTAATTAGCTAAAGGATTTATTAGATAGATCTACTTTGCTCTATAACTCTTCTAAATATTGCAATAAGCATATAAAGTCAGCTAAGAGACTAAGAGATAAAATGCTAAAGACTAATAGAATAAATTACATTAGAGTAGTTCTACCTTTTCTACCTTTTAAGTAGAGTTTTATCACTTAGCTTTAAAACTTAATAAATTAACTAATAAGCAATATAAGGCGCAATAAGACAAAGTATAAGTCTCTTTATTAGAATAGTTGTTAGATAAGAAATTCAACCATCCTAAGGACTTAGCTAATTAGTTTATAGATAAAAAGAATAAGCAACTATATTTATCTTTATAATATATTAACTATATAGAACTTAAGCAGAAACTAAGACTAACTATCTAATCTACTCTACCCTAATAGATAGGACTAACTTATTAGGAATCCCTTTAGACTATAAAAGTTTAGGATCCCTTAGCAAAGAACCTTTAGCTTTACTCCTCTTAGGCCCTTAAATAAAACCTCTCTACTAATAGGCAGACTACCTCTAATAATATATATTATAAATATAGTAAAAAAGAGCACTTTATAAAGAACTATCCTAATTAGAATAAGATTATGCCTATTAAAGAGGAAGCATCTAATAAAACTATGGAAAACAATAATTAGCTATATACTAAGGATAATTATACAACTAACTTAGAAAATAAGTTGCTCTAAGAGTGCAAATATCCTTCTTAGAGTATAACTAACACTAAGAAGCAGTCGACTTAAGAAAGCTAATTAGCAGAGAATAATTCCTATTAAAATGCTATCTTTAACATAAGAATAAATATATAGACCTTAGTGCTCTAATCAACTATAGAGCTAATACATTAAGTATAATCAATCGAAAAAAGCTAACCTCTTTAGCTAAGTTATTATACTCTTCAACTTACTATCTTAAATAGCTAATACTATTATAAGGATTCAATAGACAACCTAATAAAGCTATTAAATATATTATCTAATGCGACTTTACTATTAATAATTATACCTTTAAAGACTAATACCTTTTAGCTGCTAACTTAGGGTTATATAATATAATAATAAGTCATAAGTAGTTAATAGAAAATAATATTATAGTTGATTATTATTAAAAGAAACTTTACTAGCTAAGAATACACTAATTAGACTAATAGGATACTATATAATAAGACTAAGCTTTTGACTCTATCTTAACTAAAGTACTCCCTCTGTTAATTAATTAACTCCTTATATTAATAAATAATTAAGCTAAGCTGATTTAAGACTTTGCAATTTGATTAGCCACTTATTAAAAGCATAGATAAGAGTTAAAGCTAAATGCTATTCTAACTACTAAGCTGACTAGTTAAATTGCTACTATTATTATGCTAGTCTTTAAGGCTAATATATGATAAACCAAATTATTAGTTAGTATAGTAATTATAATAGAATTAGACTATATTCTTAAGAAACAACAACAACTTAAAGAAGAAATATATTCTATTAATAAAGATAATCCTAATGCATTAGGGAATTAAGTTGATATAAAACCTAATAAGTCAACCTAATTATGAAAATACTTATTAACCTTCCTATATGACCTAACTAAGTGTTTTTCGAAAACTATAGCTAATATATTACCTCCTTTTAGGCTAATCAACTATAAGATTAAGTTTAATAGACCTAAATTAATAATAAAAATAGCTTATTTATATAAAATAAGTAAATTAAAGTTGAAAAAAATAATAGAATACCTAATTAATAATCTAAAGAAAAGATTTATTAAACTATCTAACTCCTTCTACTTATTGCTTATCTTATTTGTCAAAAAGCCTAATAGTAGTTTCTAATTCTATATTAACTACTAACAATTGAATTCTCTTACTAAGAAAGATTAATACCTTTTGCCTTTAATTACTAAGACCTTTAACTAGCTGGCTTATTCTATTGTATTCACTAAGCTTAATATGTAATATACATTCTATTATATTCTTATAGAACTTAGCTTTATAACCTAAGCTGCCTTTAGGATATGATATAATTCTTTTGAACTAATAGTGCTATTATTTAGGTTATATAATAAATCTGCTACCTTCTAATAATATATTAATATTATCTTAATAGAGTATTTGGATGATTTCAACTTTGCTTATATTAATAATATCTTAATCTTCTTAAAGAATCACTAGGAATATTAACGCTATATATAGTTAGTCTTAGAATAGCTCTATAATATAGGCCTATAAGTTGATATTAATAAATATAAGTTTAAGGTAACTAAGACTAAGTTCTTAGGCTTTATTATCACCAACTATAGTATAAAAGTTAATCTTATAAAAGTATTAGTAGTATAAGATTAGAAACTACTAACAACTAAATAATAGGTTTAGTTATTCCTAAGGTTTTATAACTTTTACTAAAGATTTATTAAAGCCTATAGATGAATCACCTAGCTATTAAATCACCTTATGACTAAAGATATACTATCTACTTTTGCATTAGATAAAAAGCAATAAGATTCCTTCTAATAGCTAAAGAAAAGACTCCTAATTATACTTATACTTTTATATTTCTAAAACTATCGACCTACTTAAGTAGAGACTAACTATTCTAACCTAACTGCTATAGAAGTATTGACTTAGAAAAGTAAGAAAGACAACTAATAGCATCTTATTGCCTTCTTCTCTAAAAACCTATATAATGCTAAGACTTACTATAAGATATATAATAAAAAGATACTTACTATAATCTTAGCTTTATAAGAATAGAATATAGAACTATATAGTATATTAAAGTTCCTAATCTTAATGGATTATAAAGCATTAGAGTATTTTAGGTCAAAAAAGCTTCTTAATAAGAGACAAATCTAATAGATAGATATATTATCTAAGTATAACTATAAGATTACTTATTAACTAAGCAAAGAAAATACTATTACTAATATACTCTTTTGAAAAGACAAATTAACGCCAACCTAAAAGGCAGCTAGAGAAGTAGAGTAAACTTATTAACTCTTTAACCCTAATAGTATTATAGCGCCTATCGAATTCCCTAAAGAATCTACCCTAAGTATTAACCTAATCTAAATAACTAAGTAGGTCTTATAAGCAAATCGCTTAGAACCTCTACTAAAAGACAATTAAGAAAAAGCAGTAAATAATAAAAAGCTATAGTTAATATTCCTTAATAGGTTATTATTATACAACAATAGGCTAGTTGTCCCTAAAGAACCCAACTATTTATATACTTAGCTCCTTTAGCATATTCACTATAGTATTATAATAGCCTATCTTAGTAGGATAAAGACAATTAAATTAGTATAATAGTATTATTAGTAGCTTATATACTAATAAGATATAGAATACTATATAGCTAATTGCTATAACTATTAATAAGCATATAAGCCTTATGATAAGACTCTAAGGCTACTTAGACCTCTACCTATTCTACTAAGGATATAAGATAATTTGTTAATAGATTTTTATATCCTTAGTTCTACTAGCAATAGCTATAATACTATTTTCATTATTATTAATTATTTATCTAAGTAATATATTAGTCTATTAATATTAAAAAAAGCTATAGCTAAAATAGCTGCCTTCTTATACTACTACTATATATAGAGATTTTATAGTAGTCCTTTGACTATTACTAGCAATAAAAGATTATAGTTTATCTTAGACTTTATAAATAAATTATCTATTCTATTAAAGATAAAACTTTAGCTCTTAATAGTTAAATATACTTAGATAGATAGATAGACTAAGATTATTAATTAGATAATTAATATATAACTTTATCCTTTTATTAACTACTTCTAAGATAATTAGGCTAACTTATTTCTTATATTAAATACTACTAAGGCTGCTTACTCTTATAAGTCTATTAGCTTATCCTTCTTTATAGTTGACTATAGGTATAAACTAAGGTTAGATTTTGATTAGATATTAGCTATTTGAAAATTTGATATTATCTAAGAAAAGCTGAATTAATAGGAAGCTTAAGCTTAGGCTAAGAGAATCAATAAAGTAGTATAATTCACCTAAGAATTAATAGCTAAAGCTTAGGAGAAATAGTTATTCTAAGCAAATAAGAAGCAATATATTTCTGATTTTAGGCTAAAAGACCTTATTTATATTACTAAGAAATCTTAGAGAATCAACTAACCTTCTAATAAACTCAATTTCCTTATTATAGGACTATTTCAAATAAAAAAGATAGTCTATTATTCATTTAAAGTAGAATTGCTAGAATCCTTCTAAATTTATAATATATTCTATACTAATAGACTTTGTAAGGCTGCTACTAACCCTCTTCTAAGATAAATTAACCTCCTATAACTACTTATCAAAGTAGATAGCTATATAAAGTAGAAAGTCAACTAGATTTTATCATCTAATATATAGAATAAATAGCTATACTATAAAGTTAGCTAAGTAGAATAAGACTTAGATGACTAATAATACTCTACTGCTAATTTTAAGAATTCTACTTCTTTAATCAAAAGATATTATAATATTTACTCTAATGCACTTAGACTATTAGTCCAACTAAATAATTAGTTATAGGCTACTTAGAATAATAATACTAATCCTAACTACTCCTTTAACAACTAATTAGTAAAGGTTAGTGTTTATTAGCAAAGATAAAGAAAGAACTAGGCTATCTTAGTCTTCCTTCAACCTAATATATGCATATGCTATATAAGGCTTAAATTACTTCCTTTATTTACTTAAAGAATCTTACCTTTGCTCTTTTTTCTTTGTTTCTTGCCTAGCGCCTTATTGGTAATAAGGCTGCTTAGCGCCTTTCTTTATTTGATTCTTTTATTTAAACTCAAAGGTATCCCTTTGAAAATAACTATTTACTACCTTCCCTTATAACCTTAAATAGTCCCTTTGAATTTACTATTATAATATTAACTTTGCAAAAAATCTGCCTTAGCAACTATTATAATAAGTATACTGCCCCTTATAAGCACTATAAGCAACTTATATAATTAGAGTAATAATGCTATAGCTTTAGCTCTAGCTATAAACCCTATACTAGGATCTGCTATTAACCCTTTGCCTAATATGATGATAATAAACTATAGCTTTAAAGAAATTATAGCATTAGCAGATATACTTAATAAGTTGATAATAGCAGATATTAGTATATTCAATCGAATAATCAAAGATACTTAAGAAATGCTCTAAGATGATAACCCTATCTTAGATGCTTATAATAAGTATAGATTAGATAGATTAAGAACCCTTATTACTAAAGCTGCCTTAGCTGCTGCAACCTTAGCTTAGAATCCTATTAATAATAATAACCTCTACTCCTTAGAACTCTCTGCTACCTTTGACCCACCTTAACTGCTAGTCGCCCAACCTAATGAACTAATAATATCTAATGAAGATAATAATAATAATAATAATAATAATAAAGATAACTAGCAATTCGAAAGTGCTAAGACTACTATAAGCAAAGGTTTAGAATAAGCATTATAGTAACAATAAGGAGAAGTAGATAAGGTAGGGCAAGCTAATGGGTTAGCATTTGTCTCTATAAGAAAGGGCAAAGCTATTATATATAAGATAATAGTTGGAAAGCTATCTAATTAGCTTAAAGATAAGTTAGAAAATAATAATAATAAAGATAAGATACTTAGTAAGATAAAGAAGAATAGCAATTAAGTGCTATAAAAGGATAATATGCCTATTAAGAAATCTTAACTTAATATACTCTATCTATTATAAAACTAATTATAAGAATAATTATAATAAGCAATTAGCTAATTTAATCTACTATAGATAGTGCTAAAGCTATTATAATTTAAAGTATCTAAATAATAAATTTAGAAAACTATTATTAATGCTGCCTTTAATAATAACCAACTGCTTACAAATATTGATTAAATTATTGCAAAAATCAAAGTAAAGGATAATAACTTACTACAACTTAGATATATGATTTTCATTATACTATTTAAAGCAGTTGAGTTCACTAAGCTTTATAAAGACTTTGCTACTTTAAAGAAGAAGAATAATAAACTAATAGAGTAAGTTAATGCTTAGGCTAAATAGCTTAACAATATGTGAGCTGCCTCTAACCAACCTAACCCCTCTTCTATTGTGCCCTCTACTACTATTGCTATGCTAAATAAGCGAAAAGCTATTATAGCTTTATAATTAGATAATGCAAAGCAACTAAAATCATTAAAATAGCCTAAGCAGATTAGTGAAGAAACAAAGGACTAATGCATATTGAAAAATCTAAGAGATAGAAAGTTGATTAGTGCTTTTAATAGTTTAGACAAATTAGTTAAGCTTAGAATTACTATTATATGCACTAATAGTAATATAGATTTAGTAAAGATAAAGTTGTTTCTAAGCAAAGTGGAAAATAGAATAATATACAACTTTATAGACTAATAGGTTAAAGATAAGGCTATCTTAAACTCTCTAAAGGAGAGGGTAATATTATAGTGTAATATAGAGATAAGATGGTAGCATAAAGAGGAATAAAGCACTAAGGTGACCTATTGCCTTAGTATAATAATTTTAGGCAATATACTATTTTCTTTGCTCCAACATATAATAAGAAGTAGTCATATGCTAATAGAGGACTAAGCGACACCTTCAATAAATAGGTTATTCTACCTTATATCTATTCTCTCTTTACTTTAGAATTCTATAAGATTATAGCGCATTAATCTTATCGACTATATTGACATATGCTTTGCTCTCACTATTACACTATCCTCTCTTTTGTAAAGGTGATATATTATATAAATATACTATAGCTAATACTACCTTTAGCTAAAGATAGCTTAATAGATTTATAGATAAAAGCATTATAAGTGCCTTTTTAATAATCTTTACTTTAGCTCTCTCTACTCCTCTATTTGGTTTATATATATATATAAGTATTATCTCTACCTTTATTCCTTCTTCCTTATACTATTCTCTATATTTAGAAACTCCTTAAGGTGGGAAAATAAAAGTGTTATTATTACTCTAAAGTATATAGATGGAAAGGCTATATTAGCATTTAACTTATGCTTTGAATTTCTATATAATACTAAGTACTAAGGTTAAAGTCTTTTAGATAAGAGTATACCTAAAGATTTTCCTACTATATTTATCTTTTATTAAAAGGAGCTAATTATTAAGTATAAGCTTTAAGGTCTTATAGTCAAATAGATACTAAGAGCACTTATAAAAGGGTCTAAGAGATTTATTATCTAATTCTCTTATTAATATAACCTATTTAGCTTTGGATTAAGCATAAGCTTTATAATTGATTTAGAGTACTCTTTTGATCTTTACTCCTCTTATGCTAAAGATAAGCTTCTTTAGAGCTTTAGCTCCTAAATAACCTAAATAAAAGTGTTATATATATGCTTTATCTTCTCTTAGGCGTAAGTAGATGCTACTTTAAAAACTATAATTAGCTTAATATTAAGTTATTAAGAAGAGTAAAGCTATAGATTATATATAATTAGGATAGATAAAAGCTTTATAAAGGTTAAATAGCTTATATTCAAAGACTATTACATTTAATCTATGCTTTAGCTTCTTTAAAATTATATTATTATCTATTATCCCCTTTTATAGAGTTATATCTAATCCTATATATTAAACGCTAGCTCTCTTTAATAGAGGCTTAAAGACTATATTAATATTAAATTTATCTATAAGAACTATATTCTAAAGCTCTAGATTAGAACTATCTGCAAAGACCCCTCTAAAGAGACAAATACCTTATCCTCTTACTAGTAGACTAAAGCTCTTAGCTTCTATGCAATTAGTTGGGTATAATTCAACTAAAGAACTAGGAACTAAAAGCTCCTCTTAGTTAACTAAATAAGTAGTAGCATAATTATTAAAAAGGGTTATATTTAAGAGTAAATAGAAAGCTTTATCTAATATAGAATATACACTAAGTAAGAAGTCGTCAAATACCTTTGGATCTAAGAGAGTAGCAACTACTTTACTAAGAGAAGAAGATATATATAAAGCTCCTTTGTCTTTAGCTTTACCTTTGATAATCTAATTAATAAGTAGAGTCTTAACCTTACTTAGCTTATAGCAGAAGTCTTTATACTCCTTTCTAATATAATACTCCTTAATTTGTTTAATCTTATTAAAGGTAGAAAAGTATTTAATACTATCTCTTATTCTATTAAAAGCGAACCTAAGCTTCTTATAATCTTCTAGGTTCTAATAGTGCTTACTACTTATTATAGCATTATAAGAGCACTTAATATGCTTTGCAGATCCCTTATATCTACTCCTATTATCAATTGACTTAGAGCTTAAGCTTAGAGTACTTCCTATTAAAGCATATACTCTTATAGATTATTTCACTAAAGGGTTAGCAAAAGAGTACTTTATAAGGCTCTTAAACTAGTTAATATAATAGATTATATTATAAAGGTAAAATATACTTATCTTATTATCTTAGAGAATCTCTACCTAATATTATTGCAACTAGTTTAGAGCCTAGCATTATATTGCTATAAGGAACTTAGTTATAGCTAAGGTCCCTTTTATCTTAGGGATTTAATAGGTTCTTATATCTTAATATATTTCCTAGAAACTATTAAGCTATACTTTTAGATTAATCTTACTATAGAAAGTCTTAGTAAGCTTATTAATATAGTTGTCCCTTAGAGTTTCTTCTATACTTGCATCTAAGAGAGTAAGCTCCTTATGCAAATACTTAATAATCCATTAGATAGAATCTTTATCTTTGTCTTAATAGTCTTACTAAGTAGAAAGTAGAAGAAGAAAAGCAATTATATTAATAATCCACTTATAGAGTTGACTATAATAGTGCTTTATAGTCTTCTAATTATTAAGCTTTTATTAGTATAGCTTCTAGCTAATGCTTTAGTTTATATATATATCTTTTAATTCAAATAGCTTTAGCGTCTTAGGTTTATCTTAAGTTAGCAGTTGAAAGGTATTTAAGTCTCTTTATATTAAGCTATATTCCCAACTAAAGAGCTTCTCTTAGTACTCCTTTTCTATTTGTTCATCTTATTCCTTTAAAAACTTATCTATTCCAAGTGCTATAAGCTTATATATAAGTATATTTAGAGCTTTATTTATATATATTAGCATATTAGGATTATTTAGAGCATTATTCATAAATCAAATATCTATTATAAGATATTTAAAGTATACTAAAAGGCTAACAACTTTAGCTTAGAATTAGAGTTTAAAGTACTATTACTATTATAATCTATAGTTGGTAAGCATAGCTCCAAAGGTAGAGAAAGACTAAGTATAGTTAATCTCTATAGAAGAAGATATCTTATAAATAATTCAAAGAGCATTAGTTGCATTATATATAAAGAAGAGATATAAGTAAAAAAGATAAATATAGCTATAAGTAAAGGGTAACAGCTTCTCATAGGGTTTTTAGATATTCTACAAGTTGATTAATTAATTAAATTAGCTTATAAGAAGCCAATAGTGCTAATAACTATAGTATAAAAAGATCTTAGGTTCCCTTATATAGTAAAAGAAGCATATTCTATTCTAAGGGTGCACTTAGGAAGCCTTTATATATTGCTCTCTTAGTATGGTTTTAGAGTTTAATTACATGCATAACATTAGGTGAGGAGAATGTGACCTGACCCAACCATATTCCGTACGATAGATCCTAATGATTGTTGTCGTTGCAAATCCTATGAGTTTTGCCGAATTGCCAGAGTACAGCGAAGTCTCTTCGAGGCGGTCGAGTACTTTGTGCATAAGCGGAACCAACTACAAACTCTTTCCTGTTAATGCAAGGGGACAGACATATCAATGATCCCAACCTGACCATTCTTAAGATGGTTGAAGATCCATCCTGTAGAACAAGGGTAATGCCGCCAGCGTCGCTGACTTATTTCTCACTATCACTCAGACCTCTTCGGTGATCTAGAAGGCCGGACTCTATGTGTAACAATTCCTTCTCGTTGCTGAATTTCGCGCGCCGCAGAGGAAAAGACGCAGAGCTGTTAGAACACTATCGTCATGTGATCTCACTTCAGATTGTCCGGGGTAAGACACCCCAGGCAGATGAATTTGTTTTGAGATGGAAGCTCGGAAAATACACGCCAGTGAGTCGACTCTGTCCCAAGGAGGCTGATGATTGCTAAATATTGCTGATTTTTCATGCAATGATGGCCCTGTCCGCTCTAAGAATGCCACACGAACAGAGCATGCCGATGCTTTAGAGCACCACCAGCAAGTTACTCCTGCACCGAGGGCTATAGTGAGAGGCTCTCAGGGCCCGTATACCGACGGAGCGCTATTCACACTCCTCATACTCCTTTCCTGCGAGATCGCTGCGGCTGGACAGCCTGAATCCAATATGTGGCAATACCACAGTGATCAAGTCTTACGAATCGTAACCCCTCGACGGTGAAATCATAGTTTGGATCACAATGATTTCATGACTTTGATGATTTACTGAGTTAATATGTACGCACTAGTGAGCGCGAGCGAGTGGTAAGTTTACCGAGATAGTCTTCGAACAGAGGATACTACCTTTGCCAGAACCTTGCCAGCCTCCGAAAATACACTCCGATGAGCAAGCCTCCTTCGCAGCCCTGATTTGAGTCAGTCAAGTTAGTCTTAAATTCTCTCCTAACTGCATCCGTATCGGGTAGGGTAAAGGAATGGGGTACAGTGTCTCACTCGTCCTAGGATTACTTGATTGAGAATTTCGTTGATTCCTTGGGATAGAGACTCACCCCATCGCGTTGCAGGTCAATCAGTTAGGACGATCTCTCAGAGTCGAGGCTACTCATCATGCTTTCGAGATCCATGGTCGAAGAGTCCGTGTCCCAAATAAATTGCGGGTGATAGAAGGATTTTCGGGTCGCATGGAGATCGCACTTTTCCAGAGTATTGGAATGACTTGAAAACCCAGTGATAACTTCCAACAAGAGTTTTGAAGTGGTTTGGTCACCTGCTACACAGTAGTTACCATCGCAAACCCAAAAACTGACGTTGCTAGTCCTACTGTTCCTGCGCTCATGCATGTTGTATGTTCATACTAGCATGTATCCTCCGCAACTCCAGCATCCAGATTCCGACTTTGAGTTGCAAATGGTTGCATGCCCTACAGTATTATTCATGCTGCAAGCTTGATGATGACGACAGGAACATTTGATATGCGACTTGTCGTATTCCCGCAACTCATGACTGGATTTACCTCTGGGAAGTAAACCAAGAAAGATTTGGCTTCGGAATTCACATTAAAGGTCGAGAAATGTGGGTGCGGGGGAAGAAATGGGTACGTGAGGAAGCTGTCACAAGCAATTTACGAGAAGCAGAGAATAGCAGTGTTGCATACCGGAGATGCCAGCTCCGTGGACTGGGTGGTGGAGATGGAGCTCCTGTGGACAAAGGCTGCTTATGTATGAGTTCTAGCTTTGACGAACTCAAGGACTGCAATGAGAAGAAACTCCTGCAACAGATTCATTTCAAGAAAAAGTCAACTAATTTCTGGAACCCAATATCGCAAGAATCTATCGGAACAAGAAATGCAAATGCGGATATACCTAACGGCTTGCACAAATTCTCGGGCCAACATAAGCCTAGAAAGGCTTGTTTGCGGATGAACTTTTTGGCTTGTCAACACAGTTGGTTCGCTTCTATGCTGAGGCACTAAGGGTAGGGAAAAGTAGATTATAACTTCAAACTTCAAATTTACACAAGACTGTGATTGAAGTACTAGAGATAACTATCTTCACAGTCTCGTGGAATATCTGAGCCATGTCTCCATGTGTCATGAGCCTTGTCACCAATATCACGCCTGATCATGTGCTTCCTTATCGAGGCTTGCGATTGCGTAGCATGACGGGAGGCGCCTGATGCTCACCCCTCCAAGAAAGCTTCCAGCGAAACTAATTCTCAATTACGTATACATTTCACCAACTGCGACTTCTGGTATTAAATGGAATAATTCATCGGCAACTAGCACAAACTACTCTATTCATGCTGGCGACCTCAAACTTCTTGAACCCGCGACAGGTTTCAACATCGCCTCTCGTCCTCACCTCTATTTAACCTGATCCAAGACAACTTAACAACCACACGCCCAAACTTGCCTTTCGCCAACATGGACGATGAAGCTATAGAACATTTCATGGGGTTCACGGGTGCGAGCGCAGAGGTGGCGAGACGTTATTTGGGTTTGACAGAAAATAACACCGAGCAAGCTATCCAGCTCTTCTGGGACGCTCCAGATCTTGCTTCTGGTGGCGATCACGACTCCCAACCGCCTCCCCCGACTATACCAGCCGCTACTCGGCCACAAGGACGCCATGGCGTGGAAGCCTCGAAGAAGACTGGTTCTACGAACTCGGACGAGGAGGACCTGATGGACATGAACTATGAGGACGATGATGTGACTCGTGCGGCGGCTGTAGGCAGAGCCGCAGAGATCGATGATGACGAGGCATTTGCGAGGAAAATGCAGGAAGAGATGTATGCCAGCGGTGATGCTAGTGGAGGCTTCGACGCGGACGGGGTTCGAGCACCTATTGGACGTACCACAGAAACTCTTGTGGGGGGACCGGATATTGGCTATCACGGAAGGGAGGATCATATGGCAGCAGCCTTGCAGCAGATGCAGCAGATGCGAAGAGTCCAAGGCAGACCAGGTACGTACCTCGCATTCATGCTCCCCTTTGGTACTAATGGTGTTACAGCCCGACTTGGGGTTTTCAACCAAGCTCCAGTTCCCTCGATCTGGGACGAGGCCGCGGACACGGCAGCACGTCGCGAAGGCCTTGCACAGGCGACTGGGGGTGCCTCCGAATCGTCCTCCAAGAACGCTCGTCTTGCTGAATTATTCAGACCCCCTTTCGAGCTCATGCACCAGTTGCCTTGGGACGCTGCTAGGGACAAGGCCAAGGAAGACGCGAAGTGGATCCTGGTCAATGTGCAAGACTCTTCATTCTTCGATTGCCAACAACTCAACCGGGACATTTGGAAGCACGAGGGCATCAAGGAGCTGGTTAAGGAAAACTTCATATTCATTCAGTACTCTAAGGATGACCCACGCGGCTCTCAATACGTTCAGTACTACTTCCATCTCAAGGATAGCGATTCCGCATACCCCCATATTGCTATTGTTGACCCTAGAACCGGGGAGCAGGTTAAGGTATGGTCAGGCCCACCAGTACCCAACGCTGGAGAGTTCCTGATGCAACTCGTGGAGTTTCTAGACCGATACAGTTTGGACCTCACTAAAAAGAACCCAGTGGCGAAGCGGAAGCAAGAGAAGGCCAAAGCTGTTGATGTCGATCGCCTTACCGAGGAAGAGATGTTGGACTTGGCCCTTCAAAATAGTCTCGCTAATAATGGTACGCCTGGACCAAAGCCAGACG
The DNA here is from genome assembly GCA_032760415.1 of Diplocarpon rosae. NCBI lineage: Eukaryota > Fungi > Ascomycota > Leotiomycetes > Helotiales > Drepanopezizaceae > Diplocarpon > Diplocarpon rosae. Next base: position 985,872 of record JAUBYV010000005.1, read on the forward strand.
ACCCAGATGATTTGACGAAGAGCTTCAGCGATGTAAAAAAAGGAAAGCAAAAGGAAGGTGACCAGGAAAATGAGCCGGAATCGTTGAACGAGGATGCCAGCGTCTCGCAAGCAGAAACCCCATTCTCTCAGATATCTTCGACGAACCCCCACGAGGAACCTGCTGCAGGACCTGGCGTAATTCGGATCCAATTTAGACATTCCAACGGACGGGTTGTACGACGGTTTAGGTCCGAGGATGTGGTTCGCAGCATCTACGAGTGGTTGAAGGCGGATCCCTTGGAAGGAAAGACAGGAGTTACATTTGACTTGAAGGGTATGGGAAAGGACCTGATTGAGCATCTGGACGAGACAATCCAAGATGCGGGGCTGAGTAATGGCACAGTCATGGTGGAGTTTCTTGAAGATTAGATTTGGTTTCTCGTTAGTCATTTCCGGCGTTACCATATCAACAGAGCTTCAAGTTTTGGCATTCTTGTTGCGTGTCGGGGACTGCTATCTCTCTTTGAGATACATTGGCTGGCGTTCTTACCTCCCGCTTCACCTGGATCTGCAGTGAAGTGTTGACTCCGAACTGAACGGAAGGTTGACTGGCAATAAGTCGAGTGGCACTTTGAGCATAGATGAATGAGCAAAGACTTGCAAATAATGAAAATTGAAGCTTATGCATAACAAGATATCGGCCCTACGAGATACTTTAAATAGCTTCCCCATATCTGCGCTGACCATGCATATAATTATTTGGGTTTGATTTCGTACCCCTAGTAGTGGACCCCGATGATTGGCTAAGAGCAGTCCGTGGGTTAAGATCACAACAAAACATTTATTTCCACATTAAAAAAAGAAAACCAGCGTCGACGTGTCGGCCAGCGAACAAGTTCCGCCTTGTCCCTCACAACAAAACATGCTTTCTCCCAGGTGCTCCCGAGCCTTTAAACTTTGGTACTTGGTGCCCATCGTGCTTGCCAACCCTGGATTTCTGAAACCTACACCCGTCAGGCATTTGCTCTCCATTCCCACTTGCGACTACGCGCTTTTAATGGTCCCCCGTCCGATGCAGTGTTGTCCTAAGTACCGTACTTTTCTAACTTTCAAGAGACTCTTTTCTCTCTAGAAACATACCCCCCACCTCTCCTTCAAATTTCTATACGTTGTCCCACTTTGCTATCTCTCATTCATGAGTTCACCGCCTTGAGTCGACCCCGCCATCACCCGCCACATTTAACGACCGACGCCAGCTACACACGCAGCCCCTCCCCCCCTGCGCGCATCAAACTTCATACCAAAAGACCAGGTCGCACGTCATGGTCTATGCAAGCTGAGCTTTGCTTGACATCTCGTACGCGGTTGTTGCAAGCCAGAATCTGTGGCAGCATCCTTGCTCACAGCAATTAGGGTTCATCCCAGCTGCTCTAGCTCCGCAGCTCCGCTGGACCAGTGCTTCCTTTTCCCTCGCCTCCTCCGGGAACGAAGCCTTTGCAATGGCAAGCGGAGAGGGCATGATGAGCGGCGTGGTAGATCCAGAGACGCTGTACACCAAGCAGAACTGTATAGGTATTGCTCCTGCTCTTAGGATTCGGGGACGAATGCTGACCGAGCGCAGGTGGTGGCAGCTTCGGAAAAGTCTACAAAGGGTGTGTTCTTCTGGATCTTTGTGCACTTTGGATTACCTGGCTAACTTTGGGTAGAGTTGATAAACGGACCGGGCAGGCTGTCGCTATCAAAGTCATTGATGTGGAGAATGCAGAAGATGAAGTGGAGGATATCATACAAGAGATCTCGATCCTGTCCGAACTGCACTCGCCCTATGTGACACAATACTATGGGTCATATCTGAGAGGGTCCGACTTATGGATTGTCATGGAGTTTTGTTCTGGGGGGAGCTGTGGAGATCTGATGAGGCCAGGGCTGATTGGGGAAGACTATATCTCGATCATTATCAGGGAATTGCTTCTCGGCTTGGATTATCTGCACGGGGATAAGAAGCTTCACAGAGATATTAAAGGTAAGGACCTAGGGGATACCTTAGATCACGAATCGAGAGCTGACTTTGAATAGCTGCGAATGTACTGCTGGGGTCCAACGGCCAGGTCAAATTGGCTGACTTCGGTGTTTCTGGCCAGCTCTCTGCGACTATGACGAAGAAGAATACATTCGTTGGCACACCATTCTGGATGGCTCCCGAAGTTATCAAGCAATCTGGTTACGACCATAAAGCAGACATCTGGTCCCTAGGAATCACAGCACTAGAATTGGCGAACGGCGAGCCCCCCTACTCAGATATCCATCCCATGAAAGTTTTGTTTCTGATCCCGAAGAATCCACCTCCTGAGCTGGAGGGTAATTTTTCGAAAGCATTCAAAGAGTTTGTTGAGCTGTGCCTCCAAAAAGATCCACGGAAAAGGCCGTCGGCGAGAGACTTGCTGAAGCACCCGTTTGTTCGGAGAGCAAAGAAGACTTCATACCTGACCGAATTGATTGAGAGATACGAGAGATGGGCCGTCCACCACAAAGGAGAAGACGAAGACTCAGACGATGGACGCGACGAAGCACCGCAGTCGAATGCCGCCAACGAAGATCTCTGGGATTTCGGTACCGTACGGCCTGCCGGAGGCAGAGGCACTGGCAGGGCAGGCCTGAATGCCATGGGGGATGCGGCCACAAATGCGAGATCAGCAAGGTCTTTTGAGAGCGAGGGCGACTACGCCGAGCGCCAAAGGAGCTCATCCCCCGCAAAATTGAAGGATTCGGGATATGTTTCCAATGCGGATACTGTAAAAGCTATGAACGTCCCAGCGTCAGCGCAACCGCGTCTAAGCTCACCGCAGAGACGGCCTGTTCCAAATCAGCAGCCTCTCTCTCCTGCAAAGATTCCCCTACCACCATCTCCAGAAAAACAAAGAACTACGGCCCCTGAAATACCGAGACCGATTCAACAATTCTATTCGCAACCACCTACTGATTGTCCAGACTATGACCGGTCCTTGCAGGACCAACTTACCAGAGATATGGGACTCCTCAATACGGGGTCGACACCTTCCCCTCAACCTGGGAACACGCCTTTGGCGCCATCTGCATTCCAACCCGGGAGTAGTACGCCACTTGCACCAACACCGCAGTTGGTATCTAGACTTCCAACCCAGCAGCCCCTTCCAAAGCTTGGTCCTATCAAACTACCAGAAATACCCCCATTCCGTGGTCAAGGTTCGCCCTTGCAAAAGCTCACAAACCAGCCCGCCGCAGGCCTATCCAGAATTCTACCGGCATCTCATTCACAGCCCCTGGCGTCTCAGAATGCCAACCCACAGTATTCAGGCCAGCAGCCATTACCGGCGTTGCCCTCAAAGCTACGTGATGACCCACCATCCCGCGAAAGCCTGTCCTCCGAGTCGTCGCGAGTATCGATATCCATGCCATCACCAGCTCCTACCAGTCCCTCTGGAGAATTGGATGCTCTCAACGATGTGATATTCCCCGCTCTCGAAGAGGCCCTAAAACGCCGGCAATACCACCTTCAGCGAATGTTTCGCAACTCGGGAACTACACCTAAGCAGCAACGAGCTCAGGCAGCACATGAGAAATTGCGAAAACTGGTATACAAGCTAGCGCATGTCTGCAAGGAGATCGACCACTTTGATAAGCAGGAGCCGGTCGGGATGGGCAAGGATGTTGACGTATTCCTGGAGGGATTGCTGGAGGAGATTCTGGTTAGGGTTGAGCCAGCTGACGATGAGGAGGGTGCCGATAGACCATGAACGGTTATGAAGCGGGGGGGTTCTGATCGGAAAGGCGGTATTGAACATGGCGATACTCCGGGGCGTTGGGGTTTTTGATGCTCTTGAGTGTGATACATGATGCGGTGGCCGGTGTTGGGCGGTAATGGTTTTGATGAGGATGATGCAGTGGTGTAAATACCCTAGAAATGAAGATTAACGAGGCGCTGTATTCCGCGGCGGAGCTTGGAGCCCTTCGAATCTGGGGACACGAGTGGAACCAGCGATTTGTCAGCGATGAGTGAGTGAGTACAGTGATGGAACAGACGAAGATTTGTTGCATCATTGAATTAGATGCAGTGATGTCTGGTTGTTGTTTCGTATTGTCAGCAGTCTGCAATTCCATGAACTCGTCTTTACCCGACCTCATCTAATCAATTATGGCTTGATTGTCACGCGATTTATTCTATTCGTCAAGCCACCTATGTAAATAGATATCCACACCTGCCACACGAGTCCAGCCTCCGGCATAGCGCATCACATCAAGACATGTTTTATAAGTCAACACGTCAATCCCGAGAGACATCCCAAAGCCACAGAAGCGGGATCAAGCTGTACGCGAGCCGGTACTGTAGGCGAGCACTCCTTCGAGGTCGGCTAGATTAATAGGTACCTAAGGAGACCTGACCTGCCCTAGAATTTAAGGTATGCGTCGTCATCTAGCCGACGGCTTGCGACGTGCAACAAAGCTGCGGTCGCGCGGTCACGCGTTTGGGTTTGGGTTTGGAGTTGGAGTTGAAGTTGGAGAATTGTTTCTGAATATGGATCGAAATGTTGACCTCTCAGCGCTCTTCTATGCTCGAAATTTGCTGAATACAATAGGCAGCCAGCTGCTTGGATGCACGTCTGTTCTCATGCGGTTCAACCAAAGGGCAGACAGACTCGTGTACTAGACACACCAAGGTCCTGGCACCCGTTGAATCATCACACATTTTGTTTACTTTAGCTCTGTTCTGTTCTTTATATAACGATTTTTCCCTGATTGTTAACAGAGCTAGAGGTCAGAATGAAGCTCACCTATACACACTCAGTTGGAAGGGGCGTGACATGTGACGCTAGGCTTTTAAGCTTATTTCAAGCGAGTGTGCGATGTGCAACAAAACAAAGTACACTGTGATAACCTTTCTACTGTCGACTCAACTTCCATCTGCAGCATGTATATACAACCCAGGGGAGAGACGGTTCCATCTGGAGACATTTCAAGGTAAAGCAGCCCGTTTGAGATAACTCGAAGAGTGCGATATGCAACGTAACCACAGGCCGTATGTTTGTCGTGAGGTAGGTAGTGAGTGAATGGCAAGAGAATCCATTCGAAGCCAGTTCTCCTCCCTTCTTTGGATTGCCTCTCTTCATCTTTAGGGCGGCAATGAGAGGAACCAGCATCATATTTCAACTTCTCCTTTCCCTACACTCTCTTCCCTTGGCAACACCCCCCCTCACCCATACTGCTATATGGCAGCGTCGTTGCATCTGGTGCTATTTAACCTGCACTTCTCCCGCGTCTTTCCTTCTTATCAGCATTATATATCTCGTCTTGCCTTCAATCTCGTACTTCCAAACTCTGCCTGATCTACAGCTCCCAAGCAAAGCGCTCGTTTTGTCCCACGACTTGACAGCCAAGTCTGCGAGCTCGACCTCACTTTCTCTTCTTCTTGAAACACGCTACAGATAGGCCACAACCAAAATCTCATTTGCGAGGTAGCTCAACTATCTACGAGCCCGTCTTTGGCTGGAACTCTGCAACAGCATTGCTCGTCTCGACTCTTCGCTGGTAAGTAACATAATCACGTTTTATCTAATATTTCCCTTTAAAATGTAAGCTTCATTTGCGTGCTCGCTTTACTGACGAGCCAGTCCACACTTATTCTTACCGTGTCCATCATCACCTTCACCATTCTGATCATCACAACATCAGATGCGACACCAAAACCACGTATCTTCACCCTGGATCTCTCGAGATGTCATCACCAAGTTCCTTTCCTCGGGGCAGCGCAGTATTAGGAAAAGGCTCGATTACCGAGATGTCTACAGAAGAAATCGAAGAAGCCGTTAACGCCTTGAAAGAGGTCTACGTATATTGTACCAAGGCAGAGATTAACAATGCCATCGTGATAGCCAACGGAAACCTAAACGAGGCAGGTATCTACCTACATGGGGAGCGGGCTACACAATCTGTAGCCGAAATTTTCTCTCAAGGCTCGGTCGAGGAAGATCAGGCCAAGAAAGACGATGATGAAGCTGAGATGGCGAAAATGCCCGATCCGGAGACTGCAGACAAGATCCGTCGGCTTCTCCAGATATTCCCCGGATACTCTGTATCTTTGATCCTGGATGCGCTGAAAGAGACCTACTACGATCCCGAACATGCGGCAATGTCCTTAGCTAATGCATTGCCGCCACCACCTCTCGACTTGCGGCAGGACGGGCCTTCTAACAGAAAAGGAAAAAATACCGCATTCAGGACTTGTCCGCGAGCCTCACCCCAGGGCCCTGCCGCACTGAAACATGAATCTGGGTCTGACTCGTCGCCAGTAAACACTCCACGAACAACCGCCAGCCTTTCCCCTCAAACTGGAACCTCACACAGCCCTTCCGGAACCGCTGGGTTCGAACGCTCTTTGGATTACTTGCTGGACGGATCCTACAATCCCTGGAGGAGATTTGTTGACGGTATGTGTAACAGGCCAACACTCGACAATTTCGTAATCCAGGTTGCGAAGCGTCGCGGCGAGCAATCAGGTTTCCTCGATGCTGACCTGGTTGCACGGAGTAGCGGCGATGAAGACTTCAATGGGGACTGGAGTTCTTCAAAACTCAAGATAGAGGCCGGTTCAGGCCAGACGTCACTCCACCAATTTCCAGAAAAGTCTTGCGAGAGCAAATGGCAGGAGCTAGACCTCGACAAATTTCTCGACAATAAGTCGTCGGCTGTCAGCAAGAGACCCCCAATTCGAGAGGCAGCTCCGAATTCCTCTCTGGGGAAGAAAATCGACATTCTCACGGCTTTATTTCCAGGGGCCGGCAAGAGCAGATGTGAAAGCGAGTTACGGCTGGCACAGGGCAACGTTGAGGAAGCCTTCGAAGACTTGGAAGATGAGTTCGGCATTGGAGGCGAGGAGGCTCAAGAGATTGAAGATGGGAATGAGGGTGAAGATGAGGATGGTCATAATAGTGCAGACTTGAAGAGTCCATGCGAATATGTTGCGCCCAGAAAGAGCCAGGCGTTAAAGAGAAGCGCAGACGTCTCGGTGAGCCTTGTCTGCGATTGCCCCGGTTCAGAAATGACGAAGTCAAGACGCTGACTTGTGACTCCAGGATGAGCATCGAGCGAGAAAGAGGGCTCGTCGTGAGCATGAAAGTGCTGACGAACAAGAAGAAAATGCAGGGTTGGAAACGGCCTCTCAATGGGTCAAGTAGGTTATATATTCACGGCTGTTTCTTGCCCGCGGATCGTCACTGACTCCACACAGAAGCACGTTGCAGTCCAACAACGAGGGTGTTACAATTTTCTTAGACAGTGGACCGCACCCTTGCCGAATCTCCGAGCGTTTGCTGGGCAAAATTCCTTTATTTGCGACACACTTCGATTCGGAAGGCCAAGTCGCAGGTCTGGATGCGAGCCTGCGAGTTAGAAATGTATCCGAAGCCACCTTTGATCTGGCTATGCAGTACGCGGTGTGCCACAACGGCCGGGTCGAACCTGCTCAGGCAACGTCCAAGTCGTGTGAAATCACCGCCCTTGTGGACCTTGCGATCTTCGCGTCACAGGTCGGACTCCGCCTCGGTCCCAACACCTCTCCCTTCATGGTCAACCTGAAAGCCTTGCTCGTCGACCACTCCGAACCACTTCTCGCTCTCCACATCAGCAGGGCTTTCGAACATCTTGAAGACGGTCATCGTGTTCGGAGCCTGTTCGTGAAAGCTGCCTTTAGAAGCTACGCCATCTTCAACATCTCGGGCCAACACATCCGCCGGGCGGGCTCAGACGCGGAAGATAGCGAGGAGAGCGATGCTAGCGATCCTGGTCTGAACTCTGCGCAGAAAGCCTTCTACCGGACCAGTAAGTTTCGGTACCATCGTGAATTCAAGAGGTTCCAGGAGTTCAGGCTCGGCTTGTACGAAGAATTCCACGCCGCTTGGTGGAAGCGCACAGTCCATGACATCAAGTATGGCAAGATCCGGTACGATGAGACCGAGATCGTAGACCCGCTGACCAAGAAGAGATTCATCGTATGATGCTAGGAAGGACGAGGGTATGCCGTGGTCCGGTGCGTTGTGCCGGACGTTGCGTTCGTCTTGGACATCACTGTGTTCTCCTAGCTGCTCTTGTGGCTGCTTACGCCCTCCTACACCCGACCGGCATCTCTTCTTTCCTTTCTCGTACATTGACCCTCTTACACGGCATCGCATGGCATCATTTGATGGCGAACAATTATCGTTTTTATTGTTTTATTTTTTATTTTTTTGTTTTTTTGCGGAATGAAAATATTGCATATAGCAACGAACCGCTTGCAATTTCGCCGCGTGCAGTCAATATCCCATCAACAAAGCGGCCACGCAAGGCTTCGTATCGCGATGAGAGAGTTTGAGCTGTTCCATAGTGAGAGGCAGCATTACCAAATGAAAAACGCAATCCATTCCAACGATCATACCGCGGGGAACGCTGCTGAGAATGATATTTGTGATACGTGTTTCCTCGAACGCGAAAAAGGAGCTGGAGCCAGATAAATATACGTAGATCTGAATGAACTGGCTTGACAGACCCGCTAGCAGTTCAGTGAAACGTGCCAGGGGAATTCAGCATACGCCAAAATGGTGTACGAAGTGTACGTACGGACAGACTTGGAAAACGGAAGAAACAAATGACGTTTTGGTCGTGGACCATACTATGGCTAAGCCTCGTAACGCTATGAAGACAAGCAAGCGAGCTCTACTGGTATCTACATCAACAATCTCCAAGCACCAAGAATCAAAGCAGCGGTACCTATCAAGAGCCATTAGCACATCTCCCCCCCAAGACCCAGGGGACATCGACTCACCAGTGCAAACTCCCATGAGCCATTGTAGCGTCTGGAACTTCACTGCTTCTAGCTTCTCCCTCAACCCAGCAACCTCTTGCTCAATCTTCGTCTCCGTCTCCTTGATCTTCAGCTCCTGCACATTAGCCTCTTCCCTGATCCGCCCCTTCTCCAGATTTAAATCCAGCCTCACGGACGCCTGTGTCCTGCCAACCTCATCCCGTAGTCTGCTGTTCAGCTTGGCTAGGTCGTTGGTCAGCCGTTCGTGCGAGGCGCGTGTAGTCGCAGCCTCGGTCGAGTCTGCAGACAGGAGTTCGGAGCGGAGTTTTGCGAAGTCTACCTTTTGCGTGTAGGTTGCTTTGGCTTGGTCTTCGCGGAGGACCATTGTGCGGGTCAGATTCTGGATACTGCATGTTGTCAGGTGGAATATTCTTTTTGGTGGAGAGTTATCTGACCTCTCTTCTATAACGTCGCTAAGAACCTTCATCATCGCCACAGACTGCGCGTCTGTGAATCCTTCTTCCTTGAGCCTTTGCACGAATTTGAGAGTATCGAAGTGGTGGTCTCGAGAGCGGCGCGCTGTGGCATGGAAAGCTCGGTAGTGAGAGAGATTTCTCAAGATGCTGGAACCTGTTTGTAACGCGGCATTTTGTCTTCTGCAGGATATCGAGCTGCTGGCAGGTGCTTCTTCTCTTTTCCTCCAGTGTGTGTTGTTGCTGGACTGAGAGCTCAATGCTCGGATTGGTAGTTGTTGAACGGGAGAAGCTTGCCAGCTAAGTTTGGGAAGTAGAAATCGCGGAAGTGTTTTGACTACGCCTGCGGTCATCATGCTGTATATTCGGAGAGATAAGAAGTAATGCTCAAATATCAGAAAAAGAGGACGCCTGCTGAGTCTACAAAGTCCCGACGTTCCCCACCATTCCAAACGAACGCATTTGAAACGGGGTCACGTGTAAAGTGCCCCGCCATCGCGACTTCCACAAATAATTATGACTCCCATATGTTACTGTCCTTCAAACCGTCACGCCTATTCGCAACCTAAAAACCCCATAACTACGGATTCGAGATTCTTCAATCTGAACTACGCATCAAGCCCTTCGAAAATTCAATATGGCGGCGAACGGAGATAGGTACGGCAACGATATGGACTCAGACTCCGATTCTGCTCCAGGCTCGCCTGGTTTGGATGCGCAGCAAGACTTTGATGACCATGTCGATGATCTCGATGAGAAACACATCAAGTCTGCGTTAAAGAAGTCGTCGCACAAGGAACCCGCACCCACGATAATACGCCCTACTCTTCCCCCACAGACAGAGCCCAAAGACCTCGATCTAAAGTCACTCACCCCGCTGACGGCAGAGATTATTGCCCGGCAAGCTACAATCAACATTGGAACGATTGGACATGTGGCCCACGGAAAGTCGACGGTGGTGAAGGCTATCTCGGGAGTCCAGACTGTTCGGTTCAAGAACGAGCTGGAACGGAATATTACCATCAAGCTTGGTTACGCCAATGCCAAAATTTACAAGTGCGACAATGTGGCATGCCCCAGGCCGACATGCTTCAAGAGCTTCAAGAGTGACAAGGAGGTTGACCCGCCTTGCGACCGCGATGGGTGCGAGGGGACATATAGATTACTTAGACATGTCTCGTATGCAATTCGGACTTGGTTTTGGAGACTGTCAGCTAATTGTGTGCAGGTTCGTCGATTGTCCTGGCCACGATATTCTCATGAGCACTATGTTGTCAGGTGCAGCAGTTATGGACGCCGCTCTGCTTCTAATTGCCGGGAACGAAACATGCCCACAACCCCAGACATCCGAACATCTTGCAGCTATTGAAATTATGAAGCTGGATAAGATCATCATTCTCCAAAACAAGGTCGATTTGATGAGAGAAGAGGGCGCGAACGCACACTACTTAGACATTCTGAAGTTCATCCGAGGTACCGTTGCTGGAGGAGCACCGATCATTCCAATTTCTGCCCAACTGAAGTTCAATATCGATGCTGTCAATGAGGCGATTGTCAACACTATTCCTGTTCCGCCCCGAGATTTTACTCAAGACCCCCAGATGATCGTTATTCGATCGTTCGATGTCAACAAGCCAGGTGCCGAGATTGACGAGCTCAAGGGAGGTGTTGCTGGTGGAAGTATTCTGCACGGTGTAGTCAAGCTTGGTGACGAGATCGAGATCCGACCTGGAATTGTCACTAGAGATGAGAAGGGAGCTATCAAGTGCACGCCCATATTCAGCAGAATAGTTACATTGAACTCGGAAAACAACGAGCTTAAGTATGCAGTGCCCGGCGGACTGATCGGTGTCGGAACTCGAATCGACCCAACACTGTGCCGAGCCGATCGTCTGGTTGGATTCGTTCTCGGATTGAAGGGCCGACTGCCAGATATCTACATTGAAATCGAAGTCAACTACTACCTTCTCCGCCGACTTCTCGGTGTCAAGACCGCCGACGGAAAGCAAGCAAAGGTTGCCAAGCTGGCGAAGAACGAGGTTTTGATGGTGAACATCGGGTCTACGGCTACCGGTGCGAAAGTTGTAGCTGTGAAGCAGGATGCCGCAAAGTTGGTCCTCACGAGTCCGGCTTGCACGAACGTTGGAGAGAAGGTTGCGCTGTCTCGCCGTATTGAGAAGCATTGGCGATTAATTGGGTGGGCTACCATTGCGAACGGTGTGACTCTTGACCCAAGCACTTCGTAAGCGAAGGGAGCGATGTTGTTATTACGTTGTGTGCGTTTATCTTCGGCGATTGCATAGGGAGTTGACAGATGGTGAGATAAAAGCTATGATAAGATGAATGAAGGTCTTTGAACATGACGCTTCTGGTCTGCGTGATGCTCACATACTCTTTGATATCTAAGGAGTGAAGCATCGTCTGGCTTCAAACGTTGCAATTTTCCTGAAATATTGAGTAGTTGGCAGCCTCTCTTCGTGATTGAAAGATTCAGTAGCAACCACTCTGAACCATGGTCCTAACTCTACTAGGCAACAGAGTGATAGGTCTTTTTTTTAAGGCAGAGAGGTAAGCTCATTGAGTTGAGAAGGCGATACCTCTGCTCTTGAATCAGCGTTATGTCGGACCGTAATATTACATTCTTTCTACCACAACTCTAGACAAAATAGTTCACCACTTTCGTCCCATAGCTTCCCGCCCCAAAATTTGGGAGGTTTGTCTATGTTGTACGGAGCGGTCTGCGCATACGCTGTCTTATTTTTTCTGATTACTTCTTCTTTTTTTTGGAAAAAAAAAAAGGAAATTATATATAGATAAAGGGGTGGAAGGGGGGAAGGAAGGGGGGAGGAGGGAATATGAAATAAGCTGATGATTGGCTGCAGCCGAGAGAAGAAGAATAGCAAAACCCTCGGCTTACAGTACCGTCCGTAAATGCCTGTTAGTAGCCGGCCCGGGGGCCTCCTCTTTGAAACGTGGTTATTTACCCTCTGACAAGCTTTCAGCCAATAACTTACAGTCAAGTGAAGCCGTTCCACAGCAGCTACTTGGAAAGCTTGAAATACACGTGATATTATCAAGAAAAGATCGACTTAGAAATCCGGAGATCTTTCCTGTCGCTTGCGCAGGGGTATTGAATTTAACGCTAGCGTCGACCCGTTTGAAGAGAGCTTAATAGATGAGTAGTAAATATGATAAATACAGAAGTTTCCTTTTGACCGTGGCGAAGCGAAGTCCATTAGCGCCGAAGCTTGCGAGGGCAGACAAGGGAATGACCTTGTAATAAGTAACTAATTCACATCGGAAGGTGACTGGAGGCGCACCATATCATCACGGTGCATAACGTGGAGTGTGGAGGCCGAAATGTCGAGTCTTACTAATCTAAGACAGAGTGTCGAAGAGCTCACCAGCCGCGAAGGAACCAGTCATTTTTTTATAGGCGAACACAATTAACCCTCCGCCAAATTTGCGGTGTACTAGCGAATCATTCTGCTCTTTAGCTGACTTGAACTCTCTAAAAATTTGGCCCAATGTGGACAGCTTGTGGGGAAAGTGGACAGCAGTATATGAAGCCAACGAACGAGGGCCTAAGCTTTTTTGTCTTGGACTTTTTAAGGTTCTCGGTAGGGCTGGGTAGCATTCTCGCGTATTCATCTCAATACCAACCTCATGTGTTCGGTGAATCAGCGGTAAGACATCTTGGTGGGCCTGTACCTGGCGAAGTCGACGTGTTCGTGTTCGTGTCCGCCGTCCGAGCACCAGCTCACGTCTCCTGTAGGTCCCAAATTTTGAGGCTTGAACTATCGCGACCGATGACGAGCACGAACAAGAGGAACAGGTCTCGGGCCACATAGGTAATTGCGGCTCGGTGCTGATGTGTGGAGAGTAGAAACATTCGCCCCCATGAGCTCTCGCTTTTATACTGTTCAAATCCATGTGCGTATTTGCTCTGTGTCGTTTCATACCGAGGTAGGTACATTTGGATCCGCCGTGGAAAGCGAGACACCAGGGAGTTTATTGCTGCAAGTGATAACACGGCAAGCGGCATGACCAAGGGACGCAGCCAGCTATGCAGCGTGGATAGTTGCAGCTTTTTTCTCATGAAAATGTGTCTCTTGTGTCTCGAAGGCTGGGTCATGTTGTATTTGGTGACTCGTTGTGTGCTTCAATCGCAAACAGCAGCTCATTGGATTCTTTCTCTCCCCTCTCTCCCCCTAGTCTCCAGACTCCCGGTTCCATCTGGAAAATTCAACCGCTCATCTTGATCCTTGCGAAAGGCTAGGTTCCGAGGCGAATGATATCTGGCGCATTCGTTCTGGCCTGTTTCCCTGCTGTGTTTGCAAAGCTTCTTGCTCAGTTGGCGGGTTCAATTCAATGCAATGCAATTCAATTAAAAGACATGCTCGCTCTGCTGCTTATCGGCCAGATCTAAGCTGGAAGAGCTGGTGCTAGTGCACCCGATTGCAGGGGGGCAAATAGCTCCAAAAGAAAGTCATCGGCAGAGTACTAGAGTAAATAAATACCAAGACAAACTCGCAAGCCACGAAACAACTTCAACCTCAACCTCAACCTCCACCTCCACCCTCCACCCTTCACCCTCTCTACCTTAATTTCTCTTCTCCGCCGCTGCGACGCTTTTCTTCTCTCGGTACGCCGACAACTTGATTCACTCTTCCTTTCAACATGCCGCTCTCCGCACTCAACGAGAAGACCTCTGTTGATGATGCGACGCTCAGGAACCTCTCTGAAGGCGACGTCATCGTGACCGAAAAGGCCGGAAGTAAGGCTGACGATTCGACCATCCGCACTTCGACCCCCCGCACCGCGACTTCGAGCAACGACGTCGTGGTTGAGGATGACTCGTTGACTAGGATCAATACGAGCCAAGATGGTACGGAGTATCCAACTGGTGTCAAGCTGGGTCTGATCTCGTTGGCGCTGTGTCTGAGTGTTTTCCTTGTGAGTTGCGCAGCCTCGCCTGTGTAGCCAATCCTCCGCTAACTTCACTTCTTAGATCGCTCTGGATAACACCATCATTGCCACTGCTATCCCAAAGATCACTGATCAGTTCCATTCGCTCCCTGACGTGGGCTGGTACGGATCTGCCTACCTGCTTACAACTGCTTCCTTTCAACTTCTTTTTGGAAAATTTTACACTTTCTTCTCTATCAAATATGTGTACCTCATTGCCATCGGCATCTTCGAGTTAGGGTCCTTGATCTGTGGGGTTGCTCCCAATTCGACTGCTCTAATCGTTGGTCGTGCCATAGCTGGTTTGGGCTCCGCTGGAATATTTTCGGGGGCTCTGATTATCGTTGCGTACAGCGTCCCGCTTGTCAAGAGACCCATGTACTCTGGGTTCATCGGTGGCATGTACGGTACGCTTCTTCAGCCCTATTAGCTACCCTCTCTTATACCTGTCCAAAAATCAATATACTGATATGCTTACAGGTATCGCCTCTGTTGCCGGGCCACTCCTAGGTGGTGCTTTTACAGATAAGGCCACATGGAGATGGTGCTTCTACATCAAGTTCGTTCCATCCTGCCTCCTCTTCGAAGCACACAATTAATAATATCAGTCTGCCAATCGGTGCCATCACCATGCTTGTCATCCTCATCTTCTTCAAGGCACCTCACAGAGAGAAGGCCCAAAGCGCTGGCTGGAGGGAAGATATCAAGGTCTTTGACCTCTACGGAACTGCTGTCTTCTTGCCAGCAATCGTTTGTCTGCTCTTGGCGCTACAATGGGGTGGCACCAAGTACACTTGGGGTAGCTGGAGAATCATCATCTTGTTCATCTTCTCCGGAATCCTGATCTCTGCCTTTGTCGCTATCCAGGTCAGTGCACCCTTTTATCGTTTAAACTTTCGTCACCCAAGCTGGCGAAGTCATGATTCTGCAACTTCGATTCTTCCTTTTCTTCTTTCAAGCTGAGCGACTTTAACATGTATTACAGTTCTGGAAGCAAGAGACCGCTACTGTCCCACCCAAAATCATGAAAAATCGAACCATGTGGAGTGCCAGCTTCTTCTCGTTTACTTTGGGTGCCGCATTTCTCCTTCTGGTGTATTTCCTTCCAATCTGGTTCCAAGCTGTCAAGGATGCTTCTGCGGTCAAGTCCGGGATTATGAATATTCCAATGGTCCTGAGGCAAGTAGAATCTACTCTGAAACCGCCCATCTAAGTCCATGGTTCTGGTCTTTGATTTACCGTTCTCTGTTTTCTGAACATTCATGCACACATATACTAACCCCTGTTCAGTCTTATTGTGCTTTCCATCCTCAGTGGTATCCTAGTGACTGTGATTGGCTACTGTAAGTCAGGATAATGCATGGCAGTAAGGCTTGAGCTAACAACGAATAGATGCACCATTCATGATCCTGTCTTCCGTTTTCTTTGCTATTGGTGCTGGATTGCTTTCAACTCTGACTCCAGAGTCAGACCACTCCAAGTGGATCGGCTATCAGTGCATCGCTGGTATCGGTATTGGTCTTGGCATGCAACAATCTCTGATCGCTGTCCAAACTGTTCTTGACATCTCGCTTGTCCCAATCGGTACATCCATCGTATGTTTGCCCTCCAATACCTTCTTAGATCTTACGCCCGCCTCATGGTCACCACGACTAACGATTCCAGGTCATCTTCCTCCAAACTCTCGGTGGTGCCCTGTTTGTCTCTATCGGCCTGAACGTCTTTACCAACGAGCTAGTCGAGAGTCTCGGAAAGTACGCACCAGACGTCAACCCGTTAATTGTCCTCTCCATCGGTGCTACATCCCTTCAGAAAGATCTTCCAGCCGATCAACTTCCGGGGGTGAAGCTGGCCTACAACGCAGCTCTCACGCAAGCTTTCCTCGTCGCCGCCGTTATGGCCGCCTTGACGATCATCGGAGCGGCTGCTGTCGAGTGGAAGAGCGTCAAGGGAAAGAAGATCGAGATGGCTGCCGCTTGATCTGGTTCGCCATTGAATCGTCGATATTTTCTTGGTGGAGTTTGCATATACCCCGGCGTTGGAGATGGTGATAGCGTTTTCCCAATGTGGCTTGGAACGCTGGCCGACTTGCATCTGCGTATTGCTACAGTACCACGGTTAGATATGGGACTTGAAACGATTTCTTCTGTATTATATTCTTTTGCTGTATGCTTTATGTTGATGGAGTTATGGATGGATTGGTGGATTGCCTGCCATAGATTGATGACTGGGAGTTTCTGCTCTGCTCTATTCATGGAGATGAGTTGTCAGACCCTAAATAATAATGAACGGGATGTTCACAAACAATCCCATTTTTTTTACAGGGGCACGTGAAAATTTTTCTCAAATTATGATACTTGATGTTATGTTATGTTCCAGCACGGATATGGTAATTGTTAACGTACCCTTTCCTTGCATGTTTTTGTAAATGCAGGATCTGCACGGTTGGCCTTTTTTCTCTCTTCTTCTCGTGCTTGAAACTTCAACTAGAGCGTGAGTAGAGACCGTATGAATGTGTGTGTGTAATCGGCCTTCGGACGCACACTGAGGTCTTTCGTCTCTCCCGGCCTTTACGGTTCCAGATGGGATGGGGCGGGGCGGCGCAAGGAGTCAAGTGTATTCTCGGGTAAGATACGCAAAACGGGAACTTTTTTTCTCTCCTTTTTTCTTTGGAATCAGTTACTCGGGCGACCTGTCGGCTCTGGTATGGTGATCACACTAGTAATTGGGTTGGTAGGTGGGGATTGGGTCGGGGAGGGGGGAGGGTCGCTCGGCATGAGAACTTTATTACAGCACGGGTCATGTATGGGTGGGTGTAAGTGATAAAGTGAAGGTGGATGGGTAGGAGGATTCGTTGTTTTCTCTCAAAATACCAAAGCACTCTGCTGTAAGGCTATAAGATCGTACACTTGAAAGGTAATCCGCACGGGCCCTCTTTGTCCTTCCCTTTCGCTTCCGCCGCCACCGGCGCCTTTGTAATCTTCGCACTCTCCTTCTTCACGTTCTGGTGGGTATCTGCCGTGTCGTGTGCGTGACCGTTGCCGTGTGGTTGTTCCTTGGGTCCATCTAGTCACCCGAACGTGACCTTCTTCAGCGTCTCGCCGAACTGCTGGCCCTGGATCGTGGCAAGCTCGATCTCGAGGGCAGATGGTTGCCTCGAGCCGTCGGCGCCGGCGAAGGTTCCTGCTCCCCAGGGGGAACCGCCGCGGATCTCGGACATGTTGCCGAGCTGGGTAAACGAGTGCTTGTAGCCGAGAGGCACGTAGATGACTGCACGCGAGAATGAGTCGATTAGCTCTTGCTGGCTGCCGCGGCGTGGCTTGGATAGAAAGGAGGCGGGGGTCTGTAGCACTTACTGCCGTGGTGAGTGAGGGTGGAGAGGGTAGAGATGACCGTGCTCTCCTGTCCACCACCTGGGCTTCCACTCGAGACAAAGACACCGGCGAACTTCCCCGACAGACCACCGGTAGCCCACAGCCCGCCGGTACTATCCCAGAAAGCCTTCCACTGAGCGGGAAAGTTGCCGAAGCGGGTGGGCACTCCGAAGAGGAAGCCGTCGTAGGTTGCGAGCTTTGCGGCGTCGATGACTGGGTAGTCGGACTTGGGGGGCGCGTGCATCTGCGGTGCGTTACGTTGAGAGCTGTGGATGGGAAAGGTCATGGGGAATTGGGAGCGAGGCGACGCACCTTGGCGAGGACTTCTGAGTTGAGCGTCTCGGCAACTTGGTAGATATCGGCGTCGATGCCAGCCTTGGCCAGACCAGCCTTCTCAGCCTCTGCGAGAGCCTTGATGTGGCCGTACAAGGAGTACTGAGCGAGGAGTTAGTCATGTTAATTGCCCCGGACTAGAAGTATCTTGACATGGTGGGGGGGTACTCACGAAGACGACTGCGATCTTGGGAGCCATGGCTCAGAGATTTCCGGTGTGATTGCGGCTTTGATAAATTTGGAAAAGAGGGAAAAGAAAGGGTATAGAGAGATGTAGTCGAAGGAACTGATGGATGGAGAGATGTGGTCTTCGCGTCCTCCCAGGAACAGCTTTTATAGGTACAAGAATGACTGTGGTTGTCGAAGGTACGGCAGCTCCTGCAAGGAAGCTGAGCCAATCAGCGAGCCGACTGCAGGTTTAAGCGCTGTGCTTACAGATTCTCACTAAGCGTTGAGTAAACAACCAAGTCGTCTTGGTCATGATTTGGCGATGTTTACACAAGGACGCTGCTACCGAGGTCTGTTTCTCTCCACGTGATCTCGCGAAATCCCAGTCACGCTCGAAAATTCCTTTCCGCATCAAACGCGCTTGATTTAAAAAGCCCCCCTTAGGCTATCCGCTAAGAGGCGAAGCATCATCCATGCCGAATGTGTTTTCGGTATCCGCTCATCCATTTCCGTGCGTTCGCGCTTCGCCGAGCCCAGGTCTCGCCAACTCGATGTCTCCATAATCATGTCCACAGACCAGTGCCATTGCATCCGCACCATCACGATGCTCGGCGAGTTGCCAACCGAGGCAAGAAAACCAAAGCCTCTATCACGCTCGACGATTTGCCTCAAGGCGTTATCCCTCTAGATCCACTCGAGCTCGAACAAGATGCTCCCCCTACGTACTCGACCGTGGTCCAGCAAGCCAGGACCAATATACGCAAATTCGAGAACTGCGTCTTGCTGACCCGTGTCGGTGGCTTCTACGAGCTCTACTTTGAGCATGCGGAGGAGTTCGCTCCTTTGTTGAACATCAAGCTGGCCAGGAGACCCACCAGATCTGGAGCACCGGTTGTCCCGATGGTACGTCGACGTTCATCATCCCCTTAGTTTCGCACAGGATGTTGATGCTATGCCGGCACCAGGCTGGATTCCCGTTCTTCCAACTGGATCGCTACCTCAAGATTCTCGTGCAGGATCTGAATCGATATGTTGCTGTCGCGGAAGAGTTCCCAAATGATGCTTCGGGCAAAGTCAAGGCGGGGGGGCTGATGCATGATCGGCGAGTCACTCGCATTATCACGCCGGGCACGCTCATTGATGAGAACTTCATGGACCCATTCACCAACAACTATGTTCTTGCTATCCACATAGCGGACGTCTCTGTAAAGGCCTCTTCGGACGACTTACCTCAGGGCAAGCCTGCCAATCGAGATCATAACTTACCGGTTGGTCTTGCGTGGTTGGATCTCTCGACTGGTCATTTCTTCACCCAATCTACAACCCTTTCAGCCCTCCCTTCATTTCTAGCTCGGATTGGTCCCCGAGAAATAGTCTTAGGTGAGGGTCTTCGAGCTTCGAAAGATCATACCATCTTTGAAGTACTGGCTGACGACCACCACCATCTCATCACCTACACTGATCCTTCGGACCTCAAGGGACTCTCCGAGTGGGAGGCGATGCTAGAATCTCCCATTCCCGCGAGGATGGTGGCAGAATTCACAGCTGAGGAGGTGGCCGCTGGTAGTTCTGTACTTAAGTACGTGGAAACTCGGTTACAAGGCTCGAATATAAAACTTCAGCCGCCGTGTAGGCAACATGATTTGATGGGTATCGACAAGCATACCATGAGAGCCTTGGAGATCAAGAAAACGATGAAGGAAGATACCGTGTCAGGCAGTCTGTTGCATACGATTCGGCGAACTGTCACCCAGGGTGGCGCAAGGTTACTAGAGAATTGGCTGAGTGAGTCTTTCGCGTCTCCTGCAAGGAGTCTCAGTCTGACAGGCTACAGGCTCTCCATCGACGTCACTAGATGTGATAAACTCAAGATTGGATCTGGTGACAATCATGCTAGATAATGAGCTGCTTCGAGAACGGATCAGGGTTCTCCTCAGGCGAAGTTACGACTCCCATCGTCTTCTTCAAAAATTCGCGTTTGGCCGAGGAGACCCAGATGACCTTCTAGCTCTAGCAGCTACCATCTACGCCACCCAAGACGTCATAACAGCCCTACAAGAAAGCTCAGGAGACTCCTCCATGCAAGCAATGACCAGCCGCATCGACTTGACTGGCCCCAGCGCCCTCGCAAGCCGCATCCGCGAAGCCATCGACGAAGAAGGCATCATGCAGCAGCAACGACTCTCGGATAGCGAAGCTGGGGAAATGCAAGCTCTAGCGGAAGCAATCATCACCTCCACAGGCACCCAGTCCGACGCTGCCATCCTCCCCAGATCTAGAGGCAGCAAGAAGAAGTCGACCAGCATCCGCGAGCACTACACGGACACTAACGAGCCTTGGATCATGAAGCCTGCCGCCAGCGGCACTCTTACACGCCTACACCATGAAATACAATCCCTCTCCTCCGAGAAAGTCACCCTCGCCGACTCCCTGATTCAGCGCCTCGGCGCCCCAACCCTCACCCTCCAGTTCCGGCCCGGCCTCGGCCATATCTGCCACATTAAAGGCAAAGACACGAAGCTGTCCCTGTCTGAAACCCGCAGCGTCAGCTCTAGCAAAAGCACTCGCTCCTTCCAACACCCAGAGTGGACCGCCCTCGGTCACCGAATCCACCAATGCACCACACACATCCGCGTTGAGGAGCAGCGCGTCTTCCACGCCCTGCGCTCCCAGACGATCCACAACATCATCCCCCTGCGCCGCAACGCCGCCGTGCTCGACGAGCTCGACATAGCGTGTTCTTTCGCCACTTTGGCAGCTGAGAAGCGCTGGATCAGACCCATCCTCAACTCCGGCACCACGCACAAGATCGTCGGCGGGCGACACCCGACCGTGGAGGGTGGATTGGAGCAGGAAGGCAGGACGTTCATCACCAACGACTGTTTCGTCGGTGCGCCGCACAAGATCTGGCTGATCACCGGCCCGAACATGGCCGGGAAGAGCACATTCCTGCGGCAGAACGCGCTCATCACCATCTTAGCCCAAGTCGGGTCCTACGTGCCAGCCTCGTATGCCGAGCTCGGTATCGTAGATCAGCTGTTCTCCCGCGTCGGAAGCGCGGATAACCTGTACCGGGACCAGAGCACGTTCATGGTGGAGATGCTAGAGACGGCATCCATCCTGCGAAGAGCGACGAGGAGGAGTTTTGTTATCATGGATGAGATTGGACGAGGTACGACGCCACGGGATGGCGACGCCGTGGCATTTGCCGTATTGTGGTATTTGTACGAGAGGAATGGGTGCCGCGCGCTTTTTGCGACGCATTTCCATGGCTTGGCGGAAAGAGTTGAGACAGGAGGTTTGAAAAAGGGAATCGGGTTTTGGTGTACAGATGTTGTAGAAGATGAGGTGGGAGGTGGGTTCAGATACGAACACAAGTTAAAAGAAGGTGTCAACAGAAGGAGCCATGCATTGAAGGTTGCGAGGTTGGCGGGCTTGCCTGAAGAGGTTGTGGATGTTGCAAGAAGAGTATTACAGCATGGGGAGGGGGAAGAAGTGTAGAATATGAGCGATCTTGGTGGGGTGTAGAGCTTCAAGTCACAGAGGTGATCTGGCACATATATTTGATAAATTGCATAGCTTGTGTAGTTTAGGGAAGCTAGGTCATCACTAGTGTGATACTTCCTAGAGAATTGGTGGAAAATCTATGTTGCATTGTAAGCTTGACTTCTTCATAGAAGTATGATAGTATGAAAGAATCAGGACAAGAGCCATTTTCAGATATTTAGTTGTTGTTGTTTTGATCTGCAAGGAGGTGACTCCGTTCAGGGTTAAAAAGCTTTGGTTGCTCATCATTTATGCTTGTGTGCGATATGAAATATGAGAAAGTGTTAACTGACCTTTTGCTGTGGTACCATCCTTGTTCTCAATCAGCGGGTAACACCAAATCAGATAGCGCACACTTCATACGAGGCTTGAAGATCTGTATTGTGGTCAGCATCATCCCCTCAAACATGTAAAGAGCACCAAGTGATTGATAAATTGGATGAGCATTAATAAAAAAATTAGAATATTTTCCTTCAAGGAGGTGTGAATTCCATTAAGGATCAAGTTTGTAATCATTATGCTAGATGTATGGAACAGAACGGAGAAGAAACTGACCTTTTAATTCTAATGTGAGACCAGAACTGGATTAGCCTATCACTTCCCACACGGTTTCACATTGCGTAGTGTTTTTCTAAATGTGCTTTCATAGCTACATCAATAGAATCTGCATTTATTTTTTGATTTCATGAATTCGTGTCGTGAAAGCGCCCATGAGTTTCATGAATCTATGCGAGATATCGTTGACCCATTTAGTCGAACATGCCTCCGAAGCCCTCGTCAGCGGAGTCCTCCTCTTCCTCCTCCTCCGGCTCGTCAGCGGCGGCAGCAGCAGCTGGGGCGGCCTCGGTGGTAGCGGCAGGACCTGCGGAGGCGTAGGCTTCTGGGTTGGCGATACGGTCCTTGAGCTCATCGATCTCGGGCCAGCTGTACTCGGTACTAATAGCGACAGCCAAGACCTTCTTGTAGCTGTTGACAACCGAGTGCATGACAGATGGGAGGGTTGGGAAGTTGGTTGCCAAAGAGACAGCTGCAATGGTAGCGATGGCGCTGGAGAAGCTTTTGAGCAATTGAGACTCTTCGATGTCGAGAACGCTGGGTGGGAAAGTGTTTCCGTCGTCGTACACTTGGAAGATACCCATGCCGTATGTAAAGGGAGAGATGTTCAACATGTTGAGAAGAGTGGCTTCGGAAGCTCCGACCTTACTACCAGCCTCGACGAGCTTCAAGTCGGTGGTGATTTCGATAGTACCACGAGCGATCTTGGTTGGGACACCGAGGGCCTGAAAGAAAGAGGTCTTTCCAGGTTCCATTCCAGTGTTACCGGCTGGGACGTATACATCATCAGGTGCAACGGCACCGGCTCTGGCCGGAGCGGCGACCTTGTTGGCCAGAATCTTGTCTCGGATGGTTTTCAAGTCACCGTTGGTGAAGACGAATCCCACGTTGCCCTTGACAAATGGAAGAAGACGCTCGTACTCGGGGGTATCGACCTGGAATCCCTTAATGGCACGACGGACCTTTTGAAACCAATATTAGTATGTGCCGATAGTGCCCATGCGCGACGAGCTCACCATGGTGTTCTTGCCCATCAAGACGACGCCCTCGCCGCGGAGGGACTGTCGAATCTCGTGCATCTGCTGCGAGCTGACATTGTCGACGCCGACTACGAATATGCTCTTGTACTCCTCTAGGAGACTCTTGAGCTTGTCGAAGTAGCCAGCCTTGTTCTCGGATCTGCCCCCCATATCTTCTTTGTGAAGGCAGGGATATTTTAAGGGTCAGATTGTTGGGTTATGAAAGTGATATCGAGACTTTCTGTCAGCGTTCGTGTTTGCAAGACGAAAGAAGGGTGAGAAGAATATTGCGATAGACATCTGTGTGGGAAGCTAGTAAAGCGCTAAGATCTTATTGGCCGTGCCCCGCTTTTATTTGTGAAGAGCATCTAGAACTTTTCTTCACCGCAGATGGAATGGGAAGAAGGGATTGCAAAACTCATATAATCAGTGATCTATATACGCCAGGCCCTTTTAGAAAAAACCCTCTGTTTCTAATCCAGGTTTGTTTACTCACCTTCCATCACAACTTCAAAACTTTAATTTACAATTTTGTAGCCTTCTGCCCAAAGCTGTTCATATTATATCTAAACAATACCACGCACGGGTTTCAATATACAAATACCGCAATTAACAATACAACTATGCCATATCAATGTATGGTAACATGTGGTGATGCGCTGGTGGCAGCTAGAGGCTCCAGCCTTGACTCGTTCAATCTTCAAAGTGGATCTCTACTTTCTACGTGGACATGTCCAGCTGCTCAGGAAGGCAAGGAGAACGACTCGTCCACACAGGCCCAGAAGAAAGAGGAAGTCTCAAACCTCGCCCATGAAATCGCAGAAGCTATCGTGGAAGAAACCGAACCTCCTTCAAAGAAGCGGAAACTATCCGGTGAGCCAGAGAAGGATGATCAATCCTCAGCGTCCAAGGACCAAACCCCAGATCAGAAGAGTGGCAAGAAAGATAAGAAGCCAAAGCAGAATTACAGGTCAGTCGCTATTTCCACCGGGCTTGAGACTCCCGCTGTAATTGCACTGGCTGCAACGACGGATGGGCGACACGTGATTGCTGTTACTGGAGAGGATAAGTGTATCCGTGTGTTCAAGAGGATCGAGGAGGGCGGAGTTGAGAAGTTGCAACAGATCAGTGAACGGTAAGCTATGTCACTTCATGTTTTCGCATTACAGGGAACTAATAAGAATAAGTGCGATGCCCAAACGCCCCTGCTCCGTCATCATCTCTCAAGACAACACAACCATCCTCAGCGCCGACAAATTCGGCGACGTCTACTCTCTCCCCTTAATACCCTCTCATTCTCTTCCCCAAGTCCCAGCAAACCAGAACCCGGGAACAACCGCAGCAGCCAAGCCATTCACGCCCGCTGCGAATCAATTCACGATCCACTCACAACGCAACCGCAAAGCTTTGGAGAACCAGAAACGCCACACCAACCAAGTTTCTGAAAAAGCCGCTCCTGAATTCGAGCACAAGCTTCTGCTCGGCCATGTGTCCATGCTCACGGACATTGCTGTGGTCGCGCACCAAGGCAGGGACTATATCGTAACTGCCGACCGCGACGAGCACATCCGCGTCTCGCGGGGTATCCCTCAGGCGCATATCATTGAGACATTTTGCCTCGGGCACACGGAATTCATTACACGACTTTGTTTTCCGCTGGGGAGAGAGGAGGTGCTTATTAGTGGAGGTGGAGAAGATGAGCTGTTTGTGTGGGAGTGGCTTGCTGGGCGGCTTGTGGCCAAGGTAGATCTGAAGAAGCAAGTTGATGTGGTGAGAGCTGGGTTAGAGGTTTTCAAAGAGAAGGAGGTACCAGTTGAGACGGTCAAAATTGTGGTATCGGGTATCAGGTCAGTGAAGTTGGCCGTTGGGGACGGGATTGTAAATGCTGTCGTGGTTACTTGTGAAGGGTACGATTTCCACGACTTCGTCTTTGTGCAGATTCCGACTAACCGCTGCAGTGTTCCGGCACTCTTCACTTTCACCTTGACGACGGAGAATCGTCTAGAACATCTTCAGACCTTGCTCTTACCAGGTAACGTGTTGTGCCTCGTTGGTACCACAGTCGACGCATCTGACGCTACGGCTGGTCTTATTGTGTCTGTTGACAACATCCACAAGTCGGGATCGACTAGCGATCTGAGAGAGAATATGACCGATTTCTCGAGTTCTCTATTGGCGTACAAGTTTCAAGACCGATCCCTGGTTGAGGATGGACCAAATTTCTCTCAATTTACTGATGTGGGAGATGGTGGTGCGGCTGGAAGATTAGGGAACTTGCTTTATAGCCTTGAAAACTTGCGGAAGAGGGAAGGGCAATTCAATGAGGAGTGAATGATAAGGATAGCTTCATATTCCGCAAACATTCATCTGCGGTTGACTGGAGAAAGAATATAAACAACCAGTTGGTCGGTCATATGTTCATCTTTGATAACATACAGCCCCAACTAATCTATAGGACCAACACGTAGCGGATTACTCTCCTTCACGATATTTATATCCCGCAGCGAGACTCTGTCAGAAATACCCTGATTCCAAGCTGCAACCAATTTATCAACAGTCATAGCGACATCTGTGCCCTCCGCCTGTTCAATCAGCCTCAGAATCCACTTTACCCTCTCCCTGGCGACCCAGCCTCTGCTCAGGATCTTCCGCGTGATTCCGGCATGAGTGATGGCTCTCGTCAATTCAGGCGGCACTGGGATGTGGTGCCTGCGAAGGTGGAAAAGGCATTGCATCACATTTCGGACTGCACATCGCTGGGAATGCTGCTCGGAGTAGGCAAACATCGTTGCCATTTTGACTATGTGCCCAACCATAGTAGGGGTTAAGGAGCTCGGCCGTCTGGGATCAATGGGGGCATACAATGCCAGGGAGGAAGCAGGCATTGATTCGTAGAGCGGTATCCCAATGGAACTCCAAATGCTTCGTGGCTTAAAGCCGAAATCACCAGGGTTTCCGGAATTTTCTACCATGGCGAAGACAAAGTTGGGGCAGACGTCTAACCGTAGAGATCTTTCATTGGCGCGCATCCGGCGGTAGAGTCGATACGTCTGCTCGGCGAGCATGTAATCATGTGCAGTCATATTCTCGAGGGTCTCATCAATAACATCTGCGGGGAGTTTCATTCCCAGCTTCTTCATCCGATGGATTGTGTGATAAATACTGTTATAGAGACCGAGCTTCTCAAGAAATCTGAAAAGGGAACGAGTCATGACCCAGCATCTTTGTCTTGCATTGCTGACAGCAAGTATTAAATTGCTGTAATCCCGACGCGTGGTTTCAGAAGCTGCAACATCAAAGAAGAGCTTGACTAGCGCAGGCCGCTCAAAGGACTTTTGGCAGATCCAGAGATCAAGTATAATGTCGCAGGCAACATGTTCCTCGATCTCGGCAGTTAACTGGAACCTCCGCCAGGTCATCAGGATCAGTTCCTCATCTGCGTTCGGGATCCTCGCGATAGCGGATAGCCAAAAGCTACGAATCTCACTTGTCGATCGGGTCTGTAAAATGTGACGAGAGCAGCGTGTAATGATCTTCCGTACAAGATTTGGAGACAAGTGTCCTATGGCATTGGCAAGAGTCGTAATACTTCGTTGATGAGGCGTCATCAGGTTCGATAAATCTTCGATAGTCTCTACGTTACGGTATATGCTCTGCCTCGCGCTCTGCACTGCCTCTCGAAGCAGCACAACTTCTGGGAGGGACGAGCTTCTGTTTATCGTTGTCAACAGAGCTCGTAAGTCGTGTACAGTGCGCTGGGCGTCCAACACAGCTTGACTAGCCAATGACAAATTTTGCTCTTGAGATCCCAAAGACTCATCGTGTGACCAACTCTCTATCCATAAAGTGGCCAAGCGAAGAATCTTAGATCGCACTTGGAGTTGCTGCCTGAAAGTAAGTGAAGACATGATCTTGCTGGCCAGTGTCTGTACTTCTTCGCACATTGAAATCTCCGAGAGACCGGTCAGTAGGTTCGCCGTTAACGACCCAGTAAGATCAGAGGGCTGCATTATTTTACAAGTCGAGATCCCGTCCCATATAGCTTGGTAAAGAGCCGAAAGATATCGATCTGCTTCTGCGTCTGAGCCCAAACAAGCATCCCGTATAATTTTTTTCGTGCGTATGGAGTAATATACAATTGCATCCTGTGAGTGAACCCCCGCGATGAGAGACTGCTTCAGGTTGTGATTGAAGTCGCAGCAGAGCGTCGACCGCTCTTCTGGGCTGCAGGATGTGATTGCTTCCCGGAATGATTCTATCTCGTCGTAGACAACTTTATTTGAGACTTTCTTGGAGGCTTTCTTCGAGTTTTTTGATATTACTGAGTCTCCGGGAAGATTTTTCGATCTTGATTTCGGAGCTGATCCCTCTGCGGTAGCAGACCATTCCACCAACCATTTTGGCAACGCTGATGAGACCTCTTTCGTCCTCGATTCCGGTGTCGTTGGGGCCTCCCATTGCCATCGGGTCCTGACCACTTCACCAAAAGGCCCCCATAAAGCGCCAAATCCAATTGATGGCGAGGGTACAGCTTCGGATTGCAGGGTCATTTTCCTCTTGCCCATCCTTCGTCGGCTTTCCAGCGGTCCTGGCACGAAGCTTCCATATCGTTTCCTGGTCTTCGAAACGGCGAAGAAGCGTTGATATACATGGCCCAGAATTTTATCAGTCACCCATAAGGAATCCGAAGTTGTATTCAGCTGTCGATGCAATGCTCGAGGGCAGCAGGTTGGAGCTGGAGGAAGCATGAGCTATTGAAATCTGGTATTTCACGGCATTCGATTTGTAGTCGTGGTATCATTCTGATTGAAAAAAATGGGTTTCAATTGCCGTCATCCCGCGGTGCCGGATTCATGGGGCCCAATCTCTCCAAATATCGCGAACTTAGAGATTAGATGCACTCGAAGTTTCTGGTGGAGGAGCTGAAAACAAATGCTTAGCACGGGAGGCAGAACTGACCCCTGTCATTCCCCTAACCCCGTGTGGGATTAAGCTCAGGAACCAAAACCCCTCTGGTGGGGTAGTAGGCGTCTAATCGGTCACTGCTCTGTCATGTTCCGTCAATAGCAATCTCGGAATATCATAATTGGTCATCATGGTTCACGAATTTGAGCCGCTAAAGAACGATCTCATCTTGAGGACAGCATGGGGTGGATTTAGACAACTCCGCAGCGATGAATCATGCTAACGTCGAGAAGGTCAGAAAGTAGAGAGACCTCCCATGTGGGTGATGCGTCAAGGTAAGTTCCATTCTATGCAGAAAGAATCTTGGTCTAATGTAGGTTGTTTGTAGCTGGTCGATATCTTCCCGAATATCATGAAGCCAAGGGCACAAATGACTTCTTCGCATGCTGTCGCTCTCCCGAAATCGCCTCGACCTTGACCCTACAACCCATTGACCGATTCGCCGGCCTTGTCGATGCAGCCATCATATTTTCCGATATCCTGGTCATACCGCAAGCGCTAGGTATGACCGTCGAGATGCTTGAGAAGAAGGGTCCACATTTTCCAGAGCCACTGAAGTCTCCAGACGATGGGCAGTACAGTAAGGTGCTCAGCAAGAAGGTCAATGTTGCTGCGGAGTTGGACTATGTCTACAAAGCTATTACCTTGACGAGACATAAGTTGAAGGGACGCGTTCCACTTTTTGGTTTTTGCGGTGCTCCTTGGACTCTATTATGTTATATGGTTGAGGGTGGAGGTAGCAAGCTCTTTATTCAAACGAAGACTTGGATCTACAGGTATCCTCAGGCTACCAAGGACCTGTTACAGAAGATTGCAGAGGTCTGTGTGGAGTATCTCGCATTGCAAGTCCAAGCTGGTGCTCAGGTATGTCATCCATCTCGATTTCGGGTCAATACACTGACAATGCTACAAGCTCATTCAAGTCTTCGATTCCTGGGCAGCCGAGTTGTCACCAGATGCATTCAAAGAGTTCTCCCAACCATATCTCGCATATATCTCCGCAAACCTTCCCAGGAGATTGAAGGAACTAAGCTTAGATCCTGTACCAATGGTCGTTTTTGCCAAAGGTGCATGGTATGCGCTAGACTCACTCTGTGATCTGGGATATCAAGTCGTCGGGCTGGACTGGCTACAAGACCCCGCCGAGGCCGTCAAGACCAGAGGAGACCGACCTATCGTGTTCCAAGGAAACGCGGATCCAGGGATCTTGTACGGAACTCGGGAGAATATTACTTCGACAGTAGAAAAGATGGTGAATGGTTTCGGAGGAGGAAAACAAGGCTGGATTGCCAATCTCGGCCATGGTCAGTCCTTTAAGTTTCAATACCCAACACTGTATGCTGATACGTATCTCAGGAATCACACCCGGAGTCAACCCTGACGATCTCAAATTCTACTTTGAAGAGCTGCACCGCATAACTAGCAAATGATACTCGACACAAATGGAGTATGAAATAGCTCTACGCCAATTCATGCCCTACTTCGCTGCTCGTGAAACATCTCTACCTGCCCTCCCTTAGAATACACCCTCTGCTCCTCCCCAATATCCTCATTCCTGTACCAGTCAGCTTTACACGCGTCTCATGACTATGAGTTCTTGAATCTGAAACCCTACCAGACCTCTGGTTTTTCTCTGGTAAATGTCTCCATGAGCTCTCTACACTGCTCATTCTGCAGCACTACAACATCCACCCCCCTACTCTTCAGATACGCCTCACCGCCGAGATAAGTCTTGTTCTCGCCGATGACGACGCGAGAGATACCGTACAGGAGGCACATATCACATGGCGACAAAGTCGTGAACATTGTAGCTCCCCGGTACGCAGATGCTGGGAGTCGGCCAGAGTTGAAAAGAGCGGATGTTTCACCCTGAGAAACGGGGTCAAAAATACTGATAAATGGAGGAAGGAAGAGGCAGCGAACGTGGTGAATGGCGCTCCCGAGCTGGACACGCTGGTTGTGGCCTTTTCCTAAAAGTTTGCCATCTTTGCTTACTAAAGCTGCGCCGATCTGGTTATGCTTTCAGCTTCTGGTTCTTTTATCTCGTATATTATTCTGTCAGAATAGCTTGTCTCCACAATAGAAGTCATTCCAAAATGATGTAACCCGGCCGACCAGATGCCAGGTTTGAGTGTACTGGCTTAGGAGATTCGTTTTCGGGCTCCACTCGGCGAGGAGTAGTTCAGCTTATCATTCTGATAACTGATGTGGAGGAACGCGGAAGAGTGAGATTCTTACTGGCACGCCACCCTCCTTGTAAGAAATCGTTGCCTCTTCGATGGCGATGGCGAGAGCTTCTTGGTCATTCATTTCGAAAGCTTCTACGGACATGGAGTGGGAACAGAAGCGAGTCAAAGATGGGGTGGACGGGAAACCAGAGGTGGTGGCGGATATGGAGTGGTGTGTTCGAAGTTCCTGTCGGGTTATCAGAGACTCCAGGGTTGATGTTTGGAGTAGACCTCACTACAACAGGGCCCTAACTCAACTATTGTGTACAAATGGTTCAGGTCACCACAGAGAGATACATGAACAGCAGTTTTGGAAAGCCACTACGCTTGCCAGACTACGATTTTCCAAAAGGTGGATTGTAGGCTATCGATTGATATGCTCCTTTTAGGGATGGACTGTAATACTACAGTACCCTTCAGCAGACCTTAACAATGCTACGTCTGTATATTTACCCCGCAAAGCACCCCACGCTATCCATCATTCCAAGCAAGGTACGAATACCACGACTTCGGACTGAGGAAGTTTGATTATCCACTTCAACTCAACTGCAAACGCATGTTCTCCCGGACAATGTAATATGTCCTGTGAATAGATCTCGAGAGCACGCACCTTGTACGAGGCGATTTTTCTCCACTATGACTAGTAATCCTAACGAGACATGATGATGATGATATTATACTAAGGTCCGGTAGGCGCTGGTGAGACCGGTCTACCAGTCGACCTCCCAAAGTCCATAGGAGATAGAAGACGTGCTCAGCAAGGGAATTATTTACTGGTACATGACCAAACTTGACTGAAGACTTGAAAGCAAGTCGTGCGTTTGCTAGCCTCGTGTGAGATACTTGGTACAGGCCGAATCATCCGAGATTTTACATTGATGCATAACAGATGCCTCGCACTTCTGCTTTGCTTATCCTACTTATTTATTTATTCATCTACGGAAACACCTCGTGTTTTGTAGAGTCTCTTGTCGGAAGCACAATTCGGATCCATGTTTGGTAAAAGCGGGCATATGAGTAGTATCCGGATAACGTATTAAGGTTATTAATAGTAAAACCCGTGGTATATATATATATATATATATATATAGTCTTTGCAACACAGAACCTTCTAGTTCAGATGCACAGACGCCAAGTTTTCTGAGTACGACGAAGTATTTGGCCAAGTCCCAAAGTCGGGTCCCAGCCCGTGACCCTAACAAGACAGGGAGGTCTCTGCATTTGCATTTACGCTAAGCCATTCTGAGACTTCATAGTAGTTTGGAAGGTGACGCTTGGTCGACAGAATACAGGTATATACACGAAAGAAATGAGATTTAAGTGGAGTTTCCCTAATGCGTGAACATCTGTGAGAGTCTCTGGGCAATTTTTGGTGTTGGTATATTTTGTTTTATTATTAGATTCCCCTGTGACTGGGGTTCAAAGTGCTTTTTTGGCAATGGATTGTGCTAGAATCGCATCGATATTCGGCGCTCCAGCAGAGCCCCGACACCAACCTAACCTCTTATTGCTTCACAGCGACCTCGTTCCACACTCACTACTCAATGATCTAGACATCTCTCTCAGACACCACAACATTCGATTCTTCTGATACTCTTGAGTTGTCAATCGCAAGCAGCTTTCTCCACCCACACGATACAGCGACGTTGTGGCGTAATTTATCTCTGCGCGCATCAAGGCCTCAGCAGCAGCAGCAGAATTCGTAGGTCTCCTCTTTGCCGTATTGATCTTTTATTATCTGCGTATATCTACAATAGCAAGGTATACGTGAGCTGTAATTTGCGATGGCGTTTTGTGCGGGGTCTTGACTGACGGTTCAGACAGCCCAGCCCCTCCAAGACATCCATACAAGACTCGACAGTGGCCCTACAAACGGAGCTGATTGCCTGAGTGAATACCCGCCCAAATCCAGACTCTCCCCCCGAGACCGTCACCATGGTAAAAGATACAAAGCTTTACGATATTCTCGGTGTAAGTGTATATTTTGTTCCCTTCACAGAACATAACTCAACTGCAGTATAGGTTGCTCCAACCTGTTCAGAGGCGGAACTAAAGAAGGCGTACAAAATTGGGGCTTTGAAGCATCACCCTGGTAAGATGCGACGATTGCTGTTGTATACGAGGGCAGGTTCTAACAGACATACTAGATAAGAACGCACATAACCCCGATGCCGAAGAGAAGTTCAAGGATCTCTCTCATGCCTATGAGATCCTTTCAGATCCCCAAAAGCGGTCTATCTACGACCAATATGGAGAAGAAGGACTGGAAGGCGGTGGAGCCGCAGGTGGCATGAACGCTGAGGACCTGTTCTCCCAATTTTTCGGTGGTGGATCTGCCTTTGGTGGAGGTGGCGGGCTCGGAGGCATGTTCGGTGGAGGGATGCAACAGCGTGGACCTCCCAAGGCCCGAACAATTCACCACGTGCACAAGGTGTCGCTGGAAGATATCTACCGTGGCAAGATCTCTAAGCTTGCGTTGCAGAAGTCCGTGATTTGCTCGAAGTGTGAGGGCCTCGGTGGAAAGGAGGGAGCGGTCAAGAAGTGCGCTGGATGTGATGGTCACGGCATGAAGACGATGATGCGCCAGATGGGTCCCATGATCCAGCGTTTCCAGACCGTCTGCCCGGACTGCAATGGAGAAGGAGAGATCATCCGCGAGAAGGACAAGTGCAAGGCCTGCAACGGCAAAAAAACTGTCGTTGAGAGAAAGGTTCTCCATGTACATGTGGACAGAGGCGTTCGAAATGGCCACAAGATCGACTTCCGTGGGGAGGGCGACCAGACTCCCGGCGTTACTCCTGGAGATGTCATATTCGAGATCGAGCAGAAGCCCCACCCTAGATTTCAACGGAAGGACGACGACCTCTTCTACCAAGCCGAGATCGATCTAGTTACAGCGCTTGCAGGAGGCAGCATCTTTATCGAGCACTTGGATGACCGGTGGTTGAGTGTCGACATTCTTCCGGGGGAGGTCATCTCACCAGGTCCGTCCCGTCTCCACAGATTCACTATCATACTAACCAGGTGTAGGAACCGTAAAGTTAATCAGAGGCCAAGGCATGCCTTCATACCGCCACCATGACTTTGGCAACTTGTATGTTCAATTTGATGTCAAGTTTCCCGAAAAGAATTTCACCGTCGACCCTGCCGCCTTCGAAGCCCTGAAGGCTATCATCCCGCCCTCCAAGATTGTTGCCACTCCCCCCCCAGAAACAATGACCGAAGCAGTCGATCTCGAGGATGTCGATCCCGCCCAAGAAGCCCGCGCACAGGGCGCAAGTGCCATGGACGAGGACGACGAAGATGGACCTCAAAGAGGCGAGCGTGTCCAGTGCGCTTCGCAATGAACAACCAAGGTACGACTGGAATGAACGGCGGAGGCCGATAACGGGGGACAGCCAAAATTGCTCTGTTACATCTTCGCATGAACTAGGGTATATTATTGCCTGCCTCTGTACTTTTGTGGGGGGGGGATCGCACGCAAGTAGGCTTTTGTGCCTTAGTTAATTTACGAGAGACGAAGAACAACGACAAAAACGCTTCATGTGCAGAGGTTCCTCTTGATCTTGCTGATTGGGAGAAATCGAGAGTGGAGGCTTTGATATGTGCTGCTTTTTTCTTTGCTTGCGTCTACCGTGGGTGGCTGGTGTGGGAGACTGGTGTATGTTGCTCCGGTGGCGTTTAGACGGATAGAGAGCATAAAACGATTGTTAGAAAGTTATGTCTTTGGGTTTGCGATGTTTTTGATGATGTAGCATCGACATTAACGCAGGGGGAGAGTTCCCCCGTAGTTCTGTCAACGTGAGGAATGAGCCACGGTCTTCAGCCACGCCCCTCCTCTCGCTGAAAGATAACGTGAAACTTTACTTACCTCATAGCTGCTCCTGAAGTTCACTGCCCGTCGAATATTGTTTGATGGCGAAAAACTAGAACTGGGTAAGGACGAGTCATATGATGAAATAAAGCAGCCACTGAAACTATACAAGAAAAGACTCTTCGAAATAGAGACAACCCCAAAAGCTTGGATCCAGATCCATTTTGACGACCTTCGTTGTTGCAAGCAATCTCCGTAAACATACGAGTCCTGTCTATTCCTTGCACTCGCAGCCCAAATAAGTCATTGGAACGCCTCTGCCCCCGAAACACCGCTTCAAGTCCTCTCTGTGGTAGCTCGGCACAACCTCAGGGGTCACCAGGAAACGAGAATCCCACGCCGTCGGGCTCATTCTGCTGGCCCGGGGGGAATAGAGCGTCAAATGCATCCTAGTCCGTGTTAGCAAACGCAACTATGCCCAGAGGAAAATATAGAACGAGGTGAGCCGAGGGTGTTACTAACCCAGTCGATATCATCCATCAAATCGTCCTGTCCCCCCTGATCTACGCCAGCCAGCGCGGCCATCTTTCCCTGGCCGTGCCCTGACAGACTCATGGAATCGCTGCTCGCCTCGGGACTCTGGCTTTGTGTTTTCGGAAACGCCCACAGGCTCTCCCCGTCACTCACGCCCGCGAACACCGGAACTCTGCCTATACTTGGCGCGAGGCCGAAGCTGGTTTCGGGTGCTGGCGTGGCTGCAGATGGCTGCCATTGCTGGTCGTACGACAAGCTTGGGACAAATGGTAGCGGCCTGGTATTTTTCTGCTGCTGCTGTTGTTGTTGGTAAGGGTACTGTTCAGGAACAATGGCTTTCGGGCCTCGAGGCTGGTTCTTGTCCGAGTCGTGCAATCCGCGCTGGCCTATGTGTTTTTCCATTGTTACGGGGGCCCGCATACCGCGCATGGATTGGTAGACGGCGGTTTTTCGTTGCAGCTCTTGTAGGACTCTTTTGGCTTTTTCACGCCGGGTCTCCGTGGTGTCTGTTTCGAATATGTAGTCTAGACATCTCCACTGCATTATGGATGTTAGAATGGAAAGATTGGTTGAAGGATGATAGGATGTAGATTTTGGGATGGTTATGTTGAGATTGTTTTGATTAGGCGAGGGTGTAGGGTTTATAAAAAAGGGGTGAGGAACTCTTGCTTACGATACGATCTGCCTCTTTCCTCTGGGGATAGATATATACTTCCATTAGGAGGAGAAAAGCTATATGGTACTGCTGGTAAGCCCCTGAGTACCAAGACCACGGTTGCAAGTCAGGTCTCGTCTCCAGAGCCACGGCTGTCTCTAAAGTTACGGTACCGGCTGACAGTAACATATCGCGGAGTCGATCCGGCATGGGTGCTACGACTGAATTGTGATAGCGATGGAGAACCATTATGTGTAGCCGAGACATGAGTAGGGCCTGATGAGGTTAGAGTGAGACTCGAGATGGACTAGGTGGCTCATGGATGACTGTTTACCTTGACGAGTTTCGCGTATCTCTGTAGCGGCACCCTGTCGTCGATTAGATGGTCATACTTAGCTGCCATGTTTCTCCGGAAGGTTTCGATCTTGCTGAGAACTGCTGTCAGGCTAATCTTCCTGCGTTCTATTCGGGGACGGTCAGTCCAGATCGTCCGTATCATCTCATTGATTTCGAAGCGAATGAGACAGAAGGTAACATCGGTCCACGTGTCTAACCCAATTGGTACTTTGTCATCTGGACGAATGTCGATATCGTTCACATTCAGAGGTAGCTTTGTATCAAATTCATCACGTCGAATCGTCGGTCTTGGCCCTTGAGCTTCACAGGTTCGAATGTCAAGAAAGCATAGTTGATGCCAGACTAAACGACGAACATGGGTTTCAAGGGGATTCATGCCGTAGGTAAGGCCGTCGCGATGAAGACCCATGCATTCTGCCATTCGGATCGCAGCTCCTAACAAGACTGAATGGGCTCGAGACATTTCTGCCCTACACAGGGGTATCTTCGCTAATTTTAGCCGAGTGAACATGCTTCCAGGATATGGCTTACCAGATACATGACGAACGCCTGCAGAGTTTCAATCTTGGTCGTTCGAAGGAAGTTGGCTCTCGCTAAGGCAGTTTCTGTTCCCAGCTTGAAATTTTCTGTTAGGCTGACCTAATTCAGGAGTCAAGTCAGCAACACCCTTGAGTAGATGACTAGTCTTGAAAATATTGCCGTGAGACAAAGCCGTACTGCTCTTTCAGGGTCACATTCCGTATGAGATGCTTGCCTTCGATACGCCAAATTCCCGCATGATATCGGCATCATCCATGCTTACGACTCCAGAAAACATGGCGGCAAATACAATGGTTTGAACGGAGCTGGGAGGTTCAATACCCAGAGTGACTTCCTCCCAGAAACTATTCCATTCCTCTTCGAAAGTTGGCTGATGGATAAGTCGACAGATGGGATGGACACATTCGAAGTACTGTCTGATGAGCCGATCTCCGGCCAGTCGGGAGGGGAGGAAGTCGATCAGAGAAGCGTGTGATCCCGTTCCTCCAAAAAAGAACCCGGATGTTGGTAAGATGTAGGACGGACCAGGCTTGAGCCACTCTGCTGCAGGTGGGAGGGTGATTTCTGGTTGAGTGGGTGGAGCAATTTTGCCATCGTCTTTGTGCCTGTCATCCGTCATGTATGTATCTGACATACTATACTCTAACTGTACGCTCAAGATTAGAAAATCCACTTAGTAGGCTTTGTTGGGAAACTATCTGTTTTTGACAATTTGAAGATGTTCGCTGGGCCCCATTCCTTAAATCGGGTACTCGAAGGAAAGGAAGCCTCAGAAATCGACGGGGAGAAGATTTAGGTAGTGTCGGGAGTCGAGATCAGGGGACGCTTCTATTGTGTATCAAAATGATAATACCACTGCCACAGCGCGTCGAGGAGGACATAATAGTACAACTGTAGGTAAACATACCTCTTCGGCTATCTTTGGCCTAAAGAAGCCTCCGATACGTTCAGTGATTCTCATTTTTCCCAGTTGAATTCCAAGATCCAATAAGTCGTCATCATCCCCATCAAAATCATACGCAGCGTCAACCACAGCAAGAGGCGTTACCTCTAGATACTTTTCATCCTCGTTTGCAGGCAAGTCGTCATCGGCATCGTCCGGCAACGCTCTGTCCTGACTAGGTAAAATGCTTGCATCCTCTGAGGTTTTCGCCGCATCTCGTTCTAATAATCTTTCGAGGGAACCAACTTTCTCCTTGATTTCCGTGAGTTTGAGCTGACTCGCTTGGTCGAGGGCTGGCGCCAGGAACATGCAGTCTATCCCGCTTTTAGCACGTATTGTTATCGCTGATGTGTACACACCTCTATTGAACTTCACACAATTTGCACACGGGTGAGACTTGTCACATTTCAGCTTACGTCGTCTGCATTCGAGGCAACTTGTTATCATCCGATTTCTTCTCCGGATGCGCGGTGCATGGCCGGGCGAGAATGGTGCTGTCGGTGTGGAAGTTCTTGCTGGTAGATTGGAGCTTTGTGTAGGACCATCAATACCTGACGACATTATGGGAGAAGAGGTTGAAGGCCGTTAATTGGGTTCGGGGGAACTTTGCTCTTGATTGTCGTCGTTGCTCAAGTGTTCCACGAGAAAGAATTCCGCAACTGTACTCAAAACTAGACTTTCCTCTCTGGCCTGGAGAACCTTTAGCAATTGCTCATGGGTTTGGAAGATGGGACTGTGACGTTGATAAAAAGCGAAATGGGCAGAATGCTCAGTGTGTCAACGTTAGTCAGCAAGATGCAGACCAATTAAAAGGGTAGATACAGCATGAGGATATAAAACAAGTCCGTAGACTGCTGCACTTGTGAATCTCTCCACAGATTGAAAGTCACGGAGTTCAGCCTCCGTCGCTTCGAGACACCTGTAGTCGGCCATACTCATCACCTTTATTGTTTTCAGCTCAAGATGGGCCACCCCGAACAGATGATCATGATCACCTACTATATTTAGTGATCCATAAAACCTGTAGGCACTTCCCTCCACACAGATGGTAATTCGATGACCGAGCTAGTCTTGAAATGCCCGGCATGTCTCCCGCTTGATTTATTTGACAAGTGACCTTGAGACACTTGTCACAGTATTGAGGTAGAACTAGATAGGGGCCTTCTGAGAGTGCACAGAATGGTATCCCCCACCCAATCAAGACACTGGTTATTGTTAACATCTGGCCAAGGTATACCTGTGAAAGAGCTCTGAAGCTGATAGCCCTTATAATAATATATTCCATCGATAAAACATTTTGGGCGATTTCAGTAAGTGACACTCGGAGACTGCAGAAACTCGCGAATAATGGCGGAAGCCATATATTTCTCGTGAACTGATCATAGTACACATCGAACTTATGCCAGCATTTCCAGGCCAGAATGTTGATACACCGGTATGCCTTTTTTCATCAAAGCACCCTTTCCACACGTCCTCTCTAGACATCTAGGTCCATCTTCTCTCCTAATGCAACCTCTTCTCCCTTCAGCTCGTGTACTGTCACGTACTTGCTGATCTCTTCTCTCGTGATGATCTTTTCGTTCAAGACAGCTGTGGTACCTCTCTTGAAGACATAGCTCTTTTGCTTCTTGCTGCGCTCGTTAGGCTTGACGTAGCCTCTCTTCAGTGTCGTCTTCTCCTTCGTAATGACTGCAACATCGACATTGGAGCCGGAACCCAGATCGTTAAAGATACCAGCTTGGATAGCATTGGAAGCCAAATCGACTGCCTCTTGTTCCGTCATCTTTGACTTCCACTGTGTCTCGAAAATAGACATTGCTGCAAGAGATCCACTTCCCATAGTAACGTATGGTAGCTTGTCTGTACTGCCATGCGCATGGACAGTAAATAATCCAACACCTGTCGGGTCAACACCAGCAACGACAAGGTATGCGCCAATATGTCCCTGGTATCGGAATAGATGTTGCTTGAGCATTGTCATGCACGTAACGACTCGTGGCTTACGGCCGGTGGAAAGAGAGTGCAGTTCAAGCTGTGAAGAGATGAGAGCGGTTGTGAATTCTGTGTCTGCAGCAGTACCAGCGCCGGCACACCAGATCTGTGGAGCGATATAATGAAGCTTCTCGCAGTTCTGTTGAAATTGCCATCAGCCCATGATCCCATTCGATGTTTTGATGCTCACCTTATCCGCCACTATTGGTCCGCTGGTAGCTCTAGTATCTGCAGCAATCTGCAGTGGCATAGTCAGTAACATGTCCGATCACTTAAAGTGCAAATAAGCTCGGATTAGTGGCTTCATCAATTTGATTGCAAGTTTTCCATGTAAGCCTGGAAGAGGAGCCGAACGTACCACTACCCCCCCCTCGAATATGCATCCTACGATTGTAGTTCCAGTGCTGGTAGCCTTGGGGAGCGGAACACCTCGTGCATGTAACGCGGCATTACGAGTATGATTGGAGAAGTCGAACCCAGGCATACTGACTGATGAAGCTCGCAGCTTGTAGTTGGATCAGGGTTTATGAAGTGTGGCGGGGAAGATGTCGAGATATCTGATCAGGCGTGTAAATGGGGGGTGTGAGGCTTCCTAAGTCGTTGGTTGACGAGGCGCGTAGAGGCCTTGAGATATGGAAACACGAGCAGCTCAGGTACTGTGCACGGACACATAGTTTCTTTGGCGCGGTCCTCACCACAATTCATTCATGAAGTAAATGCCTTCACGAACTTACTGATACCAGTTAAATAGAAATCCTCTAATTTTCTCAAAATTCAATATCGCATTCACATTCAGATTATAAGAATTCCGAATTCTAGAAAATCTTCTGCTACTTCAGCTCAACTGCACTTGTTGCCATCGAGCCACCTCATTAGTCCCGTCGCGAAACAAGACCAACATTTCTAATGCGAAGAAGTCTCCCATAGCTCGTAACCCCTCCCAAAGCCGGGTACATTGCAACTGTCATGGCATTCAGCTTTGGGAACTCTGCGCATACCGTAGCATCAGCGGGTGGCGACGTACAAACTGGTGCTGATCTCGAAGATATTCAAACAGAGGTACGTGAAGCCATCAGGAGGAGCTCCTAGCCTTGCAGGATCAGTCTCGACAGTTACAGTCAATACTCATACAATCGCAGAATATCTACTTCCGAGCACTCTCTGGATCGTCTAAAATACAACTACTTCCAACGCCATGGCCTGCGGATCAACTACCACCAGCAACCTCTTCTCTGATGGGCATAGCTTCGCAACGAGGACTTGTGGCGGCAGCAGGACCAGATGCAGTCATACTGGCGACTACCGAGTCAGTTCGCAAGGCATTCGAGGGCTCGACAGGAGATGTGAAGCCATTCCAAGCACAACTGAAATTGCAGATGCCTATGCGCATATCACAGCTGGCGTTTTCTGCAGACGAGCAATATCTGGTCTTGTCTGCTGAAACCGGTGGCGGGCTGGCAGTCTACGAGGCTCAAGCTCTCCTACAGGGCAATACACAGCCGGCATTTCAAATATCTACCGAGTCGCTGTCACTAAGAGCTCTTGTACCCAATCCTACGCCTGAAAAGGGAGAGCTATTTGCTCTGGTAACGACTGACGGGAAGTTAATGATGGCTAACTTGAAAGAGAAAAAGATCATGTCTGGGCCAAATGGGGCTGTGCTGAAGGATGGTGTAAGCTGTATATCTTGGAGTGCCAAAGGCAAGCAGTTGGTGGCTGGCCTTGGAGATGGTACAGGGTATCAATTGACCCCAGAAGGAGAGGGCAAAGCGCAAATTCCTCGCCCACCAAATACGGGTCTCGGCGAACACGGTAATTCCAAAGATGTTATACATGCCTGAGATATCTACTTACCTAGTTAGTTTCTTCGATCACATGGCTCGAAAACAACATGTTCTTGGTGGTCCATACCCCATCTCAATTTGCCACTAGTCAACCACCTGCGTCTACCTTCAATGTTGTCACCAGACAAACGCAGCAACAAAAATCCAGCTTTACATTTCAGAAAATAGCAGATCCGGCTGGGCCATACGGGCTGAACCGATCTCCTCCTCACCACTTCTTACTTCGCCTGAGAGACTTCCCACCGAATCTTCAGGATCTTATCATCGTAGCCTCAACAGCATCTGCAGATATTGGTTTATTCAGCAGGTCGAAGGTTCCTTTGACTTCTGACAAACCGGCAGATAAAATCACAGGAGTTTTTACCATGACTGAAATGTCAGATGATTCTCGTCGGGCTGCGCTTCCCATAACGGCAGACTTGGGTGATACATCCCCAATCGGTGTTGTCATGGACCTTTCGAGCAAAGAGACGGTCGAGAAGCCAATTACGGGAGATGAAATGAACGAGTCACCATTCCCTGTCCCTGCTCTTATGGTCCTGAATAACGAAGGAGTCTTAGCTGCCTGGTGGATTGTATACTTGGATTCAATTCGACAAAGCACAGTGTATCCTGGCCTTGTAGTTGCCGGAGGATCTCAGACTACATCAACAGCGCCGGCACTGACTCCGGCACCAACCACTGCTCCAGCTTTCGGAGCTCCTACAAAGCCTTCATTTGGTTCATCTACCTTTGGTTCTTCTTCAAGCAACGGCTCTCCATTTGCAGCTGCGCGGCCCGCCACTTCATTTGGTGCTCCAGCGCTTTCTGCGCCTTCAGCTGGTGCATTTGGTGCCCCTTCTGGCCTCGGGAAGAGCCAGTCGCCGTGGGGAGCTACCACAGCACCGAGTACGGCCTCGAGCGGTGGCGCAGCTTTCGGTTCATCAACATTTGGCTCAACGCCCGCCGCGCCCAGTCAGCCATTTGGAGCTCCCACTTTCGGTGCCACTAGTACGCCGACCCTTGGGAACCGAGCTTCTCCATGGGCGACCGGAGGCGGTGCTGCACCTGCAGCAGCATTCGGTAAGCCTGGTGGTCTAGGGACTCCAGCACAGCCCTTTGGATCTTCTGGAAACTCAGGCCCTCTAGCTCCAGCTTCCTCCGGATTTGCTCAATTTGCCTCCAAAGGTGGCTTTGGCGCCGCCGCAAATGCGGCAGGAGCTACAGCGACTGGCAGTATATTTGGTGCACAATCTAGTCCGGCTCCAAATCCATTCTCTTCTACCACTACAAATACATCTTTCGGAAGTGCGACTGCTGCCAAACCAGCCAACCCCTTTGGGTCTAGTGGATTTGTTCTCAACTCGTCTTTCCAAGCTGACCCTTCAGTCAAGGAAGATGATATAAAACGCTCGAGTCAGTCACAAGATGCCGGCTCTTTATTCGGTAACAACTTCAACAATGCCCTGGGGGAAGCTGCAAAGACAGTGGTTGCAGCAACACCTGTACCTGAAACTGAAGAGGCCGATATGGATGCAGATGATGACTCCAATAAAGAGCTGCCCGTAGAACCTACGTCGACAACGCCGATCTCCACCCCAGCAGCTCCCAAACCGTCCCTCTTTGGAGGCGCAATTTCAAGCAATTCTGGTCTCTTCGGCAATTCATCCACGCCATCAACCTCAGCCACCAAGCCTATCTCTGCAGGATTTGGATTCGGCCAGTCATCTGGTGATAAGGCAAAGCTCAATTCTTTCAGCTTCGATAACTCGAGTACAAGTACGACACCTGGCCCAAAAACCCCTGCCCTCACAGATACGCCGGCCCCAGCCCCGCTCTCAAAAGCTCCAGTGTCGCCCGTGGTGAAAGAAGAGCCCGCATTGGATACACCAGCCATCGGAAGCAGTATCCCGGAGGCCCCGCTGCCACCAGACACTACTAGCAAGGCCAGCTATGCTGCCGGAGATTCAACTGGATCCTCGAGTGTCGCTGATGCTCCACTGCCTCCAGACTTCATTTTGAAGCCGAAAAAAACGCAGAGTGGACCGGATTTACCGTCTAAACCTGTCGCTGTAAACCCAGCTCCTGCAAATCTCACTCCTCCTGTGGACGTTCCAGGCGGTCCGGAAGATGACGGTTCCGACTCGGGGTTTCTCACAGAGGAGGGTGGGCTTAGTGACGAGGGGACTGGGGAAGGAAGTGAAGAGGGAAGTGGTGAAGACGTCGCTCAGGATGTTAGCAGCCCTGCCTCGGAAAACAATCAAACCCCTGCGATATCACCAGAGAGCTCGTTTGGTGCCCTCAAAACAACAAGCAGCCCAGAAAACAATACGTTCATGAAAGTCTTCAAACCTGATCAGTCAAGTCAACCACGGAATTCGCTATTTGGTGAGATTAACAGGTCAGCTCCCATACTTCTGCCTACAAAGGTGCAAATAAGCCCTCGATCGCCCAGCCCAGTCCGCAATACGATACCCGGAAGATTGCACCGGCCCGAAGCTTCAAGATCATCCAGCGCTCCTGGGTTTGCATCTCAGTTTCTTGGATCTTCACGTTTTGGTGGTCGACCCAACGGTCCAGTTCCTAACACTCTTGCTCAAACTCAGGAGGAGCTGCAACTGGAAGGAAAGCGCCGCCAGGATGCCAGGGCGAGAAAGGACGCCGAGGAGAAACAATCGTTGGTCGATGAGGACGACGAAAATATTCGTAAACAGCTGTCAGAGCCAATCGTAGCGTCCAAGATCCTGCCAGATTTCGAGGCTCATGTGAATTACGACGGCAAGTCATCGATGGAGAGTGTTCCCGCCCAGGTTGAGGCCGTCTATCGAGATATCAATCGTATGGTCGATACATTGGGCCTCAACGCACGAGCAATGAAAGGCTTCATCGAAGCGCATACCGACCAGGGCAAGGAAGAAGGGCGAACGAGACCAGATCTTGAGCGGGAGGATGACTGGTGTTTGGATGAACTCGAGAAACTCTCGTTGATCATTGAGAGAGATCTGACTCAAGATCTCGAAACCTGTCGTGTAAGGGACAGAGCGGCTAAGTTCGACCTATGCGACACGCTCCAAAAGGAACTGAACAGGCTGCGCGCCAAGGCCGAAGAGATCAGAAGAACAGTGGATTCACATCTTGATCCCGACACTCTCGCCTTTGCCCGCGCCCAGCCATTGAATGCCGACCAGGCTGTTCAGCAGACAGATCTACGCCGAAGCTTTACCACGTTTCAAAAGCTGCTCTCGGAAGCAGAGGAGGCTCTTTCTGTACTGAAAGCAAAGACTGTCTCGCAAACCACATCAAATCGTAGGAATGGCGGCTCTGCAGCCCCTACGGTCGAGGCCGTCATGAGGACCATTACGAAGATGACGGCGATGGCCGAGAAGAGAAGCGGAGACATTGATGTGCTTGAAGGGCAGATGCGACGACTCCGGTTCGGTTCGATTGGTAGTCGAGAAGGGTCACC
The DNA here is from genome assembly GCA_032760415.1 of Diplocarpon rosae. Lineage (NCBI taxonomy): Eukaryota > Fungi > Ascomycota > Leotiomycetes > Helotiales > Drepanopezizaceae > Diplocarpon > Diplocarpon rosae. The sequence goes on from JAUBYV010000005.1 coordinate 1,030,415, forward strand.
CTTTACAAGTCCCCAAGCAAGTCGAGCTTCGGTGCGGAACTTTGGTGCAGCAAGCTCATTCTACGCCCCGGACAGCATCAAGGCTAACCAGCGTCTCCCACATTCTTTGATGTCTTCAGTGGGCTCGCGCGGCTCGCCCCCACGGAAGAAGCTTAGCGGCTACACAGCTGAGGAGAAGAAGAGTTTGCGAGCACGCTTGGCGCAGAAGAAAGATGTGACGGACAAATTGAAGGCAGCATTGAAGAAGAACGGTACTCACGTCCGTCTCATGGCAGACGACGAGGAGTAAGTAGTGTCCGGGAACACTCGGAATTTCTGGCGTTGGGATTTGAGCGCTTGAGGGGCGAAAAAGGTCTGGCATCATTTTGGACGCGCCACTTATATAGAGGAAGGAAGGGGGCAGCACGGTTAGGTAGAGGCTGCGAAACACCAACGGATTGCGGCCATCCTGCGACATCTCGGTCACACCTTCAGCTCTCGTGAGGTCGAGGACAACATTCGCTGCAGATGTCCAGCATATGCGGAGATCACGTTCTTGGCGATGTATTGTAGCATTACCCGGGGTTGACGATCTGGGAGGGCTGTAGTTTCTCTCGCAACGCCAGCTGATGCCTTTCCACCGAGCTCACATCCTTTTGCCCTCGTTTGCCAGAGGCCGAGCGGATCAAGATCTGATCTTATGGTTGTCCTGCCAAACACTTTGAAATGGCCATTGATCATGTCAACTGTTGATGCTCTGGACCCACACTTACCTACCCCAGATCCTCTTTCTTACCCCGCCTCATCCCACCCCACAACCCCGGACCCCCGCTCCCAAAATAAACAATTCATGCCCACCCACGCCCCTTCCACCTCTTTCTTGGGGCGAGCAAGAAAAAACGTTCCTCGCCGGTGAGAAATCGACACGACGTGAAAACGGTACATATATAAACCTCCAACCCTTTCCAGACCCACGAGACACCACCACCACCACCACCCATGTCATGGACGCCGCTCAATAGGCATGTCGTGCATATAGATGTATATATATATATATATATATATATATATATATATATGTATATCTCGTACGCCTGTGACGCAAGGTAACATGGCACCCCGACCACGCCAGACGCCCCCCTCCCCTCTCCCCCTCCCCTCTCCCCCACCCCAGCTTAATATCATCGCCATCCTCCCCTCCGGCCTCGTATCGGTCCACTAAATATGCCGTATACAGCAAGAAAAAGAGAGAGAGAGAATAAGAGAGAGGGTGAGACACAGAGACAGAGAGAGAGACATATGCCTGCCGACGTCACGTACCTGAATGGTCGGCGAAAAGGGGGGAGGAGGGGCATCATCCGGGGCCACATCCGATGCTCGTCACTTGCTATCCGGGAAAGCCTGACGCCCGCCTGCCCATGGGCTGCTGTGCTAGGATACTGTAGTAGATTGTAGAGAGAGAGGAATCTCCGACGGACAGGACTGCGTCAAAATGTATATACCCCTTTTGATATATATATATATATATATATATTTTTATCCTCCTATGCTCCGTGAGTCGTTGAGTTAATCCCCTTGCGTACGTGGTGATAAAGGAAAAAGGCAAAAGGCAAAAGGCAATAGGCAATAGGCAAAAGGGGAGGAAACTGCGGCTCGGTAGAGAGAGGGTGGGTAAGAAGGGGGGGGGCTTGGCTTTTGCTTCGGTCGAACATGTTGGCTCCCGGGTTCCGATGGGGTGATGTCCGTCGGCCTGATTTTTTTGGGAGGGATTGGGATGTGGATGTGGATGTGGATGTGAATGTGGATTTCCCTCTTCCGAGTACGGTAGATCAGATACCCCACAACTCGTACTCGACTGTACAGTATACACAGCAGAGATGTAATAACTACGAGACCGGATTCTTTCTTTTTTAACCTTTTGCTTCGGGGGTCCGGGGGAGTAAGTAACCCCACCTTCTCGACGTCTTGGTAACAAAATAAGTGAAAAATAAAAAAACAGGAATTGTGCCACTAGTGATGCCACTACTTATACCATTCTACTACGCACCTCGCTCACCACCTAACCCCTCCCCCCCCCCCCATCACATCATCCAGCAGAGTACCCGATGGCTCCAACCAACCCTCCCAACAAGGACTTTCACGTTGCAGTCTGTGGTAGGCATCCTTTCCTCGGCTACGGCCGACCATTGATCAATGTTGACATGTGATCAGGCGGCGGCATAGGAGGCCTATGCATGGCCATCGGCCTCCTACGCCAGAAGGTCTCATGCACCATCTACGAGGCCGCCCCGGCCTTCGCGGAGATCGGTGCCGGCGTGTCATTTGGCCCCAACGCGGTGCGAGCCATGTCTCTCATTGACCCCGATATCAAGAGAGGCTATGACGACATTGCCACCTCCAACGCCTTCCCGGAGAAGAAAAAGTTCTGGTTCGAATTCCACTTGGGCCAGAGAGAGGACGGGTGGCAGGACCTGACAGCCCCTGGGAGAGAGGGTGAGCGGATTGCGCAGGTCGTGGCGGGTGATGTTGGCCAGAGCTCTGTGCATCGAGCGCATTTCCTCGATAAGTTGGTGAAGCTGATCCCGGAGGTTAGTTTTGTCCCCTGACACTCATGGCTCGGTCTGATGGCGGTATGCCAGCGCTGGAAGAACTCTGTGCAAAGTATGCTGATACACAGGCCAGGGAGTGGCGCAGTTTGGGAAGAGGCTCGAGAGTGTGGAGAGGGTGGGCGAGAGGATGAAGATGACTTTCCACGATGGGAGTACGGCAGAAGCCGACGCCGTCATCGGGTGTGATGGCGTGAAGTCAAGGACGAGACAGGTTCTGCTGGGAAAACATCACGAGTTTACGAATCCCCGCTTTACTGGGAAGTACGCTTATAGGGGTTTGATCCCCATGGAGAAAGCAGTCGCCGCCCTCGGCGATGACTTGGCGAGAAACAGTCAAATGTATTTAGGTCGGCATGGGCACGTGTTGACATTCCCGATCGAAGGCGGGAAGACCATGAATGTAGTTGCTTTCCGGACGAAGATGGACGGCAAGTGGGAGCATGAGAAATGGGTCTTGCCAATGAAGAAAGAGGACATGTCTAACGACTTTGAGGGTTGGGGGCAGAATGTGCAACAGATTCTCTCGGTCAGTCTCCTGAGGCTCTGCGCAATGACCATGCACGGATGGTTGACATGATATGACAGTTGATGGAGAAACCAGACGTGTGGGCGCTGTTCGACCATCCACCAGCACCCACATATTACCAAGGACGACTTGCGATTCTAGGAGATGCAGCCCACGCATCGACTCCCCATCAGGGTGCCGGAGCCGGCCAAGCGATCGAGGACGCTTTCGTGCTGTCCAATCTCCTCGGCCAAGTGAACTCTGCGAACGAGATCGAAAAAGCCTTCCACGCATACGACGCCATTCGCCGGCCGAGAAGCCAGAAGGTAGTAACGACCAGTAGAGACGCTGCGGCGATTTATGAGTTCGAAGACGAGACTTTGGGGACAGATCTGGACAAGATCCGTCGACGACTGGAGGAGCGGTATAACTGGATCTGGGACGAGGATCTTCCCCAACAGTTGAGAACTGCACAGGATATCATGGGGCTGAACCAGGTTTAGAAATGTAGGATTCAGTCGATCGAGTCGTCTCGGAGAGCGAAGAGCTCCTTCATGACTTCGTCCGTTCTGTTTCGGACAGCATCGTGATACATGGTATTTGTGATGTACCTAGTAGATAGTTAGAGTACATACAGCCACATTCGAATCGACACTCACTGTTTGCAATTGTTTACCAGTCGGGCAGTCTCCTGGGCCAATTCGAAGTCGACATACATATCGTCGACGTATGTAGCTGCATACAACGGAACTTCGTTTCGAGCCAGCTGTAGACTGTTACTAAACGAGCTAGTGTTTACAAAAGCGTGTTAAACAATACTGACCTGCCACTTATCGTAAAGCTCAGGCCACGCTGGGTACTTGGCGATAATATCTGCGACTGGACCTAGCTTCTCTAACTCTGGAAAAATATCAAATAAAAACGAGTATATCATCTCCCCGGAAAAGTAGAGCGGTGACTCCCGAACAGCTGAAGGTAGTTGTGGTGACTGAGAGAGCCACTGATACTCTCGCAATGTGTTGCCAACCCGCTCCGCAGCCCAATTACTGGCCTCGTTCTCGCAGTAGATAGCCTCATGGAGCACAGCATACAAAACATTGTCGTCGAAGCTCAGGGCACTCTCCAGGGCTGAAAGTGTGCTAGTCGTCTGAAATCAGCCTTTGGGTCCTCGGCCACTACAGGATAAGTACTTACGGTCGTGTGACGAATTGGAATTGTTCCAGGTCCGTCTTCATCCTAAGTACCAGGTCATGCACAAGATCGAGACCGCCGTGAGCACCAAAGGCTCTTCCCAGTGTCAAGAGTCCTCGAACGGTAAGAACGCCTCCAGAGGGAAGCTTCAAACCTTGTTTACTCTTGATATGAAAAGCCAGCCCGTGGACCGTGTCAACGTCTTCTGGGTACTTCTTGTAGTAGGCCTGGTAAGATCATGTTAGCTCTTCACCTGTTGATACTTTAAGGAGCTTTCCTGACCTTGTTTCTCTCCACTACCTTCTTGAATGTAGCTTGGTAGACTTGCTCTGGCGATTGGCCGATTGGCGCTAGTCCTCCGGCGGTGAAAGCTTCACGTAGTCCGTGAGGAAATTTGGAAAGATAACTGTGCCAAGTCAGATCCCCTCTGAGAAGTGGGAGAATAGAAAATTTGTCGTCTTCTGCCATCGAAGACTGTTCGAGCCTCTGACACGTAACACTGTACGAATACGGAATGTCACTAACGTGAGAACGCAAAAGCCACCAAACGACTGCCCAAAAACCGACCTATCTAACATCAGCCAAACTCCACATTATAAGATTGATCATCGCATGCCATTTCTTCAGCTCTGTGGGGTAGTCCTCGGTAAGCGTCTTTCTGATAGCCTCGCAATCCTTGACAATACTATCAGCTCGGAAGAGCTTCAGATAATCTGCCTGTCTCTGAATATCACCCTGCAAAGCGAGCGTTGCCGCTGAGATTGGAGTACTGAGACCAGTGCCCCTCTGGTCTAGATACAACATCTGGTAACCCTTCTCGATTACGATCTTGGTGATGGGCGAATTTTGAGGAGGTGCACACTGAAATCCGGGACCGCCCTGCAAATAGACAAACCATGGCTTTTGAGCTCTAAGCATAGTTAGGTAATAGCCGCAAGACGTAGAATATATGAGACATATGAGATATATGAGACTCACTTCTTCCGCCGTTCCTCTTCGGAGATTACGGTTATGGGCTTTTCATTTCTAGAGACGGAGCGTCCGAAGAGTTGGATCGTACCGCGTTCTGGATTTGAGTAGTCTTTCGGTACCTCGAAGAACAGCTCGGATACTGTAAGCTTTCCTAGAGGAGTTGTCAGGATTTTAATCGTGTCATGTACGTGCTTATTGAGTCGAAGATCAGGTGAACGAGACGCGGAAACAGAACACAGAAAGCAAATTTGTCTCTGACAACCTCACCAAGAGTATGTCACGAATAGAGGCACCAAGCCAAATAGTCCCCCATCCACTGCACTCAAACTTGCAAGAAGGCTATGAGTGCCATAGGTCACATGACTGCTTACCGGGTATTTGATGGACTTTTGACTCCATGATCCTGGCGAGAGCCATGTTATATTGCTCCAGCAGGTCCAGTAGGTGGATGAGCGATGGCTGGATGGAGCGATTGTAGATGTGTTGTGGTGAAGTGAGCGGTGGTCAAGGCGGGGAGACAGACCTTGAGCCAAGCGATGCTTCGGTTCACCTTCCCTTTTCGTGATCACACACAATCTCACAGCCTGGAGTTTACTCCCTACGAACACGGGTCGTTACCTTTTATAATAGACATATATATATATGTAGGCGCAGGTTTAACATCGCACAAAGCCTCTAGGTAACAAAGCTCTTCTTTGCTGAGATAACCAGCTTCATTTCAAACTTGTCATGCAGACTTCTTAAAGTACTCAAGCAAAGTGCAAGACAAACTACTGCTTTGCACCACTCTTCATAACCCTTCAACCTGGGGATACCAGCTAACAGCATCAAGTTACTCCAACCAAGGTTCAAGATTTAAGAGACTCCCAGCAACGACTATCACGTGATATCGGTATACTTTCAAAGTCATTCTTTGTTACGCGATCTCTTTTCATGTCGGGCTTTGCTGCAGGCCTGAGAGTCTCACAGGTACCTGGGAATCCAAGGAAATTGTAACGTATTCACGATGGCAAAGGACAAGAAGAACAAAGGTAGTGAAGGCAAGAAGGCCAAGAAGGCAGAGAAGAAGTTGAAGCAAGAGAAGAAAGGGGAAAAGAAGGAGAAGGTCAGAAGCGCCAAGAATGCTGACAGCGATGCTGAAGACGTTGATCTGGATGCTGTCCTTGCAGAATACGCAAAGAAACAAGAACAGTTCCTCAAGGTCACAGAAGCTCCGAGCGATCCACCAAGAGCCCGAGCCTCATCCACCCTCATCGCATCTCCAGCTAACGAGAATGAGCTTTTCTTGTTTGGGGGAGAATACTTCAACGGTGCTCTTGCTACATTCTTCAATGATCTTCACGTCTATCTTATCAACAAGGATGAATGGCGGCTCATCACTTCTCCTAACACTCCGCTGCCAAGATCTGGACACGCCTGGTGTCGAGGTGGAAATGACAAAGGCATCTATCTTTTTGGGGGAGAATTCAGCTCGCCGAAGCAAGGCACTTTCTACCATTACAATGATGTAAGCAGGTTCCTACATGTCAACCCTTCTATCTACTTATGATCCTAGTTCTGGCGTTTTGAACCCTCTAACAGAGAGTGGACGAGGATGGAGACCAAAGGAAAATCACCTCCCGCAAGAAGTGGCCACCGGATGACCTACTACAAGAAATACATCATCTTATTCGGGGGCTTCCAGGACACCTCTCAGCAGACCAAGTACCTGGCCGACCTGTGGATCTACGATACGCAAAGCTTTGCCTGGCATAATCCCGTGCTACCTTTGGCAACTCAAAAGCCAGATGCTCGGTCATCCTTCTCATTCCTTCCTCATGAGTCGGGTGCCGTCCTCTACGGAGGCTACTCGCGAGTCAAGTCAACTGTAACCGGGAAGCAAATGAAAGGTGGTGGGCAAGCCCAGAGAAATGTCTTAAAGCCTGTCGTTCACGAGGACTGTTTTTTTCTCCGGGTCGTCCAGCCGCCTGCAGATGCAGCCCCCGATGCTCTACCCACAGTTCGATGGGAACGAAGGAAAAAGCCCACAAATGCACCAAACCCAGCTCGTGCAGGTAAGAAAACAGAGCACCCGCTGACTCCCGTCCTCTGTATTTTACATGGTCGAGTGCTGAATAAGCAAGTGCTAACCGCAACCCTTCTCAACAGGCTCAACCATGGCCTATCACAAAGGAAGAGGAATTGCTTTTGGCGGGGTGCACGACGTCGAAGAGAGCGAAGAAGGAATCGACAGCGAGTTCTTCAACACATTATTTGCGTGGAACATCGAGCGTAACAGATACTTTCCTCTGGTTCTAAGAAAGGTACGTGCTCAGCGGAAGCCGCAGGACAACGCGAGAGGTGGCCGCCGTGGAAGAGGTCAAGCGAACGAGGAGGAACTGTTACGCAACCTCGCCGCACTTCAGACTGGGAAGTCGTTGGATTTTTCTGGTGAGATAGATATCGAGAAGCCGACAGACGAATCACAGGAGAGCGAGCTCCCGGCCAAAGAAGTTCTCATGGAGTTCCCGCACCCAAGATTCAACGCTCAGTTGACTGTGCAAGATGACGTCTTGTACATCTACGGAGGAACCTACGAGAAGGGAGATGTGGAGTTTACATTTGACGAGATGTATGCCATCGACCTCGGAAAGCTAGATGGTGTCAAGCAGATATTCAGACGTGATCTAGAGAACTGGCAAGGTAGTGACGACGAGGAAAGCGACGACGAGGAGGGCACCGATGAAGACGACGAGGACGAGGACGAGGACGAGGAAGGAGATACCCGAATGGCCGACGAGAAGCCGCTTTACACAGAAAGCACTCGAAAATCCAAGCGCAAGGGAAAAGCTGCCGATGTCCAGGACGAAGCCAGCGAGACGGTTTCCTTAGCCTCCACCGTGTTCGACGACACGCCGGATGACGCTACGACAGCCACATCTGCGGATGATAATCTTCCTCACCCTCGACCTTTCGAGTCGCGACGAGAATTCTTCCAGCGGACGGGCAACGAGTGGCAAGAGGCCCTAATGACGAGTCTCAGGTGGAAGGGGATTCAGCCCGAGACCTTGAGCGTGAAGGAGATCAAGACGAGGGCGTTCGAGATGAGCGAGGAGAAGTGGTGGGACTGCCGCGAAGAGATTACCGGGCTGGAGGATGAACAGTTGGCCGCTGGGATTGGCGAGGTTGTCACGTTGGCGGACAGGGCGGAAGCAAGTGGGGGTGCAGGGCGACGACGATGAATCGATGATGTGAAGTCCTTCATGTCCTTGCTGACTCTGTCTTCACCTGCATTTCAGAGCAAGCTATTTTAAAGAGATAGCGTACTGAACTCGGACAAGACCTGAAGCTGCTCCGATCTGTGCTTCGAAATTTCTCCAAGCTGGGTCCACCATGTGACGAGATTGCATATCACTGCCGCTACCTCAGATTGATATCGATTCAAGGAATAGAACTATGAATTTTATGTATTAGCCTTACACTGATCCAGAGCTTAGGCTTTGCCGCAGAACTTAGTCACGACCATCGACCCGCTTGCTCCTCAAACATCCTTGACAAAGCCTACCTCGATAACTCGATCAGGCTGAACCCTCAAATTCGCAATCTTGGTGCGAGTATTATCCCTCAACCACAGGAACAGATTCAACAACAGAGTCCTAACCATACCCGTCCCATTCCTCACCCTCATCTGTTCTTTACCAATGATATACAAAACCTGTCGATCGAATGCATGTTGCAACTTGGCGAGATCAGCAGCGATGCTTTCTTCGGTTCTCAACGTTCTCAGTTCCGGATCCTCAAAGGACTTCTCGTGATTACCGGGAAGAGGCGCAAATGCGTACTCCTGGATAGTGAAAGGTTCGCAGGTGCCGGTGACTTTCAAGGCTGCGCCTTGACAGACGATGAAGTTGCGGATCTGCGCGTAGACAAGGGAGGCAAGGTCGGGCGTGATGACCTCGTCCATGTACCCGTGGCGTACGATGAGGCGGTAGCAATTTGGGATAGTAACTCGAGTTACAGTGTAACGGTTCTCAGGAAGGACAGAAGGTGTTTCGAGGGGACGGAGATGGAAGAATACCATGACCTAAAAGTGAGGAGTCAGATTCTATTCCCCTGTCAGATAGCCTTATTCGTAGCACTGACCTCAGGCGCTGCAACAAGCTTGCTCAGGAATTGGGAGAAGACGAGAGGTGTAGTCTCGCCAGCCTTATCGAAGAATATACCAAAGCCCTTAATAGTACTCAGATCATCGCCGCCATACAGCTGGGTGAGTTTGATGACGCCTTCAACTCCCTTCTCGACAAGACGAGTGGTAGGGAACCGGTCGTCAGCTTCGGCTTGCCATTGCTGTTCTTTGCCAAACCTCCAAAGAATGAGTAGACTGGTGATGACACCAGATAATAAGAGGGTGAACCATGCACCATCTGGGACTTTCACCAACGCTGCAGACAGGTATACGCCATCCATACACGCGAAGATGAGCCATGGAAAGAATACGACGTAATATGGAAGTCTCCATATGATCAAGGCAACAAGCGATATCATGCAAGAGTCAAAAAATGTGACAAACATGACACACACTCTGTTTTGTATGAGTTAGTGCTTGGGCATAAGAGCATGAGAATGGCTGACCCGTAAGCATTTCCGAGAGAAGTTGTCTGTAGGGATGTCAGTGGTTCGTATCTGTAGTCAACTGTTGCGGAAGCTTACATTATTATAGATTGCAGCGGCTAGTACAGTACCCAGCATTAGTAGCCAGTTGATAAAAGGCACGTAGACTAGCCGTGACATTAGATCTTGAGCTGAGAGTGGATCGGAATGATAATACCTTGACCGTGGAAGACTTTCGAAGTATGGACAACCTTGATCTGAGGGAAGTATGACAACTTCATGACTTGAGAAAGGAGCTATATCTGTCAGAATTGTATACGACGAGTATCCAAGACGAGACTCTCACCTGGAAAGTCGCTGTGATGATGGCTTGCGAAGCGACAATTGCGGCCAGAATAGCAACAACCAGACTAGGGTACAGCATTCCAGGAGGCACAGCATTGTAGAATGGGTTGCTGTATGCGCCTTCGTTCCTACTTATGTATGCAGCCTGCCCGATATACCCCAAGAGAAGACATGGCATAGCATAGCCTAGCCAAGAAATCTGAATGGCTTTCCGGCTGAAGGCTCCCAAGTCTGCGAACAGCGCTTCGACTCCAGTAAAGGCCAGCAAGATGCCTCCCAATTGTCTCCAGCCCTCAGTCTTGTTTCTCGTCAATAATTTGAAGGCAAAACTAGGCGAGAATGCTTTCAGCACTGTGTGGTCGAATTTCACAAGGTTGTAGATTCCGAAACCGGCGTTGAACCCGAGCCAGACTATGACGATGGGCGCAAAAGTGGATGCAAGTTTCGTAGTGCCAAAGGGTTGTATGAGGAATAAAAGTACCAGGATACCGCAGGTTGTCCCAACGATGGTAGATTTCTCAATGTCCGGCTTCACCACGTTGAGTCCTTGGACAGCTCCTAGAACAGACTGTGCTGGAGTGAGGACTCCGTCAGCCATAACCATGGACCTAAACATGTCAGCTTTGAATTTCCAAGTGGCTTTTAGTAGTTGAGGCCCAACTTCCGCAAATTTCATAGGCTTTTGGTACCAGAATGTGACTTACACTGCTAATACACCGATAGTCTTGAGAAGGCCTCGCGCAAACTTGCTATTCTCGATTCTGGAACGGATACGAAGATTGGCTCCTTCTATATCTCCCGTAACGTATCTTTCCATCTTGATGAGCGAGGCCTCGCGTGGATCCCGCTTCGTAATGTTTGCCTTCGTTTTGATTAGCCAACAGAGAAAGCGCTGCGGGAGGCGGATCTTACTTACAAATCGGGAGAGCAGAGAGTAGGTGCTGAACGTTCCTCCCTCGCCTTCATTGTCGGCGTAGAGAATGATGAGAACATATTTGACCTGTTTTTTTTTTTCAGCAGAAAATATACATTTTTTTACTGCCTGCTCCTACCGTGACCATCAGTGTAAGAGACCAAATTATGACTGCTTTGGCGTCAGGACTGTGCGAAGAGCTTGAATAACCCGCAGAGCCGTACCTGACAAGACGCCAACAAGATCCTGATATGATGGCTCGCTGGAAAAGGTAGAAGAGTAGACATAGAGTGGACTGGAAGTATTGTGAATAAGAGAATCATGTTATTTGTTTTAGAATCGTAGAGTGCAATTACCTTGTTCCAATATCACCGTAGATCACCTAGTGAACAAATTTAGTCCTTTCCATGACACGCTTTACGGGTGTCTCTCACACCGGTACTTTGATAGGCTAGCCATATAAGATATTTTCCAGTAAAAATCTATTTAAATGTCAAATTTGGAGGAGTCATTGTGTTATTCATTCAAAGCATACCTGTTTCTTCTTGAAGTCTCCATCTCTGCGGAGCCCTTCATCGTTGACGACGGGCTGGTGGTCAATGATTCTGACCCCGCGCCTCTCAATCGACCGGGACCTTGGGCTTCGAAGGTCGAGAGAAGGGGGTTTCGTATCGTCCCTTATGGGATAAACACCGCCAGCTAAAGCACTGCTTCTCCCATCATTCAATCCTATTGGGTGAATTGCATCGGCAATTCGAACCGTAGCCATACCACAAAGATTGGAGGATCAGAGATGCAGTATCAAGAGATATGGCTGGAAATGTAGCTGGAAATATAGAGAGAAGACGCTGCCAGGGTGGAAGCTAGGACCTCAGTACCGCAACTGGTCGAGGCTTCTGGTGAAATCAGAGGAATATGAAAGGTGATCAAGGGACTTGGGATGATATTAAACATGCATTCTTGTTGTATCCACCCGTCGATAAGCGCACGCACTGCAAGCCACTTGAGCTCGGAAGCAAAATCCACCAACAAGTGCATCTGCGAGCCTGTCACTCAGCGTTTTCGAAGAGATCGTATGCGCGATTTATTCCTGTGATGGCAATAGAGATAACAAGCCCTGTCCGAGTCGTCCAGTCACGCTTCTGCCTGGACTTGCCAGCTTCGACAGTCATACTTCTTACTTGTACTTCGTTGCAGGCCAAACAAACACCACAGCAAGATATAATAATAACCCTGTAAACGCACTTCAAACCAACCAGATACTTTGATATGCTGATGTGGTGTTTTTGTTTGGCCTGCTACGAGTTAGAATCGACCCAAGTGCATGTGATTCAAATCCCTGGAAAAGTGGCCGTGCTTGATGGATGCTTGAGCGACGTGATAGTCAATGAGACTGGACAGCAGAACTCTTGTTCGGGCGATCAGCGAACTCTGATTTTATCTTGCCGAGCGAGACAAGGGCCCTGTCGTGTGTGTACATTTCAGAGCGGAGCCGTTTGAACCAGCCATCCAAAGTAAATCCCGCAAAATATTGCAGCCGAACGTAAACTTTGATCCTGTAAGCTCCATTGCGATTTTTATTCGAAGGCACTGAGTTCTTGCTAGATTTATATCAGTTTGGAGTGAGAGTTAAAAGGTGATTTTACGAACAGATTCACAGGGAAGTATCTTATCCACTTTGGAGAATACAGTAGATCCTCGATCCTTCACATTCGTTCGTTGGTCTGTTAGTGCCCTGAATACCAATCAAAAGCCGCGGTGGTGGCTTTGGAGCACTTCCAGGAAATTCTACTTCCTGTCCCCGCAGACTCCACACAGTCTAACGTCCCCGGCATTGACATAAGCACTATATTTGCACGTTGAGCTCTTACACGACCAGGAATCAGCGACAAATTCTGGCCGGAGAACATTCGCGCAGACCACGCAGGTCAATGCTATCGTATCGTTGATCACTGAACAGACTGGACAAGCTCCACTAGCTGTTGTTGGTGTCCTTACTACAGACTCGGAGTCGTGTTTCCTCGTGAGCTTCGTCGTGGCTGGTTCAGCTGCCGTCAATGTCTGATCTGCTTTCAAGGAGTTGGACGATGTCGGAAGTTTGAGGACTGGTTTTGAACCCGAGGCACATTTTGATGAGCATTGCGGGGAACTCTTGGGAATATTTTTTAATTCCAGTAGTTCCCTCTGCGCATCATCGTCATCTTTGTCCTCGTCTTCGCACACCTTGACCATACCACGTCCATTACGATCGGTGAGTCGCTTTCCGTTGATGTCCATAGCATCGTCTGGCTGAGGTCGATTAAACACGTCGTCCTCCAAGTCACTATCGGCCTCGCTATCAGTGACCAAGTCCTCATCCTTGATCTGTGGCTCCTCCTTCTTGACTTCGACCCGGGCGAGGGCAGCCGCAGCCCGTAGCTCTCTTCCCCTTGCACTGCCGGCAACTCGGGGCTTGCCAACCGGCTTCTTGCCCTTCTCCAAATTTGCTTTCACCTCATCGTCTGCACCCAAAGGTACACCATTTACACCAAACTTCTTTTGGATCCTGCGCTCTTGTCTCTCCTTGTACGTGATCTTAGGCTTCGCCTTGCGCTTCTTGCCACCTCGGGTTCGAAACGTACCGCCGCACATATGTTCAGGCAGAATCTCCCCTTCCTCAAGAGTGTCACGAGCGAAAGCTCCGTTCTCCAGCAGCACTCCGTTGCCCCATAATCCTTCTCCGACGTAGCCTTTCTCCCACAGATCTTTCATCTCGGCCGAGAATTGGTTCCGTACGACCCAGAAAGCTTTCGAGTGATTCATTTGTTTGTTGTGCGCTAACTCGTGCATCATGACCATCTGGACAAATTTGAACGGCAGCCAATGTCCTGTTGAAGGAGACTTCAGGACCAGCTGGATGACTTCGCCCCCGTTGAAATTACGACCCCAGAATTCATGATTAGGTTCGTATTCCTCGAGAGAAACCACTGCCAGGTGATGTTTGTTCATAACAGGGAGACATTGCGCCGCAATCCGCTCAAGATAGTCCTTGGAAGTCTGCTCGTCCGGCCCTGGGCGCGGTTTGATGAAGACAATATTCTTGTTAGGTTGTGACCGCTTCACATTGATCCTTTCCCATCCCAGCGGCATTTTGAGGCTGTGTGAGGTGATTTTGAAGTGGCCTTGAACAAAGTATATGGTCACCCTTTGGTAGAAACGCGCTCAGATATATCGCGAACTCACGTGCCATGACTGGCACTCTACCTTGCCAGTCTGCAAAGCAAGTGCAACGTTTCCCATGTGATATATCATTGCCAATCAGGCTTTCATCGTCTAAGCGCAGTCCCACTTCGATTTTTCGGTGTTGGGGGAGCTAGCATTCATGTAGGGTAGGTAATAAGCAAGACGTCACTAATCAATCTCATGTATTCAAAGCTGGGTGACCTACCTGTTCAAAGATCAAATACATTCGTACATCGACCATAGTCAATACTTTACAGCAAACGATTCGAGTGAAAGATTACCATTTACACAAAAATATCAAACATGGCACCATCAACAAATAATATTGCCTTCACCGCCGTGCTCAATCCACCAGGGGCATCACCAATCCTCACCCGCGCCCAAATCTGGGCCATGCTCCAGCTCAAAGTACGCTCAGCAGAGACCTTCGTACCCAAAGCCATTGAATCCACCACCGTGCTCTCGACGACCACCGACGCCGCTAGCGGCAACGAGGTCACGGTGCGTGAGGTGACGTTTCGCGAGAATCACAAGGTGGTGAAGGAGGTTGTGACGGCGTATGAAGATACGAGGGTGGAATTTGAGCAGCCGGATGGTAGCCGTGTTAGTAATGTTGTGAGCGAAGGTGCAGACGGGGAGTTGTATATGACCTATATATTCGAGTGGAGGCATCCAGGGGTTCAGGTGGAGGAGTTGAGGGCGCTAAAGGAGAAGGAGGGCGCAATGAGTAGGATGGCTGTTGAGGGAACTATCGAGGCTATGAGAAATCTTGTGATGGAAGGCAAATACTAGGCCTCCAGTGAGATGAGAAGTATGCTTTGCTTACGGATTGGCAACAGGGTTTGGAATGCTTCGGGGCCATGGAGATGCTGTAGTACAATGTGACATGAGATTTCGGAAATTAACAGCCGTGAACACACTTTCAAATTCATCATCATTAGAAAGAGCCGCTCTAGCAAAGAAGAACTTCTACAGGAAAACAACGACAAGTCCTTCAGATCTCCCTTCAGTGCCTAGGTACGTTTCGCTCTTCAGCAAGAAAGATGCGCCACAGGCAGTACATCGCACAGGAACCTGTCAGATCACTGGCACTCTGACCAAAACAGCTTGCCCGATATTCCAACAGAAGCACACTTATGCGCCATACCTCGTCAAGCAATCGATATGATGCTGAGTCAAGCACTCCAAAGCACAAACCTTACTACCACATCTCATACACTTGACCCTTCCCCAATACCCACAAATCTCACAGAATTGTCTCACGGGCTTTCTCATATCCTCCTCCACCCATGGGCCTCTTGCCTCATTATAAGTCAGCGGCGGAGCTGCCAAGAGCTTCTCTATCTCCGCTTGCGAAGGAATCACCGGCAATCGCGACATCAGCAGCGCATCTGCGTCTCCCGGATGCGGTCTGGGCAGGGCAGAGCTCCCTTGAGAAAGCAAGGGCGCGTTTGACAGAGGCGCATCGCCAGTGCTGGGCTCTGATTTGATGGCTGATGGAGTGGAAGTAGTGACGGAAGAAACTCGACGAAGAGGCGTAGGCATCGAGACGGCACTGGGGTCTTTCTTCTTGTGCGAACGCGTACCTCTGCTCGTGAGATGAGGGTTTGATGTACTGGGAGCTGGCGTTGAGGAGGGTGCTACGACTGTAGGGAGCCCGGATGAATTTTGTGCGAGTGCTTCGAAGTCTGAGAGGTAGTTTGCGAATGTTTTCTGGGACTGAAGGATCTTTCGAACGGCGGATGTGACTTTGCCGTGGCTTACTGTAGGTCTATCATCAGCGTGGTGCTACGTAAGTATGCATCATCTCAAATGCCAAAACTCCTACCTCGCCCAGCATTGTCGCGGTGGCGGATGGGGACCGGAATCGAGACGTCTCTATAGTTTTCGCGATCAAGAGCAGCAAGTTCCCGGACTACCTTGGCATCCTGCCTTGCGGTGGTTTCGTGGCTGCTGGCGATATGCTGGGTGCGAGCGCGTTTTCGAGAAGTAGGTTGTAAGCTTGCAACTGAAGCGTTAATCCCCGTGTCTGGAACAAGAACCCAGCCCGGAGCACTGCTCTTCGAGTCTGCGACTTCTCTGACGCCGAAGTTGATCATTGTGTCATAATATTATTATAGTTGTAGGTATAACGGCACGAGCTAGCATGTCGCGTGCTGATTTGGGAACTTTTCGAGACGAGCCCAGGAAACCCAATCGTTGCTCAATTGCAGCGCGTCCAGAGCCACGAATATGCCACAGGCAATTTTTATGCATGTAAAAGTTTGTATCTCGCCATTGTGATATATCTGCTCCATGCTACCACATACGCTCCCGGCTACAACGCAACAGAATCGAGAGAACTGCTGCACACCCTGCCCGGAAATTTGCCATCACGACTACTTCCTTGCCACATCACCCCAATCCAACCTCAACGAATATCTCACTCCTTAATCCGCTCAAGTACCGATATCACCCTCCTTTCATTTCTTCTTTTTCTCTAGCTCAATGAACTTCTCCTCGAGTGTCTGTACGTACGAATGAACACGTTGGACTGAAGCTTGTAGGCTCTGTGTGAAGTCAGTCAGCTGGATATTCAAGTAATCGCGGTAGATGCTTACATAGATATCTTCCGTCAACAGCCCATTCGAGATTTTATATTCCTCAAGGACGTAGTAGTAAACGCCCGCGCCGGCCAATGTAGAGCCCAGAAGAAAACCGAATAGTCTGCACAGAGAACATTTTTAGCAAGAAGGTTGCTGTGTGTGTTCTAAAACGTCCACCCAAAGGTTGAGGAATGAAGACGGCATTATGTGAGAAATGTGCCCAAGCTCTCCGATGAAGGAAAACAGTACTGACCCTCCTCGAAAAGCACCTACAGGCTTGCGAACAGGTAGCGGTGTGGAGTCTGCGAATCTTCGAGTCGAGGTCTGGAATCTTCGGGATACATTTTCACTTGCGGAGGATAGGCGCGTAACAGGTCTTAGAATGCGAGATGGAATCATCTTGTTGAAGTCTTAGTAGATTGTGGGGAAAACGATTGACGCGCGTGGCAGACTCCTTCGTGATAGCGATTGGTGAATGGTTCTCTCAGGTAGCCTCCAAGTAGCCTCGGTACGATTGTCGTTGGGCTTTCCATACTTGGAGCTCCGGAACTTTCCCCGAATTTCACCTCGGGCTGACCGGGGCGGTCATCAGTGCACACCCTATAACTCTGAAACTATCAGCCATAAGAGCACGGCCATGGTGTGGTGAGCAGAAAAGCAGTTAGCGAAATCTCGTATGGAGCTCTATCGCCTGGTACGTTCAAATCAAGTTGGGTTCATCTAGAATACATATGTTCTGACATTCGCAGGCAGTTTGCGATCAGGGTTAACTTGATCCTAAAAGGCGCACAGTTCTCCCCCCCCGGGTCTTAGGAGACAAAAGTGAAACAGAAATGAAATTTTCATCCAGCTAGTTTTCTCCCTCTACAGCTCGTCGTGAGGCTCAGCAGCTTCACTGGCTTTGCTCTTTACATCCTCTTTGGCAGGCTTCTCAGACTCAGTAGCCGCAATAGGTTGCTGGGCCTGCGAATCTGGCTCCGCGACCTCGGCCTCTTCCTCGTAGTCAACCTCAACACCATATTTACCGTTCTCCTTGACAAACTTGATGAGGTCCGGGATGCTGCGGTCTCCTTCGTAATCTACTGGGTTCTTCTTGTCGCCGGCCTTGTAGAGCTTAATCGTAGGAAAGCCAGAAATCTCATCAGGAACGTCGTTCGCCGTGGCGTCAGCCTTGGCGATAGTTATTTTGTCTGTGAAGCCACCGTCGACGTACAGTTGCGCAAGGATGTCGTACTTGGGAGCAAGAGCCTTGCAGTGACCGCACCATGGAGCGTAAAATTCAATCAACACATCCTTTTTGTCATCTAAAATGATTTCATCATAGTTCTTGGCAACGACAATTTGGACAGGGCCCTCTTGGGTCTCTGGGATGGGTTCAGACTTGATGCTTGGCTCAATCTTGCCTTCGACGAAATCGGAGACGAATCTGCGGATATTCTCATTGCTGAGCTCTTTCTCTTGATCGTGAGGGAATTTCTTATTGTTGACGGTGTCTTGGATAGCGAAAGCTGGCCACTTGTCGGCTTTGAGGTTCAAGTTACCGGCATGAGCCCCGAATTGTTTGGCGTCAATGGTAGCAAAGCTGACCTTGCCTTTGTGGAGCTCAGCAATGTCCTTCAGGGACTTGGAGAGAGCAGTTCGCTCCTCCTCCGTCTCAGCGAAGATGTATGCCAAAGGAATCTTTCTGGCCATGTAGTCAGAGTATGTCTCTGGGCCAAGCTCGCCGATGAGTGGAATGGATTCGGTGTTGGCGAAGTTCTCAATGTTCTCGGCTTCAAATTTCTCGGTGAAGATGGTCTTGCCCTCATCGAAAGATTTGTACAGAACGACAGCTGGGGCTGTAACACCCTCGGCTTTTGCAACATCAGCATCATTTGTGGCCCCGAAAAGGAAACTGTCACGGAGCTTCTCAGCAACGGATGTGAAGGTGGCGTTAGAGGTCTTGTCATCGGCCGCGAAGTAAGCAACCAATACAACCTTGTCAGCGGTCTTGAAGTCCTCAAGGGTGTCTTTCGTCAGAGTCGAAACAGGAGGGAGAGACTGCTTTGTCATATATGATATGATCCTTTCAAAAATCAGTCAGCATTGAGCTATCACTAGGGTCTAGGCGCAGGTGCCAACTTACGCAGGTGCCTTTCTGGCGCCCGAATACGCGGAGATATTATCAGAACCTCGGAAGACCTTCAAGGTTGGATAACCCTCGACACCATAGGTTTTACACAGGTCAACCTCCTCTGTGCAGTCAACTTTTGCCAGCTTAATATTTTTCTCCTTTAATGTTGTCGCCGCCTCCTCATACTCGGGCGCAAGCGCCTTGCAGTGTCCGCTGTGTGGTGAGTAAGCAGTCGAGCTACAATAAAGACACGCTTGAGCATGACTTACCACCATGGCTAGTTGAAGAAGAGAAGGATTAGCTTTGACAAGAATGTGCAGGATCAGTGGAAACATACTGCATAGACTAGAGATTGTGTTAGAATCAGCTGGTGCTCAAAGCTGTTAAGGATGAGGTAAAGGTCTACTTACACTCTGCTAGAACCAATTCATTATCCTTTACGAAGTCTGGGAACGTATCTTTTGTAAGAGGAGCGACGTCAGAAGCTGATGCAACAGTGGCGCTAACAAGGCCCAAGGCCAGAGCTGAGAATGTACGCATATTGATCGAGGCTGTATATAATATCGTAAGCTCATGTCACCGCGTCAATCACTCAATTGCAGTAGCCCTGCTCAGAGGGAAGTCTCAGACAGTTGTGTTGGTCTGTCGAGAAGCTCTAAAGGGTATGATTGAAGGCATACCTTTTCAAATGTCGAATGTACACTGATTGTAAATTTCGTTGAGAGCAGAAGGAAAGACGGGGGAGATCAGGTTGATTTATCTGCAGGAAAGACTTTCGGTTTACCTCGCTTACAGAGCAGCGGCAACCGTGTCTTCAACTGACAGAGCGGTAACCGCTAGTGCGATTGATCTGGGGAAATCAATTAAGAGAGCGTGAGGCCACAAGGCACCAAACATGCTCATGCTATCCTAGTTAGTGTGACCCCCTTTCGACTACGCAAATACTATTTACAACTCGATTACTTCATATTATACAATGAAATGGTTTCATATAGCGAAGTCTTATGGATGTTGCAAAGAGTTCTATGGTTACATTCAAATACCTCAGTGAAAGCTGTTCAATCTCTGGTGCAAGTAGGAATCTTATGAGCATGAATTTCTCCAACTCAGCTTGCAAAACATGCAAAAGCGGCGTGAGTGAAATTGTGTTTATGTGCCTGACGACTTTAATTAAACCCGTCTTACAGGGGGAATTGGAAACGTTAAGCGCATCACGAATCTATGCCATAAGCTCAATCACTTCAAACGTCTCACGATGGAGTTTCCTAATTGAGAGTATTCGTACAATTTGCTTATACATGTAGCACTTTGGCATACTGTGAAGACTTACTGTTTGGAGTACTTCCTCGTCGGCATAATACGAAGTAAACACTGCAATGGATCAGTGCAGGGGAATGCATCCAGGGCTCGCAAGGTTTGAATATACTTTCGTATTGTTTTACTTCCTAGTATTACGCCTGCAACGAAATTTATATTTCGTACTTTTCGTACAATCTCCCCTACAGTACGCACTTTAGCTTGATATACAAGCGGACTTGGAAACAACGAAGGTCGTGTCAAATAGCGTATCTTTTCAAATTCCACTAAACCGCCGTACAAAATTCAGTATACGTAAGGGGGTTTTCGTTCGGGAGTATTGTGGACAGATGTGCCTGAGGGTAGGCCCCGTACCGGTTCTATCAATTGCATCCTAGGGCAGCCTCTTTCATACAGCACAAGGAGCATCCCAGACGCTAAGAACAAGCTGTTATGTACGTTCGTACTTCTGAGCGAGGTTACGAGGTACTCGGAGATTCACCCAAGCAGAACCTTTTTTGGCAGTCCTCTGCCGTGAGTCAGCAGTTTAAAGTATATGAGTAGCGTCTTCTTCAGCCATGAAGACAGTCAGGGATCCCGGAGAACACATGTTCTCACAGCAGCCCTCAACGCTTGGCGACGCATTCTTTGTATCACGTGAATCAAGACGTGTCTTTTGGGGGCTTCTCATGTCAGAATTTCTTGAATCACAATGGAGACCAAACAAAGGCGCCGATGCCCGCAAAGATTTACCAGGAAATTCTTGGCCCCAAGCTCTCACAATGCTCACGTGATCTAGTTTCCAGCTGTTTTTGTCGCTATCGTCGTAGCTGTATATTTAAGTATCTCTTAGTTGAGAAGGTATCAGCTTGCTTAAGAACTGGATCTCCCGGAGAGCCTACTCTTGCCTCCGTATGACTTCATCTTTTCATCTTTTTGTTTCCATTTCCGTGTCACAGTATTCGTATTTTTTTGTGTTGTTCAACTCAGGCGCGTGGCATAGAATAAGAGCTTGAACGAGAAATCAGTCGGAACCAGTGTGGCGTCACACTAGAAGCTCGTGTGCTGGTACTCTCTGGATAAATCATAGCAAGTTTTCAAATTCAATTGTAATTTTTCCTAGTTAGCAGCTTTCTTTATCATGATTGACCCTAAGCATGAGAAATCTGAACTAGAGACTATGCTGGCTGCTGACTATTGCACCATTCAAATGCTTTTTAAAACACTATATGCCGGGTTCCTTGTCGAAACTCTCCGTTGTGTCAATTCCTCTATTTCATCTGTAGATCTTCACACTCTGATCATTGAGAGAAGATATATGTCTTCCCACCCTAGGCGCGGGTTTGACCATCAGTCTGTATTGATTCGAGCCCAAGGAAGGAGAGATAATGGGGATGGTGCGACGTCTGCTCGTTCTTTCCTATCCTGTTCAGGTTGTGCCTGACGCGCGACTTCCCGGTATCAAGCACCTGCACTTCCAGGTCCATGAGCAGCATATTCACAGCTTACTTACCACTTTAGTACGGGAATCTGTCCTGAAAACCCCGACTCCCTTCTATCAAAAACAATACAGCCTTGAAAGTCCGTTGGCAGCTTCAACTGGATGTTTTTACCATCATCCACCGGTCGCCTCTCACAGATTCATGGTCCCTGGTGGATAATGGCAAGAGGCTCGTAAATACTCCTCTTGATGTCTCTTCTGTTCTGCGCCACAACGCACCCGCTGCACCCCCCTCAAGCGCTGATTGAATCTGCGAGAAATGGAGACTATCCAGCCTGCCTTACGGCGCCCAAGCCACGACAATGGACAGGGTGAGATCATCTCAACACGTCCTCGGGCAACGAGTGAAGTACGCAGTGGTACCAATGCACAAGGAGTTATCGAGAATCGGTCTCCTGCCAACCTTCCCAGGGGTTTCGAGAGCATGTTGAAGACCACCACGGAGACTGGGGACATTGGCTTGTTCTCTATCAAGCCATCACGCGTTCCTCAGTCGCTGGGCACCCCTCGAAGAAATAAAGGAAACTTCATCGAGTCGGGACAGCAAAAGCCTCGACATGATTTCCAGCCATACGGAGTTCCTGTTGTTGATGATAGAAGGCGTCTACCTTCGTATTCGAGAGACGCTTCGTCGGAAGTGATTTCCATGTACGAGACTGCGAGTCAGAAGTCCGGGAGTCGGGTGTTCGATGAGCCTGATTATCGATCATATTCTATGACACAAACATCCTATTCATCGTATACTCTTTCGAATCATAGATCTTATGCCAGCCTTCGGAGCCAGGCAGACGGTAGCAATCTAGTTCAACGACCTAGGTCTCCGTTTGCGTATCCAGCTCGACTGAAACGGCCCGGCTTCCGCCCATCCTCTCCAGCGCTGACGGATGGGGGCCTCATTGACTACAGTCGTCGTGCTGAGATTGAGAGAATACCACAGGTTAGTGTAGTGAAAGCCCCCGCATGCAGCACACATGTTTTGTTCGCCAGCTCTTAATCTTAACAACGAGGAATGACGCGACTAACGCCTCACAAGCATGGATCTGGCTATAGTACTTCCTCCCCATCCTCTCTGTATGCACAGAGACGTAGACCCAACCAGCCGCTCCGTCCTGAAGCAAACCGATCCACGCCTTCCCTCCTCAGCCAATCTTCGCCTCATCGTAGATCGTCTAGCCCACTTGCATCGTTGAGAAACGGGTCTTCGAGCCATGATTGGGCTCGTAGAGTAGGACCAGCTTCTGTAAACACGTCGCCAGCTCGAAGTACCTTCAGTCTCGCCTCTACTGTCAATCTCTGCGCGAACGTCCAGCCCCGTTCTACTGCAACAACGCCAGGAAAAGTGCCTCCGCCTTCCCCATTATACTATGATTACACGGAGGACTTTGAGGTAGAAGTTTACTCTAGATCAGAGGCTCCAGATCCCCCACCTCAATTCCGCATCGATAAGACTATCCCGGAGGACCGTCCGATGAGCTCAGAGGGGCAACCGATAGGAGAATCAAGTCAACAGGAAAGCGACAATGATGTGTTTCAGCCCTTAGCAGCAGTAGAGGTTGTTTCTCGGAGATCTAGTACTCGGACCTCTAGTGATGGAGTGCCAAACCGGAAGCCCACACCCTCTGAGATGGGAGAACAGGTTGTTGCGGTAGAATTGGCGCCTGTAAAGGTCGAGACTGAAGCCTTTCCCGCCGACAAGGTCCAGAATCACAAATCTGTAGGTCTATCAGGCCTGAAGTATGGAGCTCAGCAGTTGGGAAACCACGTCGATGAGGTATTTGCACTTTTCCCGGAATCCATCTTTAGAATCACAGATGCGAAGAAGAATGACGGACACGCCATTGTCCACCTCGGAAATGGCAATGCGTCAGAGGAAAGCCTCGAAAAGGTAATCGAACCTCAATCAGCCAGGACTTCTCACAGCACCATAATCAATCTTCCATCAATTCCACCACCTTCCAGCAGCCACACCACAGTCTATACAAAGTCCTCAGCAAGTAATGCAATCAGCCAGAGCACTGCTGGTTCGTCAGGGGCGACAGACCAGTCTCATGAGGCGTTTCCATCCCCGGCTGAATCAAGCGAAATCCGACGCGGACAGGCGGCTCCCATATCCACCAAATTCATCTCTGAAACCAATATACGAAGCCCGGACGCATCTAGCATAGTTATGGGCGGCCCTGTTAGTGGAATTCATAGTTCAGAGAATCGCAGTATACCTGCAGAGGTACAAAAGCTATCCTCAACGTTGCCACCCGCTAGAAGAACACCTATGGTGTCTCCAACAATTCCTGGAAATTTGAGTCCCAGAAGAGCAGACACAGACCGTGGCCCTGTGCCTCCTTCATCTATACAAAGTGGGCGAAACGCCGACGAAGTTCAAGCCTTGTCCCAAGTACAACCCTTGAAGCGCAATCAGTACTGCGGCGGAAGTCGACGTATCAATCCCTCTTCTGTACCCAATAAAATTCCAAACTGCAGCCATCAAATACTAAAACAAGCCGTTGCTCGACCCGAATCACCAATGCTAGCACCTAAGCCAATATCACCAGCAAGACAGTTGAAGCTAAAGAACAGTGTTCCGCAGCTCATGAAAGCGTTGCCGCCATTGCCGCCAGAACCATTGAGTCGGCCAAACTCTCCGCCAGAACATCCAGTGTTCAGTGAAAAGGAGTTGCCAGGTAAATTTCCTCCTCTCCAGCAGGAGCTCGACAACACCCTGATCAAAGAAAGGACCAAGGTCTCAAAGAAAGCTCCCTCGCTCAACATCGAAAATGAAGAGAGTCATAACTACATACTCAAGAACTCAGGTGTTGTCCAGCTAACACCTGAAGAAAAGAGGGTCCAAGGCATCGCTGAGGCTACACTCCCTTTGCCTCGACTCAAGCTCAAGATGAAAAATTCTGCTCCGCGCTCCACGTCTCATCCAGATTCTCGACCATGGAATCTTGCTGAAAACTACAACTGGTCGATGCAAAACCCAACTCTTTGCTTGCCAGCCCCGGAAGTCCAGTCTCCAGATTTCAAAATACCGAAGTTCAAGATGAAGGTTTTTAGAGCTTCTAATTCCACTCAAGGCACAGTTCGTGTGAACCGTGATTCAGCAGAGTCGAGACCTTTGACAGGCTTACAATTTGCAAATGCGAAAGACCTGTTCACTCCCGCGTTAGGCATTGAAAATATATTTCGGCAGGTCAGCAGGCACCTCCATTCGAGGAAGGCTAGCACAGCCAGCAACCATGCAAGTCTAAGCCAGCCAACAACACTACTATCCAACGGAATTTCCAACCAGATATCTACGAGTGGCCCTTCTGCCGCAATTCCTGGTATTGCACAAATCCTACCGACAGCGACTCTGCTCAGCCCGTCCGAGGCGCGGAGTGTATTCTCTGATGATAGTTCTAATGTTCAAAGAGATCATAGTCTACGTTTGCGGGGAAGATTTTCTAACCTAAGAGCTAGAATTGCCGCTCCTTATGCTATCAGGAATGGCACCCAATCATATGACGACCTTACCTGGAGAGACAGAAATGGTCCTGACGCGGCGGTACCGCCTGCTTCCAGATCGATTCATAATCTGCAGGGCAGTAGAAAAAGCAATGACTATGCCAGGCCGATGCGGCGCTTCGTAGAGAAGGCAAATCGACAGAAGCTGAAGGCCAAGGTGCACGGGTGGCTGAAAGGGGCGAAATCGGCATTTACATCTCGAGTGCGCTCACGACAATAGGAGGAGACGCAGAGGTTATGAGGGGCTAGGTCTCCATCATTTTGAGTCGTTGACGTTGCTTATCGGTGGAACCACGTCCACAGTTACCGTAATTTTGGGTTCGTTTTGCTAGACGAAGGATACTGTTGCTTTGGCGGCTTTTAGGCTGTGGTCGTTCCATGATTTTCTAGCTTGCTTGGTTGTCCGTCACCCGATAGTGGTCGATGGTGTTAGAGTGATTGGGGGAGTGGTGTGGGATATGAGGTTGTCGGTAGGGCTGGATGGGCTACTGTGGTGGAGCTTAGGGGGTCGCTTAGCTAGTACTCGCTCCGGCTCATCTAGGTAGGTAGAAAGTAGGTAGTCACGCGAGCTCATGTTATTCACACAATACTCTCCTTTGTTCTAATGATTCAGAAAGCGTTGGATTGGTAGTGATTGAATTCGATGAGAACCCACACAGATCCTAAGCAATATATCCAATTCTCATTCGATGGGGGAAGAGAGGGGTGCTGTTCAGATCTTGACTGTGCTTATGTCTCTGAACCCAGACTTGGCTGCGGCCTCAAGTATTTCCTTGACTAATGACCAGGACTTACTAGCTTGCTAACTATACATTATGGTTGATCCTGAATGCACCCATCGAGTCTGGACCTCTACAACCCTAGGGCTAGTTCAAATAATACACTAAATACGACATCATAACGTATACCCCCGGTTGTTCGCCAACTGACATATAGATCCGATTTTCCCCAGGTTTACATTCAAAGACCACTTCAACTTTCCATCTCGACTTCTCAACAGGTAGTCAATAGCATTCCAGATCTCTAACATCGTACCACCTACTTCAACAGCATCAGATCGGGCCAATAGGTGAGTACCAAAGGACACTGTGTTGGATGTTCCTCAACCCCAAATGTATCTTAGACTTCCTTCTCCGCACCGTCGCCCTAACGTCTCCAGATAGAAAAGCCAGCTTTCCAAAGGCCACGACTTCACCTCCCGTCGAAATGCCGCGCTTCTCATTCCTCAGACGCAAATCCAGCAAGCCCAAGTCACCATGCTCTCCACCCCTGGAGACCATCACGGTCTTGGCCCCAGGTGTTGATCCTCGTGCTGTCCTCGCCGCCAGGCGTGTGCCCGACCACTCCTCAATGATCGACGACCCGACCATCTCGTATGTCATGATCACCCACGAGATGACGCCTTATGGCCGCATGGAGGTTGAAACCACCTACACTGCTCCTAGGCGGACGGTGCAGATTGTAGACAAGTGAGCGTTTGTCGTAGCATGTGCGGAGGGTGTTGAGGAGGTCGGAGACGATCCGCTTGAAGTCGACCCGTACTCTGCTCACAGTATATTGATCGCGGAGCATGTTGGGACTGAATCGTAACAGAAGGCTCGGACTTGTCCTTGGAACGCTCAGAGGACTCTTTACGGGGTTCGCGAGAGGTTGGAGTGTCGTTAAAACAAGTCGGTACGGAGTTTTAGAGAAGGAGTATGGGATGGAGGGTACCTTGGGCAAGGTGATGTGATTGGTTTTTGGTAAAGTAAAATTTTCGGGGCACGGAAGGTGGAGCTGCGTGTATTAATTTGGGAGGGAGTGGACTGCAGGTCCTGTCTGTATGGCAGAGCTTTGCCTATCGTTGCCGCGAGCAAAGGTTGGCCTGACCTGATACCTCCACTGAGTATGAAAGCAAATACGGGTGGGATTTGCAGCAATGGATAAATTTACACAACAGATATTGGGTGCACTTGCTGTTCAACACACAACTTGTTGACGCTGTTGGGCTGGCCAGCGAGCCTGGTCAGCGATGTTCATGAAGCATGCTTGTTGCCACTTTTGCAAATCTTAGAATACAGCGCCTCCGATGATGAAGACCCGTTCTTCCTCACGCTTCACCCATTGGATGACTTTATTTGCACCTTGAGCAAGACCCGCCCGTGACGCGTTTGGACCCGCCACGCAATAGAACTCGAACAATGGCGTAATCCATGCCAAAGAAATGCTATCGCGGTTGACGCTGTGAAGGACCTTGAGATGAGCGTGTCTGGCATGGCTGGACGCATGTAAACTGTGGTATAGCGTCATAAGTCTAGAGCTCTAGTTAGTAAGTGTATTTGATTGTTCCCAAGATTTATAGTAGGCACTGGGCTTGACTTACTTTCTTCGTGCTAAAAGAGTGCCGAAATGTGGAGAGAATGATGGCATGGTAAACTGGACGTTCGCACGTGACTTATAGAGGAAGTGTCGTAGTGGTGTTCCAGGCACTATATCGGTTGTGCTCGGGCGACCTTGGCGGACTGCAGTCTGGATGACCTCCATACTGCCATTTTTATGCAGTTGAGCTACAACATCATCTCGCATCTGCTTGAGCTCAAAGAAGCTCTCCTTGTCCACACTGATAAGGAGGACGGCAACTTCGTCTTCTCGGCTACTGCTACTCGTTGTCGAAGGTGTCTCTGCGTCTTCTTCGCTTTCGTCATCCAAGGCGCGTAAGAAGCTGACGTACATATAGAGGTAACCTTTGTTGTTGAAGCCCGGGAGACACACCGGTATCCAGTTTTCTCCACCACCAGCCTTTACGCTCCCTGCCTCGAATAGCATGTTAAAGATCAACTGTAAGTCGCTTGGATGAAGGGAATGTCGTTTCGGTCTGATGACACTGACAAGTCTCCCGCCAGCGACAACTAGGCCGTAGAGCAGCTTTTCTGTTCGACTCTTGAGAAGAGTATTGTTGATTACATGGCGCTGCGATCTACGAATTTTCAGACACTCCAGTGCAGATAATAAGGCCGTGGGAGAGCCTTTCGTAAAAGTATCTGCTAGCGATGAAAGTAGAATCTCCGTACCTTCAAGAGGCCTCCGAAGATCGGTATTTGGCCGATTCGTGAATAGCTGAGTCAAAGTAGGTAGGGTAAGGGTTGAGAGAATCTGCATGTATAAAGCGTCTAGTTGACCTCTGAGCTGAGCGTCGCTTTCTCCAAGCTTGCTAATGGCAACGAAGTATAGTGGCCCAGCTATTGACACTACAAATCTTGTACCGCCGGCTGAAAATCCCATTAATGGGTCCCTAGATGCCTGGAAGAAGGATATAATGGTTTGAATGATGCCGATATACCCATTGATGAGGTTTTGGTCACCATGCCGACTGTAGATCGGTTTGCCAGCAGAGGACAGAATGAGATAGTGCTTAAGTTTAGATTTCCACTGAAGCAAGACTTCCTCTGTTGAAGATATCAGTGTCATCGTGTCTACAAGATACATAGAAAGTCCTACCTCCGTTTACGCCCTTCTTGTCCACGGCTTCTATCTCATCGAACTCCTGCTCGAAATTCACCAATAATTGGTCATCATAATCTGTCTGCTCGAACGCATTGACGGACTGTGTTTGGGTACTGAGCAACTTCCATGCTGCGCTTTGAGAACTCAATCCTTCGTCTAAAAGACTGGCGAGATCTCCATTCCCCTTCAGAGTCGGGGCATAACTCATGAGACTTGTATTATCGTCGAGCTCACTCCCGTTATGGCTGATCTTCCTGCTCAGTGACCTCTGTTCCCCCGAAGGTCCTGATATTGAGACTGCTTCTGATACCGATCGACTGACGGGCGAAGAGAAGGTTCCCCTCGAGCCATCCGGGAAAGATAATGTCTGGATCTCAATCGAGGACAGCCCCGTTGTAGGTTTGCTGACATAGGCCGAGCCTGGTCGAGTCGCGGGCTTGAGGAGGGATGGGCGTGGAGGTAGTGGAGGCCGTGATTCCTCTCCCTCCTGATTTACGTCTCGTACTTTAGTCAGCTCTGATGGAGAGAGCTCCAGCTTTGCACCTCCCCCTCCTGAGCCATCGTTGTCGTCTTCGAGGGTCATCGAGCTGGTGCCATTATCCGGCGTTGCCCGCACCGTAGGCGTTGGATCGATGAGGGCATTTGCTTGGTCATGAGAAAATGCAGCAGCCGCACTCGAGTTTCCCATACAGGGTGAAGCTATTCGTAGGAGGTCCTTGACTGTTGAGTGGGGTATTATGGACCGTGGGAGTGGCAGCAGCAGCAGGGATCTGGATTTGGTGGGGAGCTCTGCCAAATAGGAAACAAGACTGCTTGGAAAGAAGAGGCCACGCAGAGCTGGAAGTTCAGCCTCGAGGAACAGAGATCGCAACAGCATTTGTTGCATACCACCAGAATACATACAAATTACACTTCTCAGCCATGTTTTATTGCAGCAAGACATCCAGATGTTGCTAATGAGCCGCGCGCCTCCCCACTGCGCTGCGCATGAACAATGGCCCTCGAGGCTGGCCGACAGTCAGCTTCCCCGACGAGCTCTGGTAGAGCTTCGCCAGTTCCGAGAAAATGGAGGAATCAGCTAGGCTCTGGTATGGATATGTGAAGCTACCCTAAATCTCCTGCAAGGTCATTGATAAAGTCTCTAGAGGAGCCTCCAAGCAAGGACAAGGTATTCCGCAGATATGCCTCTGGCGTCGATAGATCACTCTCGTTGTTTGAAACAGCATTACAGGAATGGGCCGACTACATCTCCTTCCTAGGACGTCTGCTGAAGGTCTGGCTAGATTGCTCCGCGAGAATAGGTACCTGGAATGCTGACTCTCTCAGTCTCTACAAGCTCATCCAAGCACCATAAAAGCTGTCCCATCAAAAGCCATTGTCGCAAAGCGTCTTGCGCAGTGCCTCAATCCCTCGCTCCCTTCTGGTGTGCATCAAAAAACCCTTGAAGTTTACTCCTTCATATTCTCAATGATTGGCAGAGAAGCGCTTTCGAGTGATCTTCCACTTTACTTTCCAGGCCTTTCCTCCACACTTTCGTTCGCATCCCTGTCTGTACGATCGCCATTTCTAGAACTCATTGAGAGACATATTCTTCAGCTTGAACCTCGATCCCTCCGCCCAGCACTTAAAGCCATTATACTCGCGCTGTTACCTGGTCTTGAAGAGGAGACTAGCGAGGAGTTTGAACGGACCCTCAAGCTTTTAGAGGGATTTAAAGATGTTATAAGACCTGCGAACACGGAGGATCTTGGGTGTAATCATAGCAGTGGAGATGGATATTTCTGGCAGTGCTTTTTCCTTGCCGCTATTACCAGCAATGGTCGACGACTCGGTGCTTTGGCATACATGGTTCGGAACCTACCTAAGCTTGACCAAGTTCTCTCTGTAGACAGAAACTCTGCGTCATCTGATGGGCCGTCGGAGGAAGAAGAAGCAGTGCAACGCTTGGGAGAAATGGTCACATCACCTGAACCGGGTCTCCTACTCAGGTGTTTCGCCGCTGGCCTGGGGGACGAGCAGCTCTTGATACAGCGAGGTTTTCTGGATCTGCTAGTTACACATCTACCTCTACATTCACATGTCTTGCAAAAAAGGATGAAGACTGAGGATTTGGAGCTCCTGATCGCGGCTGCAGCCAGTGTAGTTTCCAGGAGAGACATGAGCCTCAACAGACGACTTTGGTCTTGGCTCCTGGGCCCTGAACGCTCCAACGCTGAAGGCGAGAACAGCCCTGAATCGCCCACTTCTGCAACGGGAGAACCCCTTGGATCTATGTCGTCTTCGAGAACTCGTTACTTTGAAGATTTTGGTCTGCAGCCATTGATGCAGGCCCTGCTGAAATTAATCGCACGAGATTCAAGCAATGCCGTTGAGAGGGCCCGCCCATTCCGAATATGTCTATCATTGATGGACAGATGGGAGATTGGCGGGCTAGTGGTGCCAGACATCTTTCTACCTGTCGTCGACAGCGTGCGCAGGTACAGAGACCAGGCAGCAACGAAAACAGACTTCTCCGAAGTTCTTCGCAGTGCCAGTGTCTTTTTCGATGGCGTTGAGAGTGGGTTGATTTGGGGCGAGCTTGTGCAATTGATTGTAAAAGCGATCGGTCCTGGAGATTTGTCCACGGCAGGGAGAATCGACAAGCTCTCTCTCGTGAACTTCATCATTGCAAATTTTAATGTTAGGGAGGAGGAAATGCTGCTCATACATGCACCATTGACGGCCTTGACGCTTCTAACGTTGTTGAAAGAGGTAAAGGGCAAGGCGCAGATGCAAGCTGATATCTCTGAAAACGTCTCAAGGTTGGCTCTGGGTGTGGCGATGGATTTAGTCGAACTCATCCCTGAGAGAGCCTTCCAGACACGGTCCTCACCAAGAGATTCCGCTGATACATCGCTGAACAGAGATTCGATCCGACATCTCCCGAATTCCGAAATTCTACAGAAGATCAAGACTTTCTATATACAGGATCAAGGAAACTTGGATTCTTGCTCTCCCCCATTTTCGGCTGTCGATATCAGTGAGCTCCTCATGCGCGAGGCTTCGAGCATCACTTACAAAAGCCTGTCTGATTCAGTATCAAGTGCTGATGCTGGTATCAAGAGCAAGTTACTAGTGGTGATGCTAATCAAATTTCCCAAGGTTGGCAGTCTTGATGTAGCCAAACTCATCGAATCGATAGAAAAGAGGTTCACCATCCCTTCACAACTGCCATTCACGACGTTCAGTTCGATTGTATCTCTGATCACTACTCTTTACTCAAGATCCTACATAACATCTACAGGACTATCTGGACTTGTAGAACCTTTGGTTCGCCAAGCATGGTCCTACCTGTCTGCGTCTCATCCTAAATATCACGTTGAGACTGTGCGGTGTCTTTGGCAGTTACAAACGGCGTTGACCACTGCAAATCATGATATCGAAGCTGCCATATGTTCTATCATGGTTCAGCATGATACGAACGGCACATTCGCAGTCCGACATGCGGATCCTGGCAGGAGCTTTGGTGTGTTATGGACGCACACTATGCAAGATACAGCGTCCCAGCTGGACCGTAAAGCAGCCAAGGCTTCTACGAATGACCCCAAACGTCTTTTGGGAGTCGTCAACTATGAAGTGATGCTTTCGAGGCCGCTGTTCCTCTTGTTAGACTCCCTCCTTGATGAGCGTACGCAGCTTTTCATGAACGTGAGAACTTGGCTTCAAACTCTCGTGGGTATAGATAAGTACGCGCAAGCTAACGTTTCAGTCCCTATTGCCTGCCTGCTAACAGATTCCAGGCTTTTTCAGCTCTTCGTGGTAAAATTTTCAGGCTTTGGCTTTCTTCAAACTCTTCCTGCTGAGTCGTCTAATTTTACAGACAGCAGCGTGGAAAAGTACAGCAGCGATGATGACCTAGATCAGTGTCTGTATTACTTTCGAACTCTGTCGAATGTGCTCCGCTGGTCGTCTGGCAGTATGTGGTCTGCTCTTGCAGAGAACAGCATCTCCACTGATGCAAGCCACCCGTCGCTATACCGAATTAGTATATCCCCTTTCACAGGTCGTTTGAATTATGTTGACTCTTTTCCAGCTGGGCGTGACGGAGAGATTTCGCTTCTTGAATTCTTCTTGCATGTTTGTCTGCGGTCCATTTCTGGGAGCTATGGTGTAGACAAGTCTGAAGAGCCTCGTGTCAGCCAGTTTCACCGAACGGCCCTGACCACCCTTCATCAAATCCTCTTGAGCCCGTGCTCTCTTTCTCTGGCAGAGCTTCAACTAGAAAATATTCTGATCGACCGGTTGACGCAATCTCTTGACGGCGCAGACCCTTTTATTCAGGTGCTACTCTTAGACGTGGTATTTGACGCGCTCAAGCTTCGCAATGCGGCCAGGCCGATAGACCCACCTTCATCACCGACCGCAGAGAAGCGCTCGCTGATTGATGGAGCTCAAAACTCTCTTCTTTCTCTCACTACTGATCGTGAGAACTTCCAGCAATCGAATTTTCCACCTCCACCTGCGTCGCTAGTAAAGTGTCTTGAAGCCGGTTTTGCGGCTGCAAGCAGTCGTCCTGTTCTAGATAGCTGGGTCAGCTTCTTGACCGAATGTTTACCCTTGTATTCGGATACTATATTCCAAATAATTATACCGCTTGTGGAGACATTCTGTTCCCAGGTGGGTAGTACATTCAAGAGCCTTCAAGAGACTTTCAAAGAGAAATCAACAATTTATGGAGACTCCCCCGCTCCAGAATCGACATTGATTTCTCTTCTGAATGGCTTGGAGCATGTGTTAGCCAGAGGTCACGACCGCCTTTTGCTAGAAGAGATGAAGATACCTCAAAATAAGAGTCCTGAGCTGCCCCAAGGATTTTTCGGCAATATGGTGTCCGGCGTGTTCACCTCGGAAACGCCGCAGGCGAGGAGTGCAAGCGCCAATAACCGGCTAACAATTCTACTCTCTTTCCAGGATGCTGTACGGATTTCCTTTGTGATTTGGTCATGGGATGGTAAGAATGGTGCACTCCAAGATGCAGAGTCTGCTGCCTCGTTCAACTATACTTCTCTACGAATGAGGAACCGTGCTAGAAGGCTTTTAGAACACCTCTTCGCAGCAGAGGCTCTTGAATGTCTGGAAACAGTGGTCGAGATCTGGCAGAAATCCGCCAACGGCCTCAACGACGTGAAATCGCCGGTCGTCATTAATCTTCTTCATGTACTCGATGGATCCAGACCGAAGCATACGATACCGGCTATCTTTAATGCAATATACAGCCGAACAAATCCATCTGCGCTAGAATCAAACCGCAAGTCGACACTGACGGCAACCCTCAGTGATACGGATCTTGCGGTGTTTCTGGTCGAGTATGCTCGATCGCTAGAGGACGATGCTATGGATGAGATTTGGGTAGATTGTATGACATTCTTGAAGGACATACTAGCGAATCCGTTTCCACACCGTCAGACCTTACCAAGCCTACTCGAGTTCGCAGCCATCCTCGGCGAGAAAGTTGATAATACTAACTTTGGAGAGCAAAGAAGGATGAGGCGAGAGTTGGGAGTGAGTGTTGAGATTCTCTTTCCGAGCAGGAGCTAACCGACCACCAGGACTTGTTTCTTAGACTTCTCGCAGCGATTTTCACAACGCGGCCGATGGGTTTTTCTGACGGAAGCCTCGATAATGATGACCGGACTAGCCCATCGGGGCCTGAAAATGTTGTTGGTATCTTGGCTTCAATTGCGCCTAAACTTCCCAAAGTTCTTGTTGAACCTGATCGTATCCTTGCAGCCGCCAACACGATTTCTGCAAGCGTTATTGCCCCAACATTCAAGTCGAAATCATTCCCGGAAAACGTTTCCAAGAGCACCTTGGTATTGCTGTATCAACTAGCAAGATTTCCCAACACCCAAAAGTCGTGGAGAAAAGACATTAGCGATGCCTTCAATGATGCAAGGTTCTTTTCAAATTCTGTGCCACTCGTGGACAGTGACTGGCTTCCGCTCCTCAAGCAGTGGACCCTGAGTGACAAAGAACGAATGCCTGAACTACTGTCTCGGATTCTGGCTCCGACAACAGCAGGAATAGTCTTTGGTGTGGGAGCTACGTCGGCCAGGCTTGAAGCCGATCGAAAGACACAGCTAAACTTGCGTCGCATCGCCACCCTGGTCCTTGCTACGATGAATGACAACTTCGTTGGAGACCTGCCAATGATGCAAGAAAAGATTGTCGAGTTGCTTGCTGCCTCAACGACCTCATCGCCATCTTCCACAATTCGAGCTGACGTCTACCTCCTCCTCCGTGCATTAGCTCTCAAGACATCCGCGGTCCACCTTGCCATGCTATGGCCCATAGTGAATGCCGAATTACATGCAGCCATCTCCTCTGTCGTAGCTTCCGATCACGGGGCAGCCGCAGAGACCTACAACAACTACTCTATTCTCCAAGCCTGCAAGCTACTTGACACATTGCTTTGCATTGCACCGGACGACTTCCAACTCCATGAATGGCTATTCATCACCGACACGATCGACGCAGTTTATCGACCAGCTCAGTTCCACCCTATCGCTCTCATCGACGAGCTCTGCGAAGAGCTAGGCTCCATTGCTGTGTCCTCAGCCACCCACACCGAATCCTCTGCGATGCAAGCAGCGAACAGTCTTAGCCGCAAACCACTGCTGGGGCCCGGCGGCATCAGCGACGAAGGGTCATGGGAGAGAAAGGACGAGCTCGTGGGGAAAGTTCTGAGACCTTTCTTCAGCCAATTGAGCATCTTCGCATTTGAGAGCACGTACTCCATGAGTGCGCCGGATTGGGAGGCATGTCGGATGGGACTTGTGAAGGATCTGTTCGATGAGCGGGGTATCGTGAAGGGATATGTTTGATTATCAAGGAGGCCTTATAGATGAGGGGGGGGGGCGATGTCTTCCTGCCTTGCGTTGTTCTTTATGTTAGGTGCGATATCAAAATGCGAAATTCCGCCGCCCGGACATGACTCTTGCACTCGAGAGTTGACCTCAAGACACACAAACGCTACCATGACATGCTCTGGCAAGTTTAGGCGAGTGGTGCCTCGCCTCGAGGCCTCGGGGGCAGAACACCTCGGCGACCAAGACAACTTCCACTCAAACCCACACGTTTTTGCCAAGTTGGCATATCTGCGACTCCCTCTGTGCAGTCTGTTTTCCATGTATAAATCCAAGATATTTCGTTCCAAAAAAAAACATTCAATTTTTTAATTTTTAATATTAATAATTTTTTTTTGGATGTCGCATTTCCAAGGCATTCCTGCCTGCCTGCCCATGCTAGCTAGACCTCTCTCCCCATGTCCAAAGGCGAAGGAGCTAATGTGAGCCTACCTGCCTGCCTGCCTGCCTGACAACCTCAGGAACAGTAAACCGCGATGTGCAACAAAAAGGACGGAGAGCTTTTTATTTTTTTATCATTTTTTTATTTTTTTTTGGAGACGCCATTACTTTCATTGTTGGCCCTCAGGCTCTCAGGCACGTTGGACCCCCCCCCCCTTCCCCTCACCAGCCAGCCTATAGTATTATATATTATGTAGCCACTCATAACGTACGTATGTAGCGTGCCTTTCTCCAACGCTGCCTTTTTTGGGGGAGGAGGGGGGAGGAGGGGGAGGAGAGGGGGGGAGGGGGGGAGGGGGTTTGAATTAGAAATCGAATTTTGGGCGACTCTATCCTTAAGAGGGTGGTGAGGCAGCGGGGATATATGCCACCATGGCCTTGCTGGCCCCCATCATGCAATACTGCACGACCTCGATCTTCTTCCCCTCGGGCGCCAACCGCGCAACCTGCCGCACGTCGCTCTGCCGCGGGAGGTACAGCGCCGCGTCCATGGTCCTGATGGCGTCGTGAATCCGGCCGAGGGGATACGGCTGCATCTTGCTCAGGTTGAAGATCTCGTCGTCTCTGTAGCCGGGCCCCCCCCAGGGGGGCGAGGCGAACACGGCCGTGGTCGAGGGGTCGAGGGAGGATGCGTTGGATGTGAGGTAGGCGAAGGAATCGTCGTTCACCCAGGTGATCCGGTCCGCGACCCCGTAGATCTGGGCGTTGTGGTACGCGCATGCGAGAACCGAGGGGTTCTTCTCGATGGCGATGATGCCGGACCAGCGCTGGGACAGGGCGAATGCGATGACGTTCCCGCCGGCGCCGGCGAACATGTCGATCAGCACTGTGCGCGAGGCGGGGACGAGCGCTGCGAAGTCTTTCGCTACCTGGCTGTTTGTTCTTAGTATAGGAAGGGTGGGTGAGAGGGTAGGTAGTGTGTACTTCGCCACGGGCTCCGGCGTCACTCCGAACCAGGCATCGTCCGTCATGTAGATTCCGTCATCGTACAACGACCAGATGCTGTACCGTTGTTCCCAATACCTGGAAGTGTTTGTTTTTAGCTTGGCAAGGATGCTTGGTTATGGTCACTTACTTTTGAATATCGTACTCGATCTGATTCCTCGCTGTGTAGTGATGGCATTCGTCTGTGAGCTCGAAGAGCTGCGGTACGGTCTCTGCAATCGTGTCCTCGCCCGTGGTCTGGGGATTTGGGGATATCAGTTGCTGCTGCTGCTGCTGCTTCCTATTCTTCTTCTTCTTCTTTTTCTTGACCTTCCCAACGTCCTTCGGCCCACCATTTAGGACTTGAGTGCTCGCCATTATTCTGTTTGGTGGACGAGGGGGTGAAGCTGTAGATGATAGACTTCGGGCGCTCCCTCGGCACCCTTGTTCGTGATCGGAGTAAGATCCTTCGCAACCGGTGATGAAATGTAGTTCCTCTCGACACTCTCACGTCGATGCGTGTAGCTTCTTCAATCGCAACGTCAACAGGCAATACGTCTCTCGGAATCTTGCTTGGGTTCCGACAGCGCAACTTCCTCGCTCTGACCAGACGGAAGAAGGGATCGACCAACGGTCGATGCGGGGATAATAGCTCTTGGCTTCAAAACGATCTCAACCTGGACAGTTGGACGTGATCTCGGATTCTTGGCGGTAGTTTGAACGCGGCGTGTTATCCTTTTTTTGGGGGGCGGGACTATTCGCGATCGTCGAAGATTCCTCGATTCCTCGTTTGCTTCTTAGTGATCGTCGTTCCTGTTCTCATCCAAGATTTCGAAACTCCGTAGCCAGTTTGAAAATTATGTTCGTGACTGGCCGAGGATGAAAAAGGACTTGAGCATGGCAGTCTTGCAGAGTGTAACGCTGGCCTGTGAAAAGTCACAGTCCCGTTCAGTCCAAAGAGGAAGCGTGACCGCGCTGAACGCTGTGAAGTTTTTCGCACAATCCCCTTGAACAATATGACCGGCGACAGCTTACAGAATTCCAGGCTTTTCGGGGACTTTTCAGCTCTCCTTCCAGCTCTCTCCCGACTGAAGTTACAGATGGAGAACCATTTGAGGGGTCACGTGCATATGAGAGTGATCGCGAGCTCGGGCCATGGCGCTAACCTGTTTGCAGTTCTCGTTGGCTTCGCGATTTGCTCGCCTCATGTCTCCAAGCCGTCGAAGAAGAGCTTTTTCTCAATGTTCATGTTTTCATACCTCTTCTTCGGATCATCCACGCCCTTGCCCAGACATGCAAACCGCGAAGAAATCGTCGCCCCTCGATGGAAAGTCTCGCGGGCTTGGAACAGCACACTGACAGGCCTCGTTGACTCGTCATCGCGGCTCTGGTACGCTGTAAAACTTCGAAGAGGATCAGTGCGCTCCTCGTCGAGCTTTTAAGGATCACCACGCAAAATCATTCCTTGGCTACAGGATCTGGCGATGCATAGAGAGAAGACGTCTGGCTGGCTAGATTTCGCAGTACAAACCAGCAGTATTCCCCGGCTATGGTCAACCTACCGAGAGGCGAAGAACTTGTTTCGGACGAGCCTTTCGCGATCAATTCGAGTCCTCAGCGCTCTTAGGTTTCACGGTAATGTTGGCATGCTGACGTTGCTCGTACCGTGGTGCGTTGGTCACCCTGCTGTTCTATTCTCAATCATCCTATCCTCTGCTATATACCACAGGTCCGTCCCCTAGTCCCCTGGAAGAATGTTCTGCCGACTACGTCTGGGCCGTCTCGAGAGAAACGAAAGGGTACCTGTGTTCAGGAAACCACTCTCGGCTTCGGGGAGGGGGGATATCGCACTTTTGAGCTAGGATTGAGGTTTGGGTTGGGATGGGATGGGTTGGATCGAGGGCTCGCTCGCGTGTGCATGTCACGTACTTCCTACTATGCCACTGTCGCAGGAAGAAGACGTTGTGTAGATCCAGCTAAAACCCTCCGCGTGGCAGGCTGGCAAGCTTGCTTGGCCCCTGCAGAGGATGGGTCGGGGCATAGGGGTTTGTTTGATGGGTTTTGGAGGGTTTGGAAAGTTTGGAGGGTTCTGTTGACGATTGATCAGGTTTTGGGGGAGTTGGCGTCGGCGACAGGCGACGCGTGGATCGTTCCATGTACGTCAGACGACTTCAGCCCAGTGCAAAAGGGCATTGGGTGTTTCCCTAGGAGGGATGTCGGGCGCAGCGATTTCCCCTGGCAGCGCACCGCACGTGACCCAACAGGAGAGGACGCATCCTTTGCTCAGCGCGACATTGACATCTGAACCATTCACGAGATATTTGAACTTGATTGTAATTTTTTTTGTATTTTTTGTTTTTTGTTTTTTGTGTGCTGTTTTTTTCTTCATAAACCCTTAGGCCCCGACCTTGTTTTCTTTTCATTTTTGGTTTGCTCTACGCACGATAAGTATCTGAGACGACCGGCACTCCAGCCGAGTTCTCCACCTACGCGTCGGCTTACTTACATATTCGCATCCTGCCGGAATCCGGGGCGGAGGGGAAATCCCCAATCCCAATTCAAGTCTATACATGGGTACCATATCATATCATCCCATATCATACCATTGCGGACCGGACCTACCTATCTTAGCATCGATGTTCCACGCTCGTCGTCACGGCTCGTGTTTTTTGATGCGGCCAACTGTGGAGCGAGGGGTGATGCGGCCGAGCAGGTGGGAAGGGGAATGGGGGACTGGGGAATTGGGGGATCTTCCGGGATGTTTTTATTGCGAGTGTTTGTTTTTCGAGGCCACGGGGAGGTGGGAAGGAAGAGGGAGAGAGGGGGCTGTTGGAGATTTCCACTTCACTCTGGATATTTCGAATCTCCCCCCCCCCCATCCCTCTCGGCAGTTTTGACAATGTCACCACCGGATTAACAGAATGTTGGCTTTTCGCTTGATCATCAGAGATGAGGGGAGGGGGAGGAAGATAGCTCCTGTCGATTTTGTCGAGGTGTTGAATTCCCTCTTTGTTTCCGTCGGCGGGAATGAATTCCAGTGGCGGGTGTATATCTCAGCCAACCCCCCCCCCCCCCCAAAAAAAAACCTGGACCTCCAGGAGTGGAGATTCTCCTCGAACGTGAAGGACAGGAATGAGGACCAAGAGAGATGCGTCGGAGAAGATGGCTGTCGGTCACTTTGCATATTGCTGAGACTCGACTCGACACTTTTTCCCCCCTCAACTCACCCAACCAGACCAGAATCAAACAGAATACATGAATAGCCATATAACCAGGGAATGCGAGTTGATCTCCCATCATCTCTCATCAAGCATAGCATCTCCTTTTCCTTTTCCTTTTCCTTTCCTACCCATCCCATCCCTATCTCCATCCCCATCCCCATCCCCCTTCCTCCTTCCTAAAGCGGCCGGCGAATGGAAAAAATCGATACTCGTACCTGCACGCGCGCGCCCCTCACCGCATTCGGCAGTTTTTGACACCCACGGGGCGCTAAGCCCGTTAGCGCATCTGTCGGTCGAGCTTGACTCCTTAAAGAGCCCCAACCCCCTTTTTATCAGCTCCCACTTGACCCTCTTTGGACTCTTTCGTACTGCAGGACGAGCACGAGCACGAGCACGAGCACGAGGCAATCAAAAATTCCCACTCGAGACAAAGATACCCAGCCAGCCGAATTCCACGAATCCCTGCAGCCAGTACCCACGCACGCACACACAACACACGCGAAAACGAGACAGCGATAGATTGAGAGGGAAAGAGAGAGAGTGTGTGTGTGTGTGGGAGAGAGGGAGAGAAACAGAGAGCCAGAGAAAAGGCATTGTATCGCATCGCATCTTCCCGCACCGCACGGCGTCCAATTTGATTAGCATCAAAGTCCAACCCAGAAAACCCCCAAACCAAAATCCATCCCAGGTACGTGATCTTGCACTTTCTTTCCCCTTGCCTCCTGACGCGATGCGGCTTCGCGTCGTGTTGGCGTAGAGTGTTTGGTTTTTTCCATGGTTCCCTCCTCTCCCTTCAATCTGGTCGCGATGCGTCGCGATACGTTACACCTCGCGCGCCCGACGACGGCGACGGCAGCGGCAGCGGCAATCAAGCATTGCGCACACACCAGATGAGACGCTCGGCTTCCTGCGAGCAGGCAAGCAGGCCAGAGCAGAGCAGAGCAGATCATGGAGGAGACCTAGCTCCATTGGGCCGAGTCATCTATCGTGGAGTCACGGTGATCAAGGTATCAATCATCACATCCACCCCTCACCCCAACCCTCTGGAAAACTCGGAAGCTGTGGCAGCAGACTCTCCAGACAGAGCGCGACAGGGAAGATGTCTCCTCTGTGCCATCAAGGGGTCGCGGGTTCAGCTGAGGCACCGCACCGCATCCCAGCCAAAGAGCATGCACGCTCGACTCGACCCAAGCTGGGAACGGGGCGCAAAGGTGCAGCGCGGTAAGCGGGTATACACAGCACAAGACAGCAGCAGCAGCACATCACAGCAAGCCCCAGATGTATCCTGGTGTCCCAGCTCGTACCACCGACACGGGCATGGGCACCGGCCCCGGCCAACACCTCCCCCCTTTTCTTTTCGCCCTTCTTCCCCTCCTCCTCCTCCTCCTCCTCCTCCTCCTCCTCACTCTCCAGCTCACCTCCTCTTGTCGCCGCGACGGCGTTCCAGGGGAGACCAGGCAGAGCGTGGTGATGCGGAGGGGGGGTGGAAGGGGGGAGAGGGAGAGGGCTTGGAGTTATGTGGGGCCGGCTTCGTCTGAAGATTTGGCTTTTCGCCGGGACCTGGTGCATCGTCGCTGGCTGCTGCTGCGTGGCCAGCCTTGGATTCAATCAATCAGGTAGACGACCTACCTATCTTCCAACCGATCTACCTACCTACCTACCACACCTATCCCTATCCCTACCTTGCAACTCGAGAGGCCTCTCTACCTCCCTCCGTCCTCTCTTTCCGCCTGGTCTCCGCGCGCTTCCTTTCCTCCTCCGTTCTCTTCCGGCCGGCCGCTATCCTCCTCCTCCTCCTCCTTATCGCCCCGCTCCGCCCCGCCCTCACTTCGGTTCTCTCCTTTTTCTCCTCCTCTCCGGCAGAGCACAGAGACTCGAAGCGCACTCGGGAATCTCAGACCTCCTCCTCCCTCCCTCCCCCCCCTGCCCACTGTCCACTCCCCACTGCTTATCCTACCACCCCCCCCCCTTCCCCCCGGCTCAATCTAATCCTCCTTTTTGTCATCCCGCTGCTGCCACACTCGCTGCTCCCAGCTTATCAGCTACTACGCAGTCTTCACATCTTCCCCATCACAATTACATCACATCCCACCTTTACCTGATCATCTCCTGGAATCTCACACTCACTCACTCGTTCGATTCAGGTCTCGTCGTCTTTTCCGCCCTGCAACACACGAACCACTCCTCCTCAGCCTCCCCCCCCCCCCCCCCCCCCCCGATATCCGAACGCCTCTTCGCATTCATTTGACGCTCGTACCGTCCGACAGCCTGCATTCTCGGGTCCTCCCTCCACGCCAACCTCAATCCAGCTCCTCGCGACCAGGTTTCTGCGACAAGCAGAGAGCGGCCTCCACAACTCTCCAGATTCAGTAAGGTCATCGGTTCGGTACGGCTACGCGCAACTCAATCGAGTCGAATCTCGTCATACCTCCTCCTCCTCCCTCAATCTCATCATGGCCGACATCACCGACCATCATGATCAGGTTTCGCCGTCGGCCCTCGAGGACCATGTCAACGGCAACTCCGTCGAGAATCGCGGCGTCAAGCGTCAGCGCACCACGGCCCCGGCCGACGACGACGACGACGACGACGACAAGCCCGGTCGCGAGCGCAGGAAGATTGAGATCAAGTTCATCACAGACAAGTCGCGTCGTCACATCACCTTCTCCAAGCGCAAGGCAGGTATCATGAAGAAGGTCAGTTCAAGTGTCTCGATGCGCGTGTCGGCGCGCCAATCGCGTGGCCGGCAGGAACCTTGACACTAAACGCGCGATCACAGGCATACGAATTGTCCGTCCTCACCGGGACTCAGGTGCTGCTCCTCGTCGTCTCGGAGACCGGCCTGGTCTACACCTTCACAACACCAAAGCTCCAACCTCTGGTAACCAAGGCGGAGGGGAAGAACTTGATCCAAGTATGTCGCCAACGCGCCCCCGGGATACCTACCCTCCATACGTGCTAACACCGATCAGGCATGTCTGAACGCCCCCGAACCGGTCAACAACGGGGACAACGGCGTCGATGACCAGAACACGGTCGACTCCCCCGAGGAACCTGCCCCGCAACATCTACCACCGCAACAACAAGGACGCCCCGGCATGCCGCAACAGCAGAACATGCACCCGGGCTACATGCCACAGAGCCTGGAGCAGCAGCAGGCCCTCGCGTACCAAAATTACGTTGCCCAACAACAAAGAAGTGGCTACCCGATGCCTCCCCAAGGCGGTATTCCTCAACAACACTCGCATCAAGCCTAGAGTCGCTCGCAAACTGGATTCCCAGCACACGGAGGGGTCGTCTTTAATCCTGATACCCGACACATTAATATAACGCGTCGCAACGTTTGTGTCTTGCCAGACTTGAACCTTCTCTCTCTCTCTCTCTCTCTCTCTCTCTCTCTCTCTCTCCCAATGTCACTTGTCATACCGGTGTTCTGGTGTCCCTTTTTTTTTCTTTTTTCTTTCTATCATCTTCCTTTCTGGGAGCCCAGGGCGGTGTCTCTGTGTGACTCTCACTCTATCAAAA
Source organism: Diplocarpon rosae (assembly GCA_032760415.1). Classification (NCBI taxonomy): domain Eukaryota; kingdom Fungi; phylum Ascomycota; class Leotiomycetes; order Helotiales; family Drepanopezizaceae; genus Diplocarpon; species Diplocarpon rosae. The sequence goes on from JAUBYV010000005.1 coordinate 1,074,239, forward strand.
TTCGGAGCCTTTTGACACGGGGGTGGGTAACGAGCTAATACTCCCTCTACTATCTCATGACGGGATACTGGTCGGATAAAAAAATGGTAAGGGAGTTGGTGACGGGAGATGATATCGCATATGCTTGACGGATGAGCTGGCTCGGGCAGGAATCTGCAAAGGGAATTGTTGAGGAGAGATTTACTCGCACGCTCGCTGGTGCTCTGACGTTTTGGGTTCTACTTGCCCTGTTTTTTCTCTCGCGCTGGTGTGGTAGAGAGAGGGTCCTCGCCCCTGTACAGTACAAGTCTTTGAGCCAACCCGTTGCGGCGAGGTTCCTACGGCCCATCTATCAAGAAGCATTTTTTTGTTCCCTGACGCACGCTGTCAGATTGAGTTTGAAGTTTGATGCCGAAGTCTCTGCGACTCCTCCGTTCCCCACCTCTATCCCAGCAATGCACCTCCTCTACCCCTCCCAAACCCTGTTATCCTCTGATCTGATCTGATCTGATCTGATGTGATGTGATGTGACATGACATGAGATGATGTGATGTGGTACGATACGACGCGATACCATCTGACACGACCCCACGGATTACCGCTATGTACCCATCCTCAGCTAACCATCCAGCAACGCTCGTCTCCTCTCCCCTCCCCTCTTCTCCCCCACCCCTCCACTCCTCAACCCTCACGCCATGCAAAGCAAAGCACCACGCGACGCAGAAGAGCGTGATTTATTATTCTCTTCATGTGGGGTCTTGGGGGAGGGGACAAGGTAGGAAGGAGCGTAAAGAGAGAGAGAGAAAGAGAGAGAGAGAGCCACGGGCGATTAGTAGTAGAGAGAGAAAAAAAGACGGGTGATGTTATGATGAGGATGATGATGATGAGGATGATGATGATGATAATAATCATAATAATGATGATGAGCAGAGGGACACGCGGTCGATCCCATGAACGTACGTGACGGTACGGTTTTCATTTTTCTTTTTTCATTTTTTCGATTTTTCGATATTTTCTGGGCGGGGGGAGAAGGGGGGGGGGGAGGGGGGCATTGTGTAGTGTATCTTGGGGGTGGGTTTTTCTGTGGTGGGTTGGTGGTATTGGGGAGGAGAGGAGGAGAAGGAGAAGGAAGAGGGGAAGGGAGAGGAGAGGAGAAGGGAGAGGAGAAGGGAGAGGGGAAGGGAGAGGGGAAGGGAAGAGGGGAAGGGAAGAGAGGTTTTGGGAAATGAGATTTCTATCTTCATCTTTTTGTTTTCCTACAGTAGCGAGGTTTCGATTCCCCCCGTGTCTCTCTCTCTCTCTCTCTCTCTCTCTCTTGTGGTTGTTTGCATGGTCAAGAAAAAAAACAGAGGACATGCACTGCTGACAGAATCATCTTCATTTCTTCTGTGCCATTTCTACTTTCTCTCTCTCCCTCCCTTGCGCCCCTTCTCGAGCTGTCGAGCTGTCCTTGATGCTAATCGACCGTCCGTACTTAGGGGTAGCCAAGTACATTTTTCTCTTCATTACCCCCCCCCCTGTTGATCCCCACTCCCCTTGCCCTCGCCGGTTCCAAAACACACAGATACACCTACGCTTCGAATATAAGCAAAAAAACGGCTCCGAGAAAGTTTGTGTCCCCGACGACCCGAGGGATCGTGATGCCTAGCCTGATAGAACGCCGCCTGTCCGGTAAGATATAGAAAGATGTCTAAACGCCCGACGCCTAGTTTTGTGGCTTTGGTACAGATACAGATCCTGCCTCCCCTACATCCTCGCGCAAGTTTGGTTGCCGGTTGAATAAGCCTTTTGGCTCCCATCAAGCAACGCCAGTCGTGCTTTCGACTCATGTAGCCGGGGAGCTGCCAGCGGGCCCGGCACCTCCCTCCCCAGGTTCCCCGCGATCGAAATAAGATGGCGCCCCGGGAGGTGCATCTATCCCGCGCCTCCACCATCCCATCTTCCAGAAACCGCCTGTGGCGTCTTGCGATTTATGGCGGCGTCCTGAGCCACGCGGCGAGGGTCGGGCTGTGAAACCTGGGAAGCCTGTTGAGCGTCTCCTTCTCCGGCGCTGGAATGTATGCGCACGGAGGAGAGACGTGTTCTCGTCGGGTTCTGTGAAGACGGCCGAGGCAGGGCGGTCAGTCGATGTTCGCGGTGGTCGACCAGGAGATGGCGATTTCGCCCTGTCGTCTTCGAGCTCGCCCCAGATCTCGTCGGCTTCCGTGACCCGGACCGTCTTGCGAGCGTGCCTGGTTGCTCCGAGGACGGGGTCGAGCTGGGTGGTGGGCGTCATGGGCTCGTTCCGGAGGAGCGCCTGGTGCTCTGCGCCTATGATTGCTTCTTCGTCTACGTTGAGGGAGTCGGCGGACTCGTCATTGTCAGTGTCCTCGACAAAGCCGAGGCCGGGCGCGAGTGCGCTCTGCGCGACTGTCGAGGGTGTTTGGTCGTCCGAGAGGCGCCAGGAGAGGGCTAGGACGCCAGAGAGCAGGATCACAGTGCCCAGGGCTATCAGGCAGGCTTGCAGGGCAGACAGGCGGTCGGTCTGCTTGAAGTAGATGAGCCCGTCTAGGATGGCGATAATGTTGTAGATGCAGAAGACGAGCGGATAGAGAACGCTGGTGGAAACGAGCTTCAGACCGCGGTGCAAGTAGTAGAGCTGCGTGAGGGCGAGGGTGACCAGGCCCACGAGAATGACCCAGGATTGCCATCTGTTGAATTGGTTGATACGGTCAACGATGGTACGTACGAGCAGCTCGACTGCTGACTTCGCCACCAGGAGCGAATGTGCTGAGAGTATCCCACTGATTGAGCCGTATGCCAAACCGCGGAACAGTCGTATGCGCGGTGTGGAGGAGATGCTCGGGATCCTGGCCAAGAATGTAGTTGCGCTGACGATCCCGAGGACCAGGATGAGCTGGAAAACCATCCACAGCACAAACGTCCTCCTACCCAGCAACTGTAGCAACTGATCCAGACTATGTGCCGGCTCTGGTATAGCCCCAAAAATAGCAATCAACACCGCACCGCTGCTCACCAGCAGCGTGCCTCCCAAAGACCATTTGGTGAACGGCTCCCCGAGAATCAATGTGGCGCAAATCGAGTTAAAGACCAATCCTGACGCCTGCAATGTAGATAGCACGGGCAGCGGCAGCGTCGTTATCTGGATAGTGCTCCCAACCAGGTTTGATACGATGAACATGCCCATGCCCAGCTGCCAGCGCCGTCGACGGTAGGGAGGCCGCCGAGCATCGTAGGTGGGTTTTTCGTCTTCCAGGAGGTGGGACTTTCGCTGTAGGGTCAGGCCGAGACTCTGAGTACTGGTTGATAGCAGGCCCACGAGAATTCCTGTCTGTCAACCCACGGCTGTCAGTCCCATTCAGTGCAGTGTGCCAGGGGGGGTTCCGAGGGGGAAACGAACAGCTACGCTTCCTCCTGGCGACAGGTCACCCAGGTTCCCCATCACGCAGATGTACTCTGGTCGCAAGAACTCATCTCATGCGTGAACATGTGGCACAACACCTCTAGTGTATTTGTCGGTGGGTTCTTGGATTGTTGAATTGTTGAAGTGTTGAAATGATTTCTCTCCCGTGGCAAAGGCGGACGGTCTGGCGGCCAAGGTCGACGGATTACAGTAGCCCCGGTTCTCGCTTGCTGTAAGGTGCCGGTCTAGAAGGATGTGCCGAAGTTTAGGGGAAGGGGGGTGGAGAGGATCTTCAAATCTTCGCTTGAAATAAACTTTCCCCACTGCGGATTTGAGGCTGAACTGAATGTCACAAGTTGCGCCTGGCACTTTACAGATCTCACGGATGTGAGTTTTCGATGCTCTGTTGTTCGGAGGCATAACCTCCGAAGATTATTGTGAGTCCTCGTGACTGTCTCGCCACACGCACGACCTGCTCTGAGATAACCAACTATATCTGAAGTCACCCTGGATTCCGGGGTATATATTACGTGGTATATCTCCCACGCGGAGCCTATACTCGGACATGGATTATGCGATTCGGGTCATTGTCTATCCCGCCTTGTCATTCAATCATAGATGACCATCGAAGTCTTTTGGACTGCCAACGAATGATACTAAATACTGGTCTGGTCGCCAACGGATTCGGAATTTATGCGAGGTCCAGTTGCAGCAGAAGGTTGCTTGGAGCGCCATAGTGGTTGTCGTGCTGGTCCTGCGTGAACATCCAGATACAAATGATATTCTCTACCGAGTACATTCCAGAATGGCGAACTGGGTACCCCGTCTTCCCGTAGGTCAAACAACAACCCCGGGTGGCGATGCGTTTGGAGCGATGCGTGACTTCGGCCCAAAATATGCCAGGACATCGTGAGTTTGATTTGCTGGGATAGGTTGGATAGAGGAAAAAGAAAGTCTCGGGAGCTGTCACTGTATATGTTGGTTATACGACTAGGCGACGAACATGTCCGGAGCAAAAGGAGGGAAATCCTCAAAACGCCCCACGCAGGACGCGTGATTTCGAAGTTGAAGAGGGACGAAGGAAAGCAGCTGGCTCTGGCTGAAACATGGTGGGAACCACCAGCTGAGATTGAATACGGGGAGATGCTCGCGAAGGAAGACGAGCGGGTTAGAAATACGGACCTGCACATTGCCCTTGTCACATTATTGGATATCTGCCTATACGCGCAACCAAGAAAGCCCTCAATCCTGTCAGGCGTGACTCGCAGAGCATCAAGATTTTATCTGGAGGAGTATATAGGGATTTTTCCTGACATGCCCGGATTGCAAGAGGGCAGATGGATTTGTTATGTAACACAGTCTCATACTCTACAAAAATCAGAGGTCACTGGGATAGTAAGCGCAAGCAAAGCTTCTCAAAATTATGAGAGCTGACGCAATGCCTTACATGGCCTGGTCTATAAGCAAGACTGAGTATCATAGAAGTGCTGGTGCTGTGGCTCGGCATCAAAGTGTATCACTCAGAGTCTTTGTATTTGTAATGCTCTCCATTCACCCGTATCTGCGGGCTACCTCTCTTCTCTTGAATTCCACTAGTACACAGGCTTTTTCAAATCCAAAGCTCCAAGTTACATGAATAGCATCACATTCTCCGCCTTAATCCTTGCTGGTGAACCTTCGTGTGATATGTTCTCTGTATACATTATTCACCAGAGCTCCCAGCCACACCAGAGGTATATCATGTACATCACCATTGCGCACTACTATCGTCGCCGCAAATTTCTCGAAGATGATGTAAATGGTAAACAGATTAAAATTCTTCCCCATCAAAATGCGAATGAGGATGGCAGTCCAAGAACATTATTGAGGGATGTTAGGTATGAGATCAGACTTGCCCGATTCAGTGTGAGTTGTGCTGTGAGGCGTTGAACCTTTGTAAAGGTGTTTCCCGTCCAGATGGCTGTTGTGAGGAAAATAATATCGCCAACAGACAGAGAAAAAAACCCGCATGCAGCCAAAGTAGGAAATAGGAACCATGTATTTGCAAGTCGTCCTGGCTGAAGCTTTCTGACATGCAGTGGTAGCTCTGGACGTAGGAAAATATTGCCCATAGTGGATTTTTAGAGCCTTGTGCAATTGTGTGTGAATTCCATGCTGTTCTTTGTAATAGGAATCGTCCCTAGGAACTGGCATAGATGAGGACAACGATGCCTTGAGGTAAGTGGAGGCTGTGATCAGAAGTGCAAGACGAGGTCTTGAGTTGGTGCAGTCTCAGGATCTAAACAAATGCGTGTTATATTGGACCTTTCCTCGACAATACTAGCGTTGACTCTGTCAGCCCGAGAAGACTAGTCTGACTCTGGCTTATCACCTATACACCAAGGACTGAAACTCCACCTGTTTTTGTAGCTCCAGACCTCTGCCCAGTCAGCAAAATTTACATTTGATCTCCCAGGGAGGTACCTACTCTACTCGTGTAGCCGCTCTTTCACAGTTATAAGTGCCAAATATGCGAAGAAGAAAAAAGCGACATACTTCGAAAACCAGACTCTTCTGAGTCACAAGAGCTGGACTTTGGGACGCTCAAGTTTTCTGGGCTTATATTTGCCGAGGTACAGGGGACGTTGGTGTTTGGTCCTCTCTGGTGCGGGTGTTTTTGGCAGGTCTTTTCCTCGGATTGAGTGTCAAAACGGAATTTTTAGCAATCGAAAATGGTTACACTCAATTTATAGAGAGTCTGTCGGGGCTTTCCGAGAACAAGATATTACACAGAATTAATCAGGAATAGCGCTGACTAGGGACGTTGCAAAGCATCCCAGTAGACTTTGAGAACTACTCGGAGGGTGTAAACAAAACTGGGATCGAGGATATTGAAAAAAAAATACATGTAGATGGAATTCTGAAGAGCTATCAGTCTTCACTTAGATCAACAATACTCATATTGGTCGACTGTCCCTCCATAAAGGGTATGTTGTGGCTGGGTTCGTGAAGATTTTGAGACAAACCACACATCATGACGTAGTGTGCAAATTATTCTTAGTAAACATGAAAAATCAACAGGAAAAGTCTAATTGGGGTTTAGACTACAGTGAGTAGGTATTTGTTAGCTCCGGTTTCTTGAGATGCGACTTCTCCTGCACTGCTATTTTTTGCCCAGCTACAGGACCAGTAACTGTTAAACTTCCACAGCCATGGTAAGCCAAGCGAATACATATATCGCAAATGGTAAACAGTACATATTACAGAATTGAATTCAGGCTCGATGCTCGCTCATGACTCCAGTTGCTCAGGCATCATTGAAGTAATCCGGCTCGCTTGCTCTCTCTGCTCGCTTACAGTATTGACATTCAAAATTTCGACACTTTGGAATCATAACTAGAAGAGAAAGTACGAAAAACTTTTTGTCAGATAAGTGATGACAGGAAAACTAGTATGACAGACTCCTCGTACCTTGTTTACTCAGCTCGTTGTACCTGAATTCTTGGCGAATACTTAGTCATGAGCCCTATTCCTAGAGTTCAGTTGATCATAAGTCTCTCCGGGTCCCTAAAGCAAGTACGTCCCAAGGGAGCGCCTAGACAGGCCTCTAACCCGAATATCTTCTTTATAATTGACTCGTAAAAGCGTCTTGCAACGTATCCATTTTTCTCCTATCTTTGTACGCTACGAGCCAGCTTTGATCCTCGCTGTAACTACCGTCGAGCCCATTCTCTATGTATGAGGATAGGTCTGAAGAATCCTGTGACATGCATGTAGAGGTTGAGAATAAAAGGTACATTGCAGAGGAAGCATATTTTTTTTTTCATCGAAAGGCCATTACAGGTATTGATATCGCTCTGCCGCCGGCAGGAGTGTTGTCATCCGAAGGGACTTGATCTTAGCTCTCTTGATTCTATAGAAGAGAGCTGGAGGTTCGTAGGAACATCATGTATAGGTGTTGGATCGTCGTCCCCCTCATGGATCTATCGAGCAAACTCAAGAGCTGAATGAAGCCTGAATCAGACTGGATTTTGAGACTAGTCGGATCTGAACAAGGATTCTTCCATGGCACATGTAGACACGAAAATCCATACAACTTGGGCAAACATCTCTAAATTTCATGAGACAGCATAGACGTCAGCTGGCAGATGGTGTTGCAGTTGTCCAACGCCAAGTTAATGAATTGGCAATGTGCTTAAAACAATTATCACTAATAATTTTAGAGAGATTGGACTTACCTTGGTGTACACGGTAATCATCCACATGGGAATGTATTAGCCGGTTCTACCAGCCAAAGTTGCGCCTGCAAGCTGGCACGAACGTTGGAGGGGTGGTACGTGCCACTGCAATAGTTGGAAACTCAGCCAGATAATTTGGCAAAATGCCTAAAACACTTATTATTGATCTTTTTTTATGCTGGGGCTTTTTGGGATGTTGGACTTACATCAACATACATGAAAATCATGCACAGAGAAATCCATTGGCTGGTTAAACAGGCTGGCTAATGTTGCGCCAGTAATTCAGGCCAAATCCATCAGAAGATGGTCGAAGATGGTCAAGTATATTCATTGGTTCCATCTCATGGGATTCGGCCGGGTGCAGCGGCTCGAGAAATTTTGTAACAAGGAAAAAAGAGAATTTCTATCACGAATACGTTGTTTTTGAGTCATTGTAACAATCGATCTCGTTCCTTCCGTTATTTCGCATTGTCATGGCTGAGACCCAGGTTGGCGGGTTTGGTTAGTCGTCAGGAGTGACGGAGCCGCGGGTCATTGCGATTAAAGCTGGCCAAGAGAGTACAAGAAAGAGGGCTTATTGAGTTGCCCCGGAGGATTTTCTAGGAGAACAATAGAGATGTAAAAGTGACAAGTATTGGTGGGGAGAGAGGTCTCTGATATCAATTTCAAGAGCCTCGCTAGCGTCCACGTACTCTGCCATATCACCAATTCCGACCTCCGACTTTGACTTTATATCGAGACGCTAACCCCAATGAGGCTTAGAAGCGAGCTTATTCCCCGTAGCAGCTCCAGCATCATCATCTCAGCTTCCATCATTACCCCCCCGCCCAGCTTCATCAACCTCTCATCAACCGTCCAAAATGTCGCAGTCTCACGCTCTTTCGGACGACCAGGTAACTCCCATCCAGAATTGGCTCTTGGCAGCAGTAAAGAAGGCAGCCAGCTAAGAATGCAACGGTGGTACAGGTCGGCCAAGAGCTCAAGAAGATGACGGCCTTCATCAAGCAGGAAGCGATGGAGAAGGCTCGCGAGATAGAGATTAAAGCTGACGAGGAATTCGCCATCGAGAAGTCCAAACTTGTCCGCCAGGAGACATCGTCTATCGACAGCACCTACGAGAAAAAGTTTAAGCAGGCGCAGATGTCACAGCAGATCACACGCTCCACAGTTGCCAATAAGACGCGCCTGAAGGTGCTTTCTGCACGTCAGGAGCTGCTGGATAGTATATTTCAGGAGGCGCAGAAGAAGCTGAGTGAGGGGGCGAAGGACAAGGCGAGGTACCAGGTTATTTTGAAGGGCCTGCTGCTAGAAGGCTTCTACGCGTTGAACGAGGAGGAGGTCAAAGTTAGGGCGAGGAAGACAGATAAAGATGTTGTGAGCAAGGCGATCAGGGATGCGGAGAAGGAGTATAAGGAGAAGATGAAGAAGGACATCAAGGCTAGTATTGATGAGTCGAGTCCGCTGCCTGATGATGTGTACGTCTCCCCCCCCGCTACACACTTCCGTGTTGAATTTGAGAGTGCGTTTGACTGGTTCCAGATCTTTGCGTGAGTTTATGCTGACTTCTAGGTCTAGTGCCGGTGGTGTTTCGATTGTCGGCGGAAACGGCAGGATTGAGGTCACCAATACGTTTGACGAGCGCCTGAAGCTTTTGGAGGACGCTGCCCTGCCTGCTATCCGCACAAAACTGTTCGGACCCAACGAGAATAGAAAGTTTTACGAGTAGAGACATGCCTGTTGTGTTGGCCGTTACGGATACATTAGCTGTGATGGGAGATCACCACACAGATATTGATAGCGGGACGAGGGACGGCATGATAGTAGAAAGTGTATGATACAATTGATCGTGCGTAGCAGTAGAGGCTAGTTGTGGGCTTCTAATACATTGAGACCTCTACCAATTGTTCCTCTGAAGCTGCCATAAAGTCGCACCGCGATTTTGCCTCTCCATCCATTCAAGCGGGTGTATCCAGTGTGAGATATGGATTCATATATCACCTCGTACGTACACCGTTGTCAAGATCCTGCAGTACCTTCACCATCCGTCTCACTGCCAGCACTACGATCAACCCCGTCTCTCTCACTTTTACTTTTCTTTTTCAGGAATCTGGCCATTGAGTCTTTTTGTCGTGAGAGATCGTTCCTCCTCTTCTCCTCCTCCTTCTGTGCCTTCCTCTTCTCGCTTCCATCAAACCAGTGATGCTTCGGTTTCGGCTTCGTCCTCAACATCGCGAGCCTTTTCTGAACCATTAGCAGCGCCATTCTGGCGTCCAGTCTCGACACGAAGATGCCCCCAGTTGCTACGATGCCCGACTCGATAGCCGCAAGAGTGTCGATCAGTTCGTCGACATTCTCGTCATGACGCTCTGCAGTCTCCTCATGAGCGAGATCAAGAGACACATTCTGTCCATCGTCGACGGTGATGTCGAAGAGGTAAATTAGCGAGGTCAGGTCACGGTAGTTGGTTGTCGGCGTGGTGTCAAAGAGGGGATCCATGAGCCTATCGAGGACGCTACCAATGGAAAAGGTGGTGTGTGAGTGCGACTCTGAGTAGGAGAGGTCGTCGAGGAAGAAGACTGTGGCGAGGCGGCGGCGGAGATCATGTGATCGGGGTGTGGTGGAGGAGATGCTTTCGATGGCTTGGAGGCGGAGGGTCGGTTCATGGGTGCTTTCTGAGAGTGTTTGGCAGGTTTTGAAACACTGGCCGGTTAGTTGATGATACGTAGGAGGAGAGAGAGAGCATACGAAGGAGTCCCAGTCCTCGTCTGGGATGTGCAAGCATAGGAGGCTGATGGCTTGCTGGACTGAATCGTGGATATCACCGTTACTGGAAACCACCTTATCCACACTCATTCTCAAAAGGAGATTTATGATATATGTCCTCGAGCCTGAATCTAGAATTTTGGCGATGTGCCTGAACCACTTGATGATCGAATGGAGCTTGGTCCAGTCGCGATTCGGATACGGATCTGTGAGCCTCTGAACTGTTCTGACTCTCTCTGTCAGGATAGTTCCTTTTACAGTTCCTCCCAAGCTCCGGAAAATCTTCTGTATCGCAAGCGGGGTAATCAGCCGAGACGTCTGCTCACGACACTGCCTGAAGATGTTGAGATAGGCAGTCCGGAGCGGATCACTGGACTCGACGGGAACCTCGTCCAGCATCCAGAGATACAGCTCGTCGGGCAGTCCCTGACCCATGGCAACCATATCCTCCGCGAAGCCAAAGAGAAAGGCCTGTTCCCTCATCCGAGGTTCTTCCAGCACGCTCTTCCAACTTTCAGGAACCGCGGCAACTGGGAATGGCTTGCGCTCAGGTTTGGCTAGGCCAGCCTCTGTGTCGAAGAAATACCATCGTGGATCTGAGACCGTTGCTTCCGTCCTTCTCAGCGCCCTTTTGACCTTGCTCGCCGCCCCTTCTTCTCTATCTGCTACAACGGCATCCAACAATGCGCTGTGATCAGACCACAGGGGGTTTCCTGCCTCCCCGTCTATCATTACATCGCCATCTTCTTCTAGCTCCTGCATAGCCTTGAACCGCTTCGAGCTCGCCTCGGCAGCTTCGTCATTCTTTTTATGGGCGATTAGATCCTTCAAATCGAATTTGTACTTCGGTGAAGCTGCCCGTGCTGGTTTACCAAGGTTTTTGGTCCGCGTATGATATCGAGGTATCTTTGCGCTGTCACCTGACGTCCTGGGCCGACTTGCACCACAGGAAGATCTCGCGGCTAGAAGCGTACTGAGGTCTTCGAGCGAGCTATCTGAATCCTCTTCATCGTCTGAATTCTGGATGACGCGTTCGGACAAGCCCTTGCCCCAAGAAGATGGGCGAGGGAGGTGCTGTGAAGTGGGCCATTCCACGTCATTGCTCCTGGGAGGCGGAGACAGGTTGGAAGTACAGCTTTGTTGCTCTGGAGAGTTTGTTGCGCAGGATGGTTTGGGAGCCGCTGGAGGGCTTGACGGAGGTACGTTTGACGATCTTGTGGCTGGTAGTGACGGAACTTTAAAAGTTGAACCAGCCACAGTAGCCTTCGCTGTTGGCTGTGATTTGAAAAAGTCTCGGATAGACTTATCTTGTGACATTGTTCGCCGCGTGTTGTGTTGATGGGTAACATGAGTAGTAAGCCAATCGATGTGAGGTCATCAGTTGACGGGACCCATTGTAGCAAACGCGACGTGAGTTCCACGCGTAGAAGCGTGATGCTGTTTCCGGTGATACAAAAGTAGTATACGTACTATACTGTACAGTACTGTACTGTTCTGTGATTAATGTAACTCAGGCGATAAGAAGTCTTATCGTGAGCACTCGCTCCGAAACGAAAGACTTGGGCCGACAGTGGGTTTTAAGATGTTTGAGATGGGGGCTACGGGGGCCCGGCCTCTCATCACAACGCAACGCAGCTCTCCTGAGTACTTTACCTAGGTGGCGGCAATTGAAGACGTTAGGGTTATTAGTTGGACGTAGGGGCTGAAGCTTGAATGAACTTGGGAGGTTCCCGGAGAGGAGGTATTCCGTGATAGTAAATTCAAGATATCCCCGAGTTCATGTGTAAATTTGCGATGCGACCAGTGCGTTGCTGTAACAGTCTCAATAGGGAAACGTAGAAACTCAATCCCGAATGCAGCTCTCCCTTCCATTTCGTTTGGCTTCGGCTTCCGTTTCATTGCAACTCAGGATACGAAGGAACATACAAAGTAATTGCTATTTTTTTGTACTGAACTACAGTTCGTATGGCCTCGAGGTGACCAGGCTGTCTCCAAGCGCGAGCGATCGAAGCCTACCAGTACGAGTCGCGTACCTCGAAACAGTATGCCGAACGACTTCTATATGACCTCGGGCTCGGCTCCACATCATAAACGGCGTAAACTGATCCTGTCAGCGTTCGCTCACTCACATAGATACTATGTGATACCATTTTCTTGTTCATTCATTCCGCTCCTTCCATTTCTTCTACAATATCTTGTGTCGACTTGTTTCCGAGGACGGTAGATCAAGGCCGGGCAGCAATCCATACATAGAAGAGGACGAATTCTTCTGGAAAACCCATTTACTTCGTAGGAACGCAAGCGGCGAAAAGCTAAACCCGTGAAACCTCGAGCTAAACGCTTTAAGCCTCAAGGAATCGAGCAATGTGGAGTACGTGGTATTGGCTTTTCTTTTCCTCTCGAGTACGGTGGATCGCGTGCCAGACAGCTTTCTAGCCATTTAGCTTTTTAGCATTTGTAACTCAATTTGCTCTCTTGAAGTATGTCTTATGGGGGTTTCGATTCACCATGGTCGAGAAAAACCAAAGTTATACACACACACACAGATATAAGATATACATATATATATATATATATATATATATATATGTATAATTCACGGGTAATATCGAGGGAAGGGTAGGTTGGAGCGGGCTAATTTACGCAACTTCTCCCCACGTCCCGTGATATACAGTGTCATATGTGATGTCGCTGCTGCTCGGGATGGAGGCCGAACAAAGGGCCACCACGTCTTGGCTCTGGAGACAGTAGAGAGTGGATGCTTTGCTTTTTGATTTTAGGAGCCGGCACGCGAGCTCCTCCCTTTAGAGTGCAGTGCGTACATATATAGCTACGGATAGGTCAGTGCTCTATTCTTCTCATGCTCAAGGCCGATGTAACCAACATCCTCTGAATCCCACGCATGCTGTGCCACAATTAGGCCAAGCCAGGAGAGCTGGTTTCTGATGTCTGACCTGAGATCAATGCACGCAGGAATAAGCATATCATATTAATAGGAGGTTCCGCTTTCCTGGTTCTGTTGCAATTCTGACGACCCGCACTGGTTGCCAACAGAGGGTAGACAGAAAGTTGTTGGCATACTCTTAATAGGAGGCGAGTTCGTTAGTAGTAGTACAGTAGATACTGTCCGCCTCTCTTTATCAATACTGTCTGTACCGTATGGATCTGTGATGAAATGCACATTTCTGAACATGTTATCCTCATCAGCGCAACTCATCCTTCGCCGGGCGTGCACCAGCAGATGAAGGTTCAACAAGCAAAATAATCGTGGGTTCAGAAAAGGAATGGACCCTAGCTCAGCCTATTACCGTCCAACATTGTTCTCGTAGCCTGTTCTTCCTCTCTTCTTCTCTTCCCATTGAACAGCTACACCAAACTGCGAACGACTGTTTATTCACCTCCTGCTGGAACATCCAGACGACTAACAACAAACGAACACCTATACATCCGTCCGACTCAGTACAGTTTTGTATAGACGGGTACAGGGGCTTGGAAAGTGAAGGTGGCGCTGTTTTAATAAGCATAAGCACCCTAGCGCCTTGCATTCACCCCGAGTTGTTCACTCTTCACCCTCCCGCTGCTCCCCACGCTCACGGGTCTGCCCTTACGATCGATCTTCTGCCGCTGAACCATCGTCTGGGATATCGCTGCAACTCAATTAAGTACAGTCCTCGCGCAAATACTCACCGACTCCCGACGTTGTCACGAACACAGCCTCCCTGAATTCTGCGCGCCCGCCCCTGAGCGAGATTCGAGCCTCTTACTCGTAACGCGACCCGTCCCATCCGGCTACGAATCATCGTGAAATTCCCCCTCCGACTCTAACGTTCTCCAATCCCCCCACGGACTAAAACTCCTTGCTCTGCCACTCGTTACCGGCCGAACTCTGCGAACACATGCTGGAACACATCTTCATCTTGCCTGGCGGATCACCACATTGAGGGCTGGAGATACCCCCGGCGGCACCCCATTTCTCCTCGAGAGGGCCTTTGCCCATTCTCAACCCTCAATCGACCGCTATGCCCCCCTCTACGCATGAAGAGGACGACGATGGTGGGCCCATAGAACCCGTATCCACGAAACGATTGCGTTGGGCTACACAAAGACATGGGGGGAAGAGAGGGAAGAACAAACGCGGCTCTATCATGGGCCGCCTAGGCCACAAGGCCTCGACGGGCAGTGAGAAGAAGAGAAATTCTACGGGAGGTGGATCATTAGGTCCAGATGTGGGCGGAGTTCAAGAGGATCCGGAATTGACAGACGATGCTCAAGAAGACCACGTTGAAGATCATGAGGGTCAGGGCCCTAGGAAGGTCTACTTCAACATTCCATTACCCGCAGACGCCCTGGATGCAGACGGGCACCCGATCCAACACTACAGGCGGAATAAAATTAGGACTGCAAAGTACACTGCGATCAGTTTTGTCCCGAAGAACATCTGGTTCCAATTTCAGAACATTGCCAATGTGTACTTCCTCTTCTTGATTATCCTGGCTGTAAGTTGTCCGTGTGTCACAGGCCATACCATGCTAACAGGCAAACAGTTTTTCAGTATTTTTGGCGCCTCAAACCCTGGCTTGAACGCTGTGCCGCTCATTGTGATTGTGTTCATAACAGCAGTGAAAGATGCGGTAGAGGATTATCGACGCACCATTCTGGATAATGAGCTGAACAACTCCCCTGTCCACCGACTCATTGACTGGACAAATGTCAACGTTAGTGACGACGATATCTCCATGTGGAGGCGATTCAAGAAAGCAACTACACGTGGGCTGCTGGGTCTTTGGCGCAAAATAAAGAAGGATAAGAAGCTTCCTGGGAAAGAGTACGCAGCACGAGCCATCGACAGGCCCCGAGGATCATTTGAGACAAACGACCCAAGACGCCTCTCTGCGATGTCTGCTACCACCAACAGAGAGTCCTTTGCATCGGCACGAGAAGATATCCAAATGACCCCTGTGCCATCCCCTCTACCCAGGGACGACAACCTGAAAATCCCTGATCCTCAGCAGCGCCCACACACTGCATTCTCTTTTCAAGAAGGACCCTTTTCTTCTTCTGTAGACAAGCAATTTGGAAGCCTAGTGAACCCTAGCCGGAAGGTCTCCGGGAAGTCTAGATTTCATCTTGACTATTGGAAAAATGTCAAAGTGGGAGACTTTGTTCGCTTGTACAACGACGATCAAATCCCTGCAGACGTTGTGATTCTCTCCACGTCTGATCCAGATGGAGCTTGTTATGTGGAAACTAAGAACTTGGACGGAGAGACGAACCTGAAGGTTCGACACGCACTGCGAAGCGGGCGACAGATAAAGCATGCGCGTGATTGTGAAAGGACGGAATTCACAATTGATAGTGAACCCCCACAGGCTAATCTCTATCAGTATAGTGCTGTCGCCCGCTGGACACAAAGGAACTCAGAGTCGCCAGATGCAGCTCACATGGAAATGGCAGAGCCCGTGTCTATCAACAACATGCTTCTTAGAGGGTGCAATTTGCGAAACACTGATTGGGTTCTGGGTGTTGTGATCTTTACTGGATTTGATACCAAGATCATGATCAACTCTGGAATCACCCCTACTAAACGCTCTCGAATATCCCGAGAACTCAACTGGAATGTCATCTACAACTTCGTCATTTTGCTGCTCATGTGCCTTGCATCAGGCCTGTATCAGGGCATCTACTGGGGCCAAGGCGACACCTCCATCCAGTTCTTTGAATTCGGCTCCATCGGTGACGGGAAACCAGCGTTGGACGGCTTCATCACTTTCTGGGCAGCGATTATTCTGTTCCAAAATTTGGTGCCCATTTCCTTGTACATCTCCCTGGAAGTTATCAAGACGTGCCAGGCTTTCTTCATTTACAGCGACGCAGAAATGTACTACGAGAAGCTCGACTACCCATGTACTCCCAAATCTTGGAATATCTCCGACGACCTGGGACAGATTGAATACATCTTCTCCGACAAAACGGGAACACTTACTCAAAACGTGATGGAGTTCAAGAAGGCCACCATCAATGGGGTCCCGTACGGCGAAGCTTACACTGAAGCCCAGGCTGGTATGCAGAAGCGACAAGGTATCGACGTCGAGAAGGAAGGTGCGAGAGCGCGTGAGGAGATTGCCCGGGCCCGCGTCAAGATGATCAATGATATCCGGAAGCTCCACGACAACCCCTATCTTCATGACGATGACTTGACCTTTGTCGCCCCAGATTTCATCACCGATATGGCTGGTCAGTCGGGTCCAGAGCAGCAGCATGCCAACGAGCAGTTCATGTTAGCCCTTGCGCTATGTCACACGGTCATCGCCGAGACAACCCCAGGGGATCCGCCAAAGATCGAGTTCAAGGCTCAGTCGCCCGACGAGGCGGCCTTGGTGGCTACGGCACGCGATGTTGGCTTCACAGTCCTCGGCAACTCCAACGACGGAATCCGATTGAATATCCAGGGGGAAGATAAATCTTTCAAGGTTCTCAACACGCTCGAGTTCAACTCCACGCGTAAGAGGATGAGTGCTATCATCCGGATGCCAGACAATCGGATTATCCTCTACTGCAAGGGTGCAGATAGCATGATCTATTCTCGACTAAAGCGAGGCGAGCAATCCGAACTCCGCAGGACAACCGCAGAACACCTCGAGATGTTTGCGCGCGAAGGACTCCGCACGCTCTGCATCGCTCAGAGGGAATTGGGTGAGGAGGAGTATCAGAGATGGAACAAAGAGCATGAACTCGCCTCCTCATCGATCCAAGACAGAGAGGACAAAATGGAAGCTGTGTCGGACGTGATTGAGCGGGACTTGACATTGCTTGGTGGCACTGCTATCGAGGATCGGCTCCAAGAAGGTGTTCCTGACACGATTGCTCTCCTCGCCGAAGCTGGTATCAAGCTTTGGGTCCTGACTGGAGACAAGGTTGAGACTGCGATCAACATCGGTTTCTCTTGCAACTTGCTAAACAACGATATGGAACTTATCGTCTTCAAGATCGATGATAATACCGTTCGCAGCGCTGAGGTTGAGCTGGACAAGCATCTAGCGTCTTTCAACATGACGGGAAGCGATGCTGAGCTCAAGGCTGCTCGTAAGAGTCATGAGCCCCCCGCGCCGACTCACGCTATCGTCATCGACGGCGATTCTCTCAAACTTGCTCTCGATCCATCTATCCGGCAGAAGTTCCTGCTTCTCTGCAAGCAGTGCAAATCGGTCCTCTGCTGCCGTGTCAGTCCGGCTCAGAAAGCTGCAGTAGTGGCAATGGTCAAGGTTGGCTTAGATGTCATGACATTGTCTATTGGTGATGGAGCAAATGACGTGGCAATGATTCAAGAGGCCGACGTCGGTGTCGGTATTGCTGGAGAGGAAGGACGGCAAGCTGTCATGTCTGCCGATTATGCCATTGGTCAGTTCCGTTTTCTCCAAAGACTGGTGCTCGTCCACGGACGATGGTCGTACCGAAGACTCGCAGAAACGATTGCCAATTTCTTCTACAAGAACATTGTCTGGACTTTCACGATTTTCTGGTACCAGATCTATTGCAGCTTCGATCAGACCTATCTCTACGACTACACGTACATCTTGCTCTTCAACCTGGCTTTCACTTCGCTTCCCGTCATATTCATGGGCGTTTTGGACCAGGATGTCAGTGATAAGATAAGCCTTGCAGTTCCGCAACTGTACCGGCGCGGCATTGAGCGACTCGAATGGACCCAGAATAAGTTCTGGTAAGACAACCCACCAGAAACGTAACATATATACCTGCTAACAGAGCTTCAGGCTGTACATGGTTGACGGATTATATCAATCAGTGATCCTGTACTGGATGGCTCACCTAGCCTTCTCGCCTGGAAACTCCGTCACTCATAACGGATTGAACGTGGACGACCGTGTAAGATTTGGTGTCTACATTGCTCCAGCCGCCATCATGGTCATCAACCTCTATATTTTGATCAACACGTACCGCTGGGATTGGCTCATGCTAGTCCTGGTCATCGTTAGTAGTTTGCTCGTCTGGTTCTGGACAGGAGTCTATTCTGCGTTCAGCTCATCAGCGTTCTTCTACAAGGCCGCAACCCAGGTGTTCGCACAGCCAAGCTTCTGGGCCGTGACCTGCCTTTCGATGGTCCTGTGTCTGGCCCCGAGGTTCGCGGCCAAGGCGATACAGAAGATATACTTTCCCTATGACGTCGACATCATCCGCGAACAGGTCCGTCAAGGAAAGTTCGACCATCTCGACAAGAACAAATCCGCTGCAAGGTCCTCCGAAGAAGAAATGTCTAACGGGTCCACTTCAACCTCTTACGAAATCGCAAAGCCGAGTAAGCATACCCACTACCCGAGTATTGATGAAGACCAACGGCCCATTTACCCCCCTTCAGTTGCTCCGACGACCGCCACACACAACACACACAACCAACACAGTAGCGACGGGACCGATTTCACACGACATCGAGCGTCCTCTGAACAGACTCCTACGAGACGTCCGTCCTTAGACAGAGCTCGGCCTTCATACGACAGAATTCGGCCTTCGATGGACCGGATACGGCCCAGCTACGAGCAGAGCAATGATTTCACGTCTGCAGCGCTCCTAACTCGCTTGGAATCCAGTCACTCTCTGGGTCAAGCTCGCAGTTGAGTGAGCAATCCACCTGGCGATGACCAATGAGCTACGACTTCCACATCTCCACCGCCACCTCTCTCCTTCACTCACGCCCGAGCAATCAGGATCGAGGCTTGTACATTACACTAATACCCATTTCGTCTCTTCGTTAATAAAAAGGAGATCTGCTTGAGAAGCGACGATCTGCATAATCGATCTAAGACCCTGGTTCCTTTCATTTTTCGTCTAGTCATTTTCTTGCATTGATTGAGCTTGCTGCATAGGTGTTCATGGAGTTGTCTTCCTCTACAGACAGCGGGTAGCGGCGGCCGGGAACGATGGGATTTCGGCACACTTGGTTCTTTGTTTTCTCGTCGACTTTGCCTTAGTTGTCATTCTGCTGAGGGTATAAGGGGATATTTCTCCGTGCTGTGATTTTGTGTTTCGCCACTACTGTGTGCGTTTCGCGAGGGTGTAAACGTGGTAGATGGATTCAGGCAAGGATCAGAGGATGATAGGATTTCTGTATATAAGACTCGGTGGGTTGAGCGAAGATAAGTGAACAAACTTCCAGAGTAAATCTAAGACTGCCTCAGATGTCAAGTGATAATGTAAGTTATCTGGGAAATCGACTAGATCTTATTCCACTAAGCGCGCGAAGATACCATATGCACACGCTGATGATGTGAATATGACTCTTCACATGTTTCGCGGCACGTTGACTGTGCATTCTTACACACATATGTACCAGTCAGAGGTCCGTAGAGGTATCTGAAATTGTTTATTTCGAGAAGCTGTTCTGAAGCCTGTTGCATGAGACAAGTGCCTCCGAGAGCGGTTCCTTGTCTTTTGTATAGTCTCATGTGATGAGATGGGCAGCTTCGCTGGTTACAGTATGTTCTTATGGATAGCTTTACTATTATCCGCGTTCGCCATATACAACACTTTCTATAAACTGTCAGAAAGGTTTAATCTTGCTTGCAATTTCCGCTTCTTTTTCTTGTTTAGCTGTGCGACCTAAACAGTTGATCAATTGCAGTTTGGTGTAAAACAAAAGCAACACCAATGCCAACCACTGCTACTGCTACTACTGGTACCGCACCACCATTAATATCACCGTACACCTACAGCAATTAGCCCCCTCTTAATGTAAGGTATATTCAGTCGCCTTGTCTTGCGGTGATTTCAAATATGCGTATATGACTTTGTGAATGACCAAAGTAAACGAGCCCGAGAATATGCGAGTAGTTGCGACGACGAGGTAGCATGATTATATAACAGTGAAGAAAATGTTTGGTATAGTAGTATCGCGAGAATGTGTAGCAAGCTGTTGTAATTACATTACGTTACCAAGCGCTCAACAAGAAAGTGTCAACTGTGAATTACGCTAAGCCTGAGATTTACTTTTGAGAGAAGAATAGTAGTGATTACAAGACATGAATTGGGAAGGGTCGAAATGAGCCCAAGAAATCGCGTTGGCGTCCTCTGTGTGTATCATTCCCAACGGAATGCAGAGACATAAAATGATAATGCTCTATAGTCATATGAAGTATATCTCGCTTAGCCCTGGACGACATCGCAATCATTGCTGTTTACCAGGACACCTTTGGGATCGTCACATCGTAGACAGCAACTGCCCGAATGCTCGACTAGTAACTCATCCACTGTCTGTTTTCGGTGGTGGGAAAGATATTCAGACAACGGGTTTCGTGCCTCTTGTACCATTTCCCGTTGATCGGGCTATGGAGGGGCGAGCCTTTCGACTCCAGCGCTCATCAACTTCGGCCACTAATGAGCTGTTATGATCTGTTTTCTTCGACTTTGATGCTGGCTCATTAGGTGATTCTGCTATGGTGATATCATAAAGGACTTCCGGATACGGATGTTCGGCTGCTGGCCATTGGAAGTCTAACGATAAACTCACAAAGTTACTATACCGAATTTCAGATCGCGATCCTATGATGATCTTAAGAACAGGCAATATGACAAGATGCACAGAATCTAAAGCAAATATCTTTTCACCAAGCCGGTAAAGTCTTTGGTCCGAGGAAGTCATGAGCCGAATTGTCTGTTTTCTATGCTTTTGCATGCTCAATCTGGCCTTGAATTGGAATTTCAAGAGAGAAGTTACGGTCCGAAACTATTGAATAAGAAAATACTAAATCACACAATGGTACCGTATCCTGCGACTTGTGTTTTACAAGATGGCATTCTCTGCGGTAGAAATCGTCCAAGGAAAGGTCAACCGGTCAAAAGTTCAAATTGTGAGAATTGCAAAAAAATACAAAATGGACCGCGCCAAAAATAAATTGTAGATCGTGTAAGCTGCCTGATCAATAAACGTATGAATCGTAAAGCAGTTGATATTCGTTTTTGACCTCAGCCTCGCCAGACAAGGCTGACTAGCGTGCTTTGATCGCGTCCGCCGATATGCTTCCCGTCAATAACAGAGGTAGGCCTCAGTTCACCTTATTGACGCATAAGTGAACGTCTAACCCATCCATGTACACCGGGCAGTCTCAACTGAAAGTCCGATCCAACTCGTCTTATACAAGCATCAAAATTCATCCTCTCTCCATCTTCGCTCTCTAACTTTCTGCAACCACATTCATTCTTTCGACAGTATCTTCATGACGCCCCTTTACCCCCCAGAATGATTTGATTCTTTTTTGCCTTGCACAATATAACTCAAGCAAGAACGCCGTATCCCAGTTACCTGTGACTAGATGGTGTGCATTAAGCGCACGATAATTTCGCCATGGGAGAAGAAGAGATTATGGATCAGCTTCAGGAGCTGGACGCGTATGTGCTCTCTTCCCCTCTGTTGTCCAGGACGGGGGTTCTTCCTTTGCGGAATTCTGCTGTAGATCGCCATATCTGCTACCTCAAACGCCATCTTGACATATGATAAGGGGTTGTGTTTAGTGGCATTGCTGACCCTTCGATAGTAAACTCAAGAGCTTCCCACCTGATGCGCACTTGTTCTGCCCTCGGCGTAACGATGAAGACCCTCTTGATTACGAGCAGCTCAATGAAACTGAGGAGGACATAAGCCCCGAGGAGAAACGCGAACTCATAAGGGAAGGTAGATTAAGACACAGTGTGGCCTACAAGTACTCACTTGTTTTCGGCATGGATACCGAGACGTATGGCGATTTGATAAACCCCTACCACTTCAGATGGAACCAGCTATTGGCCGGCTGTGACAAGTGTGTGTACAACTGGCATCTGGGCCGCAAGCCATACCTCAAGGAGTTATCAGAGTAAGCTAGCTGGCTACGATATCAGTTTCGTATAGATGCTTACATTGCCAGACAATTCGACGAAGAAATTGTTGCAAGTATGGCAAGTCGGCTTAACGAAGTCGACTTTGCCCGGATAGACGCAGGTCTTCAGAGTGGCCAAGAAACGCTCAATAATGTGGAAAGTCAGAAGCGTACCCAGGGCTACCTCTCAAGCCATAACCAGCCTGCTCTTTTCGCTCTTTTCGAGTCTCTGTGTTGTGTCGATTACCATCGCGACGATGAAAACCTCTCGAAGTATTTCGATTTTGTCTTTGAGGAAATACAAACCAGAAAAGTCCTTCGAATGATGGATGCATTACCTGCCATGGCTCGATTTCTCTTCAGCCGCAATCATATTCGGCACCGATTTGCAACCGCCGCGTGGCAGAAGATGGAATCCAAGCTCACGGCAAAGACCTTCGATTGGGTTGTTCACGACGTGCTCGCTGAAGCGATTGTCTTCGTCGCTCAACCATCCGCCGACCCGTCCGACATCCAGATATTCTGGCAGGGATTCCTTCTAATACTAGATAAAATGGACAAGGACCTCATAACCCATCGTTTACGTGGCATGGAGGTGCAACCGGACATATACCGCCTTGCGCTACAGCATCTAGCGGCAAATTCTGGTACTATCGTCCAACTTGTCATTGATGCTCTCCGAATCCTTCTCGAGAAGGCGCCCGAAGTTTTCTGGTCAGCAATGGGTACGATATCTCCAATGACGGTGGTTGACCAGATTTGTCAGAGCCAAGGATTCGGTCGGTTGCTAGCAAATCCGCAGAACTTTGATGACGTCCAGGCCTCACCAGTTGTTTCTTGGGTTTCAGGTTTCGTGAATTCCATAGCATCTGACCATCAATACGAAGCATGCCGAACCCTTCTCCGCCATCTTCTAGGGCATGTCCAGGGGAACGAAAGATACTCGGAGCAAGCCAAAATTTCTTGCGTCATTGCTGGTCTAAAAGCTTTGCATCTTACACTGGAAACTTTTATCAAGCCTGAGTACAAAGTCAATCCTTCAACATCGTTGATAGTTATCAGTCAGGCACTGGAACTTGTCAAGTCTAATATGCCCCTGATCGCTGGTTGCGCCGATGTGGCAGATAATGGCGACGACCAATTGAGAAGACTTGGCATGCTGGTCATCAAGGATGCGCTCACACTCGATTGCAAGAGTATTAACGCTGAGTGCAAGGCCTTGCAAAATGATATTCCAATTCAGCGTGGACTACGCGGCCATTCACAATCCATATGGCAAGCAGTTTTGAATATATTTCGAGCTGGCAAAATTGAACTCGCGAAAGCCATCATACCAGCTACACTCATGCTCGTTGGCCTGGATAAGTTCACACCAAAGGATAAGAAAAAACCATTGGAAATGCCAACAGATCATATGCAGTTCAACAAGGACTTGGGTCAACTCATGGACAATGTCTCGCGAATCTTCGACCGACTGAGTGATTTTCCTAGCTCGGATCTGGGCGAGTTTTCTCAGGAGCCTTCCATGTCTCGCCCACTGTTTGCATCCTTGATATCCTCTGATGAGAGCGTTTGTCAAGCGACCGTGGAGCTAATCAAAAAGATGACTGGGGAGGAAACACGGCAGGATGCCATTCAAAATTTACTAGAAACGTCATTCATTCAAATGCTCGGTGCTCTAAATTTCGCGGCCAATCAGGTGACCAAGACAAAAGCCTTCGGTGCCGTGCCAAACATGATCAGATTCAACCGTGAAGCTCTCATGGCTCTAACTGGAAACACTGGCGTTATCCGAGCTCGATCTGGATTCTCGAAGAATGACAAAATTGCCATAATGGGTTGGTGGACATCTCAATGGCGCGGCCTCGAGATGATATTTACCTCGCTGGAAGACTGGTCTACCCGGATCAACAAGAATACTGAACAGATGTTGGATTTTACACGTGATATTGTGGAATACGCAGAGGCCTTATTCGATCAGCACAACGTATTCGCGTCGTCTTTAAAGAACTCCACACCGATCTCTACGGACGACGAAGGTGATTCCGAGAAACAGCTGTCGTCAACAGATGCTATCCGAAAGGTCTTACAGGTGATCTCCAATAATCTATACGGAATGGCGGTATGGCTGCGGCTCAGAGACGAATATATGATCGGTGTTGTTGCGAGTCTCCTCGGTAAACTGCTTCGTGTGCTTGGAGACTATGATCTCGAGGTGGATGAGAAAGCTGCAGATTTCATCAAGAGTGTAGTTGCCGCTTCGACGAGGACTAAATTGAGCAAGCAGCAAATAGGTGAGTTGCAGAGAGCGCTGGATGATCACCATGGCCTGCAGATTATCGAGGCGCCTAAGGCTTCCTTGATTTTCAAGAAACAAGCTACCATTGATTCCTGGTCAAATTCTGCTGATGGAAAGCAACACGAGCCACGATTACCTCCAAGAAGTGATGCAAAGAAGAGCGGAGCTACCAACAAGCATACGCTAATCAGCAAACCAAAAGCTAATAGTGGCATGTCTGATGCGGACAGGGAAGCATTCATGGAGAAACGTCGTAAGCTGCAAGAGGAAAATGCGAAAAACAGAGCCGACGCGGCTGCGAAGGCGAGAGCTCTTCGAGAACCTGCATCCATAAGGGGACAAGGATCCGGTCTCAGCACTATCGGTGGGATTGCAGGCAAAGATCATGCTCCTACCCGTAATGAAATCATGGTCGGATCATCTGACGACGAGAGCGACGAAGATGGCGATGAAGACGAGACCAACGCTCTTGTGACGCGGAGAAAAGATACCAACAAGGCGGTTGCCGAATATGAGGAAAGCAGACGGCGAGCTCGCGCCCTTGTAAATGCAGGTCCAGTTAAGAAGACCAAGATACAGCGCTCAGCAAAGGATCTCCGTGCTCGGGTAGAGCCGAATATGGACAGGCTTTACTTGGAAATTCTCAATTGGGATATCTTCCACAACGGGGACAATCCGCCAAGCAATAATGATTGCAGGAGAATTGATAACAAATATCTGGACCTGGATCTGTACAAGTCAACATTTGCGCCGTTACTGATCTCCGAAGTTTGGCGTTCTCTTGTGACCGCTAGGGATGAGAACAACCACAAGCCGATTGAGATCAAGGTCCTCAATCGACTTTCCGTGGACAAGTTCATGGAAGTGAGCACTAACATGCCGATGTCGAATAATCGAGATCTCCTTGTGTCTGAACGTGACATCGTTCTATTATCACAAAGTCCAAGTCCTCTAGAAAACCAATCAGAGCCACATTGTCTTGCACGCGTCAACCGCACCACCCGAAAGAAGGATGTGCTTGAAGTCACATATCTTATCAGCCGGGACACCAAGCCGGCTCTTTTGCAGTTCGTAGTTCCTAACGGCAAGCTTCATGTCGTAAAAATTGCAGATATGACGACCACGCAGCGTGAGTATGCAGCTCTGAGTAGTTTAGAGTACTATGATTTGTGCCCGGAGGTGTTGGAGGCAAAGCCATCTCCACTCCAGAAGTACTCAGATGAGAAAATTTCAACTGTTTCTTCCAAATACAATCTCAATAAGGGGCAAGCTCAGGCTATTTTGTCCGCTAACGACAACGATGGGTTCACGCTAATTCAAGGGTCAGTCTGGCTATTTCTCCCATGAAGTATATACTGACATGCCTCATAGACCTCCGGGATCCGGCAAGACAAAGACTATTGTCGCCATGGTTGGCTCTCTTCTCACCCAGACTTTACAGCAGCAGGCACAGCAGCAGGCGCAGCAGAAGCCTGCAGCCCCAGGGCAACCAGCCGCGAGTACAGCGCCCAAGAAGAAACTCCTCATTTGCGCCCCCAGTAATGCAGCTGTGGACGAACTGGTAGTTAGATTGAAGGAGGGTATCCTACCGCTGAACGGTCCTCGCCAGAATATCAACGTTATCCGTATTGGTAGAAGCGATGCCATCAATGCTGCGGTGAAGGACGTCATGCTTGACGAGTTGGTGCAGAGAAAGCTGGAGGGCAACAGCAAGGACAGGGAAAAGGTTCAAAACGACCGCGAGAAGTTGCACAAAGATGCCGCCCAAATAAAAGAGCGGTTGAATGTTGTCCGACCGCTGATGGATGAGGCTCAAAAGGAGAACGATAGCATCAAGGAGCGTAGCCTCCGCCAAGAGTTCGATCAATTGAAGCGAAGCCAAGCTATGATAGGCTCCAAGATTGACGAAGACAAGCAGAGTGGCAATTCGTATGCGCGGCAGAACGAGATCAATCGACGTCGTTTCCAGCAGGAGATTGTCAACGGCGCTCACGTTCTCTGCTCCACGCTCAGTGGTAGTGGCCACGACATGTTCCGAAATCTTGATGTAGAGTTTGAGACGGTCATCATCGACGAAGCTGCGCAGTGTATCGAACTTAGTGCTCTCATTCCGCTCAAGTACGGATGCTCCAAGTGCATCCTCGTTGGTGATCCCGAGCAACTCCCACCGACAGTCCTCTCAAGATCTGCTCAGAGCTTTGGGTACGAGCAGAGTCTGTTCGTCAGAATGCAGAAGAATCATCCTCAGGACGTGCACCTTCTTGATACGCAATACCGCATGCATCCTGAAATCAGTAGCTTCCCAAGCGAGCAGTTCTACAACAGCAAGTTGATCGACGGCCCTGGAATGGCCAACTTGAGAGAACAGCCATGGCACGCAAGCACCATTCTCGGACCATATCGATTCTTCGATGTTGAAGGTACTCAGACCCAGCAGTTACAGGGCCATTCGTTCATCAACGTTCCGGAGCTCAATGCAGCTCTACAGCTATACGCACGCTTGAAAGCTGATTACCAAAATGTCGACTTCAAGGGTAAGATTGGTATCATCACTAGTTACAAGGCTCAGTTGAATGAGATGAAGGCACGCTTCAGCCGTAGATACGGCGACGACATCTTTGACGAGATCGAGTTCAATACCACTGATGCCTTCCAAGGCCGTGAGCGGGAAATAATCATCTTCTCTTGTGTTCGAGCCAAGGCTACAGGAGGTATTGGTTTCCTGGGAGATATCAGACGTATGAACGTCGGCCTGACTCGAGCAAAGTCCTCCCTCTGGGTCCTTGGAGATTCCCGATCTTTGCGGCAGGGCCAGTTCTGGAACAAACTCATCGAGGATGCCAAGATCCGGGGAAGGTACACTACTGGTGATGTAATGGCACTCTTGTCGAAGCCAACATCTCGTGGTGGTCAGCCTCCGGTGAAGGCCCGGCCAGCTCAGGTAAACGGAAATGCTGCCTTGTCGGCAGTTCCCATGGGCCCAGCTGTTTCGTCAAACGGCAGCACCGCTCCTGCTGGTCACAACGACGAAGATGACGATACTCAGATGGTCGACGCCCTGAGTATCAGCAGCTCTAGGGCATCGTCTATAAGCGGCGGAGCTGGCAAGAATCTAGCGCCTAAGACAGCTGGGCCTCAAGATGCGCTAGTCATGAAGCAAAAGGGTCCTGCTGTAAATAATACTGCCGCTGCCGTTGCTAAGCGACCACGAGATATAGGAGGCGACGAACAGGAGTCCGGACCCTCTAAACGGGTAAATTGCCTGGCAATGTTTTGAACTGACATTGCGAATCCGAACTGACGTTGACAGACTCGCCCCGGCCCACCTCTGGGTCAAATATCTTCCATCGAAGAGGCATTGCAAGCTCAACAAGCGGCGAAAGCGAAGGCTCGACCACGACCCCCAGGGGGGGTTCCCCCCCTTCGACGTCCTCGGCCAGCAGCGGACCCCTTCATCCAGCGCAAGCCTCCCAAGAGAAAGTAGTTAATCAAATATCCGATATATTGCTTTTTCTTTTTGCTTTTTCCTAACTTTTTTTGTTTTGCTTTTTTTTCAAGGCGTTCAGTGGTGGCGAACGAGCGCATTACCTTGGTGGGTATCAAGGCATTTGTATCATGGCAAGCATTGCAGGCGTAGCATATCTAGGCGTGACTGCATACAAGTCGGGTCGAAAATCTTGGAAAGGTCGGACATAGAACGCGTACTGGTATTTAGTAGGTAATAAATCGGTAGAAGATGGGCCAGAACGGCTTATAATCGACAGATATTGTGACAATGGCGGCCCGGCAACCCTCGATGCCGCAAGGGCGGGAGCTGGCACCGTACAGTATAGTATAGTACTGTAAGGACGACAGGATTGATCTGATATGATATGAGCCGTGTAGTTTGGACTGCACCCCTTTTCATCTGCGTTCTCAGTGGCTTTGGTAATGTGGACACTACAGTACTACTGTAGAGCCCAGGATTAAATGTCCTAGCGCAAGCCCTTGATACTTAACTGTACTACTACTACTCCACTCGCCTATTCGCTTCGCACTCGTACCTCCTTGCTTAACTCTGACATCTCATCGACTCGGATCTCCATCACACAGCAGCACAGCTTGACGCACAGAGCAAAAACAAGGAGAACCAAGGAGAACAAGGGAGCATACACGATGGAGAGTGAAAAGCCTTCTCCCCGCTATTCGTTTGGATTGTGGTCGCACGTGACGCCGCCCCTGGCCTTGGATTTCATTCCAACGTGTCGAGAGGCTTTGGACTTGGGATCCTAGATTCTGGACTCTAGACTCTGGACTTTACAAGCGAAACTCTGGACTTTGGATACTGCTTGAAAATGGCCGCCGGCTTGCACGCTTTTCGCTCTCGGGGAATTCGACGTATCATCTCAACGGGCCGACAGTAGCTGCGGCTCCCTGCCGTTAGCATTAGCAGCAGCAGAAGTCTCTGCCCTGACTCTCGCCTCGTCCAGTGTGAAGAGGATGGTAAATCATCCAATCCAATCACTGCCTTTCAAGTGTCTTAGACCAGCGCCAGTGCGACCGACCCTTGGCCACATTATTGCCTTTCCAGCCTCCTCCTCCTCCTCCTCTCACCCCCATTACTTTTCGTTTTGCTAAACCTCGTCGGGCTCCGCTTGTGATATACCTCATCTATCTACCCTGCCCTACTTCCCTCGTCACCTCGTCGCACTGACCTGGTGCAGTCCGAACTCTGTTGTGCCACTGAGCAGACGTTGACGTCTTCCGACCTGGCACGTTTCCAGCTCCCAAGGTCCCTATACAAACTTCCCTTCCTCCTGAGCTTCTACTCATAATCACCTTCAGATCACACCACATCTCTCAGTCACTATTTTCCCTTCCACTTCCCTCAGATATATATCAACGACGACCCAATCTCGAGTTCTTGGTCGTGTTCTGAATGCTATCGCGGAAGCCGAGAGAGGTCGAATACGCAGTGTGTTTGTTCGTTCACGTCTAGTCCAACGCGTCTCTTCCTGATCTGCTCTACGCCATTTGACACTTCTGAATTCCGAACTAGGAGGATGCTTACCCTGGTAATTTATCTGCATCCATTGGCTTTCGCGACGAAGGTCACAGCGAGCTGCAGAAGGCTGATAATACCCCTCTAGACAGGATGCATACTTCCGTCGCGTCAGAGGCAAACCCTCTCAAGGACCTCGCGTCTCTGTCAAATGAATCCGTCCACATAAGTACAGAAGTGTCAGTAGTCTCGAGTCGGGCTCCGACAACGTCAATTCCCGGACCCATGAACAACGAGCACGGCCCTGCCGATTTTACCTCTGCTGCCGTGACGGGATCGGGAACGCTAAATCGGCGCGATTCGAGGTTGTCTGATACATCCTGGAGACACTCCAGAGGGCCTAGCGCACAGTCTCGACGTGGCTTCCAGTCTGCCACTGTGCTGGAGAGTAACAGAGAGAGCGTGAGAGCGCTGTCGGAATTTTTGATGACTCGAGAGCCCCCGCCCAACCATTTCATGTCGATTCCGTCCGACGATGAGAAGAGCGGGGTATCGTTAAAGAGAGGCGCAGTTAAATTATTCGGGAAGCAGAGGAAGAAGGCGAAGGCGCCAAGATTTATGCAACTCCCAGACAGTGCTGTTGCTGCTCGCACTCGAAGTGGTGCGAGACATATCGCTATTTCAATACCGATGGAACACGATTGCCCCGAAGGAAAGACCTCATCGCGAGCACCAAACCCCCTTCGCTCTCACCCATCGCAGGAATCGCCGGTGGAGACAGGTGGCACGGTCACTGTTCTAAAGCCTGTCACGGAGGCCCGGGAATTGGCTTCGCATCTTGCAAATGATGCATGGAGCAGTATTAGACCAGTCAACAGCGAGTTAACCCCATCGTTTCCAGAATCGAATCACCCGCCTGTCAACTTTGGGCCTGACTTCAATATCCCGAGCGCTTTCAACCCGGACTTGACTTCTTCGAGACATCTTAGGGGAGAGCCGTCGCCTACACCTAGATATCATCCCCAGAGATCACAGAACAGCTACGTCACCGTATGCCCTATTGAGATTGAGCGACAAGATAGCCAGCGGAGTGAACAACGCAACTCTGTTGGCACGGTGCTGAGCCAAGTGTCATACGTCAATGATGGTCATTTACGGGGAATAAGCAGTGTTTCCACAATACCGAGTGCTACTTTGGTCCCGGGAATGAAATTGGGCTTACCTCCCCGACGCTCGAGCATATCCAAAGTCCCAAAATACACACACGAACACGAGGGACTTGCTCACGCCTCCGATCTTGCCAATGAGAAAGCTGCACTAGAAGAACGACTAGCTTGTTCTCGCAAATCGGGCGAAAGTGGCGGCACATCCCCAATGTCTCCAGCTGTTTTTGGGTTCGCGGCACGGGCATATGATGCTTCTCCCATTGGACCTCCGCAAGTAGTTAGACAAGCGACACCGAAGTTATCGCTCCCTCCCAGTCCCTCAAAAGACCTACCCTGTCTCCCAGTCCCGTCAAATGTGTCTGCCTCTCGGCCATCGACCGTGGCCCCTTCTCGAGCGCAGACCATGGCTGCAAGGAACAAAAAGGATACGCCATTGCGATGCGCGGCTTCCAGTCGAGACGGAACCGAAGAATCGATTCTGGTCACTCGGCAAAGCCGGCAGGAGAGATTGCAATCTCGAAAGCTGCGTGATATGGAAGGCCTGCGAGTCCTATCGGATAATCGGCGGCCATTGTCTGACTCGCGAGGAACTCGTACCAACATCAGCAAAGACCCGACTCAAAGCCAGGCATATATCACAGCTCCCCCACGCAGCAGCAAGCGCGGGATCAAGAGCTCAGCTACAGCTCGGAGTCTGAATACGCTCTCTCCCATTATGCTTGTCGCCAACCTGCCTCCTTACACAGGCTTCGTGGCTGCCTCCGACCTTCCCCTCTACTCGTCTCCCCAGGGCCCTGCCACCACGCCAACACCACCTTCAAATGTCAAAACCAAGCCAAAATCCAAATCTTACTCGCTAAGATCAGTGCGCAAAAGCAATCAAACGCCCCCGCATTCCACTTCATCCGACTCGGACGTCCCATCTCCCGCATCTGCGCTCTCCCCGCGACCTCCTGCCCGGCACTCTCTGCGTAGCCCCGTGCTCGACACGCGACGGCAAGAGAGACGCGCGAAGCGCAACATGAGTCTCCGGGAAAAGGAAATGGATGCGCGGATGGACAAGATCGAGAGAGATAACGAAGTGCTACTGAGAACGCTCGGGGTCATAGCGAAGCGATTCGAGGAGATTGCTCGAGCCGGGGGGAGAGTGGAGAGCGGAGATCGGGGAAGCGGGAGGGAGCGGGAGGAGCTGGGTAGTGAGATGTGCAAGCTGAGTGACTAGGAAGAGAGGCGCACGAGGGTATCTTGGAGCTGAATTGAGGCTTCTCGAGGGCCTTAGTGACGGCGGCCCCGATTAAGATTTCTGGATGGAAAGGTGACAGGATGTGTCGGGAGCAGGAGGCAGCTGAGCTAGGCAGTCGCTCTTGGTTTGACGAGGGTATCTCCGCGAGGTGACGCAGAATTCTGTAGTAACTAATGCAGATACTTTCGAATCACGATTCATCTGATCCGAGTAATATTACGATCCTGGCTCGGCACATCCAGGTATCAAGTCGATGTCCCTCTTGCGGGTGTCCCGCATTGGCGAGCCGGAAGGATGTTGTTGATGTTGATATTGCTCCCATCGGTAGTAGGATAAGGGTAGGGGGGGAGGCTCGGTTACGAGAAGGCGGGGTAGAGTGTAGCGCAGGTGAGACAGCCTTCAAGATCCAGGCGCGACTCAGTCACGTGTCGCGTCATTGTAGCACGAGACCGAGACCGAGACCGAGGTGTGAGGGGAGGCTACGACAGTATCTTCATCTTTTCTTGCATTCTCTCTTCTTGCTACATCCATTTCTTTGCCTCTTCTAATACTGTGGTCTGGAAGTGAAGGAGCGACTTGCACTCTGCTTCTTGGTCATCCGCTGCTCTGTTTACTTCCCTCGGCCTTTGGTGGTGCGAGGTGGAGGCTGTTACGGGCAACGACAGCGAATGTTGTCATTTACATCTACATCGATATCGGTATTGACATCAACACTAACCCCACCATGTCGGAACACGTCGCGTATAACTTCAAGCAAGCCCCCGGCCCAGGAACGATGCGCGCGCTGCGCTTCCACGGCCAGCAAGACATCCGCCTCGACCAGATCCCTGTCCCGGTGTGTGGGAAGGGTCAGGTCAAGATCAAGCCGGCGTTTGTGGGTATCTGTGGCACGGGTGCGTCGTCCCGTGCCGTCGAGGTCGATGTTCGAGGCGCAGAGAAGACGACGAGACTGACGAGGGCATCTAGATCTACACGAGTATCTTGGGGGCGCGAACTTGATCCCATCGGCTCACCCCCATCCTATCACAGGCGAGAAGGTGCCCCTGACGCTGGGCCATGAGTTCAGCGGCACGGTGGTCGAAGTCGGAGAGGACGTGACGAGCCACCGGGTTGGGGATCGGGTGTGCGTGCAACCCATTATCTTCGATGGAACGTGTGGTGCTTGCGTGGATGGGTATATCAACTGCTGCTACAGCAACGGTTTTATCGGTCTCAGCGGTACATCTTCTCTCCCTCTTCCCCTCTCTCCCTTCTCCCGAACTGACTCACATGATAACGCAGGCTGCGGAGGAGGGCTAGCAGAGTTTACGGTCTGTCCCGCCACGAGCGCCATCCCCCTCCCCCATGCCGTGCCCCTGGAAGTCGGCGCTCTCGTCGAGCCGTTGTCCGTAGCCTGGCACGCCGTCAAAGCTTCGCCCTTCGTCGCCGGTGACGCCGTGCTCGTCATCGGCGGCGGCCCCATCGGACTCGCGCTCATCCAGGTCCTGCGCGCTAAAAGCGCTGGCATGATAATTGTCTCGGAAGTCTCGCCGTGGCGCAAACAGTTCGCGGCGGAATTCGGCGCCGATCATGTGCTGGATCCCACGATGGTCGATGTTGTGGCCGAGGTCCGCAGGCTGTGCGGCGGGCCGGGGGTCCAGGTGGGGTTCGACGCGGCAGGCGTACAGTCGGGGTTGAAGGCGGGGATTGAGAGTTTGAGGGCGCGGGGGACGTTGGTCAACGTGGCGATCTGGGAGAAGCCGACGCCGATCTTCCCGAACGACTTGGTGTTCAAGGAGAGGAGGTACATGGGGGTCGCGACTTTTGTCGCGGGCGACTTCGCGGAGGTTCTGGATGCAATCGTTTCGGGTACGTCGTCTCTGGTCGAATCGGAGATGCGAGGAGAGTTCTCAGGCTGACGTTTTCCAGGAGCTATCAAGCCGGCGAACATGATTACGAAGAAAGTCACGTTGGCGGACACCGTCTCGGAGGGGTTCAACACGTTGATCAACGACAAGGATAATCATGTAAAAGTCCTGGTAGAGATCGACTAGTCGTGCAGTTTGAAGCAAGCGTTCACACCCTTACAGCCTTCGCGTGAACATGACAGGTGTCCGATGAAGTTTACGTTGAGTCGGGCTGAGCTATACGCTAAGCGAGCATGTTTACTTGCTTGTCAGCACCGCCGCGTATGATCAACATCCTCACAACATCTGCAGCACCCCGGTCCACGACCTGTGTATGTGTGTCAAGTTCCACGCTCATCTCTGCACCTCGACAAGCTCGAGCCCTCCAACTGCCCCGCGTCCCCTGGGTTTGCTTTGCTAAGCAGACTTATACCGGTAAGGGTCTGTGGGAGTCATCCTAGCAGCATCTCACTTTACCGTTAAGTTTCTCTCTAGAGAAAAAAAAGAAGGGATGAGAAGGGGTAGGGCGAGGGCAGGGAATGGAAGAGACGAGGAGACATACATCCCATGCCCTTCTCCACCAGTTGGAGATTTGGTTTCCGAGTTGAAGGAGGGAGGTGTGGGCCTGACAGCGTAACCGGTCACAACTGAGGTGTCTCTAGGAGAGTGCGGGTTAGCGGGCAGAGAGGCTGGGTCCCGGGGCATGCCAGCTGGCGATCATGTTCTGCGTGTGGCTGGTTAACCCTGGAGCTTCCTTGGAGCTTGGAGTGTCGAGAGTGCTAGATTCAGGGTTGGACGCTGACATGGTCAGGATGGTGATGGACAAGAACCGAGAGGGATACGAGGGGTGGTAACCACGGAGACTACTAAGAGAGGGCTATGGGGATGCAGAGATACTCTGAACGACGGTGACACATGGACCAAAGCGATGGCGGGTGTCAACCCAGAGAGAGGGGCCGGGACGTCTCAACGGCTGCAATGTGATCGGGGGGGTAAATGGAAATCAGAAGGTCAAGGTCTCTCAAAGCGTCAAAAGGGACCCTACTATGGGTAGCGCTCGACGGGAAATTTTTTTGAATCAACTAACGGTACGGTGCTGGTGTTTACAGCAACGCTTCTCTCAGCTTTCGCGACGGGCCGGCGCGAATAGCATCAAGGGGCTCACTACCCCGCTGCCCCTATTCACATCTTCAATGAGAGCTAGCGCAGCATCTAGACCGACTGCTCTTATCATCACCTCAAGGCAATATCTCTTTCCCACTCCAGTCCCAGCAGCGACCTCTTCCCTCCAACCCCACGCCTCTCACCACACCCAGCATCTTGTCGACTGCAAATTCGGGACTAAATAGCTTCTCCTCCTTCACATTTCCCCAGAAATCCTTGCTAAGCCCCGTCTTGACCGTGCCTGGATGATACGCAATAGCCATCGCCTTGTCCCCGCTTCTCGTGCGCAGGTATAGATCGAAGCTCTTGCTGATACTGTTGATACCCGCTTTCGAGGCCCGGTAGGAGTACCAGCCTCCAAGCCCATTGTCCGACGTGGAGCCGACTCGCGCCGACATGTTGAGCCACACCGCTTGGGGCGGGATCCCGTGACCCTCGCACTCTTCCGGGGAGGGGAGGGTTGTGGATTTCTTGGGGAGGAAGGGGGAGAAGTGTTTGGCGAGGAGCAGGGGTCCGATAGTGTTGATGGCGAAGGTCTGCGTTAGGTTCGCCTGGGTGAGTTGCGACGGGGATTTCTCGGGGTACAGGATTCCGGGGATGGAGAAGGCGAGGTGTAGATGGTGTGATGACGGCGGGAATATGGATTTGGCTTCCTCTGCTGCGCGTGAGATGGTGCTTTCGTCTGTCGGTTCGATCTTAGCTTCTTCGCCCGTGACTGTCAGAAATGAAGGGAAGTCAATCACCGGTAACGTCGACTTCCAGGACATTGAGACGCTCAGGATCGATGTTTGGCAAGTCCTCCAGCATGCTTTTCTTGACTCCCGTGACATCTTTCCTAGCGGTTGCGATGACGGGAATCTTGGTTGTTTGCAGCAGATGTCGAGTCAAGTGGAAACCTATGCCTCTGCTGGCGGGGCACACTAATGACCATGCCATGGTCATGAGCCTTGGATGGGTAACCTTGGGCAGAAGAGGATATCCGGGGCAAGTCTTTTATATTCAAAGTAAGGATGAATCCCGATATAGAGGATTTCGTTACAGACTGTATCTACAAGGATGTGAAGTTGTCGAATCCCTTGTTAGCGGCGGGAAGCTCCCGAGCTTGTCCGAAAGCAGGCTGGCTCTGGAAGGGACAGGCCGACTTCAGATCACAGTAGCATCGATAGTCCATTCTACGTTCGACTCGTCTACAATGGGACAAAGAATCACATAACCTGGCGTCAGGTGGGGAGAAAATGCAACGGATGGCCTCGGTCCAGTATCCCTCAGTTCAGATACTTAAGTTCAGTTTCACCAGAATATCGCATTCTGTGTACAATTATCTATGTTCGACTGAATGGCCGCGCTCACCCCTGACTAATCCACACATCACGTCGCTCAGCAAATCGTAGCTAGCCCAAGTGTTCCCAGGTATATCATGAATGAAAGAGGGCCGATTATAGGGTACCAATTACAGAGCAACATCTTGGAAACTCGAATGCCCAGGTGTTTGGGAACCAGATCCACCACCTTCCTCAACAGGCTCTTTCAGCTTGTTATCTGCTTCTTCTGGCTCCGACTCAGATCCCGAGGTCGACGCGGGCGCTACAGGCCGAAGAGCAACTTTATGTTGGTCGTGGTCCTCGGCTCTGACTTTCTGCTCATCCCGAACTGCTGACTTGTCTTCCTCCTCGTCCTCACCTTCACTAGCCTCTCCATCCTTCTTCGGGGCATCTTTAACTGGGGGTGTAGGCGGGACGGCTTGGCTGGAACCGTTAGTAGCCGGTGGACTGGCTAACGGCGACTCCTTTCCTGGCTCGGGTGATTTTTGAGGTGGTATTTCCGACTGAGCGACCTGACGTTGTCGTGGGTCCGCATCGAGGTAGTACTGCCTGACGCCAACGATTCTTCCTCCTCTCTCACAGCCCTCGATCCATTCCGGTCTAACCACAGGGATGTTCGTCTCCACGGCCTTCTCCCACAGCAATCCTCTACCCTCCGTAGTGACAAAGTGCGTAGTGTCGATTCTGACAGTATCTGCAATCTTCGCCCCTATCCGCTCGACAGCCTTTGTAAGGCTATCTCTAAGCTGCGCAGGCAGGATACCAGGGGTGATTGTGATTCCGCTCAGATCCGTCATCTTATGTGTCTTGACAACCACTTTCTCGCTGCTGAAAGTACCAGCACTAGTCCTCAGCACCAAATGAAATGTGTATTCCGTATCGACCGCCAGCCCGCTTATCTTCGTGCTGTGGTTTTCAGTCGGTCTCGGGATGTTACCTGCTTTCTGGCCATTGCGAAAGAGCGAGAGGGAGATGATGTCTGCGGTTGCGACTTCGAGACGGTCCCATTCGAGCACGACGGATGTCTGCGTAGCATTTCTGCAGCTGAGCTTGGGAGTAGCTGGCCCAGCTTCGCCGAAGGAAGAGTAGATTGCGTCTTGGAGCGCGAGGAAGGCAGCTTGAGATTTAGCTTCGGAATTGAGATTGCGGGAGACAGTGATATCTACTATACTGCCGGACGAGATGTTGGGGGGCAGGAGAATAGAGGGGAACTCAATCTGGATGAATTGTTAGCTGGCTTCATGGGGGCAGGTGTGCTATTTCAAGGATGAATACAAGTCTTTTGTCTTGGGTCAGCAAGACTGCAACACCTGCATCAACTTTGCCAACGGTCAAAGAGATCAGCATTGCGGCGGCTCAATTGTGAGATGACCAGAAGTAGAGGTAGCTACGTTGCGACAATTTCAGATTTGCTTGGGGACTCGAGACGCGGCTTGAGCTAGGGGTTGCTGATTGGCCAAAACTGCAAGGCTGACTTTGGGAAGGAAAGGGTAATAAACAGCGACGATGTAGTAATTGCATATGATCAATAGTTTGGTCAACAACAAATAAACCAGATTGAGTAAAAGTTAAATTATCTGCTTAGTGATAGTAAATCTACCTGGTTTTGGCTGCTCTCCCTTATGCTGCTTTGCTGGCTTCTGTGATCTTTGACTCCGTGGGAGAAGCCTCTCGTTGTCTATAATTCCCTGAACCGCTCTGTCTGTCTGTACAACCAGGTCGTCCATCTTAGTCTTCAACAGAGGTTCCAACCCAAGAAATTGCACTGTACCAGTCAAAGGTGGCCCAGGTTCGGCTCCAGGCAACCTATTTCCGTCCGTACCATATCCCCTCTTCCTCAAAGACTCTGTGAAGGCGTGTCGTATCTTCCTGTTCATATGGGTTCTGATTGCCTTGGGCGCTCGCACTGATTTGAATGTGATAGCAGACCACCAAAGAGGTTCCTTTCGTTCCGCCCAGCGCTTTTCGAAGAATACTCGGAGAGGGTTGGATATCGACTTGCTTTCAATCCAGGATCTAGCCGTCAAGGCGTAGGCAGGAGCATCTCTGTAACTTATAGAAAATGCCCTTGGAGTGGAGATACGAGTAACCTTCAGTGGCATGAGGGCGGTGGGATCCATGATGTGAGAGGCTGCTTTCTTGAAGGCCTTGGACGATGGAAATTTGGACGCCATTTCGGGGACGCAGAAACTGCTGATGATTGAGCTGGCAATTGGTTATAGCGTCCAACATCCGCCCATGAATTATTCTTCGCCACCTTTCTTGCCCCTGAAGGTGCTGAAGTGATTCAGAAATCGCAAACTTCGATTGGACTTCAGAGGTAATTATCGTACTTGTGCTTCCCTACCATGCGAAGCTACACCCTGGAGTTTATACCCGAAGCGAGAATCCTGTGACGCACTTTCTGCCCCTCCAGAAGCCCGGCACGTTCCAAGACTTACTTCCTAAACACGACCATCCGTCCCCTTCCGACCCACGTCTCCAATCTCCCCAAACACAACTCTACAGACGCACACCCGATTCAATAAAGCAGAACAGTCAATATGCCTAAGAACAAGGGCAAGGTAAGCGCACGCATCAAGTAGCCGCACAAAAAAAGGCAGCGCTGATACAATGTCACAAATAGGGAGGTAAAAATAGGCGCCGTGGAAAGAACGAGAACGATAACGAGAAGCGTGAACTGACTTTCAAGGAGGAAGGCCAAGGTACAAAGGCATCCTCTTGAGACCCCACAAGCAATACATTAACCCCTCCTCAGAATACGCGCAAGTCCTCAAAATGCTCGGAAACGGTCGCCTGGAAGCGCTCTGCTTCGACGGCTCCAAGCGCCTGGCACACATTCGAGGAAAGCTCCGCAAGAAGGTCTGGATCAACCAGGGCGACATTATCCTGCTTTCGCTGCGCGACTACCAAGACGAGAAGGGCGATGTGATCCTCAAGTACAGCGCCGATGAGGCTCGTTCTCTTAAGGCTTACGGCGAGCTCCCCGAAAGCGCAAAGATCAACGAAACGGATACGTATGGACAGGAGGGCGAGGGCGACTGCAATTTCGAATTCGACGAAGACCGGAGCGACAGCGACGATGAGGATGGGAAGGGCAAGGATATTGATGTTGATGATATCTAGAGGGTGTGTTGTGTATTTGAATCTGGACTCGGGATGTGGCATGATGGCGACGAAAAGAAAGACTGTCTTCTCTCTCAATCTCATGGTTGTAGTCATGACCGACACCACTGCCTGAGAACCTCGACAGCATGTTTCTTTCGGTTGACTGGCAGTGGGTTGCGATGGGAGAGACGTTGCAACCCATTGACTGGACTGTTCTTGTTCCGCTGCTCCTTACTGGAAGCAGGCTTGCGTTCGCACTAAGCTCACCTGAGCATATTCGAATTCGTACACTTCGTAGTCAGTAGACACATGCAATGCATTTTACATCATGTAGTCTCGCCTAAGCACGTGATTTTATTCAATCTCAACTTCACCCGACTTGATTGCGCTAGCTACTATGCGGCGTGAGAGCTTGCTATCTGCTAAGCTTGACGCAAACACAAGTCCCTAGCAGGAATGACGGCTTTACAACTTCCTTCAACCCAGACTGACCATCTACCAATCATCATCATCTGCTTCGTCGTCTACTACAGATTAGTATCTGACATTGGAATACTAGAGCATTGTACTTACCGCTTGTGCTAACTTTCTGCTTCCGCTTATTCAGAGCTGCGGCTAGAGCACCAGCTAATCCGCCATCACCTGCTCCTGTTGCTCCCGCAGGAGGTAATCCACTGCCAGCAGGTCCGGTGTCGCCTCCAGGTACCATTGCTTGACTTCTATCTCTAATTTGTGAACGATCGACCTTCTTGAGGGCTCCAATACCGCCCGCCTTTTGGATATTGGCCATCAAGTCCGCGCGATCACCAGTTGGCTGTGGTAACGATGCGGGAGCGCTAGACTGGTATCCTGAATCCCGATTTGCAGGAGGGGGAGCTGGAGGCCCACCTAGTGTTGGCATAGGAGGTGGAGGAGGCGCATTTGTCTGTGGTAAAGGCGGAGGCGGCGGTGCGTTTGACTGGGGCAACGGTGGAGGCGGAGGCGCGTTTGACTGGGGTAAAGGCGGAGGAGGAGGTGCATTTGAGTGTGGTAAAGGCGGAGGAGGAGGTGCGTTTGACTGGGGTAAAGGCGGAGGAGATGCATTTGACTGAGGTAACGGAGGTGGAGGGGCATTTGACTGTGGTAACGGAGGTGGAGGAGGGGCATTTGACTGTGGTAAAGGAGGTGGCGGTGGAGCGCTTGAAGATGGTAATGGTGGAGGAGGTGGAAGGCCGCTGTCTCTCGAGGGAGGGGGAGGAACGGGCCGGGATGACAGCGGGGAAATCGGTGGCCCTGATGGAGTCTTAGGGGGCAAAGGAGGTGGAGGAAGACCATTCGCAGGAGGTGTAGCATGGTTGTTTCCTGTAGAGTCCCGGTGTGAGGTATCTCGTTGAGGAGGAGGCGGAGGAACTGCTCCTCGGCTCGGCGTGGAAGGTGGAGCTTGTTTCCGTTGCCCCATAAAAGGGGGAGGTACTCCAAATTTCGAGCCTGTCTCCCCAGGCTCGTATGCGTCGTCCACTGGGTTTTTGGGGGGTCTGGGCGGCGGAGGCGGTCCTGGGTTTGAGACACTTGCGGCGTATCTTCGAGCTGGTTTGTGGTTTGTATGTGCAAATTTCCCGGCACCCTCGAATGGTGGTGGTGCTGCAAATCTTGGCGGTGGAGGTCCTCTGGGAGGCGAGGGCTCTCGTGGGGGTGTGGGTTCCCTTGCTGGTTCCCTCGCCGCAGATCTTCGCGCAGGAGGAGGAGCAGGTGGAGCTCCTCTTCCCCGTCCTGATGCGACACTCTGAGGGCTCTCGGAACGAGTTCGTGAAGGGCCCGTTGGAGGAGGTGGAGGTGGCGGCTTGTTCCTTTGGTTTTCGACCCCGTTTACCGGAGATGCAGCATTCTGAGCTGCTTGCTGTTGCCGGATATAGTCTGCGATGAAGTCCTGGTTATCTCGAATCAAGTCATCTGTGATCCCCATTTGCTTCAAATCATCACCCCAGGTTTCCCTCCAATTAGGATCAATGGCATCCAACGCAGCAAACTGAGACTTGGCCCCAGTAAAGCTACCGCCCGATATCCGATCATTTTGTGCTGGTGGAAGTGTATAACTTGGCGAATCCGGAGGTGTAGGTTGTATCGAAGGGGCAGATGACTGCCGATGCCCACCAAACAATCCTCCTAAGATTCCGTGCCTAGTGGGTTGTTGACCTCCACCGCCGAATGGATTTGACTTTGTCATCTTGCTGGCATTTTTCTCCCGGTCATTCATCTTCTTGAGGAATTGCTTGGCTTCCTTCTCGTCTGCAAAGGACAGCCCTGCTAAGCAATCCTCGGTCTCGAAGGTATGGAAGAAGGTCCTGTCCTGGTTGTAGGACCAAGTATCATAGATCTCTTGATCCCATATTACCCCTCGACCCGTCGGCTGCAAATTGTTAGTCCGACACATCCCAGAACATCATCCACCGCACTAATGGGTTCACGAACCGATACATCGACAAGCTTCAGCCAGTATGTATTCCCCACAAGGTCGTTGGCGAGGACCGCCGCGCCTTGCAGCCCAGTAAACGTCCATTTGTTACGATTTGGAAAAGCTATGTAAAGCCTTGCGACGGCGACTGCATGTATTTTGTTCACGGATCGCGGGACCTGCCGCTTCACAGTCTCCTTATCTTCGTCAGAGAGGATTGTCGGCATCGTTGGAGAGTGAGCGAAATCCGGTCGCGTTGCTGATCGAACCGCAGTGAGAAGGATGGACGAGCATAATACTCTCAGCTGTACTGAGAAGCGGACTTAGTAATCACTTGGCGACCTGCGGGTGAGAGCCGCTCTGTAGCGCAACAAGCTGGCGGCCTCGGATGGGAAATTAAATTTCTCTTGGAGGGCCAGCACAAGCACTTATTTAA
Organism: Diplocarpon rosae; assembly: GCA_032760415.1. Taxonomy (NCBI): domain Eukaryota; kingdom Fungi; phylum Ascomycota; class Leotiomycetes; order Helotiales; family Drepanopezizaceae; genus Diplocarpon; species Diplocarpon rosae. The sequence goes on from JAUBYV010000005.1 coordinate 1,116,498, forward strand.
TCGAGCGATGTGGAAAAGTATTTGGCAATAGCAAACAAGGGTGGCTACAAGCGTAATGGGAAAAGAAGATATTTATCTAGGGACTTTGGGCACGCTTGTTCGTAGCCTTTGGAAACTGCCGTTTCACTAGCTCCTCATCCTCGTCATCCTCGTCAGACAGGTTAGTAGGCAACTTGGCTGATCACAGTACGGGTGCGCTCGAGGAATTAGTTATGTCCCGTCGATTCGGGCATCTATGCAAGTGTCGTGGACAACATGGAACTCCGACACGCAATGAACGGAGTCGGATAGCGGGTCGAGAGGCATCAACTGCCCACACCGAATCAGCCACAACTTCACCCCAAGGGCGCTTCCGGGGAGACCCATCTCGCTCAAGGGACCACAACGGTAAACGAAGAACAGAATACTCGGGAACACCGCCATATAAAAATGAATTAAGTGAGATGTGAGTTGCATCGTTTTAGCAACTTGGATTTTCTCAACCAAGTTTGAACTCATCTCAAAGTGTGCTTTGACCTGCCCGTGTGCACCCTTTGGGTAGCTAGTCGTAAAGTCTCAGTACATGCAAAGTGTCTTGCTTGTCCTCCAACCCAGATGTCGCAAGTTCTTCCATTCCATCTGATGCCATCGACCCAGTCCATTTTCATCACATCTTGGACCCTCTATTTGCAGTTAGTAACAAGTCTGAAAGTCACAAAACATCCAAATCCTACCGCGAGAAGCATTACTTGTTCAGCTCCTGTGCCTTAGCTTGCCTCTCTTCCTTGGTGCCCTCCTGCTGGGCATCGAAGTCCTTGGGGACCACTGGGCCTGGCTGAGCTTCATGGTAGATGAACTCGACTTTCTCTCCCTTTGGTGGGCCTTGATCGTGAAGAGGATGGGTGCTGGCATTGCTTTCGGTCTTGCTACTGGCATTCTTGGCAGTGTGCTCAGTAGCAGCACCCGTTGGATAGTTGTCGGTCTCGTCTGGTCCGGCAGGCATGATGAATATGAATGATGGTGAAGTTCTTGAGTTGTAGTTATCAGATTGAAGCTGGAGAAAATATTGCGAGGGATGACGACAGAAGACAAAGGTTAGCTTTCAACAAGTTGTTGAGTTACCCCTCGATGCTCTAAGAGCCATGACGTCGGTCGAGCAGCAATCGCGTACCAATGAGCTGCAGGCTGAACCTGTGACACCGTGCATTGCTCCGACGCGTTTCCCTGACTTCCAAACATCGAGCATCCCAATTATTGGGCAGCATAATCCGCAGCAGTCGAGATACTGCTCTATCCTAAGTTTCTTGATATCATGATCGCGACAGATGTCTTCTGGGATAGGTGACCAACAGCCTGTGAAGCTGTCACTGCCTCTTGTATTGCTACCCTACAACATTCGGAGACCTTGTTGCTAACGATTGCAGAAATACCAGCAGGAGATATTTCAAGAGCTCCGTCAAAAAGATGAGCTTGTTATTATTGCTCGAGGGCTTGGCCTATTGCGCCTGGTGACGAACCTCCTCCATTCGTACGATGCCGCTGGGAACAATCTCATCCTTCTGGTTGGTGCAGACGACAGAGAAAACGGATGGATTGGAGAAGCTCTGGCAGAACATGCCGCCATCAGCATGTCTCCAAAAGCCAGAGGCCTCACTGTGGTCAACACAGACCTCATGAGTGTCGGGACAAGAGAGAAGATGTACAGTCAAGGGGGCATATTCAGTGTCACATCACGAATCCTCGTAGTCGATTTGTTGACAAGCTTGCTGAATCCGGAGACAATCACCGGCCTGGTGGTACTTCATGCGGATAGAATTGTTGCTACATGTTTGGAGGCTTTCATACTGCGGATTTATAGGCAGCGGAATAAGATTGGCTTCCTAAAAGCCTTCTCAGACAACCCTGAGCCATTTACTACCGGGTTCTCTCCTCTTTCTACAATGATGCGAAATCTGTTTCTCAGGAACGCTTCATTATGGCCACGATTTCAAGTGGTGGTGGCCCAGGCACTAGAAGGGAAGAAAAAGGCCGAAGTAATTGAATTGGAAGTTCCGATGTCAGACTCGATGCGGGACATTCAAAATGCCATTATGGAATGCGTAGAAGTCAGCATTGGAGAGCTCAAGAAGAGCAACGTCGGTTTAGAGATGGAAGACTGGAATCTCGACAGTGCTCTCCACAAGCAATTCGATATGGTCGTCAGAAGGCAACTTGATCCCTTTTGGCATCGAGTGAGCTGGAAGACTAAGCAGATTGTTAATGATCTGACCGTCCTACGAGGCATGCTACATACTCTACTCACATATGATGCTGTCTCTTTCAATCGACATCTAGACACAATATTGGCTGCCCACTCTCCTCCCTCGGGATCTACCAGACAGAACCAATCGCCTTGGCTGTTCCTTGACGCTGCTCACACCATATTCGACACTGCCAAGAGGAGAGTCTATACCGGTAAAGGCTCAGGAACAGAAAATATTGACACCCTTCGAACTGTCCTCGAAGAGCAACCTAAGTGGGCGATTCTGGCCGAAGTTTTGGAAGAGATTGATCGAGATCTCTATTTTAACCCTGTTGTCCGGGATGATTCGAATGGGACAATCTTGATCATGTGCACTGATACAGCGCAATGTCGGCAATTACGAGAATATCTCCAAACTATGCACGTTCATCCAGAGATGGCTGGGCAAGATGACAACTATGGAGAGCGCGAGCCCTCCGCGGAATTTATGATGCGAAAAAAACTTCGAGACTATCTGAAATGGAAGAAAGAATTTGCCAAAATCAGTGCCGCATTATTCACGGAAAATCAGAACTCCTTGAGCGGTACTACTAACCAGAAGGGTTCGAGCAGTAGCTTTCGAGGTAAGGCTCCTGCAAACAAGAGACGTCGGGTTCGTGGAGGGGCCAACACTGGCTCAGGCCCTTCCCGTGCAGCGAATGGAAGTATTAGAGCATCAGAGGACAAGCCGTTACAAGTCGCCACGTTGATGTCCGAAATACAGCCCACGGAAATGGAGGCAGCACAGAAGGAAGACATCATAGCTGATCCATTAGACGACATGGAAGACTATTACCAGCTGTATGATACCCAGGACCTCGTCGTGATACATGCGTATGATGGAGACATGGACGAGCATGTATTGGAGGAAGTGAAGCCTCGTTATATCGTCATGTACGAACCTGATACGTCTTTTGTACGCCGAGTCGAAGTCTACCGCTCATCACACAATGACCGTAATGTACGAGTCTACTTCCTCTACTACGGTGGATCCGTAGAAGAGCAACGTTATCTGTCATCCGTACGCCGAGAAAAAGATGCCTTTACCAAACTCATCAAAGAGAAGTCCAGCATGTCCGTTGTCATGACACTCGATGCCCACGGCATAGAGGACCCCCAAGAAGCCTTCCTGCGCACCATTAACACGCGGATAGCAGGCGGCGGTCGTCTCGCGGCCACAGCCCAACCACCTCGAGTCGTCGTCGATGTGCGAGAATTCCGCTCCTCACTCCCTTCCCTGCTACACGGTCGCTCCATGGTCGTAGTCCCCTGCATGCTCACAGTCGGTGACTACATCCTCTCACCCAGCATTTGCATCGAGCGCAAGTCCATCAAAGATTTGATATCCTCCTTCAAAGACGGACGTCTTTACAACCAAGCTGAGACCATGCAGCTGCACTACAAATCTCCAATGCTGCTCATCGAATTCGACCAGAACAAATCGTTCACTCTCGAACCATTCGCCGACCTCTCTGGCTCCCTCAATTCCGTGTCCGCTGCCAACGCAACGTCGGACCTGCAATCCAAGCTAGTGCTGCTCACCCTAGCTTTCCCGCGGCTCCGCATCATCTGGTCCTCGTCACCGTATCAAACGGCTGAGATCTTCGAGTCGCTAAAGACCCAAGAGCTGGAGCCGGATCCGATTGCGGCAGTTAGGATTGGGCTGGAGGGCGGTCAGAAGGCCGAGGATCAGAGCTTCAACCGCGAGCCGCAAGATATGTTGAGGATAGTGCCAGGGGTGACGGGGAAGAATATCAAGAATCTGGTCGTGGAGATGGGGAGCTTGAGGGAAGTTGCCAATGCTACTCTGGAGGAGCTGGAGCCGGCTGTTGGGAAAGAGGCAGCGAGGCAGATATATCGGTTCTTTAATAAGAACGTGCTGGGTGATGACTGATACTAGGAGAGGAGAATAGTGATTGATCGTAAGCATAGGATCTAGGATGCACAATTGACAAGCATCTTTTCCTGGACAGCCTACATTTTACTGCAAGTCGCATGTCGTCGATGTCCCATGGTTTCCCGTGACTGTGATGGGTGGTCGATATTAGAGGAGCCAGAACCCGCTGTCCTGGTCTGGGCCTTCTGAGAGGGCAGAGACGACGGGCGGGAACTTCTTCTTGTTGCAGGTCGCACTCACCTCCTCATGTCACAAAAGTTCCGAGTCGTATTGGAAATGGTGGATATGAAGATCCTGAGCCGCACGCGAAGTCGCTCTGGCCCAACGTTTGGTGAGGGCCCCTGACATTCCTCACTGGCACAAATTTCATTGATGGTTTAGCAAATTTTTTTTTCCCTTGATTTTTTTTCTTCTTTTGAAACTCTGGAGGGTTGAAAAGATCCGTAGGACATTGCAAAGCTGGCTCTTGGAAGTATGTTCAAGTGGACATGTTTAGATGAACAGAAGTCAGCAGCTCGCCAGGAAACGATCCTTTGGTCTACACTCTAATATCCATCTTTCCACTCAAAGTCTGCGAGCTCACTACCCCTCGCACAAGAGCAAGCTTCTCCTCGTTGGCCTCCAGCACGCCCTCGTCCCTCAGATCCAAGAGCTCTCTCTCCATCCTCGCACCCTCCCGCGCCCCCAGCTCCGTGAAACCGAGCCGTAACAACTGGTTCAGCATCCGCACTTTCCCTTCGACCCCCTCTCCACCGACATTCCTCAGCGCCCAGCACAGCATCTCCACATCAAGCTTGTCGACCAGCCCGCTCCAAGCGAGGAGATGCACAGCCGCGATGTCGCCCGCCACGATTGCGGAGCGCCAGCCCTCGAGCGCGGCTTCGCCGGAGGTCGAGCTGAGCCAGGAGAGCCTGGCGCCGGATTTAATGAGGTAGAAGAGGTGCTTCAACGCGCTGGGTGACCAGGGGCCGAGGAGGAGGGACTGTGGGATCTCGACCCCGAGTAGAGAAGTGTAGGTGGTCCAGGAGATAGTGGCCCAGGGCCAGGGGCCGTCGGGGGTGGAGATGTAGGCGAGGAAGCCGGCGAAATCGCGGTCGAGGAATTCTACCTGTGATGAAGTAGCGCGGGACGTTACGTCTTCAGCGACTGCGGGGGTGTTGGAGTCTGTTTCGGGGGGGTTGTGGCATCGGAGGAAATCTGTGGTGGGGTCAGTGGCTGTGTAGTCCGTTTCCAGATTTCGGTATGGCGTCGAGAAGCAGCGGAGATATCGAACTCACAGTGTGGTTTGAAGAGCCTGTCCTTCGCGTACCTTTGGACCCAAAGATCCTTCGCTCTCACCAGGCTCTCCAAATCCGCCCACCGACACCTCAAAACCCTAGACTGCAACTCGTGATCTGCCGCTTCCAAGCCCCGTAAACCCTTGTTTACAGCCCCCATCTTCATATCCCTACCGTAATACTTGTCCCACGAAGGCCCAAAGACCCGCATCACAGTCCAGTCACATGTAGTCTGACTACTCAGCTTCGCCGCAATGATCGGACTGGCTTTCGGCAAATCCAGATTCACGCAGAACTGGAAGACTCGTTCCAGTAACTCGGTGGGCAGTTTTTCCAGTGGTGACATTTTGCGTTTGGATTTCAAGTTTTTCAAGCTGCGTTTTCTCTTGTGTGAGACATGTCCTGGAACCCGGGCTTCAAGTGTGGTCTGAGCCATGTCATTTTGCAATTCTTTTGGAGGACGCCCCGGTCTTCTGTTCTGTTCATGTTGCTCAGATTTTGAAGAAGCGAGGTGGGGCACGGGATGTTACGAGGAGTTTTCTGGCAGCAAGCGCTGTTTTGGTGTTTTCTCTTTTCCGTTTGCCCGGTATCTTGATGGGTGTGAGATCCATTGGGAAGGTGGACGGTGCTATGGTTTGGTTGTGAGGTTCGAGAGAGAGGTACGAGAAAGATAGGTACTTTCGTACGCGATAGCCTCGTCTCGCTTGTCGTCGATGTGACATGCTCGTCCGTAGTCACGCGATCTCTCGTGGACGAGAGGGTGATCCGACAATAAATATTCACCCATCTTTCTCTCTTCTCGTCCCTAGCCCGTGACCACAATCACGTCTTCAATTACGAATGCACCTTCGCTAGCCATAAGTTACACTCCATTTCCTTTGCAAGTCACGGCAGAAAGACCTCATTCGCACGCGAGAGAAGGCATTGCGGTCGGCCTGTCTCCTTAGCTCCACGGCCAAACTTGAGGAGAGAGATGATTGGAAGATCAAAAGAAATATGAGCCACCTCTTCCACCTCCCAGCTCTCACCAGGTAACTGGCCATCACCCAATATGATTTTACTCTAGATGGCGTTTAAAAAGCACCTTGCTCAGACTCCTCGGCAAAGGGAGCCACCACCGTCCTACCCACCGAACAAGGCCCTCGGAAAACGGTATTTTGAACATCCCTGCCGAGATCCGAGGACGTACAAGTATTTACGGTTTCATATTCGCCGAACACGACCATCTGATTTACTGTAGGGTTTGTTTCCTTACAGATAAGGTAATTCATTGATCTTGATTGCTGCTTTAGACACGGTCTATCTGCTACGAATCGACTATTGTCTGTAGAGACTCGCCATGTGTGCTGAAGATGTGCATGATTCTCCATGGCGAACCTATGTTTTCTGGCTGTGAACGGAGAATGTGCTCAAGAAACCGGGACAATTATCGTATCTGGGAAATATCCCGAGGTGCACCTACAGTATTACAGTACCAGCTGCCAGGGAGGAACAAGGTTTCTCTAGCTCTTCGTATCTGCATTCCTGAACGGACAAGGGAACGAAGTCCAATCTGTATGGCACAATAAATCTTCGGGCAGAGCTGCATTGTCTTTCAAGAGCGGCAACGTTGCGCAACTTGACAGGAATTGGACAGGCAGAAAGCGAACTGATCACTAAGCCATCTCCCCGTCCTCCGATATCCCATAACGAAATAACAGGTTCAAGACTCTCTAAATGTCGGTCGTATACACCTCGTATCCGGTCTGTCCTCCCAAGTACTTTGTACGCACTGCTATCCCGCAGGTCAGGGGTGGCACGACTATATTTCTAATATGAAACTCCGTATATTTACTTTGGTGCTAGAGCTCATACTTCATGAATGAACTCTAATCATGACCTACAATAAAATACAACTATTTCAACGACATCCGTCGCGCTTCAACCCGGCAATTTATCGTCCACGATCGTCCTACTCTGCTCGAGCGCTCTTTTCAACAAGATCAAATCAAGCGCAACACAGTTACCGAAAAAAAACATCAGTGGTATGGAAGCCCCTGTTTTTTTTTTTTTCGACTACGAGCAGTTGGGCAGATTTCCTAACACAGACCCAAAAGAACAAGGTCCCCTTCTCGCGAGGCAATCATGAAGCTTACCCTGCCAACATCGATCACCCTTCTCTCCATGCTCAGCCATATGGGGATGGCACAGACAAGGAGTTATACTGTAGAGTGCAGCAAGTCACTCTTCGCCAATGGGATTCCAGACCAGGCTACAGCCAACCAAGCCGCGGCCAACATCTGTCAAAATGCCTTGGAATGCGATTCGCGAGGTCAAGCGGCCAAGGTGACAGACGGTGCCAAATTTCGAGTCTTGTGCGACGATTGCCCGGATGGTATTACGAGGGGAGCCTTTAGCGGCTGTACGATTGCTCCAGGTTAGTTCGAACATACGGGAGCAAACATTAGGCCCGTGGGCTGCTGCGCTCCAAGCCCGAGGATGGGTAATGAATCTTACTGACATGCAACTCAGGGTCCCAAACTGGTACGGAGTTGCCGCGGTAAACAGGGGGTAGTAGGTTGCGGCTGGCCACATGTAAACTCAGGCGTTTCATATATATATATATATATATATATGTTATCTCAGAGGCTCTACCGGAGTTTCTCTGTTTGCTCTTCTATCCACGTAGCGTACCCCACGGGGGGAGTACCATACAACTACCTCGCGATGTACTCGCGATATCTTACACCTTCTTGAGACTGCCGAACATGGGGTTCACACAGGTGACTGGTGACAAGCGGACAACATGTATGACCTTTTTTCTGCGAAGCGTAGTCTGCATATATGCAAGATCCAGCACGCAAAGCAGGACAGCCGATTATCAGGCCAAGAGCTGGATGAGCCACCCATGATGGGATCTACAGTAGCAGCAGATGCGTGCAAACACGATCGTGCATGGAGATCACCGGTTCGTCATTCACGACCGCAGCGATAGCCGGAGCCACGGTCTGCAAGCGTGAGGGCCTCCGGTATGTAGGATTTGGCTTATCTTGTCCAGGCGAGGTGAGTTCAGAGTCATGGCGTTGGTCACCTGGTGAAATATGAAGGTTGAAGCTCAAAATTTGTGAGGATTCGCCGTCTGGACTCCGGCTTCTAGCCATCCCCTGGGGGTAGTTCAGCGCATGACACGATTGTGCAATAACCCCGCGTTTAGAGGTTGAGGTGTTGACTTGCATCTATGAAATCCGCAGCATTGCAAGTCTCGAACTGGCTCTTGGGACCAGGTTGGCCAAAGGAGCCATCCCAGGTATCTTGGGTAGAGAGGGAGGGAGTTTCCATGCCGCCAGACCTCCTCCCTCCCTCCCCCTCCCCCCTACGTCATCGTCATCTTCGCGGCTGCTTTCTGAATCATTCAGACTCTCACTCGAGCTCACCGACTCTCACGCCCGAAGATGAAACGAAGAATGAACGAGTCAAACGGAGACGATCGATCGAAATTCTCATACTCTCCTGGACCTCAATTACCCTGCCAACCTGAGCGCCGACGTCAGATCCCGTGGTGTTGGTGGACAGTTGAGATCACCAGCCACATGTGGCGTGGCCGATCCCTTCCTTCGCCGGATTCGAGATTGCTTGTTGTTCCTTGATTTTCGAGATGTCACTTTGAACACCTGCGGCACCATACAGTACTGTACAGTCCCAGCAACACATGATCTTCCTTGCCAACGGAAGCTTCCGCACAAAGCGAGCGAGCATGGGAATCTAGAAAAGATCAAAATAAAAATAATCAAAAACGGGCGCAAGAGAAAAAGACAACGACGTCACAAGAATACGAGAACGCTTGGACCTTGGTATGGGGGTTGACTTTCGACATGCAGTTGTTTGTGCCTATGACGCGCTTCGTTGAATGTGACACTGCCGTGGTAAAAAGTAGGCCAGCGAGGCGAGGCGAGGCGAGGTCTACCTGAGTATGTACATACGCGTTGGTACTTATACACCGCGCTTCCTGCCCTATCTTTCTCTCCATTTCCTTCACCCAACAACAAAACATCCACACTCTCGACTGCAGGACAACACATCTCTTGAAATCTTGAACCGCATCACCATCACAATCAAGAAACAATCAATCGAGCTCCAGTCGCTCAGCGCAATACCTTCACGATGGGTGCGGTAGTATCATGCGTAAGTCGATCTGCCGCCGCAGCCAACAGCAATCACTCACATTCACCAGATCAAGTCCCTCTTCCAGACCATCGGCGCTTGTATTATGGCTGTGGTCAATGGTATCGCCGGTATTCTGAAGGCAATCATCAACGCCATCGCTAGCTTCTTCGGCATCATCGTCTCCTGCCTGACCTGCGGCCGTGGTGGTGGGCGTCGTAGAGGCACGACAAGTCACGTCTGATACCCCCTACCCATATCAACCTCAGATCAGCAAACAGCCCTCGCAACTACGTACCACTCGAGGAACCTCGACTCAAGAACTTTCATCTCGATTGGATTGGTCCGAGGGCTCTTGGTATGGTGTATTGTGTACCAAGGATGGGAGCTTGTACGATAGGGAGAATTGTTGGATGGGATGGTCGCCACGGATAGACTGGTGTTTCTTTTCTTTAATACCCGGCATTAGCCATGACGAAGCGCTTTGCTTGTACTCCGGATAGTAGGGCAATGACGACGGCATAAAAAACAAATCTGCTTACACATGTGATCCCGTTGTCTGTGTTTATGTTTGAGGCAATCTGACCACTCAACCTACAGATCTTAAACTTTGATCGAGCATATGCCTACGTGGTGTTTTTCGAACGAAATCATGTATGCCTGCGTCAAGCATTCCACCCCCACCCCACTGAACCGATGCACACAAGGCCTCGACAGCTAAAACCTCCAACGTATCCCTGCAGGACGTCATTACCACCATTCAATGCCATCGTCGTGCTGTACGTTTCCTGTGCAGTTCGCGCCAGCGCGCACCGCGCAGCGATAGATGCAGCGATGGATACAGCTCTTGAACTTCTCGAAAGCCCACGCCGCCATCTTTTGGCAAGAGTTGAAAATCAGCTCCTCGTCGCCAGAATTGCTACGAGAGTATTTGCTACAATCCAGCTCGCTGTTTCGCCCGAGAAAATCTTGGGAGAATTGGTTCGGATTAACATTACCCTCTGCTCCTAGTCGATGTAATCTTGAACACTTCCTGATTGATTTGTTATTCTCCTCCTCTCCGTACCTTTTTTCAACATGGGGTTCAAGCGGGTGGGTGAGTGGATGCTGTTGAACCAAGCACCAGTACCGTGCGAGTACTTGTTCATATCTCCCGACACAACCGCGAAATAGCAGAAGCCAATATGAGTTCTTTCCGGGTGGGTAAGGATAGAGGGGCAGAGGCAAATGTACAGACGGGCGAGTACAGGTTCCCCTACACGATGACCACAGTTTTTCGCTAAAACTTGGCATGACTACCGAGTCACATGACCTGGCCTGCAGGGATTCCACTTCAACCTCGAAATTTCTAAGCTTGGTACATCATTCATGGCGCCCCACTGGAACAGAGGTATATCCTTCACACCACCCAATACGCCGGCCCATTAAATAGCGGCTATGCGGTCTCTGCACCCTCCGATACCCTCCTCGACACTCCTGAGGTTCTTAAAGTCGCAGTCAGAGAGCATCTGCTTTTTTAGCAACCCCAAGCCAGACTTGACATTTGACCGTACGACTCCCCGAATACCACCGCTACAAAGCCGTAGCGTGAAGCCCCCCACAACCGCTCGCCAGCTCTCAAATCCTACCCTTCGTCGCGCCGCTGACACGGCCGGGCTCGTGAACCTCGATATCCTGTGGCCGAAATCAGCGTCTCCACCTTTCAACACCCGGCTCTCCAGCTCCAATGTGAATCGTACAGCTCGAAGCAGGAGACTGGGATACGGAGGCTCGCTGGTAACGCAGAGGGCAGCGTCCTCAGGGTCACAGAATTGGCACCAGAAGCTCTGGGGGGTAACATCGCTGAGAGGCGGCAGGCCGCTGCGGCCAGACGATTTACCGGCGAGCTTGCGCGGCAAGGAAGAAGAAAGCGATGTGTCAATGTTCAGTCTCGGGAGGTACATATCTGCCAAAGCGGCGGCGCAGCCGAGGCTGCGCTGTACGGAGTTCGATGAGAGCGGGAATGTGGTTCTGGCGAGTGGGGAGTTCAAGAAGAGCGAGCTGATTGCAAAAGTAATGCCCATTGGACCTTGGATCTCTTCTCATCTAACACGTGGCTAATTTATGTTTCCATGTAGTATGGGCTCCTGCCCCGCGATCTCAGAAAGATTGATAGCAGTCTCCTACCCCATATCCTCGTTCGCCCGTCAGCCATTCTCATCAACCTTTTGCACCTCAGAGTCCTCATAAAAGCCAACCGCGTACTAGTCTTCGACGCCTACGGAACTACCGACTCTTATAACCAATCAGCTTTCATCTACGACCTAGAAGACAAGCTCCGCCAGAAGCAAGCGTCGCCCTTAGCAGGCGGCCTTCCCTACGAATTCCGTGCCCTGGAAGCTGTGCTCATCTCAGCTATCACGAGTTTAGAAAAGGAGTTTGAAGGGGTGAGAAAACCAGTTGTCAGGGTGTTGAGAGAACTGGAAGAGGATATCGACCGAGACAAGCTGAGGATGCTGCTCATTTACTCGAAGAAGCTGGGGACGTTTGAGCAAAAGGCTAAGTTGGTGAGAGATGCTATTGACGAGGTGCTTGAAGCAGACGATGACTTGGCTGCTATGTACCTGACGGAGAAAAGCCATGATTTGGTACGGGGAGAGGACGATCACACTGAAGTCGAGATGCTACTCGAGTCTTACTACAAGCTCTGCGATGAGATCGTACAGGAGTCTGGGAATCTCGTATCTAACATCCGCAGCACGGAGGAGATGTAGGTTTATTTTACCCTCTCATCTTGTCACTCCCTCGCCCTGCTCCCCTAGGCGTCTTATCTGCTCTCACAGCTCAGTACTAACTTCGACCTAGCGTAAAAGCTATCCTCGACGCAAACCGCAACTCTCTGATGCTGCTCGACCTCAAATTCTCTATCGGCACTCTCGGCATCGGCTCCGGTGCCTTCATCGCCGCGCTCTACGGCATGAACCTCAAGAACTTCATGGAGGAGTCCGACCTCGGGTTTTTAGGCGTGACAGGCTGGAGCGTGATCTTCACAGGCATCGTGTTCGCGTACGGGCTCACTAAGCTGCGTAAGGTGCAGCGAGTTAGTATGTGGGGCGAGGGAGGGAGACGAGCACGCAGCTGGAGAGACGAGGATATTGTACAGAGGGAGCTGGAGGCGGGAAGGAGAGAGAGGGGAGAGAGGCAGAGACGGTTGAAAGACATCAAGGGGGAGGGGCCGAGGCGGGAGAGTAGCATAGGAGTCACGGCGTTGAAGGTGAAATGAGGTGTGGTGTTGGGGGTAAATCACGATTTGTTTGTACAAGAAGCATTGATGGCGTTAGCTGTAAAACTACTTCTGGGACATTAGACGGCGAATGGCGTTGGTCGATGTAGAGCACTTGGCTTTTAGATATTTACACACTTCTCTCTCGTACTTCTGTTTCACGTATATACTAGCTTAGCTATTGATTCTAAATTCGAATAGGATCAGTTCCAGTTGTGCAGACACCCTGCAGTGCATGCGCGTCAGATAGACGTCTAGAGTGCAGACAAAAGTCCTACATTGTCCAGGATGTCTGGTTTTAGCGTGTGAAGCAATGTATGAATGGCAGGACACTGTGTAATACACAGTGCCCCTCACAAATTTCCTCGACCAGCCTCTGGAAGTAGGTTGAGACGAGATGATGCCATCGTTCCCCTGGTCTTTGTGGGTACTGAGGAGAAGCCCTCTCATCGCAGGACGCCTGTCGCGTACGGTTCCTGCTAGCCAGAGTCGACCCGCTGGGATAGCACCTGGCGTCTTCTGCAGAAACTGTGCTTGGGCAAAACGACCTTGCAGGTGAAAGCGGTAGCGATCTGTCCCGAGATGCGGGTTATGGCTTGGTCTGGTGTGGGTGTCTCTGGTGACAACAACCAAGGCACCTCGTACAGCAGCACTCTATCATCGTGTCGGTACCACATCCACCGCAAGCGATGGGAACACGAAAGGCACACGGGGGATTGGCGAGGTAGCGAGGTTCATATGACTCAAAGTCCGTAGGTCCATCCGAGTACAGAAGCCGGAGAAAGTGTTGAGCCACCAAGGTCACAATTTTTCGTGAAGTATCTTGCGCAGGAAATCTCGGCTTCGAGATCATATAACTTCTTAAGAGCCAGATGCGTGTCAATAGCCGCAATACACAGAGCCAAGCAGGCAGGAGGAAGTAGAGACCCGCCGCGGTGAGTCTCAGCGCTTCTGTGCAACCCGCAAGCATTGATACCTATCAGATACACAGGTATCGGCTGAGCCGGGCTCATGCTAGCGAAGGATAAAATTCATACATTCTCTGCATCAGCGAGTATCAACAACAGCTGGGAATGGATTTCTAACCGAAACGAATCAATCATCTAGTCTTCTCTCTGCCCGGAATAACGGATATGATTGATTACTTTGGTGCGCACAGTGGTATTACTGTAAGTCGCATGGAAAAGGCTCGACAGGCATGAAGCAAACGAAAGCAGCCCACATCTCATATCAACAAAGTGGGTCAACGGCCGGGCGGCTTGTGGGGTACCTCTAGGTACGATAGCCCAATTGACCATTGACAGGATCTTCGAACCACACCACTAAAACTTAGCACAACATACAGGTATCACTTCAGCCCTCCACCATTGACTATTCACTTCAGACAACTCTAGTCTTATCGAACATCTCATGGTCTCGCTCAACTACCTGATCGTATCCTCCGAATCTGCTGCCACCGCTATCTGCTTGCTGCCCAGCTCTTTGCGAGCAACAACTCCCCGTTCCGATCAGCCACATGGCAGTTTTCGCAACAGCATAGGCTCTGAATGAGCGTGGGAACAACACGCAATGCCTCTCGTACCACGGATGTTCGCAGGGGACGTGGAGCTGGGGAAGCGCGACGACGACCACAGACCAGGCCTCAGAAGCCCATATGGCCTTACCTGGCAACAACGGCGCATCCACCAGACACCACAACGAAGAAACATGAGAAGATTAGCGGTAGGCTTACTGGCGCTGGCCGGACTCTACGTCTTCTTCAAAAATATGCCCAATGATCTGGAGAGCCCAAGAACACGACCGAATTATAGGACTGCGGCTGGACCGGGTACCGCCTCTCCATACAGCCAGGATATTGTCCTCAAAGCTGAACCGAAAGATACAGCAGAGGTTGCACGGCACAACTTTAACGGACCCATCAAATTCTATCATCTGGCCTCGAGTCTGCGTGCGGCCCAAGAATCTGGTGAGAGAAGTAAAAATGTGCTTTTTACTGCGGCGAGTCTCAAAAGCGCAGCGATACTCTTACCTATCGCCTGCGAGATGGCTATTCGAGAGAGAAATGTCGTGCATTTTGCACTGATGGGACGGGATGAGTTAGCTATGGACATCTTGCGGTCTGTGAATGGCATCTCTGCGGAGTGCAAGATTACGTTTCATGGTAGGCTCTTAATCTTGTACCATCAAAGATGGCTCTGGTACCGTATGACTCTAACAAAAAATATAGACGCCCGGCCAGACTTCCCCGTGCAGAGCTCCGACTTCAGGATGGAAGTTAGTAGCGCTGCTGCTTTGAAGCATATCAATACGTTCATTGATCCCCACGCTATCCTGATTGATGGGTCTAGCGAAGAAGAATCATGGTTCTCGAGAGGCATCCGCGACCGCGCAGCCTCGCTTGACAGGACGGTGATTGAGCTGCCCGATAATGCGGAGCAGAGTTTGATGTGGATAACTTACCTAGATAGTTCATCGTTGAGTGGTAAGTCACCCGCAGGCCCCAGTAAACACTCACTAAGAGGAACGAAGTCTGGAATAAAGTAACCGTTGACATCGTGGTCCACGCTCAACCTGCTGCATCTGGTTCTTTGATTCGCCTGCTGCAGTCCTTGAAGAGAGCAGATTTCTTCTCATCAGCACTTCCCCGGCTGACCATTGAGCTCCCACACGAGATCGACGAGCCATCAAGCCGGTATCTCGCCGAAAACTTCCACTGGCCACCAATCCCCAGTCACAACACGGGCAGCCTCCTGAAGCTCCACCATCGAATCCCTCAGCATGGACTCACAGCCGAAGAGAATTCCATCCGGCTGCTCGAGTCCTTCTGGCCAGCCGAGCCGTACAAAAACCACGTTCTAATCCTATCACCACAGGTGGAGCTTTCGCCTCTGTTCTTCCACTACCTGAAATACACCATGCTGGAATATGTGTACTCTGCGACCGCCGCAGACCTTCACAAGAATCTTCTCGGTATCAGCCTGGACTTGCCATCGGCCTACTTGAACGACTCGGCCGCGTTTACTGCACCTCTGGGTGGCAAGTCGGAAGGTGGAACAACAGCCGCTACTCCCTTTCTCTGGCAGGCACCAAATAGCAACGCAGCGCTCTACTTTGGAGATAAATGGGTTGAGATGCACGACTTCGTCTCTCAATCTCTCACGTCTGCACACACTCTAGCAACACCCCCCACACTGAATAAGAAGCTGGTGAGCGAGACCTACCCTTCATGGCTGGAGCATGTCCTCCGGCTCGTTCGGGCACGGGGATACTGGACGATGTACCCTAACTTCGACAACAAACATACCATTGCAACCCTTCACAACGAGCTCTACCAAGCCCCAGAGGAATATTCGGAGACGATGCATGCGGAGGGCGAGACGGCAGGCGAGCTGACTGCCGATCCGAAGGATCACCTCTCACTCAAACACCAGGAGACGCCTCTTATCGAGAATTCCCTCCTGAGCATCCTGCCTTTTGATGGTAACCTACCCAAGCTCTCAGATATGCCCTTGTTGGCCTGGGACGGTGGCGTAAAAAACATGGAGGGTATCCTGCAGGACGCTGTGGATTATAGGAACGTGTTCAAGCGGGAGATCGGAGGGTGTGGTGAGCACGGTGCCGAGAAAGAAAGGCACGAGATCTTTGCCGGGGATCTCTTCTGCCTGAACGATCCCAAGACTTGAGAAGGACAGGCTGCCGGAGCGGGTGATGAAGGAGAAGGATCTGTGTAAAATATGTAGAACGCTAGTATTGCTAATTTCTCGTCTGTCAATCATCAACGAGCTTGCTAGTGCTGGATGTGACAAGTCTCAGGTCATCAATCTTCTTTTTTTTCTTCTTCTTCTTTTTTTCCCCCGCACTCAACGATCATGTCTTGTGTTCTCGGGAGCCGTTGCAGACAGGTGTGCAGCTTCCTAAGATTTTCCTCAAAGACTGGACCCCGTTTGCGTTCGGACTACGTGCAACGCAACCCAGCAACCCAGCAAGTCAGTCAATAAAACCAAAGCTGCAAATCCCAGCTGGGACTCGAATGCAGGATGAATTCCCCGAAGAAAACTATAACGACTTCTTAATCGCCAGGGCTTAATCTGAGCCAGCAAAGTACCACAGCACGGTTCTCCAGCAGAGCCAGGCGAAATCAAAGGGGGGGGCGGTTTGCCTGCCTCAGCTCCGTGACGCAAGAGCGTCATCTCATTTCATACTGTGTTATGAAGAGATGACTACGTCTTGAGAGGGATAGTACCGGATCTCGAGTATCAGAGAGGGAGGGGAAGAGTTATTGATGGAGGGTTGGTTGGCATTTCTGTCGCTGGTTGTCACGCCTGGCGTGGCAGTAAGGTGCGGCGGTGGTGACGAGACTGGTTCGTTCATCCGATATACCACTCACTCCTTTTATGTACACAGAATCCATGCTTTATCTGAGAACAGGGCTCGTCACGATGATCCTGAGTAGGGTGTTGGATTTGTAGAGATGGACTTGATGGGGTCTGGTCTGGTCTTTTCCGCTGGGACGGGTTCAGGTCGCGTCGGTGCCGGCGGGGAAGCAAAATATACGGAGATTTCTAAGCCAGCTTCACAGCAGAGGAGTTCGTCGCCGTGCAGTCGACGACGCGGGAGAGAAACATGCTGATTCAACAGAGGGCAGTTTTGTATTTGAAGCGAGTGGGTGAGGAATACCTTCAAATCCTGGCGGTCTATCCAGCGTACTGTGGTTCAGCAATTAGTCTTCGCTTGTGGACGTACTTGTTCCGGCAGGTTTGCAGAGACCACGGATCCGTGGATCTTTTCATTTCTCGAAGTTCGTTTTCTCGGTTCCATTTCTCGACTTGGGTTTCTGGGTTTTCCGCGCGGTGGTCATAACCACAAGTGAAATTGGCGCGGCTCGCACGGTAAGTTCAACTAATTGTATTTCGCTGAAGCATATTGGTAGCGAGAGTATTATCTCAGGGCAAATCTCGCAAGGACTTTTGTGAACTCCATAGTGGTAAGCGAAGCGAATCTCATTTCAAGCCACAACCAAACCTCTCAACATTTGACTCGACAAGAATTAAGTCGCAGTCTATCGAAACAACTTATCAATATAGTCACGCGTGCCAAAACATCTGCCATCTCAGGTCTTTACGCTTTTCTTTCCCACAAGTACCTGAGAAAATATCCAAGTCACGTTCTGTTCCCCCGTTCTCAAAACGATCCACTCCCGAATCTTCCAGCATCCCCAGTCAGAGTTCACCCCTCCATGTTCTGACGGAAGACAGCTACTCATTATATCTCACAGGACAAGACAAGAAGCCTCGGGAGATCTTCTGGATCAATTCATGGATCCACAGGATGACAGCCCTTACCGCCACCAATAAACCCATCGACCTTTTTCGCGGATGGCCCAACCCCTCTCTCCTACCCACTCCCGCCATCCTACACGCAGCGCAATCCGCCCTTTCGGACCCGTCCATCTCGACACCTGGCCTCTTGTACGGCCCGGATGCAGGATTCCAGCCCCTTCGCGAAGAAATCTCGAAATGGCTTGGCGAATTTTATGGCGTCGAGTCGGACCCGAATCGGATTTGCATTACGGGCGGAGCAAGCCAGAATCTTGCTTGTGTGCTTCAGGTGTACACGGATCCTATCAAGACGAAGGTCTGGATGGTAGCGCCGTGTTACTTTCTGGCCTGTCAGATCTTTGAGGATGCGGGGTTGAAGACGAGAGCTGTCGAGGAGGGGGAGGGGGGGGTTGATTTGGTCTCGTTGGAGAAAGAACTGGAGAAGTGCAGTCTTCAAGGTGGACGTTCTGAAGTGAGTCTACCTTTGAACTCCAATGGCACAGCCCTCCGAGAGGCTAGATCACGAGTTTCATTCGTTCTTCGTCGCCTCATAAAATGCAGATCCAGCCTCAACAGTATCGGGGGACACTTCGAAGGCTGATGTGAGACGACAGCCATTAAAACGTCCGAAGCCTTGGGCCAAAATCTACAGCAACATCATCTACTGTGTTCCGACCTTTTCAAACCCGTCCGGCAAGACTATGTCGCTAGCAACCCGAGAGAAGCTCGTCAGACTGGCCCGAAAGTACGACGCTCTCCTCCTCAGCGACGACGTCTACGACTTTATCCAATTTCCAAGCGATCCAGCGAGTGGGAGGGCCTCATTACCACACGCACTCCTTCCGCGAATCGTCGACCTAGACAGAAGCCTCGAGCCCGTGCCTCCGCGGGACAGCTTTGGAAATGCAATGTCCAACGGCTCGTTCTCCAAGATTGCTGGGCCAGGTGTTCGCACGGGCTGGGCGGAAGCGAGCCCCACGTTTGTCTACGGATTGTCTCAATGTGGCTCTTCTCGCTCCGGGGGCGCTCCGAGCCAACTGGCTGCGACTTTGATGGCCGAGCTGCTCAAGAAAGGAGAGCTTCAGGCCCACATCGAAACAGTCCTGAGGCCAACTTACAAGAGGAGATACGAGGCCATGGTTGAAGCGATCATGACAGACCTCGTGCCACTAGGGGTCAAGCTTGGTGAAGTCAGCTTCGAAGGCAGAGCTGTCTTTGGCGGATACTTCATATGGCTCCAACTGCCGCAGCATGTAAGCGCGCAACTCGTCACCGAGCGAGCAGCGCAGCAAGAGAATTTGATCGTCGCACCCGGTCGCATCTTCGAGGTTTCGCACGATCCCAGCGTTCGGTTTGAGAATTCTCTCCGGCTTTCTTTCGCCTGGGTAGAGGAGGCGGACCTGCAAGAGTCGATCGGGAGACTCGCCAGGGTCGTCAAGGACGTACGAGATGGATTGAGCCCAAGCTCGGACGAGAGGGAGCGAGGTCAGCAGAGCTTCGGCTTGACGCTGGACTTTGGCGAGTTTCAGTGACCTACTGTATGAATGCCAATTGATCCCCACGCGGACCGAAAGTATCCGCCCATACTTAGTGGAGCGAGATACCTAGGTCGTCTGGCCGAGCCGGATGTTTATCAGGTAGTCGGCTGAAGCCAACTTAGCCAAGTAATCGTTCGGGAACTACGAGACGAGGTTGATCCTCTAAGTTAGCCCCTTGTGTCTGTATCTGTATCTGTATCTGTATCTGTATCAATGCATAGCACCGTGGCGGCTCTCATTCCATTCCCCGAATCTCACTTGGAAATAACGATATGGGTAGTCCGGCCTCGGATATCAAGTCAACGAACCAGGCGTGCGTTCTACTGTCTATGCCTCGTATCAGAGAGGCCGGCGCCTCTTGACGCGTTCGCAAGACCTCCTCGCGAGTGTGTTGTACAAATATATATATAAACATGTACAGATATTCCGACGGGAAGAATAGAAAGCGCTTCTCGGATGCTTCATGAGCTTGCTGCAGGAGGAGGAGGAGGAGGAGGAGGAGAAAAAGGGGGTTCATGGTTCCAGGACGGATGACGGGCCGTCTGAATGCTGGGTCTCATCACGTCACACGGGAGCGAGCGCCCAGTCCACGCCGAAATTTAGAGGTTTACAGAGCTTCAAGTTATGGTTGGAAGTCGGGGAGGATGCGGGACTTCAGACGGGATGTGCAGTGCTGATTTTTGGAGATTGGGCATCTACACCGGGCTTGGAAAAGAGAATTCGCGCCGAAAGGATGAGCATGGGATTTTGCACGTTTATCGTCACGAGACTGCAAGAAGAGAAAGGCCCCTAGTTGTGTAGGAAATGAACTTCACGTACGATCCCACAGACGATGATTATCATCTTTGAAATATTTTATTCACCCACCCACCGTTTCTGGCTCAGTGCCTCGATGGTGTATGCAGCCAGAGCAAATATTTGCCGCAAAGTCCCTGTCGTGACCCAACTGAATCCACCGATCCTGCCTCAAGCGCCAGGTATCTTCACTATCTGTACCATCAAATGTGCTTCATGCCACATCAGGGAGTCCCGGATCTCAAGGTACCAAAGACAATATACACGCTGTGCAAATTGCACCAGCCGCCGACGGAACAAAGTCAGCTCAAGAGATTCAGTTACAACGCTCAAGGCGAAATTAGGGTTGCATGGAGAAAAGAAAGCTGTTAATTGCAATAATGGCGAAGATATTCCTCTTCCGGGAAAAGCTGTGCCTCCTCTAACATATATCAGGTATGAGTTGATCAGGTGTGAACTGCTGGCATAGGGTGGCGACCCCAAGCTGTTCCGTAACCTCTGGCACCGCGTCCACTTCGAGTAGAAGAGTTTGCGCTTGAAGCAATTGGTGCGTTATCGTGGCTGGCAGGTGGATATCCACCCGAAGAATTCCGTCCACGGCCACCTCTTGAATAAGTAGACGATGCACCTCGGGCTCGCGAGCCACCCCCACGCTTGGTGTTGCTCCTTTGCCGAGGGGCTACAGCTCTAGTGACACTCTTTGCTTCAATCTGTCCAGGAAGTCTGATGTTGATAGTTTCAACATCGCTCACAATGTGTTGAGAGAACTGGACCGGATCTCTGCTCACAACATGCGAAGCTTGCAACTTTCTAGAGAGTGACTTTGGGGTAGCCGCAAGATTCCAAGCTGCCCTTGGTGCTAAGTTTGGAACCTTGATAACAGGTAAAGACCCCATCTCCTGTTCCTCGAAACACTCCTCGGCAGCTGGCTTAGATTCAACTGCTCCGCTGTCGAATGCCATGTCTCCCAAGTTCACCGATGGCAGTGAGACGGTTGCCCCAACTTGCTGATTTGGGAGCTCAAGAGCATTCTTACTCGACGAGTCCACAGCGAGAGCATGAGATTTTGGAGACCTTCGCCCAACCAAAGAGTGGATCCGCTCTTGCCAGCTGCCCTCCTGTCGACGAATGTCTTGATATGCATGAGTGCCTCTGGAGGTTGACTCTTGGCGTGAAGAATAGCTGGCCTTGTGATTGGTTCCTGGGGGCGCAGGAGCTTGCACTGCTTGCGCGAAGGAGGCGGGTTTGCGTGGAGGGCCAATTGGTGCCAAGACAGGAGCAGGGGGTAACTTCACTACTGGAGAGGGACGTGGGAGTGATACATGGGGATGTGCAATATCGCCATCGTATGCAGGGTGCCCAGCCATGGTGGGAGGCGGGGGAGATGGAGAACCTGGTCTATCATAATTGATGTACTGCTCCTCCAGACGCACATCACGATGGCTGGGAAAGAACCGCGAGCCACGGGCAGACGGAGAAGCGTTAGTATTAGCCGGCGCTGTCCAAGAATCGCTGTAGGTCGATTGATTACCCACAGCATCAAAGTGGTGACGGCGACTAGCCTCTTGATCTTCAAATATACTTCGGGTGGTACTTTCTTCCTGCGGCTTCTCCGGATAAGCGCTCCATGCCTGGGTCGGATCATGGACTGCTTTGACGTTGTTCTGCACCTTCCCTCGAGTTCCGTCTTCGTTCAACGCCACTTTCCGCCAAGTTTCGTTGATGACGGGACCAACGATCTCGGGAAGAAGACCCTTCTCCTTCAGTTCAAGCTTCTTTGCAAGCTCCAGATTGCTCTGCTGGGCTGAAAGTTGCTCTTGTTGATTCAGTGTGTCTGGTAGAGTGTTCCAGCCAGATCGTGCCACTGCTGCTTTGTTTTCCATATCTTGGCGCGAGGCTCCTTGGTGTCTGTTTGGTGGTCCAATTGGAGCGGGTCGCGAGCCATACTGCTCGCGACCACGTCCTTGCTGGAATTGATTATTGCTACGATTGACATGTGGTGGTCCGATCGGGCCTGGATGCGGCGATTGATGTATATCAGGTAGCCTGCTCAGTTCCGGATTAAAGGTTCCATTTCCAAGTGTTCTATCGTTTGTGGGAGGGCCCCAGACGTTCATCGATGACGATTGCGGACTCGGAGCTGCATTCCACGACTTGAACCTGTCTGATGCTGGAGCTGAGTTGTTCTGCCATGATGAGGAAGATCTACCGTCCTGGGAATTTTGGGACATCGCAGATCGCCCTTGATGAGCGCCATTTGCCCGGTTGTTTTCCTTCGCAGGCGGTGCGGTTTGAGGCTTGTCTTCGGTTGGTGAGACAGTCTTTTTCGGAGCGATATCTGAACTTTTCTTCACCTTTTCTCCACCTTCACCTTCAATTCCTGGACCAGCTGTGACGGTGGCGTCATCAGTTTCTCGAATTTGAACATTTGTGGGAACAGACACATCCTCTGTGGGAGCGGCTTTCTTCTTCCTTGACTCCGGAGGAGGTCCCATCGATTCAAGCTTGACGCGAATACGTTCCTTTCTCTCAGCCTCCTCGCGTGCCTCTGCCTCGATTCTTCTCTTGATAGCGAGTTCGCGAGTTGTACGCATAATCTTGTTTTGCTCTTCGATGGGATCTAGATAAGGGGCGGCAGGAGGCTGAACTTGACCATCAGAAGATGCCAATATAGTGGGTACTGCCTGCCCATGCGTTAATTGCGGTGAAGGATGGCTGACAGCCGGCGAGCCCCGCGATTGAGATTGCTGGGATTGATGTGCTTGCCACTGTTGGCTTTGACCTTGATGCCCGCGCTGATTTAGTTGCTGCCCCGAAGGTGAATAGTTTCGTGGAGACGACGGAGCATCGCTCACAGCAGCTAGCGAACCTCGACGAATTTTTAACATCTCGTGAGCTGGTGGTACCTCATGACCTTTGCTCATCCGCCTTACGAATTTCCCGCTACCACCGCTGACATTGGAAGATGTTCGGCGACGCCCATATGCCCCATCTTGGCCACTTGCTCTGTGAGTCTGGAACGCAGCAGACGGTTCGGCTGGGCCATCGTTGAGGGAAGGTCGTTGAAGCACAGCAGGTTGATGCGAGCGGGCATCATTGCGCATAGATCCTCGGCGGGTGTCATTGACAGGCTCGTATCTGCCGGATTGTGAGTTGTACAACTCTCGGTTTGAGTTGATATTTTCTCTCCATGATCGACTGAAATCATCAGCTGCAATCTCCTTCGTAGGTGGTGGAGGCATTCCGTGGGATCCATGCGGATCTCTTTGGCTGAAGCGACCTGTCTGAGGTTGCTGCTGTTGGACTTCAATAGCAACAGGAGCTACTTTGTCTACAGGAGGCAGAGATGCCCAAGGTGATTTGACAGGTGTTGGGGGACCAGGAGGCTTTGCAACTAAAGTTGGCCTCTCGCTAGCCCCTTTGAGAACCAGACCAGCTCTTCCAGAGCCAAAACCGCTGGGTTTTACAGTCGCTGAACTAGATATTTGGTTTGGCGCCGGTGATTTTGGCTTGACAGTCTCGGCAGCGGCAGCATCCTTCAGCATGGAAACTGGCGCGGGCTCGGGGACCGGTGCGGGTGTTTCGTCGGCTTGAGGAAGTGTAATTTTTGTGCCGTCGGTCCATTCAATTGTCTCTGGAGCCCAATCATCGTCATCGTCATCGATATCTGCCCAGTTTGCCTGCTTTCCCGGATCGTCTGATTGAAGTCTGGTAGCTAGGTGAATACCATACCGCTGCTTCAATTCCTCGTCTGTAAATCGCTTCGGTTCCGCAGGAGGTGCGGCTGATATGGATTAGCTTGGGAACACCAATACACATAACCTGCAACCTACGTCTATTTTTGTTCCACACGGCACTGGCATCCGGAGCTGCACCAGCCTTTCCACCATTTGCTGCAGCTGTAGTTCGAGGCGTCGAGTCACGAAGACCACTCCCAGATTTTGCGACCAGTCGAGGTCTTAGAGCATTGGTGGCAGAAGGGCCTGTGTGGATTGCTGACGCTCCGACAGGTGCCTTGTCCCCCAGCTTTGAGGGAGCCGTAGCAGTCGAACCTTTTGCTGCGAGAAAAGTCTTGTTCACCGAAACAGGCTTGAAAGAAGCAATCTTCTTCACTGTTGATGTTGTGCGTACGTGACCTTTTTCATCGCCCTGAGCTTTCGAGGCCTCCGCTTTCGTAGCTTCAGTATCCGATCCTCCACTAACGCTGACTTCCGTCGAGTTGATATTTGGCTCCACATGCTCTGCATCTTGCTTGACTTCAGGTTTCTCGGGATTACCATTTACGACAGGTTGCTCGGAGGGGACATCTTGGCTTGAAGTTTCAGTAGTGTTCTGCGCGCAAATTAGTAGGCTGAGCAGCGATTTTCCATCGGAACGCACCAGCTCATGACCAGATTTTGTAGAATGCGTCGCAAGAGTTTCAGAGGTGGCTTCAGTTGCCATCATACGTCTTCAAAGTTGTCTGCGTGTGTTGTAGTGGTGGTTGTAGGAGCGCATGCGTTGACCCGCGTTGACTTCGACGTAGCGCTAGCGATTCGGAGACGTATGGACGGCGTTGTAGGGAGTGTGAGTCGCTGGACCAGGCGACTCGAGGGACGTGGAGTAGCTCCTGTTTGATGAAAGGAGATTTGGAGGGAGTTCGTGGTGCTGCGTGGTTGTCGGGAAGGTGATCGGAAAATAATGGAGACCGATTTTCAAAGGCTACCTTATGTTGCAGGCACTAGCGCTCCAGTCCGACCGCGACCGCGACCCTTGGATATCCATTTACGAGTGATCTGCTGCATTAATTAGAAAACCGCTGTTTCTATGTTATTCTGAACATGGAATTAGAAAAGCCCTCTGCCATTATGCTAACTGCCCTTGTTCTCTTTCGTTACGGTT
The DNA here is from genome assembly GCA_032760415.1 of Diplocarpon rosae. Classification (NCBI taxonomy): domain Eukaryota; kingdom Fungi; phylum Ascomycota; class Leotiomycetes; order Helotiales; family Drepanopezizaceae; genus Diplocarpon; species Diplocarpon rosae. The sequence continues at coordinate 1,141,866 of JAUBYV010000005.1, forward strand.
GCTCGTACCTCTTTAACTTATGTCTAGCAGTTTCTCATATTTTGTCATCGCAACATATTAGCAAACTATTTATGCAAGTGTCAAGGCTGCTATTCCCAGCAAGACATTTGAATTGATCGTATTGAAATTTTTTATTTTTTTTTAAAACAAAACAGCCTTGGCTAGAGCAGAAAAGACAAGTAAATGTCGAGCAAGCCAGAAAGCTTCCATGGTTGAGTGAGCGCTTGCAACAGCCATAGAACAGCCAAAGATGCTACCTCGGGGGTTACGTCCACAGCCTGTCGCGGACACTGCAGTATAGCACGTTCCCAGCTTTCTTGAAGATGAAAATCTCTCATAATCTGTTCTGCCGCAACTTCAGTTTACGGCGATGAAAAACGACCCTGCTGGACAAGTAATAGTGTAATCACTGGAGGCAGTTGTATACGGCGCAAGGCGAAAGCGAAATGGGTATATCACACTGGAGGCGACCTCCTATCTAGATGTTAGTCTTTCATCAGCTGCTCCGTCGCCGATCGCATGTCATGCAATAATCTAGGTTGAATGCCCCGTATGCGCGGTAAAGCGGTACAATTTGTCCCAAACTGCCTCTAGTTGAAAAGGCCCATTCTGAGCAATCATAATTTATAGCCCAACTTCGCAGTAGGCACACAGTACACATGGCGCGACAACTGCTTTTCGGAGGATGGAGTTGATATTTCCGTTATTTATTTACACCGTTTGTGATCTAACAAGTCCCCATTTAGCCATTCAATGCAGCAACTTTTCCCTCTAATGAGCGTTGTTCTTGTGGTGTCCTGTACGTTACATTAGCAGGCCTCTTTACTAGATGTCAGGGAGAAATTACTGAGATGGAAGTAGTAATTCTGGGCGTATCCAATCCCGACCAGGAACACAATGGCGTGGATGATAGCTATTTCTTCTGCGTCAAACACGTATTCAAACTCTGTCAGCCCTAGTGGAGGCACTTACGTGTGCCAGACGGGTTCTTTCCGAAGTACTTTGCTTGGTATCTACCGAGGAGACCGGTTGGTTTGACTTCCGGAGCAGAGCCCCGAGGAAGTTTCTCGTAGAAACTGACTACTCGTTGCATGCGGGCAGCATCTTGAGCAGCACCTAGTCCCTGTATCATATCAGAAATGATGCTCGTTCGAATAAGATTCCTGTCTGGATATCGGCTTGAGGTATCACGGGCGATTCAATTGAGCAATTTCGGATACCAAGGAGAACTCACGGAAGGAGATGCCACCTGAAGATGTATTTAGCACTTGAAAATTCCGGGCCGTGAGTGATAACGTACCTTAGGTGGAATGAGAGTCGAGAGGGCTCTACGAGTAACGAAGCTCATCGTGATGACTACCGTTCCAACATTAGCTCTTGTAGAATCAGACATAGAGCGGCACAGTGAATATTGAGCTGGTCTCCTTACCTCGCTGGAGTGTCTGAATGGGAATTGGGAGGTGCGAAGGGTTTTAATAAAACTGGATGTTGCTGAAGTCGATCCTGTAAGCATCTTGCCTGAGCGCTAATTACATAAGCCATGAGCCTCAACCCAAGGTTGAAGCGACAACAATCAACCTGAGTTCATACGTCAGACAATCGTGATGTCGCTATTACGACCTTCAGTTGCCAGGAAACTGCTCAGAGCAGGTATTCCCTATGTTCAAAATGTTGCTCCCGGGGCTGTACGATTCGAAAGCAGCACAGCATTGGGAAACCCTCTCACTTCATCTAAAGCAGCAGCTGGGTCTTCGATAGTCAAGGCAGAAGAAACCCAGGAAGTGGAGGTCCGACACAACCAGCCAGACTACATGGCTGAGGTTGATCAAGCCTCTTCGTATGCGACCTTGGCATCGTTGCGTAGCTCTGGCTAATTCTTTCAGAACATTTTCTCCCATCCCAAAGCGCGTCATGAATGGTAGTGAAGCTGGGGATGTTCTTCCTGCTGCTGTCCTTTCTGGAGCTCCGATCGAGCTCGAAGCTAGAACAGTCCGGTATGGCACTTGCGTTCCAAATTACAGGGTGGCTTTAATAAAAAGATAGTATATACCGTCCAGCCAAAACCGCAACGCAGTCCGGAGACTGGCATGGACACCACTGGCGTATGGATTGGGACATACTTTCAAAAGGACATCGGTGGGAGAACCCTTTGATGGGCTGGCAATCGTCGGCGGATTTCATGCAAGGCACGCATTTGAACTTCAAGTCCAGGGAAGATGCGATCAGATTTGCACAGAAGCAGGGCTACGAATATTTCGTGCAGGAGCCAAACACGCGCAAGATTGCCCCCAAGGCTTATGCGAACAATTTCCTGTGGAGTGATAAAAAGTTGAAGCATATCAGGACGAAGTAGCGATGTGCAGATTGTAAATACTGATTTGAGCACGTCTACGTCGGGTTTTTAGCGATCGTATCTTGGGCCATTACTTTATTGTGAGAAATGGTACGAACAACTCAATAGTTTGTGTTGCTTGATTTGGCCAAACTGCTTCAAAGGCCACCTCAGCAGTCAGTATACGAAAAGCGGAAAGCAGGATTGCGCAATCCACATTCAAGATCTGAATACAGACCAGGGGAACAGTCAGTATCGTCTCAGGTGTCTAAAACTTTATCGAAGGGCTGTACGTACACCTATAATACGTGATATAAGCAACCGATTTTACGTGCCAAATTCTTGATGCAATATTACATTCGAGTCTCTTCGACTCGCTTGTATCTAACACAGACTGAGAGAGAATACGCTTTCTATGAGTATTCTTCCCTTGTGTCCCGCCGATCAAACAGTGAGCACCTTACTTTGACTGGCGCTGCGAATGTGGTAGTGGCACTGCCCGGGGACAATATATTATGAAATTTAGCCTCATCTTCAGCAGACTTCTGAATTGACGCGTCTTCGGAGCCGAAGCACATAGTTAATACAGAGGCGCAAGTGCGACGATATTTAGCTCTTCCCTATCTTCCATTGTGATTATAGCACTCAAGCTCATGGTCGCGGTGAAGGTATCTAAGAACCGGCTAAGTGCTGGAAGTGTAGTTGCATTAGTAGTCCTCCAGCAGGTTGATGCTGTTGGATCGTCAAAACCCAGCAGCGACATCAACGGGTCTCGAAGTGACCTTAGGGTAACTTGACCAATGTGATTACACAATGATGCAAAGGTACCTTGCTTGATCTTGTGCATTCCAGGCCGTGTTATTCCGCTACTAGAGAATATGTGCATTTCCACTTAGTAAGAGTCAGCACTGCTTTCTGCAGAAGTCTATCATCTTGGCTCTTCTTCGATCTTGTAAGAGCCGAGACCTGGAGCTACCGTACCCAGGAAGATACTGACATGCTATACTCATGGGCACGTTTGTGTCCTAAATCGGGTCTTGTGGGATGTAGCCGCGGATCAAGAGCTCGCCACTCATCTAATAGACCAGATTAGACACCTCGTCATGCACTTGTTCATTGATGAATAATATTGGGAGTACCCTAAGGCCTCAGAAATTCATGTAGGCTGGTCCACTCCGTTTAGGAAACACATTGATCGTGATACTCCGATCCAGCGTTTGAGCTATCGGTCGACACTTTTGGGGGGGGAGGAAGATTCCAAAGCTTGAGCGATTGAAAGCTCGAATATATGTTTCTGAAGCTCAGTGGATAGATATGAAATAAGAAGCACCCTATAAAATTTTAGGGTTCGCTATAGCGGTTCATAGGTCAAAAGTAAAGGGGTTTATTTGTGACTCAAGAACAATACGAAAACGAAAATGAGGTTTGATAGTAGTGTAAAAAGATCTACGGTGGCAGCAGAATCGAAAAGCTCGGTAACACCGAGGTGACGACAGACGAGTTGTGAGGGAAAGTGTGGCTAACTCCAATCTGCTAATAAGCTCAAGTTGAGAACAGATGGTGCAAACTGAAAATAGGCCCAGACTACCCATAACACAGGCTGGTCAATCGAAGAAGCAGCAATTGACGAACAACATCGACGAAAAGGAATGGTGGAACAGATCCAGCAATCGTCTCAAATCTGACTAAAATACTTCAGGTTAGTGGCATATCGTTACTCGCTACGAAAATAGACGCCTTTGATCGTGGGACGCTTCTCAGGCTACCTTTTTCTCATCGAATATTCAGTGAGCTGAGCTTCCAGTGGAACACTGCACGTATCGTCAGCAACGTCAAGATTTGGCACGCATATCGATTTTCGTCATCAAGTGGTGCTTCCACCTCGATGATACTCTCCACACAAAGTATTGTGGACACGCAAATTGCCTTCTGGTTGTTGAGTCCCAACTCTGCATTCGCCTTGGTCACAATCTGATCTTTGATACTCGATTGCTACGTGAGTCATGATCCGAGACTCAGAGCGTTTGTCTCAGCCCGCAAATCCAATGATAGTTCTACCCATCTGCTAGTGCGAATCATATCAGGGGCTACAGAGTGGGAACGGGTACTGCGAAAGCTTGTTGACACTCCCTTTTTCTTTCTGCGCTTGACTCTCTCTCGGTTCTTCTATCACCTTAGCGTCTCCACGGAAATAGTGCATTAGCTGGGATGCATTACATTGGAAGACGGGGCTTTACCAATTGTGGCCACGACCAGTTCGGGGGGGCCCGTTCCTACCAAGCCCCAAACCTAGCTCGTGGCGACAATCTGAAATACTCCCTCTGCTTTGCTGGGTCATGCCTGATGTATTCTTGGCGTCTAAGCTCTCATGGGCCAAGCGAGCATAGTTCGGATATCTCCTGTGTCATATTTCGACTCCCACACCATTTTTCATGCCATCCGATGATGAGTTGAGCTTGGATATTCTGTGATGAATAGATACGGGCTGCAATACTCCTGTGACAGAACATGTTTTGTTTAACTTTAGGTCATTGTCATATAAACAGGGCAATGTCCCCTACGATTTCTCTCATTAGGGGTACATTCTTTTATCTGCTTTGGAAGGTCTGTTATTGTCGCTATTCTGAACCTGTGTGCCAACATCATCCGTTCAAGTTCCTTGATCAATATAAACTGCCCACTTAACCATGCGCTGCACCTTATTCGTATCGACAATCCTCCTCTCGTCTGCTCTAGCCACTTGGGATTTTGAGAGTGAAAACGGTGGGAGCTCAGGTTCAAATGATTGCTCCGAAGCCGGCTCTTCTTCATACCGCAAACGTACCTGGGGATGGTTTTCGGCTTCACCAAACGATGGAAGCGGCTGTTACGAAACCAAGACGCACGACTCTGAATCGATGAAAACATACCCCCCAAAGACTTACGAGACAAAAACCAATACAGATCACACCAACTCGAATCCCGCGGTACCGACTTCGTATGTGCCACATTCAACAGATTATATTCTCACAAAAGTAAGTCATCTCTGCCAACAAAAGGCCGAAAACACAGCTAAAAAGTTGTTCAGACAGTAGTCATCACTGAGACAGCACCTTGTTCTTGCATAGTACCAGTCCTTACAACACCAATTCCTACAAACCCGGCTCACACAACGCATGTCCTCCCACCAACTACGCCGGTGATACCATCAACTTCCTTGTACAGTTTTCCAAACACATCGATTCCCTTGAGAGTCAATGGCACCGGAACAACGCCCCTGACACCCGTGTTTACTGGAGAGGCTATGGTCAATACGGCTCGCCATATTTCTGTGTTGATGACTGTTGGTGCCGCCGGAATATTTATATATCTCCTGTAATTCTCACAATTATGCGTATGGGAAGACTTTTGAAGGAGCACTGAATCAAGGCCATAGACCATACGGTCAAAACCTGAGGCCACATGGGAATCATGAATGAAGATTGACATTAGATACTCAACGTGCATGAATGACTGTGTACTTGAAAGACAGTTTCTTCGCAGACCAGAATTCAACTGCCCTCATCATTGCATGATTCGAAACTGACTCGGGTCAAGCTATTCTCACACGATATGTGAATGTTAATCGCTGAATCCTAGGGAAAAATTGGACTTGCCTCTCTATCTATCGAGTCTATAGTCAGCCATCCCTTGGGGAATATAGTTCTATCTTATCAGGCTTACCGTGCGGTCTACAGTACAGTACTGTACATACAGTAGACGATGCGGCTAGCGCATAACCTTAAAATAATACTCGCAAGGCTACAGGGGAAGATTAGCATCGCCTTCTCCAGCCCGACCATCAAATATTTCAAGACGCATCACCGTAATTATGGACGACCTTGAATCTCTTGAGCTTCTATCCTTGGTGTCCAAAGTCACCTCCGAGCTTCAGAACCACCTGGGAATCAGCGATAAAACCCTGGCAGAGTTCGTCATCGCACAACATGCGCAATGCAAGTCACTCGACGAGTTCCAAACGAAGCTGGAGGCTATGGGAGCGGAATTCCCTCAGAGTCTGATCGTGAGCGTTGATCGCTTGGTTCGGACTATGCATCCTAAGTATAAGGGTATGAAGCAGGGCGGAGAGCAGACAGGTAATAATTCGCGAAAGCTGGAGGAGAAGACGAAAGTGTTTAGAGGTTTGGCTATGCCAGACAAGGACTTGCCATGGCAGGATATGGAAGAGGAACTCCTGAAACATGGAAGCGCGAAGCCTGGGACAGATGCGATAGATGACACGCTGGCTCTCTTAGAAGGTCTAGAGCCGAAGAGAAGGACCGAAAAGACTCTCCCGATAAGCCGAAAACGAAGTCGAAGCCCCGACGAAGACTTCGATAGAAGCAGAAGCCGGAAAGAGAGATATAGATCGCGGTCGAGGTCGGTGGAGGAGAGGAGACGCCGAAAGAGTGGAGCGTGGGAGGAAGACGACTATGGCCGCTCGAGAAATGGGCATAAAAGCAGTCGACGGAGGAAAGAAGAGGAGGACAGGTTTAGGCGGCCACCAACGCCAGAGATTGACGATGCTCCCATAGCCTTCAAAGTATACGACGGTCATGTTACAGGGGTCAAAGATTTTGGGGCTTTCGTTAACATTCATGGCGTCAAGGGCAAGATCGACGGACTTGTGCATGTGTCGGCATTAGGTGAGGGCCAACGTGTTAACCATCCATCTGATCTTCTGTCTAGGGGCCAGCCTGTCAAGGTCAAGGTCATCAAAATAGATGGTTCAAGGATTGGGCTTTCTATGAAGGATGTCGACCAAGAAACTGGAAGAGATCTGGCTCCCCAAGCTAGGATACAATCCGGTGCCAACATGCAGTCGATTGGTGGCAAGGATGATCATGGTCTGATAGATGAAAAGGTCCTGGTCTTTGAAGGCGACATGACGAATAGCTCTCGACGGCAAAAAAAGAGGATGACATCCCCCGAACGCTGGGAAATTCGTCAACTGATTGCATCTGGTGTGGTAAAAGCATCTGACTATCCGGAAATCGACGAAGATTACAACGCTACTCTCAATGGTGAAGGCGAAATGGAGCTAGAAGAGGATGTCGATATCGAACTGCGGGAAGAGGAACCTCCGTTCCTTGCTGGTCAGACAAAACAATCTTTGGAGCTTTCCCCTATCCGAGTGGTTAAGGCGCCTGATGGATCTATGAATCGTGCTGCCATGGCTGGGGCTACGCTGGCAAAAGATAGAAAAGAGTTGAGATCACAGGAAGCCCAAGACAAGGCAGCCGAGGAGGGCTCAAAATTAGACCTGTCTGCGCAGTGGCAAGACCCTATGGCAAATCCAGACGGGAAAAGGTTTGCAAGTGATATTCGGGCTGTCAGGCCCAATGCAGCTAGTGAGACTGTACCGGAATGGAAGAAGGCGACGCAGAACAAGGACCAGTCTTTCGGGCGAAGAACTGACATGTCTATCAAACAACAGCGAGAGTCTCTTCCTGTGTATCGATTCAGATCTGAGCTGATCAAAGCTGTCCATGCAAACCAGCTTTTGATTGTCGTCGGTGACACGGGATCCGGAAAAACGACACAACTGACCCAGTACTTGGCAGAGGCAGGCTTCGCTAACAACGGACTAATTGGGTGCACCCAACCTCGTCGTGTTGCTGCAATGTCAGTCGCAAAACGTGTTTCTGAAGAAGTCGGTTGCGAACTTGGTCAGGAGGTCGGATATACGATTCGATTCGAGGATTGCACCAGTCCGTCAACCAAGATAAAATACATGACTGATGGTATGCTGCAACGAGAGATCCTGATGGATCCTGACATCAAAAGATACTCGGTTATCATGTTAGACGAGGCTCACGAGCGTACAATTTCGACAGATGTGCTCTTTGCGCTGCTCAAAAAGACTATAAAAAGGAGACCAGATCTGAAAGTCATCGTCACATCTGCAACCCTAGACGCTGACAAATTCTCTGCTTATTTCAATGAGTGTCCTATATTCTCAATTCCTGGGCGTACTTTTCCCGTCGAAGTCATGTACTCCCGGGAACCGGAATCCGACTACTTGGATGCAGCTCTTGTCACTGTGATGCAAATACATTTGACAGAACCTCCTGGAGACATCCTTCTCTTCTTAACGGGCCAAGAAGAGATTGATACCAGTTGCGAGATCCTGTTCGAGCGTATGAAAGCTCTGGGGCCGAGTGTCCCGGAGCTCATCGTTCTACCTGTGTACTCTGCTCTACCAAGCGAGATGCAGAGCAAAATTTTTGATCCTGCCCCTCCTGGGAGCCGAAAGGTTGTGATTGCAACGAATATAGCCGAAACTTCTATCACGATCGACCATATCTACTACGTGATCGACCCGGGTTTTGTTAAGCAGAACGCTTACGATCCGAAGCTGGGAATGGACTCTCTTGTAATCACCCCAATCTCGCAAGCTCAGGCCAAACAGCGTGCTGGCCGTGCCGGGAGAACAGGTCCTGGGAAATGCTTTCGCTTGTATACTGAATCCGCCTTCCAGTCTGAGATGCTGCCAACATCTATTCCCGAAATCCAACGACAGAATTTGTCGCATACGATTCTAATGCTCAAGGCTATGGGTATTAACGACCTCTTGCACTTTGACTTCATGGATCCCCCGCCTACAAATACTATGTTGACTGCCCTTGAAGAATTGTATGCCCTTTCTGCTCTGGACGACGAAGGTCTCTTGACTCGACTGGGTCGGAAAATGGCAGACTTTCCCATGGAGCCATCGCTCGCTAAAGTTGTGATCGCAGCAGTCGACCTGGGCTGCTCAGACGAAATTTTGAGTATCGTTGCAATGCTGTCGCTTCCCACAGTCTTCTACCGTCCCAAGGAAAAGCAGTCGCAGGCTGATCAGAAGAAGGCCAAGTTTCACGACCCGCATGGCGACCACCTCACCCTTCTGAATGTGTACAACGGTTGGAAGCAAAACAAGTTTGCCAACCCCTGGTGTTTCGAAAATTTCATCCAGGCTCGATCAATGCGTCGCGCAAAGGACGTCCGGGACCAGCTTGTCAAAATCATGGAGCGGTATAAACACCCGATTGTATCGTGCGGCCGCAATACGCAGAAAGTCCGACAAGCAATATGCAGTGGATACTTCCGCAACTCGGCTCGGAAGGACCCCCAGGAAGGCTACAAGACCCTCATCGAAGGCACGCCAGTGTATCTACATCCCAGTTCGGCCTTGTTTGGAAAGCAGGCCGAGTGGGTCATCTACCATACATTGGTCATGACGAGCAAGGAATACATGCATTGCACCACAAGCATCGAGCCCAAATGGCTCGTCGAGGCAGCACCGTCGTTCTTCAAGGTAGCACCCACGGATAAACTGAGTAAGCGGAAAAAGGCGGAGAGGATCCAGCCGTTGTACAACAAATTCGCCGCGGAGGACGACTGGAGGCTGTCGTCGCAGAAGCGGCAGGGGAGAGGCGGTGGCGGTGGCACTTGGGGATGATTATATATCTACTATTATTGTATGTCCGAAAATCAAGGCAGAAATTCATAGCTGGTCACTGCACCAAATCTTGGTCGAATCACAAGTTCACGCGAATTTTCTTAAGACCTGGAGATCATGGAAGTCTTCTCTCCGATCTGATACATGCTTGCTCCGCGCCTAGTAATCCTGCTGGACCTGCTCGTTGAGTCTCTTGTGAGCATCATGCTTCGCGCGCTCGCGGTCGATAGTGTCCAGCTACAAAGACCCATCCGATCAGTAAAGCTCACACGGCGGTATCTGCTCCTCGACCACGACAGGCAGCGGAGAACTTACCCCACGAGTCTCGAATTCTCGATCGATGAAGGCGCCAGCGAGGCCGGCCAGGATCTCCTTGGCCTCGGCGTGGCTCGTGGGCTTGCCGTTCTTGCGGATGTGATCCTCGTATGCTTTTGCGGCCTGCGGAAGGAAGGACTTTTTTCAGCACTTGTACTTGTCTTTGGTTGTAGAGAAGAGAAGTAATGATGGAGCCCGGGGATTCGTAGTAGGAGGGGGGGGGGGGGGTGAATTACCTCGAAAGCAGCAGCTCCTCCGATCAACTCGTGGGAGAACTTGGCTTTATGCTCGTCGGGTGCATTTTGGTACTAGGAAGAAATCAGTTGACTTCTCGGAGAAGGGAAAGGGAGGGGGAATGGGAACGAGAGTGGATAGGAGAGGGAGGGGCAAGTAAGCTCACCTTCTCGTAAGCCTGAGACTCATCAGTATTACCATCGAACCATCCCATCTTGAAAATCGATGTAAAGGCGTTAGATATCTACGTCGGTGTGATGTGCTGAGGAGAAGGTGGAGCGTCTGGCAGGTAATCGATGAAGTGGTGTAAAGTACGAAGTATGAAGCATGAACAACGCAACAGAAGAGGAGATATCATGGCGAAAGAGGGGCCGAGAGGTTTTATGGCTCTTTACCAAAGCCACGCAAAGCTAGTGGGCTCAGAGGGAAGCGGGGGTGGGGGTGATTATACCTATTCAGCTCATCTCGTCCCGTCTCGTCCGTCGGCCTGCGAATCTCGTTATGCCCGTCCAGCTATGATGGAGGGGGCTGATGCCAAGTAAAGACAAGCATTAGCCAAGCATGTGGATGCTTGGCGCTGCTATTCACTTATGTGAAGGGAAAGCCAGGGCCCGTTCAGATCGAGGGGGGGGGAGGGTAGGGGGGTTTGCTCACGACTGGTCCGAGTCAAATAAAATAACAAATTCTCCATGGGGCGGGGTCAGAGTTAGCAATTGAAGTTGCGGGGCTATGAATTCAGGTTTCTCCGGGGAGTTGGAGGGCGGTCCAAGGTTATGACACTGTTTTCGCTTAGGGACAAGAAGTAAATATTGATGTAGATATGTGTGTTTTTTTCTCGGGACCCTTCGCTGGTGTGTTTTCGTGAGGGTAGAGAAGTGGCACGAATGAGGCTTTATTTACATGTGGCGATTATCTGGTACTCTGCTTCTTTCGACTCGATTAACCCTAGACTGAGATGCATGCATGCATTTCTGAACCATCACATGCAAGTACTCCAGCCGGCGAAGACGGATTCTGTGCCTCTGCGTGGCGTCTTCTCCGAATTTTAGATTCTCGGGATGAACAACCGACTGAGCTGGATGAAAATAGAGCTCGTTTACAGGTTATAATATTGTGGAATAGAGCAGGATAATAAATATCCGAAATTCATACTACAACATGGTCTTTTAAATGCGTTCGTCCTTAAGCCTGACTCCTTTTTGAGAAAAAAACGAGACGACTCTCCAAACGACATATCACCTTTTGCCCGCAAAAAAACCCAAGAAGTGGTCTACCTGCTACTGGATTGAAGCCGGAATCGAAGTTACCCGAGAACATGATTAGAATACCGTGACATTTTGACTCTCTTTGACATGTATTACTTTATGTTTTACGGCATTCCTTTTTCGCTCGCTGAACTTACATAGAGAGGTTTCTAGTGTAGGAAAGAATAAGAATAGTGGTGTTCTTACACCAGTGACACTCAGGATTACGTCACCAAGCTCCTATACCTGTACTCGTCTCCTTACCCCCTCGCATCTCGAATCTACACCTTACTAGATTCTTCTGGAAGACATGGACATTACTGTGTTGAATTAAAACGAGCTTGGGGTTTAAAAGCTGTGATGAGTTGGAGGGATGTCGAGAACAAGGGCTGTCTTTTTTTTCTTCATACAAACCAATTTCTATGCAAGATTCATTTTGGTTAACATAAGTTTGAGCAGAATCAGGCACTACCTATGGATGTAAGTGACCGGAAAAGAATGAAAAGGAACTGCACTACTGCAGCTGTAAATAACACTCGGGATTTTACTTTATTGATGTTATCTTTATCTAAAAGAACATGTCTATCAAGCTATTTCTTCATGCATAAATCAAGCGCTTAACATCCTCTCCTGGTAGCTTTTGTAGATAAAGAGTCGCTTTTCCTATTTAGCACTACCTATATGCTCTTGGAAAGGTCAAAGCTATCACTCCGTTGCGCTTTAAATCCCGTAGATCTATACCAATCAATCAATCAATAAACCATAGCTAATTTCTATTTACTGCGAGAGGTATGATCTTGGCTCCAAGTACCTTCCATATGAAGATGTTTCTCTCGGAAATTCCGAAGATTGAAGAGAGAATCTTGCATGGCCATTCCACATGCAGCAAGTGAAGAGAGAGTATCTAGGGAATCTCTCGGAATTAAAATCACAACTTTAAAAACCAACGAGTTCTGTTCGAGGCCGTTGAGGGGCGGCCTACCTGCGGCGAATGCAATGACCTGGCTATAATCGATCTGGGTTGAGGACCCCCACACACATTCACAGGACCGAGTAGCGCAGAAATTGATTGTCTTGTTACAAGGTTGATCACGTCGTACGGCACAGCCAATCTGAAACGAGGTAAAACTAGGCGTAATCGGGTCGAGGTATCCTACGATCAAAAACGAAATCATTTTCCTGTACAGTAGGGCTCGGGGAAGAGCTGTTATCTAACTCCTAGAGTCTAAGAGAATATCCACATTCCCGTGTAGAGAAGCTTCCGTGCATGTCAGCAAATGTACAAGGCGAGGCCTCAAAACTCAGCCTACATGCCATTGGCACGTTTTTCATATCTTACACGCCCATCACTGCGTATCCCGAACCACAGTATCGACGGCCTTTGCGAAATAGTCAATATTCTTCGTATTCAGCCCGGCCATGCTGATCCGCCCATTCTTCGTCATGTAGACATGCGCCACATCCCTCAACGTTAGCACCTGCTTCTCCGACAAGCCAGTAAATGAGAACATGCCGATCTGATCCGTGATGTGGTTCCACGTGCCTGGCGTGCCCAATGCCTCGAATTTTGCCCGCAGTTCCTTGCGCATTGTGATTATCCTCCCAGCCATCGTCCGCAGATTATCCTCCCACTCCTTGAAGAGCGCCTCGTCGTTCAGCACCAAGCTGGCAATCCGCGCACCGTATGCCGGCGGATTCGAGATCTCGGATCGCTGGAGGATAGCTAATTGCGACAAGATTCTGCCAATAGTCTTTTCTGCATCTGTGCCGGGCCCGGTGACGAAGTGGAAGCAGCCCGCGCGCTCGCCATACAGACCGAAGTTCTTGGCGAAGGATTGCGCAATGCAGAGCTCGAATCCTTGCTCGATAAAGTATCGGACTGCCCAGGCGTCCTTGGACAGGTCACCGGATGCGAAACCTTGGTATGCGCAGTCGAAGAACGGGAAGTGAGATTTCTGTTTCAGCAGGACAGCGAGCTCTTTCCATTGTTCCTTTGTGGGATCTACGCCCGTGGGGTTGTGTGCGCAAGCGTGCATGAGGATAATACTGTGGTCCGGGGCATCTGCGATGGCCCTTTTCATACCAGCGAAGTTGAGACCTTTTGTTTCCTTCGAAAAGTATGGGTATGTAGCGATTGGAAGGGCGACATTAGAGAAGATTTGGTTGTGGTTGGCCCAGGTTGGGTTACTAAGATAGACAGTGGGTGAGCCGGGGAAGAACCGCTTGAGGAACAGCGCGCCGAGATGCACGGCTCCTGTGCCAGAGATGGTCTGTACGGAACATGTTCGCCTTTCTGCCAGAGCTGTAGAGTCGGCGCCCAGGATGAGTTTTGCGGCGGCAGAGGTAAAGGTTGCCAGGCCGGCGATGGGAAGGTATTCGTGATTCAATGCGGGGTCGTTGCGCAGGAGCTCATCGGCCTGGAACAAGTCGTGAGTAATAGGTCAGTTACACCTGAGAACTACATTACCTTCTTAACCACCGGCAAGACCCACGGCTTTGCATCGTCGTCTCTGTATGCCCCGATTCCGAGATCAACCTTCTTATCGAAGGTATCAGCTCTGTACGCTGCCATCAGCCCAAAGAGGGGGTCCTCTGGCGCTTGTGGGACAATATCGGCAGGGAAACTGGTGCTGGTAAAGGAAGACATGTGGCCGGTAATGCTCTGTAACCTGAGATTCGGTGATGAAGAGAACGATGTATTGTTGGTAGGATGTGAGGCGGGTTTGGAAGTCATGGTTTGTCTCGGGGTATCGGACGAGATATTGCGGGCCTTTCGCTTGTGGTGGTCCCAGTTTCAAAGCTGGGGAGATTTACTGATTATTTATTACGTAGTTTCTTACTCGTCGGGGCTTTATGCTTCTACTGCAGGGCTCAAATCCGGGGGAGCCTGCTGCTTTATGTGCTGAGTGGGCCGAGGCAGCAACCCCTTGCGGCGATCTTCCCTTCAACCATAACCTCGTCAACTAAGCATGTGCGGTGTGCCTCGCATGCATAGCAGTCGTCCAAGCGGAACCTTTTTTTTTACAGAAAAAAAAAAGTCTCACATGTCAAAACAAGACTCCCAACTGTTTCCGAAATTCTCTATCACCATGTGAAACTCCCAACGCTAGCTACACCTGGTCGATATCAGACCTCATATGACCAAATCCCACACGACCAAGAAGAAGCTCAATCCACAGGAAGCATAGAAAACGTATTTGGCTGTGCTCTTTCGTTCTGTTGCCTTCTTCAATTGCTTGTTTCCACCTCCGATATTCTCCGCCGTGTTCAAGGAATCAGTTACTAGCTGATCGATGTGTGCTGACTGCGTCGCCAAGTTATTTACGAGTTGTGTTTGCAACTCCGAAATTTCCAGGAGAGATTTTTCTGCTGTCCTGGAAAATGTTAGAACTGCCAACCAGCCCGAATTTGTCCTACATACTTCACTTGATCCAGAGTGCTTTGGTAATGCTTCAACATATCCTGGTTCTCCTGCTCGAATGTCTGGATCTGTTCCGGTGTCAAATCTTGCTCAGTATGTTGATCATTGGTCTCTGCATGTGCATTCGAGGGAGGCATGGGCGCCATATCAAACCCCCCCAACTCCGAAGCTCCCATTCGTGACAGCGAAATCATGTTCTTGTTCTTCTCAAGCTGACGGTTGATTCTCTTCTCCATCATTTCGGCCTGGAATTTTCCACACTCCTGTAGCTTCTCTCGTAGGTACCAAAGCACACTTTCACGGTGCATCTTGATCTGGTTGCCTTTGGCCTCGTCTAATTGCTCCCCCAGCGATTTGACCTGCCCAGTTCCACCTGCTGCCCATTTCCCAATTGAGCCAAGACCCATCCGTGCATATTTGTTGCGCCGTACTGTCTGTTCGGTGTTTTGTCTGATCTGTTCGGCGTCTGCCAGCATGCGAATGCGCGCGTTAAGCTCCCGCAGTAACTGCTTCGTCTCTGCGTCAATCTGGTCTCTTTGGCGATCTGTGAGGCATTTCCATTGCTTCCCTTTCTGCGACAATGCTAAGCGCCTAGGGGGTTGAGCGGTAGAGAGATAAGACTGTCGGATACCTCTCAATTCCTTGTTCAAGGACACAATACCTGCGTTCTGTGAAGATGGTAAGCAGCGTACATCCTTGAGAAAGACGAAGCTTACAATCTCATATGCCTCCTTCAGAAAACTTTCGATGTTCTGGAGAGTCAAGGATGGATCTGTCGTGGGTCGAGCATCGTGGCTCTTCAGGAGCTCATTGAGGACTGGTGTAAGGTCGGTCATGATTTAGGCGGGTCAAACGAGGAGAAAAATCAATAATCCAGGCCCCTTCAGAACCTTCGAAGATGTCGTGGATATGCAGCTAGATAGGCGAGTCGTCCGGTTATTGCAATGCGACAAAATATAGCTTCTGTCCTTTCTTGGTCTTGGTATCGGAATGCTAGCCTCCCCTCGCTTAAAAGCTTCTACTGGTGCTTCTAGAATGCTTGACCCAGGTCCAAAGCCATCAACACGTCAAATCTTTCTTTCTTCACCGAACAACCACTCCAATCCATCATTTGCACAGCCTCACACAATTAGGACGTATGCATGCAAACAGACCGCCCGGTTGTCAATTTGTGTTACGAATCAGGGGCAAATGTTTTGACGATCTCCGAAGCTGTTCCCCAATAGCCCCGTTATCTAATCTGCAGTAGGAAATGTTGGTCCGACTCAGACTGCGATGGAGCTGCGATAACCGGCGGACGGCTATGGGTGCCTAGTTGAAGCCACCAGTGGCCAATCGCGACCTTACAATGGGGGGCAGAGTGTCCGAGTGGCTATCTCAATCAAAGAAAATCGATGTGGTCATCGCCACTGCTAGGCTTTGCCCTCGGAAAGATATTATGTGAGTGATTCAGCGGTAAGTGCTTTTCATCTTGTCAAGTGTTCCAGGCTGTTGCTTTACCTACCATTTTATGCTCTGCTAGCAGTTTTGTTATGGCTCAAGATAATAATCTTGTCGAGGCTGAGAAGGCTGAGGAATTCGGGTCGGGCATGCGAGGCGCCCTGCTGGAGGAATCTGCGAGACCGACCACGCCTTGTCCAGATGCCCGACGAACTATTTCAACGCACCTAAAAGAGACCCAGGCCGCACAGGATGATGTCCAGGATCTCGAGGCACTGGCTGCTGTCATCACAGGACCTGTATATAGTGCATTCGGCAAGTGGAAAAAAAGATATATCGTTACAATGGTCACTTGGGCCGCATTCCTTTCGCCCACGTCTGCCAATATATACTTTCCAGCGCTGAATCCTCTGAAGAAAGAGCTCGAAGTATCAACCACTCTCATAAATTTGACATTAACTTCTTATATGGTCTTCCAAGGACTGGCCCCGACGGTTTTTGGCGACTTGGCGGATATGGCCGGGAGACGACCAGCATATATACTTGCGTTTATTATTTATATTGGAGCGAATATTGGGCTAGCTTTACAGGACAATTATGCTGCTCTATTCGTCCTTCGGTGTTTGCAGAGTACGGGGAGTAGTGGAGCCATTGCGCTGGGCTTTGGTGTGGTTGCAGATGTCTCCTCGAGTGCTGAGCGAGGAAAATACATGGGAATTGTCGGGGCGGGGACGATGATGGGCCCAGCAATCGGACCTGTGATCGGCGGTATTCTAGCACAGTTCCTTGGATGGCAGTCGATCTTCTGGTTTCTGGTCATCACGGCGACTTGCTTCTTGGTCCCGTTTATTCTCACTGTTCCAGAGACAGGAAGGAATGTGGTAGGAAACGGATCCGTTCCTCCACAGGGATGGAAGTGAGTGATCTCCAAGATTTTGGTCTCCCCCGAAGTGTGTCTCGCGAGGATGTGGATCTACAACTCGTTAAATACCATCTTCCGTCTCCTGGCAGAGGGCCAAGGAAAAACTCCTTGAAATGGGATACTAACTTTGAGTTCTTCCGCAGCATGACTGCCTTTGAATGGTACCAACAGCGCAAAGAAGAAAAGACATTGAATGGTCTCTCACGATCTACTACGGCCGAACGGCGCCGCCTGGCACAAGAGGAACTTGCTCGAGGTCGAAAGCTTAGATGGCCGAACCCTCTGAAAACTGTTCGCATAATCATGGAAAAGGATATGGCGGTTGTCCTCGTCTACAACTCTTTGATATACACGGCATTCTATGATATAGTTGCCTCAACCCCACAGCTTTTCGAAGAAATTTACGGCTTTAACGACTTGCAGGTTGGGCTATGCTACATTCCATTCGGTGCTGGATGTGCGTTTGCCAGTGTCATTAACGGAAAAATGCTAGACAGAAACTATAAAAGAGTTGCAAAGAAAATCGGGTTTACCATCGACCGGAAGCACGGCGACGATCTATCCAGATTTCCTATCGAGAGAGCCCGACTACAGATCATTTGGCCCATTCTCTATTTTGGACTTGCTTGTAACCTCTGCTATGGCTGGGTCTTAGAGAAGAATGCAAACCTTGCCGCACCGCTTACTCTCCACTTCTTCATGGGCCTCTGCATCAACGGATCTTTCAACATCCTAAGTACGTTAGTCGTAGACCTCTATCCCCAGAGTCCTTCGACTGCCACGGCAGCAAACAATCTCGTCAGATGTTTTGTCGGAGCCGGAGGAACGGGTATCATCAACATAATGATTAATTCCATGGGCAGAGGATGGTGTTTTACGTTTATTGCGCTTGTTTGTGTTGCTGCATCGCCTATGCTATGGGTTGAGATGAGGTGGGGTCCGATCTGGAGAGAGGAGAGGCGAGTCAGGATTGAGAAGGAGCAGGAGAACAAGAGACATGAAGACGCCGCAAGAGATGGAGAAATATAATTCGAGCATGGTCGATAACACGGGGACTGAGGCGCACCTGTCGACAGGGGGGGGGATAGGGGAGCTTCATAGTTGAAGTAATCGTTGAATGTGTTTTGCGACATACCCCGTTTGGTTTGCGTAGAAGGCTACATTCTTTGTCATTCATAAATTCAGTCTCGTTACGCTCAGCTCATCAGAGGTTTCTTATCTTTGCAACAATACGAGACGAGTCATCGAACATGATACCTTCGTTCGAACTTCGCTTGCGGCTATTGTTGCCAGCTACCTAAGCCGTACTCGGTCTCCAAAAGATCTCAGGTCTTGTTGCTATTGACCGAAAAATCAAAAGGGCCATAATTTTGCATCACAATCTGGCTTTAGTAATCCTCAAACCAGTACAAAGATTCTCGAGAGTCGACATCTAATTATTTAGGCAGATCCCCTGCAATGGACATCAGTTTCACCTCAGAACAACCCCGCAGTCGTGAGCAGCGAAATAGCGCTGGAAGGGCTATAACGAATGGCTTCGTGATTCGCAAGAATTTTGACGACAACAGTGTGTCGATGCCGCAATCTCGATCATTCAAATACACAAATGCGCAAAGAGGCCAAGGAATTGATGCGTATTGATGTCAAACCATTCAACCAGGAAATGAATTAGAAGCTGCAAGAATATGTTGCGATCTCTAGTTACGCTGGTGTTGATATTTGAGCAGCAAACATTTTGCAGGCTCCTCTACGAATCTCCTCTATGGGGTTATATTTTCTTCAATCCGTTCGTTATCCACAACACGAATGTGTAAGTCTTGTCGATCATCTTCAGACATGAATTGTATCTAACGGCACAGGGATCTTTGTTTCAGTTGCATTTTGTGATTTCCTGACTGGTAACACCGCTAGCTCTAACTTGCTTACAGTAACTATCGTCCGCAGGTACTGCACACCTTTACCTCGAGTCCTGTTCGACCTAATCTTTATCGCTTCCACTCTGTCCATCCTTCGTAGCCATCAATGTTTACTTCTTTCCATTTAACGCCACAACAGGCTCTATGGAATTATTGCTCTTATTGCTATGATCTTACGCCTCAAAAACTGGAAGTTTCAAGTCATCACTACACCCGAAATGATTCTGGCAACGCTATTTTGCGACTGGGCGAGTCTCTCACATGGGTGCGGCAGGAAATTATAGAAAAGAAATGCCAAATTCGGCCACTGATCCGACCGGTATGCGAGAAAGGCGGTGTTGTGCTTAGGAATGCGAGGAGCTCGCCTGCGGACACGCCGAATGAGAGCGAGGAGTGCAGAATTATGCTTGCGTTACGGCACTAGGTATATTTTTAGATTGGTTTATTTGTTATGTTTGGTGTAAAAGCGACGCTTCAAGCATGTTCACCTGTCTGATGGATGTCGAGTAGATACTGACGTAGAATAGAATAGGCACACTGGCATGAGAACTGTTAATTGAGGGTTAAGCTTTCTTTGAGCCAAGAAGCTTTCCAACGCAGAGGGCTGGCCGTTGATCCCATTAACAATAAAGTCATTATTGTTTGGATCTCGCAGTGGAAATGGATTGCTGAGAAGCATTGATCAAGGTATCTCATTCCAGAGACTCACCAGCTTCACTGCTACGGCAATGTTCAAACCGGGTGCCACAGGTACCACGGGATATTCGAATGAATTAACTGGCCTGACTGCTATCGCCTTCTATCCCACCTCCGTACTGATCTACGGAGCTACTTTAAGGATGTGCATCGGTACTGCAGACATGAAGTCCTCGCCTTGGGTGTCAGACGATGCATTTCAAATTTTGAAAGTAAAGATTAGCCAGCTCACAGGTGTCTACCCGCATCAAATGAAGTTCTCCCCTGCCAAAAGAGCTTTGCACATTAGTTACAAGAGTGAGTGGAAATGGATTTGTTTACCAACTCGCTGGGAATGGCATCTATTCGGACATCACGCTTCAGTACAGAGGCTGCTGCAAGCGATATCACGATTGGCTGTGGCTGTTAAGCTTTAGACACGAGCACCCCGGGGACGTTGATGATCGCTGCTATGAATTTCTGGGCACCAGAGGTAGAGATCCTCAGAAGCATAGACTCGCTCAGTCTCCAAAGTGGTTAGCTTCAACCACTGCTAACATTACCCAGCGAGGTTGCTGGACTAAAATCCGGGACATCATGCTTCTACTGCCCAGGAAATCCACTTTTCATATTCTACAAGTTTTTCTGTCATCAAAAGCTGATGCGTGCTCACTCTCTCTAGACGGATAAAGCGCCCTGGATCCCGAATCAGCGTCAAGCAACCAATACGAAGGTCCTTGGGTGGAGGGTCGAGGCACTAGAGATCAACCCGTTTGACAGAAATCATGGGTTGTATTGAGGATATACAGAGGCTACGACCTCCAAAGTGGCGCGCAGTGCATGCCTCTTCTCTCGCTGATGGTACGTAGATATCTTCTGAGCTATTTTCTCCCATGTCTTATTATTGCAGGAGTTGTCAAGGCGTGTCTTTGATATCCAAATATCACGAAATTTACTAAACTGTATGCACTAAATGATACAGAGCTGGTTTTGTTGCGGGTAAAGAGGAAAATACAATCCAGGACCTGCTCTGCCCTCCAGAAATCGACAACCCACTTGTCTCTGCCGTCTTCGCCGTTGCAGGCTTCGTCTACCACGACCTCGATGTAACTCCTCAGTACTGGTTTCAAGCTCCATTTTCTAAGTGCAACATTGCAACTCTATCAGATGGAGGCGCTACATAGGCGCTGGATAACACTATCTCCTGCCTCTCGAACATCGAAGCTAAGCATGACGGCGGCCACGAGCTATACAGCTTTTCTAATTTCGGAAGTTGCTATTGGTACTATCGATTGGCATTCCCGGACCGGATCTTGGGCATTAGCAAGTAATCCGCCGAATGTAATTGGTGCTAGGATCTAATGGTGAGTAGGCGATAGGTGCTGTGGGGGTGAGGAAGTTAGGTATAAGTAGGGGAAGCTGACGTAATGAATTACATCAGCAGAACAGTACAAGACTGCTTCGCTTTCCTGACACTGTGCGAGAATGTGTAGGTTCTATCTAACTCCATGTTTATTATCTGGTTCGATGCTTGCCAAATCTCGGATTTTGTTACTGCCCTCTACACTGGAAAAATTTTCTACGTCTGGATATCCACATCGACCACGCTACCCAAGTCAACCTGCCCGGGTAACGTCTGGGTCCTCAAGTCTCAGGTTGGGGTAAATAATTGAGATTCGGATCAGAATCCTCGAGAATATGAGACTTCGATTAGACTTCGATCAAGGTGAAGCAGGTTACAGCGTTCGAATGATTAAGGTACTTGCCGAAGATTTGCTGTCAAGAAGGCAGATTAATCTCGAGAAGACTTTAGCATGAGGGTGCCAAGAGGCAACTCAACCGACAATCCGAAAATTGTACGGAAAGAAGAAAAATATCCTGGGCTCACGACACCACTGGAAAACCGTCTCTGCTGCAAATTCGATCGTCGACTCCTTGAAATTTGCAAAAGTCGATTGTGAGACAGCCCAAGCAGCTTTACTGCGCAACCAATATCGATAACACCCCCCCCCCCCCCCCCCCCCCAGATCCCAGTATGAAGCAGCAGCAGCTCGTCAAAACCTCCGAACTTGGCACACCGGGCAACTTCATCAGCTCCTTACTCCTCATGATTTCTGCCGCTCATACTGCGAGCTATTAGCGCCGAAGAGCCCTGGCTGTGCCAAGTAGCATGCTCACCTGCTTTGGACGCCTGTGGAGAAGCAATCCCTGGAACGTGCGAGGACGTGTCACCCGTACCAGGAGAGGAGATTCTCTGTCTTCCGATAGGAGACATATCGCCGGCCGAGCATTCCACTCGTTCGGAAGCTGGTAGAAAGTCAGCATACATGCATCGCCGTATTACTTCATAGGAGGGAAGCGCGTACCTTGCTCCTGCGCCATTACTGCCACAGCAGGAGGCTCTCCATTGCGGTCGTGCTGCTTTACATCATACGCTGAGGCGCAAGTTAGTAAACAGAGTATCGAGCGGAAGGCGTGAGCACCGACCACAATACGCGATCTCCCTATCAGCCCAAGGCGCCAACAAAGCTCCTCCCTCGGAATCGCTGTCGGAATCAGGCTCCTTGAACTCGATGACCTGAGTCGGCCTTGAATTTGATAGCGCGGAAGCAGATATTCGACGTGCTAGATTGCCGGAGAGTTTACAAGTGGCGTGACCAGATACTGGTTTCCCAGATCGATCGCCTCCGTGACCTGTGTGAACCTGACGGGCTAGGGATTTCTTCATCTTGCGGCTGAGGTGGCGTGAGTTGAGGGGGAGCGGTGGTGCGTCCATCAGTATGGTCTGAGATTCGGATGGCGGTAAGGAACAGACGGTGTGTGGGAAGCAACTTTGGCCCACAACTTGGAGATGGCTTCTCTTCTTAACTTTCGCAGGGCCTTTGCAAAGTTGGCGCTAACGATTTAGTAAACAGAGGAATGTGTCGACGCTAGTAGTTGCGATCTGAATTCACTCCGCCCAGGAAAAGAGACAATATGAAGATATGGTGTTCGTTCCAACTAATACCGATATCACTTTGGTCACACGAGTTCAACACAAGTCTTTTCAAATGTGTAGTAGCTGCCTTGCTAGTACAAAAAAAAACAGGATGATGGACTGAAAATTACCTTGAAAGATAGGCTGGTGCGTCAACGCAGGATGTGAGTGCTTGTGATCTCTGATCCTGTTACTCTCTCCACAATGAGATTTCTTCACGGCTTCCAAAATTCGTCAAGGTCAACCATATTTTGCCGCTGGTGGTTTATACCATTGCCCAGCTGTGGAACTCGATCTCACGACTGTCAATACTACACTCATAGCACCTCGACTGCACTTCAAGGACACAGCCAGGATCGAGTAGCAAAGATTTTCATTCTCCTAGTCTAAGTGTCTTCATCTAGCAAGAATGCCCTGCTCATTCCCACGCCCGCACTCTGTTTACCAGCCAGAGTCTTCGGCACGCTCGCAAGCGACGCAGTACTAGACCTGGTTGGTCGGCTTAGACCCACTAGGCTTGGAACCAGTTGGCTTGGAACCAGTTGGCTTGAAGCCGGTCGGCTTGAACCCAGCCGGCTTAGAACCAGTCGGCTTAGACTTAATCGGCTTGGACCCGGTCGGCTTGTCCTTAGGAGTCTCTTTCGCAGCCGAATCTCTCTTCACCAGAGTCGTTGGCAAGCTCTCAAACGATTCAATATTGAGCCCGGTCGGCTTAGGCCCGGTCGGCTTGGGACCAGTTGGCTTGGGACCAGTTGGCTTAGGACCAGTTGGCTTAGAACCAGTTCCCTTCGGGCCAGTCAGCTTGGACCCGGTAGGTTTAGGCCCGGTCGGTCTAGGCCCGGTCGGCTTGTCCTTAGGACTCTCTTTCACAGCTGAATCTCTCTTCACCAGAGTCGTTGGCACGCTCTCAAGCGATTCAATATTGAGCCCGGTCGGCTTAGGCCCGGTCGGCTTAGGCCCGGTCGGCTTGGGACCAGTTGGCTTGGGACCAGTTGGCTTAAAACCGCTGGGCTTGAACCCAGCCGGCTTAGAACCAGTCGGCTTAGACTTAGCCGGCTTGGACCCGGTCGCCTTATCCTTAGCAGTCTCTTTCGCAGCCGGATCTCTTTTTACTAAAGTTGTTGGCATGCTCTCAGGCGGTGCAGAATTGGGCCCGGTCGGCTTGGGCGTGGGCACTAACGGTAACTTGCATGAGCCCGTAGGGAAGGCAATAGTTGGCAAGTCTGTGGGAATCTCCTCCGCGGCCGAGGGATTCACGACCGCGTGCTCCCCAGCGCTCTCCGACCCAACTCCGGGGCTCGACGCCTCTCCCGTCGGCGCTGCTACGGGGTCGGAGGTCTTGGGCGCCTTCGTCTTTCCAGCCTTGGTCTTCTTCGGCCCCGACGCTTTCGTACCAGAGCCGCAATTCGTCCCCTTGCCTTTCGAGCCGCTGCCGCCCTTGCCGCCAGAAGGCGTCTCTGCTGGAGCCGATGGGCTTGCTGTGTCCTCTGCTCTCTCGTGAACGATGGCAGAACTCGATCCCTTCTTCTTCAAGTCGCGTGGTAGAAGAGCGTCGACGAAAGCGCCGTTTGGCTTTGGTGCTCGGGGTAAGATTGAGTTCTTGGGTAGATTGGGGGGTACAGAGACTTCAATGCAAATCAGCCTGGTGTTCTATGACACGGCAAGGTCCGGGATCTCTCCGAGATTTTCGGCTCTGAAGACATGACTTCAGAGCAAAGATCTCAGATATTCCGAGGTGAACAGGTGAGAAGTTGCACTTACTGCTTGGCTTGGCGCCCGAGGGGAATGCTGTGAGCCGGGGAGATAATGCAACAGAAGCGGTTGCAGACGAGGAACTGCGAGAAGTCTTTTGCGCGGAGGTGGTCAGGGTCAGCAGGCTGACAGTAACTAGGGCGAGTGGAAGCTGCATGGTGGATGGGCGCGTGATCAACAGCGAGTCTGGGGATGTGGTATGTTTGGTCGTCGAAGAGGGAGAAGAACAGTACGTGGATGAGTAGATGAAGGTGTGGAAAGGCTCGAAAGACTGGCTTGAGACACTGGATTGGATGAGAGAATGAGCTCCTCTGTCTGCCTATTTGTACTTCCAGCCCATTCTCCCGTGTGATATACTCGGTGCAGGCTCTACGAGTCCGCATGTAGCATGCGGCTCAAAATCCCGTCTGCCCAGGGACCGCCGATAGTGTCGCTTATGCCAATAGCCGAAAACTTTGGCCTTGCAATATATCGACGCTCCAAGTAAATGGAGGCGAGACGGTTGACATGACATTCGTCCAGGATAGTGCTACTGCATGAGCGTGGGAGGTATATTTGCGGGGGGGGGAAGCTCGAACAACCTGACCTCGTCGTCTGGGGATAGATGCAATCCTGTCCGGGTACGCTGGTCCAATGAACCCCAGATACGCGCGGTGGTGTCAACAACACCATGCCACATGTGCCTGCATCGCCTCGCCAGATCCTGTCCCAGCTTAAGCTCCGTCCACTTCGGCGAGTGCGCGATGTGACGGACGCGTGGATGGCCGGGCAGGGTCGAATAGTCGAAGAGTCGCGCTGCCCTCCTGGAGGGGCGAAGCATCTCGGGAAGCCTGCGCTGATCCCCCTCGCTTATCTCCAAACCCGGGGCGGAGCGGAGTCCTCCATCGGCGGGGACCCCTGCGGATGAAGCGTCGGATTGAACGACGGCGATCACATGTAGAAAAAGGGGTGAGGAGGGTCGAGGGGTCGTCAAGTGGGATTCCATCCAGACCTTGTCGACTGCTTCAATCACTGTATCGTGCCAAATCACAATCAAGTGGAAGACAAAAGATCGACTAATTATCAGGGGGAAAGAGAAAAATAAAAATCTCTATGGTATTGACAGGATGAGTAGATTTACAGATACATGGCTAGGAATAACTGCAGAGGAACAGGTAGATATCAGAAAAGAGAAGAGACCTTCTCTGGATCATCTGGATGGTGGTATGTTATCATGATGAAAATAGCCGCTGTCGAAATGGCAACAACCAAACAAGCGGGGGGGAAGGGGAGTGTTGGAGTCCTACTAACAAACCTCCCCTCTCCCCTCCTCCTCCTCCTCCCCCCCCCCCTTTTCCCCTTTCGTCCATGCACACCCGAAGGTGCTATAGATGACGCCGCGGACCAGTCTAGCTGATGTACGTGCCACGAGCGGGAAAAAAATAAAGCTCTCGAGTCAGAGAAGAATCAGATGGTATGATCGGATGGCATGCGTGTCGTGTGTGCGTGGTTAGTCGAAACCCGTCGGCGGGCCGGGATTGGTGCGTGTCGACGGCGATGGAAACGCATGACTCTCGCTCCTCTCGCTTCCAGCGTGAGGGGGGGTGTATCAAGTATCTATCTTTTTACTTTTTTTACTTTTACCTCTACTTTGATTCGAATAACACGAAAGGGCAGATACAACAAGAGGAGAGATAGGAATAGGCAGGACCGAGGAGGTGGTTCCGGGCCTGCCGTCGCCGGTGGAGTGAGATGAAACGTCGTGTGTATATAGAAACGGTAAAAGTAAACAACATTGAGCCCGGGCTCCGACCCTCTCCTCTCGACTCCTCTCAGACAAGAAAAGAAAAGGAAAAGAAACAAAAACCAATCGCATCTCCGACTCCTGCCTGTTCGCAAGGCCGATCCCAAAGGAGGAGGAGGAGGAGGAGGAGGAGGAGGAGGGCTTTCAAGAGACGGCTCCTTAATCCCTATGGAATTGCTGAGACGAGGATCTAGCATCCCCCTCCCTTCTCCCAGAACACTTCATCGTCTCGTCTCGGGCGCGCAGCTTCAGAGCTACGGGTTGGCCTGACCCGCCATGGGTTGGAGAAACTCGGCTGAGCCGGGCGTGATGTGCGGGTATCTGAGATCTGGCACCGTTCTCCCCGTCCCCCCCCCCCCCCTCCCCTAAACTTGGGTGTATATTGCTCTCTGCCGGATCATGATCAGCGGCGCGAGATAATGTCCTGAGTGTATATCTGTTCATTGGGTAGAGAGTATCCACGCTCGCTTGGGCTGGAGAGAAATTACCCAGTGGCAGTGTGCAATGTAAATGGGGCGCAATCAATGTCCCTGCCTTGCTGCACTAAGGAAGAGTCACAGAGTCAAGGAAGAGTCCGCGACAAGTAGGAAATTTGGTAGTCTGGCCTTCTACCGGGCATTAAACCCAGACAGAGTACAACAATACATAGATATCATTGTGCTTTCTAAATAAGAATCTGCTTACGAACCAGAGAAAAGGTTTTGTATTGATGTCCTCATCATCTATCAAAAAAAGATATGGAGTCTCGTGAGTCCAAAAGAGAAATGTCCTGTGTCTGCCTTTTCCTCCTCCAACACCTGCGAACAAGAAGAATTGAATAGTGCATGCCCCCAAGAATGCCGCCACGAGGCATTTACCCACATCCTCAGTTCCAAGCTCTCCAAGCTGTGCAGACTGGTGGTGTTGATGCGTCTAGGGAGTGGCGGTGGGGCGGCTGCGAGTCTTGGTCTTCAAGGTGGATGGGAACCCAGCAGACGGGGCCGCACCTCCACGGTGCCTACGGCCAGAGGGAGAAGCGGCCCCCGATGGACGGAAGCGACTGGCCTTCACTCCCGAGGGGGACGGCCGGCCGAAACCTCCCGACGGACGAGCGAATTCGCCCGTTCCGGTAGGTTTGGTGCCCCCGAGACGACGGTCCGGCTTGTCTTCGCTCTCATCCGCTCGAGCGGCGACAGGCTTGGGAGAACCACCACTCTTGGGGGCATCGGTGGGAAGGGCGAAGCCAGAGCCTGTCTGGCTAGGAGAAGATCGATGTCCTGAGGGCCGAGCAAATCCTCCCTTTCGACGAGGGCGACCAGAAGCACTCAGGCTGCCCGTGGGCTCCGGACGGCCAGGATCAGTGCCGTCGATTGCGTATTCACCGAAGCCGCCGGTTGCTTCAGGGGATCCTGACTTGACACGGAGAGCGCGGTTGCGTACGGCAGGTGTAGGAATAGCAGAATCAGATCCATCGTGACTATACTTGCCCGAAGGACGAGCGCTGCCCTTGTGGTGTCCTGAAGCACCGAACGTGCCTGTTCCAAGAGCGAAGGGAGCGCTGCCCGTATGGCTTGGAAGACCACCGATCTTGTGTGGACGCCCGAATCCACCACTTCCTTGAGGATACGAGGGGCTCTCAGTACGGGTTGGTGGCTGACCAGCAGGAGCACCGAAGAGTTGTGCCGAGGCACTGCTGGCCAAAGCAGCAAGGAATAGAGGCGATGTGAACTTCATAATCGAGACTGATGGCGCTGCCGAGTGAAGAATAGAATTTTGCGAAAAGACGTTTGCGAACAGCGCTAAAGACAGGTGGAGGGAGACAGGTGAAGATGAGTGTGAGGACGAAAGAGAGTTGAAAGGAGGGTCGGCACCTACCTACTTATACACCAGAGAAAAGACGCCTTTCCGTGATCTTGACAAGAGCGCGGCCGCCTTCGGTACGACTTGACAGTCCGAAGCACATCTTCTGGCCCATGGCACGATAGCTCGGCGCCCGACATCTGGATGGACTCCACGACCGCACGCAACATTGTTTCAAGCTTCCCCCACAATGACGGACGACAGACTCGTCTGCAGACGGGATGCTGAACACAACTCTAACCGTCGCAATCGTCCCGCCTGGGCACTTTATCCCCAACCTCACTATCGGGAAGGCTGCCTGCCTACCGGCTTTGCGATTGGTCGAGATGAGGCGCTCGCCGTCTTTGACAGGTTTGTTGAGATTGAAACCCGCTCGCTGCCACGCGTCGCCACCAGAGCTGCCACGCGTCGGCGCCAAGCTGCCAGACCTTCATTTTTTGGGGGGGGGGAGGGAGGGGGACTCTTGAATTCTCCGAGAGTCCAAGCTGTTGGACAAGCTTACTTATGTGGAAGTCAATCGCACAAATGCTGCGATGCTTATTGGAGGGCCCCTGATTTTCCGTACGAAGATCCTTACCGTCTTCTGTCGTGCAATCTTTCATGCAAACGTCAGCCTGTCGAAGAGGTCCGTCCATCTTGGCCCCGGGTGGTCGTCGAGACGCGTAACTGGGAGGGGGCCATCCGATCATATCAACTTGGGCCAGGCCCCTGAGTCCTACATGTACTTGTGCCTCCCCGAGATGAGGTGCCATCTGAATATCTCCATATTCCAGCTGTACATCGAAGAGTGGCAGATTATGATTCGTGCACGAGCCAAAATGCAGACCAAAATTCAAGATTATGGTCCGTGGCCTCGATACAGCCCCTCCCCTTGGCTTGAATGTCATTTCATATTCTTGGCGGTGACAAGAGCACCCAATTCAAACATCTGAACCGGGGGAGATCGTAGGGTAAAAGAGTCGTTGCGCAGCGTGTTCGCACGTTTTGATTGCGCCGATGGTGGGTCCAGGAACCTCTTGATTAGTACCTCATGACCGGGGAATGAAGGATACACTTGGGGGAGATCGTACCCTGATAGGACGGACCCTGGAGTATAAATCTCAAAAAGCTGTATGGCCAAGACTGCATGCAGGAGAAGGGGGAGGGGGAAAGAGAACGCTGTTTCCAACAACCAACTCTCTGACCAAAGCGTGGTTTTCGAGTGATTACTTTCCTTCCCCTCTGAACGGACCGTTGGGTGTTTATTGTGGTAGATTCCTTGGTCCGCCGCCGGGCGAAAGAAAGAGGGAGAAAAAAAAAAAAAGGGGGACAGGGTGCCTTGGCATTGGTTACTTGCATGCCCGCGGGACATTTCGTGCGCGACACCCTGATGCCCTGAAACTTTTGATCGCCGCCGAATGAAGCAGAAGAAGGCAGGATTAGAGGTGGACAAGATGTGATGGGAGAGCGACGTGTAGGTATAAAGTAGAGTGTGCAGCGAAACCACTGAGACAACTGGAAAAGAAGACTAGGTCGCGCCCCCCGGGCCCGATGACTAAGCAAGTATCATGTGACTCTCTCGACAACCTCCAAGGCACGTCATGTAAACAAAACTGCCATGATTCTCATCCTGATACTGTAGCAGGACCTGGGCCTCACAACCTATTAGATACAGTAGTTAAAGTCATGGCAGCGTCGGAGGGTTTGGATCGGAAAACTCGTATTCGCCGATTGAACGAATGACACGAGCGGAGGCCAAGAGGGATGGAAAGGAAAATCAAGAAGATCATTATCCCCGGCTGCTGTACTGGACTAGAAGGGGAGGGCATCTGCGTTTGTTAACTTGGAATTGGCTGTCGAGATCTACCAATCCAAACAAAAGAAGTGGTCTGTCTGACAGAAGACAAGAGTAGCTGGGCGGACCGGGCTGCTACTCGGATACTGGAACGGGGGGGGGGGGGGGGGGAAGGTAAAGAGAAAGAAAGGAGGTCCGGGTTCAGGTCTGGGGGGACAGGGCTCCGGCCCAGGTCGGGTTCGAGTTCGGGTTCGAGTTCGGGCCGGCCTCGGTAAGTCTGCTTGTTAGCCGGAGTCTCCCTCCGTACCGGGAGACTTCTCCGTACATCCATGCAGAGAGGAGCAGCGGCGCGCAGGCACCAACAAAAGATGGTGGCTTGAGGAGGCTTTTTTTTTTCTTTCGATGGCTCTACACCAGATACAGATGCAGATACAGATGTTACTGTAATGCTGCTGATCCAGACGCTGATCCCGATCGGATCATATCCCAAGCCAGCCCGCGGTGAGACAGAGGTCCAGGCTCCTCATGCCCCCATGCTCTTCGCATTGCTTTTGCTTCTCCACGGATCTGCGGCAGGGATTCGGGGGAATGGATCGATTTGCAGAGGAGAAACGCCGAATCACTAGCTCAAAAGCTTATTTCGATGTATCGGACCAGCCGTCTGTGCGTACGAGAGCGGACAGGGGCTCCGGAGCGAAGGGGAGAGGGGAAAACTGGGTCGGAATTAATGTTGGATCATCGTCCACGACGAGGAATCTCCAGCAGCCTGGTACTATGGCGAGATATTGGTAGATGGCAGGAACATCGATGGTCGGTGCAAAGGATCCGTTGATTGACTTGGGACCTAAGACGGGGCATGTCAACAGATAACCGAACCGCACTGCCCGCGGAAAACAGTCCACAGACAAGGAGTTAGGTCAGGGTGATTAGTACGTGGCATATCATACTTATGCATACTATGAAGTAGAAAGTACTGCAAGTATGTCTTTAACTGCACGGCCCCCGTTGCTCACTCACAGCGCGCCCCAGCGGATGCGATGAGATTGAAATGTCCCCGTCCGTCGTCTTGGCAGCTCATCTTCATCTCCATCTCCATCTAGAGTGACGCGGCGGGAGAAAGACGTCAATCCGATTCCTAGTCGGGAAAAGACGCAATTTCCCCCTTTCTCCCTCGAGTGGCTGGCTGCGATGGATCTGCCCCTCCCCCTCTCCGCTTTGTTTGTTTTGTTTTTTTTTTCCAACAAATTCGCACAGCTGTGGCCTGATGACAAGCTCGCCGAGAAAACTATCCAAGTGGACAGCAGAGCTGCG
Source organism: Diplocarpon rosae (assembly GCA_032760415.1). Lineage (NCBI taxonomy): Eukaryota > Fungi > Ascomycota > Leotiomycetes > Helotiales > Drepanopezizaceae > Diplocarpon > Diplocarpon rosae. Next base: position 1,173,263 of record JAUBYV010000005.1, read on the forward strand.
TCGCTCTGTCGCTTGGACTTTTGAGCTTCTACTCTCTACTGTACCTTGCCTGCACTTCTCCTCTTGCTTTTTCCGGGACACCTGTCAGAGGCGGAGGCATGTGCCCAGTTCTTGGTCTTGTTGGTGAGCTGGCCGGGAAGGACATGCCTGGATCCCCCGCCCAAGTTTCTTTCGCTTTCGATAGTCTGGCTCATACTTGGTGTGCTCGAGTAGTGTGCGCCTCTTATCTGACCTACATACATACAGTACGTTCTGTATATCCGATCGAGCAAATGCACAGGACGCAGGCACATGCCATGCTTTAGTGGCTCACCCTCTAGCGGACCACCGGCTTGAACGACAGCTGCCGTCTCAGGATTTTCCCATCCCACTCGGTTCCACTGTGCAGGACTTCATCAGCCTCGGTGCGTCCTGGCAGCTGACAGACAGACAGACAGACAGGCAGACTGACAGACAGGCAGGCAGGCAGGCGGACAGACAGTCTCCTGTCCCTACGCTGCCAAATGAACCAACATTCCAGGCACAAGGAGCAAGCGACCTCCTGTGCGCATCTCGCTGTCATCAACCACCCTTTCGGATATTGACTTTCGCCTCCTCGCTTGCTCTCCTCTCCTTTCCTCTCCAGCAATCCCGCCATCTTCCATTCTATATCCTACCATACCGCTGTCTACCATGCCAAGAATGCATCCCTCCCCCAACACGCCCGCTCGCAGTAGTCTTCCCCGGCGGCAGGGAAAGCTGGCCCCTCGAGCGACCGAGCCTCGGCGGTGGACGTACATACATACTCGTACATGTACGTACATGTGCAGTACAGGACAGTACCTCCCCAGCCGAACCCCTCCCCGGGCCACGGCCAGATGCAATGTCCCTCTGGCGCCTGTCAACACGCCGGCCTACCCTACCTCGTACAGGGACGCCAATGCCGGCTGTCAATCGCACAGCTCATCGGACGCCTAGTGCCTATCTCTAGTGCCTGGTATCGCCGCAGCAACGTACAGCACAGTACCTCCCGACCGATATGAGGTAGCGCAACGCAAACATGAGGAGCCCAGCCGTGGCGGGAGCTGTCAATAATGTCATGGGGCTTGGCAGGCGCACCAATCAACCACATAACCACCCACCCACGAAAACACCAATGACCTGCATCGGTTTCCTCGGTTTTGAGCCAGATGCCCACACACAGGACAACCCCTTTGTCGCACAGGTGGTTAATCTGCCAGCCAGTCTCTTTCGGGAATCAGGCAGCGGGAATTTCTCTCGCCCTCTTCCCTCCACCCCCTCCCCCCCTTTCCACCCCTGACGCGAGATCAGAGGGCAGCCGCAATGTCGGCCCAGCTGCAGGTCTCCTCCTTTCGCTTATCTCTCTGTAGGTACAGCACAGCAGCACAGCAGCAGGTACCAGGCCTCACTAGGTAGATGGATGATCCGTTGATGTTGATGCTTTCACATCATACTTGCCCCGCCCGTAGCGGATCCCATCTCGTGTGGGGGTGGGGGTCAAACATCAAGAGCAGGAGAGAGTAAATAGTCAGAGCCGAAGCAACCCAAATAGCAACCGAACAGTAACCGAAACCGCCACCCCAGAGATCACCACCACCCAAGCAGCAGTAGCAACCTCAACCCCAATCTTAATCTCCAAAAAAATATACAATGTATGGAGACATGAATCGTAATAATAATAATAACGATAATAATAACAAAAACAGAACCTCATCTCACCTCACCTCACCTCAAACTCATCTCCAATCCCCAAATCCCCAGCCCAGAAACACCACCACCAGCCCTTGGACTCCTCCTTCCCCCTCCCTTCTCCCAAACTCCCAGATCAAAATCCCCTCTCCCCCTCTCCCCCTCTCCCCCTTCCGAGCCCACCACGAACCACGAACCACAAACTCCAAACTCCAAACTCCAAACTGACCCGACGCTCCAAACCCACCCCAACCGCTGACGCAACGCCGCGACATGGCGACGTGGCGACGTACCCCAAAAAACACGAGTATCTTTTTTTTTTATTACATGCCGTCGGTCCGTCTCTGTCTATACCTTACTCTGCGCTCGTGATACCGCTCTCGCTAGCCTCCGAAACCCTTTTTTTTACTTGCTTTCATTTCTACCGACCGACCGACCGACCGACCGCCAACGAGCCAGTCACTTCCCCCCCCCCCTCCATCTCCCAAGAACGGGTGGAACCAAGCACTCACAGCTCACAGGAGCGCCTCTGCCTGTAACGTAAAGACGCGGGTGAAAACCCACGTGGAGGGGTAATTACAAGAGGCTGAATATATTATATCTATACTACAATGATATCTATAATCTAGCATGGTACCCAGTCATCATGGCATCCGCTGCAAAACGTTCAAGCGGTGACTGCTCCTCTCTGGTACCTTTTTTTTTTAATTAAAATCGTACAGCTCCAGCCTCATGTGTCCTCCAATACGCGTCGTCAGCCCCCTCGCGTAGAGGAGCCGTCCAGATTGCGTGCGTCAGCGACCCCGAGGGTAGCCTCAACCCGCACTCACCGTCATCTTCGGATCACAGGTGACTTCCCGATAGTGGTAGCACCTGTTATTTCGCGTATCCGACGGATTGAGGATTCCACCATGGCAAAGCCTGGCGGGCCCACACTGTTCGATCGGTTGGCAGTGAGCAGGTGGAGAGCGAGCGATCCACAGGCCCCCCTCCCCCCGCACCGTAACCAGCAGAAAAAGCTTCTCGTGGGCGCAATGGTCGAAGACGAAGATGATCGACACACTGACACTCCCAGGATGACATTCATATGCTATCTCGGGCCTTCGGCCCGGCCAGAATACCACGCTGCCGAGCGTCAAACTCATCGTCGTACTGGCTTCCCTCGCTCCTCCTGTCACTCTCCTCTCCATAGTCATTGCTCGGAGCCGGAGCGCAGATGTCTCCGCCCCTCGCAATCCGTGCATCAGACTCGGCCCGCGCGTTGTTGATCATGGTAGGCAGCTGCCGTCTCCTCGCATTGATGAACCAGTTGGAGATTTGATCTGCGTGAATCAGCTCTGGTGATAGGTCTGCATGTGCTCCGGGCTGATCGGACGCGAAGGTTGACAGGAACGGGGAGGAGGACATACTCATCTGCAGCCCGGTCTGCCTCATCAACTCCTGTTTCTCGTCTTCCGTTGGGTAAGGGTGCGTCAGGTGGGTCATGAACCAAGCTCTCAGTTTATCTGTCGTCTCTTTGGGGAGATTCCCCCGTCTCTTCCTCTGCCGGCTATCACTCTCCCGCTCGTGACCTTCGGCACCGTATGGGTTCATGCTGCCTGAGTAGGCATTCGGTGCGGAGGAGAAGGGGCTTCGGTCGTGGCTCATGGCAAACGACGACGGCCCAGAGTAGGATTGCCCGCGCGGTTGTTGGTAGCCATAGCTGAACGTGGACTGGGGCGGCGGGGCGTCGAAGTTTGACCTTGGCAGGGTCGGATACGTGTAGACACTCGGACGGGGGCCACCGAGGGAGTACTCGGAGAAGTTGGCTGCGGGAAAAGACATCGGGCTGGCAAGGGTTGAGAGCGGTGGCAGGGTCGGGGCCTGTGATCTCATGTCTGGTCGACTTGGGAGGTTGGATGTCTGCAGCGGAGGGAGACCTTGCGACGGCTGGTAAGGACTGGAGCGAGCCGACCAGTTGTCCGACGTAGAGTACGCGACGCTGGAGCGCCGAGCCAGGTCGAAGGACGACGTGCTCTGCGACCGATCGACCGGCGGTCCCGGACTTCTCTGGCGAGGTGAGTATCTAGCTCTCGCCTCCTCGTCGTCTTCATCGTCCAGAGGTCTTCTGCGCTTGCCATTCGAGGTGGGCGAGACCTCTCTTCTACGCTCCGGTTCCGGTCGTGCCGAGAAGTCAACTATCTGCAGAGCATCAACACATGACAAACGCGAGGTGCTCCAGAGTAGCCCGGCGGAATAGCAATGCTCGTCACACGGGACTTACCTCTCGGATCGGTGGTAACTGCATGGGGGATGAATGGAACTGAGTTGAATCGGATCGTGATCTATTCTCCGAGCGTGGGATGAATGGAAGATCCGTAAGTTTGCTGTCGAGCAGTGCTGTCGGGCCCGGAAGGTGATGGGCAGGAGGCTGCCGCAGCGTCAGGGCTGCCATGTTCGACCCTTCCCGGGACGGAGGAGATTCCCACTGCGTCCGACTGATGTACCGAGGTTGGGACAATTCCATCCCTCGTTCAGCCCAGGTCTGTGGGAGGATGGCCGACGAGGGTCTGAACTGCAACGGGTCACAGCGGTCTGGCGGACAGCGGTCAGCGTAGGGTCTCATCATTCTTTCTCAGCTGATATGAGGGTGAAGAAGCATCGAGGTCACGTCGGAATGCTCTGTACACACACCCAATGTGGCGCGAAAGCAGAGAGACGGGGGACGGGGAAGGGGAGGTTTGGAGGGATATGGAGGGATGTGGAGGGATTTGGAGGGATATGGAGGTTTGCCAGCGGGGAAGTCAAGGGCAGGCGAGTGCTGCAATAGATGAAAGGGCTCGCAACGACTAGTTGTTCCCCAGCAGCCTTTTTTCCCTTCGGTGAGGGGTCACGGGAGTGATGACGTCTAGGGGCCGCCGAGACTTGTATATATACGGATGGTGATGTGGAAACGATGTGGGCCGACGACGAGCGGGTTGAGAGGGGGAAAAAGTAGACGTACCGGCCTCGAATCTGTCAGTTCCAAGTCCAAACGGCTTGGAGTTCCATACGTCGCCGTGCCCTGGCGACACCTGGGTGATGACGGAAGTGGCCAGGATTGCGGCTTTGAAAAGGATCCTGTGGGGGAGAAGTTGGAGCGAGTTTAGTGAGGTTGAGGTTGAGGATGAGGGTGAGGGTGAGGGTAACGTGGGAGGTGAAGTTTTGACGATGAAAGGTCAAGCTCGAAGTCAACGTCGACGAAGCAACTTTCTGACACTAGATAGAGGCGTGCTTTTCGAGCCAAAGTCGAGGATAGCATCCAAAAAGGCCGGCCTATATCGGAGGATGACGCTGGGAGATGATGGACTAATGTAGTCTCGGAGAAAGGAGGGAGGAGAGGGACGGGGACTCTTAGTATGAAAGGGACTTTTGAGTCGATATGTAAACATGGATATGGGATATGGGAATGGACAAAGACATCGAGACAAGAGCCTAGTTCGACATCGGGCCAGGAGATCTTACACGCACGGCTAATACTCCCTTGCTTGAACCAGAAGTAGAATCAGAAGCAGAACCAGAACCAGAACCAGAACCAGGGCCTTCTCTTTTTTTTTTTGGGTTGATCGACGGGCCACTGTACATGCCGGGGCTGGAGCAGGTAGCCAGGTATCCCAAAGAGGAAAAGGGTGGGGGAGGGACTAGTAGTTGCGGAGCAAAGTGATCGGGGGAGGGAGGGGGGGAGGGGGGTCGGGGGAAAACAGAAACAGATGAAGATGAGGCGTTCGATGAAAGACGGGGGGGGGGGGGGGGGGTCGGGGGTTGTTGGATCGTCACGGGGGGAGAGGGTGGAGAGGCTGCGACGTCTAGCAGGAAAGAGGGAGAAGAAGAAGAAGTAGAAGAAGTAGAAGAAGAAGAAGAAGATGATGATGATGATGATGATGATAATGACGAAGAAGAAGAAGAAGAACAAGGGGATGATTCGTGCTGATGGATCATGGATCAGTTGGATGGGTGGATAGATGGACGGATAGATAGATAGATAGATAGATAGATTGATTGATAGATTGATTGATTGATTGATTGATGGATTCATTGATAGATTCATTGATAGATTGATAGATGGATAGACTGATGGATTGATAGGAAGAGGGACGTGGGTCGTGGGTCGTGGGACGAGGACTAAGACGAGGACTAGGTCTAGGTCTAGAGCTAAAACTACAGCTAAAACTAGAGCTAAAACCACACACCTACAGCTCTGCCTCGGACCAGAAACGCCCCAAGTTGCGGGAGGCAAGACAGGGACTCATGATCCATGATTCGAGCGCTGCTGTCTGACATGGACGAGGCCGGTCGGAAACACAACACAATACAACACAAATACAACACAACACGACCGTACGATGCCTCCTAGTATATTCCTCCAGTTGCAGCATCATCTCGTCACCCGGAACAAACGGCAGCAAGTAGTGGGCTTGCCAGGCCCATCTGGCAAAATCTCGTCAGAAGGATACTACCCGAAGAAGCCTAGCGTTACCACCCTAATCCGGCAGTAGCCTTCTCGGTACTAGGCCGGTTTCATCACCTCACCTCACTTCACCTCACCTCACCTCATTTCACTCTCCACTCACCTCCCCACCCCACTTCACCTCACTTCACCTCACTTCAACTTCACCTCACCTAGGCCACGCCACGCCACGCCAACACCAGCGCCAGCGCCAACAAAGATGCTCCAGTCCCGTTCCCAGTCCAGCATCCTCGCTCTAGCTATCGACGCATATCCTTTTCCAGGGGTTACATAGCATGTCATGGCAGGGCATATCATCACATACCATCGCTGGCCATAGCAAAAAGGGATATTCCTTACCTACCTACCTGGCATGCTGAATCTAGCATACCTTACCTAGCATACCTAGCAAGCCCACCTACCCACCTATCTACCTACCTACCTACTTAGCACAGGACGGCAGAGAACGGTACCTTAATGTATGTGCAGCTGGATCCGAGTTCGAAAAATATTCCCCGAAAGGAAACTTTCGATGCCGAGCAGGAGCAAAGGGCTGCTTGCAACGGATGTTTCTCTCTCTCTCTCTCTCTCTCTCCGTCTCTGTTCCTGTCAGGGGTTGGCGAGATGCAACCTGCCGAACGCACGGCGCAGATAGATCAGGGTCCCCCCCCCAACCCCAACCCCAATTCCGTTCCTGCGGATGTGCAATGGGTAAGGGTGGGTGTGGAAGCGTTGCGATTTGATCATTAGCCTGCTGACGTGCAAAAGTATCAGTCATGACCGTGCAGCGCTGTCGTTCGCGAGCTGCTGCGCTGTGTATGCTATGCTCTGCTGGGAAGAGGAGCCAAGGTCGATCGTCCCAGGTTGGTAGTCTGGTTTCGCGGCTTGGCGGGCAGCTACCGGGCCATACAATCTGGTACACCTTAGCACGGCCTCTATTAGTACAGACTCTGGCATCGCGTGTGGACTTTTGAGGGATGAAAATCCCACCAGATCTCCATCCATCTATCCATCTATCAATTCATTCATTCCTTCTTCTTGTTGGAATGCCAGTCTTGCGCGAGTAGGACCCCCTGCGAGCTCAGAGCTCTCTCTCTCGTGCTGAGAAAAGAGATTCACGAGAAGGAAATCCGCCGTGCATGCTTCCCTGTCTGCATATGCTGCTTCGGGCGGCAAGTGTTTGCTCGCGCGCTGATTGCTTATTCTACGGGGGCTGCCTATTGCCGCCGATGAAATTACTTGTAATACTGCAGGTACTACTCGCCACTATAGTAGTACTTTCAGATCGATATAACAGATAGGTAGGAGTTCATGAGGGGCTGGCCATGGGAATGAATGGCCTCCGTCTCGTTTCCCCTCGACGACACCCACCATCCGCCGCCCACCCGGTGAGTTGGAGTTGGCCTAACTGGGAGAGCCGACTACATCAGGAGACCTCCCAACGAAATCATCCATCACATCTCCTGTACTGTGCTGTACTCTACCGTACGGTCCTCGGCAAGGTGCAGCGGGGGGAGGGTGTCTTGGCACTCATGGGGTATTCACTCACCCCACAGGTGGGGGGCCACCCACTGCCACCCAGACGTACGTGGGTACGTGGGTTACGTGGGTCTTCATGGATAGAGAGCGTGTATCGAATCCTAACTTTGGTATGATCTATAAGCTAGCATGGGAGAAGGGATCGAGTATGCTTCCTCAAGATGATTAGGATCGTGTCGGCACAGATGGGTCGGTTGTACTTGGTACAATCTGTGAATCCGATCTATTTTATTAATCAGTCAATCAGTAGATTGACCCGTTTATACAGGCTGTGGATCCGATCCATTTGTCAATCTGTGGATCGACCTGGAGATCAATCTGTGTGGATCACATCTGTTCATCAATCTGTCAATCAACCTGTACATATATCATGTAAATCATCATCATCACCGGCATCACCCCGCGCTCATCGAGATACCCACCAGCCTCTTTATCACCATATTTCAGCAATCTGTTTGTATACTCGGATTCTCCAGATGATTCAGATGATCCGGTGACTTCCTGACTTGACACCCATCCCCATCTCCCATCTCCCATCTCCCATCTCCCATCTCCCATCTCCCATCTCCCATCTCCCATCTCCCATCTCCCGTCTCCCATCTCCGACCCATCGGCGCGTGTCAAAAAACCCGTACAGCCCCCCCTCCCCCAAAAACCCGCCAATGTGGGTGTTACCACCCATGAACAAAGTCCGCCCCCCCCCCGCCCCGGATCACTCCACCCGGCATTCACATCCCATCAACGTCCGAGCTCAAAAAGTCATCGCCATGGCCATCACTATCGCCACTGTCATGCCAGGGACAAGAGCTCCCCTCCCATTGAATTCCTTCTGCGCTGGCCTGGCCCTGGCCTCGCCCTCCCGAGCGAACTACCCCTGTGCGGGCGTCTCGATCGGTGTCTGGGATTTAGAGTTTCTGCCCTTCCCGGCTGACTCTGGATGTCTTGGCCGGCCAGCAGTCCGGGGGAACCTGAATACCATTAGCCTCGGACGTAGGTCCGTACGGTGGCCGAACTGGCACTCACGCCAGCGCACTTCAGCCTGCGGGTTTCTTCTTCTCAGTCCGTCGTGCTCCAGGTCGGAATGATATCTGACCTCGAGTATCGGGACTCGGGCAGTTTGTTGTACCTGCCGAGTAAGCCTCATGTCAAGAAAAGACCTGTTCACCTTGACTTGAAATTGAGATGCTAGATACGTCGAATTGCATTTTGGCCCAGAGCAAGGTCACCGTACCAAATCTCGCCTGTATTCAACGCCTCCCAATATTTCAAGTGGAGATCACCCGAGTCTCAATGAACTAACGACAACTCCCACTTCGTCCTAGGCGCATTGTTCTCATGTTGCAATGGACTGTTAGAGCGATGCCACCAGGAGACGGAGTTCGAAGGGAGAAACTTTCGAACGGGTGTCACGGCTGCAACCGTACCGTAACCGTTTGCTCGAGGGTCTTCGCTCAGTCCTCTCGTCAGTGAGGACCGAGCAAAGCAGGTCTCCTTCCTCTCCAAGAGTCTGAACAACTCGGATTCTCATCGATTTCGGGGTCTGAGATATGAGATGGGCTATGGCTGAGTTTTCCAGGAACGTCAAGACATTCGGATACCCCTCCGAAGCGGTCCAGACAGCGGCGAGTTTGGCCTTTCGATTGGCTCTCCATACGTCTCCCTCTATTTCGCTATGCTGTCGGGCGGTTCCCCCCCTTTTTTTTGCTCCCTTCCTTTTGTTTTTCCTCTCGTCCTTTGCAAGGCCCTTTCCTCTGTGACGAACCAGACAGAACTGCAAACAGGGATAGAGCCTAGAAGGTCTTGATCAACGCTGGGAAGATGGTCATCGTCCTGCCGTTGTCAAGGACATCCTAGGCGGAGAAAAGGAATATGCTTCCAGTGCCAGTGCCAGTGCCAGTATCAGGCCAGTGCAGTGCAGCGTCAGGTTAGTCACAAAGACGCACGGTCAAGAGCTTGGACGGCGGGCTGTGCGTACTCTGTAATATCTCCGTACCTAGATACAGTAGTACTGTAGGCAACTCCGCGGCTTGTGTCCGGATGCTTACTTGTTGGTGGGAGCGTAGATGATCCCGAGAGTAGGATGCATGGGATGTGGCAAATTGCCGCTTGAGAAGGTAGTGAACGATTGCATCTGACATGTTGGATGTGTCCTGAAGACACTTCGGTGAGGCGAAGTGATCCTGCCACGGGACCGGGCCACATCTGGCTCTCAGACTTCACGCCTCAGGCCGACCACCGCGTCGATTGTCGTGAGCCGTTGAGCTACCCTGCCGCCTGCATTGAAGATCTGCCAGGGGTTAAAGTGCCTGGTTAGGACAATACATGAGCTGGAGCGAGCTTGACGCTATGTGATACGCTGCACGCCACTTCTATTGTTCCGGCTGAACAAGAACTACGACCGTGGTACTCGGAGCAAACTTTTCTCTCGTTGACGAGATCTGGAAGTTTTCCACGAGGTACATACGATTGCCATGCCCACCTGTGCACCATCCCTAGGTATGGCTCTGCCATCTGGAGTTGATGCCTTCTGTAGGAGCAGCAGGTTCTTTGTGTCGACGGTCGCGGGGATGTGTGTCGACATGACCCGGCAGGACTAGGTTGAGAGACCGCTTAGCTGTTGATTGTGAACCTTCTACCTGCCAAGTCGATAGATGTCAAAGTGTCGAAGTGTCAAAAGTCCAAACATCAGAGGATCCCCGAGGGTTTCACGTTCCACTGGCGAACCATGTTGACACTTTGTGAACGTTTAGGAGAACTTGGCAAACTCAAGGTAGAAAGAAGAAGGATACGTAAGGCAGAAGAATAATCAGAGCCACCACACTAGTATCCGGGCTCAGGCCTAGATCTGCAATCCGGAGCTGACGGAGAACAGTCGCAGAGTAACCGAGGTAGCACTTGTCCGCACCATAAGATGATGCCATCATGCTTTCTGCGAGCATGAAAACTGCGAAGCGTATCTGAGGTAGGATATACATCGTGCCATACCATGCTGCTCTTTCACCTGCCCTGGTCTGACTGGGTCGAGAACTGGTGTTGCAGCTCGCTGGTCTGCAAAGAAACAAGTCTCGTGCCATAAGCCGCTCCAGTCTTGCTGCTACCGTGGTCCCCTCGCACAGGTACCGACATTCTTCCAAAGCCCACTTTCTCTGCGTATCCTCTGCAATGAAGAAGAACAACAGACGTCAAATCACGGCTCAAAATCTCGAGGTGCAGGTGCGACGAGTGCGAGTGCAGCTGCGAAGGTGTCTTGGATGAGGCGAGCTGACATGTACCTGGTGCATATGCAAGCTCCTTCTCAGATAAACGGAATCAACGCGGCAGCACAAAGATCACGAGAGATGCCAGTCATCTCGACACAGCCTTTTAGTCACGCCGGCCGGGATAGGAACTTCAGGATTTGGAATCACAGACGGCCAGATCCAGAGAGATCTGAGACACATGTGTGTGTAAATGCAGCCAGCCATCCTCAGCTACTGCCGTGATCCTCGAGGGACTGGAGCACAAGGCGTGTAAATTATTGCAGTATCTCGCAGCAGCAGTCACAGCAGTGTACTCCGTGCTGCGACGCGATGCAACCTCGGATAATACAACAACCAAATATCAGATGAAGTGACGCTGCATCCAAGCGCGCCGTGTGTCGAAGATAGCGTGCAAATGACTCGGGTGCATTGTTTCGCGAAGCTTCCTTGGGGAATGATCCGTTTCTTTCGCCGTGCGCTCTGAAAGCTTTTGGAGATCCGCTTTGCCGCTGCCACATCTCGCAAACAGCGACGCCAGATTGAAGCTTCTGATACCTGTCCACCAGGATCAAAGAGGTTTCCTTTTTTTTTTTTTTTTTTTTTTCCCCAGCTTTCCCGAAAGACGGGGGAATTTTTTTTTTTTTTTTTGCAAACGGGCCAGGTCAAGATTGTCTGCACGCGCCGGGGCGGTAAATGTCACTCGGCGGGGAGACGTCGAATTGGCGTGATTATGCATGGATGACAGGAGTTTCAGCGGCTGATCTTGCTTCTGGGTACAGAGGCAAAAGCCGGGATGCTTTCCATAGTATTTGATGCGTGTTCCCAGCGCGCCCTGGGTCAGTGGTTGTTTTTCCTTTGGGACCGCACGGCAAGCTGCTGGGACGCTTACCACGACGCAGAGGCATGTTATTGTTGTCGCACCGCTGGGCAGGTCATTGTGGTGTGTTGTGCTGCTGAACACAACACGAGAAGTTTTGGAAATCTGGTAACGAGATTGACGAGATTGACAAGATCTCGAGAGATGGGAGAGACCCTGAATAGCCGAACCTATTGGATTTCGAGGTGGGTTTCTACGTTTGCCGTAATAGCCCCCCCCCCCCCCCACACCAACAATGCATTCTTTGCACCACAAATCTGCTACGTCTGTTCTGCCTCAGGCCAACTCGAAATTATATCTCAGGTATAAGGGGCTATGTACTTTCCTCTCATTCTTTTGGGATAATCCTTCGCCTCATGGTTTACCACTCAGCTACCAACTCGAACCTCCTCACTTATCTTGGTGGATTTGCCATATGCGTTGCGTTGTATTGAATCGAAGTTCACGTAGTATAGCTTCGTTGACTATTCAGAGAGTTGCGTTATTGCGGGGGGCTAGGCCCCCGTAGAACCCAGATCATAGTTAGTACCCTAGAGCTTACATCCCGCCATTGGGAACCAGATCTGCGAGTCCCCGACGCCCAGACTACTTATTGTTTGGTGGATGCGGATCGATAGAGATGGAGTAGATAGATACCTTGTAGATGGATACTATAGTACAATAGATGGGTCACGTAGAGAGAGAGGTAAGACTACCTTGGATAGAGTACCTTGGGTACAGAGCAGGAGATGAGAGATACGAATTAGTCCAGCCCCAACAGAGCAGATGCGAGGATATGATTATCCACCTCCGGACGTATAGTACAGGACCGAACTTACTCTGCCAGGCTGCAGACTGCCTCGCGATATCTCGCAAGCTGCTCTGCATCGGGCTTTGCATGCTTTGCTCTGAGGTGCAGGGCCAATTGTGCTGTGAGGCAAAACAGAACCCGGAGCATAATTGATCGATTCATGCCGCGGCTCTCTACCCGCGACTCTGGGCCGGATGGAGCGAGTCAACACTACTCGTACAGCAAACTTGGGACCTTGTCGATCTGAGAGAGGTCCCTTCTGGGACTGGCTGGATAGTAATGCCGTACTGTACTTGTCCTCTGATGAAACGCGGCGGTAAACCTACAACCCTAAATATCATAACTCTGAAGATATCAACGCAAGATGCTCGGCTGTGCCTGCCATCGGAAGTTCTGCACTGAGGGCGAACACCCTCCGTTGGTTGAGATGGTGGAAAGGATGGATCCATCTTTCACGATAACGCAGAGCAGTGCAGCTGGTGAGATCGATCTGGTTGCGCAACGTCTCCATCGACCAGACGGCTACGGGCATACCGCGGAGGGCGAGCGAATTGGTAGAGATCCTGTACAGCTATGGCCCAGCTGCGTCCGGAACAACAATCGCGAGCCCTCGTTAACGTGCAACTCCTTTTCCCGCTCCACTTCTCTGCCAAGCGACCTCACCTTGTCTCCCTTCGTCCCGAACCTGTCCTTGTTCCCAGCGATTGACATGTAACCGCAACGGCTGGCTGCATGCTCTGGCTGTACGCTGGGATTTGGGAAGGGCCCCTTGGCGACGGTGACACCTCTGGCCCAACTCTGACCAAGGCAGTATGCATGCCGCCGTCCACGACCGTCCCCTCGGGCTTTCATCCGCCCATATCGGGCTCTTATCACGAAGTGTCAAGTTTCATGACTCGAGCCGGGCTTGTCAGACAGCGGCAGAGACAGACGGGTAGCGACAGGCCCCGAATTCGATTCAAGGCAAAGCATAGCAAAGCATGTGGGATATTGCGATGGTATCCTTGCCAGAATTTTAATCCAAAAGGCTTGACGTCGACGGATACGTCACACCAAAGAAGACCCTGTCCAACTCTTCCAAGTCCAATATGAGGGAGACTTTTTGTGGCAGAAGCTGTGACAGTAGTTGGGGTACGTAGCTGCAGTAGAGTGCAATCTGACAAATATATTCCCAGCGGCCGGGCCAGGCCACGGGAACGCTCCCCTATTTTGATTGCCATGGCGCTAACCTTTAGCGAGAACAAGGAGAAAATGCCCCCAGTCCAAACATCCAAATTCAACGAGTGCAAAGACGAGGCCAAAATCCCAAGTGGCCATCCGAGTAGGACGGAATCTGTGCTGTGCGATCACTCTCCCAATGGGAAGTTCTCCCTCATGAGGCTATTCATCCATGACATGCGCCTGAGACCCATGACAGCCTACTTACTCGTAGGCATATGCAGCAGCAGTCTTTTTTGAACACTGTGACTGGGCCCCAAAGCATGGGATGTGGAAATGGACGGATAACCCCGCCCTTCGAAGCAGCATCCCAGCAAACGTGCACATGTCCTCCGTCAGTAGCGTGATATAGCGTAGCACAACGATATGGCATTCATGGTGAAAACATCTGTCATCTGTGTACAAGAGCTTGGTACTTGGTACTTGGTACTTGATTATTCGTGAACAAAGGAAGACGCCTTACGAATCTTGGGAGGGTAAGGTATGCGATGGCCCGGTATTGCTGACGGGATGCGACAGTGTCATTACCACATCATTTCAAATCCCGAGGTAAGGGTTTGAACGGTTACCCGACGCTCTGTTCTCTGGTGTCGGGTGTCTGTCCTGACTGACAACAACAGCTGTCACAGGAAGTTTATGACCATCTCAGCCGAGGAAAGCGAGGTTTCGAACCTTGTGTCACCCAAGGCTTTATTTCTCCGAACAATATCTTTGATTTCTCCTGCTTCTTTGTTGGCAAGTTGCAACCTGTCCCAGGCCCGAAACAACGGCGTGTGTTCCCCCAACACAAGACAAGATCATGGAGCAAGAAGAGCTGTTGATTGTTGTTCAAGGACCTAGACAGCCAGACAGAGCCAGACTGGATCCACCTTGCTAAATTCGCATACCTTGGGGATGTAGGGAGCGGATGGAGAAATTTGAAGTTATTAGTAGTATAATCTCAGTCTCGCGCATCGTATGGCAAATTTCCTTGACGTCTCCAATTCTAGTCATTTCCCGAGAGAGCCCGCCATTATTGCTGATCTCCACGTTGGCCAGAATCTATACGTCTTCACCGTTAGGCGGGCGCTATAGCCGAGGCTATGGTCGAGGCGGCCAGTTTACTCTCCAAAGGAAGGTAAAGACCGCGTTCCGCACCAGTACTGGCATCTTATGCCTTGGGCCGGGTGGCTGGCTGACTTATAACTCACGCGATTTGCTGTTCTGTATCTGGTTCCCGAGCTTGTTCTTCCGGGTTATTCTCTAGATCATCTCCTCGACTGCTTGTTGTCCAGGAGGATTATTGATTTCTGAACTAGAAAATTTTTGATTCTCTTGTCGTTTGTCACGTTTTACACTTGACTTGAGGGCTCTCCTTCCCATGTCGGGTGTCTCGAAGGGCCAGCCAGAGTTACTTCTCTGCTTTCCTAAGCTGTTTTATGCACATTCTACGTTCAAGTACTCAACAAATTTCTCCTCGTGGGCAACAGCTATGCCCCCTTCCAAGAAGCGATGTCTTCTAACCTGAGCAAATCCGCCGTGTCGTGAGGCCACACGACTCGTCGAAAAGTCTCTCGAGTCTCGAGTTAGCGTTGAACGGTATCTTGCAGGTTGCAAAGCCACCACATTCCACTTGAATCACTCCATCATACGAGGTTTTTGGCTCTAGATTCCAAGCTTCGCCAACTCGTTGATCATGCGAGGGGGCCTCTCAACGTCGATCTATACTGGCTCGACACCATGGTTGACCTCTCTCATAAGCTCCTCTGGTCGACGGTCGTGAGCCTTGCCAAACTCTTCGAACTCGGCCCCTTCGAGAAGAATCTGCGCAACATGAGCTTCTCTCTGCCGAACCTTCTCTGGTTATGAGCCCTTCAAAAACGCCTCCGACGCAATGGCAAAATCGAGAAGGAGCAAAGGACTGAGAGTAGTGACCGACTCATTTAGTGAACTCTGCTAATAGCGCACGTCTCCGGCTTTGCATTCCGACAAAAATGCCCTATTTGACAACGGATAAACTTCCTGAAAGGGTATTGCGCCGAGTCATTACGTTCAAGGCCCCTCTTACGATGGACGGTGCTGGACCGGCGCCTGTTAGGCTTCCCAGAGAGCTTGGCCCAGCCCATGGGTTTCCTCCCCGGTAAATCTGATCGATTATCAGGAAGAGGGATACGCCAGACGTTGCTACCCTCTCAACTTCCCTGCGCCTGGATATTCAAACGACGATGTAGATCCTCAGACTGTGGTAAACCAGAGATGGACTGGCCGCTGGCTACTGTGGACTAGCTTTGGAGTTGTTTCAATGTCTCCTGGCTGGCCTGTAACTTATCACTCGTTGTCTTGTTATCCTTGTGGATTCTGTCATAATAGATGCGTAGCCAATCTGAAGCTTGCACTTCTGTCTAGTCATCCAAAGTGCCCGACACGCAAAATCTCAACAGTACCTTTTAGTCGTACCTCAGCTAATATTGCCGAGCGTCATCCTTATCCAGCTGGACCTCGTTTCCTGAGCCCGACCGTGCTGGCTGACAATTAGTTCTGACGCCGGCCAGTTTACTCTCCCGAAACCAGCTAGATCATGAAGTAGACTATCTACCTAGGGAGGTCGTAGGTCTGTGTTTCTGGTATCTGGCTTGCGGAGAAAGGAATGCTCTAGCACGCAGTTGGCTTGGCTTGGCCTGGGTGAATGCCGCTCTGCCGAGCTCTGAAGTGCTTGAAAATAAGAGCGCGCTCTCTCAGTGAATTTCCTCGGCGCGATATGTTCTCATAGCTCAAGGATCGTCGGACATTTCTCCGATCATGATCCAGATCTCGTCATGATCCAGATTTCCCGAACATGTGTAGTTGAATCTGAAAGTACGCTAGTACTAGTGGCGCGGCACGCGTTCTCGCTAGGCGTAACTTCAGTCTGGTCTCAAATATATTCTCAGTACTGATCACCATTATCATCCGATGGAATAACGCAAGGTATGGCAGATCGCGATGTCTAGGCCATTGAATTGTCTCGATGAGGGATTGACGCTCCCCGATAGATCAGTGGTTTCTCTCTCAATTCCAGGTGCGGGATCCCTCAACAAAGCAGACAGATGACTTACTTCCCTTTTCCTTTCTTTTCCTTTTCATCCGACACCACTAAATCAGAAAATCAGAAGATTGTGTGAGGCTTTTGACTCAGATCACGTACCGAGGACTCACATGCCAGTATCCTCTCAGCCACATAGTCATCCTCTTAGAGCGAGGGGATATGGCGCCGCGACATCGCTCTTGAAGCGGAGATTATGGACCCGCGGCATCGTGCGTGAGTGAATGAGGTGTTATTCGAAGATAAAATGGTGGGTGCTGGCTAAGTTTTAGGCAACTACTAGGGCTCGGGATCTGGACGATAATTTAATGGTAAAGTTGTGTCCATAAGAGATACAAGTAGGAAACCAGCCAGAACCTCCTAAGTTTGTAAGCTATGTAATAAATACCTGTACAACGATCACCTTCGACTAAAGCAAAAGAGCATCTTGAGCACGAAAGAAGTGCTCTGCGACAGGAAACCAAAGTAGCTGTCTGTCCCCTTTCCTGACGAAGTTGGGTGGGACATCACATCACTAGACCGAGCTGAGAGAGTTGCCTGTTATATATGATAGTGACAAGTTCCATGTTTGTATGTTGCATCGAAATGCTGCAACCAGGTCCTAGATATCAAGAGTTGAAGGACCGTACGCGGAGTTTTCCAGCTGACTCGGTTCGGTTATTTACATACGTAAATACTCGTCACTTTTACTTTCTCACACCCTCCTGTACGTTATTTTCGAGGCTCTAGAGTGGCTAATGTTACGTTCATCTGAATATGGCATCGGGCTTAGACTCTCCTCGATATACCAACCTATCTTAATCTTAACCTTCAAAAGTCCGTGATAAACCGGAGAAAGACTGTGAGATAGCCTGCTTCACAGCTTCAACAGCCATTGGTCAGTACTATGACCCCAAACAATGAATTCCAAAAAACATATCGCGACCCTCGTTCCCCAGTACATATTGTATACACCGTCAGCATGATACTCCATGTGTCTGGATTAAACGCATTTGTATCGACATCCTCAAAGCGATGCTCCAGTTCCCTCAATCCAAAATACCTTCCACAACCTCCTCACCAGGCTTTGCTAAAGGACTTGCAGATCTCATCATCCCCTCAACTGAAGAAATCTGAAATATCCAGGGAAGAGCTGGAAGCAACAATCCCGACAAGATTCAGCTTCCCCTGCCTCCCCACCAAAATCCGCTTCCAAATATGGGGTCTCTCCCTTGAGCTCTTCACGGCTCATACCCCTCTCGATGCACATGCAGACGCCTAAAACCTCCCCTGCAGCCCCAAGAATGATATTCTCCATCGTCTACCCGCTGCCCCTATTCCCAAAGCCCTTGCAAAACTCCTCGCAGATACCAATCAACGATCAACCTCCATTGAGCAAGTTTGTATGTTGGCCGCCTGCACAGAGTTACGAGAGATTGCCCTACAGTGCCACACTAGGGCTCTGCAAATGGGTCATGGTGGTCAAGGGAGGATTTACTTGGGGTCAGAAAAGGATATGCTGTTCAATACCAATTGTGACCAATTGACAGAGAAGCCTGGGTTTCGCGGCAGGTGTGAGAGCTGGTGTTGATTACTGCAGCTTCCGGGCGATATTAAACACCTGCTCGTCAATGATACATCTTTCTCATCGTCTCTAGAGCGCGAGGCTTGCGACGGGAAAGGTGGTGGTGGCCTTTCTGTAAGTATCTGCATGCTTCCGTTATTCTGCTTTCAACAGTATTGTAGAGCAATTTTCCGGTGCTAGGTGCTTGTTCAGAAAATTTCTTGCAGATTCTTCACAAATCCGGAGTTTCTCCAACCTATAGACTTGGAAACGGTGTCGTAGGAGCACACAGCACAGCGGCTGCGAGAGGAGATGAGACGAGTGGCGGGGAATTTGGAGATATCCAGGGAGTAGTTGCAGCCGGGGTAGAAGACGGTGCGGGGAGTGAGGATGTTAAATAGGACTTCTCCACCTTGATATGTAGGGGAGTTGGGCTCGGTGGCTAAGGTAAAATGTGATTCAAGATCGCCAACTCCCTTGAGAATAATCTTTACAAATTACTCTTTTCTTTCCCATAGTCACCCATTCCAAGGGACAAGCAGTGAAAAAGAGCAAAATTAGTCGCTATCAATTCGTCATGACAAGGAAATGGGTTGTCGAACGGAATGCGACAGAAAGATCATATTCGTACAAAACATAGACAATTATTTACTTGTCTTCAAGAGAAAGAAGAAGAAATTGTACTCCTAAACACCCCGAGCCTGAATTCAATAATCTAATGGGGAAACCCAACGCAATAACGCCAAGTTGATTATCAAGTAATACGATGTCTCTTCAGGTGCCCGCCTCATGAATCACTGTTGCGCTCCCTAACCTTCGTTGATTTCTTTGCGGTCCCAATGTGAGTGTTGTGTACCTAGAAATGGGTTAGGTGTGGCATCATGACCGACTTAAAATAAGAATGACATACCTTTGTCGCGAACTTCAGACTCGTTAAAGTCTCGCTCAAGTGCGCCTCTAGTGGGCTCGCCATTACAAACATGAGAGTTTTTGAATTGCCACCCAAGGAGTATTGCAGAAGATACGTCAACTTTACCGGTCAGCAGGTAGAAAATTGGGTAAATATGAGAGATTTACCTTCGAGTTTCTGTAAGGAATGTGAGCACCTTCCTTGCCTGAACCCAAGGCACCAATAACGTCGCCAAGACAGCTTAAACTCTTATTGATGTTCTGAGTCTCCTTCATCCTATCTCCCTCTGCCCCAGATTGCTTTAGTCTCTCGGAACCAGCCAGATCGACGAGGTTGAGCGTGCCCTCGGAAGTTTCATTGGTGGTACTGTTCCGCCCAACGAGCTTTAAGATGAAGACGGAATGAGATCGTGAAGATCTCTCATTAGACTTTGTGGCAGCAACACTTCTGTTATTGTCGGCCTGCTTGAGTATCGATTCGACTGCGTTAGCAGAATCGAGGGTTACGCTCTTCAGGCCAGTAATTGTTGTTTGTTTCTTCTGATCGTCGTGTCGAATCTCATGCTTCTTCTTGTCAAAGTCTTTTGCGCTGCCGAGTAGGTCGTGGATTTCTTCGTTATACACCTCAACAAAGCTACCTTCCATGGTGTATTCCCAACCTTTATCCTTGAGGTTTGTCGCCGATTCGTATATTTGGTGTGTTGCTCGAGGAATCATGCCATCAGCTGACGACATTGTATGAGTCTTCCCAGACCCAGTCTGCCCATAGCAAAATATGCA
The DNA here is from genome assembly GCA_032760415.1 of Diplocarpon rosae. Lineage (NCBI taxonomy): Eukaryota > Fungi > Ascomycota > Leotiomycetes > Helotiales > Drepanopezizaceae > Diplocarpon > Diplocarpon rosae. The sequence continues at coordinate 1,193,373 of JAUBYV010000005.1, forward strand.
TACATTATACCCATCCAAAGCACTTTGAACGAGCTGTGAAATTTCTTCAAAAACTTCCTGGTTTTGACTTTCCGGACCGAATACTCTGTCGAACGTAAATGAATGATTTTTCCTGGTAATAGTACCCATGCTACTCTTCTCTTCCTTCCCAGCAATCTCGAGTTCCTTTGATTCCTTATCTAAGTCAGGGTAGTTAATCTTTGCTGCTGACCCTTCATCGGCTCCGTTGCTGAAAACCGGCCTGACTCTACACATCACGCGAATATTGCCCTTGAGCTCCTGGACTTGGTTGAACAGGATGCGACGAAGAGTTTCTTCCTTGATCAATTTTTTCTTCGACTCCTCGGCACAATCCAACGCTTCCTGGAGCCTTCTCTCCATTTCAACAAAGCTATCGGACTGTGCCTTAGATCCGGATTCGAGAAAATGAATTCGAGCACGAAGACTTGCCACAGTGCTTTCCAGAGTATGAATAGTGGATGCAGATTCGACACCGGTCTTTTGGAGTATCTCCCTCATACTTGTGATTTCGTCTTGGGCGTTCCTATTCATGGTTTGTTCCCGGTTCAAGTCTCCCATGACATTCTCGAGCTCACCCCTCATATTCTGAATTTCTCGTTCCTTCTTTTTCAACTCCAGATCTAGATTGAGACTTTCAGACGCGATTCGGGACTCGATGTCTTGAACTTCACGGAGCCTTCGGCTTCTTTCCTCCTCCAGCGTAGCACTGTGTCGCCTCTCCATCTCGCGGATTTTGTCTTCCAAGTCCACAGTGGCTCGACGCTCCATTTCCCTCAATTCGTCTCGGTGCACACGAAGCAAGCGATCGACGTTGTCCATGTTCTCTTTTCTCATGTGATCTATCTCATTTCGGCTCTCCCTCTTCACATCATCCAACTCGATTCGGTGTGCTCTGGTTTGGTCATCAACCTTGGCATTCGCTGTGAGCAGGCTCTGCTGAAGTGAGTCAACCTTCGACTTCATTTCTTCTAAGCTGCCCTGGAGAGTGGTGTTCGAGGATAAAAGTTGGGATCGTAGAGCATCGAGCTCCGCAACTAAGAAAGAGCATGGTGAGCAAACAAAAGATATGGTGCAGATCTCGACGACTTACTTCGTTCCTTATGTAGAGCGAGGGTCTCTTCGAGGAAACTACGCTCCAGTGTAGTGCTCGTGACCTTACTCTGGATATCCGAAAACAACCCCTCCATACGTTCCATGCGTTCACCTACATCCCATGCTGTAAAGCCGGGCACGTTAGAATCTTTTGTCAAAAATGAAGTCTTTTTAGGGGAAGATTTGGGGGTTCTGTGAGGTGTCATTGGAGGCTCCATGATCGCTTCACACTTTGACAGGACTGGAATGTGAGATGGTGTCACAAGGGCTACTGAGCTCTCTTTTAAGGGCTGAAATACGACGAGGGCACTTTCGGCACTGTCATTTTCCAGACCTCGCAGTCCTGTAGTGATAGAAGACTTGTGATTCAGGGCTGGTCGCCGAGCAGGCCGTATTCTGGTAGAGCTCGCTTGATACTCATGCATACTCTTGGACTTGACTTCTCCGTCTAGATGGAGCTGGGCGATTGCCATTGTGGCGGAGATGTCCCTATCATTTGCAGTAGACCTGGCAGGTCTCAGTGCTTGCATGGATGGTGCATGTCTTAGCTTCCGGCTCTGGATGCTTGCATGCCCTGATTCAACAGAAGAAGGAATGGTAGATAAAGGTCTCGTACCCTTTCGTTTGCTGTTGAAATACGGTTCGTCGTCGGAAGAGTGGATCTCCATGGAAGTGACGGGTCGAGCAAGGGTAGCGCCACCTCGTATAGACTGGCTGAATGCTGATCGACCGCCGGTATGTGATGATTTGGGTCGGCCATTGGGCCCGACGCTATTCGAGAAGCTGCCATTCGATGCGTTTCGTGAGGAAACGGATGTCGTTCGTGATGATATAGAGGATTTGATCGAAGGGTGTCGAGTGTGTGCTAACTTCTGCAAGCTATATCAGCATGTTTCTGCAGCTTTGTCCAATGTCAGTCTCCAATGCCAGTCACAGTTGGAGGCTTTAGTCGGGAAGGTCGATGGCTGGATTCAAGACGGACAGGATGCGCGCCAGTACTTAGAACCGGTGTACTCGGGAAGTTCGTGTACTCCATTCTAGATTCTTGATTTTCAAATTTGATTTATCTCGAATGATGAGAGATATTAACATATTAACTTACCCCCGCGCCGACTAGACTCGTCCCCTTCACGGCCGGTCTCGCACTTGAGGTAGCTTCGACCGGCTTATTGTACTCTCCTGCCGTCTGTGCTAAAGTTTTTCGCTTCGGTTCAGGTTCGTTGACTGGTACAGATATCAGTCTCGGTCCATGCAGCAGTTGCGATACTACCTACATGGTGCACCTAATTTGTGCTTCGCAGACGGCGGAACTATCTTCGTTGGCGCCTTTGATCGTACATTAGTTTGAGATTCGGAGATTTCCGACAGTCCACATTGCGATCCATAATGCGGTACTCGGATTCCGGGAGGCTTCAGCTGTGAGCGCCGATTCTGCGACGAGTTAGCTGTCAGGGAGCTGTGTAGGGAGTAGTAATCGTCGCATGGTACTGAATTTTCTTCGGTGTAGTCCATGTTCATGCGTAGCAATTGCTACGTGAATATTCTATCGCATGTATACAGTGGTGTTATTTCGTGGATTGTGGAGCAACGGCAAATCGTGAGGGATGTGGATGGGTTATGATGCTGTCAAAGTCTTGTTTACATTGCGAATGTTGAAATTCGGTTTTTGCACGGGGCAACGCCTGACCCACTTTAATCGGCAACGCTCTTATCCTCAGCGCTATCCCCCTTTCAGCCTAAGTCATTATCACAAGCATCTCACATGTACAAATCGCTGGCCCAAAACATTCCGGAGTTGAACTTTTTACATCTCTCAACACCCATACTGTCAACTTTCTCCAAATATATGCCTCCGGATCAAAGCCGGTGTGGTCAGGCAACCTTAGCCGTTTTCATCGCCTGTCCAACGCCGCCTTGCTCCGGAGAACTCTGCGCGCAAATATCCAAGCCATGGAAAAGTACTCCCAGTTTCGCGATCGAGGTAAACAGTCCGCAACAGCAGACAATTTGCCTTTAATAATGCAGCAGATTTAGGATCTGGGATAGCTCCCTTCTTTCCCGTTCTGTCAACACCTGCAGGAATTTACTTCCCCGTCCATATATTCCTGTTTCTGTTCAAACTGCCCTTCTTCGTCACCGTTGCGACAACCTACTTTCTACTCCTGCAATGGTTCCCGCTTGGATCACTGCTCAAGAAAGCGATACTATGGATGATATTGGGCATACCTGGCATATGGTGGATTGATCTACAGATTGATGGAGTGAAGAAAGGTTCCCTTGCTACGAAGCATGAAGGTCGTGTGCCCCAGCCAGCAGATATCATTGCATCTTCTTTTACTTCTCCGATCGACTCGATTTACCTAGCCGCCATCTTCGATCCCATATTCACCATTTCATACCCCCATACTCGGCAGGTTCAATACGTGTCGCTTTTCGGCGCAATTCTCCGAGCGCTCTCACAACCACAAGAATTTCCACCGAAGGGCGCGAAGATGACGGATTTGAAGACTCTGGTCGCCGAGCATCCGAAAAGGGTGATTGTAGTCTTCCCAGAATGTACGACAACGAATGGGAAGGGAATCCTTCCATTTAGTCCAAGTCTCTTGACCACGCCACCAACGACGAAGATCTTTCCCATCAGTCTTCGATACTCGCCGCCAGACGTCACGACACCTGTACCTCGGCAGTACTGGGCGTTCGTATGGAACTTATTATCTCAACCAACCCATTGTATCCGGGTGCGTATCGCGGAGGTAGTCTACAATACATCCAAGCCTGCGGATCAAGCTTCTGAGAAGAAGGATCGATATCTGAGCAATTTTTTGGACATTTTGGGAGAAGATTCGGCAACGACAAGCAGCACGGACACACTGTTCAGCCTGAGCGATCAACCAGCAGAGGTCAACGCTGACGAGAAAAAAGTTCTGGACAAAGTGGGGGAAGCATTAGCACGATTAGGGAGGGTCAAAAGAGTTGGGCTGACATTGAAAGACAAGTTAGCCTTCCTCGATGCCTGGTCCAAGAAGAGAAGGTAGACGAGATCATGAGGCTTAACGAAAACCATTGTTGTGATAGACCGCTGGGAGGAGTTCAGATAGTCGTGTTGATTCCCCAATCTGAAAAAAACATAACGATTTACGGATACTCACACTCTTGGTCATCTGAATGGCTTCACAATTCTGCATGTTAGGCATTTCTAAACAGCTTGTTGTCCTAACTAATACGGTCGAACCGCAGTCTCTTTGGTAGGCGCATTTGCATTAGTGCTTCCCCATGACAATACTATAGCAAGACTTCCATGTGGAAACCGAGATATATGCATTCTCGACAAACATATAAATGATTATGCTCTTACAGGAAGTCACCCGGTACCTAGGAATTCTCTAGTATGCGTTCCCTTTGCGTGCTTCCGAGGCTCCCAATAACGGTGGATTGCATGGTTACATGATTGCCTTGCAGAACCCAGACGAGAGTGTATGTTCTGCAATTTCGTCCATTGCTACTGGAGTCGCGAGTATGCATATCCTACACTTCTTGTTTCCAAACAAGACGGATGGATTTACCAGATATTCGTTGCTGAACTGCTCAGCTTGATAAACTTCATTAATGAGCAAGATCGTCGTAGAACGATTACAGGCAATATTCGAGCTTCCAGAGCCCTTTGTTGGTCGAAGTGTCTGCTCTGTGCCCAACTCTAGCTAGCAAGTTTACTGAGTACATGAGACATGTCGACCTCATTTAGCGTGCAAGTCCCTTGAACCTGAGGGCACTTGATTCTCTCTGGTCAGGCTGATGTCAATGGTACCTTGTAATACAAGACGCTCCATCAACGATCTTCGGCTCGAGATGATTGTGGTCTAGCTTGATCCTGCAACATCTTGGGTTTGTCCGCTAAGTAGGCCATGAACATGCCAGGCAGCCTGTTGAAGTTCTCCAAGTCGACACACAAGAGTCAACATACGCTAGTTGCTTTGAGAAGACTTCCGTAGAATGAATACATCAGGGAGACTTAACTCATGATAGCTCTCACGATAGTTGGTGACCTTCTTGACACTACAGCTCCGCCACCCTGTAGTTGTCGGGTGAGCCCTTATTCGGTTCTAAATTCTTGCAGCAACTTTTCTGCAAAGTTGGCCTAAATTGGCCAGAAACACACTTAGATTATCTAATCATTGTAGCAGGACAGCTTCACTACAAGAAGTTGCTCTGTATGTTTTGCGGGAAATTAGTATTCATTTTTCTCAACAGTAGCCTAGCGCTTTTACGGCGCTCCGTAAGGGTCTTGTGCTCGTGAGAAACTCAGCCTTTTGACGCTTTCCATATATAACAATGAGGATCTCATAGTCAAACACCTGATAACCACCAACACTGGCATGGTTGCTCAATAGCGTAATAACATGCGATCCATTCAATCTCGGCCTGCTCCTGATCTTCCAATGTGAAAAACGTGAAATTTTTGGGCCTTAATCAAAGTCGACTATGTTTCGTCTTAGGACAAGTATTCACAGATTTGACATAACATTCCTACATTGAAGCCCGGTACATGTGGGCCAGCTTCATTTGCGGCATAGGTAATGTCTCAGCAGAAAACCCCCGCGATCTGCATTAGGACTTACATTCATAAATATACAAATCTCAACCTCTTCCCCATTTCTCCCTGGTTTGCCTGCCTTATGCAGCGACGAACTCTCCATCAGTAATGCAACCATGCGACGCATCACTCACGCACCTTCCATATTTCGCTAGCGTCCCCTTTGTGTACTTCAGCGGCTTCGGCACAAACTCCTTCCTCCGCTTCACCAGCTCCTCATCATCAACCGCCAGATCCAACACGCGCTTCTCTGCATCAATAATAACTTCATCGCCATCTCTCACCAATCCGATTGGTCCGCCTTCCTGGGCTTCAGGGACGATATGTCCTATCAAAAAACCGTGGCTGCCACCGCTGAAACGCCCGTCCGTGATCAGAGCGACGTCGTTACCGAGGCCAGCTCCCATTATTGCCGATGACGGCTTGAGCATCTCGGGCATGCCGGGTCCGCCCTTAGGACCCTCATAACGAATTACGACGACAGTCTTCTCACCCTTCTTGATCTCACCGCGTTCGAGAGCCTCGATAAAGAGGTCCTCAGCATCGTAGCACTTTGCCTTACCAACGAATCTCAAGCCTTCCTTACCAGTGATCTTTCCTACGGATCCACCAGGTGCAAGCGATCCGCGCAGAATCTGGATATGACCGGTCGGCTTGATAGGGTTCGAGAAAGGGCGGATGACCTGTTGGTCGGAGGGGAAGTCGGGCACGGTTTCGAGGTTCTTGGCTAGAGTTTGGCCAGTGACAGTCATACCGGAGCCGTCAATCACTCCTTCTTTCAAGAGGAATTTTAGCATGGAGGGTGTACCTCCAATATTGAAGAGGTCGTGCATAACGTATTTTCCAGAGGGTTTGAGGTCAGCAAGGAAAGGGGTGCGATCTGATACTGCTTGAAAGTCTTCGATTGTGAGCTTGACTCCCACGCTGTCCGCAACAGCAATTAGATGAAGAACTGCGTTTGTGGATCCTCCGGTGATGTTGACGACTATCATGGCGTTCTCGAATGCTTTTCGGGTCATGATGTCGCGGGGGCAGATGTCTTCTTGCAGCAGCTTCTTGATTGCTCCTCCAGCTGCAAGACATTCAAGATATTTGGCTTGTGATTGAGCCGGGTTGGAAGAGGAGCCTGGTAGGGACATGCCCATTACTTCAATAGCCGTAGCCATTGTATTGGCCGTGTACATGCCTCCGCATGCTCCTTCTCCAGGACAGGCGTGGTGGATGATATCGTCTCTGACCTCCTCCGTGATCTCACCAGTGATAAATTGACCATAAGCTTGGAAAGCGGACACAATATCAATTGGGGCGCCGTTCTGCTTCGAAGAGCAACCGGGCTTGATTGACCCTCCGTACACCATCAAGGAAGGGCGGTTGACTCTTCCCATCGCCATCATTACTCCGGGCATATTTTTGTCGCATCCGGGAATAGATATATTGGCATCGTACCATTGCCCTCCCATGACAGTCTCGATGCTGTCTGCGATCAAGTCTCTTGATTGAAGAGAGTATCGCATACCTTTTGTACCCATAGAGATTCCATCCGAGACTCCGATAGTGTTGAATTGGTATCCGACCAAACCTGCGCGTTCGACACCCTCCTTTACTCGGTGATTGAGATCCAGCAAATGCATATTGCAGGGATTGCCTGTGTACCATACTGACGAGATTCCCACCTGTGCTTTGTTCCTCCTCTCGTCTGTGAGACCGGTGGCGTAGAGCATAGCTTGGGAAGCTCCCTGGGACTTGGGCTGCGTGATTGCAGCGGATACTTTGTTGAGTCTTGGTTCGTCATCTTGGGATGCTCGAAGGGAGGAAGTTGTGGAAATAGAACGGCTGAACGATGTTAGAAATTCTCGTAGATACTAAGGAAGACAAACATGGATGACGAAGCTCTCTTCGAGGTGAGAATGAAGGCATTCGCCCTTGTCCTCAACTGAGGGAGCAACATTTTCAACTTCTCTGCAGAGCCAGCTTAATGTAGTCACGGTTTGGTGGTGTACCATTCACCAAATATTAAGTACCAGCTCCAGAAAACAAGAGTTCTGAGCTGCGTAACAACGTGGCTGAGAAAGATACAATTTTTCCAAGTCAACAGAAACTTTTGGCGCGATATCGCATCGCATGGCATCGGAGGTCGGCCCTAAACCCCCCCATATTTGGACCCACATTGGCCAATCCCAGAGCAAGCGTTACTCACATCGTGCCTTCCCCAGGTAGGTCTAGCTCCCCTGGTCCAGGCATCTGCGGAGAAACACTGACGGACAGCATGTGAGCAAAGCTCCGGCTCCAGCTCCAGCTCCAGCTCCCCACTCACCTTGAATTTGGTGGGGTTTGAGTCTGAAGCTTAGCCTGGATATCAGATATACAAACAGATAAGTAAGATATACGTTTACTATTGTAGTTCTGGTATTTTCGATCAGATTGCTTTTATCCGTTGAATCGCTTCACCCAGGGCATTACTAGTATCGCATCGCATCATAGCTCGAAGCCCCGCATTGAGCTTCCCGTGTAACAGTCCCAGTCGCTATCACTATCAGTAAGTATCACCGTGTACAACGAAGCACACAACAACTCAAACAACCCTCCTCTCCCGATACCTGCAAACTATCTTGATGGCCGCTCCAGCCGAACAGACGCTTAAGGATCTCAGTGGTCAGTGGGTCATGGTCAGTATTTCCTATCACTTACTACTTTTCTATCCAACCCTGCTCTCTGCAAAATATACATCTGTCAATTCCATACACACGAATCTGACAAACCCAAGAACAAGACCCTCTCCGACGACACTGATGCTGTCCTTGCCCTCCAGGGCGTCGGCTGGCTAACCCGCAAAGCTATTGGCCTCGCAACTGTAACTCTGCACGTCAAACAGTACGTCGACGAGTCCTCTATCACGCATGTGGATATCGAGCAAACCGCCACTGGAGGTATGAAAGGTACGACTGAGCTGCGTATCCTCGACTGGACAGACCGTTCGCACAACGACTACGTCTTCGGCAACGTCACCGGCAAGAACCGGTGGAGCTCGTTGCAAGACATCGACGATGCTTTCCTGAAGGATGGATGGTTGGAGGGAGAGGAAGAGGTTGCCGGTCCAAATAGGGAGAAGCATATTGAGAGCTGGGTGAAGAATGAGGAGAAGGGCTGGACCGCGCAGCAGATTTGGGGGTTCGCTACTATCGAGGGCAAAAGGTACTATGCTAGACGGGTGGTTGTTAAGAAGGCTGATCAAGTTCTCAAGGTTAGGTTGTTGTACAACTGGCAAGGAAAGCCCTAGACGTTTGAGTTGTATGATGATATCCGGGATGTGCTAGCGGGCTTCCGGGACGGCAACGGTAGGTAGGTATTGAAGACTGTTAATGAACAAGCACATTCCTACACAATGCCCCTTTCGTTTTCGTGCGGGTCAGCCTAGTGTACATACGTTTCGAGTTGACTCTTGTGTGCATGTCTCAACCTTGCCAGTCAATCACGTAATATCGGTATAGGCCGGGTTAGCAGGCTACTCCGTCGTAGGCCAAACGAAGCCCGCATGAAAGTTGATGCAGGGGGAGAGGGGGGCATAACTAGGCTTGTAAAAAAAGTTAAATATACATTCGTTTGACGATAAAGCATCGACGTAGAATAAATGCTGACTCCGGAGATGTGCTAGATCCTTAATTTTTTTCAGCTTCAGTCATATCCGTCAACGTACGACACACTGCTAGAGACGCTCTCGCACTTGACTCGTCAATTCATCTAGTGAAGCCTCAAGCTTCATAGACATGATTGTTTCGGTCCTCCCCCCTCTAATCTACGAGGTTCAATTCAACCAATCCAATCTCCTTCTGCTGCCCACCCACACCGGTTATTTGGGCAAGTACCTTATTCCACGCTCCGGACAACCTCCACGACCAGTTTTCCCCACCGGCTCCGTCGCAATAAATTCACCCCCCTGCAGACTACCCTTGACGTTGAAGCTATACCACGCCTGATTGATCACGCGTCCTCTACATCCAATCACTACCTCCTGCCCTGTCACCGCTTTCAAGGCATCCAGAATCTCGGCCCTAGTGTAAGTCTTTCCCCAGACCGGCACAATGCCCTTCGCAGCCAGCGCTTTGTACGTGTCAAGCTCTTTGAATAGTGCTACAGCCCGCGTGAAGAAATCCACGACCTCCGAGCCAGGGGTATAACCAGAATAGCAGCTGGGAGCAAGGGTGTTGATGCACGTGCCGTGTTTATTCCACTCATGTTCCCAGAATGAATCGGGGCTGCCACGGTTGGGAAGCCAGTACGTTTTCATATAGTCTAGCAGAGAGGGCTCGTTGCTCGAGGTGGAAATGGAGGAGGAGGAAGAGGAGGAAAGGATGGCAGTTATGTTGTGGTACATAGGCGCTTGGGTGCAAAATGTGGGGTATGAGCCATCGCACAGATCTGGCCTATGTTCGTTCCACTGCATTAGCCATCCGTAAGGTACTTAGGTGTCTGGTTCTAAGGAGCAAAATGGGGATGTACCAAAGCCCATGCAGCGTCCAACTATCACTCGGGCCAATACTTGGTCCTGTATCCCAAAACTGCGTCTGTAGTAGCTGGCCGCCTGGATAAATGAAGCAGCAGGAGTCTGGGAAGGCGGTGCTGTTATGACATGAAGTTGGGCTGTTAATAGGGCAGGTATGTTGGAAAATGCTTGCTCCGACACCTGGTCCGACCGAGCTCACAGGGGGGGATGGAGCCTGTGATTGAGCGCTCGAGATAATAGACAATGGTTGTTGAGGTTGAGAGAGGAGTGGGATTTGTGAGAGCAGGCCCCCGGCGAAAGAGGAGAGGGAGCGAAGTGAGGGCATCGTTGCTTTACCCCTCGGGATATCAGGATTGCTAGATATTTCCGTAACTATGCAGATAGGAGAGAGATGATTCTTGAATGAGAGGTTATGGCGGTCGTTATGTTGACATTGACATGTCAGGTGACGTACCGCCGTTAAAACCCATGTGGGGGCAGTCCCCTGACTCATATGCTGCCGAGATGCGGGGATCCTGGTAGATACAGGCAGAGCTCCACTTGTTTTCGAACCTTTTACAATAAGCGAGGTTTGTTTGGGCTGGAAATTTTGTTAATATAGGGGAGATTTCTTTTGTATGCACGTTTAATCAAGTTATTGGAAACGCTTCGAGTACTATTCTAGCATCTGGTGAAATTCTATTCATCCTAGCACTGGTTCCGTTCAGTCATGAGAGATATAGTAAATTTTTGATATGGACTGTCTTCCTCTTACACATGAATACCTATAGCTCTCTACGAACTTAGCATAATATGAAGATATTGCTAAGAAATATTCGAGAATATTCCGGAAGATATCTTCAAAGCTTTGTCGTCTTGTAAAATCGACTTGGTTTTCTCACTTGGTTGCTTATACTACAGAAAATCCAACAATCAAAACATGCCCCTAGTTTCGCCCTTACCTTGAGCTCTTACTCGACTTGCCGCAGCTCTTCCAATACTGAACCAGCTCGAAATAATCAATAAATATAATGTTCCATGTTACAGGACGCATCCATAGGACATTTAATTCGGCTCGTAGTAGGCCGCCACGAGCATATAGCATCATTGACTGTAATCTCGAGGCCGCGTGTCAAGATCTCAGCAGCATACGCCTTAAATTGAGTATCGAAGAGGAAATTCCAGCGTCAATATCTGGTTGCCAAGGGAATCAAGACTATTCATCGTCGGAGGATGGCGTGCAGTCACATAGACACGAAAACCAGCGTCATGAGAGGCAACGCCACGGGAACCACCTGTAATTACGTGAGTCAGAATATTACATGCTGAGTGCTCTGGAATGATTGCTGGGCGGCCTTTGCAGACTCGGTGAAAGTCACACACACCTAGACCACCGAGAGCGCCCCTTAATGATAACATTTCGTACTTAACTCGCCGTTGGAGAGCTTTTGTCAAATGTACGCTGAGGCAAATGTTACAATGTTTAGATCAGTTCTCGGTTCAGTTGTGACATGGGAGGTAAGTTGTAGTGCAGCTGGGAATGGATCTATAATGTAGTATGTTACAGTATGAAACTATCCTTGTCCTGTACAAGAGTACATGGAATAGTCTCAACTCGCATTTTTACTTGCATTTCTAGTACTATTTGCTTTTGCTTAGTATGCTATTTCCTCATCGAAATGAATTATGGCTATTGTACTTGGTGCTGACTTCGATTTAGAAACAACGTCAAACCTGTTTTGGACGAATATGAAGGAGATAGATAAAATGGCATGAGCCATGAGGCATTATTGGGCATACACGCATATCGACTTATTTGAAGCCTCTAAGCTAGCCTATTATGGGGTCAACCTTTGCTTGTTCAAGTATACAATCTTGGACTATGTTAAATCTGGCTTAGTATATAGTATGAAGTCCTCAGAGATCACTGGGAAAATTGCTATTGTAGGTGCAATCATAGCTCTTTCACATGGGAGAGAGCATCTGCGTTAGCTGTTTTTGACTTATTTTTGCTATTTTCTATAACTCTTTCAGATGATACTCCACTTTATCCTTATGTAATAATAAGTGCGTGTTACGGAATAATTTCATGCTGAAGTTAGACAGAAATTATACATAGCGCTTTTCCTCTTAGCTACTTCGTATGAGAAGTAGAGTTCTAACAATATAAGTATGTGCATAGAATTATACATATTAAAGGCTTGCCATGACTGTTTTACATGATTTCTTTGGTATTCTGTGTGTCCTCCTTATGCTTCAATTACTGCTGTACAATTTTTAGGCATTACCTGTGTCATTAACCCGATTCTTTTAGTCGTAACTGATTCCTACGCTTCATGAATAGCTTTCTCTAGCTTCCTATAGCGTTTAATATAGTCTCTAACTGCAAGCATTTGTAGTGTTAATTCGATATTGGTTTCCTATAGTCGCAATAGTATAAAATACACACCAGATTCTCGTTGTTGATTTACCAGTGAAATCCCTTAGTAAAATCCCTTCTAGTGCAGAACCTTCTAGCACCACGTACGGCTACTAATTTTACGTGGTAATAAGGAGCCACACGTGAGGTCAATGCTAAATTAATCACAAGTAAGGCCTTAGGAAAACTTGCCGAGTTATCTGAGAGCTTAGCTTCCGAAGTACGGGATACAGTACTACTCTGTACGGAAGGAGGTACGAAATGGGGGCGGTGAGACTTATGGAAGCTTGTACTTCGTACTGTAGAGCCTACTGAAAGGAGGACTGTGTGGTTGTTAGAAAATAAACAAACTACTACATTCGGCAGTAACTTATGGCAGAACCCAGGGGCTGGACGGCTACCAGACGTAACCCCCTTCCGACCTACGTACTAGTAGCCCGGCAGGAAGCTGAATTAAGTGAGTTCACAGGGGGCTCTATTAGTCACTCACTAGTAAAGTGGCTAAAGTGGGACCGACAAGGCATACGAAGCGCTAGACTTAATGGAGGTGAATAAGCGATAAACCCTTGCAGGTACATGCGTGTGTGCTGGTATGTACTGTGCGTAAATTATGTACTTTTCTAGTCTGTGCACGCTACCACGGATTTCTACTATAGCAGGTGCTATTACCCAATTATAAATATACTCTCAACACACTACTTTTGATTCTACATCGCCGACACAAGTTTCTCAAGATGAAATTCTCTATTCCTGGGAAGGAATATCATTAAAAGCAGCACTGCCAAGGGCTTAGTGTGCATGGACTAGAAAAAAACATTAATTACCCATAGAAGCGTTGCTCCACGTGCAAACGCTCCCGGCCAGAATCAGATGTCCCTTCTACTCATTTTCAGTATCGGACTCTGAAATAGCCAAAGCCTAGCGGAAATCGAATTTGTACTTGCAGCCCTTTCCTTGTGCGACATCAAAGGCGTATATAGAGGAAGATGAGTAATCCTGTAGGAAAAGTAACAGGCTCGACGATTTAAACAAGCATAACGAGTTGACAGGAAGGCTATGCACTCACTGCATAATCAATCACAGAGTAAGATAACAGAAGAGGAAGACGGTGGCTTTCGAAACACGAGTACCAGGCATATCGGCAGAGAAAGGGAAATACCAAGCCTTGAACAGGAAATACAGGTAGTTACAGGCGGACGTAGTTACGAGCGGTTCGGCTTACTGTATGTAGCTAGAAACCTCCCATGGAAATGCTTATGGATCCGCAGTAAAGCTTAACAGACTCGTAATTTTTTAAGCTAAATGAAATGCAAGGCTTTGTATTAAAGGGCAGCAAGAGGATTTTAGAGATCCGCAAACATGGGCGCTAGAGCCTTCAACTCAAATTTGCTCTCGCAGTAATCAAAAGAAGCTTTAACAGAGGCTTGGAAAACAGGTTCTGTACCTGCAGTAAGTCTTGAGAACGGAATAGACGGAATGTTAGAGCTAGTACCAACAAACTTGAAAAGAAATTCAAAGGAATTGAATCCATGTTGTCAACCGTGAACTCCGAGAAATCTATCCCGAGCTTGCAAGAAGCTATATAATTTAGCGGTGGTAACTGGCCGTCAAGTAGGAACTTGATACTATGTATTATAGGAAAATAACATCCGTTTCTAGTCCGCACACAATTCTATTGGATTCTCCTACTCGGATCAAGAGGTCTTTACTAGGGTTTTACCTAAAAGTAAATACACTCAAAGCAAACCTCTTGCAACGACCGATTACGCTATCAAATTATTTATTATCAATTTACTTGGATTCACAAACAGCTTGGTTCTGCAGGTTTTATACGCCTTAAAATTCGATTTACACCTTAATCTGTGAGTAAACACTTCCAAGATGCGAAGCAGTAATTCAAGCTCAGATTAGATATATAGAGATTAAAGAACAAGTATCAAGCGTGCACGGACTGGAGAAGTACGAGTATAAGTATGGTACTGGAGCTTGCGCAGGGCGGCCGAGACGAAGACTTCGTAAATGATAACCTGCTACGAGATAGACTACAACACAGCTGTTCAACGGTCAAATGCCAGATGCAGAGTGACCAGAAAACTATCTAGTATGTTGACCACCATGTTTGAGGTAATACTAACAGCATAAGTCCTCCCTAAGCTAGAATATAGGATTTATAGCAGGGAAAAGGCTAAAAATTACATAAAAAAAACTACAGAGGGGTTGAACTACAGAGGGGTTGCACCACCTGTTAAATCACTGTCCTTTGGAATTTGTTTACTGAAATAGCATATCTACAAAAAAAATTGAGGAAAAGGTCAAACAATACTGTGTTACCAACAATTGATATCCTAAAGTATTAAAAGGGGTTCGTACTGTAGGAACAGGCGTTGTGAGGTTCGCAGATAGATAGCAGATATTGAATCTAGCCAGGAACCTTTGTCACTGTCATATTCTGTTTGTCTCCTTATTACTAATCCCTTTTCTGTATTCGTATCGCTTGAATTAAGATAGGAAGTAATTTAAAATAATGGTTCCATGGTGAGAACTCTATCATAGCAGTTCGTAGCTTTACTTTAATTATCACGACACAGTCCCAACTCTGTACACTGTCTTATGGTAAAGTATAATTCCACAAATAGCTTGTAATCGTGAACAGAAATTGCAGCTTCGCAAGGCACATTGTAAACTGGGGTAAGTTGTCGTCCCCTTATATATATATATATATATATATATATACGTACAATGATCCAGCTGATTCGTAAGGAGAGAAGCTCAGTATTAAGAGGAGAGGAGCAAAAGATAACTCCTACACCTCTGTGTGCATTCATGCGGTGTTGACTTGACCTAGATCTGGTATTTATTAGAGTTTTCATGGCCCGACCCTTCTAGTTATGCTGTTTCATGACTCTGCAAATATGTTATTATCAAAAGCTTATCCCTTAGGTGCAATTTCTCTACTCATTGTATCCCTTTGCTACTTAAGATTGTCGAATCCTGTTTTCGCAATGCTAAGCCTCATGCCCCTACATTCATTATGTTGTTCTTTTCTGTCGTTTTAGGCCTAGCAGCTATTGTGAGCGCTTCTCCACTCTTACCACGCAACACTACCATATACACTAATACAACAACCTCTGTGACCAATACCACTCTTAATGGACATTACCTACCAGCTAATATCACCAGCCGCACGTTTTTCAATGGCTCATGTACAGCCGAAAGACTGTCTATCAGGAAAGAATGGCGGTCTCTAACCCAAGTTGAGAAGATGGCGTTTGTGGATGCTGAGCTGTGCGCCATGTCGTTGCCGAATAAAACCTCGCTGCCGGGCTCAACGACACGGTTTGAGGATTTTCAGGCAGCGCATCAGCGAGGAACGATGAATTTAGTATGTGAACATTCTCGACTGTCTTCTGATTGTTCTCGTCTCTCGGATTTTGAGTCGTATCCTCAGAGCCTCCCTCAAGATACATTCCACTACAAAAAAACCTGAGGCTAACCTTCAGCAAGTATGGGGACATCATCCATTACACAGTAAGTGCGTTCCATAGTGGTACGAAGTTGTGGCACCTGATTTTGACGAATATAGGCACAATTTCTTCCGTGGCATAGATTTCATCTGCACGCCCATGAGTCCGTCCTCAGGAACGAATGCAATTACACTGGGACCATCCCGTTCTGGGACGAAGCTATCGACGCCGCGTCAGGAAACTTTTTTCAATCTGACAGTAAGACTTCCCCTCCCAGAAATCAACGGTACTGACAGCCAGCAGTGTGGTCCGACCAATACTTTGGCGGCAACGGCTCCCCAGTCGACGGCTGCGTGAGAACTGGGGCATTCGCAAACCGTACTATGCATATCGGTCCTTTCACGCAAACAACTGATTATTGCTTTAATAGAAAGTTCAACTACACCGCAGGTCTCACCTTGGGCGTCCGCCCCAACACCGACGCCTGCTACCAGCATGGTGCCACTGACTTCGAGACCTTCTACAAATGTATGGCGAGTAGTCCGCATATTGCTGGACATCGGGCAACAGGCGGGGTCATGGTTGATGTTAATTCTTCGCCCGGAGACCCGCTCTTCTATTTGCATCATTGTTTTCTTGACCGCTTGTACTGGCAATGGCAGCAGATCAGCGGTGCGGACCGCATCTTTGCCATTTCGGGCAACACGACTGTGATTGAGCCGCCAACGGGGTGGGAGAAGTTAACGCTTGACTATGAGTTGGACATGTCGGGTGCGTATGAGAATGTGAGGTTGGAGGAAGTGATGAACATCCAGGGTGGATATCTTTGCTACGCTTATGAGTACTAGCCATCGCCCTTGGAGTAGAGGAAACTTATGTGAAACCTACCGTTATGCCTTCTATACTATCATTCGTAATGTAGCTTTACTTTTATCATATTGTTCACCACCAAGCTGGACAAGACTAGTGAACCCCAATAAGAACTCTGTGGATACTTCATAATCCATCCGCCACTTCCATATAATCTGTTCTGTGTATTGATGTGAGAAGGGAAGACATACACACAAGCTTTCCAATGTCTTGATCTGTTGTATGTTGAAAGATACTCGAAAGCGTTAGGTTTGAGTCAAGATCTTAGCAACAAAAGGCATGAGTAATTAAAATCTGTTGTTGCCCGTATTAAGAGACGGTTGAAAGCGACCGAACATCCAATACCACATAACATGAATAGCAATGGAATAGGTAGACATTAACAGCAGAAGATGAGAGACAGCAGATACTGATATGGCATTGTCTTTCTTTCTTCCCACGAAAAAAAAGACAAAAAAGTGAGGCAGAGAGAAAGGAGTGGAGAATAAATGAACAAGACAAATCAGGATCACATGACTACTACTCCTGAGCATCACGCGGCCAGCTCATTTTGCATCCCTGACCCAACAGGGAAAGTCAGCCGGTGTCGGGTCTTATGCCATGATGAGCGCAGGATACGCATGACGCTGTGCGCAGCGGTGACTTGAACGCGAGCCTGGGCGGCGTGGGACAACTCATCGTCTGGTTTTGTGCTTCTCATATGGAATTGAAGGTATTTGGAAGTATTTTAGGCTCCCTGGATCTTGTTGTGCCAAGTCTAGACTCATCATTAATAGGGCACAGGCAAGTTCAGGTTGCCCGCCAAATATCCGCTAGAAAGGTTAGCCGGTGGTCTCCAGAAATTGCAAGGTCAGAAAATACAACACAATACACGTCTTCCTCACACCCGTCTACCTGTCTTCGTACGTCTCCATTGCGCAATTTCTTTCTGGAAATGCTTTGTCTTTGACCAGCGCCGACTTGCATCTGCAAGTCAATCAACCGTCACACACAATGGACGAAGCAAGCAGGCTGGTGTCGGAACTACAGCAAAAGCTCTCGGACCTCGACCTAAAGGTGTGGAAGTACCAACAAGACATGGCGGCTGAGTTTGAGAAGTATGCAGAGAGCCTCTTGCGTGACGTACCCAAGGACGTCTCCGAGACAGTCTCAAAGACAATGGCAGAGGCGGTCAAGGGCTGTTCTTCTCTCTATCCCAAGACTCCGGCTTCCCTAATCGACTCATGCGGTACAGGCACCGACCTCGAGAATGGGGTCGGCAGCGATACAATTCAACCCCACGTATCTCCGACACCGGCGCCCGTTGGTAGAAAACAAGAAGACATGGAGGATAGTCCGCGAAGTCCACACGCGCGAGACTTGGAATTTCGCGGTGTCTTCACGCCCAGCTATCTGCCTCTCCTCGATAGCACAAGTCGCAACGAGCGCAAGGCAAGCTACGATCGCCCAAACTCCCCGCGCTGCTCCGTACAGAGGCGCGATATAGAACCATTGCAAATCGACGCAAGTACAGATACAAGATTGTTATTGAATCCGTCGGGTACCACCCGCCCCCCAACCCCGAGACGAAAGAATACAGATGAGGCTTCGATTGCTTCAGACCACAGCGAAGGCACAATCCGACGGAGCGCTCTTCGAAGATCCTCCAGCGCCTCCAACAAGGACCGACAGAGCCCTCGCCGAGTACGATTTGATGTCGCGGGCGAAGAGGTCTTGCCTACAGCTTCACCGCAATCAATGTCTGTCCTGGATAGGGAAGTCCCAACGAGTATATTCGGTGACAATGAAGAAGAAGCTGGGTCAGAGCAAATCGAGGACGTTGAGAGACCACCACCCAAGAGGATATCTTCCTCGCAGGCCTTGAGAGCTTTGTCAAGGTCTCCACTTGTGGATGATGGTACGCAATGGACCACAGTGTCTGCGCCTCCAGATGGATCGGCTTCTATAGCAACATCTGGCTCAGTATCTCAAGAATCATCTTGCGAGGATCTATACATGGGCAACAGAGTGTCAAGGTCGAGCTTAGGAGATGCCTTGCATACGAAAGGAGGCAACGTTTTGGCCAAAATATCGGAAAATACCTTCATCAAAGACAAGGTTTCCGACAGTGGTAATGAAGTCTTATCTGATGATGAGGATATGCTGGATATGCCACCATTGAGACGGCAAAGTGTATCAGCAGCGAGCACACTGTTCCCAGTCGGTCCCGCAAACGTTGACAAGAATAAGTTACCACCCGAGTCAACAAGACCCAACAATGTTTGGCGAGGAACAGAGAATTTTGGTCTTGACGGAGGCGATCTTGCGCGTAACGACGCGGCATTTGACAAAGGTGGCGCCGATGAGGATGGCCTCTTCTGCTTCGACGAAAATATGAATAAGCGCGTCTCTGCCCCAGAATCTGACAATTCCCCAGAAGAACTGGAAGACGAAGAGCGTGATCAATTCGATACCGAGTTTTCCACCTACAATAATGAGGCTCGAGATGTCCCGTGCCCGTCCGGACATGCCAGTTCGCCGGCAAGGCAAATCGTCAGACCTACCAAAAATCATGCCGAGAGTTACTCGTCTACAGGCGTCGTTGGATCCTACAAAGGCCGAACATTCAGCCTCCCAATCGTGAGTCCAGAAGCCCACGCTCGCGGTGCAGCTGTGGGACCTCTCGACTCCTTCGTCGGTAGCCTCGATGGCCGAAGTGGCATGGACGCTAGCAACCTACAAAGCTATCGAGCTAGCGGCGGAGTCGGAGGCGGAAATTTTGCTGGCACACCTCGCAGTATGAGCGAGCGACTTCAGCAAGAAGATATCATGAAAGCCAATGCGAACCGGGGACGATAATTATACCAGCGTGTCTTGGTTTTGGAGAAAGTGGGTTATCTGGGGGCTTGTAGTGAGTGTGTTGCATAGTTGCGGCGTTTGGAAGGGAGAGCCCTTTGCACCTGAGCATTGCGCGAGCTTAGCGACATTTCTTTTTGCGGGCTCGCATGCATTATGGATGGAGGTCGTCGCGCGAGTAGGGGAACTTATAAGGTGCAAGCCATGATTTGTGAGAAGTATAGATACTGGACAAGAGAACTTCGGCGCGCTCTTGTTTTTTTTGTAGCGTGTCTTGTCAGACGTGGTTTGACAAAGCCTTTCCCGGAATATGAGAGCCCACCTGGTAGTCTTGCCGGTGTAGTCTATTGAGGAGTATGGGATTCTTCAATTTCAGGCATCGTTGCTCCTACTTTACGACACAGTATCTTGACACAACCTACGTCACGATGTAGGGTCTTAGTTATTAATGTTTCAAAGTTGAGCATTGATATTTTACATCTGGTCACTCTTAAACAGTGTTGACGAAATCACGTGCAATCTCACCCCTGCAGAAAACCGTCAAGGAATCATCTCACAAGGTACGAGCAATCCTCTTCCTCTCTCTGTTCTCACAGTCGCAAGTACATCACAATGTTTTGTTGAGAAGTACCCGGGAAACCAGAGCACGCTGAAAAGAAGTCACTTCTCGTTCCTTTGCCTCTCTCGAAGCCAATACCTTCAGTACTCGAGAACTCCATACGATTTGACTCTACGGGCAACCATCATCTCCCTCGGTGCAATTGCAGGCTTCGAGATGCGGGTCGCTGCTCCCTCTCTTCCGTGTGCATTATGTCCCGCGTTCTGTTTTCGTTTTCATTTTGGCGAAAGCCCGTGCTCTGAGATTTAGCCTCACCGCATCTCCGGGGAAAGGTGAAGATGAAAGCGGATACTTATATCTGCTACTTATATAGTTCCCCAGGTTGTGCTTCTCAGTACCATATCAATATGCCCTGCCTACATAATTAGCTGTCAAGCATATGCTTATTTGCATCATATTAAGTGATGTCACAAGAGTTGTTCTTAGCACTTCGGGAGTTCATGCGTACGTTAAGTCTGTAGGTTACGTACAGGCCAGGCTCTAATCACGTGCGTTTAAGACCAGCTGTAGCAAACCAGAGAGATATATACTTTGTGATTTGTACTTACTATCCTACACTCTTTGAGAATGTTAGTACAGCTGCCTGGAAACGCAGTGCTCAAGAGACGCGATTGCACTTGCTGCGAAGCCGTCCAAGAGTCCACACAAGCCGCGAACTAGTTATTCGTTGTAAAGTCAGAGCTTGGTCGTCATCCAATGCGAAATTTTACAGATGCTTGATTCGATGTCAACAAATCGGACCTCTGCTACACATGCGGCTTACATTATTCATGCCGATGACAAGTGGAGAGTGTCAACATGTGTGTTGGCGAGCTTGAGAACCAAGGATAAGGTTAGTGATTGTGGCAATCGGAGTTGAACTCTAACGGGCTTTCAGGTATTCATTTGCCGACTTACTAGGAGCGTCGATAGCTTGTTCCAACTGCCACTCAGTTAATGCGCAGGAAGTTCGATCCGGCAACCGGCTTCGTACGCATTCTTCTTCTCGAATAAGGGGTGGGATGTACGAATAACAATAAGATAGCCTTTGAAACTTGATTACCTCGCAGTGATTGACTGTTCTGGATTTTCAAGGACAGTTAATTTTTTCAAAGCCGCTAGCCAGTTCCTCGAGTTTTTTTGGGCAGGCCAATTCGAAATCGGATAAATTGGGGTTATCGTATCTAGCTAGATTCGACTTCATCTCTCCGCTCGTCGCCTTTCTCTTTCTCGCCTCCCCGCCGCCTCGACAATAGTCTTGTCCAGCATCGGCACGCTTCCCATTCCCTCTTCCTCGTTGACGGGATTAAAGCCCCATCTCCTCGCCGGAGCATTAACCTCGGGCCAAAGATCTACGGGCAGATAATCACCAACATCGACTCTAAAGCCTTCGCGTTCTTTCATATCTGCCTCGTGAACTTTCTCGATTTGGTCCATTGCCTTGCGCATTATGCTCTTGACCTTGTCTTCGGCTTGTTTTCTTCTGTGTACTTCCAAGATAAGGCCGTCGTAGGAACAATAATAGTTCTCGTAGAACATTCGCATGGACTCCAGCTCGTTAAGCTGCTTGTGTATGTTGCCCTTTATCTCTTCCCATCTAAGCCGGAAATCCTGGCTGGCGATTATATAGCCCGACAGCCGCACCGCAACAGCTTCCAAGGCGTTGTAAGCTGCAGTCGTTTCGTCGTGCGTGGCAAATAGTGTAGCAACATGCTCCAATACTTCCTCGTGCTTGGCTTCCATATCGACGAGATAGTCCTGTAACTCCATAACAACATCGTCAACTTGGGCAGCATCTTTCTCTAGCACGTCCAGCATTTCCTTCCTTTCCTCCTCGGACAACGCTTCATCGGCAGTCGGATTATCCCCTGTATTTATCACTCCAGATACAGAAATTTGCTCTGCTTCGGGTGGCTGTGAAGATGCCGCTTTCCGAACCGCTGCATAACCGCCTTCCGTATGCCGTATTGCATTGACACAGAGATCAAAGTGCTGTACTAGAGAGTCGAGCAGAGCTGCCATATCTTGAGCGTTGCCTTCTAGTGTATGCAGGTGTGAGGGAATGAGTGATGAAGAACTGTCGTGATTCTGCAGTGTACTGTTCTGCGGCGAAGCTTTCATGGCTGCTTTGAGTACCCGAAGGTCATCATCGAAAGACAGAATTGAAGAGTCGAACTCAGTCTGTGCTTCCTGGAGACAGATGTTAGACTGGATCAATACAGGTTGACACGGTAATAACCTTGGCTTCTCTTATCGATTCCTTAAGAGAATCTCGCATAGTCTCCACCGCCTTTTCATCTACAAAGTCGAGTAGACTCCGAGGATCTTCCTTAGATGGTCTGAATTTAGCTTCAACCATGGTTGACCGTAGTGTGTTCATCGTCGATTCCAGTCTTGTGTTCGCAGAGTCTAAGGTTCGAATGACATGCTGTTTAGAATATCAGCCTGATCATCTTGCTATGCATCTGCTTGCATACCTTGAAGTCCCGTTGCCCGTCGTTATATACGCTCTCAATGCCTGATTTCACCTTCCTTAGGATCTTGACCTGTTCTAAAATTCCGTTTCTCAAGAAACCGGTTCTCGCACTTAGTACCACGCTTTCTTCTAGCGCTGAACGGGCGGAGGTGACAATCTCGTTGGCACGCCATACCGTGCTTATTGACGCAAGCGATCGTTTCGATGCAAGTAGATGAGTGACAAGAGATTCCAGAGAGATATCGAGATGCGTCATGGATTTGGTATAGGAGTGTGATGGAGAAAGTGAGGCTTGACTTCGACTTGCGGAATTCAAAGATGGGACCGACATAGTAGGAGGTCAATGGTGTTTTGTATGGTCTGAGGGCTGGTTGTGTATCATTGGTCGGCAAGGGTCCTTTTGTAATTTATCTGAGTGAGTGTGGAGTAGCGAACGATGCTTGGGAAAGCAGTTCTAGGGCATAAGGATAGTTGTGGGACGAGGCTGATGTGCTTCTTATTTTCCTAGCACCCCGGAAAATCTGTGGGTCCGATTGTCTTGGCAAGATCATTCATTTCTACACATCTTTAGCTTGTTCGAACTAACTCATCACAAAATCTTCATTGTAATGTTCCCAGGCTTGTCCTTGTGAGTGCATGTCTTCGAATAGAGAAAAAAAAAGAAAAAAAAAGGAAGTATTTGGGACTTCGTTAATATCTCTCTGAAACTTGCCTGAAGTCTTCAGATAAGCCTTGAGGGCTATAGTAGTATGGAGATATTGCTGGAGGATGAATGTTTTAACAAAAAAAAAGCACCACGCTCGTTGTACTAACAATCGAATAACGGAGCCTTGCGTTGTTCCTGCGTTTCGGAGGGTTTTTGGTTAATATGTCATACACCTAGGAAGAGCACTTGCTTATGACTGCAGCCGCATGCCTCGCTTAGGCAGAAAGGGGGAGAGGACTTCTGACTGCAGTATTGACTCGGCAACATTTATCAACGAGCTTTGTCATGTGTAGACTGGGCAAATAACAGCGTCTCCTGCCGAATATTCTTGATCGGCTATTTTGAAGCATTCCCAAATGCTTCATCATTCTCCTGCATCATCAAACTTGCCTTTGATTTTCTGCCTTTACTAACTCCCCTGCCCAGACAGACACACCATGTCGGTAGCAAAGGACGAGTTTATATATAAACTCCGCCCTGACCGCAGAATAAAGCTCGGCGCATCTATCGGCAACTTCGGGGCTACATACGAGATACGTGCTGGTCGGGTCTCAGACCGACCACCTCTTTCAAGTCTCTCCACGATGAATAAGAACGCCCTTCGAGATTTCCGGACCTCTCTCGGCTCGTTGTAGAACAGAACGTTGAAGAGTCGAGTTTTCCGAGAATCCATAGGTATGTGTGATCATCGATTGCAAATAGATACTCGTATTGTCCTGCTCTACCCGCACGCCGCATAAACGGGACATATCGCCAAGACCAGCCAAGACTAGTCACGTGTGCGAATCAGAGCTGGCGTGACTGACTACCTACCTACATACCTCGCCACATTTCATCGCCATCTTATCAGCACCTGCTTTCGCGGTTCCCAGCCATCACACAATTATCCGGACTCCAAGTGACCATTTCCTTCGCGATCACCACGTCCAGCGCACGGCGCGTGGAGAAAGATCCGATGCGTTTACCGCTGGGCACACGGCACACCGACCAGTCACACCCATAATGCGGCGGATGTGATGGGGGCTTTTCGTCACCGGACAGGCCGCCAATGCCCCTGCGGCCACCTCACGCCCTTCTCAGACTTATCTACTCCCATATTATATAGCCCTCTACCCTGCTATCGTGTCTCTCTTTTTCAAGTTATCTAGCTTTAGCGCGCTTCTCGATTCTGTGCACGTATTGAGTGTGGGAATGACGAGGGCCGGTGTATATGTGTGGCTGTCTAAGGTGTATGATTCATAATCCCGCACACGCGCAAGGCGCATTTCGCCTGTCAAGATGGCAGCCTGTGTGACTACTATTTATTCCCCTGTTCCCTTGCGAATTGGCCCGTCTCTTTTTCTCTGGTGGTCAAGCCAAGTCAAGTTCAACGGAGTACTAATCATCTGTCTACCTTCGCTCGTTTTCCCCCTCTTCAATTTCACAAGGTCACGTTCATTCGCCGCACACATATTCGATACCTACGTACAAGACCGGCCGTGAGCCGGGTGCACATAGTAAAGAAAGCTATCGAGTTCGACGTGCCATGCCGTTCAATGAGCTTCAGCGACGCGACTCCTGGCCACCAACGGTCCTTCGTCTGCACGCTTCCGAGGACCCTGAAGATACGGAAGCAATAGACCAAGATCCCTTCTCGTTCTTTCTAACTCCGCCGGAGGACATCGATGAGCTCCTCGACGGAGATCTAGAGCTGGATCTATCGGCTGGCATCGAGACGCCAGAGTCGGAATCGGAGGAGCCGGTGAGGGAGGTGTCGCCATCTTCGCTCCAACGTGCGCTTCTTGATGATGATAGTGACCAAGAGGACGACGAGGACTTCGAATTCGGCCTCGCGATGCCGCTCTCGTTGAAGCACTTCACGCAGAGGATTTCCCACCCCAGTAGCGATGGGCGGAAATCCCGCACGGGACAGCGCACGGGGTTGGGGATTGTAATTCCGAAGACTCAAGGCTCGGCAAGGGGACGGACCAAAGTCAGGCTGGCGCCTTCGAGGACCGGACGTGGGAGGGGTCAGACGAGAAGTTTGCCAGTGAGGAAGCGGAGTTGGAGGGTGCCTAGTCCAGGTATCTATTCGATTCGCGAGGAAAGGGAGAGTGACGATGAGAAGCGGGATGTGAAGGACATGAGTAAAGAAAAGGGCGATGGGACGAAGAGTGCGCCGGCTACAACGAGGGTGGAGCAGCTGGTCATGCAGGTGCCGGACAAGACGAAGATTGTCAAGAGGGTTCATTGGGCGGCTAATTTGAGAACGAGATATGACGACCTGGCTTGAGGAAGGATGCTTATCTGAACTGCTGGAATTTTGGAGGATACGTACTGCGCGAAGGCTAAAGTGGCCGCATTGTTTTGTTTTGTTTTGTTTTGTTTCTTTGCTCTACATATTCGGTACGCATCTGCGTGGCGGTTGATTGGCATGGGTGGATCGATGTATGGGACCCTGCAACACGGCGTGAGACGAAGAGAGATTTGGTACTGTCTGTTCGGTTCGCATCGTTTGGTTCATTTGGGTGGCTGATATGCTGGGCAATAGCATACAACTTCAGCTGAAGAGAAATGTGGTGTCGTGTGATATGTCCGCTTCGTATGGCTCGAGGTATGGCCTCGGCTGTGCAATACGATAGCAACAGCGTTATTGCCGGGTGGATGGCCATCTAGAGGGGCAAGGTGATCGATCTCATGTAACCGTGGCTTTCATGCACACGAGTACATAGCAGCACACGTAAATTGCGAGCCTCTGTGCTACGATAGCTATCCTCTTTTTCGTTGTATGTGAAGCTCGGGAGCGGAGTTGAGTCAACGATATTAGCCATTGAGAGGAAGCGGATGTAAAGCCTCGTTGCGGAACCGTAGAACTACAGGACGTCCCAATATCCTAGATAGATATTTCTAGATGCTTTGAAAACCCAGTACTAGTGGCCCAGCAAACCGTCTACTTCAGAAGGTGCCCTTATTTCTCCTTTTAGATAGATCCATGGGCTCGAGAACAGAATTCCTAGTCCACACGATGAAAGATTTCCACTGATGAGAAGACCAGCATTGAATCGCCATGCTTCCCGGGCGGCGAAACTCGAATTCGACAGTACATACACAGAAGTAAAATAATCTTCCCCGCATTTGTCGAGGATCTATGGAGGATCCAGGGTTTGCGGCTCCCCGCTACGTAGTTACAGTACAGACTGCAGTTCTACATAAGTCATCATGCCCCCTCCTTGGCACTTGGATGGGCGAGTTGGAGGAGGAGGAGGAGGAGATTCGCATCGTGATATCCTATCGATCTTGACAGTGTGTGCGAGAGAAAAGACGGAGATCCTCTACTCGTACTCTCAAACTACTCGACGTGCATGAGAACATACCGAGTATCAAACACCTTGTTTGGTAATCTTACGGCGGGCCCATCCTTCCATCGCGTGCTTGGATCACGTCTTCCTTTCGCCTTGGGTCCCATAGCGCCACGCCTTGGAGAAGGAAGTCAAAGGTTTGCCGAATACTCAGAAGCACCAAATTGTCGCATCGCAATACGCCAGCAGTCACCTAGGAATTTAACCCTCCCCTCCTCCAGCAAACTTGGCGATCACGACGTTTCCTTCAAGTTTCTCATAACTCTCTCTCAAATAGAAGGACGGGCAAGAAGTACAGTACAGTACGGCACGCCGCGCAACCCCTCCCTCCTTCGCCTCTCCAACTTTACACCAAGCACCAAGCACCAAGCACCAAGCACCGAGCATCAAGCACGCCATCCAGACTTGAGTGACGAACCTCTCTTCGCCTCAAGTCAAGGGCCCTCGGAGCCCTTGGCCGATCACGACTTCTCTGCATCCATACCCTCGCCCCATCTGTGTCAAACAGTCTCTCGCTGGCCCCGCACTGCGCTTCGTGGTACGCTGTACGAGCGCGGCTGCGGTTCTGTGCTTAACAGCCGGCACGGTATGGCATCAATCCAGCACATCGATGGCACTTCCTCTATCTCGCCCATGGCCCTGCGCCAGTCCATTGAAGCACCGACCGACCGCCGATCGAGAGACCTAATTTCAAAACGAACCGGTCATGCCATGACCCTCGAAATGCCGTCAGAATCTAATTTGCGACTTAGCTTGGGTGCCGTGGACATGGGGGAGGAAGCCAGGCCTTCTCATGATAACTGCAATCGTCAGCACGAAGGCGACGGCCCCGACCCGACCATCACTCTTTCTTCTACAGATAAAGTTGCCGGCATGACAGTCGCGCCTTTCCTCGCAAGGCATATCCCCGAGCAGTATGCTCCGATGGGTCTAGGGGTGGTCTCGACGACGACGCAGAAGAACCCGAACACAAAGTACTGCTACCGGCATCGACCAGACTCGAAGTGTCGGCGGACAGCAGACGAGCCAACCATGGAGAATCTACAGAGGGTATGTCGGAAGCCTAGATCTATGTTGGCAAGCCAAGGCTGACGACATGTAGGAACTCGAAACATTATCTCAAGCTGATCAGCAGGGCATATCTCACGTCTGGTCACTCTTCTCCGCTGCGCCCGCGAAGCACAGAAACCTCATGCTTCAGGGGATCCTTACCCAGTGCTGCTTCCCTCAGCTCTCATATCTATCTACCGCCGTCCGAGACCTTATCCGAATCGACTTTGTCGCTGCCCTTCCTTCGGAGATCTCGTTCAAGATCTTATGTTACCTTGATACGACATCGCTGTGCAAAGCAGCTCAAGTCAGTCAGAAGTGGAGGATCTTGGCCGATGACGACGTGGTGTGGCATAAGATGTGCGAGCAACATATCGACCGGAAGTGCATTAAGTGTGGTTGGGGGCTACCGTTGCTGGAGCGGAAGAGATTGAGAGATTGGAAACGTCAACAGCAACTCCGTGCAACTGGTCGAGGTCTAAACGAATGGTCTCCAAACCTGACACCGATACCCGATGAGCGAGGTGTTTCGGAAGCGATGATCAAGGGCACGTCCTTGAACGGATCATTGAACGGGTCATTGAAGAGAGATGCGGCTTCGTTCACGTCCGACGTGCCGGTCAGATCGCCAGAAGCTAGCAAACGTCAGAGACTGAATCCCGAGGACTCTTACTTTGAGCGGCCCAAGTTTCGTCCGTGGAAAGATGTTTACAAGGACCGGTTCAAGGTTGGAACGAACTGGAAATATGGACGGTGTTCAACGAAGCTATTCAGAGGCCATACAAATGGTGTTATGTGTCTACAGTTCGATGATAACATTCTTGCCACTGGATCATATGACTCAACTATCAAGCTCTGGAACATCGAGACTGGAGAGTGTCTTCGCACGTTGAGAGGTCACACATCTGGCATACGCGCTCTCCAGTTTGACGATATGAAACTCATTAGCGGTAGTCTCGATAGGACTCTGCGTGTATGGAATTGGCGAACAGGAGAGTGCATATCTACCTACCAAGGCCATTCTGAGGGTGTAATCGCAGTCAACTTCGAGGGCAATATCCTTGCTTCCGGCTCCGTGGATAAGACGGTCAAGATCTGGAACTTCGAAGACAAGTCTACATTCTGTCTCCGAGGCCACAAAGACTGGGTGAATGCCGTTCGAGTTGACTCGGCGTCCCGGACCGTCTTCTCGGCCTCTGACGACTGCACTATCCGCCTCTGGGATCTCGACACTCGCCAAACCATCCGTATCTTCGAGGCACACGTAGGACAAGTCCAACAGGTCATCCTCCTGCCTCCCGAGTACGAGCCCGAAGACGGGGACGCAGAACAAGACGACGGAGCAAGCAGCACAGCCAGCACGACCGACCTCCACACCCCCAGCCTCCTATCTGACGCCCCCTACGGCGACGACTGGCCCAGCACTCGTCCTTTTCCACCCCGATACATGGTCACCGGTGCTCTGGACTCCACAGTCCGCCTCTGGGACGTCTCGACGGGTCGCTGTCTCAAGACCATGTTCGGGCACGTCGAAGGCGTCTGGGCTGTCGCAGCAGACACCCTGCGCGTCGTATCCGGGGCCGAGGACCGCATGGTGAAAGTCTGGGACGCGCGGACCGGGAAGTGCGAGAAGACGTTTTCGGGCCATGCCGGGCCGGTTACCTGTATCGGGCTGAGTGATAGCAAGATGGTGACGGGGAGTGAAGACTGCGACGTGCGGCTATACAGCTTTAAGATTGAGCCGAGCGAGCCGGTTGAGACGGATCTGGTGGTTGCGTGTACACCCTCTCAGTGATTCTCGTCAGATTTGCGTACGTGGGGATATGTTTAGCTTCCTTCCCATCTTCGTTCGGGGCGCATGAATAGTTCGACAGATCGAGTGGACGGCAGGATACGGCGCGGCACGGGACTGGACGAATCCAGGATGGACTGGAAGGGGCGCGGTGCGAACAGAAACGCAGAATTTGACGCGCCACGGATCGTTGAGCTTCACTTGCTGCCTCTCTCGCTAAGATACCTCTGCTGCATTGATGGCCACGAGCAAAAAATGCTTTGCTGGCTTGCTTGCTTTTGCGATTGGCTGACGGCGCTTGGAGTACCGGATATAGTAATGAAGATGAAGACGATATGAAGCTATCCCACTTGCCGTATATTGAAACGATTCAGATGCAGGTGAGGATGGATGATTCTTAGAGCTGCTTTTGCGAGACTTGATGAGATGATGTGATGTATTGTGTGAAATCTGGCGAACGTCTCGCCCGAGAAGAGAAGTACAGTAGGCCTGACTTCACAAAGCAAAGAATGTATCTACCGCCTCGATCATACCTACCTACCTACCTACCTACCAGTATCCGATCTGCTCGAACGAGACACTCTCCCGATCTCGGTACCCACCTCGCATACGAGAAAGGGGCATCTGAACCAAGAACGGTGTGGGACCAGGTTTTCACAGCACGCCATGTCATGTTGGGGTGTTTCCGAGGTTACAAAAGCTCTTGCTTTTCTTCTTATTTTTATCCTTCTTCCTCTTCCTCTTCCTCTTCCTCTTCCTCTTGCTCTCACCCTCCCCCTCACCCTCCCTCTCACCATACCCGTCCCCCACCAGGGACGTAGAAAACACCTCCTCCCTCCCTCTCCACTCTCCACTCTCCACTCTCCAACCTCCAATCTATTTCCTTACCTTATACTACCCCTTCCCCCCCCCCCCCTAACATAAGAGCCTTCATCCCCCTCATCCCCGTCATCCCCCCGGTGCACGTCAGAATCCCAGCGGTCCGTTCGTTCAGAGTACATATACCGCGACGGTGTGGAGAGCTTGGGAATTGGGTGGGGGATGGGTTGTTGTGGTGGTGGTGGTGGTGGTGGTCATGGTGGTGTGATGACGACGATGACGATGATGACGACGACGATGATGACGACGATGCGTGAGACAGGAGAGGGGAGGGGATTGGAAAGGATTGGAAAGGATTGGAAAGGATTGGAAAGGATTGGATTGGACTGGAGAGACAGAGAGAGAGACAAAGAGAGAGACAGAGAGAGAGGGGAGGGGAGACGGGTTTGCCAAGGGGTCGTAGAGGTATGTGTGTCTAGTGTAGTGCGTATGGATAGTGGATGGCTTGCTTGCTTTTGCACCGAAGTGCATCGCACCGTATTGCCTTGTACTGCATTATAGTGTGCATTGTAGTGCATCGCGGGGATGTGTTGTTAGGAGCTTGCTGCTACACGCGCGAGGGGAGAGGAGGGAGAAGAGGGAGGGGAGAAGAGAGGGAAGAAGAGAGGGAAGAAGAGGGAGGGGAGAAGAGAGGGAAGAAGAGAGGAAAGAAGAGAGGGAAGAAGAGAGGGAAGAAGAGAGGGAAAACAAGAGGAAGAAGAGAGGGAAGAAGAGAGGGAAGAAGAGGGAGAAGAGAGGGAGAAGAGGGAGGGAAGAAGAGAGGGGGAAGAGAGAAGAGAGTCCGCTCCATGTCGTATATCACCAGATGACGAGAAGAAAAAAGAAGCAGAATCCAGCAGAAGAAGCACAAGCAGCAGATTAGGTATGCCGCGTACTTTCATTCCTATCCTAGCACTAGATCTACAATGCAAAGCAAGAGTCTCCATGATCCACTGCAAAAAAAAGAGTACGCCTGGAGACTGAACGACTGCAACCCATCTGCGCTGCATGCGCAAGCCATGCCATCCATCGGTAGTCAGCGCGCTCCGTGCTGCATCTCTCATCCCGTCGCTCTAACCCGCGTCTCCACGGACCCAGACGACTTTTCATTCAGGCCCATGCGTGTCTCCATCACCCCGAATTCCTGCATCTCTCCCCATCCGCGTGTCCCCAGAGCGACGGCCTACTCGTCCAGGCTATCACTGCGTCCCCTCCGGTACCCGCCATGCCTCTTCTTCCGCCTCTCCTCCACGTACTCGTTCCCCGCCACGCTCAAGCCAGGAAGGGGATGGGGGTAGATCTTGGTCCCGACATCACTACTCAGGTCGCTCCTCGATCCCAGGTCGCTCCCCAGCATCCTCTCTTCCTCGATGAAGCCGCCCGGCACCCGCTTGGTCGGGCTTCGGCTCGCGCGGCGACGCTCCCGCTCCTCGCGTCGCGCTTGTCGATCCCTCGCGGGCGGCGAGGCCACCGTCGAGTCGTCGCCGGCGTGGAAGCTGAACTCCCGGCGCTGCGCAGCCCGTCCTTTCTCCTGCAGCTTCTCCGCCTCGGCCTTGATCCGCTCGCTCGTCCCGTCCGCGCTCCCCCGACTGCGCGACCAGAACGAGCCCGTGCTCACGCGGGTGCTGGGGGCCACCTGTCGGATGCCACCGCCCGCCAGGGGCGGCTCGGCGCGTTCTGGCTGGCTCTTCGTCGGGGTCGTCGTCGGGGTCTTCTCCCGGTGGCTCAACAGGTCCGACGCAGCGGTGCTCCCGTCGTGCGTATTCGAGCCGTCCCACGACGAGCCGTCAGGCTGTCGGTTGATGCCGCCGACCCGCGCGGGCTTCTCGTGGCGGTAGGCCCGCACCGCGTCCGCGACGCCGACGTCCATCTCGTCCCCGGTGCCGGCGTCGCTCCGGGCCGCGGCGTCCCGCTGGCCCTTGGACCTCTTCGCTCTCTTCTTGTCCTTCTTGTCCTTCCTGGCTGGGTCGGCCGTCTCGCCCATGTCGCTGCGGGCGAGGGTGCTGCCGCCGAGGCTGGACGTGACCTGGCTGCCCTCCTCGTCGAGATCCTTGTAGCGCGCGCTCCCTCGCTTCTTGCGGCGGCCCCAGCGCTTCTCCCCATGGACCACACTCCCGCCGCCCAGATCTGTGCTCTCCGTCGCCCCCGACAGGGTTGTGCCGTTGGGGCCTTTGCGGCGGAGGACGGTGGATTTGTATTCCTCCCAGTCGTCTTCCTTGAAGTAGAAGCCGCCGTTCTTGGCCCAGAAGAAGAACCAGATGCCGGTGATGACGAAGCCGGCGCCGATGAGGCCGAGGAAGATGAAGACGACTTTGTTGGGGATGTCATTGGGGCGCGTGACGCCCTTGCGGGTGTCCTCGACACTGCGCCGGAGAAGGTGATGGAGGGCAGTGGCGAGAGGGGTGGGCGTGGGTGAGGGGGCGCGGGAAAAGAGGGAGGAGAGGTAGGATCTGATGCGGGAAGACTCAGGAAGAGGCGCCATGGCGGCGAGATCGTGTCCAGACTTTGCGGGATGGTGGACGTGGTGGTGCCCCGCGTAAACAAACGGTCCTGCGAAACGGTATCGTCTCCGCCTGTCTCGTTCTCGTGAGGTCGTGAAGATATATCTTTGTGAAGGATGACTGCCGCGCGCGAAGAATGGCAGGCAGCAGGTTGTGGTGTCTGACCGGCGGGAAAGGTTCGACGGTGGCTGGGACGAAAGTCGGATGGCGCAGGATCGGCTGTTTACTTTCCACCTGCCGCCGCTGACACGGCAACCATACAAACTCGGTTACACGTCACCACGACCCCTGAACGGCTACCACGAAACCAAGAAGCCACAGTGGAATGACATTGTAGAAGGCGTGTGATTGACATCTGTTGAAGCAGTGTGATATTAAAGCGTCGATCTGGGGCTCATTCCGAAGGGCCTTGCCGGTCGATTACCGCCAGATAGATACTACAGGTGGCCATGCTTTTTGTTCATCCAACGCCATGTGCCCCGGCACTCTGAAAGATATGTCACCACCCATTCTGGACCCCACGCCTGACGGCGAGCGCCTCCAGAAACTAGACACCCCAGGAACCATCCCAAGATCAAGAGTAGCGCAGGGTATGACGATAATCCAATAAAGCTACCGATGAGATCTGATTGACCCTCCTTGCTCTTTGCTACGCTACTTCAAATTCCGCCTCGCTCACACCATTTTTGATTTCCTCGCAGCGGTCTCCTCCTCATCCACTCGACCATACACCTGTACAGCCCACAAAGCAACTGTACAGGTCTATCCCAGCGCCGGTTTTCCATGCGAAGATTATATAGCCGCACAGAAAGTATCCACAGGGTAGGTAGCCAGGAGTACATGCCACGGGCGTGTCTTCCCCTTTTCGCCCGCCCACATCTCGCCGAGTTCCAGAATCCAAATCCGCCGATGCCGTCCCTCTCCCGGCCTGTCCCCAAGCCTAAATCCAAAGCAGCTTTGCAAATAAGGTATCTATCATAAATCATACAGTCATACAATCATATCGACACAACATTCGTCTGACGTGGTAGAAGTAGAACGGGCGAAGGAAAGGCTTTGGAAGCGCTCTCTGGGGGGTATATAACTTTTCCTCTCTTGAACTTTTGTCGGGGAAAATGAGAAAAGTGACAGCCGAGCCCATCCGGTAATTTTGTGGTAGAGAGCGGAAGAAGAAGAAGAAGAAGAAGAAGAAGAAGAAGAAGAATAAGAAGAAGAATAAGAAGAAGAATAAGAAGAAGAACGGAGCAAGCAAAATATTCCGGTCCCGAGACTGGACTGTACGCTAAATTTCAAAAATAAAAAATCACCGAATCGCTTTGCTGGCGAAGGGGGAAAAAAAAAATCACCCCCCCCCCCCCTTAAAAGTAGTCGTCATCCCGTCCTCGCTCGCGCGGTCGAGAGTATTCCGGCGTTCGAGTGGAGGATTCACGCGAAGAACTCATCCGTGATCGTCCCGCAGGTCGGCTGACTCGACTCTGTCGGTCCTCGATCCGTCTCGGCCCGTACTCAGAGAGAGATCGCTCGCTCCCGTTGCGAAGGTTCTTCTGCCGCTGTATCTGGATCTCGCCGCCCTCCGTGCAATCGATCTGGGTCCCGCCGACCGTGACCCGCGCCTGTCCGACGAGTTTGATGGTGACGCTCTCCTCGTTATCGCCACTGCTACTTCTGGTCGTCCGAGTGGTGGCCGACTTCTTGTAGTCGCTTTCATCCCGGCTGGCGCTGCTACTCTTGGTACTGCGACTACTCCCTTCCTGCTTCCGTTGCTGCCGCCGCAATACTTCCGCCGTGAGCGGAAGGGTAGGTCCACCACTGACATCTTCCTGATATGCCTGCGCCTGGTTGAGCTTCGCATCGTATGCACTGCTCGCGTCTTGATGCGACTGGGCCGGGCTGATCTTGGTGTCGAAGGTGCTCTTTGCCTCGTAGCTCTTGCCATCGTAGCCGCTGGAGCTTCCGGTCGCGGACGGCAGGTCATATTGGCTCTCTCTCCGGCGGCTGCTGTTCGCCGCTTCGACCCGGACACTGCCGACGTCGTACGATGCCGGGTGCCGGCTCACGCTCGGACGCCGAGGCCTCTCTTCGCGATACTCTGATCGTTCCTCGCGTTCGTAGTACCCGCCCACGCCGGGGTCGGGTTTGGGATCATGTGTGTACTCAGTCGCCTTCCGGAGGATACCGGCAGGACGGCTCGGGGGCGGCATGGCGAGCAGGTCTGCCTCGGCCCTGCTCATGCTGGCGGCAGACGACGGCATCCGGATACTGTTCCTCCGCTCTGGCTTGCGCCTCGCGGCCCCGTCAGCCGCCGATGCATATCCGTCGTCGTGGTAGGCGGACTCATAGTCGCTGGGGACTCGCGACCGAATATCTCGGCCCCCACACGCCGAAGACTTCTGAGTCGCCGGCTCAAACGCTGTCGAAGATCGGGGTACGGGATCGAAGCGGGCGGACAGAGGGCGCGAGCTGGCTTTCGGGGTAAAGTAGGAGTCGCCCTGGCCCATGGGATACTGGGCTTGCGCCGACGTCGTGTACTGTTGCTGTGGGGAGGCGTATGGTTGGGCAGGGGCGTACTGGAACTGGGCTTGCGGTGTGTACTGGGCTTGCGGGTATGGTCCGTCTCGCGGCGCCGCGTACTGCATGTAGGAGGCGCTCGAAGAGGGAGGAGGGAAGGACGGCGTGACGGGTTGCTGCTGGTAGTACGCGGACATGGACAGAGGAGGGCCGTGAAGCCCAGTCGGTGTTTGCACCTGATAACTCAACGGCCGCGGATACGTCTGCGTCGAGATGGCGCGGGGTCGAAAGGGAATCGGTTGCGACACCGCCGCAGGCGAGCGCGTCGTCGTGGGGGTCAAGATCTCGACCTGCCGGGTATCTTTTGCTGTGCTGGGGAGATCGAGCCCCGGGAACGAGCGATTCTCGTGGACAGACGGCGGTCTCTTGATCTTGCGAGGTGAGTGTGTCGTGTTGGTGCTCGCGGACTTGCGGCGTTCGACCTTCATATCCCTCTGGATCTCGACATGCTGCGCAGCGCTGGTTGGGGGCTCGGCCGGGGCGATGGTGGCCAGCGCATCCCCTGGCGATTTTCTGGGTTTCCCGCTCTTCCGCCTCTCTCGCACCGGCTCTTCCTGATAAGAGACTCGGGGTTTGACAGCGGCAGTCTTCCGCGACCCTCGCACTGTCCTCCCACTTGTTGCGTCGACATCTTCGCAGTACGCCGGCTTTGCCCTGTCGGAGCCCATGCCTAGCCCGGGGTCGTCGACTTGATGCGTCGACAGCCGAGTGCGAGCCTGTCGCGACGATGGGATGGAGGTTTGGGGGCAGATGGCGATAGATGAGGGTGGGGGATCTGCTTGGGTGGTGGTGGTGCGATGTCGAGGAAATTTTCCCCCCAACATCCAGGCTCAGACCTGTCCGGCTCCGGGCGTAAGTAAGGGTTTCCTAGCGAGGAGGGGCAGCCCCAAGGCAGGGAAGGCCCGTTGCGAGATTGGGATGATCGGCGGGAGGAGGGGGAAGGGGGGGGGGGAGGGAACTTTTTTTTTTGTATGGTATTCTGATTTTTTTTGTCTTTCTTTTTCCTTTCTCTCTCCTCCGTTATCGATAGCTGGCCGGTGAACCAGACTGGGGACCAGACGGAGCGGGTGGGATCAGCATCAATAGGAAGATAGTCGTCGTTCGAGAGGGTGGAGATGAATAGATAGGCAGGTGGGATGGATATGCGCGAGAT
Source organism: Diplocarpon rosae (assembly GCA_032760415.1). Lineage (NCBI taxonomy): Eukaryota > Fungi > Ascomycota > Leotiomycetes > Helotiales > Drepanopezizaceae > Diplocarpon > Diplocarpon rosae. The sequence goes on from JAUBYV010000005.1 coordinate 1,230,185, forward strand.
GAACTTCCCAAGACAGAGAGGCCTGGAGGTCGGGTGGGTAGGAATCGGATTTGATGTCCCGCGAGGGATATGATGCCACACACGATGGACGACGTCCTGAGTGTGCAGAGGAAAGTGGATGGACGTTTTTTCGAGGGTGGAGTTGACCAAAGGAAAGGCGTCCTCAGATGGGATTATATATGAATGGAAAAATAGGGACAGGTCTTCCGAGATGGGTCTGGGGAGGGAAGACAGGCGTCCTGGGGATGGGAGAGAGGGTGGAATATATGAATAGATTGATTGGTACCGGTCCGGTGCGAGACTGATGGACTTCCTCAGGTGGCCGGGCCCTCTGGATGATAAGATTGATTGATGGGATGGGAAGATGGGTCGGTCGATCCTCCGGCGGGCAGGCAAGGAAACGACGTAAATGCCCGGCCGCTTCCCAGCACCACAACTGTTGCTGTCGCTGTCGCAGTCGCTGTCCTCGTCTCGTCTCTTCTCTTCTCTTCTGTCCGAATCCTGTAGCCTATATCCTGTATCCTCTGCCCTCTGTCCTCTGTCCTGTGTTCTGTTCTGCTCCTGTCTCCTTTTTCCCAAGGTTCGGAGGGTTTCCCCAACCCAACCCAACTCTGGTCAAGGGACCGGGAGCCACTGGGCACGGGACGAGATCGTGACAACACGCCCAACAAGCCGGCGATGTGAGGAAAAGCAGGAAGGAGGATGAGTCACTCGGCAGGTAACCCGGGGGGGGGGGGGGGGGGGGAGGAGAGGGAGAATGGGGGTAACTGGACTGAGGTCGTCCTAGTTTTTTTTTTTTTTTTTGGTTGTTGTTTGTGTTTTGTTTTTCGTCTCTCCCTCTTTTTCTCTCTTGCTCTCTTGCTCTCTTTCTCTCTCTCTCTCTCCCTTTCTCTCCCTTTATCTCTCGCTGGTCTGTTGCGTGCTGTGCTGGCCTTCAGCCTGATGGCCGTCGTTGGGTAGCAATGCCCCTGTTTAATAGTGGAGATCCGAGGGGAAAAGAATAGAGAAGAATATGCCCATGGCGTTGTTGATCAGAAATACCACGGGGAGGGGGGGGAGGGGTATATGCGACGAGACTGGGGTGGAGGGGGAGGGGGAGGGAGGGATGGGGAGAGGAATAAGATGGGAGGATGGAGGGAGGGGGAGGGGGAGGGGGAGGAGGGAGGAGGGAGGAGGGCCCAAGATGGTGATGATAGAAAGGACAGGATGCTCTTTGAATGCGTAATTTTGGGGAGGAAGAAATCCGAGGGGGGGGGATAAGAGGATAAGAGGATAAGAAGATAAGAGGAGGAGGAGGAGGAGGGGAGAAGGTCGATTTGTGGAAGACGCGAGGGTACTTATTATCATTGTATGTACTACTGGAGAGGTAGGTAGCTAACGACATTCTTCCATCTACTACCCTCTTGGGATTTATTATGATTTATGATAATTTATTATGATTTATTATGATTTATTGTTGATTATTATGTCTTGCGTCCGGTCTCCTCGTGCTAGTGTCCTCTCTCCCTCTCCCTCTCTCGCTCACTCCCCTGCTGTTCCTCATCCTCCGCGTTCCTCGTGCAGCTGGTTATGATATGATATGATATGTATGATAGGATCCTTATGGCATCAGATCAAATGAAAAACCCCAATGATCTGATCTCCTCTAATCTCCATCCATACCTGAGCATGGCTCGCAAGGCAGAGGACCGTCGGTCCACGACCGTCCGTACTTGGTTGCCGCTGCACTGTTGGTACCTGGATGGTATGTATGTGTAGTAGTAGTAGTAGTAGTAGTAGTAGTAGTAGTAGTAGTAGTAGTAGTAGTAGTAGTAAGTAAAGTAAGTCAGTCAGTAAGTAAGTAAACAAAGTCAGTCAACTTACCAGTCGACACATGTGGTGTTCCCTCGCCTCCTTTCATCTGCTGGTTCTTTGCCTCCGCTCTGCCTGGCTGTGTTGGTGAACCCGCTCTCCAGCTATGCCGCAAGCATATCTAGGTGGTATCTAGCACAACATCTAGCATCCAGCATTCCAGCATTCCAGCATCCAGTCTTCAGTCTCCAGTCCTCCAGTCCTCCAGTCCTCCCGTCCTCCCGTCTCCACCCACGCCTGCACAAAAGCCCCCAACACCCCAATCCCCCAATCCCCCAAACCCCACCGAACGGAAAGTCGAACATGGCATCGCCTCGCCTCGCATCGCATCGCATCGCATCGCATCGCATCGCATCGCATCGCATTGCATTGCATCTCATCAGTGCATTCCTCTGCCGTCCTTGCATTCCGTGCATTCCTGCATCCCCTCCTCACCTACCGAGAAGGCAAGTGCAGCAGCAAAAAAAGGGGACTCTTGAGTTCCAGGGCCAATCTGACTCCTCCTCCCCAGCTCCTCCTCCTCCTCCTCCTCCTCCTCCTCCTCTCCCCCCATCATCAACTCCCACCATCTCCCCCGCCTGACGTGAAGGATACCGAGTACCCCAAATGATGTCGACCTGCAGAATCAGTCAGATACTCAAAAAGAGTCCCCCCGTCTCCCTCCTCCTCCTCTTCGTCCCCCATTCCACATTCCAGCCTGCCCTAGGCCGACCAACATCCCCGACCCGAGGGGAATACGCTGCCCCTCCCACCCACGACGACCGATTTTTTTTTTTTTTTTTTTTTTTTTTTTTTTTTTTTTTTTTTGCTGCGGTTCGCTCTTTGGGGGAAAGGGGGGGAGGGGGGGAGGGCGAGCACATCGTAGACTTTATCGGTGGTTCACTTTTATATACTACGTTCTCATCACCCCTCCGGTCCAGTACTGTATGGCAGCCCGCAAAAAAAACCCAGGGGCACCACCACCAGCCGCGCATGACAACAATGCAAGAGGACATGGCTTCAATGAAAGGGGACCTTGACCCTCCCAGGAATTCTTCTCTCTCTCTCTCTCTCTCTTCCCCCCCCTTGTACAGACCTCTGCAGAACAGATCCAGCTTCCCAGTCCCCCATGGAAAGGAATCAAGATGAGACTATCCTCTCCGAAGAGACCTTGGACGAGCCTTGTCCCATGGACCATACAACGAACAACTAGGGGGTACGAGAGCGACGCTAGATGTTGTATCAAGTTCAAGATGAAGACCCATCGACAGAACCGCCTTTTTCTTTCTTCCCCCTCCCCAACAAGTGTCACTACTAAGGTTTTGCATAGATATATACAGACTGTACCTACCTCACTCACACCCACCAATTTCTCTCCTCCCTGCCGTATCTCCTCCCTCTCCCTCTCCCCTCTCCCCTCTCCCCTCTCCGGCAGTACCATTCACAATCAACTGCCCTGTCAGGTCTGCAAGGGATGGGGACGAGATGGAATTTTTTTTTTTTTTTTGTTGCACCTCGAGCCAGGAAACGCGGGCCCGCTCTCTCTCTCTCTCTCTCTCTCTCTCTCTCTCTCTCATTCTCTCTGCAGAGTGAGAGCAAGTTATTGGATAGGCGCGCGCAGAGGGGGTGGGGGCTTTCAATAATGAATATATTGTATTATATTATATTTCGGTTTCATCGAGTTCTGTGTTCGATGTGAACAAGAATGAAGGGAAGGGAAGGGAAATCACCGAGGGGAGATAAATCAAATCTCCTTGGGCAGAGACAGGCGCAAGGAGGACGGCAAAAGACTTTTCAAGCTAAGAGAGAGAGACAGAGACAGAGAGATAGAGAGATAGAGAGATAGAGAGATAGAGAGATAGAGAGATAGAGAGATAGACAGATAGAGAGATAGAGAGATAGAGAGAAAGAGAGAGGAAGAGAGGAGGGCCTGCAGGGTGCTTTGCTTCAAGGTTCCTCCTCTTCTGCATGTGTGCGTCATGACAAGACCGGGGAAAAAAATAAAAGACCTTGTAACCCTCTCTACCAACCTACCTACCTACCTATGCATCCGTCAGAGTCCAGCGTTCAGAGTCAGACCAGACGTCCCCCCGAGTGCCATGCGATGCCAAAGAATAAAATAAATGAAGAAGTAAAACAACCCACAAATGATGATGAAGATGATGAAGATGATAATGATGATGAGAGCGTCAACCATATCTTCTCCCATGTACTTCTCTGGCCTCTTTTTTCTCTCCGCGCCGCAACTAAAACTTCCCCCATCGGCAGGGTTTTGCGAGTGGAGAGATCCAAAAAAAAAACCCCCCCCTTTGTCCAGCGGGTGGCCAGTCAGGTGACGAGATTGACTGACTGAGTGACTGACTGACTGACTCTCTGGCGCCATTTCTTCTCTCACCCGAGGAGGCGTGACGCATTATACTTTGATGCAGGTGTGTGTATGTGTGTGTATATGTGTGTAGGAGTTAGCTGCATTGTCCACCTCCACTCCACCTCCGCTCCACCCACTTCCAAAAAAAAAAAAAAAAAAAAAAAAAAGGCAAAAAGGGCAGAGAAAGTGTCGCGGCCACCACCCAGGACCAAAAAAAAAAAAAAAAAAAAAAAAAAAAAAAGCTGGGCAAGGCAGCGCAAGGGCCAGAGCACAGGGAAAGATTTCTCTCTCGCACAACCTCGGAGTTCAGAGGTACAGTACTGCACTGTCCAGTACCTGACTGTTCCTGCCCAAGGACTTTCTTTCTCCACATGCTCCAGTCGCACAACCCGTCACTCCTCTGAAGAGACCGCCCAAGTCGCTGGGACTCGCTGCGACTCGCTGGTCTCGCTACCCCTCCCCAGCTTTGCCACCCTCTCGTGCGGACTAGTCCGTCGCGCCCAAATATCCCCATCTTTCCTACGTCAGAAGCCCAAATCCGAGGAATGGCATCCAAGAGCGGGACACCACCAGCTCGCTGACCGCATCTTCATCCCCTCCCCCTCCTTCCTGGGGCCAGGGAGAGTTGTCGTGCACACCAGCACCAATATCATCTCAACCTTGCTGTTGTTTGCGCGGCTATACTTCCTGGCTATGCGACCGCACGACACAGCCCAGTCTGCCGGCCGGGCTTTCAGGACGCCCGGGGAAAGACAGTCACGTCACGTTCCGTCGATGCGGCACCGAGGAGACCACCGAGTCGTCTCGAGGCTACCTCCCTCCCTCGGCCATCCATGCGTCCCCACGACTTTCGGTCCGCCGATCCCTTCTCGTGCCTGGCGACCTGCTTTTTCCAAGGTCGATTCGCACTCATGCGGTGTAGATGTTGGGTGAGACGTCATGGACTAACCCTCTTGCGGAGGTGACTGCATCGAGGGACTCTCTCGTCGTCGGCTTCTGAAGGGGAAGGTGAGCAGTCACGTTTGCGATGGTTGCTGTGCTTTGCTGAGAGAAGTAGAGGAGAAAGAGACGAGAGACGATGTCCGGGCACGTAGTTGAGCTCTTACATAGAATTTACAACAACAAGAAATCTCGGCTCTCTTGCAGGTAGGGTGATTGTTCCTCGACTCGATATCCGGGAGTCTGCCGGTGAAGAAAGAACTACTGCAATCTACTCCTCGAAGCACAAAGTCAGAGATTCCACAGTATCCAGAAGTGAGGCCAGCGCCGAACGAAGTATCAGGATGCCAGGGCTGACTCCAGATGGTCAACAGTGCTCTCTATGCTCAGACCAGGGTATATTGAGGAGCATCTGGGGAGAGGCATGAAGTCCCCTTCCAACCTCGCCTGAGGACGGAGAATTGCAGCAGGAGACCCGATTCGCCCACCGCATCATCACCGCCCAGAAATCACAAGACAGAGACATGCTCCCCGCCACCGGCTCCAGTTCCGACGTCCCGCTCCCACTCCGGCGATACTAATAGCCCTGGAGCGGGGCGAATGTCTCGAAATACGCTTTCTGCGAGAGGCTCACGATCAAGCAGTGTCCGGGGGCCATACTGAAGGGACGGGTTATGACGGGCTCGCGGCTGCATACCGCCACGCGCTTCTGGTGGAGTTTCTTGCCGTTACCTAGGGCCATCTGGAACACATGGAATGTGTCGGTGTTTTTCGGTACCTTCCATGTGAGCCGGGATCGAAAACAGGAATTCGGCAGCGGTAGCCTAGGCAGTCGAGATACGGCTGGTCGTAAGAGTACCTCTTGCAGGGATCGAGGTGTTTTATTTGGGTAAGAGAGGCTTATGGGGCGGGTGCTTGGCGGCCGGAGTACACTGCGGTAGGGCATAAGTGGTAGCCCAAGAGAGTGGCGAAGGTCGTCTCTTCGATAGAAATGCTAGCTGGAAGCAAGTACTTCACTTCTTACCTGAAACTGGTGGGATGAATATTTTCTGGCTTGTGAAATGCCTGTAAGAGGCTCGGAGAGAGCGCTTCTGACCTGGACTGATATCAATATCTTGGTGTTTTCGCTGCCATAAAAAGTGAGACTTACGTTAAAGATGCATAATAAGCAAGCCAGATAGGTCCTCTGGGCCGGTGCTGTGAAGTGCCATCCTCGACAAAACCTTTCGTTATGCTGCCCTCGGGAGAGGGATGTTTCTTTGTCGAGACCTAGGCCGATCAATAACTCGATGGAAATATTCATACGCATAAATGATGGATGAAATCTCTAGCGTTGAACTAAACTGGGAACCTAGGTTTTAGTCAAATGGTTACCCATTGCTTGGGTATGGATCGAACTGACCGTGAATGTATACCAACCCGCCCTGGAACAGATCGTGAGAGATCTAAGCTCTTCTTTTCCGGAGGGAAAAACCTGCGTGCGTAGATAATGTCTGAGCGAATGGTCGATTTGACGGTGTAAAAGAGGATTACCCTGCATTGCAGGTAGCTCAACGTTTGGATAGCAGTAACAATGGCGACTCTCTCGACAGAGGATTTTTGAACAGCAACGAGAATTCGAAAAGAAAGCATGGCCCCGTGTTCATCGAAGGGATGGCAAAGATTGCCAATCAAGTTCAATTCGTGATCCCTCAACACCCCTGCGATGTTGCGTCCACGTATGTCTCTATGCTAATTCGAGAAGTATATCGGCAACACATGCTCTGTGGTCTGAAAGGTACACCCCATCATCAAAGTGGTTCGTGAGAACACCATAAGTACGATATGTGATCTTGTCGCCTTTTCTCGAAATGATAAAGTCAATACGAACGGGGTCGTTGTCGACGTAGCCGAAAGACGTATACGTCACCTCGTCACCGTACCGCTTCTCTTTTGGGACTTGTAAGCAGACATCTTCCATCGCCGAGTCCTGGGACGTCATGATCTGGTACGATTCATCGGCCGGAGGGCTGTTCAAGTCTCCGGCCACTACTACGGCCGACACGTCTTGAACAGCGGTCAGACTGTCAATGGCCGTCAGGATCAGTTTGGCGCTCTCTCGGCGTGACTGGGAGCCCTCATTGTCGAAATGGGTACATAGGATTGCAACTGTCTGGCCACTTGAAACATGGATGAATGTTCCAATTGTGACTACCCTCGGATTCCCCGCGTCCCAGCCTCTCGAGGGAACCTCAGGTGTCGGACTCAACCACCGGGTTTTCCAGCTCTGTAACTTCCAGATGGATGATCGGTAGAAGATCGGGGAGTATTCCCCGGCTTCTCTTCCATCATCACGGCCCACGCCGATGTACGCCCATTCGCCGGACGAGGTCTTGGAGCTGTTCAGCGCGGCATGGATGTCGATCAGCTGGCAGTGCAGGACTTCTTGAAGACATATGAACGTCGAAGGCTCGGCTGAGTTGAAGGCAAGCTCAGAACATAGACGAGGACATCGCACCCTCCAGAGCTCCTCGCCTTTGAAGGGGAACTCCGTTGCGTACCGGATGTTGTGTGTTAGGATTCTGATGTCGAGTGCACCTTTCGATGCGCCGAACCGTAGCGCCTGATTCAAGTGTGGAAGATCTTGGTCCATCATTGTAGTGCCTGTTTTTCGGGTCAGAAGATGCGCATGTAGTTGTGACTGGATCTTCCCGGAGTATCAGTGGGACCAGCGGGTGACTCGTGACAAGGAATGGGGAGACGATTTGGAACGCACAGGCGGTGTGTTATGCAGTTGAAATGTTTGAATCATATATTCCCGCTAGACAAGGGGAGCTCGCGATTTCCCAAGGAAAATGCCTAGAGCGAATTTGTATGTCGACATTCCCGCAAGACGAAGGAGCAGGGCAGCCAATATCGGAGATGATCATGTGACTAAATCCAGCGCCTTCAGTAGACTGCCTATTCCATTTACGTGAGCTGTGCTTTTGATATGCAGCGAAACCTGCATTGGCAGTAGATAGCGTCAGAGAGCTTTCTCGATATCTAGAAGCTGTGGACGATGCCATTATTCTTGATCATGAAGCCGAGGTAATGATCAGGGTGCCGACTACGCAACTTGATGTTAATGGCGAGCCGGAAGTCCCAAGGCAATGTGTGTAGTCCCTAGGGAAGTCTGGAGAACGGTAGATGACTGACGCTTGAATATAGCATCGGAGAAGTTAGCGAGAGGATTATGCGCATGACCTTAGAAGATTGACCATTGAATAGCATTACTATTGAGCATATACGGCAGCGCCATCAAGACGGCTCGCCCTCTACCAAATTAGGTCCCGATCTTCTCATTCATCGCGAACCTCACCACTAGGTGAAGTCTACTAGCAGAAAACTGTCTACTCCGCCCCGACCGCTAGCCGCCCTGCCGTTCTTCTGTCCAACGTGTGCGGCGTGATTCCATCGTCCATTATGATTAGCCGCCCGCTACCGTTTGCGACCTCCGTGCCCTCTCGGATCCTTGACCTAGGCCTTAGCCTCCAACTACGTTGATACCTAGCCAGTACTTTTACAATGAGGACATCAGTAACTACCTGCAGACTTCCGTGTCCGAATTTCAAAGCGATTTTCAATTGTTGCCCCCCAGCCAGGCATAGCAAGTGCTTGTCCAAAAACCATCTCTGGTACCTGTTCTCGTGCCGATTCAGGGTTTCTCATCGTCCGACATCATGATAGGATCTAAGGAGGGTGTGATGACGATCTCTGGGATGGACATCGCGGGCTTGTTTTGCTGTTCTCTGGCGAGCATCGCTGCTTTGGCTCGAGCCATTCGATCGCTAAAACCGAGGTTGCTACTTGGTTGGTCTTTTCGTGGAGAGATGGAGGGGGCGCGGCTTGGATTTGAGAAGTGTTGCCTCGATCACAGTTAGTTATGAAGAGGCTGTTTGCTAACGGGGCATGCGAACCTTCTGGAAGTCTCCAGGGTGTACATAGTGAAGGAAACCTTGTAGGTATGGTTTATTACAAGTGATAATAGAAAGGTGCGTTGTTTGCCAGAAACAAAGTGAAAACTCTGGAGCAGTCTTAAAGAGGTGTGAATGAAAATGGCCTGACCAAGGAGACGTTTTTGAAGAGCGAGATGAAAGATGATGGTGCGCCAAGCCAGGGCCATCGAAATGTCTTACTCTCAATGCGGCATCTATCCGAAACAGGCTCTCGGCCACGCTCGCGCCACACCGGAGCGAAAGATTTCATTCTACGTACATTAAAAGAACTTCAGGTCGCAACCCTTGTTAGGAAGCAGCTGACTATTGAGAGCGAACATCTACTCGGGTACAAACTTGGTCAGGAAGCGCCGTTTGGGAAGGCCGAGTCATATTCAAGCAGCCGACGGGCCTAAAGAGGAGCGGCCAAACAGCTGCTTTGGGTGCCAGACCAACCACCAACCGTGAGGGTTTGGTAGCATCCCTTAGCCTGAAGGGCCGTCGTGTAGGTATGATGCAGCGCGTTCGTATTTCGGCCTTTCTCTGGCGCTCGTGTTGCGGGAGATCTGCAGACGGGGGCATTGTCATTCATGCGGGAGACACGGGATTTCTGGTGCCAGCTCTCTGATGCTTTGGGAGAACGGTATACATGTACTCGGTGGACTGGTGCTCTCGAGATGGATTAGATGAACACAGAGAGTTGGAACAGATTTTCGTGGCTCCTGTCTTTCGTCATGCTTTGCATCAATGCGGCGCTATGTGCCTCGGATATTTCGGCTCCAGCTAAACTGTCCCAAGGATACGCACGCTACGCTAGGTAAAATATAGGTCCGAAATATGGGTTAAATAATGTTCATTCGTAGTCTGTGCGCGATTCTATAGATTTCCACTCCCAAGCAGTATCCGAAGTACTTGTGTGAGAGGGTTTTTACCAGGATATAACAGAGTTACCTAATAATAAATCCATTTCGAACTCACCGCTTCAGGCTAGAGGACAAGACATTCGATATGGAATCCTTTGTCGCAACGCTGGAGACTTGGAGAGAGCACACCTCGTACACATAGACAAGAACTGTTGAAACGATCAGAGAGCTGCTGAGGTACATAAATACCAACGAGATGAAACGCCGTGATGGGAACCGAAGGGGCCTATACGGAGTACTAAGGCAAACAAAAAAGCCAGCATTGCCAAGTATCTGGCTCGTACACCGCCTAGAATTACATTACACATTATTTACCCCCCCCCCCCCCCCCACACTAAATACGAAGTACATGATGTTCTGAATTCGCCACCATTCCCTACAGGACAGCAGTACTCTCTATTTTATCTTCACCCTATTTGAATGCACCCTCGTGCCAAGTACTTTGAAGTAGAAAGTTTTTGCCAAAGTCAACATACCCACGGAGACAAATATTACTGGTCGAAATACGTTCGCGCTCTCTCGCAGCATCTGATCACGGGATAAAACTATCAAGTCAAATAACGGTCAGGTTTAGGATCCCAAGCTTGCGAGGGTCTTCGGGCTAAGCTCTTGGGTCAAGCGTTTTGCGATGCTACAGTAAAGTATCTTTGAGATCATGAACTGATGAAAAGGCAGATTGACCACGAGAGTATTGTACAATTTTGTTATCTTTTCGCAGGCCAAATAAAGTCCGACGTGAGAGAATACAATACCGGCGCATGCTTTGATCTCGACTGGAGTATATCCGTGTAATCACTGCAGTTTACCGCAGAAGTCAGGCCTAATTGGCGAATCGAACGTTGAGAATATGCATTACTAAGAGATATATAGTAGAGTCGGGAATTATATGCTATATTTAGGTCGAGTATTATCGTTGGAGGTTTGTACAGTAATACGAATTACTTCCGACAAGCCCAAATAGTCCGAGATCTTATGTCTGTGCACGCGTACTAATCGGCAGTGCCGCTTTAAAACCATCCCTCGTATTGTACACGGTCTTCGGCAGCTCTTTGTAATTCTATGGTGAAAGCGGCATACTCGCATATCAAAGTGGCTGGTAGCATTGACAGACGCATGTACTGTACTACTACGTAAATACGAATGATCTGTGGTGGACTATTTAGTCTCTTATAGGTTCGGGACCAGGCCGTCTTGTTTATGAGGAATGCTAGTATGTCTTCAGATCAGTCATCGTAGATTATGAAGTATATTAAAGCTTGCAGTACAGTACGTACCTTTACACAGCGGCGATGCAGCGAGATACAGTACGGATTTCCAAAGCACCAAATACATAGTACAAAGACTGAGTATGGAAGATGGTAGTAAATGGAGCGTACGCCTTGCTAGTCCCCGTTCCAAGCTGTTCTCGAGAAGGGGGGAAGCCTTCTTACTTCGTACATCGTATCTTGGTAGAGCGGTCTGATATATGGGATTAAAAATAGATCAGAGCGAAGAAACCTTGCCTTTCCTTCATTAGTCTCTCAAACTCAATAATACACGGCAAACTTGTGACGAAGTGCATCTTAGTCTACGCCCTACGGCTGCCAACCCCCTCAGAAAAAGTGTTTGGAGATTTGGGATCCAGTTCGGCTGGGCTCGAACCTGGAATTAGAGGGGAGAGTGGCGTGGGGGTGGGGGCAGCTGTAACAGAAGGGAACAGGAGGCGTAGTACCGAGGTAGATGAATCCTATTTTTGGGCTGTTTTGTTTCTGCACCCCGGACCTGCAGACTGGGAAGATCTTCCGAGACTTTTCGCTCGTTGCCCAGCCAGTACTGTACTTCGTATACGAGATGCTGCGGAATGAGAGAAGTGGCGCTCGCCGGCTCTTGGCCGATGAGAGGCTGGTGCTGATTCCGCTGTCTCCCCGTCAGTAATTGTAGACTCTGACCTCAAGCGTCGTTTGAGTGGATCCATGTATGACTGACTGCCGTGTGCCTCTTGTGAATGAACCCCCCCCCACCGGTATCCACGCTCATCTTTGAAGCAGAAGAACATTTGGCAGAAGCATTGAAGAGAGAAGAAGGATGAAAAAAACCAAGTCGAGCTTAATCAAATGCAGACTGTGAGAGCACAGCCGTCCTCGGCAAAGTATTGATATGCGGCTCAGAGGGGGAGCCCAAACATTCCCGGATCAAAGGGGGGTGAGCAGCGAGTAAACACTAAACCCTCTCGCCGGTACATCCCATTGGTTGATTGGACTTTTTTCATGGCCACATCTCAGCCGATTTTCTATTTCGGTATTCGTTATGCCTTAATTACTTTGATCGACGTGATGCCTTGCAGTTCGGTACGAGCCAAGTACTTTGTACGTACTGTACACTGTTGCGGCGAACGAAACTACCTTGAAAAATTATCATCATCATCCGCGGCACATCTTGGACCCCTGCCTGCAGCCCTGGGATTTCGTACCCGGAGAGGCGGGAAGGCTGAGACACTAATGCCTGTCTCGTTTGGTAGGCAGAGTAACTGACGGCCTCTCTATAAGTACCTCGACAATCCCCTCTCGACTTTACATCCATCAATCACCTTCAGAATCACATCTACACTCGCATCCAGGCTTGCATTTTGAACACCTGCCCGACACGCTCCCATTCAAAACACTTCTATCTTCACCCGAACATCGGCCAGCCTTCCTCCCGCAAATATGTACACATCCGTGATCCTCTTGGCATCCATCATCTCATCTGCTGCGGCAGCTGCTCTGGTATAGTTCCTTGCTCCCAGTCCTTCAGATCGTCGACTGACAAGTTGTAGCCGGCACCAGAGACCTTTGCCGCCGATCTTCCACTCGGCGCTCAATGCGACCCGGCCCTCAACCTGTGCAACTTCGGTGCCGACTGTTACGCTGTCAACAAGGAACAGATTACTCGATGCGGCAACTTCCAATCAAGCTGCACCTCCAACGCCCAGTGCGCGTACAATACTTGTGTGAATGGAGCTTGCAACGGTCTCCTGCCGACGACTACTGCCCCGGCCTACACCCCGACCGCGGAACCAATCTTGGTGTACCTCCCCCTCGGCGCTGAGTGCAACCCGAACTCCACCCCTTGTGCCAACGGCTCCGACTGCTACGCCATCACCGCGGATCAGAAACTCCGATGTGGCAACTTCCAATCAAGCTGCACCTCCAATGACCAGTGTGCCTTCAACACCTGCGTTGACGGGGCTTGCACCGGTCTCCTGCCCACGACTACTCCTGCTGCAACTACTCCTGCCACCTACTGATCTCACCCGAGAAATGATGTTAGGGGAGCCTTCGTCTGAAGACGTGATATACAAAATTTCATTCGGAGGTTTAGAATAGACGGTGTTTTTTCAATTTCGTCTTCCGCAACGACGGCTGTAGTGGCGGGACCATGTATGTAGTTACCTGCATGGGGACACCGCAACGTTTGAGCAGGTCATCTTGAGAAGAAAGTTCAGTAGTATATAGTAGTTAGAATGTCAGTGTTTGTGACAGGCCTATTGGGTTTGAGAAAAGCCTCCATTCTTGAGCCGGCGCAGTGAGATGAACCTCGGACGCTAAGGTCCTGAGTCCGCATTCGCAGTAAACAAGACTATGTACGGGGAGCACCCTTGGATGCACCCCGGCAGTCTATCTCTACCCCAACAGCATGATGCAGAGAGCCAGGACTACGAACAAAGAACAGATCAATCCAAAGGACATAGGCAAATAGAGATGAAGAATATACATCCATCTGGCAAATAAATCACTAGCACAATTTTGCCCCCCAAAACACTCCCCTTTGAGAAACACCGGCTGAATTAGAGCCTTCCAAAATCAAGCCGTAGGTAGTGAATACAGACGTCGAACGAACAACGTCCCTCAATGATAATTCATCATTAGTCCCCCAAAATCAACTCCACTATTTGAAATTAGCTAATTCCCCAGCCCCCTGATCTCTTGTTACCCCCACCCACTCTATCCGTATATCTAATCACGACCTGACATGATGCTTACTGTACAGTACGCCGGAGAAAAAAATACATGTGCATATGTCATTTCTAATCCCACCTCCTGATTTTTCTTTCCCCCTCCATCTCTTATCTCAACGCGGCTTTCTGCTCTCTTAACGTCCACCTTCTCAGCTCATGCCAGCCCTGGGGGCTGTTGGCGATTATTTATTCGGTCCCGGGAGAAAAGAAAACATTCCTGATCCCTACGTTTATATTCTTCAAAAAAATTTCCAACGCGGGTATTACGTGCTCTTCTGCCACGTGACTTCGACAGCCATCTATCTGTACATACATATTTATACCTCAGGCATGCTCCTCGCTTGGCGCGGGCAGGAAAGGTGTATATAGATAGATTCTTCAGTCCTCTCCGTCTCTACTACCACTTTTTCTTGTCTCTCTAGACGGACATGGTAGGTTCATCGCTGGAATCTTCGGTTCGGCTCTACTCTCCGTCTGGTCCGAGTTTTCTCCGTGCCAGAGGGGATGGGGGAGCAGGGAGTGGGGAGCAGAGAACTTCATACTCGGGGGGGAGGGAGGACGTTCAGGGATATATCGTGTCGCAAGGCACCTAACTCGGTGATCTGGGGGTTCACCGTGTCATGGGAGACTTTACACAGTGCTGGTGATGTCGAGAAGTCACTCCCCTCGCGGAGACGCGTTGTTCCTCCGAGCGATTTACACGACGGCTTGAGCTCTGACCCTTGAGCCCATCCGCAGATTTGTGGCTGCTACCATAGCCAATAATGACTGTCCTTCACCATTTGCGTGGGACACCCCGTTTGACGGAACTAGAGATCTCTCCTGTCGCATTTTTGATGTCGCATGTCGAATGGAATTCGCGTCCATTGTCTCGGGATCCCAGAGCACGCTAAGTGCATCTTAAAATCCTGTGCTGGTTCCTGTTCGAAGCCGAGCTTAATCTTCTACGTCGTGATGATGTTCTCGACCGTAAAGATACAGAACGCAATGGTCTTCGCTCAACAAAACACGGACATCATTCCATGGCCCTCTGTCTCGCGCACCAGTATGGATTGAGTGCTCCACGGGCCGTAAGGCGTATCGCTAAGATGAAAGTTCGCAGACCACCTGTACATGCACTTCCTCAGATATCGATTGTGCGTGATGCTTCCGTTGGCTGTCACTGTGCATCTTGCCTGGCTTCTTTCTGCCCAATGGTCTGGATAGCGTAGCCGGGATCGTGGTGTTTAGGAATGCCCACAACCTACTGGCCATCGGTTCGCATGACCTCATATTTGAAGGCATCAAAAGGCCTTGTTGAGTTCGCTGTCCTGAAGACCATGTCTGTCGAATATGCATTCAAATAGGTATATGTATAAACATATATAAACATATATAAACATATATAAACATATATAAACATATATAAACATATATAAACATATATAAACATATATAAACATATATAAACATATATAAACATATATATGTAACCATCCGCGTTAGTGCTCGTCACAAGCCCAACCTGCAGCGCATCTGGACCTGCGATTAGCAGCCAGAATCTCCCTGTAATCAGTGCCTTCTCCCCAGGTGTCACTTGAAGATCGCTAAGCCTCTGGGAACTCCCTTCCCCGTCGTATCTCTCCATATCTCAAAGAAGTTCCAAACTGGCCTTCTGGCCAGGGTGGAAGTCCGACTTTTGTCCCATTCTGTTTTGGGCGTGGAATTGGAGGAGATAGTGACGAGCTTCGTGGCTTTCCATTTCTTGTCCTCGTTCGCGTGAAGGTGTCAGATTCATGGAGGTCATCTGTTTCTCGAGATGATGATGCCGAGGGCTTGGTTACGAAAGGGGTTTGGGATGGTGACAAGTGGTCCGCGTAGCCCCCGGAGGAATGTATCCAGCGATGACATGTCTATTAATTGAGACGAAAAAGGATTATAAGCTTGTGAAACAGCTTTGATATTTGAATCGAAATGCGAGTATATGACAGACGGATTATTGCCTAACCCAAACAGGGATGGAGAGACTGTTGTACGCTCAGAGGTTGATACCGAGGCGAGGCAGCAATCCCGACCCGCCTTCATCGTTAGCCTCCAAACTTAGGATGCTTATGAATAAAGATATAGCAGAAGCTCATTTACACTCTATATAGATTGTCAAGTTGCTGGTATAGATGGGCGGGTAACATGCTTCTTTTATCCTCGAGAGACAGAGGATGTCGTCTTGGCAACAGTGTTGTTGTTGACTCCGCCACTCGCTAAACAAACGAGATGAGAGGCAAGTCTGCTAGCAACCTCGTCGTGCTAAACCGCCGGGAATAAGCGTACGCAGAGACGTAGAAACAACCGGTCCCGTGTGCCTGAGACTCGCGCGGACTACCAACCCGAACATTGACCGAAGCAAGAGGCAAAGGGAAAACAGTCATCATCTACCGCATAGAGGCATGGCCCCACATCCATGGTACCTGCTCAACCGCGTGAACGAATGCAAAGCGAGACTTCTGCGCTTGGTTGGACGACTTTCTTGCCACAGAATCAGGGCTACATATAAGCGGCCTGTAGGGTTGTGCTCTCTACTGAACTGTTTGGATCAAAAATGCGATACTACAATAATCGCAAGGTATACGAATATTCGTTATCTGCGTGGAATTACTGCTCTAGATTCTGCGTGCTTGCTAGCCGTCTCCTTTCAGGCTTACGGGCCCGTACATGACGTCGCAGTAGACCATCAAAAGCTATTTTCACGCTGGTGGTTATCAAAACCAAGAAATGGCCTCGTTAAAACTATAGCTAACATTCTTTCAGATGAGATCAAGGTGGTCTCAACTCGGCAACTTCACTATGGCCTAGGATAGACAGGAGCTGTTTCTTTTTCTATTGGGAGTTCTGACCTTTCTGCTATAACAGATAGTCTCTCCAAGGCGCCAGCAAGCACTGCGACTAGTCATTCGTATCATACATAAGGGTGCAAATCTAAGTTAAAGTATTGCCATTTGACGGTAAGCCAAGGGCATGATAAGACACGTAGGTATTCGAGCAGTTGAATACCCGCGGGAATTGAATGTCCAAAGAGAACTTCACTCGTACAAAACGCGTAACTTTGCTGATATCACGATCTCCCAAGTACGTCGTGGAAACTCGCTGTTCGGTATCACTGAGCGATGGAGCAACAAATAAGAATGCCACAGGTTCGAGTTTATGCTTTGCTCCTGTCCTATGCGTTTCTCGGGCGAGCCAGTACCTCGATGAGGTATATGCAGTTGAGAACGGGGAGATAATAGTGATCAAGCTGATTCGAGGCGACACCCAGCCAAAGTTCAGAGGCATCTACTTGGATGGCATCCTTGCTGCCCTACAATGTCAAGAAGCAAGATTGGATATCAGGAAAAGTCCCAGGACGACGCTATTGGCGACCTGGGAGATCATCAACATATCGAATTCTTACGCCACGGTCGATGGTTTGAAGAGCGTCCCGAGCAACATAGGTTGGTTACAAAAAGGGTTGAATATTACTAGACGGGAACGTTGATCCACAAGAGCTCTCAGCGGGGTATGAGACAGGAACGATCTTTAGCAGCCCTCATGTTCTGCTCCTCGACGAAGCATCTACCGCCCAGGATACAAACACCAAACATGTATATCCAATACCATGCGGCGCATCTGCTAACCGCGCTATCTTTCTGTTGAATCCACAGAAGCGGTGGAGATGTTCGTCACGAATGTAGCCATCATGGGCACCCAGCTACTCGTAAATGGCTTCCTCGGATTCCCCCAAGAGCGTCGCGAGAGGAGAGCATCGAATCTTCGCGCCATACGAGCAGGAAGAGTGGGCAGAAGAGGGGTGGAACGAGCTGCAAGCGGAACTCAAGAAATTTCGAGGGACTGTGACAGCGTACGGGCATGCTCACGAGTAAGTCTCGTGGTAGCTGCCACACGACAGAAAATAAGCTAGGGGACATCACGACGCCTGCAGAGGGGGCCAGAGGAGATGTCATTGAGGATGACACATGAGCACACTGGCACTTCTGCAAAGAGGGCCCGCATCAACTTTAAACAATTTGTCACAGTAGGTTGGCTCATGACGGGTTGTTGGAATGGTTCAACAGCTTCCTACACAGATTTTCACTTTTCAATGTCAATGTTATATTTGCATGTTATTACATACACAATTTCTCATGGAAAAGTCTGTTTTATGTGACACGAGTCTAAACCATAATTTCGAACCGTCCACAATTGCCAACCTTCTCTTATAGGCAGTACATGATTTCACACCGGTTGAAATGACTCCTAACAACAATCAGTCTAGTTACTCGTACCACCACAAATTTATATTTTCCTTCCGCTTTCATCTGTCATCTGTCATCTTTTCCCGCACTGCGCCTATCTGATTCACCTGGAGAAGTTCAAACGCGTGCTAGAGTTTTTAGGGACCCTTGAACAGGCTTCAAGCTTTTCAATCCCCCGAAAAACTACAGACCCTGAAACAGACTCGCTTGTCCGTTGAGAATAGAATCCCTCTCGGGCTCTCCTTCGGACAAGAGCGTGGAGCTCCAGGGGGAGAGGGAGTTCTGTTGCATGTCGCGCGTTTAGTCGAAACGAGACCTTTTGGGGTCGGTGTTGGGGAAATGGGCAGGGTCCAGTCGGGGCGGGCTAGAGAGGCGGAATAGATCACTTCTTCGCTACTCAATTTTCGGACTCGAAAAGTAACAGCAGTGAGATGTCGTGTTCAAAGGCAAACATAAATTGAAGGGCTACAGAGCAAGATTCTGTTGCACATCGCACTTTTAGTCGAAACATCTCGGATTGTCGTTAGTATGATTCTTCTCCGTACACGAAAAGCCGGCTAACGCCAAAGCGTAAACATCTGAACAGCTGGGATGCAGAGCAATGGATGTACGCCAAGTTGCACGCAGGTTAGGTGAGATTTGTTGCATATCGTACGTTTAGTCGAAACGAGCAAATGATCGTTTCTCTTTCCTCGAACCAACTTGGTGTCGAGAGAGCGAAGATGACTACATCCGCCCGATATAGTCAAGGCACGCGTTTTGCTGCACTCTCATGACCCATCTGCTCTTTTCGGAGCGTACATGCCATGGAAAGGTTCCTAGTGTTCCGAGTATCCCAATCTCTTTAGCCGGGACATTCTTATAATTTGGACCCCCCTTCGCAATACTGGCAATCTACTTCTAATTCGACCAACTTGTTGAAACCCATGATTGGAAAACCCAGAAGTTTCCCGCAAAGGTCTAACGAACGTCGGATGAGGTGTGTCGACATGGTAATCATCGAGAGAGTGGTTGTTCGTCCTGTCAAGTATGATAGTCCGGATGACCGCGGGAAAAGGTTTATCCGGTGCTGCATCTCCGAAGAGACAATAATAGAGCAGACTGGAGTGAATCACCAGGCATACACCCATCTAAATGTAGCTTCTATGAAAAGTTGGAAATCCAATTGGAAATCCGCAGCGTGGATAGAAGGCAAGCTCAGGTTTGTTGCACGTCGCGGGTTTAGTTGAAACGAGACATTCTCGGATGCCGAGTCATTTTGAGACATCTTTTCCTGGTCCGATAACTTCAACAGCTCGCGGAGAAGACAATGTAACAAGGGCAAGCCTGCGAGCTTTATCGTGCGGCAGAGATAACTCGCTCCCCTTCACATAGGCACCTCCCTCCAGAACTGACCCCGTAGACTCAGGGGAAAATCAATTCATGGGGTTTAACCGACGCCTTTTGATGGGCCACAGTACTAGTCAACCAAAAATTGACGGCGAAGCGAGAATATCCAAAACAATATGACAACTCTCGTATAATTACTATAATTGCATAAGAGCTACTGACTAGAAATGCGAAGAATATCGTTATCATTGTAAGGACAAGCTTTTTTTTTGTACAAAAAAAATAAACATTACTAAATTGATTGACAACATGTGAAGCTTAGTATATAGTGTAGTATTTATCAACCCTCTTTCCCCCTCTACGTCATGAGGGGTTGATGCGGTCGGCTTGCCTGAACCACACTTTAGAGAACACATATTGCTTTAGCATGTTGTTCCGTGTTCTTTTTGCTTCTCACTTAGATGCGCAAAGTACTAAGCAAGGAGTTTACCAGCGCATTCTTTATTTAGTAAGCTCTAGACGCTTCTTGCATTTCTCATTGCGAATACAACACTCATCTGGAATCCTCTTTTGTATGGTAGCCTTAAAATCTAACTTACACATTGTACTAGTTTTGGTGTACTTGTCTTCGGCTTATACGGGCCTGTAGCGTAGTAAAAGAGTTTTTTTTGAATATAGCAGATACGATTTGCGCCTTAGTCTGCGTAGTAAAGACGTGCTATGATTGCGTAAGAAGGTTTGCAAAATACCGTGTTGAATAAGTACGATGACCACAATTCAAAGCTCTTATGATAAGAGTATAAGTAGATTTTTGATCTTTATAGTTAAGTTTTCTGTTCCAAGTAAAGAGAGAGTTCTGACCTAATTCTTCCGATTTTGTGGTTACGAGAGAGAGAAAAGTCGCATTTCCAAGAGGTTTGGCAAATATCAGTTCGTGCTGATTGAAGGAAGGATGGTTAGGCAGCAGGAAAGATAGCAGACCCTTTTGACCACTGGAGAGGGAGGTAGGGTCTATTCTTCACCTCAGTAAATGGCCAAAGTCGGCACATGGAATAGGAGTAAAGATGACTGATCTTTCATATTGCAAGCAATAGTTACTAGAACCTAAAATGTAGCCATAGAAATGGGCTAGCTCATGGAACTAAAAGTAGCGCTTTCATTCAGTGATCCCTAGAGAGGGGGCGACGTTGGGGGGAGGGTGGGGAAGGTCATCTGTGCAGGGCTGTGAGGGGAGGCGCAACTATAGTCGCTCTATCAATTTCCGTTGTATGGCTTCCATTCATAAAATAGTAATATCTGTCGTAAAAGTACTCTGTGCTCACCAAAGTAGCAACAGTCCTGTCTGTGCTTAATACTCAAGTGACAAATGTGAAATAAACCCTTATTTACATTTACAAGGTCAAGAGCAATCGGTAAATCCCACGCAGAACAGAGTCAGACCACTTGGCTGTGGTGAAGGCTCAGGCTACTTGTATTTTATGTTAAGTTTCCTGGTAGTTGAAATGGGTGAATATCCTCTGCTGCACCCTGTCTTTTGGATGAAATAGTCGCTTCATTTTTCGAGGGTGGGAAAATCACTTCTCCACTAAGATTTACTTACACAGAGATTTACCCAGAGAGATATATCCGTAGCGCGTATCGAAAGCTTCCCCAACATCATATAGTCTGATTCGAGTAGAAGGCACAAAGGCAGGATCGAGAAGAAAGAAAATGTACATACCTACGATGCTACAACCATGCAACATCGAGAAAAGGTAACACGGCCCGACCGAGTCCGGAACAGAGCGATTGGTCATTTCGCATCTTTGTGTAGTCGGCACCCGTAAAGCTGTATCTTATGGCTCGGCGCGTTATGGGACTCAAGTGGTGTATTTTCCATCTGACATGAGTTCTAGCCCCCGGTCTCGACTTGGACTGTCTTACCACCGAATTTGTACAACCCGAGGGCGCATTCAATCGGAACCTGCCCAGTCGGAGACCCACCAAGATGGAAATCCAAATAGCCGGCTCACATCAGATACGTTTATCACCGAACAGAGCTGATACTGTACACCGTGCAGCACTACACGCCAAGCCGACACAAAGGGGCATCAAGGATAAGGGCAGACTTGCTCTAGATACCCTGTCTGGAGCTATTGACTGGCATAGTGCAAGAAGCAGAGGCAGATCTGATAAACAACATAGACAGAAGAATGCGGTATCAAGCCTTCGAGATATGTGGATGGGCTAGTGAACTAGTTTGCTATTATAACAGACGTGGTGCGAATCATGACAAGCTAGTATTCAGAGCAAGCTGGACTAGGAAAATGGGAATTTCACTCGACCTGTAATGAGCTAAGATCTTGTAGAGGAGTATCTGTGTCTACGTAAGTTTCAACTTTAGATCAATGGAAAATATACAATGTTCGAAGATTCATGTTATTACGTTAAGGCTATGGGAAGACAGGAAACAAGCACGCACTTGACAGATATTTGTACAGGAGGTCAAAAAAGTACTGATCAATATTCCACTAGCAGGGAAAGAACAAGAAGCCTTGAGAGCACGCCGCAAGCTAAATGACGCGAAAACCGTTCAACTAGTCGCAAGCCTTTTTTTTCTTTTCCATAATCACAATAACACTTTTGTGTGATCTTGAAGTTCAGGGTATCTGGCCTACCTCACTTACTTTGCCTGTCTTTCTAAACTGTTGCAAGTCTTACTTTCACAGGACTACTGCCCTCGTTTTGATCCGCCATTCTCGACACCATGCGAGGAAAGCATATCTCTACAGAGCCATTTGATAGCCGAGTGGGTTTTAGTAAGTAGAGGAATGTTTTCCTGCACTGGCGGTCAAGCTGCTGCCGAGCTGCGCCCAACAGAAACAGCCCTCGGTAATGATGACCCTGCGACTTCAGTTGTTTGTAAGTTGTAGAGAATGTGAAGAAGCTTCATCACAGACTCAATTTATTTTTCATTTCTCTGCTTGGATGACTCAATCCAAGGGCGGTGTTAATACACATAGTTATCTAATTCCTAGCCGTAGAAAGGGATGTTTTAGTTTACACTGTGTACTGCAATTCAGTACTAGCAGCATCACCACTTTCGCTATTTTCTTATTCTTTTCAGCATGCTTTGCCAATCAAAGCCTACAGAGTACACGCGAGGACTGCTGTATTGAGTTAATCAAGGAAAGGAAGTTAGTCTATGAAACTCCATGTAGTTCTAGTCTTCGGTGTTCTGTACCTACATGCTTCGCCAATCCCGAGGCCAAAGCCGTACTCCCATACCTTAGTTAGAATAAGTCTACAAGTCTTTTTTTTCGGGGTTTGAAACAAGTACGTGCCGAGGGATTGCCTAGAGAGACAGGCTCATCTCAAGTGCTCGGCCCTGAGATGATGCTACCTCTCTCTCGATAGCGATCATTCATTCAGCAAGTATCCTACCGGGGGTTCCGCTTATGATCGGCGGCACTTTAACCTGAATCCCTTCCTCTATGACTGCTTGATAGGATAATCATCCCTTCGAACTGATCTCTCAAAGGCCCTCTCTGGGTACACTCTAGCCCGCCTTGTTGCTCCCTACATCCTTCGCTGACCTTCTCCTTTGGTCATGAGTAGAGATCTGAACAATCCTAGAATAGGCACGTAGAAGTCGACAGTGAAAAGTATTTAATAAATGGAGGGGGGGTTTTTTTTGGGAGAAAATGGTGTCGTCAAAAGAGTACTCTCTTAGGGAATCGGTATCGCTCCGGCACCGGTAGGAGTATCGTCATCGAAAAGACTCAATCTGAGCTCTCCAGACCCTCAAAGACCGAGCCGAGGGTTCGTAAGGGACACCTGCGTACAGGTGTACCCAGTCGTCGTCCCTCAACTTTCGCCATCGAAAGGCTTTTGGAGTGACTAAAAAAACCGAGCTACATGGTCAAGTAAGGTTGTAGTTTTTTGTATACAAAGATCCTTGAACTGAGTGCGCTTGGAGTTGCCGTTTAGTATTTATCATGGGACTCAAGATCATAACGCGGACGGATATCTGGCTAATCACGAATTTGAATACATATATGTAGTGTACAGAGCAGATCCTAACATTTATGTTTTTTGGTAAAAGACAGGATATATATATCTTGACATTCTTTTGACCGATGCTTGGAACCCGAGGAGCATTTGCTAGGACTTGCATCACACTATGGCTTCGCGCGATCATGTGGACTCCTGCTACTCATCCCTAGTACTGTGCAGGGGTGCTCCCGACACACGTGACAAGAAAGAAGCAACGGACAATGAAGAGGGGATTGTCAAACTCGTAGATTATCGGGACAGTACCAGACAGTGCAGGACAGTATGACAGGACTTCGATTGTGAGAGCGGGTCTGCGACAAAGGATGACCCTGGCCGTCATGTTTGCTACCTAAGACTGTCTGTCAATCAGGCTTGCTTGACTGATCCGAATCAGTATTCAGCTCTGGTACTGTACTATACAGTCCAGTACAGTATGGGGTCAATGTAGGACCTGAGCTCCGGAAACAGATGCAATCCATCTATCTGAACTGGAGTTTGACTTTATGCAGTCCAAACTGCCAGAGGGTCCAAGGATAACTGTCTAGGGTTGTTGCTGCGCCGTACTGTCGGGGGACGATGAAACCTCTGTACACAGAAGAGGACAATCAGATTACTCAGGCCCACGGCTGGGCCCCATCATCGCCAGGTTGATCCGATTATTAATAGACTCGAAGACCCGGATGGATATGCAGTACCAGGTACCTGTAAACTTGTGTACTGTAGCTATGCGAGCTGGCGAGAGTGAGTGAGTGCATGGTTTGTTTGTTGTTCATGCTTCTGCGGCTGCCCGTATAGACCCCACGCCCGTTCCCCACAAGCCAGCCCTATTCCTTTTTCAGAGCTCCTGGGTCTTGAATCGTGAAGCTTTCAATAGTTTCGTCACGAGTCTCTTCCTCCCCAGGTCTGGTATTTCCTCACACCCGCCGCCGCCGCTCTCTGGGCAATTTCAAAGTAGCCCCCTCCAGATACGAAGCGGGATGAAGAATTCTCGGAGCCATGTCGATCGAGCTCGAATTGGGATCGTCGACACGGAAGACGAGGTCGATGTCCATCAGGTCGGGCAACTCACAAGAATTCTACCACGGAGAGCAGGTCGAAGTTCTTTTACCCACTCCAAGCTATTGCGAAAACAGCGCGAATCCTGAGACCATGGATAAAATCACGTGCTGTGCTACTGTACGGACTAACTTCTCAGTCAGCATTACACTCTCTGTGATGGTGTCTCCCCACTTCATAGAAACCTGGAATCTACCCACACTCTCAAATTCTAAAACAGGAGCAATCCAAGTTCACGGACAAGAGGTCTTTGGTACAATCTTCTCTACTGTACAGTTCAGTACAGTACAGTAGTAATCTTATCATATTCAGTTATCTATGTAATCAGCCTTGTGACAGAAAGCTTATTCAGGCTCCATAATCTGTCCTTATCAATCAAATCCGCGCGTGCGACGCCGGGAAAAGCCCCGCACCGACAACGCACCACGACCACGACGAGAAAGCTGGGACCCTGAAACTTTCTACAGATAGCTCCAGACACGGACGAAAGCCAGTATTATCGATCGGTCTCACGGAACAAGTACGCGAAATCCATCCGAATCGAAGACGTAGCGAAGGCAGAGGGGCAGAGGAAAGTCCGCAGGGCCAGCTTCCTAGGCGCTCGGGAGGGAGCATTTGGAGAGATACCCTCCAGACGCTTAATCAGCGCGATGATCAAACTC
The DNA here is from genome assembly GCA_032760415.1 of Diplocarpon rosae. Lineage (NCBI taxonomy): Eukaryota > Fungi > Ascomycota > Leotiomycetes > Helotiales > Drepanopezizaceae > Diplocarpon > Diplocarpon rosae. The sequence goes on from JAUBYV010000005.1 coordinate 1,255,524, forward strand.
AGGGAAAGACTTGGAATCAAACTCAGGGAGAGACTCCGAATCACATTCGGAGAGCCCTCGAAATAACCCCGGCGCTATTACAAAGGTGGAAGGCCACTGGGACCCGATTGGGAACCGAGAATACGAAAAAGAACGAATCGATCAAGGCGATTTTTGGGGTGATTTTGGGAGTGACCTGGGGGGGGGGGGGTATACGAAATCCTCGGAAATGATCTGAAGTTGGGAGTCCTCCCAGGGTCAATATGTAGAGGCCAAACACGATAATTTGGAAGCTGTGTTTCTCGATTTGGATACGAGTTGAGATCGGCTTGGACACGAGACCACATTATTTGCGGGACATATACTATTTCCAGGGGAGATGTAAATGGAAGACTACTTGTTCTGGGAGACTCTGGTGCTAGAGCGCTCTGCGAAAGCAATGCGGGGTAGCTGGACTTTTCATGAGGGAGACGTAGGCGCTATACGTGGGGGGAAAGACGTATTCCGGGAGTGATCAAGGCCTTGCGTGATGGGAATAAACCAACTACACAAATGTGGGCGAACCGCGCGACACCGTACGAGCGACACTCGATTATTGACGGTTCGTTGACCAGAGGCGGAGCTGCGGTAGGGATAGTACAGTCCTGGACTGTCGAGCTGAGAGCTCTGATCAGCTAGCTGCAGTGTACTGTACATATACATACTTCTACTTGGTACATCCCGAGCCTCGGAAGCTAAGCTTTTCAGAATCCTCGGCACCTTCAAAAACTTCGGGTTCTACGCGACGCTGAAGCCTCACTCGGGATTAATTAGTTAAGCTTCAGCGTCACATGCTCTCTCAAATCAGTAGATCACACCTACGGTAATCATACTTGCTTCGGCAGAGATTGATTCCGTGACGCATTCCGTAAGACGTATACGTGGTGTATGAGGCAGAGGCCGTAGCCATACTGTAATAGATGCCGGTACCAATTCTTGGAACATCGCAACGGCGAGTTAAGAAGACGCTAGCGCCCGTACTCTGTATGGAGAGGAGACATGACTGCCTCCACCGCAGCGGATCTTGCGCGTGATCTCTCGACGGGTACCACGTCCGAACTTCAAGTGTACGTAGAGTAGAAGCCGGATTGGGGGTCCGCCCAAAGTGGTGCCGAGTCTGGGGACAAGTAAAGGGTAGTCTTGTACTCCGTAAATAGACCAGGCACGAGGAGGCTTCGCACAAGGCGGTGTATACTACGACGTATGCATATATGCATATATATAGATATATATATATATATGTGTCTGATAATGTCTTACAGACTGGGGCTATTTTCATCCATCCCCAGCAGAATAGCCTCGTCACTGTGCTGACGTGATGGATCAGATCCGCTACCTCTCTCTCTTCTGGTTAAGTTAGGATTTTCTTCTCTCCTCTCTTCATGCTACCTCGGACTTCACGAGGGCGATCATGGTTGCTGGACACATGTTGAATTTTTCTACAGACTCCCCCCGCCCGTCGTCCACTCTGGAGGTCTGTGCTTCCCTCAGTTTTCCGCAAGACTGGCCCGACGGAGTAGATTATAGAATCTCTGGAATTGCACAGGAGCACAATTTAAATGGCACGTCTCTGGATATTTGCTTCGTAATTAAGGGGCCTTGCTGCCAGATGACCCCCCGGGGGGGGGGGATTTTCGACTCACCGCCCATTTCTGCCCATACAGTCCAAGTCCCGTCTCGCAGGGGGCGTGGGCAAGTTGACTGTAAATAAATAAGCCCTTGTGAATCGTCAGCCACGCCGCCCCCCGTAGCTCCCCCCCCCAACTCCACCCCACACCAGCTACAAACCTCCTCGGTGATAGTCGGTGGAAATGAATTATTGTTATCTTTTTTGCTTCTTCCTTTTTTTTCCCTCCCTCCTTGACAATTCGCCACGTGACCCTGCCATGACATTCCTTGTTTTGGCACTTCTGCACACGCGTAGCCTACGGCCTGCCTCACTCACCTTTTCACTGTGATTCGATTGATTATTTCCTTGTGTATAATTGATTATGATCTAAATATGGAAGGTGTGGTCTTCGGTCAGGGGGCTGAGAGTGGAAGGTACTGGAAGGATAAATAAATAACTTGAGAGAACGAGTCTGCAGGTATTATCACGTGGCAAAGTACTCGTCGGAAAACCGACTACGCAGTATTCCTCTCCACTGGCTACCACCACCACGGCTCCACCGGTGTGGGGAGAGGCGCGGTTGACGATTAACTAACTATGAACAGTACTGGGGACCAGGGGACCAGGGGATGTCAACGCCTTTTTCTGCTTTCTGCTATTCTGCTTACTGTACAGCCCCGACGAGTACTACTGTTCAGTACTGACTGTTCCCATTACATTGACATGGGGTCGAAAGCCGAACGCGACGGTGGCATGAGTTGGTCCCGACCACAGGACAGACAAGAGAAAAACATGTCTCGCAGATCGAAGAGCTGTCAGGGGCCGCCGCTGTTTCTTGATCTGCTGCAAACCTGACCTGCCCTTGGAAACACGTTTCTGATTGACCGAACCGATAGCCAGCCTGTGAAGCCTGCCAAGATGCGAGGTGGGTAGGTAGACAGACGTACTGTAAGTAGGTTTCTCGTCGTAATTGTTTTTTTTAATATTTATATTCATATTTTTACTCCTTTTTTTTCTTTTCTTGCTCACAAGGTAGAGGAAGGTCATTCCTCATCAGAAGAACCCATTCTTATGAAGGGGTGCAGGTGAAAAGCAAGTTTCTCGAGTTACAAAGTATACGCTGTACGGGTCGTAGAGGAGCTCCAGTCAGAGCTGGATGAAGGAGCCGGATCCCAACCATCTTCCACCTGCTGTGCCCAGCATAGCCTAGTGCCAAGGGCGCGAGGGGGACCGAGGTTCAAAGGACTACGAAGTACTTGGCAAGTAGGTAGAGGACTCCCGTACAGGACTGTCTGTACATGCAGTAGTCAGTCCGGAAGATACGTCGGAGCATCGACTTCGCCTCGCCCACTTTCGCCCTCCTTCGCTTTACCCCTTCGCCCCGAGCGACGATCGACGTTGACATTGAAACGAACGTCCGAGCGACGACGAGGGCATCCTGAAAAGAATCGATCGCCGCGCGATGGCGCCACAGCCACTCCGACCCAGAAGTCTCAAATTCATTACCTCGCCGGTATTAGCACATAGTTACTACATACAGTACCGAGATTGCGAATCCAAATGTAATGCAAACTGCCCAACTCCGCCATGGCGTGGCCGTTGCCGTGGCCGTGGCCGTTGGGGGGGTGCTGCCACAGCCCTGGTCCCAGAGACCGAGTCCCCGTCGTCTTTCGATTCTTGACTACCAGATTGGCACTGTATTGAAGTATAAACAGAAGTACCGACAGAGAGGGGAACGCGAGCACTTGGGATCATTCGGCCAAGATCAGGTCGGGTCGGGCTTCCTCTCTGCCCACTCGACTCGACCGCTGCTGCTCTCTGCCCTATACTACACATATCTCCCCTCTTCGTCTATTGTAGGTAGTAAGTAGTATAAGCTTATACCCCTATACTTGACCACCTTTCTTTACCCCCTTCCCCCGCCCCTCCCCATATGCCAGTGCCTCTTCCGCCTCGACGTTCGGCCTGTCACCCTCGTCCGCTCTGATATGATATCGCAGCTCAGCCGTGCGCCATCGCAGATAGGTTCGTCTCCGCGGCTTATTCTGGCTCGACTCCCACAAAAAGCCAAACTACAAGCATAGGCCGTTGGTTACAGGCGATCTGGCGCAGCACCGCAACATTCTACCGGAGCGGGTGGCGTCCGTCCAGAGCCCAGAAGAGTCGGCATCCCGACCGTACTGCACTCTACCCTCCTGTCCTCCACCGTACTCTACTCTACCGTACCCGTACAACTGTATCAGTCCAGTCCAGTTCTGAAACAAGGGTATCTCAAATCTCAAATCTCAAATCCCCAAATCTCAAACCTCAAACCTCAAACCACCATCCGCTTGCTCGCTGCTGCATGGGGACCGGGATCGATGACACCACCGAGAGACACACCTTACCGACATTGCATTCCCTACTCGAATCTCGAAACTCGACTCGACGCCAGTCGTGAAAGAATCTCTGTACTCTGATCCAGCCCCACCCCTATCATCGACTCTCAGAGGAAAGTCGAGGAGAGCGACCAGGTTTGTAGCCCCTGTTTATGATAAGGTTTAAAGTCGTCTGCACAAGTCGGGGAAAAAAAGAACAAGAGCTGCTGCACTATACTTCGCACGAAGAAGGCGAGAGAGAGTGCCAAGGTCAGGGGGTTGGAGGGAGGATCCTGGTAGAGTACAGTGCTACTCGTACATACAGTGCAGGAGACCACGCGCTGGCCGGAGCTCACCTTTTCCACGAGGAACAACGAGTATCAAACCGACCTACCTACTCTCGAATCCATTCATCCGCGACCTCGCCCCGCACCATCTGGGGCAGTTAGTTATTGATCGCCTCTCGCGCCCTGCACCGACCGGACCGATCCTGCTCTGGCAACCTTCCTCCACATGTTCAACTCTTCTGTACGAAGAGCTTTCCGCCAGTCGAGATCGGCCAACCCTCTACGCTCCAAGGACAACAACGGCTCGAGTGACGTGCGCAAGCGGGCGGGAGGAGAAACGGCGGGCATGTTCGACGCCGACAGGAGTCGTACGAGGGGGGAGAGGACCTTTGTCGGGAGCCAATGTGCCGTCTGCGAGGAGCCGTTGGAACACACCCTTCGAGGCGAGAGGATCCTCCAATTCTCCTGCGGTCATGTTTCCCACGAAGCGTGCTTCTACGAATACATCAAGGAATGCGAATCCCAGTACTGCCCAATCTGCAACGCGCCATTGGGCCTGGATACCAGTCGTGGCGGCAATGTTCTTGACATGGGTAAGAAGTTTTGGGAGTGGTGCCTTCCTTCTTTCTCCTATCAGACAGCTGATGGTCCTCTTCTCTGCAGAAAAGCTCAGCAGTATCGTGCGATCGGTTTCTGCGTGCGACCAGTCAAGCAGATCGCAACAGACCCCGACACCAACTGCCTGGGACAGCCAAACTGTGCGACCCCTGAGTAGGGATTCGACCGCAAGAACGATGGCTCGAAATACCAGAGATGGCAGCAAGGACTCTCGGGACATGAGGGAGAGCAATAATGGCAGTATGCTGGAGAAGTGGGACAGTCGCGAGCGATCAGGAAGATACGCCCATCCGTCGGCCAGAGTATCCCACACCAGGAACGACTCCGAGACCACCGCGGCCGCCTCCTCGGTCGGATACCCAGAGACGACAATGAGCGGGCTACCCCGGCGGCATGAGTACGACGTGCAATCGATGGAAACGACTCCGATGAGTCCGAGAGCAAGCTTCGCAAGGAACCCGATACCGCCTCCACTAGTGAGCGTCAGATCAGAATTCCCGACGTTGAATCGGTCTCGGCAGCAGCAAACATTAACCTGTCTGATTACCATCGAAGTCCCGGACGGCAAACTGAGACCAGGTCCAGATGACATTCCGACCCCCCCTCCTCTGCCGGCCCTGAAGACGGAGGATGCGTATGCCAGGCCTCCATCACCAGCGCAGAGCGTACCGCGCTTTGACCCAGACGAACAGCCAGAGGTGCTGGAGGAGATCTCTGAGAATCTCCGGACCCGAGTGGACAACTGGCATGGCTTGGACTTCAATAGGTACGTACACCCTCAATCATCAGCAGGGTTCCGCTGACAGCGGTACAGGTTCGGAAGACTGCGATTATCTGGCGCCATCCGCGTCGGCAAAGACCAGCAGTCGTGGCAAGAATTGGAGTGTTTCTTATTTGCAGAGATGCTCATCTGCGTCAAGGAAAAGAAGGTAGCCTCTCCACAGCCATGGGACGACAAGGAGTCGCCGAGAAATACCACCAGGTGCACCCTCAAAGGCTCCATTCTGATCAAGAAGCATCTGAACGAAGTCATCGAGTCAGGAAGTGGTAAGAGCAACCTCAGCCAACCCGGGGAGCCCCAAAAATGACTATGGCTAATCTTAGACGAGCAGACGAGAACATTTTGACCCTGAGCCTGTCCGTGACAGAATTACCGTCCTTCCATCTTCAATTCGATGACAGAAACCAGATGAAGCTCTGGCAACAGGCACTCCTGGACCTGAATGCCGTCGAGGAGTCGCCACTGCGAAGCCCTGATCCTTCTCTCTCCGAGGCAGAGGAAGAAGACTGGCAACGTCTTGCCAGTACGAAGCGCGCCTCCTCGGTCAACTCCTCTTCCTGTGGCGAGCCTCGATCTGCCACTACTGCCCCCACCGAATACACCAATGCAAGACAGACGCGGTTTCCAGCAGCGGTACACGTCCCCGTTGACCTTGTCGTGGTCATTCCGGTCTCTTCATCAATGCAGGGTGTCAAGATTAGCCTTGTGCGAGACGCATTGAAATTCATGGTCCAAAATCTCGGAGACCGCGATCGCATGGGTCTGGTCACGTTTGGCTCGAGTGGGGGTGCTGCACCCCTTGTCGGTATGACCTCAAAATCATGGAATGGATGGCCGAGTATCCTAGCATCAATCCGCCCAGTTGGGCCGAAGAGCCATCGCGCAGATGATGTTGTCGACGGTGCCAACACCGCCATGGATCTCCTGATGTCGAGGAAGTCCAGTAACCCAATCGCCAACATTCTGCTGATCAGCGATTCATCTACCTCTGACGCAGAGAGCGTTGACTTCGTCGTGTCGAGAGCCGAGGCCGCCAAGTAAGTTCCTTTCCAGAGCTCCGGCACGTGCTTTGTTTTGGCATGCACATGCTGACGGTACCAGGATTGCCATCCACTCTTTCGGACTCGGGATGACCCACAAGCCAGACACGATGATTGAGCTTTCAACCCGAACAAAAGCGTCTTACACGTACGTCAAAGACTGGATGATGCTTCGAGAATGTCTGGCAGGTTGCATGGGTGCCCTGCAGACAATGTCTCATCAGAATGTGAAGCTGAAGTTGCGACTCCCGGAAGGATCGCCAGCGAAATTCGTCAAGATCAGCGGTGCCTTGCAGATTACCAAGCGGGCAACCGGCAAGGACGCCGAGGCGTCGCTGGGGGATCTCAGATTTGGTGATAAGAGAGATATCCTGGTACAGCTTGTGATCGCGCCCGACAACTCGTCGCAGGAACAACTTCCCCAGGATCCTTGGGAATCAATTGTCTCGGGTCTCGAAGCTCTCGGTGGTCCCCTCGAGAGGGAGGATGAACGAGTCTTGTCTATCGAAGAGGTGCCACTCATCCAAGCAGATCTGACTTGGTGCGACATCCTACGAGATGGCACAGTGGCCCACCTTCCTCGTCCCTCACTTCTGGCAATCACCATGCTTCCTGCGCCAACACCCCAACAACAACAGAAGAAGTCGGCATGGCCAAACACGCCCCCCATTCCACCTCACCCGAGCATCGTTCAGCGGCGGATGGAACTTCTCACGTCCGACATGCTCACCCGGGCGTTGACTTTGGTCTCTCGGGGTCAACATGACCGCGCTCAGCATCTCCTTCAGGAGACCCGCTCCATCCTCAAAGGGCTTGGAAAGGGTGGCCTGCCACCCGTCCCCCCACCCCATACGAAACTACCCAATCCTCCGTCGGCCATGTCTTCATCTCCACCTTCCGCAGGGACCTCTGATCGCCGCCACACACCATCTCCTCCTACCTCGGCTCATACACCCACTGGATCGAATTATCGCTTCCCTGCAAACGATGCGCTTTCTATGGGTCTATCTTCCGGCATTGATCATGACACCGTCGCGGCTCTTGACGCCGAACTCGAAGCTAGCTTGGAATGGATTAACCACCCTGCAGTCTTTGGAAGGGATAGCAGGAAGGCTGTGCTTCAGGGCATCGGAGTTATCAGCAGCCAGCGAGGATACACGTTCCGCTCGCCCATGGAAAGTCTCTGGGCTCGACGTATTGGTGGCGTTAAGAGATTGACGGAACGTGGCCGGGAGTGGCGGGAGGAGGGCGGTGGTGATGTCGGTATTATGGAAGAAAGCTAGACACGGGTGATGCCCTGTCTTTGCCTTTCATCCCGACTCATCACATCGCAGCCGGATTCTCCTATACGTACCTCGACTCGATTGCTCTGAACAGCCATGACCGCGATATACCCCAACGATATTCCCGTAACGACCTTATGGCTAGCCCTGCATGTGTTTTTGTTGTTCGCTATTGTGCTATTTAATTTTGAAGCTGTTCAGATGCAGGCTTACTTGGAATACTCTTCCATCTGATGTTCATATCTGCTTAAACTTCTCGGTGGTTCTTTTTTTTTTTTTTTTTTTTTTTTTTTTCATCAGGAAAAATGTCTGTTGTCCTGGGTTTTTGTCATGGCCAGGATATGTGTGAGGACGCATGCACCCTACCATTGCTGCTTATCCTATTATGTACAGCGAGGAAGTTTTAGTTGGTGTGTTGACGTATCGCACAGGACAGGCAATCTACGGCGAATGGTTACCACATGTGGCGGGTGTTTGGGATAGGTAGTGGGCAGCCGATAGAGCTATGAGGAGAGTCTACTTTATAGATGAAGATGAAGCAGAATATATGACTATCAGACCCTTGATGTGGACCGGTCCTACGATGGGTGTTTTCTAGACAGGTTTTCTGCTCTGAAGACCTGGTGATTGGCAGATCCCTTCAAATCTTTTCGCTCGTCGAAGAGAACAATGCCGCCACTTTGGTTTGCTTTCCACCGGGCGGGCAATCCTGTTGTTACATTGCTCACGAGGCCCCCACTCGTGGAGACCGCACGTCGGTCATTTTGAGACTTGAGACTAAATCAAATGTGCAGTGGAACCTGGGGTCCGGATTGACCCAGAACAAGAATGTCTTCAGCGACGCACTATGTCGGTGGCACAGAAACAGCTCGCTCCTCGCGACTACCTCCTCCGTAGCCACATCAGCACAGCGCGGGAGAAGGCGATAGACGTGAGCAAATGTCGACACATAGTGCACGAGACATTTCCCAGAATGAAACTTCATCGGGATATCGAGATTGGAAGGCGATATTCGTAATTGAGAGAGAGAGAGAGAGAGAGAGAGAGAGAGAGAGAGAGAGAGAGAGAGAGATATGGTCGTTTAACACCTCATCGTCGACCAACATATATATTTCTACATATACATGTAGAAATAGTAAAAGTGCTCCAATCCGTAGTTCATCTTGCCCACGTTCAAGAGCCGCACCACGCCGAGCTGAGTAGTTGGTTCGCTACCCATTCCCGGAAAACCAGACTTCCGCCAAACATCCACACTCCTCCGGAGGGAGGCGGCGTCCACGCGTGGTAGGTAGGTAGGGGTCTCTCTATCTCCCCCCCCCTTTTTTTTAAAAAAAAAATACTCCGTCCGAGTCCTCTGTGCCGGTCAACTGATCGCAGGCGGGAGCTGTGTATCTGTCGTGCCTCGACGCGCGGTTTTGGTTCTCTCCGGGCAGGCAGCCCACGGCGCGCCTAAGGGATGTATGTGACCCCAGCGCATGGTGAATCGGCTTGTGAAAAACATGATTGGTAATTAGTACTAGTCCGAAGCAAAGCCGTATGATTGCGAGGTCGTTGATGCTTTTGCGTCTTGACAAAAGGAAGAGGGGGGGGGGGGGGGGGGGTTGGAAATAAAATGGCAGAATTGGTTTCACATGTGATGGGCATGATCTTTGTTTGGTAGGTAAAGGGGTATGATGCTGACGAAGCGAGCAATCTCCCAAACAACACGGCGGCGTACTGTAGGGCGAGGGCCGCTTCACATGCTTAGATAAAACCCACCTATCATCACATGATACAGGGGGTTGAATGGGCTCACAGCACGCAACGGGGTCCTACGCGAACATCCCCCTTCGGATCCAAGGGGACCAGAGTGTTTACGCAATCACGTATCGTTAGTTCTCCCACTGGGCGCAAGACAACTGATGTTCCAGCCCGGCCGATCTGGTCCGGAGCATGCCGACGACGAGCGGTACTCTCTTGTGAAGAGCGATTGAGCAGCAGCTCAGAGGACCCGCCTTCAACCCACCACAAGCACTTCTCGGGTCAGGACTCTCGCCGTGCTGACACGCGCAAGCGCCCGCCCCTCGCCGTACGCCCGCAAGATCCGCCGTGCACTCATCGAACAGGGCATACCTGTCAAGCTGCAGTCCGGAATCCCGTGGCACAGCACGACCGAAACGCCCGAGTACAACGCCCCTCGAGAAGCTGCCGGTTCTCATCTTCGACGATGAGCGCCCCCCCCCCCCCCCCCCGATCTAGGAGTCGTGGTTTCTCCAGGAATACCCTGTCCAGAAGGTAGAGACGCAGGACGGGATGCTTCGCTTTTCTGCGCAAGTACCCGGCGCTGACGAGGTACGGGGAAGTGTTGGAAGCGCGGGAGACTTTTCAAAAGACGCCGCCAGAGATGTTTGAGCTCTCTGAGAAAGTCACCTAGCTCTGGTCGCTGCGCAAGGGCGGAAGGCTCGGTTAACCTTGTTGTTTGATCCCTAGGCTCGATCACCTACGCTTTTCCCGACTAGATCTTGTTGTAGGGCAAACAAGCAATACCAGAACGATGGAGCTCATTTAAACCACACCTTTCGATGTCTGAAAAATCGATAAGCTGACAGATACTCGCACACCATAGCTGAAGTAAGCAGACAGGCCAAAACATATATTCCACAAGGCCAGGAATACACCTGATTCTGCTTCGCGCTGTTACGCGCGGAATGAGCCCGACTTGAATGAGAAAAATTATATGCTGGCAGTTCTATGGTTGTATGGCATTCGCAGAATCACACATGAGCGCAGGGAATGTCAAAGTCAACGATTACTATTGAAGCACGTTGACATAACAAGAGGATCTTGGCTCATGGAGTCGTAGTTGATCATGATCCACCCTACTTCCGATTTTTATTTTATGTTTGCCCTTTTTCGGATTCAGACAAGACAGCAAGCCTGACGGCAACGCATGATATACCACCGCACAGCTTTTTCATCTACCAGATTGCTCAAGCTTCTACGGCGAAACGGTTCTGCAGATAAATTTAGCCATCTCACTGTTGTGCCGAGCACCCGGCAGGAGAGAATACCTGCATAGCCTCGCCCTTAGTGGCGACCAGATGCCATTGTCAAGTCCGTAAACTCAGAAGCCCAAAGAATCTATGCCTTGTTCTCTTGAGGCGCTCAGGATTCGCTGATGCGGCCGAATCTCATGATCATCAGATGTCGGAAATACCTTAAGCGAGATACTCATGCTCGGATAATTCTTCGAGAAGACTCCGGAGATGTGTTTTACAGACTGGTTGTTGGATGATCTGAAAACCCATGTAGCTCTTTTTCCAAGCCATATGTTGATCTGATATGCGTCTCGACGTAAGATGGCATGCGTAAGTGGGAGTTATATTTGAAGTTTGATATCTATCCCAGATCCGCTCCGTATACCAGATCCTCACCCCACATAGAAATAACGTTCCATGCCCTGATGATGAAAGAAGCTTTCTTCTCAAACACCAACCTCTCGGACGCATACAGTACAGCTGCATCCCGGCCTCTGCCGACGCTTAGCACTGTAGGGCCCCGAAATTCTATCGTGTGAGGCAGCCAGATGTCTATATTTATGATATAAGATTGCAGAGCGAATCTTGCCCTTAGTTTGTGGTCGGTGTTCTCGTAACACATCAACGTGGTCCGGAAACTCGTCCTCTTTCGAGGAATGCCGGGGGCTAGGTGATGTGTTGATAACCTTGGACATTCGGCCATAAAAAATTTCTGTGAGCATTCCACATGGCAGGCAAAAACCCTTTAATATCCCGAAGAGGCGCGATATACAACGTGGAAATGTTCGCATGTATGGCCATGGCTTCCACTGAACGGGTTTCTGACAGGAGCCTGACCACGAACAGCCGTCTGCCTGTCGCAAAATATTATTGAAAAATCTGGCTTTGGCAGATTTCCTCTAATCAAGGACTGCGGCGCCCGACCAGTCTACCATAATTGATAAATGTCATAATATAAAGCGCTTTTTTTTTTAATAGAAATAGTGGAGGTGAGGAGTTTCGGATGGCGAGAAAGGAACGAAGAGCATATCCAGAAATAATGACCCCATGGAAATCGGCCTTACCAAATATTGCCGTATCTCCCGGCGACGGAGTAGCAACATCCCGCCGATGAGCAAGTGCGCTACTTTGACAGGTTGCGCTCAGGCTGCTACAGATTTTCAATGTCTAGGGAGATATCGTTCAACAGCTCCATGAATTCGCTAGATTCTGCCTCATCCTCCAAGCACTCCACAGACGATCTCAGTTGCTTCACCAGGCCAGAAAGTGCCGGCTGACTGGTGAAATATCGCCTTCTCATTCCTCCTGACAATTTGCCTAGAAGTGCCAGGGAGAGTTGAATCATTGCGATCTGGAATTCGATTATCGTGGACGGAAGAGTGACAGCAGAAATTTTCATAGAAGTCGCAGTTGCAACTACCATCATCCAATCGTCACGCGGGAAAGAGATGGCCTCGTGGTCCACGATGGCAAGCAGCACGCGAATGATCTCTAGACCTCGGCTAGCCTCAGCTGAGGAAGTGCTGGCCGTAGCATTGTCGGATGTGCTCCTTGAAATTGACTGAAGATCTTGGGAAATTATCTGCCATCCATCTTGATGCAGAAAACCATCCAAAGCTTCTTCCGTGACTATGATTCCTTCCAAGGCAAGCAAAATTGGGTATCGAAAATCAAGTTTGCTCTGCGAGCTGGATTTATAAAGTTCCATTAGCATGTCCATGAGCCCTGCAGTCTCCATGCGAAGATTTTCGTTCTCGTCTTCGCGGATCCATATTGCAAGAGCTCTGATACCAGCCAGGACGAGCGGATCGGCATTCACATCGTCTTTCATTGACTCCCATGTCAAAGTGAGCCTGGTGCCTTCCGAAGTGGCTGCTGTACCAGTCCGAGCAGATGGGTGCAAACCGGATGCACCAGCTACAGATGCATCCCATCGATCACGAAGGTACTCAATGGTGAGAGACATCGTTTCCGCGATATCCTTCCGAAGCTTCAATAGCAGATCGGGGGTCACGTTGAACCCAGATGCATCTTCCTCATCCAGACTACGAACAAGAAATCCTATGTAGCTGGAAATCACGTCAAATGCCGCGGCGAGTCGTTGTGAAACTAAGGGGTACTCCGCGCTATTTAAATTTCCCAATAACGATGGAAACGAGGACCGAATATCTATGAGTAGGAGGTTGATGAGCAAAAAAGAGAAAGGTTTACTGTCTGACCCCCCCAATGCGTCGTCCTTGAATAGTAAAGAAGGGCAGCTGGCAGGATATGCTTGCAAAAGCGCTGCTGACAGCTGAGTGTATGCTGCTCTGCCAGCTGCGGTAGGCTTACTTGTGACAAGCTTTCGCAGTATTAAAATAACGGCACCAAGCCATTTTGGATGAGTTGGCACAGCCTGCTTCATATCAGCATGGCCATGTCTTCGGGAGACAAAGGGCGTATTACCTCGGATTCTAGCTTGACCAGCGCGTTGCCGAGAAATGCGATGAATGTGACTGCATCTGTTCCCCTGAAGTTGAGAATAAGTTTCGGGATCACTTGATCGATGCTCCGACGCACAGTCTGAACTTCAGCATTCACGGTAGATGCATTTGTCCAGCTGTACTGAAAAATTTCCAGCGCCAGAGGGTACTGGTTGGTAATTTCGATCAAAGAAGAAAGATCTTCAACCGCAAGGATTTCCGAAGCCCCTTCAGGTTGACTGACAATAGTCAAGAGCGTCTGCAAGATGAGTTTCGTAGTCTCTGGGGTGCTACGTCCAGGTCAGCTAGAAAAATCCTCTTCGTTCTGATTTAGATCACTTGCCTTTGTAGCAACGCCTTTACTAGCGGCGCTATACGCCCAGTTAGTTTTTTTTCTCTTCGAGATTCTTCTGATAGCAATATTGAGAATGTATGTATCACTGCTACTGCCAACTCAACCATGTCTTTCGAGTCTGTTTTATTGACTTTTTCAGTTCGTTGTGCTCGAAGCAATCGATCCAAAAATTTAGGGGATATGGATTCCCATAATGCTCGTAGTTTTGGTTGATTTTGAACAAGCTGACCATTGTCAAGGACTGTTTTCAGCAAAGCCAAGCCAACGAATCTGGATGTGTCGTCCTTTGCTTTGAGCAGGTCTTGTATTCTTTCAAAGGTTGCGGACTCATCTTCCGGGCCGCGAGGCTCTGACATGGTGGTACCTCTCAACTGCTAAGTGACTTTTCCCCCACTCGGTGAGTGTAGAGTAGAGCCGGGAGTGAAATGACAAAAAGACTGCGTTTGCTGGGTTTGCTATGTTGCGGCCTGATTTTCTTGACGGCTCAAAAAAGGCATCCATTCGTCGTCACTGGAGCCGCAAACGTGCAAGATTAATTCACAGCTCAGCCTCGGGCTCTGTTCACCAGCGATTCCGGTCATGCGGCAACCGCCCTCAGATGTATGAATATGGCGAGCACATTCGCTGGTCAATATCCACCAGTAGAGCAAGCAACGTCCTTCTCTTCCTCCAGTCGAACCCCCCCAAATCCTACTGCAATCGAAGACGATAGCGATAACGAGGACCCCAGCGCAAATTATTCTAGAGACAGAGAATTGTTCTCAGAGGACCCTCTCAAACCTGAAGAAGAAGATATAGTATCTTTCAAACGTAAACCCAAGCAGGCTGCCGGCTCGCGGTTCTTTGCATCTTCTAGCAGCGGGTCCAACGTACGACAGCCAACACCTTCCCCGAGAGCTGGAACACCGTCACTTGGTCTGAACACAGTTGAGGGCGAAGATGGGCCAGCAAATACTGGCGCAAAAGATGGAGGACCATTGGACTGGTATGTGGAGGGTCCGGGGCGCAGGGTTGGGTACGAAGACATGACTGCGATCGATTGGATTTTTGAATACACAAAAGAACGGCAGCGCTTGCGCATACTGTACTCGCATGCCACTGGCCTAGTAGGATATGCAAAACAGTTCTTGGATGCAAGTCAGATCTGGGTTATTCTTATTATGACAGGTCTGGCGGTCGGATCCTTTGCTGCTGCGATCGATGTTATCACCGACTGGCTTGCAGATCTAAAGACTGGCTACTGCTCAGCTGGTGGTGATGGTGGACACTTCTATCTCAACCAATCTTTCTGCTGCTATGGCTACGACGAGTTTGCAAAGTGCAGGGATTGGGTATCATGGAGTCTTGCGCTTCATATTACTTCGGCAGGTGGCAAGTGGTTCATAGAATACCTCTTTTTCATACTTTTTTCGGTAAGTTCCCCCCTTCTGTGCGTAGTGCAGAGAGAAAAACTTGCATTGACGCCTCCGGGAAAGGTTTGTCTCGCCGCAACGGCGAGTGTGCTGGTTAAGGAATACGCCCTATACGCAAAACATAGCGGCATTCCCGAAATCAAGACAGTCCTGGGAGGATTTGTCATACGAAGATTCATGGGAACTTGGACTTTGGTTATCAAGTCACTCGGCCTTGTAAGTTCTTTAGAATATTCGAGTCAGCCACTGTCTGATAACCACAGTGCCTGGCGGTTGCTTCAGGTATGTGGCTTGGTAAAGAAGGCCCACTTGTGCATGTTGCGTGCTGCTGCGCCAATCTGATAATGAAGTTGTTCCGTAACATTGACGAAAACGAGGGTATGTAATGCTTGACCCTGGCAGTCACAGTCTCTGATCCTACATAGCTCGGAAACGGGAAGTATTATCAGCTGCGGCAGCAGCCGGAATCTCAGTCGCATTTGGTTCGCCTATCGGCGGTGTCTTGTTCAGTCTCGAGGTAAGTCATACGCCTAAATTCTCGGCCATTCTCTGACCATTATAGCAACTTTCGTACTACTTCCCTGATAAGACAATGTGGCAGAGTTTTGTCTGTGCAATGACAGCAGCAGTGACTTTGCAAGCATTTGATCCATTCAGAAGTGGTAAACTTGTGTTGTATCAAGTTACATACAGTACTGGCTGGCATGGTTTCGAAATGATCCCATTTGCTTTGTTGGGCATCTTCGGTGTGAGTTGTAAGTGGCCACTGATTGAGGAACATCTGACTGACCTTTCTGTAGGGTATCTACGGCGGTCTATTTATCAAAATGAACATGAAAGTCGCTGAGTGGAAGAAAACAGCAACTTCGCTACCTGGGCCAGTTACTCAAGTCTTAATCGTAGCACTACTGACAGCTCTGATCAATTACCCAAACTTATATATGCGAGCCCAGTCATCAGAGCTAGTATATTCGCTCTTTGCAGAATGCTCCAGGGTGGTGGATGATCAGTTCGGCCTCTGCAAGACCGGTTCCGCGACAGTGGGGACAATTTTCCTCCTCATATTCGCCGCAATTCTTGGGTTCTTTCTAGCCTCGATAACTTTTGGATTACAAATACCTGCCGGTATCATCTTGCCTTCCATGGCGGTAGGCGCTCTATTTGGTCGAGCGGTTGGCATTGTCATGGAAATCTGGGTGCACAACCATCCGAATTTCTTCCCCTTCAGCTCGTGCGAACCCGATGTGCCCTGCGTCACGCCTGGAACATATGCAATCATCGGGGCTGCCGCTGCTCTTGGTGGGGTCACGCGCATGACAGTTTCAATCGTGGTGATCATGTTCGAGCTCACAGGAGCTCTTACTTATGTCTTGCCTATCATGATTGCCGTGATGGCGAGCAAATGGGTCGGCGACGCTTTTGGGAAGCGTGGCATTTATGAAAGTTGGATCCACTTCAACGAATACCCCTTTCTCGACAACAGCGAGGAAACAGTCATCCCAGATATTCCCGTCAGCCAGATTATGACCCGTATAGAAGACCTCGTAGTGTTGACCGCCACTGGGCATACGATCAAATCGCTCTCCGGTATTCTTGCGTCCCATCCCTACCGTGGTTTTCCGGTAATCTCGGATCCCAAGGACGCCATTCTACTTGGATACATATCTCGAGCTGAGCTCGAATACAACCTTCGGTCCTCGACCCAAGGTCCACGATCTCTGCCTCCCGAGACGGAGGCTTTTTTCTCGCACCAGCCGATGGCAGATCCCCGAATGATCCTTGACCTACGGCCGTGGATGGACCAAACACCCTTAACCTTACCTGCTCGGTCTAATCTTCTGCTTACAGCAAACTATTTCCAGAAGCTCGGTCTACGATACGTGCTGTTCAGCGATCGAGGCGTATTACAGGGCATCCTGACAAAGAAGGATGTGTGGTATGTTCTCAATGGCGCGGAAGAGACGAGAAGGACTCTGGGCGCAGATGGTATGCCAGAGAACATGGGCTTGACCAGAGAAGGTGGCGAAGGTGAAGAAAGAGGGTTGTTGGGAAGAGACGGCGACAGTGTAGATAACATGTCCCTAAGTTTAGGCGAGCATAATACTCCTATATTATGACACCACAGATGAATAGAAATAAATTCACAACAGAAGCCCAACTGGCCACTTCTAAAAATGACAGATACGTAAGAATACTCCTTTCTTTTTTGGCCTCCTGATGTTACGATTTATTTACACCACTTGCTAAATTGGTGCCCCGTGTAGAGTATCCGTGATTTACACGAAAACCGCGAAGGCTACTCGGCCAACTCCTACCTTGCTATACTCGACGAGTCACTTCCTAGAATCTAGGTACCACGCATGGGAGGTTTCTTTTGCAAGATAATGCGCTAGTTTATGTTACCTGGAAAAGTACGAGAACATTTTCTAAATCAAGTGATACTAGTGCTTCTATAGCCGCTTTATTCGCCCGTTTTGAATCTGATCAAGCATATATGATAGCATTTTAAAAATACAATCCTGAACTTATATTTTAAGCTTGATGACTTAGAGAGAGTACTTGAGAAATATAAGAATCTTTAGAAAGAGATTTAATTAAAGCATAAGAGTTAGTTAACGGTGTAAGATGATCAAGTCTTGTTTGGAAAGTCTGTGAGAGGCTAGTTGCAGTTATCGCCATACGATAGTAGCACTGGCATACTAAGTATTAAGAAATCAATATGTTTTACAAAATAAGATGGTACCATAAATAATGGATATTTTCGAACCTTATACTACGGTTATCAATAGTTATGAAGCAATTAGTAATTCAAAATTTGGGGCGGGGGAGGGGGTTTCGCTAATCTGACAACCACAGATACTTTTGGCTGAGAACTGCGATGAATGGAAAAGTCTAGTTCACAGGTACCTAGGTACTATCTTAAAAGCCTGGCTTCTTACACCACATAACTCTGATGAGCCCTATTCATCAAGTTTGGCGTTTTGCAACTATCCTGGATTTTGAGTAACTCCGGGAAAAGCTGATTGTTTTCTCTACTCAAAGCAGGAATTTCGCCGTCTGACGCCATTCATCATGCAGAGCAAAGCTAGCACCGACGGGCATTTTCAGATTTTACGTGGTTATGGGAAGATATGCGATCATAAGATAGTCGTCAAGTTAGCTTGTTCAGTGGAGACCATTCGCAGAATCTCAAGATTTTGTCGTCAAGTTAGCAACGAGTCTTGCCCATTTCAGACTGGCCTTGAAACTTTTCCGTCATAATCTCACTGTAGCCCAAATGCTAATGGCAAGTGGTATATATATCAACTTCTCTCCACACCTGCTCTCCCTCCTTCAGTACTCTCTCAATACGAACTGGTTATAGCTTTCGCAGGCCCAACCTCTCTCTTCTCTACCCGATTTATACACTCGACGTAACAACATCCAATCCCTTCCTAACTCCACCAACTCGTGGTCGGTCGTTCTTCAGCTACCTGTCAGTCGCAGCGACCTCAACCACGTCAAACTTGGTGGTGCACATATATCAACGAGCACGGACACAAAAACTCATCCCAGCTTTTGAAATGGCCTACCTCCGTCTTACCAACATTGTTTACCCTCACTTCGGGCAACTGGGACGTACAGGATCAGAAATTTGGGGAGTATCGACCATCTTCTGTCCGGCATCGCAGGCGTCGATTCTCCCTCAGTCACTCTCGACTTCCAGCTGTGGCCCGTACGGAAAACTTTCTGCGCCTCCAGGTTTCTCCCGCCCATATGAGGAGAAAGACCGATTTACCGATTTGCGCAATATACTCGCTTACACGCTCCCCAGACAAGGGCTGAAGCCGGACACAAACCATGGGGTTTTCAATGCTCTGAAACTCACCCCGGGTCCAGATTGGAGTATCAACGAAGGCATCACGCACTTCACAATCGATAACGGGGACCTCGCAAGCATGTATGTTGGCGAAATGTATCATTTTTCCGAGCCCTTCACGCCAGACCTTACTGGTGAAGAGCTGGAACGGCGGCTGGCTTCCTCGGGTTGGGTCTTCCATAATAACCAATGGAGAAGTCCATGGCCTGACCAGCAATTTTCTCAGTCTGAAGCAGTCCAAGTACGCATGCAGGCTCGCAAGCAAGCTCCAACCACAGGTAAAGCACCACGTGAACCGAAGTGTGTTGAAACAGATGGTGGCGCTGGCTATGAGACCGAGACCGAGGATATCGATTATGGCCGTATCCAGCGACGAAACAGACGTTCCGATAAACGCTTCCGGGGTAGAAGCAGGCAGAGATAGAAATTGCAAAGCTGGGACAAGTACAAACGCGCATGGAGGTCTTCATCAACGTTCTCAGATGACCCATCAACACAGTAGAGGATAGCGTCTGTAAAAGTTCGGATTTGAAGAAGAGTCATTGGGGGAATGATGTACATCAGCAGAAATAAATTGTTCAGACTTTTCAAACTCTCACTGTCCCTTCATCGTGAAGACGAGGGACGTCAGCGGTTGGAACGAATTTTGCAGATATACAGTGTGCTTTCCTTCGGGTCACTAACGACGAGCGCTGAGATGACCCATCTCTGCTAGCCAAAATGTATTGACGATAAAACGTCCTGTTATGACTGATAAATAGACGAAAGCAGGTCGGTGGCAGGAAAGAAGAGTTGAGAGAAAGATAACTTGATCGATTGGCACAAAATCTTCTTTCCAGTCGTGCACTTTTATTCTGCGCAATTTGTCGACATCAAAGGGGTATGCACCCGGTCAACGCCCTGAACGCCTCGCTGAATCGCCTGGGTCACCCCGACCCCCTGTTCCCCAATCCGTCTGAAAATCTGCCATAGCGATCCTCACTGTTTCATGACTGTATAACTTACATTGAGCTTGAGCACCAATCACCTGTTATGCAAAATCTTCTGGCCCTTTTGAGTATCTTCACGTCCCTTCCAACTCCTTTGATTTCTGTAGCAGGTATTCGCCCAGCGCACGCAGGGGATCCTTTGGTCTGAGGTAAATATTAGCACCACTCCTGGGATACTACATACACCTAAGCAGGATGGGGAGTTTCTGGAGACTTACTGCTCTTTCGCAAGAAGCTTCATGCCATCCATCAAAGGCCCTGTCACCTTGCTATTGAGATATTGTCTGGTGGGCGCTCCGTGTGGAGGGGCTTCGTTGGGTATCGTAGAAGATAACTCAGGGTGCTGAGATGCTGCTCGCGAGGGAGTTTCGTTGCCATTGGTGTTGCGCGAAGGGGTGCCAACTCTGGGTGGAATCGGGCTTGGGGCATTCGCTGCGCTGGGAGCAACTGCTGGAGACTCCTATCTCATCAGTCACCAGCATCAAAATCGGAATCAAACTTCTTACAGCGGGTCTTTCTGGAGTAGTATCCACCATGACAACGTCTCTCAAGGCGTCTGTATACTGTGGAGGTAGGATTGGAGGTGGGGCTGCAGATTGCTGTTGTTCCGTTGCGACGCCATAGGCATCCACTTGAGCAGTCACATTTGGAGGATTCTGCTCTTGCATATTCTCTCCGGGTGGATCTAGAGTAGACATTGTGGGTGGTTGTAGTCGACAGGATATCTTTGCCTCCGTGCACGTTGGCTGACCAGCTTGAACTTCACGTGGTCTGGTGACATCCATATCGCGTCGGAACCTGATGTGTGGCGCGTCAAGTTTACGAGATCCTTTCAACCCAGCATTACACAATTCTCATATCGATTCTAATAATATGGTTCTCGAATCACGTAGTGCTGCTGGCCACAATGCAATGGCTGGAAGAAAAATTCCCCATCCAGGATCGACCAAATTTCATGACGAACTTCTACCAGCGACCAAGAGACTAAAGACCTCTGAGAGTACTGATGAAGACGAGGTCAGATGTTTTTCGGGGGACGATGCAATCTCTAGAAGCCAAAACTTCATTCGACACGAAGTCCCAGATTCAGATGATGATAGTGGATCCGAAGACAACGAGCCACCGATTCCTCCACGAGTTACTGAATTGGAAAGCGCTTTACCGGAGGTCAAAACAGACAAGGACGCGATTGATGAATACGAAGCAATGCGAGCCGCTGAGGGTTTTCCGGAAGACTTAAAGTCACGCTTAAGCCAGCAAATCTGGACTAAGGGAAAGAGCTCGATTTATGTCGACGCATTCCACTTAGCTTTAGAGACTGTCCTCGAAGACGAAGCTCATCTTTTCGACGAAAGAGAGATGGAGGTCTTCAACCAGTGGAGAAAACTCAACTACGAGGCTCAATACCTGTGAGTGTCTCCAATGTCATGATCCAATTGTACTTACCCAGAAAGATATGTTCGGCTATTCTTGAGGAAAACATCTGCATGGCACCGCATAAATCGTCTTGGCTACTACAGCGACATTGCAGACCTCCCAGAAGCAGCTAAAATTCTCCAGTATGATCGAGCTTTACCTGACTCTACGGCAACTCTCCAAGAGAATCTTGTTGAGCTCACTCCTCCGGAAGGTACTCTTTTAAAGTCAAGTTTTAGTTTCGCCGATTCTTCCGACGGATTGATAACTACGCTTGAAGAAGCATCTTCGCTCCTGAAGCTAGAAGAGCTGAAAGCTATTGCTAAAGAAGCCAAAGTACAAGGGAAGAACAAGGCCGGGCTGCTCAAGTCTCTCCTGCAGATGAGCCAACGCCAGAGTGGTCTTGGATGGGTCGGACTAAAGAGGTCGGACAGTCAGCATAGAAATTCCCTGGAGTCTGGAAATGGAGACGGCACGGACGACTCGATGTCGGATGTGAACAGAGACAACCATTTCCTGAGAAAGATCATGGCTATCACTGGACCCTGTATCAGACTCTCGCTTCCCGCATTGAAACTTTTTGAAAGAGTTCACCTAGTGTTTTATCGATCGACAGAGTGGACAGAAAAGTCTTTGACGACTATTATTCTAGCTAGAATATCACGTCGAAACTTCCCTGGATACATAGTTTCCCGGTCACAAAACATATTTCCAACCAGATCAGATTTGTTGGAATTCGAGGCCTCTCTTAGAACTCAACATCGAGTAGACAACATTCTTGAACTCAATGGGAACCCATCCAAGGTAGGATTGGAAAACGTTCTTGCGATATTCGATGAAGTTTACCCTCGCTGGAAATTTCTAGTTGCAGAGGAACAGCGGAAAGAAGATCGTGTCTACGAATGCGGCGAGGGTGCATACCTTCGGCGTTTTTCTCCTGCCTGGGTTTATACGCGGATTGTGCACAAGGGAACATATGTTCTAGGTCGTTTCAAGATGCATGAGCGAGAATACGAAGTCACCTCGGAGCTTTTGAATCAGCACCTCTTCCATGCGGCAAGGAGAGGAGCTTGGTACCAGAGAAAAGCTCTCTTGGAAGAACATTATATGCACAACCATCAGCCACCTGTGGGTATCCTTGATTTGGAGCAGCAAAAAAAATATTGGAAGAAGATCTCGTTGCGCACTTGTGAGACCGGTCTGCAGGATAAAGAATGCCACACGATATACCATTATGACCTACAAAAACGGATACGTAAACTTGAAAAGAGCCTCAAGATCCCGAAGCGAGAGCAGCACGACTTTGATCACGTCTTACTCTCTAAAGCCGTCGAAGTGGCGGTAGAAGGCACCCAAATCAAAAAGGAGTACCCACTTAGCAAGAGGCGACTGGGTACAACAGGAGAAGAAAAGCAGCGAAGCACCAAAACAGTATGGATCGACGAAGCAGAAGGTGGAGGCGAATGTAGTGTTGAAGCTATGTGTCTTTCCGACTACCGCTCGAGAGGGTTTAAAGGTTATCACGCTGAAGGGGGCATTGTTCGGACCTTGTTCGCATACCTGTTTTACGATGTCCTGTTCACCTACATCCCCAACGTCTTCCAGACAGCGTATCAAACGTGCCCCTTGGACCTCCATACCGATGCATTCTTCCCATCCCGAGCATCAGAAATCAACCATCGACTAGTAGAGATTGAAAACGGGTCAGCAGCTGATATCATACGTTCTGTGGATGCTCGGGAACGCGAGAAACGTACCTGTGTCATCGGCTTGAATTGGGACTTTGAGCTTGAGGATCTGCTAGAAATCGTGAGCTGTTTTGACGGGCAAGCTTTGGCGACGATTTGTAAAGTCATGGCGCAGGAGTACAGGGTCAGAGGAGGTGGGATGCCGGACTTGTTCCTTTGGGATGTGGAGGATAAGAAGGTGGTTTTCTCGGAAGTGAAGAGTGAGAATGACAGGCTGAGTGATACGCAGAGGCTATGGATTCACGTTTTGACTGGAGCGGGCATTAGGGTTGAGCTCTGCAATGCTGTGGCAAGAGATGTCAAGATCGTTTCCGTTGAATGACACCGAGGTCAAGCATGGCGGTTCTAGTCATGGTTGTTGTCTCCTTACCTGGATATTTATGCAGTATATTCATGGCACCTCTGCGAGCTTCCTCAATTCATAATTTCTAATTGCACTGCTTCGAACCTATCTGGCTCTGGGTGAGCAGGTAAGTAAGGGCTATTTACAAATGTTGGCTGACAATTGCAGCCGTTCCGCAGATTGGAAGACTTCCAAATGCCCATCTCGCAACATTGCCAATAGGTTTATACTGAAGAGATTCGTTCCATACCGGGAATACCTACTCACAGTCTGGCCAGTACGGCTTTCGGTGGATTCCATCTTCCCCTTCCTCTTTCTTGTGCCCTATGGCTCATCTCCCGCCGTAGCCCTATTGCGGCGCCACAACATGGAAGCCTGAAGTTATGAGGCCATCTAGCCAAGTTGACCAGGCGAGACCAGAATCGCTATGGGAAGGGCCCCATCTTTTTGAGGTCAACGCCGACTATTACTACTCAGCGGCGTATCTTTTCATGTCGGTGACATATGCCAGATAAACCGCCAAAATAGCCTGGCTTACTTCTGGATTCTGTTCCTGGTATTCGTGGGAACAACTGTCTTCATCCGACTAGGACTTTTGATTACTGTATCAAGATCTATCTGACCTCGCCTGGGGACGATTTCATATCAACAGGCAGCTTCGGTAATCCGACTCCATAACCACAATGTGAGGAACACAATCTCGCTCAGACAGGCTAACCGAAGAGTTCGGAGAGAGAGGCATTGCCATGCTCACCAACATCATCTTCTCCGCTATTGTTTTTTTTTTCCACCGATAACCTGGAGCCAAGCCCCATCATAAGCCTCTAGATTGGTTGGGATACTTCAACACGACTAGAGGAGACAAACACAGGCGTCTGACATTCACAAGCAATTTTGTCAAGAACAAAGCAAATGTCACTGCTGTTTTGGTGTTGCTATCTGTAGGTGCTTTAAGACCATACCACTATCCTGCTGGCCAGCTGCAGACAAACGGTATCTGGACGCTGATTTTTCCATGTTCATAAGCTAGTACAAATTGGCGAGGGGCGAAGACAAACCTAGCAACGAGTTCCTCAGCGCAGACGCCTATGTTTCCAATGATCCCTTCTATGAAATCAGCGGGAGTCGCAAGGTAACAGAGAGTCCTGAGCCTCCCATTACGCAGGCCATCAATCCTCTCCCACCACCTGCGACGTCCGACTTTTTCGGTCGAGGAGTGCGATACACATCTCCTACGCGTTCATTCTCTCATCCTAGGGTGCTGTTGGTAAAGCACGATTGGGACCAGGTTTCAACCAGTCCGCCACCCCGTCATTCTTATGCCTATTCAGAGATGGATCTCTTGTCTATGAATAAGATCTAATAAGCACTCGCGTGCAGCTTGTGTTTGCCTCTTACATCTGGTCGTTTTCCTGCCTTTGAGAATTTTAATTTCTACATGTTTTCTTCCTTTTCTAAATTAGAGGAGCCAAGGCGCCTTGGTGTATGTTTGGATGAGTCTGAGTCTAATGAAAGATCTTGAGGAGGGGTGTTATTCACGAAAGGTAAGGATGGAAGCGTAGATGTGATGGAGTGGTGGTACGGCACTTGAACATTGTATTGCGTTGCAACAAAGCCATGATTACAGCATAGACTCGAGATCTGGAGCTGGGAGTTGTGTACTCGGAAAGGGACACCCATTGTGATGAAGAATAAAATCTGCAGTTCGGAGCTAGGCTATTGCACAAGAGAACGGCCTGCAGAAGCTCACTTTTTCTCGCGATAATCACCTACGTCAAAGATTGCATCAGCCAGCAAGCCATCGCTCAGAACTAGAAGAGTAGTTCTCGCTTGTAGGGTTATACAGGAATATCGAGCACTGCCCAAGGTATTTCCGATCAATTCTGTTTGTCCTGCCGGAGAGCTGGACAGAGCTTTCCGGGCTAGAGGGCGTACCGTGGTACTGGGCCCTGCGAGTCGCGATGTGTTGCAGAACTGGCATTGATGGATTTCTACCGACTGAGGCCGGGTAATGGAGGAAGGGTTCTAGATTGTGCTGGTTTCTGAATTGCTGCGCGTTTGCAATTGTGATCGGAATTTTTTGAAAGATAATGACCGAGTGCCAGCGATCTGTTCAGTGCATAAGTCGGATGTGTCTTGAGAGGTCTACTTTAGGATACAAAGCATCTATGGAAACACAGTTTATTCGGGTTGGAAATGTGAAAAGCTTGCTTGGAAAGCCGAGCAGCCACAACTGGCCCCGATGTAATGACGACCTATGGGCTTTGTGGTGAAGGGGAAGTTTCTATTGATACCATGATCTTACATTTCGATAATAATTTATCAGGCAAGAGTTTTGGCGTCAGGCAGAGAGATAGCAACGCAACAGATGACTCTGAAGTGGAAGAAAAGAAGCTGAACATCGATTCCCATGAAAGTATAAAGATAAACCTACCTGGGTAGTCTCTTCCGCCCGTGGATCAGAGAATTCGGTTGAAAGCCATCACCCCAGGGGTACTTGTACATTGTTGTGAATGAGGCCTCTGGAAGTAGTCAGTCATGTCTTCAGGACGACGGAAGAGGGAGGTCATAAGTCCCCAAGCAGAACGGATACATTGCTATCAACGCCACTCCCAGTCTCTCAATCATGATCTTCCTCCGCCAGGCCTGGGCAGCCTTCCATATTATTGTCGGGATACGAAGACTTGCACCAGAAACAATACCTGAATTCCTCCCGAAGATGCACCACGAGCTTCTGCAGACGCTCTGCAGGGTGCAATGCCTGAAAGGCATCGAGATCGGGATCTTCCTCCTCAAGGTCCTCGACGAGCGTATGCTGGACACGATCTTTGCCAAGCGCTCTCTTGTCGTCCTTGTCTTCATCTGGATCTTCGTAGGTGGGCAATCTCGAGAGACTCTGATGGAGGTCGTACCGCATTCTTCGATCTCTCTCTTTCTCCTCCCGCTTTCGTACAAGACCCCGCCATACTATATTGATCTGTTTGAGAGGCCTGGTCGAGATTGCCCGTTTCTTGACATCCTTGGGCAGCTCCAGTGTCACTGGTTCCAGCTCCTCCCGCTCCTCGTTCAAACGCTCTGCAACTCTCGTAGCAGCTCCGACCAGACCCTCCAATCTAGCCTCCTCCTTCTCCCTCATTACACGTTCTCTGTAATCACCCTCCTCAGCCTTGGCCCTCTTCCCTTCCCTCTCAACCTCTTCTTTGAACCTCCTCTTCTTCTCGGTATCCAGTCCGATACCACCCCGGTCCTCCTTTATCGAGATTCCAATCGGCTCAGTCCTTGCTCCGACGTGATTTTTGCTTCCCAATGCGACGCCAGGCTTAAATCCCATCTTTGCCATCATGGCAAGTCCTTTGTTTGAAGACGCCGCAGGGTCAGCAAGCAGCGACTTGGAGAGCGCGGCTTCCCTAGCAGCCTTCTCCTCCTCCGCAAGCTCTGCTTTCGACTTGACTCGTCCTCGTATCTCTGCCTCGCGCTTCTGGCGCTGCCGTCGCTGGAACGAGCTCTCTTTTGCTCTGGGTACCGTAGGCTCTGCAATGACCATGTTCATGTAGTCATCCTCTTCGTTTTCCTCGAGGAAATTAACGAGGGGGGAATTCTGATCAGACATCGTGACTTTTATGACGTAGTCGCAATCCTGTAGAGGAAGCGGTGGTGACGAAGCTACCCCATCAAATCTGATGATTCTGAATCTTTCGGGAAATCTGTAGTAAAGGGTGAAAAAAATTAGGTGTTTATTATAACAAGATAAGGTGCTTTCGAGGGCAGCACCATAAACTCCAGTGACGCGTAAGTCTTCGTCACTGCCCTTGATTACAATCAAAGGCTAAATTTGTGGTTAGAGTGGTTAGCGTGTCGTTCTTATATTCATCGGGAGACTGATGAATATGATCTTGCCATCATAAGAGATGCGAAAGTCGTGGGTTCGACACCCACCTGGAGTAGATTATATCTGGACCTTAATTTTTGTCCTTTTCTGCTGACGTTTTGTTGCTTTTGGGCCGATCGGGCTGGGACGGGCTAAGACGAACGGAGCGTAGAAATGGGTCAATTCTGAACGCTCTATATGATTTACACAATCCATCTGCTTGTTGTTCTATTTTGCTTCTATGGTTTTGTCTACGTAAAAGCCCGAGTTGTTCAAACTCACTTCTGTGATAAAGTGTCCAAAACCTCGAGTTTGATGGCGCAAAATTATGAAGTAAATGAAGCGTACAGAAGCTCTCCTAAAGATGAAAGAGCTAAGAATATAGCGAGTGAAATTTCTTGCATTTTTTTAAAGCACTCCTGTGATGTCCGCTACAGGCAGTGCGTGGTACGTACTCTTCCCTCTGCGAGCTCTAGTTGTCTGCGTAAGACATGGGGCAAGGGGTGCGAACCATCATTGTAATGATCGCAATTAATTCTGCAATGGATTCGTACCGTTTCATATGGCCGATATCCAACGTAATATAAACTTTTCCCTTCTATTCCATATCTTTACTATGCACCTTGGATCTATTCTCCTCAATCCACAAGATCTACAAAATCTCCTTTGGCGACTCCCATGGAACACAATCAGGGACACCCATTGACTTGGCCGTTTCTATCGATTGCTCAGTAACAGTTCTGCTACTTTCATCTGTGGTTTGAACAGCCGCAAAACGTAAAATTTCTGTGAGTAACAATATCGGCTCCTCGGCTTTCGCCTCACCTTCCAGCTCACTGAACTCGATTCCTTGTTGTCGCAATACTTGGACTCGCTTCTCCTTGAACCCTCGCAATATCTTCACCACATTCGCTATCCTCGCTTTCGTGATCGAAGAATCCACATCCAACCGTCGTGGCATGAAGCCTCCCTCATTGACGAGACCCAAGCGGGCGAGCTGTAATACGATAACTCGCGCAGTTTCTGGTTCCGGATAAGCACCGTAATGCTTTCGCAATGCACGCAAGGCAACTGCAGTTCCGGACAGATCCTGGGCAATACTGAAAGTCTGAACGATGACTTGATACAAGTGTCGAGGGAAGTCCCCGTTGCCCATTCTCGGTAACTTGGCCATCATATCTGCGAAGAGTCCCCTGCATTTCAAGTGGCGCTCATTTTTACGAGCCTTGGCAAAAGCTCTGATGGGATCAACTTCTTTCTTGAGGTTGTGCCAGAGAATCAGGTATGTCCAGAAATCGGGGGAGATGCTCTGTTTTTCTGTAGCTAGCCGGTATGTCGCTACCACCTTATCATTGCGATGTTCGTTGTGGCTGTTCCACAGTAGCTCGTTCATGAAGTGTGTAGATGGCTGTAGACGTGATCGCTCGAAAGCATTCATGAGTTCAGTCATGCGAACTGGCTTTTGCGACTTCCTATAGTGGCTTATGAGAATACAAAATGTTTCAATCGTCGCCGGTGGTATCGCTGGTAGTATATATTGATAGTTTTTGTTGGAGGGCATGTCTTTGGTGGGGATTAAGCGAATTGAGGGATCAAGACGGTCTCGCTGCTGGACAAATTTATGTCTCTCTTCGATCATTTTCCACGCCGTAGATTCGGCCAAATGTACACTTGATGTAGAATTCTCCCTGAACCAAGCACCAACGAGACCGTTCAGCTGTATGGGGCTAGGCGTGATCCCATGGGAGCTCATCAACTGGACGACTTGATGTGCTTCCTTCAGTTTCTTGTCCCCAATGAGCCACTTGATCCATTTCCCAAAGAAGAATTTATTTTTCAATTTCGCAGGGAGCTTGTTCAAAGTGCACAAGCTTGCCTCATTAAGCTCCTCATCCGTAATTATCAGCGATGAAAGATCGCGCCGATGTCTTGTCGCAGTTCTGTACAACGCGATAGAGTCTGCCTTTCGCATGGATGCTTCGCCTGTAATCATCATGTCCTTGAAAGCCCCAAGGGCTAGATCTTTCTGGCCCGCGGACAAGAACATAGAGATGATCACATCGTAGTCATCCATTGTCATGAGAGACCCAAGGCCCGCCCTCAACCGGATATATAGCGCCCAAGCGCGTGTGATCGATGATGGATCCTCCCTTTCGAGAAGATTAGCCCGCATCAGCGGAAGTACGATTCGAAAATCCGCTGGATTGTTACCGATCTCAATATAATTTTGTGCTTCTGAAGCAGCTCTTCTGGGCAGTCGATGCTGTGCGAGCATTCTGGCACCTAGCTCCAAATAGCTCTTCCAGGCCTCTGTGGTATCGTATGCTGGGAACCTGTAGTCTTCCCACATTTTGATAGCACGATCTCGTTCACCTCCGATGAAAATTGCCTCGAAGTAGAGTAGTTTTTGGGACCAGTGCATCACCCGACCCAGTGCGACCATGTCATCGCCCAGAATTCTCAGTCTTGCCATGCGATCCAAATTTTGGAGGCCCTCAACCTGGAAAATTTTCCAGAGTTTATTCAAGATCTTCCACCGATCATCATGAGTTAACACTTCAGAAGCCAGTGCGTGTCGAGACAATGAATATGCCCTCCACGCTCTTAAAATAACATCTTTCTCCGTTTGAATTTTAGATCTTCCTTTACGTCTGGCCTTTGGAGAGAGAGCAGGCCTCTTCAACACAAAAGCCAACTCCGACATGCGCAGGCGTTCAGCAGGGGAAAATTTATGGAGAGGAATTTCAAAACCCTCTCCATCTTCAGTACTGGGTGTTTGTTGTCTTAATCCTAAGTTGAGTGTTTCCTCAGGGCTCGAAGTGGCTGTGGAGGTATGGGAATTGGTCGAGGACATATCTATCAATATGATTTAGAAGGCTCCGGTTAAGTCCAAAGATGTGTGGCAATACCTTGTTTACGATCTTTCAAAAAGACCTCTCTGAGTCGCAGCCGATCATCATCTGACAAATTTTTCAAATCATATTTCTTCAGCTCCGCCAGCTGTGCTCTGATAGAATCAGCCAGGGGATTAGCAGCCTCCGAACCTTTCCCATATCTTTTGGCATGCAGGCTCTTAAGAAAACCCCCAGTTTCGTCATTTATGTCCTCCTTCAGGTCCCTGATCTCTGTTTCAAGCGCCTCCAAGTTCGCTTCATCATCAAAATCATCTTCATCTTCAGTCCGGGTTCCATCTAGGGTCTCTTCGAAGTACTTGACTGTATTTTTGGGTACCCCGCCCTGTCTGGAAGGACCATATTCCGCTAAGTCTTTTCGTCGCTCGCGCACTTCCGCCTCCAACGCGTCCAATATTGTCGCTTCATCAAGATCGTCTTCGGAATCAAGAGCTTCGTCGTCTATTTTCTCTTTTTTTTCTCTGATTGCAGGTTTAGACTTTTCGTTTGCCCTCCTCTGTCTCGTTGGTATTGGGCCGGTCGCAAAGTTCCGTGGCTTGAATCGTGATCGTTGCCGCGGAGAAATTGGTGGCTTCGAGATGCATGACCGACATACGAATCCTCGAATATTGAAGGCCAGAACGTGTTGCGGAGGAGGCATATGGGTCGATGTCAGATTGTGATTTTTGTAGACAAGGCTGGAGAACTTTCTTGGGCGCCGGCGTTTTGCTACTTCAAGGCGCGTGCGTCGCGTCACTCTATAAAGACCTCGGTGCTAGATGTCTGAAATCGACGAGGAAAATAGCCTTGCGGGCCACGATACTGAACATCAGGTCTATTACTCATTTCTGCTCAAATTTTACTGCTAATATTTACATAGACTGCTTATGTGTATGTTCCGGCTAGTGTTCTCGACAAGCAATCGACGCGACCAACGAAGAAAAGGAAGATAGGCAAGACACGATCCTCCATTTCCGACATCCAAGATGCGAAAACCTTTACATTTGAGCCTTTACTAGAGGGCTTGGAGACGCCTCAGTGTATATCTGTCCGTAAAGCGCATTTTGAACGATTCTGGGCAGAAACCGAGGGGCGAGTTCAGGTACGGGGTCTACGAAGAGCCAGAGATTCTATTGCTAAGGCGTGCAGAGCATACTCGATGAGGCAAATGAAGATACTCTAACAGAGGTCACAGAGTTTGTAAATGTATCGAAGCAGATAAGGTAAACCTTGCCCCACGACTTTGTGGGCACGTACGCTATTGACGCTTCAACAGGAGCTTAAATATTGCAACCGGATTCGTGGTTACTGGGCCGAACATCACGTCTCAAGGACTTCTTTTCAGACAACTCTCTACTCGGCTCGGAGAGAAGGTCGGTGGGCCGGTGGTAACCCTACGTTCTGGAGATGCGTCCAATTTGAAAGCTGTTCTTAAGAAAGTCATTCGAGATGTTACAAGCCGAAAAAAATCCGACGAGGATGAAGATGAAGGATTTCCGTCTAAGAAAGATGCACGTTGATTTCCCTAGCCATTCTGATCATTGTAACTGATTCTTACAGGGCCGGAAACTGCTGAACTATGATTTGGAAATCATTCACGGGTTCGCTCAACTGTATGAATGCCAAGCGGTCGTTGTTGCATTCCAAGACAGTGAAGCTTTTGATTCGAATCTTTTGGCGGAACTCATTAGTATCTTCAGGTACGTTCTGATCGGAGTTGACCAGAATCCTTGCTAAAATTTTGCAGCTCATGGAAAGATCGTATCCCCTTTGTTCTCCTCTTCGGTATCGCTACGTCTATTGACCTGTTTCACGAAAGATTGCCAAGAGCAGCAAGTCGGTGCTTGGAAGGTCGGCAATTCAACGTTGAGCAAATCGATTCATTGCTAGAGAGGATTTTCTTAAAGGCTGTTGCTGGTGCTGAAGCAGCATTACGACTGGGCGCAGGACTGCTATCCACCCTGCTTGATCGCCAGGAGGACCATGTACAGAGCATACAGTCATTCATAGCAGCATTGAAGGTATGGTTCAATCCTAGTTGGTTTTCAAACTTTGCTGATAGCGAAGTACGCCTACATGTGTCACTTTTACGGCAACCCATTAAGCATCCTCACTGGACAGACCAAGAATTGGTCTATAATTAACATTATGCAACCCCGGCATCTTGAGCTGTTACGCATGCTTCCATCTTTCAAGAAATTGACCGAAAAGCTCGTTGGGGCTAGGAAGCTGACACGTGTACGTGGTCTGCTTGAGGATGACAATTTGCTGCGTCAAGAAGTTTCAGACAGTCTAGCGTTGGCTAGTGTTGAGACCACTCGTATCTTGAGAACTATGCACTTAGTGGCAAGCTGCTCATCCGTGTCTGTATCAAAGATTGAGCTCTACATCGCCATTTTCCAGGGCAATTTTATCGACTCAGAATACATACGCTCCATGATTGATTCAATCAAGCGTATGGGCCCCGAGGATCTGGTGGAATTTTTGCGGAGGCTCATAAGGTGTATAGAAGAAGGTTCTTCTGAAATGGACCTAGAGGAATGGGCCGACGATGCTGCTCAATTTATTTGTGAGATTTCCAGCATTCAGTCGCAAATCTTCTCACTACTCGAAGAGTCCAAGGCAACCGGCAAACCAGTGCGGAGCAGTTATGCTATTCATAGTAAAGGCGTGAGGACGACAGTGATTGCACAAAGAGTGCAGCTCAGTTACGAGAATTCAACATTGTCTGCACAAGACAAGGAGTTTACAGGTCTTGTTGATAGCATATCGGGGCTCTTACTAGATCACTTTACTTGTGGTAATCCCCAAGACATGTTTCTCAACGAGATCTGGCTTTTTAACTCGACCTCGCCCTATACCGACTACTTCAGCCCTCGACCTCGGACAAGCATCGAGCGGGCTCTCTCCGCACCCTTTGACTACCTCACTTGCGCATGTTGTGATCCATCTGAGGGTCTGTCATCAAATCATCCTGCAACGGCGATTCTATATCAAATGTACCTTGAAACAGGGTCTCTCATCAACATATTTGATCTCTGGTCCGCCTTTTTTGAGATGATTAGCGGGGGAGATCATCAAAAGATCGACGAAAGAGATGGATTGGTGTTGTTTTACAGAGCCCTGGCGGACCTAAAATCACTGGGTATGGTGAGGCAAAGTAAGAAGAAGGCTAATCATCTTGCAAAAGTGGCATGGAAGGGGCTTTGAGTGTGTATATCAGTTCAGAGATTCATTAAGTGACATGATATCGTCTCATTCACCTGAATACTCATGGCTCCTACCGTTGTTTCCAGGTCCATCAATCTTCAGTGCAACTCAAAGGTTGACATATTGCTTTTGCTGTGGGTGGCTTTTGATTCCATATTGTTGACGCTGCCGAAAGAAGGGGATTCAAGAGGTTATCACAGCCTTGAAACCCCCGTGGTACCGCAGCTGGGAGCTCCCCATTGACACACTACCCTCCGTTGAGCTAGACCTGCCAAGGATCATCCTCCAGCGACTACTGGCTATACGTACCTCACACAGTGACTTCGCATGGTACCATAGGAAATCCAACCACCCTAACGCTGACGCTAAGTGCTCCTGCTAATAAGACAAGACCCCTGAGCAACTAGATATACTAAGTATGCCCTAAAGCACAGAGCAAATATAAGCACTAGCCTATACGCCTGCAGGTACTAATCAGCTGTGACAAGAAGGACGCGAAAGCTTACCTGAACATACTGTTTAAAAACCCCTTCTACTTTATAAAGTATCTTCGCCTAATAGAGTTCTACTCCCAAGATTTGCCCGCAAGTGTAGAAGTCACACCCCTGGCCTCGGACACCCTTCATGTTAGCGTTTAGCTGTCCTAGAGGAATTTTCTCTAACTCTCAACTACTCACTGTTGCCTACATTACTTTCTTTTCTTGTCTAGTTTCTAATAAAAGTAACTCTTCTTCTTTTTAGTCTAGCTGTTAATAGCACATAACTCTGTCCCCTGGGAGCAAAAGACCACTCAGTCCAGGACTATACACCTGTACCACTGTGTACCCTTAACTGTTAACTTTTTCTGTAAATGTTACGAATCCTACTGTCTTGAACAGTGTCTCGAACAGAAGGAATCGGCAAACAAGAACAGCTACGGGTATGGCTAACCCGCTAATCAAGGCTTACGAATGTCTACTCAAGGCACTGTATTTGTACATAGATAAGACCATAGCTAGACATGTCCCTATGCCCTCCGAGAGGCTCGGGCGATGGGCTTCCAGCTCCCCGCCGAAGGACGAAAATGACTATCATTATCACCGCAGCCTTAAAAGGGCGCATAAAGCCTACGTCAGGTCAGGGCTGTTGATGGGTTCTGTCTGACAATTTCTGCAAACAACTTCGAGATACTGAAATGCCTAGGTTCTAGGGTTTACTTCTGGAAAGTTAAGTCCCGTTAAGTACTCAAAGACTTGAATTTAAGCCTCGTTGTCCATGGACCGAAATTGTTTGTTCGGGCTCCCTTAATTGGGGGGCTCCCCGCAGCGCAATGGCTTGCGAGAGAGGACGCAACGCCGAGTATGTGCCTCTCTGATTGCTCACAGAGTGAGCTAAGGGCGTGTTTTTTTTTCCGGGGAGAAATTTGACGAATACCGGAAACAGAATGCGGAAGTCAGACTACTGGTTTTCGAAAATCCTAGAAACTTGAGTCCTCATTACTTTACATTAGCCCTATTTCCGCTTAAAGATTGATTACTCTTAGAAGGTTTACTAAGGTAGACTTTTCTAGTTACGGACCTCCTTTTTTTTTTCCATTGATAATCTAGAAAACATTAGAAATAATTGGGTATAGCGAGAGAGTTTTACGTCAAGCTAGTAGATTAGTAGATGAGGTTTAGTATTACTAATACTACGTAAGATGAACATTTATGACCCTTCATAATTTTTGGCCTCCAAGTAATCGTACTCCATTTGACAATGTTTGACTTACGCTACAGGCATGCAGATCAGTTCCTGGAAAACGTTAACGACTACTGGACTAAACCTCTCGAAGTCGTCGTTTTACGACATGTGCAAAGTTCAGATTAAGCTCATCGAGTAGCCTTGATCTAATTCTTCGAATATCGCAAAAGGCCTAGAGAGCCATAAGCTTACAGGAAACTCTACGGTGGCGGTTCGTAGCTTTACCAAAATTGTCGTAGTTTAATCCAGGACGTACAAAGTCTGTCATAGTGAATTTAATTTACAGAAGTAGTTTATCGTTATCGAGAGAGTGTGCAGGTTCGTAAGGGTCACCGCCTGCAGGTGTTGACTCGTCGTCCCCTAGTCATAGCTCTCAGTATACTCTGACCAACTCAATTTACATACACACTGGAAAAGGTTCGTAGGGCGAGTGCATTTGTCACCGGCTTCTCAAACACATACATGCTATGACCACGTATAGTAATAAAGATCAACCACACGCATCTCTTCTTATCAGTTTTCCCTGTCGCTCGCTCGTATCAATTGGGATGATGAAATGTAGTAGGAATCAATATCAGACAACCCTTTCGCCATACAGCCCAATTTGGAAAAAATAACACAGCTCTAGCACCACCTCCCTTTACCCCCAAGCCTCTCCTCTTCCAAAGCCCTTTCCCGCTCCATCCTCACGTTCGCGAGGATCTCCTCCTCACTCAACAGGCGCACAGGGCTTTCACAGCCTCTCAACCCAATGAATCGTCCAATGCGTCTACGCTTCTCCTCCAAAGTAGCATCAGATCTCCACTCGACCGGGCAAGGATAATGTCTAGTGTACATGTTGGGAATATGCTGGTGATAGAAATTTGCTAGCTCGTCACATTGATCGGATGTCAGAAGCCAGAAGCTGAGGAGCGTACAGGGAAAAACAGGGTGCACTTCACCAGTGGTGAGGCGGACGAGAGGTGCCAAGGGCAGTGCCATCTGTTTGATTTTGGCCTCAAGAGCGGGGTTGCGGTTGCGTATGGATGGCATATTGTGTTTCGTGTTGCGAACGGTATGTAAAGCTGAAGTGGATCGGTGCTGTTGTAAAAAATGACGGTTGTAAGTGACGATGGATGAGTACAAATGCTGTAGAATGAAAACAATTTTCAGTGACAGAAAGAGTTTCGAAAGCTGCCAGCAGCCTAAGGATGGTCTGGAAAGTGCAGAAGAATGTAGAATAGAAGAACGAAACAGCTTGATGATGCTAGAACGATGGGGAAGAATAGGCGTAATCGAGGTTCTTATATGGAGTCGCACGGGCATTGTGACTCTGTTTCTCTTTGTAGTCGAGAATTTGTGTAGATAGTGATTCTAAATTAGAGATCTATTTTCGGGAAGGAGAAGCCTTTGTTCGGCTTTGCAAAGAGACGACCTAGGTGAGGCATGGATACAAAGAAGGTAGTTCTCGAGAGCACTGATTTTTCGAGGTTTGACGAAGGTTGTATGCTCATCAGGGCCTTACTTGCAGCATAATTTCAGCTTTCTGCGCTGTCCCAGATCATGTTTCTCCGGAATCTCGATTGATATGCGCCACAACACCACTCCGTTAGTCGAAAGCGCTGATTTAAGTTGTAAAAACCCTAGAAAAGATCATCTACTTCTTTCCCTTCTTCTTCTGTCTAATGCTTCCCTTGTTATTTACGGCCGGGCCACCACTTTCTACAAGAATGGCATCCTCGTCGCTACCAGCCTTACTTGCAGAGGACTTCGCGGACACTGGAGTGGGTGCTTCAATTTCCTTCATGAAATCTGCTTGGATAGACGCTCGTCGCTTCGCCCACCATTCCTTCTCAGATTCTGTCTGGGCCTGAATATCGTTCAGTCGATTTCGAAAAAGGGTATTTGCGGCAACTTCATTCGCAGACTGAAAGATAGTTTGTCCCCAGTTTGGAGACAGACCATTCGCCTAACCCAAATTAGCGTCCAGCTTTCAATTTGCTTGTCACTCAACGAACCTCCAAAACAACATCCCTTAGCTCTTCTTCCATTTCTTTCTCCGCCCTCAAAAATCTTTGCCACAGATCGTCCCCCACGCTGCCTCGTTGCAGCAGTGTACTGCAAGCCTGCTTCGCAGTCCTAATCTGGATGATTCGGTGGATATCCTCGACAGCTCGTTCTAGAAGGGCGGCACGTATGACACTTTCGGGAACTTTGGGAGCCTTCTCGTTTCCCTCCTCTGGCTCAAGATGTAGCAGGGAAAGATAAATATTGCGCTGCAGATGTGGGGGAAACCATGGCGCAAGAGTTGCGGAAGCAGCTGAAACTAATTAGCAGTTACGCTTCATCGCGGCCCAAGTTAACTCACCTGCTTTCCTTTTCCGATAGACACTGGAGAAAGTTGTCAGAGATCCAACGAGGACAGCGAGGTATGCGAAAGGTATCGCCAGGCCAAACCAGTCGACATCGAGACTGAGCATCGTGGAATTGTTCGCCGTTTGGGCTTGAATTGAATCAGGTGTGTTTGACGTGTAAGCTTTCCTCCTAGCTGGTCAAACGATTACGTTCGACGTACGATGTGACAGAAGAAATTCACGACCCTGTAGACAAGATATACATGAAGGGTCTTGAAGACAGGTATTGCGTTTAGAGATGCGGCCGCGTCTGGGTCGGGCAAATCCCGGGGGCGCTAGTACAGCTCCCCTACAGAAGCAATTCGTGGAACATGCGGTCGTCATATGCGTCGCCTGGGTGTTTCTCTTCAGTTCCACTCAACTTTTCAACTACGGAGTTTCGCCATTCGACGGACCTCGTTCATTTCACTTGTTAAATTCGAGCATTCCTACTTCCTCACTCGTTATCTAATACGTCAGTCTATTCTTCTCTAGGTGCCACGAGCACCACACAGTATTCCAGACGCGACATGACAAATATGCTTCTCAGATTTCGAGGTCCTGACGGGACGGTGCGGATTACTGTTGAACCAGCAGACACATTTGCTAAGCTGGGGGAAAAGGTTGGCATATACTTCTAGGAAAGTGAGGCAATGGACTGACGCAGCTGCAGCTATCACAAGTCCTGCCAGCTACTGTTGACTTTAATACCTTGACTCTTGCAAATCAACCAGCCGGTGGAGAAATCAGATCGCTGAAAGATATTGCAAGACACAAGGTTTCGCAGATTGGGTTGAGGTGCGTTGCCCGTTGTACAAATCATAAAGTCTCCACTAACGTCGCTCCAGTCATGGAGATATTGTGTTTATAAATTACCAGCGTGCCAGCGCATTGTCGAGTGGCAACTCCAACAGCGACTCGCAACCCTCTAGCACCTCCCTCCAATCCTCCACGAACCGGCTCAATGGCCAAGTCATTTTACAAGCAGAAGACATCCCAATAGCTCCTCTACCTGTAAACTCGCCTTCAGAAAAAATCAAGAATCCATGGGAGGTAGTGAAACAGGCAGCTGTAGACGATAGACTGGATAAACAGAATGGCAAAATTCCACGAAAGAGAGATACCAAGATGTGTCGGCACGGAGAGAAGGGTATGTGTGATTATTGTATGCCGATGGAACCATTCAACGCGGATTACCTGGCCGAAAAGAAGATCAAGAATCTCTCTTTCCACTCTTACCTTCGGAAAATAAACTCAGCCACCAACAAGCCAGAATTGGGAAGTTCGTTCATGCCACCTCTAACCGAACCCTACTACCGAGTCAAGCCCGAGTGTCCTTCAGGACATCCGCAATGGCCTGAGGGTATCTGCACAAAATGCCAGCCCAGCGCCATTACTCTGCAAGCACAGCCCTTCCGTATGGTAGATCACGTCGAGTTTGCAACTTCCGCTCTCGTTGAGAACTTGCTCAACTTTTGGCGTGCAACTGGTTCGCAGCGAGTGGGCTATCTTTATGGGAGATACACAGAATACACAGAAGTTCCTCTAGGTATTAAGGCTGTTGTTGAGGCCATATACGAACCGCCGCAAATTGACGAAGTGGACGGAGTAACTCTGCTGGAATGGGATGAAGTAGAAGAAACCATGGTTAATGAGGTAGCCAGACGTTGCGGACTTCAGAGGGTCGGGATAATATGGACAGATCTTCTGGATACAGGTGATGGTTCAGGCTCGGTCGTGTGTAAAAGGCACATTGATTCCTACTACTTATCATCACTCGAGATTGCTTTTGCCGCTCGCCTACAAGCTCAGCATCCCAAGCCCACGAAATGGAGTGATACTGGCAGATTTGGATCCAACTTTGTTACTTGTGTGGTTTCTGGTGATGAAAGGGGAGAGATTGCAATTTCCGCCTACCAGGTGTCAAATTCGGCTGTGGAGATGGTTAGAGCAAATATTGTCGAGCCTTCAGCCGATCCTACTGTCATGCTTGTTCGAGACGAAGAAGAGGATGATGGATCAACGAGCCGTTCTCGATACATACCCGAAGTATTCTACCGACGAATCAATGAATATGGAGCAAGTGTGCAAGAAAACGCAAAGCCTTCATTTCCAGTCGAATACCTCCTTGTTACGTTGACACACGGCTTCCCAATTGATCCTAAGCCTACGTTCATTGCGACACCTGGTTTCACTATCGAAAACCGCCTGACACTTGGCCAGGAGCAGGATCATAAGACTGTCGCTAGGCTCATTGGAGTCGATAGAACAGGCGAGGTCAAGAACCCTGACCAAGCGCTCCAGGCGCTGTCGGACTTCCATCTTCTCTGTTACTTCAAACATTCCCTCGATGCATTTGATAAGGTGAGAACCTGTCTGGGTTACTTTACGAGCTACACTAATTTCATCTAGGAGGACGAAGCTTTGCTGTACCGGGTGGCTACGAAGCATGATCTAGCCGAAGGGTTCCAATTGCTATCTACAAATGCCTGGGCAACTTTAACTATGATTTTGTCGTCGACTGGTGAGAGACCCCCCAAAAGACCATCGCCTGATGACGGTGATGGCGTGAGCGAGCGTCTTGCTAAGAGGGTTTTCGGGGTAAGGCTAGACTGAAAATCACTTCTCTATGCTTGACCCTCGTAGGTTTTATAGGACACTTCGAGAGATAGTGTGGAGTCTCGGAATCAATTTTTGAGGGGATTCTATGAGAGCTTTGTTAGATACCAGGGGAAAATTCCACTAGAGGTGGTACTGGGGCATTTTATGGCGTAAAAAAGGGAACCGAAACGAGCAGCATTGTAAGCTGCATGCGGAAGGTCCACACACGCGTGTACTGGCTACGGTACATCTCGTAACGAAAAGACTCATGATAGTCCTAGTCTTATTAAATTGTGGTTCTAGGTGTTGCTGCTGCAGCACTCGAGGTTGAGCAAGGCGACGAAGTCGTTTACCCAGACACTAAGTTAGTATCAGAGCAGCACAGCCCCGACAGGAATAAGATCAACGTGACGAATATTTCTTGTACACAAAATCTCTCTAGGATCAAATATTATCGAAGACCAGCCACTCTGTCAGTAACAAATACTTCGTCGCAGGCCAGACTAATACAACGCGAAACTGATTTCAAATTTGCAAACCACTATCGAACATGTGCTAATAGGGTGTTTCTTTGCCCTGCGAAGAAGTAGGAGATTTCTTCGACAAGCTTGAGAGAAAGTAGTATTTTATTTGCACTGCGAACCAACTTGCTAACCGCCAAGCACAATATTTATCTATCATTTCAATGTTGCGTCAAGATGAGAAGATTTAAGCCGCCGAGTTTATTTACGCCAATAATAACGATGTGAGTGGATTCGCAAGAGCGTGATTCTACAGAGGCTTGCCGCCTATGAAATCAGACCACCTACGGACTTCGCCTGGGATGCCTTCAGCGCGGGGGAGCTTCTTGCTCATGCAGCGGGCGAAGAGCTCAGCAGTCTAGGTTTAATTTTAGCAGTAGCAAACTTGGTTTGGGCGGAAGAGGGAAGCTTACCTTGGGCTCCATGAAAAGAGGTACACCGAAGTCGACGGCGTTGCGGCGCATCACGTAGTCGACATCGAGAACGGTCTTCCCTCGCGCTTGAGCCAAATTGAAAACCCCGCGGATGTCGTACTTCTGGAAAACTTCTCTCAGAGCTCGCTTGTCTTCGGTAGGGAACTCGATGACCTCGACCTTGATGTTGTTCTTGGCAGTGGACTCGAGGAATTCTTTGACATCTTGCTCGGCAGCGTATAGTTTATAGCCCAGAGGAGAAAGATAGTCGACGATAGTTACGAGAGACGACTTTGAGACATCACCACCGAAGAGGAGACCCTCGCCTGGCTCTGGCATGCGGAAGTTCATGGTCGATTGCAGAGACGCCCAATAGGCCTCGACGAGATCCTTTCCGAAACAAGCGATCTCACCAGTGCTGGACATTTCGACGCCCAAGAAGGGATCAGCACCGGCGAGACGGGTCCAGGAGAACTGTGGTACTTTGGTGGCAACATAATCACGCTTGACGGCCATCAGATCAACTGGCTCTGGGACATTGGTACTGACGAGAGCTTTGGTAGCGACATCGATGAAGTTCAGACCAAGAACCTTACTGACGAATGGAAACGAACGGGATGCACGCAGGTTGCACTCAATGACCTTCAATTGGGGAAGACCTCCATGTGGATCCGCCGCCTTAATGATTTGCATGTTGAAGGGCCCGGTGATGCTCCAAGCTTTGGCAACCTTGACAGCAATTTCTTTGACACGTTCCATGGTAGCTTGATCGAGAGATGCGGGTGGGAGAACGAGAGTGGCATCTCCAGAGTGAACACCAGCGGCTTCCACATGTTCGCTCACGGCGCTATCAAATTTCAGTATTATCCTCCGGGCGAGGAGAGCGAACGACTTACTGAACAATAAGCTTGCCGTTAGCACTAACAGCATCGACGTCAATCTCCTCGGCACCCTCAATAAATTTGGTGATGACAACGGGGTGGT
The DNA here is from genome assembly GCA_032760415.1 of Diplocarpon rosae. NCBI lineage: Eukaryota > Fungi > Ascomycota > Leotiomycetes > Helotiales > Drepanopezizaceae > Diplocarpon > Diplocarpon rosae. The sequence goes on from JAUBYV010000005.1 coordinate 1,297,700, forward strand.
CAGGGGAAACATTACTGGCTGCCTCCAGCTTTTCCTTTAACTCATCTTTGCTGCGGATGACGGTCATAGCGGCACCGGATAGAACGTAACTGGGTCGGACCAAAACGGGGTAGCTAACAGATTCGGCGAAAGCTTCGGCGTCGGCTACGGAAGTAAGCTCTTTCCATGCAGGCTGATCAACTCCAATGCTGTCGAGGATTTCAGAGAACTTTTGTCTGTCTTCAGCCTTGTCGATATCTTTGGGGTCGGTGCCAAGGATCTATTATTTGGTTTAGCAAAATTTTTGAAACAATTATTGATCGACCGACCTTGGCTCCTCCAGCCTCTTGGAGACGTAGGGCGATGTTCTGTGGAAGTTGTCCACCAACAGAAACGACGACACCAGAGGAATTTTCAAGCTCGTATATATCGAGAACACTGCCCTTTGAATTAATATTGATCTTTCTAGTAAAGCTTCAGAGCCCTAAGCCTGTATGATAAGGGGAGATGATCCAGGAGAACATATGCCTCAAATCTCGCGAATCAGGGAGTGTGGAGGTCAGAAAACGCTTACCGCTCATAGCTTAACTCTTCGAAGTACAGCTTGTCCGCCGTGTCAAAATCGGTGGAGTAAGTCTTTTGATAAATTAGCAGACCACTGCCACTGTCACAGCGCGAGTACATACTTCGGGATTGTAGTTGATCATGACAGTTTTCTTGCCCATTTCTCTCAAAGCGAGGGTAGCTGAGGTGGTGCACCAGTCGAATTCCACAGAAGATCCAATTCGGTAAACACCGCTACCTAAGATGATGACTGTGAAACGAATTAGTATGCAATATGCCGGAAGGTTACGGTGAAACTGAGAAATCGGTTTTCCCCAACCAATTATTTTAACATGGAAGTGAGACTTGTACTTACTGCCGTGGTCGTTGAATGTAACGTCGTGAGTAGTGGCGTTGTAGGTGGTGTAAAGGTAGTTGGTATCAGCTAATTTCGATAATCAGTATCAGTCATCTAGCTGACCCAAATATCTATTGATCTGACCTGGAAACTCAGCGGCTAGTGTGTCAATTTTCTTGACAAAAGGAGTAATGCCGAAGTTCTTGCGACGGGCACGGACTTCATCCTCGGTGCTTCGGACAGCCTTGGCAATTTGTCTGTCAGAGAAACCCATCTTCTTGGCTTTCCTCATTAGTTCCTCTTTGACCCCATTAAGACTTCCAATATCTTCAAGCTCGTGAGTACATTCGACAATGTTCTGGAGCTTGTATAAAAACCATTTGTCGATCTTGCTCAAGTCATGGATGCGGTCAACAGTGTAACCCTCGTGAAGCATAGCCTGACCAACAGCCAACCATCGTCGATCGGTAGGGTTCGCCAATTCGAAGTCCAGGTCATCAAATTTATCACCTTGGAAACCGATAAAACGAGGATCAACCTGGCGAATGGCCTTTTGGATCGACTCTTCGAAGGTTCGCCCAATAGCCATAACTTCTCCAACTGACTTCATGGCGCTTCCAATATCTCGCTTAACGTGCTGGAACTTTGCCAAATCCCAACGAGGGATCTTTGTGACAACGTAATCCAGAGAAGGCTCAAAGTTCGCAGTGGTCGTCTTGGTAACCGCGTTTGGTAATTCAGGGAGAGTATGGCCGAGACCAATCTTAGCTGCAGTGTATGCGAGTGGGTAACCAGTGGCCTTGGAAGCGAGCGCAGATGAACGGGAAAGGCGGGCGTTGACTTCGATGACACGGTAATCAAGCCCATCGGGTTGCAAGGCGTATTGGACGTTGCATTCTCCCACAACGCCCAAGTGACGGACAATTTTGATAGCAGCAGATCTGAGCATGTGATATTCCTCATCGCTCAAAGTTTGGCTCGGAGCAACGACAATCGAGTCACCGGTATGAATGCCAAGAGGATCGAAGTTTTCCATGTTGCAGACCGTGATACAGTTGTTGCTTGCGTCTCGGACGACCTCATATTCGACTTCTTTCCATCCCTTCAAAGACTTCTCGACCAAAATTTGGGGGGACAGGGTAAGGGATCTAGCAGACATGTTGCGGAGCTCTTCCTCATTGTTTGCAAAACCAGAACCAAGTCCCCCGAGAGCGTAGGCAGCTCGGACAATGATTGGATACCCAATACCTTTGGCAGCCTCCAAAGCTTCGTCGACAGTGCCAACAGCAATAGACTGAGCAATTGGGATGTTGATTTCTCCAAGAGCCTTCGCAAAAAGGTCTCTATCCTCACTAGTTTCAAGAGTCTTGATGCTTGTACCCAAGACCTTGACACCGTAACGTTCGAATATTCCCATGCGCTCCATTTGCACACCCAAGTTGAGAGCTGTTTGACCACCGAAAGTGAGGAAGATACCATCTGGTCGCTCGCGCTCAATAACATATGTGACATATTCCGGAGTTACGGGAAGGTAGTATACCTCGTCGGTGAGGACATGGGCGGTCTGAATTGTAGCAATGTTGGGGTTGATGAGCACGGAAGCCACTCCAGCCTCCTTCAATGCCTTCAAAGCTTGAGAACCTGGGAAAGCAGATTAGTCAAAGTTCTTCCATATCATTCTCCGTCCGGGCGACACCACAGGTGCCGTAGTACTAGAAGTGGAAAAGTATATCCTTCGCGTAAGTAATGCTGTTAAGGGAGCAATTCGGAGGACCAACCTGAATAATCGAACTCCCCTGCTTGTCCAATGCTCAAGCCCCCACTGCCAATAACCAAGACCTTTTTGACATCCACTGGGTTTGCAGCCTCCTTTATGACTCCGCTCTTCAAGTACGCTTCGGCATTTGGGGCGGTTTGCGGCTGATTCCTTTGAACAGAGCTCGAAAAAAGTTGGACGTATCCGGTATGCTTGCGAGCTGGAACTACACTCCGAGCAGAAAGACGATGGTTAGAAGCTCGAGTGTTGAAGGTCCTAGCAGGGCTTGCTGCAGCAGTCCCAACCTGACGGAAGAGAGAGCTTGATCGGCCTGCAAAACGGGAGGAGAGAGCCATTATGCAGTGGTAACTTCGATGGAAGGTGAAACCAGTGAATGAAGCTTCAAACACTGTGCCAGATTGTGTACAATCCTACAACGTGCTGCAGAGTTGAGGCTCTTGGGGAAGAAAAAAAAGGGTTTGGTGAGTTTCCAGCTTCTAGGGATCTCGAGCGGTCTGGTAGTAGCTGCCGATAACGGATTTGATAAAGAATTACTATAACACCAGCGAGTGTTAAGTTTGGAGTTTAGAAGGCTCGAAATCTCTCAGCATGGTCAATGAAGGAGGTTGCCGAGCTGAGGAGTGTATGATAAAAGAGTCGATGGAGGGGAGAATTGCGGGAGTCACAGGAAAAACATTATAGGTGCTAGTAAGTGTCTAGCCAAGGTACATGAAATATTTGACGTGCAGCACGAATTTTCTGCCATAGCGCTGTGGGGCTCCTGGGGCGGGAAGACACACCGCCTGACTGAAAATATGTAGAGCGCGCAGGCTAGACTCCTTCCGGCGGCGTGCATTGCCTTGATTGTAGTGAGCAGGCAAAGCCATGAATTTCTTGGAATTTGAAGTAAGGCGAGGAGACCATAGAACTTCAAACCGCTTTTCTCTCGAGTATTGCATAGAGCTTACGATCGAAGGTCAAGCAGACGATTCCGGAATGTCGCTGGTTGGTATTTTCTTCCATTCTTATCGCACACACGAGTAGTTCACCTGTAACCTCTTTAATTCGCAACAAAGACCGGAGGAAAGAGAGTAACAATACTTCTTACCAACACAACAAGCCTATGATATAATATTAAAGTCTCTTGAACGTATGACTAAGAAAAGTATAGAAAATAGAAGAGAGTAAGTGTCTTACATGAATAATCAGGGTTCTACTCAACTTACAAACATGTACTTTTTTAGTTGTCCTTTGAATGCTGGATCACTATCTCTATCAATTATGTTTGCAGTGACAAACTAATGTATACATTCTCGTGTAAGCATTATTACATGAATTGGGAAATTAACAAAAGAAGTTAACAATACATGACTAGATTTTCAGACATATACTCTAAATGATTTGCGCATGACTGAAAAAGCAAATCGCGCATATATTATCAGATCGTACTGTCTTGTTGCATAGGTATAGAAAAGAAGACAATTGGTAATGCTAACAAAATCTTGTTAGCCACAGTGGTAAGTAAGTGATAATAAAACATAGGTAGGTGGGTAGCATTTGATTTTCATCAGGGGGAACAAAACATAATCCCAAATTACTCCTGTTTACGAAGTCTACTATATCTTCGTACCGAAAATTATAGAAGGAAAGAAAAGAGCCATAAGAAAATGTCTCATGTTCTTGATCCTGCAGTATCGCAGTTCTTTAATTTGTACTTGACAACATATTTTGTTGATAAATCATATGAAGGCAGTCGAAGTATGGGCGCAATTGGTAAAAACTGCCCTTCCATTAAGGGCTAGTAACTGAGCTATAGGCGGAAGTAACTCACCCTTATGCTAACCACAAGAATGCTTCCTGTGTGATAGGCTGCATAGGATGTCCCTAGGATGCTTCAACCAAACGGCAAGACAAATGTGAATATTTCAACTCTGTGTCATCTTGGAATACATCCTTACTGATAAATCTTCAACACGATGACCAAGGTCTTAAAAGATATTCCTGCCATGCTCCGCAAACCAAAGAGGGAAGCTTTAGAATAAAGCGTAAAAAGAAAAAGAATCTGCAAGGGCTAGCGGGAAAAGAAATACAATCTAATTCCGAATAGGCAGGATATACTATAGCGTCTCTCACCATCCCCATGGTGCATGCTATGGCCATCTAGCATTTTAAAACCTAGGATAGGTAACAAAAGACGCACAACAATCCTTTCCTCGCATATGCTATGACTAGGAAGGCTATTTGTGGAAGGAAACGCAAGGACGTACGTATGTAAAAAAATTGGGAGGAAATAGTAGCGAAACAAGGGTAGTACTTACCATCTCGCTATTCTGCGTAACAATAACGCGCTAGGAAAATGGTTCGAGCCAAGAAAGCTTACACTATGTGTCAAGGTAATTTAAGGGCTATGGGTTATCTATATATATACGTTACGATGTAAAGCATTAGTAATAAAAAGTGTAGCCCTTTAGTATTAGGGCTTATTAAGAAGAATTTTGATCGATCGCGGAATCCTTGAAGACTTACACACTTTGCTTTGGTATTCTTTTTATTGATATCTTAACAATGACTGTAAAGCGAACAAGCTTTTACAGAGCCGACTCGACTCAAAATCACACCATGTAACGGAGACTTCTCCTAGAGAATTTCCCCGCTACATACCAATTGCCTTCTAGCAGCAGTGCAAGAGCTAGGATTCGTACCAATTGAGAAATTTTCCTCTATGATTTGGTTAACTTTAGTGTGATAGTTATTTACATCTAGATACTTTCCTAGCACGTATGTTTACCCTTCAGGTCTTTAGGTCTGCTGGATCAGCTTTCAACATTAAATACTGTCAGATCAAATCAAATCTTTTGTGTCTAAAAACTTCGTTGGTGGTTTATATACTGCCAAGCTTACCATCCGAACAAAAAGATGATTTTCTAGAAGATAGAGAGGGAAAAATAGATTTATAGGCCGGGCCACGCCAGCTTGACACCAGCTTCGGCGTCTGGATTAATAATCAAGGCTAGTATCGTAGTCTCTTTTGCTGCTTCCAGCTGGACCGCGAGCACCTTCGCCAATGTTTCGCAGCGTATATCAAGGTGGCATTCAACAGTATCACATCCAGATGAGGCATTAGTGCAGGCAACAGTGATAGATGACAAGCTTGAGGGGTGGTCAGACTTTGAAGCTTAAGGTAAAAACCCGGAACGTTATACCGTTTATGCCTAGTGCCCAGGTGCGCAGATGATCTGCCCGAGTCCATGCTTTAATTGCACCACAGTTTGGCGTCATCAATTCCCTGTTGACAGTGCACATAATCAAGATGCTCGCATTGTGATCTCAGGAGAATCGATAGTGCTTTTCTCAACCATTAAGTTGCCCAGCACCACATAACGACTACTAACAATCGTCTGAAAGGTCAATATGCTCTTATTTCAACCAGCACATTAGTTGGCAGTTTGGGTCTTGGGGATATGGCTTTGAATCATGTAACACTTGGTATTTTGGCGAAATCATGATCTATGTCTTCTCTAGTCTCACAGCCGGATTCCGCTCGATGAAAGACAAGTCCACTTTGTGACCCAGCAACTCTCGGATGTTGTTTACCTGAGTAATTATTAGTGCATGAAAATTGACTCAACAGGAATTTGCCTACTTTATATTTGATCATCGTGGGTCTTTCTAGGGACAATCCCCACCCGAAGACACGCATGTCTTTGGGTAAACCCATGGCCTCTAACATCTCGGGTCTGAACATACCACTATTGCCAATTTCGACAAGCTTGTTTAATCCCTTGTGAAAGCTGAAAATTTCCATGCTAGGTTCGGTGTAGGGATTATAGGCTGGTTTGAAGCGCAGATCTTCGATACCCATCTTGTGGAAGAAGATCTCCATAAATTCCATAAGGCCACCGAGCGAAAGACCATAGTCGGCAATAACGCCCTCGACCTGGTGGAACTCAGCAAGATGGGTGGCATCGACTGTTTCATTACGGAAAACTCGGTCAATGGAGAAGTACCGTGCTGGAGGTGGTCTACCATCAGGTCCTGTCTGTGAAGCTAACTTGTGGAGCATTGCTGTTGAGATCGCTGTCGTGTGAGTTCTGAGTACCAGTCGAAGCGACTCCTCCTCCGCCCATGGGTATCTGTAACCAATCGATCCGTACTTTCCTTCCTGGTGAACCTCTTTTACGTTATTCCAGTACGATTCATAGTTCCCCTTGTCGTCTTCGGACTCGGCATGTGGTTTATCTGCCAATTTTGGGTCAGAAATGTAGAAAGTATCTTGGAGATCACGAGCAGGGTGTTGTTGAGGGACGAAGAGGGCATCGAAGTTCCAGAAACCGGTTTCGACATAGCGATTGGTTGGCATTTCCTCGAAACCCATCTCGAAGAATATTTGTCTGAACTCATGTCGGACTTTATTGAGAGGATGGAGTGCACCGGCGTTTTGGTCAGCTCCTAGGGATTTAAAATTGTATGGTTTGAAGGCGGCGGACTTCCACGCGCCACTATGAAAAGTTAGAACAATAAATTCAATGGAAGCTGTTATACGTACGAAGCAAGCATATCGGCCGTCAAGTCGGTCTCTTCCTTCGCTATTTGAAGAGCGAACTTAGGTCCCTTGCGAATCTTGTAGACAATAACCTTCTGCATCTTCACCAATTTCCGCTTCTTCAGATCAGTGATGACCTTAGCATCTGGATGTGTGCGCGTCTTCTGTATGATCTGAAGATGCTCGCGAGTAACGTCCTTTATCGAATCTGTCTGCTCCAGTTAGATGTGCGCCCAAGTCCGCGGTATCTTTCAACGTACAGATGCTACCAAACGCCCTTCCTTTCCCTTCGTAATCCACTTGGATTTGAAAGCCTTGCCTTGTCCAACCTTCACTACATTCCTGTCCCCAACAGTAGCCTCAAGCTCCGAGACCGTAAGCCCCTCCACTGCTTTTGACAACGCCTCGAAAACCCGTGCTTCATGACTACCATTGGCCTCGATTTCCACGGCTTCGGCTTCCAAAATCGCCTCTTCTCGATCAATAGTCTCGTATGTTACCATGGAGCGGGAAGCCAGCCGGTCTAATGCGCTCTTGACATCCGCGGATTTTTGTGTTGGAAAGACCTCCGATGACAGAATAGGCTCATCCTTGGAGAGTGTTAGAAGTATTTCCGAAGGTAGATCGCCTTGCGATGTTGGTTCAACGTTCGCCATCGTATGAAGGGCGTGCGCACTTTCGAGAAAGTACCGCCGTGTATTGGGCTGTTCTGGCTTTGGTGACTTGAGAATCGATGAGACCAGAATTATGAGGTCGTATGAGTAGTGTAGCCGAAACTTATTCTGCCGCCCCAGCCTTCACCGCCTCTTATATTTGACATGTAGAAACATTTCATCTGTACATTTCATGGCATTCGACAAGTCTCTTAGCACTGAGGTATTTTCGATGAATATCGAAAGCGAAGGAGAACGTCCATGAGATACCGAGGTGACCCAAGAGCTGATCATCTTTTCAGCTTTCTGTCTTATCGCTATACATGCAATCAGATTTGCCAGCTTGGCATATGATCTCATCATTAATTAGCCTTCAGAAATACGGGATACCTGCTCTTGAGTTATTAAGTAGAAGGGAATTGAACTTGGTGAGTCTTTGCAATGCTTCAGGATTGCTGAATTCCATCTTGGCTTGCGACAAGAGCATAAATATCGATTGAATCGACCGTTGTTGGGTTGAGATCGTTTGATTGTACTTGAAATTTCTCACTCCAAAACGTGAAACCCATACTTGAAAAGATAATCGGCCATCTATTCCAGCCCGTCCCTTTTTATCACGCTCAAATTCCCATCTATCACTGCCCACACGTCCCTCGACTTATCCTTGGAGCCTGCACCACCGAGCGTATTCTCTTTTCTCATCCCTGCTTCGATATCGACTCTAAGGAGACTCTTCAAATCACGCATAGTTTGCTGAGCTTCTGAAAGAGCGGCAGATCCCTGATCTAACTTCTCCGAAATTCCGACCTTTGTCAGATGCCCAGCTATTTCAGTTGCGTACGCCCATGCCCGAGCCCGAAGTGAAGATTCTGGTTTCTCGTCACTCGAAATCTCGTCTCCGAATGATAAAGGAGCGTCGAGACCACTGCGATTATTGGTCGCTAGTGGCATGGGATAGGCAGGCAACAAGTGACTCTCGTCTGCGAGACGATCCAAACCTAAATTGGACTCTCTGAGCTGTTTTGATAGTCTGATGGTGAGATGCGACTTGAGTTGGATCGTCGACTTTTGCTTGCTGGAGACAGATATCTTCCTGGAATTAGCTTCATATTCCGCAATTTCTCAACATTCGGAGCTGGTGTCATTGTGAAAGCCAAATTCACGAGAACATGCAATTAACAAGCGAGGAACTGTACGTACCATTTGCTCCAGGTAGGGATGCGTGAATTCCATGCTGTTGTAGACACCAATGCCTCCATTCAACACAGATATGTCAACCTCATCCTGCGACTCACCTGGTGCATCCAATCTTCCGGTTGCGGCATGTATTAGACCTTGTCTTGCCTTAGCGTATCTTGCGTACTGTATATGAATGGAAGACAGTTCAGCATTGATGTATTGCTTCCCTATTTTTTCGGGGCTGGGTGATCCTGAGATCATCAATTCGGGATTATCTTCCCCAGCCCTTGACAATTCGGCTTCGATCCAGTTGATTAGGGTCGACCGAGTCATACCTACTGCTTCAAGGCGACTCCTATGGCTGTCAGGCGCATTGGATTTGCTGGCTTTGACTTTCGCGAGCAGGACTTGCTCTCTTTTCAAAAGCATTTTTGCTCGGAGAACAGATTTCTCAAGCTGATCAACAAGTCTTTTGAGATCAGCTGCTGTCGAGCCTTGAGTTGTACCAGATCTACTCAGGACTTCTGAAGGCATCTTGGGCAAAGCTTCGACATCCTGCAAAACTATTTGGGGATCTAAATACTCGACTGTGGCGGCAGGCTTCTGAGATAGGACATCAAGATAATCCTGGATGATGCCCAACCGCTCATGCTTCTGTCGCTGTCTCATCAATTCCATGAATAGATGCACTGGCGAGTCAGTGCAACAATTAGAAAACTCCCTCGACTTTAAAGAATCTTCATCATCGCGTCCAACCCGGTGCTCTCTGCTGATCGTGGCGTAGTCTCCCTGGGCCTTGGCGTTTGCCCGCACGCATCGCAAATATTCTTTCTGAAGGCCCTTCACACCATGTGGTGCTGAATCTGTATTGCATGTAATATCGACCAGTGAAAGAGGGCGAGAAAGGTAAAGCTTCCCATTTGGATTCACGTGAGAACTGAGATGAGATGCCAATATCCGACGTATGGAGGTAGCATCATGTCTTTGCATAATGTAGGGTTCGAGCGATCGCTTTGCTTGTATGAAAGCATCTGGTTGCACATTTTGAACCATGTTGTGTGATGTTGATTACGTCGTTGACTTCGAGATTTGATGTCACGTTCCGGTATTGGAAAACGCGAATCACCTAAGTAAGGAGCAGACTACGGATTGCACAGCGAAATTTCAAAACTTGTGTGAAAAAGAAGACGAAGGTCTGAGTGAATGAAGACATAAGTATGTGACCAGCAACGTCCAGAAGTCGATCAATAGATTTGAGGCACAAATTGCGACGCACCTGGGTGGGGCCTCATGTTAACGACTCGCGCTAGTCTCTTTATTTTTCTGCCAGTCCAACTGTGCCTAGACTTTCAACGGCGTCGAGGGACCTCACCTTTGCTCCATTTGGTCATGATTTGTTGGAGCTCCAATAATTTTCCTGGTTGATGTGTTGAAGACATATTTCGAGTTATCTTCTCAGTCACTTTGGCACATTGCGATTCATACGCCAAAAGCATTTAAATTTCTCAGTTCTTGCGAATACTCGCCATTATGACGGACCAGCAGCGCGATGTCTCCCAGTACAAGTACTCGGCGATGTCCAACCTGGTTCTCCAGGCGGACCGTCGATTCGTCACGCGGCGCAATGATGAAGTCACAGGAGACCCCGAATCACTTGCTGGCCGGCTGAGCATTCGGGATATGGGTTCTCGAAATGCTCGCGGCGATGCGCCGAAACAAAAAAAGAAAGCTACGGGTCTACCTGATGTGGAGAGAGGAGGGCTTCAGGAGGGACAGGACGTATTGGAGCGTGAGCAGCGGAAGCGAAAGCGCGGCGAGCCTGCGCAACTTCGAGGAACTGGTATACTTTCCGCAGCGGACGCCCTGGTAGAAGGAATCGTTTACCGGCCGCGGACGTCAGCAACTCGAGCGACCTACGATTTGATCCTGACGACAGTGGCTAATAACCTAGGTGATGTTTCGCACGAAATTATCAGGAGTGCGACAGACGCTGTCCTGGAGTACCTGAAGGACGATGACATGAAGGATTTCGACAAAAAGAAGGAGATCGACGATCTAATTGGCACAACACTCAGCGCAAAGCAGTTTAATGAGCTGATCAATCTGGGGAAGAAGATCACGGATTATGAGGCACAAGACGAGGACGAGGTTATAGGCGATGGTGAAGGCGGTGCTGAAGATGGAGCGGAAATCGACGATCGCCAAGGCGTTGCAGTCGTATTTGACGACAATTCAGAGGACGAAGATGGCCAACAGATGGTCAACGAGATCCGCGACGAATCCTCCGAGGACGAAGACGAGGCTGATGTCGAGGATCGACCAGGCGCAGACGAGAGTGCCACAGCCGGAGGCACCGCTCAGGTAATTGATGATGAATCACATGAGTTGCCAGAAGAGGAGGCGATCATACTCGATTCCGGGGCAGTCCAGAATGGCAGTAGTAAAAACAAAGGCAAAAGCTCTATACCTGCTCGCGAGATCGACGCGTACTGGTTGCAGCGCCAGATTGGTGCAATATATTCAGACGCCCACATTCAACACGTCAAAACCCAGGAAGCACTCAATATTCTGTCAGGCACTCCCGACGAAGAAGGTGCAGAGGGGAAGCAATTGCGAGAGATTGAAAACGACCTTGCGGAACTCTTTGACTGGGAGCATCATGAACTGGTTCACAAACTCATTTCTAACCGAGATAAAGTTGTGTGGCTTACAAGACTAGCTAGAGCTGAGGACTCAGAAGCTCGTGGTGTAATAGAGCGTGAAATTGCAGCCGAGGGTTTGCGATGGATCCTAGATGAACTTCGAGGCGTGATACAATCTGGTGATACGTCAAAAAAGCGAAAATTGGAGATCAAGATGGATATTGATGTTCCTGCTTCTTTCATCAGTGGTTCTACGAAGCCCGAACAGACTGGCGAAGGTGGACTTGTCGGTGGCTTACAACCGCGAAAGCTGATTGACCTGGAAAACTTAATTTTCGATCAAGGAAACCATCTTATGACCAATCCAAAAGTTAAGCTTCCAGAGGGATCCACGAAGCGTACTTTCAAGGGCTATGAGGAAATCCACGTACCAGCGCCGAAAAAACGCAATGAACCTGGCGACCGTGATATTCCCGTAACGGAGATGCCAGAGTGGGCCCGCATCCCCTTCAGCTCTGCGACCAAATTGAACAAGATTCAGTCCAAATGTTTCCCACAAGCATTCAACGATGATGGAAATATGCTGATTTGTGCTCCTACGGGCAGTGGTAAGACAAACGTTGGCATGTTGACTATTCTCCGCGAGATTGGAAAGAACAGAAATCCAGACACAGGCGAGATTAATCTAGATGCCTTCAAAATCGTTTACATTGCCCCTCTCAAAGCTCTTGTCCAAGAACAAGTGGGCAATTTTGGCGGTCGTCTTAGAGAATATGGTATCACAGTTTCGGAGCTCACTGGTGATCGACAACTCACCAAGCAACAGATTGCCGATACTCAAATAATTGTCACGACCCCCGAGAAATGGGATGTCATCACGAGAAAGGCGACAGATCTGAGTTACACCAATTTGGTTCGACTCATCATCATTGACGAAATTCATCTGTTGCACGACGATCGTGGACCCGTGCTGGAAAGTATCGTTAGCCGAACCGTCAGGAAGATGGAGCAAACTGGTGATCCAGTGCGCTTAATCGGTCTATCTGCCACGCTGCCAAATTATCGTGATGTTGCCAGTTTCCTTCGCGTCGATCCGTTAAAGGGCATGTTCCACTTTGATGGGTCATTCCGTCCCTGTCCTCTCCGCCAAGAGTTCATTGGCATCACCGAGAAGAAAGCCATCAAGCAGTTGAAGACGATGAACGACATCACATATACCAAGGTCCTCGAGCATGTCGGAACTAATCGTAACCAGATGATTATCTTTGTGCATTCTCGAAAAGAAACATCGAAGACTGCCAGGTACATTCGAGATAAGGCACTGGAAATGGAGACGATTGGACAAATCCTCCGCAGTGATGCTGGCAGTAGGGAAGCACTCAACACCGAAGCAGAAGCTGTGAATGATAGGGAACTCAAAGATCTTCTCCCATACGGCTTTGGTATCCATCATGCTGGAATGAGTAGACCTGATCGAACCTCTGTCGAGGACCTGTTCAATGATGGCTTGATCCAGGTGCTCGTATGCACTGCTACTCTGGCCTGGGGTGTCAACCTACCGGCGCATACTGTCATTATCAAGGGCACGCAAGTATACTCTCCCGAGAAGGGTAGCTGGGTTGAATTGAGTCCACAGGATGTCCTTCAAATGCTTGGTCGGGCTGGTCGACCTCAGTACGACACATATGGAGAAGGTATCATCATCACCACGCAAACTGAAATGCAGTACTACCTGTCGCTTCTGAATCAACAGCTTCCCATCGAGAGCCAGTTTGTTAGTAAGCTGGCCGATAACCTAAATGCCGAGATCGTCCTTGGTAATGTTCGAAGTCGTGATGAGGGCGTTGAATGGCTCGGATACACATACCTCTTCGTTCGCATGCTGCGTTCTCCAGGTTTATACAGTGTAGGTGCCGACTATGAAGAAGACAATGCTCTGGAACAAAAGCGCGTCGATCTCATTCACTCTGCTGCTGTTGTTCTTGAGAAATCGAACCTCGTCAAGTACGATAAGAAAACCGGGAAGCTACAGCCCACTGAAATTGGAAGAATTTCTTCCCACTATTACATCACTCACAGCTCGATGTTGACTTACAATCACCACATTCAGCCGTCAATTACTCCCATTGAACTTTTCCGCGTTTTTGCTCTGAGCGACGAGTTCAAATATATACCAGTTCGACAAGACGAAAAGTTGGAGTTGGCAAAGCTGTTGGGTCGAGTACCGATCCCAGTCAAGGAGAGTATTGAAGAACCTCACGCCAAGATCAACGTTCTTTTGCAAGCATATATATCACGTCTCAAGCTTGAGGGACTGGCATTAATGGCAGATCTGGTCTACGTCACCCAGTCAGCTGGACGTATACTCAGAGCCATCTTTGAGATCACTCTCAAAAAAGGCTGGTCATCTGTAGCCAAGACTGCATTGGAGCTTTGCAAAATGGCTGAAAAACGAATGTGGCCTACTATGACCCCACTGCGTCAATTCCCTGCATGCTCGAGAGATATAATTCAGAAGGCCGAAAGAATTGATGTGCCGTGGGCCAGCTACTTTGATCTCGACCCACCCCGTATGGGTGAACTTCTTGGACTGCCAAAGGCCGGCAGAACGGTATGCAATTTAGTGTCTAAGTTTCCTCGTGTCGAAGTTCAAGCTCAGGTACAGCCCATGACAAGATCAATGCTTAGAGTAGAGTTGACGATCACACCAAACTTCGAATGGGATGACGGAGTCCACGGTATTGCGGAGAGCTTCTGGATTATTGCAGAAGATTGTGACGGCGAGGACATTTTGTTCCATGATCAATTTATTCTCCGGAAAGACTTTGCCAAGGCAGAAATGAATGAGCATATTGTGGAATTTACTGTCCCAATCACGGAGCCCATGCCACCCAACTATTTTGTCACTGTCATCTCCGACCGATGGATGCACTCGGAGACCAAGCTTGCGGTTTCATTCCAGAAGCTAATCTTACCTGAGAAATTTCCTCCCCACACTCAACTCTTGGACTTGCAACCTTTGCCAGTCGCTGCCTTGAAGACCGATGATTTTCGGGCTTTGTATCCTGGATGGGAGCAATTTAACAAGATCCAGACTCAGACATTCAATTCCCTGTACTCCACAGACGAGAATGTCTTCGTTGGAGCCCCCGCTGGAAGTGGCAAGACTGTTTGCTCTGAATTTGCTCTGCTTCGCCATTGGTCAAAGTCTAAAGCTGGCCGTGCGGTCTACATTGCCCCTTTCCAAGAGCTCGTTGATCTTCGGCATCAAGACTGGCAGCAAAGATTTTCTGAGCTGCGCGGTGGCAGAGTCATCGTGAAGTTGACTGGAGAAATTACGGCTGATCTGAAACTCCTAAGTCAGGCTGATTTGGTCTTGGCAACACCTACTCAGTGGGATATACTGTCTCGACCATGGCAACGCCGAAAAAACATACAAGAAGTCGAGCTCTTCATAGCAGATGAGCTCCACATGCTTGGTGGGCAAGCCGGGTTCATCTATGAGATCATCGTCTCGCGAATGCACTACATTCGGTCTCAAATCGAACGCCCTCTGCGCATTGTAGGCTTAAGTGTGTCTTTGTCCAATGCCAGAGACATCGGTGAATGGATTGATGCCAAGAAACACAATATCTACAACTTCAGCCCGCATGTTAGATCTGTTCCTCTTGAGCTTCATATTCAATCATTCACAGTACCACATTTCCCCTCGCTGATGCTTGCAATGGCCAAACCAACATACGTCTCGATCCTTCAGATGTCTGCAGAAAAGCCTGCGATTGTTTTCGTCCCTAGCAGGAAGCAAGCTCGTGCTACAACCAGGGACTTGCTGTTAGCGTGTGTGGCCAACGATGATGAGGATCGGTTTTTGCATGTTGATGCAGAGCAGATTCAACCGCTTCTTGAACGAATTGGAGAAGAGGCACTTGCTGAGGCACTATCCCATGGCATCGGATACTACCATGAAGCTTTGAACACTAGTGATAAGCGTATCGTCAAACATCTTTACCATAAGGGCGCCATACAAGTTTTAGTTGCGTCCCGAGACGTTTGCTGGGAGCTTGACTGTACGGCGCACCTGGTCATCGTTATGGGAACTCAATATTATGAAGGCCGGGAACACCGTTATGTGGATTATCCTCTAAGCGAGGTTCTTCAGATGTTTGGAAAGGCTTCACGACCCTTGGAGGACAAGCTCAGCAGAGGCGTTTTGATGGTACCCGCCGTTAAACGCGAATATTACAAAAAGTTCCTGAACGAAGCCCTCCCAATTGAGAGTCATCTTCAAGTTTATTTGCATGATGCCTTCGTTTCTGAGATCAGTACCAAGATGATCGAATCTGCCGATGATGCCATCAATTGGACAACTTTCACATATTTCTATCGGCGTCTTCTCGCAAATCCGAGCTATTACAGTTTGATGGACACATCACACGATGGCCTGAGTGCGCACCTGTCTGAGCTAGTCGAAACCACCTTGAAAGATCTTGCCGAGACCAAAATCATTGATCTCGACGAAGATGATGATTCAGTGACGCCCTTGAATCCAGCCATGATTGCCGCGTATTATAACATCTCGTACATCACGATGCAAACATTTTTGCTATCCTTGAGTAGCAGAACAAAGCTTAAGGGCATTCTCGAGATTGTCACTTCCGCAACTGAGTTCGAGTCTATTCAAATCAGAAGGCATGAGGACAGTCTACTTCGTCGGATTTATGACCGAGTTCCTGTCAAAATGGCACAGCCCAGTTACGACTCTCCTCATTTCAAGGCATTTGTGCTTCTCCAGGCCCATTTCTCCCGGATGCAGTTGCCAATTGATCTGGCCAAAGACCAAGAGATCATTTTGACCAAAGTCCTCAGTCTGCTTAGTGCTACTGTTGATGTATTGTCTTCAGATGGACACATCAATGCAATGAATGCCATGGAAATGTCGCAAATGGTTGTGCAAGGAATGTGGGATCGCGATAGTCCACTGAAGCAGATACCACACTTCTCACCAGAAGCCATCAAGGCTGCGAATTCAAATGGGTACGTTCCTATCGTAAATGAATTAAGGAAGCTCACTAATGTACCCCCTACTAGCGTCAAGGACATATTTGAGTTCATGGAAGCTATGGATCCCTCAGAGAACCCCAACTATGAAGTGCTGGTCAAGCAAATTGGTCTCTCCCAGAGCCAGCTTGCCCAGGCCGCGAATTTTACGAACTTCAAATATCCGAACATTGACCTGGAGTTTGAGTTGGAGGACTCCGAAGATATCACAGCCGGAGAGCCGGCCTATGTGAAGGTCAAGATCTCGAGAGATGTGGGCGATGACAACGATTTGGTCGACGTAGATACCACGGTACATGCACCTTATTACCCTGCCAAGAAGATGGAGAATTGGTGGCTAGTTGTGGGTGAGGAAAGCACCAAGACTCTGCTTGCGATCAAGCGAATTACCATAAGTAGATCGTTGAGCTTGAAGCTCGAATACACCGTTCCAACACCTGGAAAACATGACCTCAAATTGTTTTTGATGAGCGACAGTTACGTTGGAGTCGACCAGGACCCAAGTTTCACGGTGCATGTTGCAGAAGGCATGGACGAGGACGAGACCGAGGGCGAACAAGAAAGCAAGGAATAAGCTATAATTATCACCTTCAATCCCATGAGCAATGATGTATAATAGTATGGAATGGAGGGGTTTAGATCGGTCAAATGTACCCTGTCTAAAAACGAAGGACTTGACAGGAGATAACAGAATTTTCTTGCTTTTCTTGTATTGGTCTTCTTAGTGACTGTGTTGCTTCTGCCGCGGATCTTCGCAGACTCAAAGTCTTTATTGGCTTGTGGAAGGCCCTTGGCTGGTGCTGGCGTTCAGATGAGAACAGTGTGATTTCTTATCACTAAGTGTTTCATTTTTGGGGGCTTCCAAATCGACTATTTGTTTGCAAGTTTGAACCCAGAGCATCTATTTGCTTTGCTGATAACTTCAGAGCGTAATCTATCCTGCTCTTGTTATGCTTTACTAGGTTTGGTTGTGCCATAACACCTACATAGCTGGATATTACGCTCAGTGGCTTGGCACGCTAAGGCTTTGGCGATTTCAATCCGAATAATACTCTTCTCATCTTCACAACTCCACCATCAGAGCACTACCATCGCACCTTCGCATCGCAAGATCAGCATTGTTCTTTGTTGTTGCAGTCTCTTACGACGCGTCTGAGCTAATTCAGAGCTATCAAAGCCTCTCCTTACAATTGTCAACCGACTCGCAGCATCACGATGTCAGATGAAGCAAGCCCTGGAGCTACTACCATGGTCCCTCTGACAGAAGTAGAGCCAGCGCGGTCTGAATCCATTGTCGAAACCGAAGAGAAGGAGGCTGAAAACTCGACCGCGTCAATATCAGATGGCAGTGCTGGTGTTCAAATGAAGAAGGAAGTCGCGACAGGAGACGCGCATGTAGAAAGTACACATTACATGTTCCTTTATGTGAATTCTTCAATTGAGTCCATCCATGCTAACAAGTATTTTGTCGCGTGTAGGTACTGAAGATAGATTTACAAGCCATAAGCAATCAGCTTCTGATGGCGTCGCCCAGGACATTGCCTCACCAGCTGAAGAAGATACTAAAATGACGGAAGCCGACGAACAAGACAATACAGCTCCTTATTCCACAGCTACTGCGGATATCCCGACTGATTCTCCACTCCCTGCCGCGAAATCAAAGGGTGGAAACCGTCGCAAATCAAGCGGCGTTCCAGAGCACAAGGGAAAGAAGCTTAACAAAAAGGCATCATCTGCTAAAATCACACATACTGATGCTAAGCCAGGTGATTACTTCTATGTCAGACTAAAGGGCTATCCCTTGTGGCCAGCAATTGTTTGCGATGATAGCATGCTGCCTAGTACCCTCCTCAAATCAAGACCAGTTACTGCAGCAAGTGCTGATGGCACTTATCGCGAAGACTATGCAGATGGCGGAGCAAAGGTCAAGGATCGCACATTCCCTGTTATGTATCTCCATACAAATGAGTTGTAAGTCATCGTCCTGCCATGCAAAGTTAGCTATTAACGCATCTCTTCCAGCGGTTGGATTCCAAACTACGATCTGGTAGACCTAGACTTCGAAACTGTCGCGAACGTCAACTCTAGCATGAGAAAGGATCTTGCCGCTGCCCGTACACTTGCTGGAGAGCAAAATGATCTCAACTATTTCAAGGGAATCCTGAAGCAATTCCTGGCCGAGCGAGAGGCAGATCGCGCTGCAAAAGATAAAGCGAAGGCCGATGAGAAGGCCGCAAAGAAGTTAAAGGAGGCGGAGAAGGTGCTGAACGTTGAAAAGGCTGCGAAGAAGAAGGCAACGCCGAAAAAAGAGAAAAAATCCGTCAAGAACATGGTCGAACAGGATGAGGACGATGATACTGCGATGCTTGATGCTGGAGGACCGGAATCCGATGAGGCAGAGGCCAGCTCCGAATCAAAAGGAAAGAAGCGCAAGGCGGAAGATGTACGCAATTTCCCGGAAGTTGCTGACTTCGTACTGACCAAATTTGAGACACCACAGGGTGGCGATTCTGTCAAAAAGCCTCGCACAACCATCAAACTGAACACTAAAAAGACTTCAAATGGCACTTCTAACCCCAAAACGCCTAAGGAAACAAATTCGAAGGTGGTCAAGCCGAAGAAGCCCAAGGCTACTCCAAAGACTGCAGACGCATTTACACCGAAGGAACCAGAACTTTCAGCTGAGGACAAGCGTGCTAAAAAAGAGGTGAGTTTCAAGTATTTCCGGCATAATTCCAATCTAATAACAGTTTAGAAAGAAATCCTCTTCTTGCGTCACAAGCTCCAGAAAGGCTTGTTGTCTCGAGACCAAGTGCCAAAGGAAGATGAAATGAAGCAAATGGGTGAATTCATTTCCAAACTTGAAGGTTATGTCGACCTTGAGGTTAGCATTATTCGGGCTACGAAGATCAACAAAGTCCTGAAGGCGATTCTCAAGTTGGCAACGCTTCCCAATAACGACGAGTTTAAAATCAAGACGCGCTCTCAAGGACTGCTTGATGAATGGAACAAGCTTCTTGCTAGCGATACTACGCCATCTGCCGCTGCAACTCCAGCAGCCAATGGAAGCACAGGAAAGAACAAGTCGGAGGCTAACCCTGAAGTAAGATTTGAGGCTGAAGACCTCAAAGTTTCTTCAGTGGATGCCGCAAACGGAAAAAAGGAGTCGACAACTAAGGGCTATTCCGATGAAAAGGCTGGCCAAGAGGTTGACCATGAAGCTGAGATGAAGGCCGAGGGGAAGTCGGATGATGAGGTGGAGACGATATCCGAGAAGAAAGCCGATAGTTCTAAGCCATCAGTGGAAGAGCCGTCTGCCTTACAGGATGTCCCTAATGAATCTGAGACTGCACTAGCTAACGAGATCGAAAAGGTGATACCTACCCACATTCAGTGCAATTTTCTGAATCCAAAATACCAGAGCTAACAAGCTTTATAGGAGCCAAGCTCCCTTATGAATACTTCCTAATGGGCCGACACTTTTTCTCGACCGACAAAACTGATGGACCCCGCTTGTCTATCACCTGTGACATATCAAGTTGCAAAAGAAGAAGACTGCCGACTGATGGATTTCCTAATCACTTCGATTGGTTTTACCCGGTAACTCTCTGCATTTATCCATGACGCTAGCGACTCCTTCAGAATCTCATTGCGGATCTGTTTTACAATTCCGCATGTAACATTACGCGATACGGAGTCTTTTCCTCTCAAGGCGTGCTTCGTTTGCATGTCACTTAGTCCGCTGTTGTACAAAATTTGCATCGATGAATGAGAACGTTGGAGGGAAGGATTTCCTCGCTATCTGAATCTGAGTAGTCCCTCAAAGTATGGAAGGAGAGGAAAAAGTAGAAAAAAAATCCTCTTTACATTGATAGTATTTGACTTTAGGTGAACTACCCAAGTTAGACAACGTACGTGTATAGACGTTTGCCGAGGGGCGGGGAGAGGGGGAGGGACGCGCGCGCGCGGGATAGCCACTGTAGTCTTCACCGCTTCCCAATCAAGAATTTGCTTGTGGCAGTACCACAATTTTGATCTACTCCGCAGTTCGTAGCATATTGAATATTTCTCAAGTATTGCACAGACATGGCCGCTCCAGCCCCCGAATATCTGCGCTTTTCGTCGCACAAGTCTTTCACACATCGTCTTGTCCTATCAACTCTGACCGGCCGCCCAATAGCTATCTCCAACGTCCGCTCCACATCACCTACCAGCCCAGGTCTTGCGCCGCACGAGATCTCTTTCCTCCGCCTTCTCGACAACATTACCAATGGCACAACCATGCAAATCTCATACACGGGTACGAAACTCATATACAACCCAGGGCTCATCACCGGCAGCATCTCAACGGGTGGCTCAGACATAGTCAAGTGCGTACTACCAGAGACCTGCCAGCGAGGCGTAAGCTGGTTTTTATTACCACTCTGCATACTGGCGCCCTTCTCCAAGGCGCCGGTAAACGTGCGATTCGAAGGCGAGGGCGTCATTACTAGCGCCACAGAAACGGGAGATGTGAGCGTCGACACGCTGCGGACGGCCATTTTGCCTTTGTACGAGAACTTCGGGATCATTTCCAGCAAACTTGAGCTGAGGGTTTTACAGCGTTCTTGTACGGGTGCTGGAGGGAAGGGCGGCGGGGGCATCGTGGAGCTGCGGTTTGGAAGCCAGTTCCGATTACCCAAGACGCTGCACATGAACCGGAGTCCGGGGCGGGTAAAGAGAATACGGGGCGTGGCATATTGCACGGGGGTTTCTGCTAGCAACAACGGGCGCATGATACACGCTGCAAGGGGGGTATTAAATCCTCTGGTCAGTGATATACATGTTGCTGCGCAGTATGACCAAGCGCCGTTGGTGTCGAGTGGGGACAGGTCGAATCAGAGCGGGAAAAGGAGGACGGGAATCGGGTTTGGGTTGAGTCTGATTGCGGAGACAAGCTCACAGGGTGTCATTTATTCTGCAGATGTCCCGGCACCGAATGAAGGGGGTGTGACGCCGGAGGACGTGGGCAAGCAGTGTGCGTATCAGTTGCTGGAGGTTATCTCGCAGGGAGGGTGTGTAACGCGGGTCGGCGCGCCGACGGTCTTGACGCTGATGGCTATGGGCAGTGAGGATGTGGGCAGAGTTCGCTTAGGGAGAGGAGTTGTTGGGACTGAGGAGTTCGTCGGTCTCGCCAGGGACTTGAAGAAGTTCGGGGCCAGTGGTTGGGGATTGAGAGATGCTGATGTGGACGACAGCGATGATATTATAGTCAGTGTGAAAGGCGCTGGCGTTGGCAATGTAGGCAGGAAGATAGCATAGTGCAATGCGTCAAGCCAAGGAGCCACAGTTCCATGAGAATTAGCTGGAGAATTTATTGAAGGTAACGTACAAGACTTAATATCTCAGGTCTCTAAGGGTTCCACGTCCCGCTGGAACCTGGAACTTGCAGCGTTCATGCGCCGACTTGCAGTCACAGCCGCAAATTCCGCAGAAAATCCGACGGTCTGCAGTGCTGACTCTGTAGCAGACCCGTAATTCTGCCATTGCCTCCTCAGATTATGTAGAATGTGGAAGTCGTTGACAATGGCCGTCCCAGACCACAATAATTCCAGGGTAGTATCGAACTCTTCTTCCTGAGGCGGGGGCGATTCGGCACGAAGTCGTTGGCGCTCACGGTCTCCATCCCCTTCATCACTTCTAGAAGAAGAGCCGTTGTTTTGTGGCATCATAACCTGCATCTCCATATCACTATTACTCGTGATGATAGCATCGTTCCTCTCACCCCGCTCCTCCGCGTTGAGATCCTGTGTCACAGCCACCGCCTCTCCCTGGACCATCGTGACAGGCGTTACAGACGAAGTTTTGAACGCATCCTTGATAGTAGATAGCCTCCCCTTCTCAACATGGACGGCCAGCATGAAGCACTGCAAGACTAGAACCAGCAAATCTAACAACAACAAGTGACACTTCGATGTTGGGCCTTTGTACCCGATGAGATCTATAATAATACCTCCGTGCAAATATCCCCGCATCGCCTCCCCTGCCTCAGGGCGCGCAGTGCAGAGGTGAAGCAGAATGCAGATGATGTTCGGGAGGAAGATGGCGCCGATATAAGGGCCGTGCTGGGGAGCTGGTGGAATAAAAGTCGGTTTGGGGGTCAGAAACATCATTTGATTGACGGAGCGGAGGAGGAGGCGGAAGAGAGAGCAACTGTTATTCTCATTAGGTTGGTGTCTCATGGTTCACAATGTGGGATTGAGAACAAACTCCATGTAATATAAGATAGAGAGCTCCACATAAATCAATATGTCAAGGTTGAGCATCAGGGAAGTGATGAACTCCTGCTTCTTCTTGATTTGTGCATGAGCAGTCTTTTGAGCCGGGGACCGCGCATCATTTGTCGTCAACGCTGGCTCGGGGACATTGTCGCCAGCTGTGGCAGTGGTGCGCTCACTGAGAACGGGCGTCTGCGCTGGTGTCTGGGTTTCTGAGCTGGGCAGGTCGTTTGCTGCGGAGTCATTGTTCATAGCTTGATGGAACTCATTGGTAGGGGATTTCGGGTTCGTTGCGCGGTGAGGAGCTTCACATGGTTTGGTGATGGAAGATTGCGAGACCTTCGGGGGTGCAAGAGGATTGACAATCTTGGGAGAGCATGGTTGGTGCACTCACGTGCATGTTTTCTTGTGGCAGCATTACAATACAGTTTCTGAGCTTCCTCCATCCATCAAATTGCTATCTTCAATCTCTTCAAGAATTTGCTCTGCTTAAATATTTATCAGCCCAGCAAAAGGTCCAGTTGAATGTGCTTTTTGATGTTCGATTTGGTGTTGGGGCCAGCGAGCAACCCGGGCGATAATGGGCAAATGAGGCATGCTAATGGCTGGCATCGTCGGAGCTTTTCTAAGGTTTTCCTTGGTGTTACGTAGGTCTAAATTTATTGCAATTTAATTTACTGATGTTAAATGGTTGCAGATATAGATAGCGACCAATTCATCAGAGGGCTGAGAAGAAGAGCGGCGATGTATATCCTGCTCTTGCGTGCTCTCGGTGGTGGAAGAGTTTCTGGAAGGAAGTCAACGAACAAGGTCTGGAAGGAAGAGTCGGGGAACCATTTTCGCCCCCAAGAAATACGGAGAAGCCGAGCTATGGTATGATGGAGAATGAATTTTTGCAAACCATCAGTGCTGTACAAGACGCTGGTGTGATACAGTGAGAGAAGTCATTTTCGTATTACACCATTAACTCATCAACCGGCCCAAATACCGAAAAGCCATGACTGACTGAAGAAAAGCCCAGACTATAACCCTCAGTAGCATGCTGAATTGTATGAAAGACATGTATACGATTGGAGAATAACGCAGCTGGAACTACCCTTTTTCTATCCCGAAACCTCCGGTCAGTCCTCGTACGACTTTCCAACCCACGTTCAATTTGAATCATGCGTGCACCAATTCCCTCAATCTCTTTTCAATAATCTCTCTTCCATTTAATGTTGTCCATACCTCGGGTGGAGCCATGTTGACAATATCCCAGCTGATAAGGTTTTTTGTCAAATGGCTCAGGTCTTCTTGCTTCTTCTCCCACGTCCTGTCCTTTTTCACTTCGATACCGGAGCTTATGAGAGCCAGCGGAGTCTCATCCAATTGTATGTGTCGCGCACTACTGACCTCGTTCTTGGTCAGTGAGTCGGCAACCAGGGACTCCTGAAGCTTTGCCTTGATAAACTTTCCATTTTGGTGAGCAGAGCGTCCATAGACACGATCCTCGCGTGTGCGACCCTTGAAAATAGCTGCGGGAATCCGGTCAAGACCAAGCGGCGAAATGATACCCCAAGCCCAGAGAAGGAAGCCCCGATTAGTAGAACCTAAACGATAGAGCAGGTCCTCGTGGACGGGGTCAATCAGCAAGAGACCTTTGACATCTCCGCCGTGTCGAGACGAGAATATGCGACTATAGATGCTGCCAACTCCTGCACTGGCCAGAATCCATGGTCCCTCCTCCCCAGCACGAGCTAGAGCTTCAGACAGGACATCTGCAGCCATGCCGGCAGAGAAAGGAGACGGAGCATTGTCGGACCATCCGAATCCTGGTCGGTCAGAGTAGCAGTATCGGGAAATACTACCATTGGCAAGAGCGTTCGTCGCGATCTGTACCAGTCCATTCTCGAAAGGGCCATCGCCGGCCTCGAAGAGGACGGTGGGAAGCTTCTCTCCGGAAGAGCTGGTGGAGTTGATCGTCCCCTCGCAGTAAAGATGAATCTGGTATTTGTCACCATCCACATAAAATCGTTCTCCTGGAGGTGCAAGAGAGGAATCGCGGGCACGGAGGATGAGAGTTGCGGTCAGAAGAACGGCGACGGCAGCCATGACGATCAAGACTATGGTTGAAAAGAGCACCGAAGTCCATTCGCCTAGAGTACGGCGAGACTCGGCACGTCCAGTAAGACGTTCTTCCTCCTCTCGCTTACCCCATGCAACGATTCTGTCGGTGATTACCGTCCAAAGACCGATCAAGAAAGCCCAGACGACACTGGCAATTCCAACCCAGCCCTCTTCGACTCGGAGTCTGGGAACCGCGATAATGAGAATCACGTCGACCAGCAAGACTACCGACACCACCAGGCACGATACTTGAGCAGCCTTGGATGGCGAAGAAAAAAACAGTAGCCCAAGGAGAAGCAGACCCAGCGTCAGTGTGGTGTATGAGAAATCGAAGAATCCAGATCCTCGAGAATGCATACCCGGCGGACTAACGAAGATGGATACCAGTAAGAGAACCCACCAAAGGAAAGTGATAATGGCAAAAAGGACTGTGAAGTAGCGCAGGAATCGAACGCTCCAGAGGTTGTATGGTGATACCTGGGCTCTGTCAGTTTGACGCAATTCTTGATTATTTTCCATACCGGAGGATACCTACAGCTGGATCATCCGGACTCAGATATCCTTCTGCTGGGGGAGATGGGAGTAGACGAGTACGCTCGCTGGCTTGCGATGCACGAGGCTGAACAACATGATTGCTGGAGTCACCATTCTGCGAGCCAGCCTCAGGATCGTCGTCCGTCTTGTTTCCCCACAGAGCCATGTTGACAAGTAGTGAGCTTCAAGTCCGGGACGAGGAAGAAGGCTGAAGGAGCAGAGCGGAGGTCGAGACGGTCGAACGTCAAGAACAGACAGCAAGCTTGCGGGGCAAAGCGCAATAAGAAGCCCAGGAAAATTGCTGACTAAAGGTTACCGTAGCTCAATCTCCGGTTGGATTTGAAGATGCAGTACTCTGGTGAGGTGAATGTTGACCCGAGCTTGCAGGTGAAAGCTGACTGTCCGGGTGACATCACTGCCTGTCGATATATCCGCCCCAGAACATACCTACCTTCTTTGTATGTATGTAAGCATGTGACATTATGGGTATTTATATTGTGATAATATTACCTTGTTGCGAGGGGGGGGCCACTTGGCTAGGAATGAAACATGGCAAATCAATGGAATGGAACGCAGTTTGGATGATAAATAATCAACTTCATTCATACCAGATCAGCCAAATCTGGGGATATCTAGATATACCTACGTCATTGGTGTCCAAGCTTTCTACCACCTCAGACCCCTGGTCTCTATCTTATCGGGAACTGCGCTTACAGTACATGTACTGTACAGTACAGTACATACAGTACGGTATAGTACAGTATAGTAGCAAGCCAGCGAACAAACGCCAACACCGTCTTCCTCCGCATCGCGACAATATAAGTCGACTATTGCTCGTTCAACAATCAACCTTTGCTGAATGCTAAATCCTCCATCTTGACATTGTGTTTTTTCTGCGCCCACTTTCACATGATTAAATCCTCAATGCCATTGGTTTCAGTCCGCCATGAGTGACTTGCAAAGAGCATTCGCCAAGGCAAAGCTCTCTAGCTGCCCAGCAATGATGCCTGCTGTACCTCCTCAAGAGACCTACGAAGAAGAGGAGATGGACTGTTTTAATACTGAGATACGGCAAGACGATGACTCCTCTTCGGTATCGTCTGCGTCGTCAGCCTCATCCACTGGGACCATCATCCCTTCGCAGAATCAGAAGCTCTTTGCACGGCCCCAAGGGTTGCATTATCCTACATAGGCTTGTAAATACGGCTAACGGGTGTTGCAAACAGGTCTCCAAGTAAAAGGACAATGCAACAGATCCCTTGGACAACCTACTTCGAGCGCGAGCTATTCCTCGAGTCTACCACTGCGCCTGCCACCATAGTCTACCATGCTTATCTTACGTCCCCGGTCGGCAAGGCGCCGCTGTTCGTCACGCATCACGGGGCAGGATCTTCTGGGCTGTCTTTTGCCGTGCTGGCTGCTGAGATTCGGAAGCGCTTACACAACGCGGGCATTCTATCTCTAGATGCAAGAGGGCATGGTTCGACCAAAATCACACCTGAACCAAGAATCACGGACCTGAGTCTCAGTACGCTAAGCGCGGACTTGATCACTGTAATCGAAAAGACGAAAGCTCAGATGGGTTGGAAGCAACTGCCCCCCCTAGTCCTTGTTGGCCACTCTCTTGGGGGCGCAGTCGTGACAGATGTTGCAAAGAGTGGAGAACTAGGAGATGCTATCCTCGGATACGCAGTCTTGGACGTTGTAGAGGGATCTGCTATCGATGCGTTGCAAAGTATGCAGACATATTTATCTACACGACCGCCAGGCTTCCCGTCCTTAGAGTCTGGCATAGAATGGCACATCAGGTCGAGAACTATTCGTAATCCCTTATCGGCGCGTACGAGTGTACCTGCGCTGCTGAGACATGATTCGGAGCTTCGGAGCTCCAGATGCTGGACCTGGCAAACAGATTTGGCGGCAACGCAACCTTTCTGGGAAGGATGGTTCATTGGGCTCAGTAAGAAATTCCTGGAGGCAAAAGGAGGAAAGCTACTGTTGCTTGCTGGAACGGACCGACTTGATAAAGAGCTTATCATAGGTCAAATGCAAGGTAATTACACGAAATTTCTCCCAGACGTAGCCTGACGTTCGGTAGGTAAATATGCTTTGCAGGTTTTTCCTGAAGCTGGACACTTCATCCATGAGGATCTTCCCGAAAAGACGGCAATGGTTATAGTGGATTTTTACAAAAGGAACGATAGAAGTGCACTCGTCTTGCCACCAAAGGTATCGGATATGCTGCAGGCCGGACAGAAGGTATAGCGGGACCTCCCCAGAGCCATGCTTCACCCTCGGAGTCCGCCAGATTTCGAGACAAGTGCAGAGGACGTAGCTTGAGTTTATTTGGGACCATACTCAGCTGCTCGCCGGGGCTACTACCAGACCGCATTCTACAGGCTTCAAGTACAATAAACTTTTGCGTGGCTAGCGCGTAGGCGGTTCAGGAGAAAACGACTAGGAGAAAAGCGATTACTCGGATAATCCATAACACAAGTCCGCGAGCTGCAGTTATATAAGCTAGTTGCCACCAGAGACTTGACGAGGGGGGCAACTCATCTCACCTGACCTTATCTTCTCAGATGCGTAAATCACGAACATAGGATATTCCAAGACACGCTGGATTGTGTCTGCCCTGGGTCATGCACGTTTGTTTATTCGTATCTCATACTCCAGCTTTTATCATTTCGCTTTTGTAGGGCATCTCTCACATCTAGTTATCTTGACAATCCGATCTTTAAGAGGGTAGTGCGACTCGCCAGTCCAGAGAATATCTTGCCCGGGGGTCAATAGATTCGGCCGCAGTTCTCCACACGCTGATTATGTTTTGCCCCCAAGCTAGTCTTCACCACGTCAGGTTCCGAGGTGAATCACTATGTTTGCTTTCGAAATCCACGACCCTGGAGGTCCATATCTGGTATGGCATACCAGCTTAACATCGTCGCAGGCTTCACAATAAAGCCCATGAGGGTAAATATAACCTTG
Organism: Diplocarpon rosae; assembly: GCA_032760415.1. Lineage (NCBI taxonomy): Eukaryota > Fungi > Ascomycota > Leotiomycetes > Helotiales > Drepanopezizaceae > Diplocarpon > Diplocarpon rosae. Next base: position 1,326,293 of record JAUBYV010000005.1, read on the forward strand.
CAAACATATTCCAAATCCGCTTGGAGATCGAACTCTGCGGGTTTTGTTTGGCAGCGTCACGAAATAGCAAGTCAGCCATTTGATTCCCATATTACTGTTAGACGCCGGGCATTTCCTATTAAGCCAATCTCGTCCCGTCTCCTCCCTCCTCTATGCTCCTGCCAGAATATTCGATATCCGTAATGCCAGGTCGAGTATCGTTAAATGCTCGTCTGCACCGTCAACGAGACGCTTGTCGGCTTCAGAGAATACGAGGGTGATCTTATTCTTTTGGATGTCCGGCGTCGCTTCCTTGTAGATGATTGCTTGGAAGAGCTGGCTATATCAGCCGAACGTAGCTGAGCATAGAAAAGCACTACATACCTGAGTGACAACTTGAGTAGCACTCCACCCATCCGCAACCATGTCCGTGACTACCTTTGAGACAGCCTCATATACCAACCCCTTCGATTTTGGCTGCATGGCCTTGACCAGGTTGTCGATCGCCTTTTCCGGAATTACACCTGCTATATCCTCCACGCTCTTGGTCGTGACTGTTTTCTTCTCCTTATCAACGTCCATGGTATCCTGGTCTAGCTCTTCCTCCTCTTCATATTTGACAGCAACCGCTCCCACCAATCTCGCCGCGCTCTGCAGGAAGGTAATTGCCTTGCGTAAATCTCCCTCACTGCACCGGATTAACGTATCCGCCGCCCCTTCTTCAAGCTTAACCCCCTCCTTCTCTGCAATCTCCTCCACTCTTTTCTTCGCGTTCCCCACATCCAGACTCTTGAACCGGAACTTACTGCACCGACTAGCCAACGGGTCAATAATTCGCGTCACGTAGTTGCATATCAGGCAGAACCGCGTGATTTTGGAGTACGTCTCCATCGTCCTACGCAATGCACTCTGCGCATCTTGCGTCATGCTGTCCGCCTCGTCCAATATGATAATCTTATACGGTGGGCATGGGTATAGGGCACGGTAGGCGGCGGAAGGGTTGGACAACTGCATACGTGCGAAGTCTTTGACTTTCTCGCGCACAATCGAGATTCCGCGCTCGTCGGAGGCGTTGAGTTCAAGGACGCGCGATTTGATGAGTTCGGGGCCGTAGAGCTCTTTTGCGAGAGCAAGCACTGTCGAGGTTTTGCCTGTGCCCGGAGGCCCGTAGAAGAGCATGTGTGGGAGCTGGACGGGATTAGTCGATTGATGGCCGATGGGGGGAGACGCACGTTGGAGGACTGGAGGGTTCGCTGTAAGACGGTGATGGTGTGATCTTGTGCTGTGACGTCGTTGAGGTTTTTGGGTCGGCTGCATTTGCGTTAGAAGATACGAGCATGGCTTCAACATGGATTAATGTACTATTTCTCGACCCATGGTTGCAAACGAGTATTTTCTTTCGAAGCCGGTGCCTTCGCTGATGCGCCATTGGTGGCGGCAGCCTCCTTGCGGGCCTTGATGTCAAAGAATCCTGCCATGGATGGGTCTTTTCTCAATTGGAAAGGCTCAAGAAGAGGTAGCGGATGGTGAATCTGTGAGGTGTTGCGGTCGGTTCAATCTGGAGAGACGCGTCGTTCCATAACGCGTCGCCAACCACTTTACGCGAAGACCACGAGCGAAGGACGATCGGGCTATATTCGGAAAGTTGTCCCCACCACGTGGATGGGTTTTGTTTCCAAGTTTGCAACAAGATATTCGTGCCTGACCAGGTAGACCAACAAACCAAGTCCTTTTGTATTCACGGAAAACGCTATAGTCGCTGCTTCAAACTTTTCAAGCGTTCACTGCTCAGAATCCCGTTTTAGAGAAGCATCCCGTGTCGTGATGATCTATGATCACTTGAACCTTCTCCCATTTATTTACACCATCGTTATGTAGGTACCTCACACTTCCCATGAGCGCTCTATCGCTATCGAGTAGACCATGAGCTACTGTGAAACTACAGTAGCTATCATGTTAAAGAACACCATCATATCGGTAGCCGCTATCTAGCTTTTCGAGTATCGCCATGGGCGTGGGAAGCTCCAACGTCAGTAATCCAATAACACTTTTTAAGCAGCGGAAACGGAGCTTCGTAGACAAGAACAAACTGTCGCGAGGATGCCGAGAGTCGAGTTTTGCAAAGAATGAGTAGTGAGGAACTAACCTCTGAGTGTAGCCAGTAGAAAGCAGGTATTATATCTAACTAGGGTTTTCCATATTGTGCTGAGTCATACTGTTCCCCAATCCCTTCCTTATATCAGTATTGCGGGTCCGTATTATGGTAAAGGAGACGGTAGCAGCTCGATGGTAAAAACTTTAATAGCGTAACCTTACTAAGTTGTCGTGACTTCATCTCGGCTTCGCAAACTCTGCTATAGTGAAGTCTGTAGAGAAAGTCGACTGGTACGCAGTTACACGCAGTCTATATATTTTGAATCGTCTGAACACGCTTGTATGGTGCACGAAATTCCTCTCGCTAAGAGCTGTCGCTTCAAGGATCGATCTCCTGCGAGGCAGATGTCAAATGAGCGGTGATCGAGGAAGGAAATAACTTCAAAAACTGCATCTGGGTTGTTTGGCTTGAAGGCTTGAAACATCGTCACAAAGCATACTCAAGAACTCAAATTGTTTAGACCACAAAACCATATTGGTTAGGTCTCGTGTCCTTTGCCCAGGTGTATTTTTTTGAGGAATGCATTCATTGGAGCAGATACATACCAACATGCTGCTAAAGTGGCTTCTCGAGTCAAGGCGTGTTGTCACAGGATCACTGAGGTTGTCAACTCGTATGCTTCAATGAAAAGATATAGCTGCCGGTAATCAGACCTGCAAGGCACAGAGCAAGATACTCGTGGCTAGAGGAATATTACGATGCTTATGGCTCAGAGCTGGGAGTAGTAATAGTGTCAGTCTGCTGTGTTTTGATGACTTGCCATACAGCCTCGATATCTCAACGATCGAAAATACTCAAGAAAGCAGAAACAACCGCGCCTGGACGGACCTGAGGTTCAAATAGAACGGCCCATTTATTAAGATTTTCTTTTTCGCTTCTACTGCATCGAGCGAAGTCACAATCGGGCATAGGTGGGCTACCGCCAAGATCTAAGTGGAGTAAACATGCTCAAAGGTTCTCATTTTCCTCACAGTGGTCTTGGCTATAGGGCCCGAGACTGGAGGGTCTTATCAATTAGAGAATTAGCGCACCTACTGCTAATACCCTCAAATACACTCATTCTGACATGTCTCGAATTCTGCTACACTTTCGTTCCCATATATAAGTTTTCGCACGCTCGCCGGGGCTGTTCACATTGAAGCCTGTTTATGGTACTTACAGACTCACATATTAATCGCAAAGATGGATCACGATATGGATATGGGCACGAGTGAGTGTGTGGTTGGTGGCGTGAGTACCTACTTGGCCTTTGGCGGCGGAACCTCATCTGATGTGTTGGTGTAGATGTTGTGGAATTGGAATACTATCAACTCATGTGAGTGGCCTTGTTAATCTGACTTGCACTGCCTTTGTACCACAGCTGACAAACTAGGCTTCATTTCTTCAACATGGCATATCACTTCCAAGGGCATGTTTGCTGGGTCTTGTATAGGTGTTGTCCGTAAGTTCCACATCGCTTCCAGCTCTCCCTACTTGCAATGGAACTCCGAGAGCCCCCCCCCCCCCCCGCAAAAGCTCGACGTTCATTTGCAAGCAAGTACTTAAGATGGATTTCTGCTTGCGAGCCTCTCCGGATGCGCAACATCGTACTATGCTGATCCTTAGAAGTCCTCGTCATGTCCCTCGAATTCCTCCGCCGTCTCGGCAAAGAATATGACCGATTCATCTTCCGGCAGTACCAACGCACGCAGTTCGCTCTTCTGAGCGCCGCATCCAAAGACAAAAACGGCGCCGCGTGCACCACTACCGTAGCAAGCAAAGCTCCTCCCATTCCTTTCCGTCCCAATATCCTGCAACAGGTGGTTAGGGCTTCGATCCACGCGGTTTCCTTCACGGTCGCCTACTTTGTGATGCTGCTTGCTATGTACTACAATGGGTACATTATAATATGTATCATAATTGGTGCATGGCTTGGAGCTTTTGTATTTCAATGGGAGAGTGTTGGGCTCGCGTGAGTTGAAGCAACCATTGATCAAGAGCTGGGCTTGGCTAATTATTTCGATAGTGGTCCTGAAGAGGAAATTACTATGTGTTGTGGTTGAGATGGAAAGGGGCAAAATCACCTCTTGGCATCGATTGTTTGCTGAAGGACTCGGGCTATAATTAGTTTAAGAAAGAAATAATGATAGCAGATTTGACATACCTACGTTCGGTAGTTTCGTAAACAGAGGCACCTTGTGATGTTCGGCCCGTATAAACACCCTAAAACACTGCCAACGCCTCCATACTCTTTTGCTCACTTCCTCATGTGCATAGGCCAAATCCAGATCTGAAAACCTTAGTATTATCAAGCATCCAAAACTACTGGGGCTTGGTTGTATTTTTGGTTCCCTCTTTCTGTGAACCCTTTCTTTCCGCCGGCCGGTCGATTCTTTCCGTGCTTCCCACCAGCTGCCATGGCGGTCTTGTTCTTCCGCCCTCTCCTCCCACCCACTCCGGTCTCTGGGGTGATGCCGAGTTTCTCATCGACTTCCTTCGCTAGTGTCTCTAGATGTTCAAATCCTAATATCTTGCATATCTGATGATAGCTTTTGCTACTTGTCGTCTCTCTGTAAACGGGCTCCTTTCCAGGAATCAGATGGTTGAGTAAGTACTTCGTATTACCGAATCGGTTCTCCACTCCGAGTGATGTCTTGATGTATTCCTCAACCACTTCCTTCCAGGGAGCGATTCCTCCCTCGGCCTCGCTCCTGAACACGCTGGAGTTTGTCTCAGCGGCTGTCGCAATCATGGCCCCATCGACACCAAACTCCCCGATGAGTCTCTCGGCATGCGCCCTATTTTCCACGTCTCCGTTCATGAGACATGCTACGCCAGCCCCTCTGCAAATTTCTGCAATCATCTTTAACTGTCCCCTGATAGCCCGCTCCCGGGGTCGCATGGGCGTCGTCCGGCAATGAACTGTCAAGCCTGTGATTCCGGTGGCGCACAGCTTTCGCACCAAATTCTCCGTCAACTCAGGTGTCTCTAGCAATCGGATCTTCACACTGATACCGATCTCGAACTCTGGCACAATCTCCTTGACCAGCGCCTCCAGAATCGAGCACAGCTTGTCTGGTGTTTGTAGTAGTGCTGCGCCCATGCCCCCGCTAGTACTGAATGGCTTCGGACACCCAGCATTGACATCGATGCCTGCTACATCCGCAGCAACTATTCGCGCAGCTGCGACTGCTCTCTCTGGGTCCGAAGTGCCGATTTGAAAGATGAGGCGCTTGCCTTCGCGCTCGGGGTGGATGCGGTAGATGAGGGACTCTGTTTGGTCTTTGCGCGGGTCTTTGGAGCCGTTGGAAGGGAGCCGCGTGAAGTCGATTGTGGAGAGTAAGTCGTTTACTTTGCGGGTTGTTCCAATCATGGATCTGTCGACTGTTTCTGGTCCTGCGAGAATGCGTTAGTATTTGAGATCGGGGAGAAAGAATCTGGACTAGTTACCCCATACCAGATCTGCCCCATAGTGAAGGGCCAGAAGGCGAGATGGTAATTCGCCGCTTCTCACCATGGGCGCAAGAACGAGTTTCCCCCTGTAGTCAACCCCCTTCGGAGGTATAGGTACTCTTTTGGTGACGGATGTCATGATGGCAGATGCGAATCTTTGCATAACATCGCACGGTATAAGGCGAGGCTTGGAATTTTTGTCCTCGATACAAGTATGTAGGTAGGGAATGCACTGGAAATCGGCTCCGAGTTGCTTGCCGACAAGAGCGTGAGGGAATCAGGACAACGTAGTGACGGTGCTTGGGCAGACTGCTGTCAGTTTTTTGCCAAATCACCTAGCGCTATCTGCGACGGCTTATCGCGTGGAGTTCGAGGATATTTATGTGCATTTCAAGAGCCCCAAACTTGACTGAAGATGTACGTTGAGATCACACCGGAATGCGGCTGATGTGTAGCAAAATTCGTTTTCCAATAACGTTGGCCTGCTGGTTAATATTCCCTCGTATGCCATGTACAGTCCCAGAGAGGTAGTAAAATTCTCTCAACAGCTCTCAGATAGCGGATTAGAACCATTGTCACAGAATTTACAGTACCGTGACTTACGACAATAGCAATGAGCCTTTCATGGCCTGCCCTGGAACAACAATTTCGTGGAAGTGGATCTGTTCTGAACATTATCGTGCTCACCAGGTGTCGATGCTCTGCTGGGGCCTTGCGCCAGCGGCTTCCGCCATATTGATGTATCCTTCGGTCCAAAGGCTGAAAAAAGCTGCTCGGCATCACAACAGCAATAGCAGTCAATAGCATATCCGCAGCTAACAGCGAGATCCGTAGGGAGTAAAGGGCGGAACGAAATCAATAACGCTATGATACCGATACCCAGCTGATATATATTTACTTCCTCTTCGTCCATCAGAGCCGGATGGTCACCTCAAAGCATCTCGTTCGGGCGTCCATTCGTGCAAGTAAGATCCGGCCTGGCAGTAACTTCCAGCACACCTACACTTACACCTACACCAGCGCCTTCCAAAGGCAGAGCCTATTCTTGCCCCCTACTCGGAATCACCTTCGCCTGCAGACCTCGTTTCATTCTACCGCGACCTCCTCGCCCACTCTGGCGCAACCCACCAACAAAATTTCGTCCCGCACGCAGCAGATAGCTCGACATCTCTCGAGTTCATCTTCATCTTGCTCTCCTCCTAAAATCCCTCCTCCCTTTGCAAACATGTCTCAGTACGCTACCAGAAAAATTGCTGCTCCAAATTCATTGGAGCATCGTATCTACATTGAGAAGGATGGCGTCCTTGTCTCCTCTTTCCACGACATCCCTCTGTATGCCAATGAGCAGCAGACTATCTTGAACATGGTCGTTGAGATCCCAAGATGGACCAACGCCAAAATGGAGGTATGTGCATATTCTGCACTCTGTTCTCTGGTGTTATTTTCATTTTCTTTTACCCCGCAATGGCCGTGTCAACACCGCAAACTGACCCCTCATTTCATCGTCGTAACTCTTAATCATAACTCCTTAGTACTCTGCTAACATGTACTCCATTGCAGATCTCAAAATCTGATCTCCTGAACCCAATCAGCAAGTTGCCTGTTCCATACTTGCAACCTCTTCACCCACACTATAAGCTCATTCTCGGCATCAACAAACCCTTCAGAAAATATGCTTAGCTAACGAATAGAACTATAGAGCAGGATACCAAGAAAGGCAAGCTTCGTTTTGTACGAAACTGCTTCCCACACAAAGGTTACCTGTGGAACTACGGTGCATTCCCTCAGGTATGACCATCTCTAGCAGTGATAACTAACGTCACTGACTACTCTAGACCTGGGAGGACCCCAACGTCATCCACCCCGAGACCAAGGCCAAGGGAGATAATGATCCATTGGACGTATGCGAGATTGGTGAGCTGGTCGGTTATCCTGGTCAGGTCAAGCAAGTCAAGGTCCTCGGTGTCATGGCTCTGCTCGATGAGGAGGAGACCGACTGGAAGGTTATTGTCATTGATGTCAATGACCCATTGGCTCCCAAGCTCAACGATGTCGAAGATGTTGAGAGACACCTGCCAGGTCTCCTGAGAGCGACCAATGAATGGTTCAGGATCTACAAAATTCCAGACGGAAAGCCAGAAAACCAATTTGCTTTCACCGGCGAGTGTAAGAACAAAAAGTGAGTCGAGGCATTGTTTTACAAGATCTAGGCGCTAACACGTACAGATACGCTACTGACATCGTTCGCGAGTGTGCTGAAGCTTGGGAGAAGCTTATCACTGGAAAGACCCAGCCAGGTGAAATTTCCACGTAAGTCTTGCAAGCATCGAGACCCATATCTCACTAGCTCATCAGAATTCCAGTGCCAATATCACTGTCTCCAAGTCAGCAAGCCGAATCTCCCAGGACCAGCTTCCTCCTATTCCCAAGAATGAGAACCTCGCTCCTGCCCCAATTGACCCAAGTATTGACAAGTGGTTCTTCATTTCTGGAGCCGCCGCCTGAACGTAATGGTCATAATGATAGGGCTGAGATCATTCGTGCATGTGCATGGTCCGCCAGAAGACAAAATTTGCGTTGTTTTACCATTAGTCGAAGCCTTGGACGTAGAGCACTATGAGTACCTAGACACTCTCTGAAACCCTTCTTGTTCCGAACCAACTCCACTTCGTCTATGGTCCATGGTGAAGACGCAAATGACATTCTTTCAACCAGTCGGCAGTCGGCCCAGAAACTCGGACAGAGTTTATTTTATATGTCCTTCGTTCACCAAAACGTTCCTGTGCGCGGAATTTTCCACATAGTACAGTATCCCCAACGCCTACACCAGCCATTGTGTGCAACTTCCCAATTAGCATGCTTCAATTCCCTGTCAACTCCTCTTGCCTTGACAAGATTCTTGAATGTCTGTCAACCTCCTCCACGACGCCCTTGATTCCCAATTTCTCAGCATCTAACTTCATCTCCTTTCCATCCTCTGCAGTGTAATGTTAGAGCTGCCATCCCCCAAAGACGATGCGAGGTCTTACTGAATTTCAGCGCAACATAGCTCCTATCCTTCGAAGTCCGCGGCAACAACTTCGTATCGATCTTCATAGTCTGTCGCGCATTTGGTGGAAGGAATGAAAGGAATATCCGTGCGGTCTTCGCTTTAGGTGAGAACGGGTTGAATACGGTTGACACCTCTGTGATGAATCTGGTAATCATCTTAAGCTGGGGATACAGCTAGAGCCACTATTAGCGTGGCCAAACACCTTGCGATTCTGTAGGTCAAGAAGCATACGGCTGGTAATTTCCGGGTATTTGCGGTGGTTTGACGTTGTGAGCTCTTGAATGATATGGGCGCGAATATTACAAGGTCCAGAGGTTCTCGGCAAGTTCCGGGCCGCTTCAAATTTGTAGATCAACTTGTCAAGTCGGCTCAGGCCAGACTTCTCCATTACAAGCTTATCATATCCCATAGACGTTGAAATGTCTTTTCAGATAATATCGGAGCGTTTGAAAAACTTGCAAGAGTCCACTGCGCAATTAAAAGAATTCATCGAACGGCTCGCGAACATAAATTTCCAGCCTGGGTCTGTACCTCTTTCCATCGATGAGGATGACAACATTTTACGAGAGATGGTGTCGGAAATACACCAGACAATACGGGAGCAGGACGAGGAATTTGAGATCCTGCAAGAGGAGGTCGAGGAGTTGGTAGAGGGGAAGAAAGGGAGTGAGATGGAACACCAGAAGATTGAATTAAGAGGTGCCGTCGTGCGAGGCATAAGAGAGCTAAAGAAGTATGTGCAAACTCCTCGGATGTACTATACAGCCGCTAATTTATCCAAGATGCCAAAGTGCCTTCCGCAGAGCTCAAGTAGCAGCTAAGCGGAGTCTAGATGCTGCACAGCGCGCTGAAAGAGACCTTCTATTACAATCCTACCTTGAACCACGCAGCTCTACATCATCTCCCATACCTGGACAGCGGCGCCAGACCCACCAGAATATCGAGATGTCGAAAGAAGAAAAGACCATAAACGCGAGCAGTGATGTGACGACTGCTCTGAGGCGCACACATGACATGATGGCAGCGGAACTCTCACGCTCGCAGTTCGCGCATGAAACCTTGAGAGAGTCTACTGCTGCTTTGGCGCAACTGTCCGAGACGTACTCTTCACTTGATACACTACTGTCCAGCTCGAAGAATCTACTTGGAACTTTGCTGAGGAGTCAGAAGAGCGATACATGGTACCTCGAAACAGCATTTTACGTCTTGCTTGCCACGATTGTGTGGCTAGTATGGCGGAGATTGCTTTACGGACCTACGTGGTGGCTGTTCTACTTCCCATTAAAGATGTTCTTGAAGGGGTGGATGGGCGTGTTTGCGGCTATGGGTCTGCTGGGCGGAGATGTGAGTGTGAGCCCGAGCTTTAGCTCTGTAATGAGCCAGGCGACAGCAGTACATAGCAGTGGAACGAGAGACCCCAAGCCAACATGGAAAGCGCCACAGGCCCAAGAGATCCGTGTTGGTGGTGGTGGGAGAGGAGCCCCTATGCAGAGTATTCATCAGTCCGGTCATAGCATGACGGAGCAAGTTGAGAAAATGGTTGATGAAGCTCAAACGCAGGAAATTGGTAATGAAGGAACTGTTGAGGAAGCTATTCAGGACGGTATACAGAATCAGCCAGAAGACCAACTTAATCCGAAGAAGAGGATGTGGGAAGAGGATCAGGAGGCTGCATGGCAAGGCAAGGAAGATGTCCAGGGCCATGCTGAGCTGTAGTCTTCAAATGGATACATCGCATGACATGGGCCTGTGTGTAAGAAGCGTGCTCCCCTCGACTAGTTTGAATGTGCTCCTGCGCCTGTACTTCAAAAGAGCAATGTAAAACTGTGCAAATATCCTCCGTTCTTGGACTTTTCTTTCCCTACATTATCTTGCAGGCGAAAATATTGTGGCCACTTCCGTCGTCCGCCAGCCGCATCAGGTCAGGCCGCTCTCCCGATGATCCGGGATGTATAACCTACGTGGAAAATAAGTATTTTCTTGTTATTGTACATGTGCTCAGAAGTCCTCTGCTTTGACATCATGTGCATGAGTATTTGTCAGTCTGAGCACGAATATCGTTTTGCTGGAACAGCAAACATGATAATTAAAATTAGGTGGTGCAGTGTGCTTCTACGAGCCAAGATTCGAGTGTCAGAAGGTCCACAAGGGAATGCGATATCGCAAGAGATCTTGTGTACTTGTGTATGATATCATAGAGTGCTTAGAGGATACTGTGCATTCTGGAGATAGGGATAAGAGTAGGGGTTCCGCGTTTGATTGTCCAGAGAGAAAATAGCGTAAGATGAAGAATAGACTGCGGGGCTGATGGAAGCCGTATAAGTAATCTGGTTAGATTTGATCAGTTTCATTTGTGCTAGAAGACTCGCGCTTGAAAGAAACGTTACCTGAACGGCACTACTATGAAGGCTCTCACGGAAACCTTCTTGCATGATTTTCTAGACCAAAGCGTGCCTAATTCTCTCTTTGGAAATTCTAGAGCCCGATTTGTATTCTCGACGTCGTTTTTCTCCTATATTGTACCAGGCTTCATTCTTAAATCCGATGGTTATGAGCGTTTGCGGCGAAGCAAAGCAAGCACTTACTAAGAGTTTCTTTTCCGGAGAATGGATTAAAGAGGTATCGCACGTCTTCCTCCTGACGAAGAACTTTCTGCTTCTTCCAAATTAATGAGCGAGCGGTCGCTGGTCCTTTTGCTTGATTAGGAACTACCATGTCCACAAGTTGCAACACACGGGTCATTAGCTCAGGTTCCCAATACAATCTCTTGATTATTTGTTAAACAGTAAGTCAGGTTGAAGAGTAGGGAAAAAACAGTCCTTGTTATAAATATCTTGTTCTCCTGATTCGCAAACTTTTTGTGTTCCGTATTTTCTGATCCGCAATTCTCGATACCCAGCCTACCATAAAGTTAGGTATCTACTAGGCTGCGTTTCAACTCTATCAACGGCGAAGTCTGTAAGCGTCCTTGTTGGTCCAAGTTACATTCAACAATGTGGCCATTTACATCAGATCTTGTGAATGAAAATTATATACGTGCAGCAAGTGAGCGTTCTCTCTTGAAACTTACACCTCTGTGTTAACACTTGTCCACTAGGTCCGAATGAGCGTCGATGCATAGTTCGAGAATATCTTGGGTTTTATCGGGCTTTGATTGTAGGTGGTATATTCGAATTTGCCGAGTCAGTAGACACAAAGTCTGTCTTCACTTACATACATGCTGTGCGGCAATGCATCGATCGCCATCCACAACTGAGCGTCACCATCTCTGAAGCGAAAAGCGAGTCACCATACTACGTTTTCTGTCCACACCTTGACCTCGGCCAGCATATTGAGATCCTCGACTACAACGACCAGAGTGGAGAGAGCGAAACAAGAGCAATACAGCGAGTCTTGCCTAGCATTCTCGATACGAAATGGCCAGCCACAGTTCCGGCTTGGAAGCTTGTCGTCTTGCCGTTTTCTGACAGGAGGTGCTTTGTAGGGTTCTCGTTCTCCCACACGATTGCAGATGGTGTATCAGGCCTAGCTTTCAACAGGACTTTCCTGGATGCTCTTCAGATGCGACACGTGATGACTGATTTGACGTATACATCGACGCGAAAGCCTTTCAACCAACCTTTCGACACGGCTAAAAACCTCACCATCTCCTGGTCATTTCTCCTCAGGCCATTGTTGGGAGCATATCTTCCGAAATGGATTGCCACACTATGTGGCGGGGTACATTCCCTCTCGCCTGGAACTTGGACTGGAGTACCAAATTTCTACGATCCTGAAACGTACCAGACTGGAGTTGAAATACTCACGATTGATGCGAATGTGGTCGAAGACGCTTTAAAGCTCTGCCGAATGCACGGTGCGAAACTGACGGGACTTCTACACCAAATGATCGTCAGTGCTTTATCAGATTGCCTTCCTGAACCCCATATGATTGACAGCTTCAGCTCCGCAACACCAATCAACATGCGCAGACAAGTCAACGCCTCGAATGATGATATGGGCCTGTTCGTTTCTGTAGACTACCAGACGTTTTCCTTGCAGAAGACAAGCTCAAATCAAACTAGTAAGAAATTTTCCTGGGATCTGGCAAAGTCGGTCACAGAGCGCTTGGCAGTGAAGTCTCAGCAACTCCATGATCAACCGATCGGACTACTGCGTTACTTGACGAGCGTACACTCCTGGACGTTGTCGAAGCTTGGTGCGCGGAGAGAAGGCTCGTATGCTGTAAGCAACTTGGCCGGTTTCAGACCTCTAGGCTCTGTAGACCGATGCTCTGTAGCGGTGATGTTTTTTTGCCAGCCAGCGGATGTGACGGGGGGTCCACCGCTGACCTTTAATGTTGTGAGCGTCATGGGGGGGGCGTTGAGTATTGCTGTATCCTGGCAAGTTGGAGCATTAGGCTTCGGCCTCGAGAGGGAGGAGGTGGAGTTTGTCAAGCATATATGCGATCATATTAGATCCGGCCTCGCTCTTTTGAGCAATAATTCTGATGTCTGAAGACTTTTTGCTGATACAGCGTCCAAAGAAGGATTGATGCTAGTTGGGGTTCGAGTCCTCAGGATACATTCCGACTCCGGAAGCATCGAGAAACAAAGGCCTCGTTGATGAGGATAAACATAAAACGAAAGAATAACGTTTCAGCGTGAAGTAATTCAATTAAAAGGCTCGTAAAGGTGAACACGTTGAGACAAATAGCAGGTGACAGTCCTGTACATATCCATGGTTATTGCTGGTATGGAGACATTACCAATGGCGAAGAACTAACCGCTGGGTACATTCAAGAGAAGCTTCCTAGTCCAGCAGCTGGCGCCGGGCACTAACATGATTGAGCGAGGAGCCAGGAGCGTTGAATAGACCGAGATGAAGGCTGAAGATACCTACCTTCTGGTGGTTGGGTGGTTGTGCCAGATCTTGAAAGTACGGGCTTTGTAGTCTCATGAAGTCCAGCCAAGAGACCCAAGTTATCCGGTTACTTGCATTAAGGGATATTCTTGACATAATCTATCAAATTTGAGTTTTGTGAATCTCTATGTCTTTTACAAGACCAAAAGAGATGTAACCAAATAAATGTAGAAACTACAAATTGGCTAGGAAGAGGCTCCAATACTGTTCGGTGGTTGCTGTGTGTAGCCCAGGACTAGTGCCACTAGCGTCGCCTGATTAGCTTATCTTAGCGTTCGGCCGCAGAAAAAAAAAGATACCGCAGCTCTTCTTTACCACGCCGGACTCCATCTGAACGACACCGCTTGTGTTCCTCTCCAACAACAAGAGCCTTGTCTTCACAGCAAGAGTTCCTCAGGAGAAGTCTTCAATTACAGGTACCACTCTTCTCAAGCTTACTCACGTAGAGTATTGTCCCAGATCAACAAAAATGGCGCTTCTCCCAGGTGAGTGAACTCTTTCGTGAGAAAAATTATATATGATCGGGTCAATCTGACATCAACAATAGTCGCTACCTATGGACTCCAGGTACCGCCTGGAGACGAGATCGTTCCAGCTATTGCAGACTTTCCCGCTACTGTAAGTACGAAATTTCTGCATATGGTCACTCGCCTTGCCGCGCAAAGTTCGCGCAGGCAGAGTCAAAATCCCAAACTGTAACGATGCTCGAGCTGATAATCCAATTAATAGTTTCGCATCACAATGGCTGCTATTGACCCGTCTGAACCTGCTGATTCGGAGGCCGCAGAAGGTGCCAAACCCCGTGCGACCCTGAAACTCATCCGCCAACCAGAGGGAACGGAGAATGATCAAGACTCGAAGGAGTATATGCGTGCTCTATTGGCCGATAGCGACTCCGAGGACGAAGGCGAGTCTGAGGAGGAGGCGAATGGTGGTCCAAGTGATCCGGCTAAGTCGAAGAAGGCCCGCAAGGCTACCGCTCTTCAACAGCTCATGGACACTTTGGACAGTGCCGATGAGGAAATGGAGGACGCACCCAACACCAACGGTAAGGCCAGCAAGAAGGGTAAAGCCAAGGCCACCAGTGTTGAGGAGGCCGAGGACAGTGAGGACTCCAGCGACGATGAGGAGGACATCGAGATCGAAGAGTTCGTTCTCTGCACGCTTGACCCTGAGAAGGTGCGTCAAGTTCACCAATCGTGTGTTTACATTCAGCAAGCTAACGCGGGGCGGACAGAACCTCCAACAACCCCTGGACATCACAATCGGCGAGAATGAGCGTGTCTTCTTCAAAGTTACTGGAACTCACAGCATCTACCTTACTGGTAATTACGTTATTCCTCAGGATAATGGGCATAACCACCACCACGAAGTCTATGACTCCGAGGATGAGGATAACGAGTACGACTTGTCACCTGATGAGGACGAACTCGAGCTTGAGTTGGACGATGATGAGAGCGATGACCTGGATGCTCTTGAGAATCCTCGTATCACTGAGGTTGATTCTGATGACGAAGCCCCTAAACTTGTCTCTGGTGCCGAGAAGAAGGGCAAAAACAAGCGCTCAGCTGATCAGATCGAGGAGAGTGCTTCACTTGACGATATCATGGCCAAGACCTTGAAGCCTGAAGCTGCTGAGGAGCAGAAGCTCTCGAAGAAGCAATTAAAGAAGCTGAAGAAAAATAACGGCGAGGCTGCCCCAGCAAAGGCTGAGGAGTCCAAAAAGACCGACAGCGCTGCTATGAAGTCTGAGAGCGCCGATAAAAAGGTACAGTTTGCTAAGAACCTGGTGCAAGGCCCAACCGGATCCGCTGAGAAGACCAAGGTTGCTGTTGACAATTCGGATACGAAGGGCAAGGCTGAGTTGGGGGTTAAGCTGGTCAAAGGTGTCAAGATTGATGACAAGAAGCTTGGTACCGGACCGGCCTGCAAGAAGGGTAACAAGGTCGGCATGCGTTACATCGGCAAGCTTGAGAACGGAAAGGTCTTTGATTGTAAGCCTTTCAGCCCAAAACTTTATTCAAGCAACAGACTGACAGTTTCAAAGCCAACACTAAAGGCAAGCCTTTTAGTTTCAAGCTCGGCAGTGGTGAGGTAATTAGAGGATGGGACATTGGTGTTGCCGGTATGTCAGTCGGGGGCGAGCGACGACTCACTATTCCCGCTAGTCTTGCATACGGCAGCAAAGGCGCCGGCCAAATTCCTGGAAACGCTACCCTTGTCTTCGACCTCAAGTTGTTGGAGATAAAGTAACCCTGGAACTCAAGACTTCGCTTCATGTTTTGCCTTTTTTATGAGGCTGAGGCTTTGCTTGTTGACGGCTCTCAACTGTACAACCCCTGGAACGTTTTTCTTGTCGCGCTGCTGCTGATTATCTGATTGTTTTCCTTCATACTTCTGTTGCGACATATTGCCTTTTGCATATATCCTCCGACCGGCGCCATCTTTTGATATGCTGTCTTGAGGGACGGGAGGCAGAAGACGCGAATTGGGATGATGGGGCTGCATGTATAAAGAGCGTCATCAGTTGACTATGGGCGTCTTCAAAGTATGCACGAATTGGGTTCGTCTAGGCCGTAAAAACAAAATTTCGTAACTAAAAGAACATTTCATCACATCCAAACTGCACTTACTCTTCTAAGTGCGATTGCGGATGCCAGCTTTCTTGACGTGGCAGGAGCGCTAATCTGCGATAGAGTGCTCGCCTGCAAAGCCTCTTTCTTACCTCACATCATCCGCAAAATTATGATCACTGCCGAAAATACAAACATTGTTTCATTATCCATAACTCTGATAATTTAGTTGGCATCAGTATTAATCACCACCGATCAGGCGTACATATATCACAGTCGTCAAACACTTCAGTCATCATGAAGCGGACGTATAGCAGAACCCGACCACGCTCGGAAACACTCGAAGTTGAGGTGCTTGATGTGCTGCCATCAGAACACGGTACAGTCAACAGAGTACCGAGCAACTGCTTGATCACTCCTCCAAGCTCCCCCGAGGACAACGGCCGGCCCTCGAAGCTCCGCAGACATGGGTCGAAACTGATCTCGGCACTACGGTCATTCAGGAACAGTGGCAAGTAACAGCCTGTGCTCCGTCTAAATTTTGTGCTGACTGAGTCCATAGTTTCCAATGCATCTATGACAGATTCGTCGTCGCCACTCGGTGCTCCCAGTCGGAAGTTCTCTGCAGTTGTTCTCAAGAGCCAGTTTGAACCAACGGTCGTGCATCGAACCCAATTCAAAAGTCGACCCAGCGTTATTTCACTGGACAAGGGCGTGGTGGAAATAACTCCGGAAGGCTCTCCATCTACCAGTACCGAATCGCGTAGCAATAGCGGGAAATCGTCGGCCCCGAGGCCAGGAGAGTCCACAGGGAAAACATCTCTCGACTCAAAATTTTCTTCCTCGAAATGTAAGGTCGTCTCACAACATTCATCTGATAACAAGAAAGTAGCCACCAAACAGGCTACGGGTGACGGTGGGTCGAATGAGAATGCAGTGCTTCTCGCACCCATTGTAGAAAGTCTGGAGACACCAGAACCTGTGCCAAGTAAGTACAAGTCAAGCTGAGTTCATCATTTGGCGGTTCAATTACTTATACGGAATCAGCTGTTGTCACCGTCGAAAAGACCGCTGCGGCGAAAATCTTCCTTGAGACGCACTATAATCAAGTAACATCCGGTGCCTTGACCCCTCGCTCTATCCGTAGAAGGCAGCTGGAAGGTGTACTTTATCGCGAAGTAAGTCTCTCCCCTTTAGAGCAGGAAGATAAGCGCCGCGCCTGGGCCAAAGACGAAAGTGACCATCTACGCGAGACCCGTGTGATGAAAGTTCGAGCTGGGAACGCACTGAGGGGAAAGGACATCACAACGTCGCGCTACGAAGTTGTCAAGGTTCTAGGTAAAGGTAGCTTTGGTGTTGTCCGCTTAGTCCGAGAAAAAGTCGAGCATAAGTAGGCTTCCATCTACGTCGGGTTTCCCGCGTTACTGATCCTACCCAGATCCACCACCGAGCCGGGAAGCTATCGAGAGATCTACGCTATGAAGGTAATTCGGAAGTCTGATATGCTTCGCAATAGCCAGGAAGGCCATCTACGGGCAGAAAGAGACTTCCTCGTCTCGGCAGAAGGATCTCGTTGGTAAGCTCGAATCTCCGGATCAGTCAAACTGAGTAGACCTGAAAATGCTAGGGTCGTTCCTCTCATTGCAAGTTTTCAGGATCTCAATAATTTATATCTGGTCATGGACTACATGCCAGGGGGTGACTTCTTGGGACTTCTGATCCGTGACAATGTCCTCTCCGAGTCCGTCACGAAGTGGTACATTGCAGAGATGATTATTTGTATCGAAGAGGCACATGCCCTTCGCTGGATTCATCGGGATGTCAAGCCCGACAACTTTCTAATATCTGCGTCAGGACACCTGAAAATATCAGATTTTGGTCTCGCATTTGATGGGCACTGGTCACACGATCAATCGTACTTCAACAACCATCGGTATTCTCTGCTGGCCAAGCTAGGTATCAATGTCGATGGCGACGAGCAGGATATCAAGGAGAGAAATAATGCCAGACAGCCTCCGCACGTTGCCAGCCTAGGTAAAGAACAACGACATGAGCGAAACTCGTCTAATATCACTGAAAGCGACGGCATCTTGAATTGGCGGAATAAATATGGCAATAGAACTCTGGCCAGATCAGTTGTGGGTACTAGCCAATACATGGCTCCAGAGGTCGTGCGAGGTGAAGCGTACGATGCACGTTGCGATTGGTGGAGTGTTGCTGTGATTTTATACGAGGTTCTAAATGCCAACGGCTACTAGGAAATATCTTATGCTGACCTTGTCTTCAGTGTTTGTATGGCCATACTCCTTTTCTCGCAGAAGAGGGGGGAAGACAGCAAACCAAGCTCAATATATTGGTAGGGCTTACCACGGGCATTCTCCCAATAGCCGCTTGTCTCTGATCGAAAATTAGGCCCACAAAACCACTTTCGCCTTCCCCCACAAGCCAATTGTTAGTAAGCGGTGCCAGGAGCTCATAAGGGGCATTATCCAGGACAAGGAAACCCGTCTCTGCTCCAGGCGATACAAGACGAATCATGCTTCAGCTCCACATTATACTCAAGATTATGCTGGTCGATATGTTCTCCCCAATGATGCTGAAGATATCAAGGCTCACAAGTGGTTCCGGGACATTCAGTGGGATCGCCTACACACCACCATACCACCATTCGTTCCCAATATTAAGTCTGTCGACGATACTCATTATTTTGACGAGGAAGATCCAATCTCGGATTTTTCCGAATCCATTACTTTTCCTTCCCCATCTGCGAATGAACTGTCCGACGCACTCAAACCATTCAATAGAGAGACTCAAATATTGGCAAAAGAATTCGTTGGACAGCCCCACGATTCGGTAAAACTCAGGAAATTCGAACGAAAGATAGACACTTTTGCTATCTGTGATGAGCAGAAAGAATATCTAAAGGCGTTCGCAAAACACTATGGCCAGAAAGAGAAGAAGAGACCCAGAGACCGTTTGCTGAGAGATAGAGAGACAGCGCCAAAAGTCTTGGAGTTGAGAAAAAGGAATGCTTTTCTGGGCTACACATACCGTCGATTCCGACCAAGTCGAGAGGGTTGCAGCCGCACTGGGTCCGTAAGACAGGGATCCTTGGCCGGAGGTACTGCAGGAAAGAGAACTGTCTGGCACCGAGCGAGATTGAGTATTCACTGACTTTAGTGAAAGTTGGTTGTTGATGGCCGCATGAGGGGTTCTTAGGCGCCGATATCACTTGGGCGATGGAACGTGTGCTAC
This sequence comes from Diplocarpon rosae, assembly GCA_032760415.1. NCBI lineage: Eukaryota > Fungi > Ascomycota > Leotiomycetes > Helotiales > Drepanopezizaceae > Diplocarpon > Diplocarpon rosae. The sequence continues at coordinate 1,345,641 of JAUBYV010000005.1, forward strand.
TATGCGTTGTGTGATTCTCGTTATTGGATTGTGGTACTCCTAGAAGACACCATGACTGTGAGGGTAAAGAGTGTCACTTTGAAGTGAATAACTCGGGCACTCACTTTCTTTTACCGTCGGATAACAAGAATCATCAAAAGTCACTTGAAAAGAAGGGCTCCTTGTAGCTCCAGTTCCGCAAATGAAATACTCATGTGATACGACTACGACGGTGCCTCGCTTCCATCCTCTCCCACCAAATCTAATAGACGAAACCCGACGCTCGTAAGCAAGCATGGAGAGGGGGGCTCTTGGTGGAGAAAATGCGCTTGCCTTGGATCTACCTGGTACATTCACGCTCTTAAGTAAAAACCTACCATCAGTAAATTTTATTCATCGGCGCAGTGCCAACTAGACTACCCGACGATTTCTAGTGAGTATTTGGGGATTTAACCGACTTGCCTACGGCAACGCAAGTCGCTCTGAGATTCCGGGGGTTGAGATGCGGATTATACCATGTTCACGTTCACCCGGAGATGACCTACAGCTGAGCGAAGGAGTCAAGAGGCAACGTCCCAAATCTGGCGAGGCTGAAGCCCATGTAACCTCGCTTCACATGAACCCCTCCAAACTTCAGTACCACCCCAGCCCAGCACTAATCCCCAAAGTACCTCTTAAACACAACCATCATGTCAGACGGTGACCAATTTGACAGTGCACTGTACGAGCTCCCCGTCAACTGCTTGCCAACTCAGCTGATAAATCAATCCAGGGACCTGCTCCGGCGCCTGGACCCAAAACACACCACGACTCACCTCAACTCCCTCATAAACCTCGTCCCCTCCCTAACCGAAGACCTCCTCTCCTCCGTCGACCAACCCTTGGCCATCGCCCGCTGCCGCAAGACAGGCCGAGACTACCTACTCTGCGACTACAACCGCGACGGCGACAGCTACAGGTCTCCCTGGTCCGGGGAGTTCGAGACGCCGGGCGGTGGCCAGGGCGTCGGTGGTGTGGACGCCGAGGGCAATAATGATGGGGCGGGGGAGGGTGCTGTACCGAGTGAGAGGGTGAGGGCTATGGAGGTGAGAGCTAATGAGGCATTCGATGTGTACCGCGAGTTGTATTACGAAGGGGGAGTTAGTAGTGTTTATCTGTGGAACTTGGATGATGGGTTTGCCGGGGTGGTGTTGCTGAAGAAAGGTATTCTGATTTCTTTCTTTCCCTGTCCCTCCTCGCTGCCTATCCCTCCTATCTCTCGATCTCTTTTGACTGCTTCTGTTGTGTGTTCTTACAGGGCATAATGTGATGCGTGGTTGAGAGAATGTAAACGTGACGAAAGCAAGCTCACATCACTAGTCGCAACACCCTCTACCAAAAGCGAAGGCACCTGGGACAGCATCCACGTCTTCGAATCCGTCGACCGGGCGCGACAAGCTCATTACAAGCTGACCTCCACCGTGATCTTGCACCTCTCGACCTCCTCGGACCCACTCGGCGAGATGGACCTGTCCGGCAACATGACGCGGCAAATCGAGTCCTCGCTGACCGTGGACGACGACGTCTCACACATCGCCAACATCGGTAAGCTAGTCGAGGATATGGAGCTCAAGATGCGCAATCTGCTGCAGGAGGTGTATTTCGGCAAGGCGAAGGACGTGGTGGGTGATTTGAGGAGCTTGGCGCCCTTGACGGAGGCGAATAGGGAGAAGAGTGCACATAGAGAGGTTATTGATTCGATGAAGAGGTAGGGTGAAGGCGCTAGCTAGGATTGGCATCTTTGCGTCTGGAGTGGTGTCCGAAGCCTCGAGTACTTGTGCCTCTGCATGCACGTCACAGAATCATGGAGGCTGACTTTCTTCATACACTTGCTTCCATGGGAGTGAGTTTTTGTGAGATATGCTATAGAAGGCGAGTGAGTGAAGACAGTATTCGGGCCTCAAAATCAAATGGTTGTGGGATGCGCCCGTTGATCAGAGAGCTCCCCCGCCTCCTTCATCAGCCTCTATCCAACTCGCTGCAGATACAATACAAACTCTCTCCTAACGTCACAGATCAGAAGAAACCCCTCAGTCTTGGCAAATGGCTCGCATTCCGAAATCAACGGCTTGCGCTGGGTATCTCAAAGACTAGCTAGCCGAACCTCTCATATAGCAGCACACAGGCGCGGCAACAAACGCTGCGCTCTGTCTGAGGCAGCACTCGACCGGAGAAAAAATGGCGAGGCCATCACAAATGGAAAAGTCATTTCCGAGAATCCAGTTGTTCCCAAAGATGTGACTACCTCGCACGAGGATCCCAAAAATGTTCCAAAATACCTGAAGTCCAGATCTTTACATGAAGGGTAGGACGCCTCAGACGCCTGTCAGGCGCATGCCCAATTTTGGCAAGCAATGAACATTAGCTTCGCCAAATACGAATTGAACTATCTCTAGGGCTTCCTCCCGAACATCGTTCTTGTGCGCGATTTATTGCGCAACTTTTTGTCCTTTTCTTTGTATCCGTTTGGTGAGCGTAACTGCTTTTCGGAGCTATCGTCGTCGTTGTATTTTGGTTTGTAGATCCTAATGAGTGTCAGAACGCTTCTTTTATGTATAGCACCCGATTTGGACTTACCAGCTATTACCGACCATGCTGACACCCTTCGCCTCGGCTTGTCGATAGAACCTCGCACTCTTTTTGAGATCTTTCTTACAGCCCATACCCTGAGCATAGCAGAATCCTGCCTCAGCTAAAGCATCCGCATCTCCCCAAGAGCCGGCAATCTCGAAACATCTCAGGGCAAGAACCTTGTCTTGCTCGATTCCCCAACCGTTCATGTGACTTACGCCAAGCTCGTAGATGCTCAGCGCGAACTGGGCCTTGCGGGCCCGTTGCTCTAGGATATCAATGGCTTTCCCTTCTTTTACATGATCCTCGTCATCTGCTACTTCTAGGCTAGCAAAGTCTGCAGCTCGTCGCAGCCAAGCTACTCCCTCGCGTTGATTCGGCCGCATTCCCCATCCATGTCTGCATGCTAGTGCATACAACAACATACCTGTAGGATGATTCTGCTTCGCTGCTAGACGGAGATGATAGGTTGACTTGTTGAGAGCTCCAGCCTCATGATAATCAATCGCTTTGGTAACGTGCTCGTCTGCCGTGATGTCTGTCGTCATTGTCACGGAATGTTGCGAGGGGACCTTGTTAGTGGTTTGTTCAGAAGAGGACTTGGGACGCGGTCTTAACGTCGGGGGCTCTTCGAAAGTTCTGACTGTGCCAGATAGCTTATTCCTTGCCTTGGCTGAAGTTACAGGTCTGCCAAAATCAAAAGTGTTACTTCTATCATAATTTGGCCGGCCTGGATCGAGTGGGGCTTGGCATAGGTCAAGTGAGGGGTGATGATCCACGTTCTCCAGTCTCAGTGACGAAGTCGATGGTCTGGATGGTGGTGAGGGGGGTGCCTGCCCGTGGAACGCTTGCACATCGCTAAATGGGACTGGCTGTTCCCATGAAATTCGTGGGGGCGACTGCCCTTCCTGGAAGATGAGCGAGTTCCTTTGCAACGTTTTGCCTCTTGGCAATGAAAATTTGGAGTATACATAGGAAGGTGCTGGGCCATTCTCGTTATGGGAGTCAGGGAAGCCTTCGCTGTGCATGCTAACTGGAGTATGTGCGGTGTCATCTCCAAAGACGATCGGTGGCTGGCTGTCCGAAGAAGCCTGCCGGGAAGGAACATCAAAAGTTGGTGCGTTCGTACTAGCCCGGCTGAGTGGCCTAGAGAAGTTGAACGCTGGTCGGGGCAGGCGTGTTGAACCGGTAGACAATTCGGAGCTGATCGATGGCGACCTGGTGAGGTGGGCAGGCGCTAGTTGGGGAGATGTCGAGAAAGCACTTCCAGCAGAAGTCTTTCTATGCAGAGACATGCCTGTGGAGTGATTTACGCTGTTGAAGTCCTCGTCTGAGCTATCATTCGACATGGACCTGAGACTAGGCGTCCGTTGCGTAAATTGGGACCTCGGAGGCGCGAGTGCACGGGAGTCGTACCCAGTCATTCCCAAGGGTCCATCATGTCCTCTCGGCGGTTGTAGGCCGCGCTGGCGCATAGAATTAGCACTCGGCCGATTTCTGGTGTAAGACGGAGACGCTCTTCTCTGTAACGACGACTGCTCCCTTTCCAACGATGGGGGCGATTGTTCCGTTCTTACTCCAAATTCTCCTGTGGTGCTTGATGCACTCGGCGGCCTCCTCCCTCGAAATTCTTCTTCGTCCAGTGAGCTCAGGGGACGCAGCGACGGCATCGGCGGCACCCCAAAATCCTGTGGTACCCCTACTCCCAAGGTCGGGTGTACAGATACCGGCCTGAATCCAGGCGTCTCTACTTCCATCTTCTGGCCCGAGGGGGGGCTTGTCGGCGTTAAGGGTGTAGTTCCATCTGCAGACACAGAACGTAGATATCCAGGCCTGACCTGGCTCAGAGAATTCGCGATAGTGAGGGGCGGCAGCCGACTCGCTCGCCTCCCTCCAACCGTCTCTTTCTCTAGCTGACGGGCTAGCTGCCGACTCTGTGCCGCAAATGCATCGAGAGGTGACAGTTCGGGTGGTACTTCTCCTGCAATGTGTAACCTCGGCGATGGCAGGCTCCTGAGGGACGGAGACGGCATATCGGCTCCAAAGGGTTCATGGGAACGCGACCGAAGGTCGATGAAGTTCGGATGCGAAGCCATCTTTGAGATAGGGTGTGCTGCGGAGAGTCGTCTCGCCTCCCAGACTCGATCGACTCTTGCCTCGTTTAGATTATGCGTGCTGTTCGGATCGGTCACCGTCGCCACAATTTCGTTGTCGAAATGAAATATGCGGGCCTCTCAAGGATGTGTCCATACGAGTTGTGCTACGTATTGCTCGCTGTAATCTGAAGACGTAAAGAGCGTGATAGGTCAAAGCTCGATCGGAAGACAAGAGCGCGGCGGTGTCCTGTTGTAGAGTAGGAAAATTCAAGGATCGTGGGATCAAATTAATCTGTCGCAGAGTAGCAGAAGCATGGTACCGACTTTGAAAGGGCGGCGAGGAGGGGGTGGGCGATGGCCGTGAGGTCGAGTGACGACGTCTGGATTAATTATGAGAACAGGGACTGGGATTGTACTTAGTGAGGTTTTGAAGATAATATTTTGAAGGGTTGATTCAGCCAGTGTTTCGAAGGGGGTGAAGTATGGAGTAGACATAACGAAGGGGCGTGAGCTTAAACTTGGAGGTTGCCAAGCCATACAGATCACGAGTGTCACAAATCTCTGTGCATGCCCCATGCCCCTTGCCCCCCGTTGTCCGCCTACGAGTACGGTGGACTGCGTACGGTGAACAGTTCAGCCCGGTAGCGTAGTACTAATCCGGGCATGAGGAGCCGGTACACAAGCCGCATCGGGACCTGAGGGGATTTAAAAATAGGTGGTCGTAGCCGTAGCGTCTTGGCAACTTCCTGCATATGATTTAATATGTGGGTCCCGAGTCTCGGCAGAAAAGCAAAACCCAAGATTATTGAGACTACGCAACTGCATGCTCTCTCATACTCGTCTCTGCAAGTGCATCTACATCGGATTTATCTGCGTCCCATGGGTTTCAACCATCTCTCCATGCTGGTGATGCCATGCTGGTGGACACAACGTAGGGCTCGGGCAGCCTTTGGATCGAACCCGTTCTTGTCTTGTTGTGGCGTGAATTGGATCCGTCTTCAAGAGAGCTAGGTAGAAAAAGAAAAGAAAAAAGTGGCAAAAATTCTATGAAGGAATAGAAACAATGTAAGCAGAAATACTACTGTACGAGTCTATTACTCGTTCACGATTATCTCCAAGCCGAATTATTCGCTAGCTATGGAGCTGTAAGTATAGAATTAGAAAACAGCCGAGAATACATGGCATTATTGATTTTGGAGCTCGGGAGATATTGCCAAGCACTAGGCCTAGTTAGTGTAGGCCAGCATCACCCCTTTTTCAGGTTAGTGTATAATACGTGCCAATATTATTAAACTATAGGAAACCCCTAAACATGATCTGTTATACAAGAATTATGTTTTTACCGCCCACCTCGCATACCCCAAATGAATTTCGTACTTTGTATGTGTGCTTTTCTTGGGTATTCTCAAGGGTCAATACATATATGGGGGCTGCAAGAGGCTGTAGCCAGTAAAAACAACGATTAATCACCGAGAAATCGGCACGGTAGTACCTCGTGACTTTACAGGCGGCGGAAACCTTCCTCCCCAAGCAAGCCAAGGAGTATAATCGCAACGATGGCTAGGTTCTCTTGAAGATCACAATAACGTCTCCCCTGGATTGACAACATTGTAATAGGTACTCCTGCGAGGTACTTGATTCAGGGGCTAGCTACCTCGTCAATTACTTTACCAGCGCTTTCCCATAGAGGAACGGAGCACTCGATCATGAATTAATATTGTTTACATTCTCCCCCCCCTCCTCGTAGTGAGTCGGCGCGTTGAATGGCCGACCCCTGCAGTAATCTACTAGGTTCTGTACTCATATAGCATTATTCAGAAGCGGGGGTTGGGGTAAGTTAAAGTGAGATGTCCGATACGATCCTCCCTGCCCTGGTTCCTGAGACCAGATCTCGGCACGTCAGAGGTGGAGATGATGATCTGGAGATACCAATGGTTTTCCAACAAGTTGCGAATATGACAATTGTATTCAGAGTCTGGGGGGTCAATTAACTTGTGATGCACGTTCTACAGTGTGTGGATTTTTCTGGTAATACCCGGATCCAGTTATCATTGAATCACCGTGCCACTGTGACTGCTCAGATTGAATCTCGAGTCTGGAATGCACACCAATCTCTACCGTGCCATAGGAGCCCGATTCATCTTCAACGCAAAGTTTTCACGTAGTTGTCTCGTAGTTGGTTTTGAGGATTCCAGCCATGAATCCCGCAACTCTGGCGGTAGATGCCAGAGCCTTCAAGTGCGTTAATAAGCAAACTGCACCGGTTCCACACCAGCTTCTGAGCTTGGAGAACATCCCAGTACGCGCGATGTGATAGCAAATCATCCGAGAAGTACTACCAGTGATTGGCAATCCAGTCACGTAAGGATAGATCCAGCCCAGATTTATTGTTTGGCCTGTCCACGTATCAGCCTTTCCAAGTACATTTGCAATATGCAAGCTCGGTCAATGCCACAAAACTGATACCTGAATGGGTAGATCGACCAATTCATGGTGATGGCAGCAGTGATAGGCAGAGCGGGTAGCTTCCGACTACTCGCTCAACCCGAGACCGTCAGTTCCTCTCACCATACAACGCTCTTTGGTATACATTCCCACTCACCTGATCTCTGTGCTTATTCCATGTTGGGTTGCCCTCTGTCTGATCTTGATCTGTGAGGTGAAGGTATATTGCATCTAAACGCAGGAGAAATCGCTCCCCAAGAGAGTGGGAAGCCTACGTGTTAGGTTCTTCAGGAAAAGATCTGTAAGTTCAGAATGCTCATAAGCTAGTACAGAGAGTCCGAGCATTTACGGGTCACTTCTGGATAGCCACGAACCAACTAGGCAGGGCTCTTGTTAGATGCAGTACCGGAAGTACTGGATTCGGTCATCCTTTTCGAAAAATGGCGGGAGGCGGCCTTGACTATTTGTAATGGCCCAACCTACATCCTCGAGAAAGTGTCGGGCTCAAGTCAAGAGAATCAAACCTCTCGGAGTGAATGCGCTTACAGGATGACCACTTTGGTCGTGCCTCGAGTATCTTCGTTATACCGCTTGTGGTTGAGATTACATATCGGATTGAGAATCCTGCGAACCTCAAAGTCTTCTTGCCAGTCCTGGTGTATACCGAATAACGCAGCCCAGACCGTCTTCTTCACAAACTCCCGCGTAGAACACAGCAGGCGAATAAAACTTCACAAGATTCATAAACTACGCCAGTCCATCACGGGCACAACGTCGCATGAACCGAGTTCTCTCGGCATTCAGGATGTGCGCCTGGGATCGTCTCCAGGAAATTGCATCTGTGGCCATAGCTGTGGTAGTTACTTGAGTCTCCGTCTCCAGCACTCGTCAAGCGACATGGGATTCCCGTTTTTTCGTGCGGAACTAAGGCGAAGATGCCCAGTTAAGGTGTCTCTTGGGTTTAATGCTCAATAAGGATGATGATCTCAAGGCACTTGACAAGGCTTTCTGGAGGAGGTTGGCATGTTATTTTCTATTCTCTCCCAATAATTTGAGGCTCTCGGGTAGCTTAGTGCGTGCGGAAAGGTGTTGTGGAAGCACCATCTTGCAATCCGGTGTGAAACTGGTGGCTGTACTTGTAGATCGAAAACAGGTGAATCGGGATGGGTGACGAACACTTCTTGTTTGTTTGTACTCAAAAACGCAGTCTCGGGAGCACTGAGACAAGGCTGGTCAATGAAAAGATTAATTTGACTCGAAGGGTAGTTGGTCGGGCTCAAGATTGGGGTCTCAAGGAAGCATGTTTCGTCGAAGAGGTGGAGTTACGGTAATGTGGTTGAGAAGAGCTACCTTAAGCGAAACGGTGACCCCCAAATAAAGCATCGATATGGCTCATCTAGGCACCACTGCCACAGAGATGAACGAAGGAGGAGAATATGAAGCATTTTTAGAAACGCAAAGAGTGAACGAAGCAAATGGGAGATCAATGGCGCTTCTTCTCGGGCTCGGTATGCTCCAATGATTGGCAGTACAACCAAGACAACATTGATAAGAAGTTTCATAAAATAAAACAAATCGAGATTTAAACACATAAAATTCGATGAAATGGAATGAAGGACAAAAAAGAAAGACTCAAGGAACCCACTAGAACTCGGATCCAATTTAGAATTACCAGGTGGACTGGTTATCTGAAGTGAAGTTGACAGGATTTTACCCGACGCGTTACTACCATACTAGCCCATGATAGGCGGGCGCATGACATGAACAAGAAGCCAGAATTTCAAACTAGTTTCTGTAAGGGAAACTTCTTTGCAACTAGATAGAGTGTAACTCGCGTTTTTGAGGCGTCACCGATGAGGTTGTGGGTGAATAGGTGAAGCGATGGCGAGCCTGGTGGAGGCGAGTTTTCCAGGAACAACTTCGATGCCTGTCCTCATTGTAGCATCTCGTTAGCTCTTGCTTATTATCACTGTTTGGTGTCATTCTCGCAAGCTATTGAGCAAGGAAGATCCCCACTAACCTGCACCTTTCAATCTCCTTCTACTCCTATCCCAACAGAACCTCAAGGTCCCTCACCGGTGAGAGCTAGGATTAGAATAGGGCATAGAGATGATGCGACACAAACGTTTCACTGTGCTTGGAAGAAGTCTTGGGGCACATGTGGCAGAGGCCTATCTTTTCTGCGGGACGATACTTTATTACTTCGTACATTAACTGCAGTGCAGATGACTTGCATGCAGACGGGAATGCAGAACACAGACGGGTGGGGCCCACCTCCAGTCAGCAAGGTGTACTTCGTCAACGTAAGGAGTTACCTTAGGCAAGGTAGGTATCGAAGCCATCTGCCACTTTGTTCCCGCAAAAGTAGTAGGTAAGGCGAATCGAACAGTGGACAGTGGAGCCTCTGAGCATCTTACGCGATATACGTGTAATAGATTGCACTTGGGCAGCTATTTTACCTGAATAGACCGATTGATCCTTCGAAGAAATCACTTCCTGGTAATAATAGCACATATATCACATGTCGTGGGACCAAGACTGCGTGTTAAAGTAGCATTGGAGTAGCAGAACTGCATCTCCCTCCGTAAGCTACTCGCAGTCCCTACCCTTTGGAAGCTGTCTCGGGCCATCTAGGAGCCCAAGCCTTTTTGGCCTCAAGACAAGACACAATGCCGTACGGTATACAAGTGTGATCACGATATCTACCACCCCATCAGCCTATCTTCAAGAGAAGTCTAAAGCGCGTTTGCAAGGTTAAATATACTTTCATCATTAGATGAGACGGAGCGAGCCGCATCGCTCACGCACAGCTCACTTCCCTGCAGCGACGGGCGGCGCCGTGCAGCTGCTGCAAAGTCACAGAGCAATGCACCTTGCCCTTTCCAAAGATCTGCAAGGACCTGGTACGAAGTATGATGGAGTTGATTAAAATGGCACGAGGCTACAAGCCAGGCTTTTGCTTATGTGACGAACTGAACGGGAGAGTCGTGCAGATTTGGAATATGCGTCCAGGAATATCATCTGCAGAATCATAAAACGGCGCTTGATACTAATGTTTAGTTGACTATCATAACACATCCCTCTCAACAGCCATTAATTCAATAGTATTATACATCACAACATCGCAGTTGTAGATAGTATTTCCTGTAGTTAGTCTAAGGGGGGAGCGTCGCTGATCCCAATGGCAGATATGCCTGAAGACAAGGGGGAAACCTGGGTGTTATATTGTACCTTGAGGTCGCGGCCTTATGCGATTGTTTCGATCCCGTAAGTGTATCTGGGGTGTTAAAGTAGAGGTACTGTAAGTAGAATGGTGGGTACTCCATGTGCGCGATGCAAACTCGAGCAGGTATACCACTCACGATGGTCACGTGGTGTAACTATACATGTAGACTGGGCCCGAGTAGGAGAGAGAGGTGGACCGATTATCAAAGTGCAGTCCTCAGGAGTGAAGTATATCCTCTTCTCGACCCTCCACCGCCGCCAACTGTTGCCAGCTGCTTTGGCGTGCATCCGGCTGGCTACCTGCATCCCAAGAGGAGTTGAGTGAACTTCAACCAGGTCTCGCGAACCGCACAAAGGAAGCCATCGCTTCGGCCCATGAGATAACTTCATCAGTCTCCGAAACGGCGTCGAGCGAGAGTGTCATCGCCATTGGCATTCGTATTGGCGTCCATTTGCATTTTATTGGACAATAGACGTGGGTATCGACCTCCTCCTAGTGTTTCCTGTCGATGTTTGGCCGGCCGCCGGCGACAGTAATTTGCTCATTTGCTCAGTTAATCATCATTTACTCATCGGCTCATCAGTTCGCCCGCAACCACGATCCGTTAATCTCAAGCGTTAACCCCTCCTCCTCCCCCGTTTCCCCCTCTCTTCCCACCCCTCCCCTTTCTTCTATTCATTTAACTTCAGGACAGGGCAACTCAAAATCCGATTCCCCTCCTTCGCCCCTGTACTACGAGGGCTCATATTCCCTTTTCCTGCCAGCATGATTCCCTCGCTACACGCGCATCGTAACGCATTGCCCAGAAGCTCTCAGCAGTAGCTTGTTTGGACCCCATTTCATACCTGGATCGGCTTTCACTCATAACCTGGCCCAAGTTACTTCTCGCATTACCAAATTACTTTTGCTTTGCAAAATTCTCTTAGCTAGTGCGACGTTCACTAGACACACGAAAATCGCCGACCGCAAAGCTTCCAAAGCACTGCCAATTTACCCCCCTCCCCTCCTCCCTCCTCCCCCCACCTACAGCGTGATGGCTGAGAAGCCAGCAGTTCTCATTATTGGTGGCCTGGGCTACATTGGACGCTTCCTAGCACTTTACATCCATAACAACACTCTCGCCTCTGAAGTTCGCGTTGTGGATAAGGTGTTGCCGCAATTGGCATGGCTGGCGCCAGAGTTCGAGGAAGCATGTTCGAAGGACAAGTTCATGCAGGCAGATGCTAGTAAAGAAGGTATGTCAAGTCGCATCCCTCACTTGCACCATGCGCTCTGCGTCAGAAATAAAACCAGACTAACAAACACTCACACCTAGCATCTCTCCCCCGCATTTTCGACCGTTCCAATGGGAAACAATGGGACTACGTCTTCAATTGTGGTGGTGAGACGAAATATTCCCAGGAGGATGAGGTCTACAAGGTGCGATCGTTGGCATTGAGCATCGCTGTCGGGAAGGAAGCTGCAAAGCGGCGCGTCAAGGCATTCGTCGAGCTGAGCACTGCGATGGTCTACAAGCCGGATTCAAAACCAAGCAAAGAGGGTGATAAACTGAAGCCCTGGAGCAAGATTGCTGTTTTCAAGCTACAAGCGGAGGAACAGCTTTCGAAGATTGATGGGTACGTTTTTCAATACTGGGGTGTGTTTGCTTTGCGACAAGCCCAAGACCGATTCCAGCTGTTCAGAGATTAAAAGCAAGGTTGTGTCACGCAAGGTCCAAAAGCTAACTATTCTCTGACAGACTCAACCTCATTATTGTCCGCCTTGCTCATGTTTACGGCGACTATGCGTCTCAGTTCATCGCAACCGCTCTCTCACTAGCCCGCGTGTATCAGCATCTCGAGTCGGGCATGAAGTGGCTGTGGACCAAAGACCTCCGCGTGAATACCGTGCACATCGATGACGTTACGCGAGGTCTCTGGGCTATCGCAGAATGGTATGCGGTACAAAAGCAGGTTGGCTGGGATGCAAAAATTATGGGGAAAATCCCAACGTTTAATATGGTCGACGATGGACAAACATCTCAAGGCATAATTTCTAAGATAATTGGGGAGCTCTTTGGGATTGAGACAGGTTTCCACGGCCAACTCATCAGTACTTTCGCACGACTAAACATGGATAGTGTTGTGGAAGATGTGAACGATGAGGTTCTTGGACCTTGGGCGGACCTCCTCGAGAAAGCCGGGATTACTCGACCCGGGCCGCTGACTCCGTTCATGGAAAAAGAGCTGCTGAAAGATACTGACCTGAGCGTGGACGGTAGCAGATTAAAACAGGTCGTTGGCTTCACTTACGAGAAGCCGAAGATCACAAGAGAGTTAGTGCAGAACGTGATCGACAGCTACGAGCGGATCGGTTGGTGGCCAGTCGCAAAGTGACAGTAACCTGGATACCTTCAGGGGAGATTATTGGAGTTGATGGTCCAATCGACAAGATGGTCCGGGACCACAAAGACGAAGAAAGACGATAGACACGACCTCAAAACACTTGAGCCGCTACAGAACGAATGACGATGCAACGGACGTGAACCTCAAACAGGTCGATACCCGTTAACTTTCCTTACCGAATGCGCTTCAGTATCTACGTTGCTCTACTTGTCTATATTTCTTTTTTCGTGGATGATGAGGAAGATGTATATGTAAATAATTCTGTAACTTAGAGACGCATCTTCGGCTTGGGAATGGTCAATTGCCTGATCTAGTTAATACTTACTCCCACATGTGTCATGGCTCCTGGGTAATTACCTACACAATACGAGCTATTCGATACTTTCTACCTAGCATCTGATGTATATCGTGACTGCGCCTTATATATCGAATTATTGCCTCTCGCTCCACTTCCTGCTGCTACCACATCGCTGAAATTGAGTCCTGGTGGTATCATGTGAGCAGTCTCGAAGCCGGCTTGGTGCCTGAGAAGTACCTTCTGCTACGAACTACTTGTCTGTTGCATAATTTTTTGAGTGGCTTAATCTTGGCTAAACTTACAGGCCAGATTTCTGAAAACTCACCCAACGCAACTGGCGGGCACGCATATTGTGGAACTTTGATTATTTATTGCCATATGTTACCGAGACTGGATGGAGACTGACAGAGCTTTGCCTGTTCTTGTCCAATCGCGAGGAAGAGTGACTGAACAAGGATAAGAGGGTTAATGCAGAGACGGACCGTTGCTTTCACATTCGCTAGGGGGGCGGAAGGGGCTGCAGTGGAGATATTTTTCTTGAGAACCAGAAATATTACTTGTTTTGGACGTAAAAAGCGTGTATATTGCTTATTGCGCCAAGCTTTCGTATATGTAATTCCAAAAACACTATAGATCTGCACGGGCCATATCACATGACCTAGCGTGTCAGAGCTAATTTGACGACACGTCGGAACGCGTCGCGCTGCCCCTCCATAATCTCTTCCTCGAAAGCAACAAACACCCACAATCTAGCCTCGTGATCCAGAGGCCACGGACTTGCTGATAAATTTAGACTTCTCATTCCACTATACTGGGACAATTCTTAGGTACTTAACCCGTCCCGAGTCAATTAGCTCAAGTCATGGACGGTGCGTCGCCTCCGGGGGGTGTCTTCGGAGCCGATGATAGCTATAAGCAACTTCATAGCATCGCGACTACATTAAGACGAGAACTGAATCTGGATCTTACAGATGGTCAATTTGCGGTAGCTGTCTTGCATCACGATTCAACAGGTGCTTCAAATCCCGAAGACTTCTACTGGTATGTTTACTCTGTTTGCACTCATACTCGCGCGTAGAAATCTAGGCTTGTCACGTTGCGTTACTGACCTACTTCAGGTTCAGGGCCAAATATAAGCACTCTATTTCCAAAATAAAGTCCGCGTACTTGAAACGGGCAGAGGTCACCAATATTACGCTTCATTACGCAAACAAGCCCATTTCTGACTGTACTCAAATCCGGCATCTGAATTACACCAAAGATAACATCGTTATACTGACCGCACATGAGAAGGAGCTGGATCAACAACTTCCCGCTCACGTAAATTCAACTCTTCAGAGAACCCTGCTCCAGCCAACGTCAACAAAGACACAACTGCCTACAAACACAAATATGCTTGGAAGAACTGATAGTAGTGACATAAAAGTAAAGATGGAAGATGTGCACGTTCCTCCGTCGGAAGGCTTGGATAACAGTATTCGATCTTTTGAGAGTGCCCACTCGGATCGACTACCTCGCCCCTATCCAGCTATCAACCCTGAGATCAAAGATGAGTCACTTGCTTCTGCAAGTCTCAGTATTAAGCGCGAAGCAGTGGTCGAGAATCATTCCATGGGTGAAGCAGATGCCTTACCTGACACTCCTGCTCCAAAGCAGCCTACTCCAAACGAGAGGACCCAAAAGATCATATCTGAGGGAACTCCCGAGGAGCTCGAGGCGGAAGTTGCGAGTTGCCAGTCGTTCCTCCAGAATTTAAAGAAGCCCATGGAAGAGTTTTTGGGACAGAATAAGGATGCCCAGCATTGGGTTTCTCAAATCGGTAAGCAGTAGTCTGTTCAGATATGTATTTCGCTCTGCTAATCGTTGAGTAGATAGCCTGATCAAGCAAAATGTTGACACGCCAACCATCATAGGCGTTGTTGGCAACACAGGAGCTGGCAAGTCTTCTGTCATAAATGCCGTGCTCGAGGAGGAACGACTTGTCCCTACGAACTGCATGCGCGCGTGTACGGCTGTTGTAACCGAGATGTCGTATAATCATTCCGACAATCCGAGCGCACTATATCGTGCCGATATTGAGTTTATCCAAGAAGCGGACGTCAGTAACAGTTTCTTCTTCTTCTCTTGCAATATGCAAGCATTCTCGTGTAATGAAGATCCCATGGGACACATTGCTTTGCTGACTTTTAACGTAGTGGGCCAAAGACTTGAAAACATCTCTCACCGACTTGATTGATAGCAATGGCCAAGTCAGCCGCGATTGCACCAATCCTGAGAGCGAAGCCGGTGTTGCATATGCGAAGATCAAGGCTGTGTACCCTTCGTGGACCAAGGATGAACTTGCACATAGTAGCGTGGAGAAACTGATGAATGAAGATGAAGTAAAGAAAGTCTTGGGCACTACTAGAACCATTGAGAAGTCTAAACCTGAGTTCTTCTACAAGGCGTTGCAGAATTATGTCGATTCCAAAGAGAAGGTACGTCACGGTTTTATATCTCTTCATGTACAAGTGCAATGTTACCCGTATTTCCGGGTACTTTTGGTTGCCTGAAGCAGAGTGCTTGTCGCACTTCCTTGAGCAGGCAGACCGAGAGTGGAGTAGGATGCTACCTATGCTAACTTCCTCTAGTCAACGGACAAGAAGACCAAAGGCGAGAAGAAACAAATGGAATTTTGGCCATTAATCAAGGTCGTTCGGATATATACGAAGGCCGATGCTTTGAGCACGGGTGCGGTGATCGTTGATTTGCCTGGCGTTCACGACTCAAATGCTGCAAGAGCAGCTGTTGCTCAGGGTTATATGAAGCAATGCACAGGTATTCTTCACTACGCTGCCTCATCAATG
Organism: Diplocarpon rosae; assembly: GCA_032760415.1. NCBI lineage: Eukaryota > Fungi > Ascomycota > Leotiomycetes > Helotiales > Drepanopezizaceae > Diplocarpon > Diplocarpon rosae. The sequence continues at coordinate 1,361,525 of JAUBYV010000005.1, forward strand.
CTTGCTAACAGATTATAAGGCCTCTTCATCGTTGCCCCGATCAACCGGGCTGTGGATGATAAGGCCGCTAAATCTTTGCTCGGCGAAAGTTTCAAGAGGCAACTGAAATTTGACGGCAAATATTCGAGAATCACATTTATATGTTCTAAAACCGATGACATATCGATCATGGAAGCTTCTGATAGCCTTGGATTAGAAGATGAGGTACGCATATTCTAACCTGTAAAAGCAGACTGCTCATGCCTTTGAAACACCGGCACATGTAGCTCGCGCAAGCACTAATTTTTTGCGTAGATGAAAGACGATTGGGACCGACTCGACACCATTGAGAAGGAGCAGAGTTCCTTGCGACAGGCTATCAAGGGCTTGAAGGATTCTAAGGGTATCTTTTCCGAGCTGATCAACGATGCTGACGATACCATCGAGGTTTGGGATAAGTTGAAGGAGCTGTCGGAAGCTGGCGAGACCGTTTATGATCCGTCGAAGAAGCGCAAACGAGATGTGGAGCCAAATAAACCTTGGAAGAAGGTAAAAAAGAGGTATGCTACATAGTACAAGTTTCAGTCCCGTTGCAGTACCATATCAATAGCCCCTCGTTTACTTCAGCCTTTATAATGTGACTCATACTAATAGTATCGTTAGCTCTGACGATAATGATGAGGATGAGGATGCTGAAGACGATGACATAGACGCTGATGAAAAATACTGCGAAGAAAAGAAAAACCCCGACGCCGAAAGCGATGCCGAGTCAGCCTCCGAGAAAGCAGACCCACTCACAATCGAAGAAATCGAAGCAAAGATCTCCCAATTTAAGGATGCCAAGAAACGGGCACGCAATGAACGTCTGGACGCCGAGGCAAAGATCAAGTCTCTCAACTCGGAGTTGAAGAACTTGGAGAAAACTCGACTCGAAATCGATACTGCAATGAGTGCAATCTGCATCGAGGGGCGAAACAACTACTCAAAGGGTGCTATTCAAGTAAGCTTTCCCTCTACTAGAAACGCTGTACTTAATGTTCCATGCACCCCCCCCCCCCTCCCAACTCCCTTTAAGTCTCTGCGATACCATTCTGAAACCTAAGCTAATCTATGTTTCTAGCGAGACTTCGCTGATGGTATTCGAGAGTTGGATATGGAGGCCGCCCAGGAAGAAGACCCTGACCGATTCGATCCCGAAAATGATTTGAGAGACTATGCGGAGGTCGCTCGGTCTTTGAAAGTCTTCTGTGTCAGCTCTCGCGCTTATCAGAAACTCCGTGGGCGACTGCAACGAGACAAAGACGTGCCAGGTTTCCGCACAGCTGAAGAAACCGAGATTCCTCAATTACAAGCCCATTGTAAAATGCTTACGGAGGCAGGTAGAGCTTCGAACTGCCGCAACTATCTTGCCAACATCTGCCAACTTTTGAATTCGTTGGGTCTATGGGCCTCGAACGATGACGCTGGGCCGAATCTTACCGGCGCCCAATTGGCGACGGAGACACATTCCCTGAAGCTGAGACTCGAGAAGCTCGAGGATAACCTTACTAAAGCTGTGAAGCAATGCTTGAAGGACTTGACTGATGCATTGGCCGAGAACATCTTTGAGAATTATGAGCAGCTAGTCGAGTCTGCAATTGTTGAAGCCAATGGAACAGTGCAGGCTTGGCATGGCCCTGTCAATAAGGTTTGCCATCCCCTAGTGATACTTTGAGACCTAGTTAACGTGGGGTAGGGTGATCGTGCGAGCGGTGGTTATTATTGGTCGACATACAAAGCCATTATGCGACGTGATGGGGTGTATTCTAATGCATATGGACCACATGACTTCAATCTTTCACTGTAAGTATTGCCACCTACCAATTTTGCACGGGAAAAAGAAATGGTATTGCTGGTTTCAGGCGCTAATGGTGACTTGTATAGTCTCGAGCCTTTAATCAAGCAGCTGGCATCGCATTGGGAGCGTACTTTCGCCAAACGAATGCCTCGGATCCTTGCTTCTTTTTCCAGACAAACCAAGACTCTCTTAACTGCTTTTCATCACGATATTGAGCTGCATTCTTTGACAGCAGGTTCCGGTGCTGCTAGAATCGCACTCTTGGGCGACCAACTGAAGAACTACGAGACGATTTTCGTAACCATGTCCCAGCGCATGATCGAGACTATCAACGATCATCAACGAGAAGCCAATCGAGCCTTCACTCCGGTCATTGCCCGCAATCTAGCGGCTGCTTACCAATGGTGTACGCAAATATCTGGACCCGGCCAGTTTAAGAAGATGAAATCCCATATAGAAGACCGCATTGATTCTGCCAAAGAGACGATGTTCAGTGAGAGCTGCGAAGAGGTGCAGAGACTGCTCCTCGAAATGTGCAACCAAGTTGAGAAGGCTATGTCAGATAATACGGATTCGATTTTTGCAAGAATCGAGCGAGATTACTTGGAGGCAATTTCAGGAAACAAGCTTCCAGGAGGACAAACGATGCCAAAACTTGAGCGAAACATGAGATCCGAGGTTGCCAAGACAATCGCAGACCGAGAGATGTTTATCCTCGAGGCGGAAGCGAAGGCTGCTCTGGATGCTGGGAATGTGGCTACTCAGCAGGATGCTGAGACCCCAGCAACCTTCAAGGAAACTGCTGGAGAAACTTCTCGCAGCGGCCCTGCTTCGTCTCCAAATTTTGCAGCAGGCGGCATCAACACCGGAGTGGCGAATGACGAAATGAACCTGTCTTGAACCTTGCGTAGGAATCGAATGGCGATATAGTTGATTAATTCGGCCTGTATTGTATAGAGTTGGCTGACTTCGTGAGGTATCTCTGTCGGGCGTCGATATACTACTTTTTTCCTTGTTCAATTCTGGGTCGGCGATTGCAGGGTGGAGCTCTAGGACAGGAAATTTTTGGCTTCGGAATCAGGGGCCTGATTGTCGGTATACCTCGCGGCATGTTGACAGGACTAGAAGTTATAATATACAGTATTACTTGTTGTACAAAGTTGTTTGAGATTTTGTCGTCGGCCAAGCTTACTTGGTGGGTAACCTCCTCCTGTTGTTGTAACCGTCAATCGTGAAGACTTCAAGTGAGCCCCTGATATAACAAAGCGCCAAAGGCATGGCTCAAATGTTTCAGATTGCATCAGGCGATTTCTTCAGATTACTTAAAAGTACGAGGGACTGGTACAGAATAAGCGTACTGGTTCTTTGGTGACTGCTCTCTGTAGCGTTTCTCATTATCAATCTCTACAGCCGCAGCAAACCGGATTCTGTTCCTGTGCTTCACTTGCCAGCCCAGACTGATTCCTCGAAGCGGGGGGGGGTGGAAGGGGTATTTATTTATTTATGTAAGCGAGTGATCCCAAGTTTGCGAGCCCGTCCAAGGTACGCGGCACAACTTCAGCCACAGACCTAGTTAACTACCTGCCGACCTACGACAACGAAACCCACCCCCCAACATCAGACCATCAACATACCCTTGCCACAAGCCCGGCTGGTGAGGGACAGGGGAAGGGGGGGGGGGATTCCTCACTCACATCCGTATTTCTCCGGACGTTTCTCTACTCGTGTTGGCAGCGAATCCGCGAAGGGGGAAACCCGTTCATGAACATTCCCGCGAATTTCCAGCCCGACAAACCATGCGGAGGCCTTTTCTTCCTGCCTGCCGGTCTCCTGCCATCGTGTGTGTAGGCCTATCTCGCTTGGACGGATCACTTTCGCATCCCCCGTCGCGTGCTTCGTCTTCGTCCCTCGGCGGCTTCCTCCAGGTGACCATACCGGCCTGTTATGTACGGCGAGTATGCCCTGCTGATGAAGACATAATGGTGACCTAGTGACACAATCAAGTAGAAACACCACTAAAGCAGAACGGATGATAGAATATTTATCCTAAATTAGCAGAATCGATGGCCCGCAATCGATCGATACTAGCTGTACACAATACATGCGAATATCTGCCGACGAATCCTCAATCTTTACTAGTGAGATCTGATTGATGCCTTCAAACTAGTTTTCCCTTACTGCATCATTATGAATGATAACAGTGTCCGCTAGTGTCAAAGCTTCAAGAAATAATGCTATTACCCAGCCACATGCAGATCCGGCGAAGACTGCCAGATGACAGCCACTTATGCGCCCCCAAGATACCATCCTAACCATGCTATTCAAGCCAATTCCATGCTCCGTGTAATTTTTACAATGCAAATGAGCCCAAGACCACGCTACTCATCATCTCCGTCTCCATCTCCATCAGTATCTTCCGCGTAGCCACTCACTCCTCTTTTCGCTCTCCTATCTCTCGAAGGGCTCGCAAACTCCTCGGGTGCTGGCACACTTGGGTGATCGTTTTCATAGACAGCTCTATATGCCAGCGCATCTTTATCCCACTGTCCGGCTTTGAGATTATACTCAGCCATGGCATCTGCGTACGCCTTCTTCTGGACCTCGGCTCTCTCGCTGTAAGGTTGCTTCTCTTCCTCAGTTGCTTCCTTCCACATTTTGGTGACCATCTTCTTGACTTCGTTGGGAACAGGCTTGCCCTTGCCTGGTCTGCGGCCCGTTTCACACTTTTTCTTAGCTTCCTCCCATTTCTCTTTGCTGTAAATCCGATAGGGATTTGCGTAGTTCTTTGCAGGCCGCCATGGTCGGTCACCAAGCCGAGAGTATATAGCATTCCAGACCTCGGATTCATAAGCTTCAAGGCGTGCTTGCTTCGGATCTTTCGTACTTTGAAACGTCTCAGATTTTCTTTTCAAGGAAGAATCTTTTGGCAAGACCAATGGCTCGGGAACCTCGATTGGGCCAATCATAGTCTCCAGAACTTCGGAAGCTGCTCTCAGACCAGAAATGTAGGCGCCGTGCACAGTTGCTGGATGTGTACCACAAGTGTGTTCACCGGCAAAGAATAGATTGCCGACAGGTTTGGCCATTATCTCGTAGTCATCTGGTTGGAAATTAGGACCTGTATACGAGTAACTTCCTCGCGAAAATTTGTCGTGGCCCCATCTAGTTATCACAGATTCGACCGGCATGGGTACCTGTGGACCAAAAACACTTCTGAGTACTTTCGTAGCTTCACTGATCAGTAGTTCATTTGGTGTGCTTTCTGTAGAAAATGCTGCATCACCAGCCATCAAGGCTAGCAACGTCGGGAGACCAGTTGTGTTAGTAACATTGAACCATTGGAAGAAGCGGCCTCGCTGTGAAAAGTACTCGGCCTGCTCGAGACTGAATCTATTTGCGGGATTACGAAGAGTTCCGAAGATGTCTCGACTTTGGTCCCAGAAAGCCTTGTCATACACCAGCACAACTTTGTTCAGGACTCCATAACCGATTCGTTGAATAGCTCCCATCTTCCAATCTGGGAGAGCTGGTTCGAACTTAATGTTTTGTTCTTTTAACACGCCAAGTGGTATGGTCGACACGATGTAGTCCGCCTCAAGCGTCTCGCCATCCTCACACTCGACGAAGGACGAAGAGCTGCTGCTCTCAGGCTTATAGGCAATGCGAGTTACCTTGCTCTTTCGCCGAACACTCAAGGGGACTGGACAGTTCAGCAATCCTCGAGGAACTTGCTGGTAGCCACCAGTGACCATGGTATGTTTGCCTTCCCACTCGTTACCGGCATCCAAGTCCCACCCTCCAAGGCTCAGCCTGTTACAAGTAATGGCATTGCTGTACTCCAAATTAGCAACATGCCAGTTGATCAATTGCAGATCAAGTGGGGCGAAGTCAATTATCCGGGTGTACTGTCGAATGGCCTCATCGAATACTAAGCCTAGTGTGGCATATTTGGAGCTCACAACTTTTTCAAGATCTAAGTCTTGTTCAATCCCGACCCCAACACGAAGACGCCAGCCAATCTCCTGGGCTTTGAAAGCAGCTGTATGAACGCCAGGTATCCCGGGTTCGAGATGGGCTCTGCCAGTGAGTCGATCTGAGGATACGGGTATCATTTGTTCCGAGGGTGCGCGAAGTTCATGGTTGTTCGAAGCCGCATTGCTTCCGTCCTCGACTTCGCTTATGGTCTTAGACCTTTCCGAACTGGCGTCTCGACCAGCATCCAGAAGGTTCCGATCTCCTTCGACTGCTGGAGGCGTGGAAGTCTTAAATTTGTACTCGCTAACGCGGTCGAGGATATAGTTGAATAACTTTTCGGCAAACTGATCACGGTTTATGTCTACTGGCCTTCCAATAGCATCGTATATCGTTGTGTCTGGCTTCAAAGCATGATATGGCAATGCTAACTGACCCCTGACAATGATATTCAATGGATTACCGCGATCAAAGCCTGTAATAATCATACCGCCCATCTCCGCAGTGTACCGACTTCCGTAGCCAAGAGTAGGGTATTTCGGTTTGGATTTCATGGCTCTGGAATAGATTCGCCCGCCGATTCTGTCTCTGCCTTCAAGCACAACGACTCGAGGCGGATCTTCACCCATTGCTCGGAAGCGTTCTTCGAATTGCGAAAAGAGGCCCTCCAGTTGTCTAGCACAGCCCAAGCCAGACATGCCGGCGCCTATTACGGCAACAGTTTTTCGTTTTCGCTTGGGGGCCCTAGGCTTCTTCGCCTCTCGACCTACATCGAGATGTTCCAGACAGCCATAGTTGATGTAGCCTCTTCGTACCAGCCACTCATAGCAAACATTGGCAGTGTCAAACCAACGAACATCTTTGGCACACCCGATAGCTTCATCTCGCATCACTCCTATCATAGGATTTCTTGTCCAGAGCCTCAAGATGCCATTACGAATGTTAAGATAGGTGGTGACTTGTTGATGACTGATATGTTTGCGTAGTATTGCATGCTCCTCGGGATGCAGGCTGTATGGATTGAGACGGGAGGATTCGGCGGCTGCAATGCACTGCCTTGCATACTCGCTCGGGGTGAGGTCAGTCGGTATAGAGACCTTCGGGCGGACGTTGAATTTATCACGACGCTTGCCATTATGAGAAGCCGACTTCGTTGTCTCTCTAGAGCGCCCATCGAATCCTGTAGGCGATGTCGCTTTGCTTGATATCGATGAGAGAACCGATGAACCGTCGTCAATATCCGTGTTTATGGATGATGCCATTGAATCGCGGGCACTGTCAGCTCTAGGATGCAGGCTGCTGTCCGAGGCCAACTTAGCACGGTTCTCAATTCTATAGCGGGTACATTAAGCCAGGTTCATCTTCATCTATTACCACTTGTTTGAGGCGGAAAGTTAAAAGTTAAAAGGAAAGAGCGAATACATACTGCATCGCGTTAAGCTTCGGATCCGCAAATTCTGCACGGGATGCGTACTGGCTCGTCGCCGAATTGTCATCTGGCGCTCCAACAAAAATTTTGGTTAGCTGATCAGTGGCATTGACCGAATCATCATATGTAGAATTGGATGTTGATTCTGGTGTACCGATAGATGATTCCATTCCAGGATTCGACTCGAATATCGTGAGATGTGAATCCAGCTCTGCGAAATTCATCAGGTTAAGATCATCAAGATGCTGCAACTGAGTATCCATTGTTGCTGCCATCTCCAGATCCCTTAGTCTTGTGACTTCGTGACTGCTCGCTCATATATGGAAAGGTTGTCGGTAATGGCTGGGCTGGCTGGATCAGCTACTCGAAGTCCCCCTGGCACTTGATATCATTTCCTCCACAGGTCCGTCACTCGGCTACCATTGATGAGAGCGACCGACTCACACTCAAGAATCTAACGAGATGCATTAGCAACGGTTTGACATCCACGGCTATGATATATGTATCACCACGTGGAATGAGTCTCACCTGTCGCATACGATATAATCCTTCCTCACAAGTATGTCCTACACAAATTCTCTATACAATCTATCTGACCGTGTCGTCTTTGTTTGTTAAAGAGAGTGGTGCCTGCTCAGAATATGGAGGACTCGTTGGTGTCGAGGGGTAAGGTAGCGGCACTCAGCGGCTCTCGAGTCTTTCGGCCTCAGATGAGGGACGATGCGATCGACCATATCACGTGGGGGTGCTTAATTTGACGATATGTCTCCTCAGCGTCCCATTTCCAGTCAAGCCCAGGAGCTCTGGCAATTGATTCGTCTACAAACATGTCCACATCAAAATACGCGTACTTTCACAATTACATTATGATTTATGGCTGTCTTTTACAAGTGACTAGAGCTATCGCTAATCCACTGCCTGGAATTCTTCTACGGATCTTGCACAGTACTCCTGCCCATGCATGCCTTCTCTATAGCTGCGCCCATGATCCTATTCCCGCTCACGATTGAGGTTGTGCAGATGATTATTTGTTTTCGTGCTGGATCGCAAGAGGTCAGCATGGATGAAGAGAAGAGAAGGGGGGTAAGTGTTGAGCGTACCTTCTTCTTTCTTTGCGATGAACCTCAGAGCAGCAATCTCAGTGAAAGTAATTCCTCCCAAGAACACAATAAAAACGATTTTCTTCTCACCACTGCCAGTGAGTAAAGTGCGGGCCTTGAGCGCCTTATCCTCTCCCTTCTGTACCTCGTCAAAGGTCTGTCCTCTTACATGCTTCACCGCCTCATCAAACCCTTTCCAACCTTGCGAGGCGCCACCGGTTCCTACGCCTGCTTGGTAATTCGCATTACCACCTCTTGTAATTGATGCAAGATATTGCTTCTGCAGTATGCATTGGACCAGACGGACTGACAGCGGCGCATAACCACTGTAAACGTAAGCGATGTCGTTCGGGTCATGTTCGTTAACTTCATCCACGATCAGACGAAGAGCTTTTCGCAGATAGGTATAATTGGTTTTTGTTCCGTTATTTGCAGGGCCGCCAGACATTGGGATCATTGAAGCCATAGGAGAGCTCCGTGAGAGGAGCAGCTGAAGCTTTTCGAGGGCGTCAAGAGTGAGAACATGCTGGTAACCATATGCTTGCAAGATCATTTTTTTGAACGCTTCCAACTCACGAGGTTTTATGCCACCAGATATGCATGACTCCAAGCACAAAACTCGCAGAACTTCTGGAAGAGGGGCATCTTGCGCAATCAGTTCTTCGATCGCTTCATGCTGAGAAGAAGGATCTGTACCAGCTGCCAGATTTTGCTGTATCTCAAGTAGTCGACTGAATTGATCTGTGCGGGTGTGCTTCATAATCTCTTCGGCAAGTCCTGTATGTATCTTCAAGCTCTGCTGTTCGGCCTGGTAACCGGGAAGGTTATTCACGAATTCTCTCAACTCTGCTGTAGTCTTAGTCCCATGTCTACTCTCATAGTCGCCTTTGAGCCGCCTGGCAACCTTGTTCAAAAGACTTCCCACAATGGCGAAGTTGGTATCTCGCAACTGATCGTAAAGCTTGTCCGAAGAGTCCAGCACAATTTTTCGCTTCTTCGCTTGTGTCGCACCACCCACCGATTTTGAGGATCCAGGTGCTGACTGAGGAGCAGCACCAACAATAGATGAATCAACGTCGGCCTGGTTATTTTGAATTCCTACAACCTCATCAATCAGTCCCTCGTATGTCAACTGGGTAAGCAGAGGAGTTGCAGAGTCGACATCGCGGTCAATCACAATGAGACTCTCGATAGTTGTGCTCGGAGTTAATCCTAGCCTGTTACTTTCGTTCGTGTCTTCACCTGCAATCAGTTCTTGTCGCATTCGTACAAGCATGTCTGCGAGTCTCTTGGCGGTATCGCCCTTGCCAGTAATGCGAGGGAAAAGCCCATGTTTTTGCTGTATAAGCATCAGAGCACGTGCTAATAGGTACGTCGGTGTAGGGTCTCTCCGCAGGTACAGATCCGCAAAAGATTCTTCGAGTTCGAGAGAAAGGAGATCCTTTTCGAGAGGAAGGAAATAGAGAGGAAACTCTGCAATACTCGTTTCGCCCAAGACCCCTGCTTCCTCCAGGATTTTTTCGGAAACAAGCGTCCTTCGTGGAACCCAGAATATTGAAAATTCATGTCCAGTTTGACTTTCTCGTTGCATGCGCTTGATGTGATCTGAAGAAATGTAAGCGCGGATGGCAGTGTATGATCACACATAAGACGTTGGAAATCGACGCCGCACAAGGAGCCTTGCCGTGCTTGAATGAGCTAATCTAGGGCTCAAGACTGACTAAGTAGAGTGGATGAAATACTTCTACTAAATCTACTTTAAGAGCCCCCAAAATGAATCGTTTGGAAATACTGGGTAGATAAGAACGTACCAGCTATAGAATGTGCGTTCTTAGCACTTTCGCCGCGGGCAATAAATACTACATTTCTCTGGCTGACATCTGCATTGCCATTCTCCAAGAAGAAGACTTTCTCGACTCCATAGTCCTGGAGGGTCGAAAATTTGACAAGTATGCCTACTGGGCCAGCCAGACCCCTCTCTAGGACCAGATTCTTCTTTCCTCGAACCTGTCAGAGACGCAGGTCAGTCGATGCTCTGCACAGCTTCAGATAATGGCGAGCCCTTACTCACACCCTCAAGTAGGTACAACAAGTCTTTCCGGGCCTTGTCTTTGATCTGGTGGGTATCAAACCCGACATGAGGAGCCATCTTGAGCTCTACATGCGGGTTGATGAGATATAGGGAGGGAGAGAAGAAGAAGGTTACTGTAAGATGGGATGGATGTTGGCACAAGCGCCGATGTGCCGGCGCGGGTCTGACATGGATTGAAGTCGACGGAGCGAAGCGAGTCTCGGAAATTTATTTCAGCCTTGTTCCCTCATGCCCCTCCGCAAGAGACTCAGAGCTTGCAAAATACCCATCCCACGTACTCTTGGTCCGAATTGCTTGTTCTAAGGGTGAATGAATACTTTACGGCCACAGCTGCCAGGATCTGCGAGATCAATACGACTAAAAATCACTACGCCCGAAAGAAGATTTTTGCGACCAACGTGGACTGCCATTGAGAACACGAGAAATTTTTCAGTAACGGTAAGGCGCCGTGCAGAAGACGACGAGATGGCGCCAAAAGGCCAGAAGTTTGAGTTGAAGACCCCCAAGGGGACGAAGGATTGTGGGTTTACTTCAATCCTGTGCGGCTCTGAAAATGCACTCACAGTTGAGCAGGGGAGGGCAAGGACATGGTGATTCGGGACAAGATCTTTTCGACCATCACTGAAGTTTTCAAGCGACATGGAGCAGTCACAATCGACACTCCGGTCTTCGAATTAAAGGAGATACTTTCAGGGAAATATGGCGAAGACAGCAAACTCATCTATGACCTCGCTGACCAAGGTGGAGAGATCTGCTCCCTGAGATATGACTTGACGGTACCTTTCGCAAGATGGCTTGCCATGAACCGGGATGTTCAACAGATCAAGAGATACCACATCGCGAAGGTCTACCGACGTGACCAGCCAGCAATGACCAAGGGTAGGATGAGAGAGTTCTACCAATGCGATTTCGACATTGCAGGTACATACGATTCTATGTTGCCAGACGCCGAAATCATACGGATTACTACAGAAGTCTTCGAAGGCCTGGGATGGGCCGGTGGCTACACCATTAAACTTAACAATCGGAAAATCTTGGACGGAATTTTTGAGGTTTGCGGTGTACCAATAGATAAGACCCGGACTATCTCTTCCGCAGTGGACAAGCTAGACAAGCAACCATGGCAAGAAGTACGGAAAGAAATGGTTGATGAAAAGGGACTGGCGGAGAACATTGCGGACCAAATTGGCGAGTACGTTGTCCAGAAAGGCCAAAGGGATCTGTTGTCCAAGCTCCAGGGAGACGAGAAGCTTGCAGCAAATGAATCTATGAAAGCAGGCTTGATGGAGATGGAGCTGTTGTTCGACTATCTAGAGGCCTTCAACGCCCTGAAATACGTTTCCTTCGACCTGAGCCTAGCACGTGGACTGGATTACTATACTGGTGTTATCTACGAGGTAGTTACCACTGAATCTGCAGGTCTCGCTATCACACCTACAGCAACCGGTGCACCACTTCAGGCATCGAAAAAGCCGTCCAAAGCAGGTGGCGATGGAGAAGAAGATCGTTCATCGGATCCTAGTGTAGGTGTCGGTAGTGTAGCGGCAGGAGGACGCTACGATGAACTTGTAGGCATGTTCTCTGGCAAAAATAAAATTCCTTGCGTAGGCATCTCTTTTGGAGTCGACAGAATCTTCTCCATTACCAAGGCACGATTGCTTGCAGAGAAGAGCACCCAGGTGATTCGTAACAATGAAGTGGATGTTTTTGTTATGGCGTTTGGTGGAAAGGGCTTTACTGGCTTGGTGAAAGAGAGAATTGACATATGCACTCGGCTATGGGAAGCTGGCATCAAGGTGGGCAGGTGATTACAGTGAGGAATGGAAAAACGCTAATTTCATCTAGGCCGAATTTTTGTACAAGGTCAAACCAAAGCTACCCAACCAATTCAAGGCGGCAGAAGTGAATGGTGTCCCCTTCACAGTCGTTATCGGCGAAGATGAGGTAGCGCAAGGAAAGGTCAAGATCAAGGAAATGGGTCTCCGAGATGGTCACCCTGAGAAGGAGGGTGTTCTGGTCGATCTGGCGAATATCGCTGTAGAGGTCAAGCAACGCCTAAAGCGAAAATCAGATCTCGACCAATTAGTCATGGAGGCAGATGGACTCAAGGTTGTTGGGGGGATCAAGGACGAGTCTGAGAGCGCCAAAATGGAAGAGACTGTGGCAGTACCAGAGCTAACACCGGCCTCCGAAGCAGAGCAGCCGGTCGAGGTCTGTTCTGAGGAGAAGCCAGTTGTGAAGAAGCTCGTCGAAGAAAACCCAAGTATGGTTACTAAAATCTCAGAAATAGAGAAGCAAAAGGAGACTACGGCCTCATAGTCAGAAGAACTCCAAAATAGTTCGCTTTGAACTTCACCAATAGATGAGCGTATGAAGCATGGCAATGATGTCTGGGCGTGGTTGGCGAGAATTAGGTGATGTTCTAGAAAGGGAGTCTGCTAGGTGCGAACATCACGCTGCAATACCTCAGAGCTTGTAGACAGTATATAGACGATAATGCTCGTATCAGCCCTAGATATCCAGAGTCTTGCGTCACACATATTCCGCTTTTGGTTCACGAGGGACCTGTACAACATGAGCAAGCTCAAGGCTTTGTCGCATGCCTTATCGAAGCCCTAATATAGTTAAACAGTACACAACTCAAAGTAGAACAGCACATGTGACGCAATATGCAAAAGTGCTAGAAATCCTCTGTTATTGTTGAGCAGAGGACGTCAAGGTAGGTATTAAATGAACAAACGCCATGCTATAATGCCTGTCTCAGGAACCTCCGATGCCCATGCCATCGCTAAGAGCACAGAAGCCCAGCATACCGTAAACTTCGTACAATCATGATACCCTGAAAAGCGCCGTCCACCGATCAAGTAAAGACCAATCCCTCAAGCTGCCAAAAGCAGATACCCATTGCCGCAAGTCACAGGATACCAAAGGTAGGGCAGGCCCCTAGACCGTATTATCATGGTAGTAGAAGTCGATGTCCCGTGGTCGTCGTCGGTTATTGGCCACGAACTGCTGATCACCCTCTGGTCTCTCGTTCTTGGTATTGCCTGTCAGCATGCTCTGCAGCGACATGGCGATGCTCTCTACGTTCTGCACCGGACTCCAGCCTTGCTGCCCAAGCAGGTCGAGACAGATGATGCCGTTACTGTAAATGTGCGGGTGGATGGGTATAGGGCGGTCGGTACTTTGGGAGAAAGTTACTTCGGGTGGTTCTATGCGCCATTAGCTATGCTCTTAAGTTTAAACGCTTGGAGGGGTGGTAGCGGGGGAGGGGTATTATCGGATCATGCAATCCGCAATTCGCAAGCTTTCGCAGTAGCAGAAGGGGCATACCAATTGGGTATTGCGGACTGAACTTGAAATTGAGCCGGAATACTTTGTTTATGTATAGTGGGTTCGCGTCAAGTACTTTAATATCGAGCTGCCATTCTTGGAAGCCTTCTGCAGTGACCAGCTCTATGCCGGGGGGAAGAGCGCCGTGGATCTGGGGCTTTGTTATGATGACTTCTTCTCTAGTACACCTCAAGATAAAGTGAATCATACCTTTGCCAGCTCCTTGGAGAGTCTTTTAGTAGCAAAATTGCTCATCTCGCCCTGCCTGCCAAATGTGTCGGAGATCCAGAAGACTTTGTCTTTGCTGTTGAATTCTGGTGCGTTTAGGAACAATGCTCAATAACTGCTGAAAGAAGCAGCTTTCTAACTAGTTTGTGGAGATTTGCTTGAGACTGGGCACAAATGTTAAGGGTTGGAGTTTAGAATCGATTTACAACTTCGGCGTCTTGGGCAGTGTTATCGATAGAGGCCCTTAGCCTATTTATAGAGAAAACAACAGAGTCGCACACTGCACTGTGAACAAACACAAGCACAATTGGTTACTCTGTGTGGCCTCACTCTAGCAGTAAAGAGATTCAATAGCAGGGAGTTTGACAGTGAAGAGCGCATAGCTCAAGGCACAAATACTCAGCTAAATATGATCCACGTGATGATATGCCGGGACCCCTGAATGTATGTGATACTCATGCCCCTCTGAGCTCTGCAGCCGAGTGATTCGATAAGACAGGCCAAAATTGCAGCACAGCTTTCTCCCTACTTCATTGTCCAGTCGGAGCTGTGATTTTCTTTCTTGCCCGAGCTGACCAGTATAACGAGACTACCACAAGCTGTTGGCATCGCTCTTTATCAGCGAATATTCTTCCTGCGGTTCTCTGGCCAGCTCAGCTACCCCACTAACAAGCTTGCAACTGAACATTCAGTCCACAACTTTGGATATCTACTTGCGCAGAAGACGTGTTGATTTTTACTGCAAGTAAATCGAAGATACTTCCCACATACCCAAGAACTCAGTCAAGAGGATTGGCAGTCACGATGAGTTGTGAGTTCCACCCCCTACTTGGGATCCTTCCTGCCCACCGACGACCAACGGTCCCGAATCAGCGTCACATCAATTCGACTCTGTATTAGCAGATGTCTAGATTTTGCGAAGGAATTCTGCGTGTTTTCCTATTCTTAAATTGTCCTTGCCTACCTGAACTTATAAGGCGCTGGCTAAACATGTCACTCCATTATCCAGTCTCCAATATGCTCAACAAGCTTCATGGCCAGCCAGAAAGTTACGATAAGAAGTGAGCACGCCGCTGATATCTCACCAGCTAAATCTGCTAACGAAATATTAGGGCCAAGTATCGATTTGGCCGAACCCTCGGTGCTGGTACATATGGTATTGTCAGAGAGGCAGATGGGCCCTCGGGCAAGGTTGCCGTAAAGATTATCCTCAAGAAAAATGTCAAGGGAAACGAGCAGATGGTGTACGATGAACTAGAAATGTTGCAGCGAATGAAGCACCCCCATATTGTCAAGTTTGTGGACTGGTTCGAGTCGAGGGTGAGATGTGGAAGTGCTGCCGCAATTGGTCGAGGCTGATAACTACCAGGACAAATATTATATTGTCACACAACTTGCGACTGGTGGAGAGCTGTTCGACCGTATCTGCGAGCAAGGAAAGTTCACAGAAAAGGATGCTTCTCAGACTATTCGTCAGGTCCTTGAAGCCGTCGACTACTTACACGATAACAATGTCGTCCACAGAGGTAAGGTCCTATTGTCATCTGCCGCAAGTTTTACCTAACATACCCAGATCTCAAACCCGAAAACCTACTCTACCTAACACCTAAACCTGGGTCCGATCTCGTTCTCGCAGATTTTGGGATTGCCAAGATGCTGGATTCGAAAGACGAAGTACTCACTACCATGGCCGGCTCATTCGGCTATGCTGCTCCTGAGGTGATGTTGAAGAAGGGTCACGGCAAGCCTGTCGATATGTGGTCCCTCGGCGTAATTACTTACACACTGCTTTGTGGTTACTCTCCTTTCCGAAGCGAGAATCTACAAGAGCTCATCGAGGAGTGCAGCAATGCCAGGGTCGTTTTCCATGAAAGGTATTGGAAGGATGTAAGCAGCGATGCCAAGGATTTCATTGGAAATCTGTTACAACCCAATACAGACGACAGATCTACAAGCAAGGTCCGTCCCACAAATGTACCCATGAATTTCAAAGTTTTAAAAGAATATAGCAAGCACTCCATCACCCCTGGCTCAGCGGCGAGAACGCAACAGACCACAATTTGCTACCCGAGATCAAAACCTACATGGCCAAGGCTCGACTACGTCGTGGTATCGAAATCGTCAAACTCGCTAACCGTATCGAGTTGCTCAAGATGCAAGAAGACGAAGAGGACGATGTACCAGGCCAAGCCGACGTACCAGCCGATGCCAAAGCCGCCGCAGGAGCAGCCCTCTCAGGTCAAGATGCCGGTACCGGACTATCAACCAGCACCTCGGCGGGCGATGCACCTGGAGGCAAGAAGTCCCTAAGTAAGATTGCCAAAGGAGCCATCTTCCGCGAAATCGTACTTGCGAAGGTGCGCGAGATGAAGGAGGCCGAAAAGCGAATGCAGGTTGAGAAGGAGGCGCAGGAGAACGCGTCCAAACACAAGAGCTCCACTGGATGAGGCTGTGAGAATGAAAATGGGCTATTGCATTTGGCCGACTCTGGGTGTTTCTGGCTCTCACGGTGGACTGTTGCATGGCTCGTTTGCTTTTTTTTCTCCCTTGCCAAGTCGATGACAAAGTCGATACCCCGAAATGGGACTTGCGCGCCTTCAAGTTTCCCTTCCGATGGTCATAACCTAATGACGCCTGCATTATGCTTCCAAAATTTGAAGTTTTTTGATCGCTTTGCCTTGCCTTTCGCGACGCTCAAAGAGATACACTGCCCATATTCGGACGGAGTCGATGAGTGACTTTCAACGTCCCTACGTCCCTGCCCTAGATGCAATTTGTCAGGAGGTAATCATCGTAGGTAGGGTTGTTTATTGTAGTAGCTGCTGGCATAAAACTCAAATGAATCTTGCGGTGTTCCCAAGGCAAAATTTACCATATTTACTCGATGATCCGGCCAATTAGCACTTTCATTGATCACATCCGAGTGAATATCATTGTCAATAAAAAAATTAAAAAAATTTTGCGCCAGTGGTCACTTCTGTGGAGACGTACTTCATAGGAGTTGACTATGCTACAAGACCATCGCAGCATTGGCGAGGAGCTATTGTCATGATTGCGCGACTTCGCGCTTGTGGTTGTTGCAATTTGACCTTTTCGTCTTCTCGATCAAGCCCTCTCTGCTCTCATCGCCGTCTCCTCCACACATACCTAGCCTACTGGTTTGATTTCACCTTGTCCCAATTCTTCTCTCCTGATCAGACTCAAGACCTCTCTCCTCCCTGCTACACGATTCCGGCGATAGTCAAGAGGCTGACGTACCTCGTTGCCCTCTTGACGTCTGCTATGATCGACGCCCCGACTCGGCCGTCCCTCAACCTCGAGGCAGCACTCCTCGTTCGTTGTACGGGGTTCCACTCCCAAAGCACAGCCTCACTGGCTCGATGGACCGATCGCGTGGTCGGACTGCTTTGAGTCCATCTTGGGAAGCGAAAGAGGCAGGTAGCTTGTGAGTACTGGATCAGTGGTCCAAGTCATGAATCGTGGGTTTTTGCGATTTCTCTCTTCCCTGGAGGCTTTTCCCTTGGAGGTCCCTCGATTCCTCGGCTGTTTCCCAGGTGTTTACCTTTTGAAGATGCGGGGTCCTTCCCAGCCTCATAGTGGAAGTTGCAGTTAGCTCACGTGTTTCGTGACTGTGTTGCTAGGGCATCCGAGCTCTCCTCGGCTTGTTGACATCCACTATCACTAGGTACGAAGTCATGTGATGCGCAACTGCCGCCAGTCACGTCTTCCATGCGACCCTTACACAACTCAAATTAGGTATCTCTGATATCGACAAGCATTGTACAGCAAGCACCTCCCTGTCCCCTGTCCGGCAGTGATATGTACAATAGGATATAGAGAGAGAAGAAAAGAAGAAGAAGAAGAAAACAAACGCTATTTTCAGAATCCAACACGTCGAATCGAAACACCACTCATAATACATCCTCTCATTTCGGTCCCACATTCCCACCGGGATATTACGATTCACCTTCCCTATTATACAAGCCGCTGCAAAGTCAACGCGTCTTAGACCCTGTTGAGTTCACACAAGGCTCTTTCGCACAGAGCCCGGTACCGCTCGCCATCGAATCGCTTTCGGTTCCACCCCTGCCCCTTCAAACGCTCAATCCGCTCTCTCAGCGCCGTTTTCTCCGTACTCGGCCCGTCTGCTGCCCGTTTTCCCTTGGGCTCCTCGGGCGAGTACTGATTCGGCAGATTCGAGCGCCGCGGCTTTCGAGCATCGGCTAGGAGACCAATTTGTGTGTGGATGGTCGATATATGGTAGGTAAGTTGCGATTTGAGGGCCAGGAGCTGTGTACAGTATCGTGAGACTGATTGGTTGGGAGAGTGGTGCGAGAGTGCCGAGCTCGGTCTCCTGGCTGTCGAGGAGACGGCTGGCTCTCTCTCCGATTCTCTCTCCGCAGAGGGCGGCGCTGGGAAAGCGTCCAGGAGCGACTCATTGGCTGTGATGCTGGGGCGGGGGGATGTGGCCAGTACGGTTTCCGAGGAGAGAGTGGGTAGTTGCAGTGAGAAAGAGACCTTCTTGCGGGGTTGGAGGCGTCTCGTCGGAGAATGGCGACTCTCGCTCTCCGAGGACGAGGGAGGGGAGGCACTGCGTTTGAAAATCGATTCGTCGAAGACTGGGGAGTTAGGGGTGGCTAAGGCGGAGTAGGAAGACGAGGCGGAGGAGGTGGAAAAGACGGAGGAAACGGAGGAGCGGATGCTCGAGGTGATCGACGCGGGCGATGCTTGACCACATCTGGAAATCTGACGAGAGGCAAAGGCGACGTCAGGATGAGTGGGAAAAGTGGCATATTCGACGAATTGCTCGGCTTTTTGGTAGAAGGCGAGCGACTCCTGGAGGAGAGGAAGCTTGGCGCTGGAGTAATTATGAAGTGTAGTGGCTGTGATTTCGAGAGAGCTTGCAGCAAAGAATGATATGTATATGGAGTACAGAGGGTGAATTTTAGACTGAGTATCTGTCAGCCTGTGTTGGACTTACGGCGCGATATCAAACCAGAGAGAGAGAGGGAGAGAAAGGATGAGACAGCGAAGCTTAGAACGTAAACAAAGCTCCACTCACCGGATCATTGATACCACTCAGGATTTGTTTACATCGCATTGCGCAATGCTTGTACTGGCCCTTGGAATACAGGAGCCTGACCTCCTCCATGACAGAGCTCCACTCCTTTTGCGAATATGGCTGGATTATGAGGCTGGTCACTGGGCCAGGGCGAACTCTCTTAAGGGGCGGTGGCGATGGGGTTTTGGGACGTTTGAGTGTCAACGGGCGAGGTTTCTCTGCGGATGCCGATGACGAGAATTTGGCCTCGGAAAGACTCGCCTCGAGCTTGAATGGGATCAACCGATCAATTTTGTGTATTGTAGGGGTGATGGTGGGGACAGAGTCGTTTGCCTTTGGCTTACTTGATACCACAAGCAAAGGAGCGGGAGCGAGTGGCAATATATTTGCTGCAGCGCTCCTCACCGAGCCTTCCGAGGACCGTTGTCGCAAACTACTGCGAATAGCTGCGTTTGCCAGCGACTCCTTCTCGGGCGTGGCATTGCAATTCGGAAAGAGGGTATAATGTGAGGAAACTCGACGTATCGGATGTGAAGACATGGCTGAAGATCACCAGGTGCCGACGGCGACGGGTGCGCCACACGATCACACGCAAACGGGATTCACGCAGCCGACGCCGGGTTCTGCTGCGGCTTGATCAAGGTGTGAATGTTGAAGTCGCAACAGAGCCCGAGAAAAGAGATCAGAGACCAAAATAGAGAGACGCACACATGGCGACCTGGAATTCTCCGGGCGCACGCCAACATATACGGACAAGCAGAAAAATAAGCAAAGCAAAGGAAGAAGACCCCCACCTCCCCTCCCCCCTGCATTAACTGCCATTGTCAATCGCGTTGTGTGGAGGGTGGTCCGCGAACTCTACTGCTACTGCTATCCTGGTTCCTGCAGAGTGCAAAGGGATCCATGCGCACACGGCTTCACCCCCGGATTACGATGTACAGAGACACTCGACCGCAGCTGAGCTCCCAGTCGCGAGGAGACGACAACAGTGCGACGGCCCTCTGCAGTGAAAGCAACTGGACTCTGCTGGTCTATCCGAAGTGTGTAGACAGTCAGTCTTGACAATTCTCTCGATAATCCGACGAAGCTTTCAATCCGATGGGGGGGGGGGGGGGGGGGGAGCGGCCATGTGGGAGGTGCCCAGGTGTTTCATGGCCCGGGACCCCGTCCAAGCTTCGAAAGAGACCTTGTCCCCCAAGAGGTGTCGATGAGTCTTGAGTCTCGATTCTTTTGAGTCTCGAGTCGTGGGAACGGCGATAACAGTAATTGTTCAGAGCCCAGGAGCTGCACCGTTGCTAAACACCAGCTCGCTCCACGCACAGGGGGAGCCGATCTCGAAAAATCATGTCGCAAAGCTCTACATCGAAACCAGCGACCACTTCCGGTACTGGGACTGTACGTCTGAGCTCCCAGAGAGAGAGAGATTGGTCAGAGAGATCGGCCGAGTCCAAACTTCTTCAACTGAAATGACGGTCCCCTTGTGCAGCAAGCAGTCTGGCTTCGCACGGGACTTCACTGTCAGGGAGACAGACATCGCCTCGAACAAATTGGTGCACCAGTGCGTCAGAAATCAGACAGGAGGAGGGGAGGCCTCCATGGGCGTGGATCTCGGGCGCTCGTCCCCTCCGGCAGTCCCTTCCACCCTGTCGACATGTCTGACCCCCGAAAAAGCCAGACACACCTTTGGGGCTGGTATTCGTACCCGCACAGTACGCAACCCCCTTCCCCACCCCCAGCAAATAGTCGATTCTAATTGCTTTTATACTACAAGGGAGATGCTGAACGAGGATAGGGCCGAGTTCTAGAAGCCTGCCCTACCAGACACTCCAAAGCCAAGGCCTCGTTTGGGTCGGGAATTCTGGCACCTTGGAAGCAGAGCTGGTCTGATTAAAATCGACGAGGAATGGCTCTGCAACGATCCGGATTCGATAGAGGAGCGCGTCGTGGTTGATGCGCAATTATTTCCCGAGAGTTTACGGAGAATGTTTTTTTTTTTTAAAAACACCTCCGCCGACTAATTTCCGTGCTGTCGATTATTCCCGATTTGTTTTGTTTTTGATTTTATTTGACAAGATAACCTATGTCCAAACCCACCGATCAGCACCCTATCAACAAGGGGAGGGGGGGAGGTATTGCCAGTCGCTCCGTCGCATGCGTAATTAACGCTACAAGAAATTAAATCTAACCTTGCAAGCCTCTTGTTCACACGGCCTATTGTTCAGCACCCATGGAGTCGAGACGAACGTTTTGTTTCTTTGGCCTGCGACAAAGGAGAAAAGAGCGCAAGTCTTGCAATCATAGTAGCAAGCAAAGAATTCAAGGTTTAGGAATCGGTTTATTTCACTACGTCGTGACTGGCTCTCTGCAGAGGTAAGATTGGAGAGCTAATGAACCCTCAAACCCTGACCTTGGAAATGCTGCCGTACACGTATTGGAGGAGTTCAAATACGGTATTCTACTTTCTAGTAATCTTTCTTCTGACTACGAAGTAAGAAAGGAGTATCACTAGGTAGATTTTGGCCAAAATTGTCGGAGAAGTAGAGAAGTAGAGAAGGTGAGAAATATCAGGAGCACACTCTCGACTTTTGCGCACTCGGGCAATCACAAACCAGCCTCTGCCTCTCAGATCGCTTGCATGTAGACATATTTCGTCCTCGCAGCGTTTGAACAACTCACGTCATACGGGTACTCCACGCACTCAATACGTGACTTGCACTAGCTTGAGGAAAGCCAGTCAGTTCCAAGTAGGTATTGACAACACGTGTTGGAGCTCGCCCGTGGGATGTCAAATACAGATCTTCAACGGAACGCGACATATCCGCCGTACAATTTAGGTATGTGTCGGATTAACAACTATCTGGGCGCGCTGATTCAAGTGAGATCCGCGTGACGGGGAAAGGTACTACTTCGAAGTATGTTATACTAGACTAAATCCTTCCCCCCCCCCCTCTGATTTGAATGTGAGTTTACTCGCCGACTGCCGACCGAGGACTCGAGATGTTTGATGTCTGGCCGTCGCACATATATTACATATCTAGCGGTGACGGATGCGAAGGAATGAGCATTGAAACCATGCCTAAGCGCCTCTTAATTAGCAACCAGAGTTGCGAGATCTTCCTTTGTACACCGGCACGGGAACATCGGCGGGCGGTACGGAGAACTACCAAGTTCTGCGATGTATGTGTAGTAAGCACTACACCATATAAAAGCATTTGTTTTTTTCAAACTTTGAAAACCTAGTACTACCCACCCCCGACCTGACTGACCCCTGGGAGTTTTATACTACAAAGTCACGTACCTCTGTTGTGGTATTCAACTGCCCTTTTGCCCCCCTCCCCCCGGCCCCCCGCGAAGCCGAATAGATTAGTTCGCAAAAGACAGAAATCAAGCTTATATAGCTTATTTAGCATATATTCGAATCGCACCTCTGAAAAATACGAGCCTGCTTGCTATCTTCCCAACCGCAGTTTAGTCAGACGTGCTGGGCTGAGCCAACACATGTCCAGTCTTGCGCATCGCTGCCTCTTCCGTGGAAAGTTATGCTCGAAGAGAGCCAGACCCCGACGATGCCGCACGACTCTACTTCGTATGCTTTTTTTCCACGCCGCGTGCTACCGTCTGCTCCTCTTTCACGCAGATGTCAGGGCGGGGTGTGGGGAAGGGGGAGGGGGGATCTCTGCCACCGCCTTTTTTCTTTTTTTTATCCTCCTTTCTTTTCTCCTTCGATCCGGCCCTGTAAAATTGTTTGATGCAGCAAGAGAGCGGTGAAACCGGTTTCTTTTGCACCCTTGGTACCTCCCTACGTCCTTGGGAAGCGGATCTTCACATATTTATAATTATTTAAATATTTTTTGCCCAAAACAAACCTACGCGAGTGAGCTAGAGCTCTTTGCTGCAGCAAATCATCTGTGCCGCACCATTTGCAACATATATCTTGACTGCGAGTGCTAGACGCGCATCTTCCCAGCACCCTCTTCTTCTCTTCGAATTTTTACTCCGCTTCTTTTTTTCTTCTTTCTAAAAAAGTATTTATGAACTTTTCGCAAGCATCTTCTTCGACCTTGCAAACCCCATTTGAACCACCCTTGAGTTTAACGCTCTCACGTGGTGTTTGGATGGATGGAGATCGACCAAGGTTTCGATCTACCGCTCCTTACTGTACTCTATCTACCGTGCTGTGCTGTAATTAGGAACAGCTTCGAGATGGCACTTTTTTAGAGTTCTGTTCCCCCAAGAAGAAAAAAGACTAATTAGCTACTACGCTTTCCTCCTCCCTCTCAAGAGCCCGCGGTGCGACCAATCCGCGCGTGCATCACCCATCTCCCCAAGAGAGGTGCCGAGCAACGTCGTCCCCCCCGTACGAGAGATGAGAATGGACCAGAAGAGCTCGCGAGATCGAGGAGAGGTCGAAGCCTCTTCTTTGCTCTTCTACTCATCGAGTGAATGTGGTTACCGTAGTAGTATACATACAACAAAGAGGGGTTTAGTCCCCCAACTCATCACCCTCTGCAGAGGATGAAAGGTAGATAGCGAAACAGTCCCTTTCATCCGCGCGGGCGCCTCGAGGTGAACATACATCGAGGGCTATACGGGGCTAGTTGAAGTGTCGTGGGCCAACTGTTGATTTTTAATTTTTATCAAAAAAAAAAGGTGACCACAATGACCCGCAAACCTCAATGATTTTATTGGTTTCAGAGTAGGTATTCGGACTCGGCTTACCCAATACTTTCGCGTCTTGGGTGCCGATTAGTTGGTTTTAACTCGTGAGGTCTCCGAGAAACCCCTCCTCCCCCCGATAAAAAGATCAAAAGTAACAGAAGTAAAAGGCAGTGTCACACAGCAGCCCTGCGAATAAATGCTATGTCGTACCGAGACCCGCTGGATAGCCTTCTAGGGCGACTAGCCATCAATTTGGGAGGGTACATCGATGCCTTAGATGTTACACCCACCGCGGCTTTTACAACAGGCCAGTTTTGAGCCTGTGCCACAAGTTCTACGTGGGTAGGCAAGATCGATTCGAGTAGAGGAACCATGTCTCACGGTATGCTGTCAAGTATTTCTTCTGGATTAGATGTGCAGGCTCGGTCGTCCATTTGTGCCTTGGAAACCCATTTACGTCTCTCCAATACTCAAAGTGCCCGGGACGTCAATACAATTCACGTGTAGAATTGGATCTTGCGGGCATATTTCTCACGCGCATTTCCTCCCGGCTTGGCTGGGGGGAGGCAACGAACTCATTATTGCTTCTTCTCGCTGAGCAACCCTCTTCGGCAGGTTCCCCAGTGTAATTTAATCGTGACAATAACTTCTGTGAACACCCGCTAATGTCAACATCAACTGTTGGATCCATGTCGAAGATACTGATAAGATCAAGGACCGTGAAGACCTCGCGGAAGCTAAAATAATTTAGTGCCAGTTCCTGCAGCTTGACTCATGAAGAAGTTCTTCACTGGCCCTAGGGCGTTCACGGCTCTGAGACCCAGGCTCCTCAAGGGAACCATGGGGCCGCTCTCGAGAGCATACAGCTTGTGTAGCTTGTCAACCACTCCGAGCAGAACGTGGTTCGCGGCATATCTCTCTGCGTTGTACGTCTCCAGGGACATCTGGACTCCGATATCCTGCCCATGGGCGACGGCGAATTCGATGGTATTGGCCAGACTCTCAACATCACCCTGTCCCTGATTGAGTCCCTGTCCAGCCAGAGGGTGGATCGTGTGCGCCGCGTCTCCAACGAGCGCAACTCTCTCCCCGATGTATGTGTCTGCGTGGCGTAGCTTCAAAGGGAACGATGCTACACTTCCTTCTTGTAATCTCACGGCCAGCTGGGGAATTCGAGAGCTATCGAAATCCGTATGCTGTGAGCGCCATGCAAACTCCCCTGCCTGTCCTTCAGCCTGGGTTAGCATGTATGCCAGGTCCACCGGCGACAGCCTGAAAGCTGCATTGACCATAGCGAGAAAGTCCTCAGCGCTCATGGCCTTTAAGTGTGCCGCATGTGCAGGAGTAGTCGACCAAACTAATGTTGAGAAATTTCCCGGGAGAGGAAGCATGGCAACTGGTCCTGTAGGTAGAAACCTCTGATATGCCGTCTTCAACTTCTCACCGCCCCATCCACTTCCTTCCAACTCGATAGTGGCCACCACACCACACCTCTCGTAGTCCCAACCTTTGCTCCCAATCCCCGCGAACGCTCTTACCGGGCTGTTTGCTCCATCAGCGCCTACAAGCAATCTCGCAGCGATTTCCCGCCCTCCGCTCAACTTCACAACGGGCCAACTGCTCAAATCTGCCTCAGCACTCTCCTGACCCAGTGCGATGCCCTGCAGCTTCTGCCCATCCAGCATCTCTACGCCTCCTAGCGCCTCAATCCGTTTCAGGAGCGCAGACGCAAGGTTAAGATTCTCGTTCATGTACGCAATCGTGTTGCCCTGCTTCTCGTGCGGCCAGTCGAACTCTATCCTGGCTCCTGTAATTCCATCCCAGACTTGCATCTCCTGATACGCCTGGACTCGCTCCCTCTGTATATGACCCCATGCTCCTATTTTATCCAGAAATCTCACCGAGGAGGGCGTGAGCGAGCTGCATCTGTTCGAAAACTGCGTGGGAGGCAGAGAGAAGCAGCGGGTCTTGCTCAAGTCCTGACTCTCTACCAGGGCAACTTTTAGATTCGCTGTGGCAGGTGAAGAACCTAGGATAAACTTTTAGATCGATCTGTGAAATGTGTCGAGAGGAGAAATGCATACGTAGAGCAGCTAAAAGACTAAGTCCTGCCGGTCCGCCTCCTACGCAGACGACATCGTATATGTCCGGGGTCTTAAAAATAGCGGTACCATATGTTCTCCTCTGGCGGTTCAATCGGCGTGTACAGGACGTGCAAACAAAGCTGCTTGTGAGCCGTGACGTTGAAATTTGCGCAATGAGCGCCATTTTAACCTTGAAGGTTGGATGGGCCAAACGTGACACTCCACTGGCTCGGCGTTCCGAATAGCCATG
Organism: Diplocarpon rosae; assembly: GCA_032760415.1. NCBI lineage: Eukaryota > Fungi > Ascomycota > Leotiomycetes > Helotiales > Drepanopezizaceae > Diplocarpon > Diplocarpon rosae. Next base: position 1,387,550 of record JAUBYV010000005.1, read on the forward strand.
GAACAAACCAAGTTGGGATTGATGGTACCCGAAACCTTAAATCACGATATCACATGACTATTTTGTGTGATCACTCTGGTCATGGTAAAAGTCTCGTCATTCATGTCTTGGGTATGTATTCACGTATTTCTCAACGCTTGCAGCTACAAATTGTCCAAATTTCCTTTGCTCCGACCTATGCGCATCTGTTGGATTCTACCTCTGCTCCTCTACTAGTGAAGTTACGCAAGAGATGGTAATGCTAATGCTATGGCGCACTCCGTGGAGAACGAGCCACAGAATAAGCAGCGGCGACCACATTGTTGATTCTGGGAGGTCGTGAATGTAACTTTTACCGAATCATACACCCACGTATGTCTTCGCCAACGCTGCAGCAATTCTTAATGCCAGCAACGCGTGCCATATGATCCTTTGTACTTGCGAATGTAAATTGAAAAGAACAGAATGGGAAAAAGCCTGATGCTAAAACAGAGTTGGAGAATTGGTAACCAGCTTACAGGGATCTACGGCTTAAAACTCCCAGTCATCTTCGTCTTTGATCGACTCAATGGCCCAGTTGAATTTCTCTCGAAGGGTCTTGGAGAAAAACTTCTCGATAGGAACATCAAACTTCTTCGAGAAGATGACAGTCAAACGCGGATCGATGTAGTTCTATAACGGTTAGCCTTGGCTCCTGCGCTTGAAATAGAAAAACTTACGATCTTACTCGTACCAAGCGCAACTTCCTTGTTGCCCTCTCGGTCTTCTGCTTGAAGCCTCATGGCTGCAATACGAGCATCCAATTTCTCGATGGCAGCTTCATACTTTTCTACTGATGGGCCCTTCCCCTCGGGTTCGACCTTTTTGGACTTGTTCTCTTTTTTGAACTTCTTCTCTAACTCATCAGCAACCTGAAGTCTCTCGGTCAGCTCCTTCGCCTTCATTTCCTTCTGACCTTCGGCAACGAGTTTTTCGTTATCCTTTTGAAATTTCTTTTCGATCTTTGTGCGTTGCTCTTGAACGAGAAAGGCTTGGTGCTCGAGAATCCAGTCTTGCTCAAGGTCATCGTCTAGTCGAAACCATTCGACCCCCTTCCTCTTCTTCTGCTTGGGATCAACGTCAAGGATCATCTGCTTGAGGCGCCATTGTTGGTATTGAAGGCCTTTGATCTAGATATTATTAGTTCCATATATTCTAGAGGGGCGTGAGTCCACTCACTCGATCAGTCATCTTTTCCATCTGAGCTTCGTGACTAGCACCGACAGAGCGCTTGTGGTTGCACAGTACTGCAACCTCTCGATTGCAATCATTGTATAGTTTGACTTTTTCTTGGATAGAGAGGTTCTTAACTTCAAGTCCCTGAAGAAGTTTGGACATAGTCCAGGAAGCGTTATATGTACGAAATACCTTCGCGCTGAGCCCAGGCATGTAGCTTGTTAAGTGCTTGTTCAATTGGGTGGTCTGTTCCAGTCAGCTTACACTTTGGCATTGACGTATTCAGACTTACAGTTAGACGATCGAAAATATCGTCACCCTCTTTTTTAGGATGCTTTTTGAAGAGCTTCAGATTTTTGAAGACCTTATCCTCAACAGCAACCTCATCGTAGTATCTGATGCTGTCCTTTCCGAGGAAGTCGAAGATGACAATATTCGGGGGCTTGAGAGTGATATGCTCGTACTTGAGAGAGCAGCAGCCAACAGTTTCAGCTTCATTCTCGGAGTCCTTCTCGTTACCTGCACGGAGTGCCAGCCGATCGATCAGATAGACCGCTGTGGCGCGTTGCCGATCTGCCATAAGCTCAGCCCGGAGGTCGCGCGTGTACTCCTCCCGGATGTGATCGATATGCTTCTTGAGCTCTCGAGCCTTCTCAAACTTCTTAAAATCACTTTGACCCTTAACACTGCTCTTCGCGGCCAACATAACATACTTGTAAGCACCGTTAATGTTTTCCTGCCACATCGCAAGCCATGTCGCCTTGTTGTCATGCTGAACGGCTTTCCATTTGTAACCTTCTGGAGGGGTAGGTACAGTTGCTTCTTTGCCAATATTAATGGTAATTTGGTTCGGCAGGACGCGGCGCTTCACCTTGCCGGTCTTGGGGTGCGCGCCACGACCTCTGAACAGACCGGGGGGTTCGACTCGAAAATTTCCGACCTGTTCCTTGCGGCCATCCCAGATACAGCGAGTAAAAGGAGCTTCAATCTTATCCTTCTCGGCTTTCTCTGCCTTCTTTTCAGCTGGTGAGCGAGCCTTTCTTGCTTGGCTCTTGCCATCATAGTAGTTGAATATCTGCGTAAAATCGAGTTTGGAGAACTCCTTGATGCTGATTTTTGCCCCATCTGGACCCTTAGCGCCGCCAGTTTTCTTCACCTCTTCTGTGAAATCTGTAAAGAAATTTTTCTGGAATGTGGGATTTTCAACGTTGAGTGTAGAGTTCAACATAGCACCGAAGAAGCCAGCAATCTCCTCTGCCTCAATGGATAAAGTGACTGGAATACCATCGTAAAGTAGCTTGACGTTCTTTGGAAGTGGCTCATACTCAGGTGGGAAGATGACACCGTTGTGTTGCAACGTCTCCCATTTGATGCTATCGTCTTCCTTCTTCGGAGCATCCCACCATCTATGAATTTCTTCTTGCTCTTCTTCACTTTCCTGCTTCGTCACAGCCTTGGTCTTCTTCACGGGGGTGGCGTCTTCTTTCTTAATTTTACCGTTCGCCTTCTTAGCAGGTGCCCTCTTTACGAGAGCCACGTCCGAGTCGGAATCCTCTTTCTTGACACCATTTGATTTCTTCGCTGAGACGGCACCGTTTGAAATCTGTGGCTTGGCCTTCACCTTGCTCTCCTTGGCCCGAATTTTCTTGGCTTCAACCTCCGCTTGCTTCTCGAGGGAAGCTTTCTTGTTCGCAAGCTTTTTGGTCAGAGGCTCGTCATCAGAAGAGTTTGCTTGAACTAGATCCGCATTTGTGATTTTTGGTGGTAGCTTTCCACCTCTCTTCTTCGCGGCTGCAAGGGGAACATCTGAGTCGGAGTCAGACTTTACGACTTTCTTGGTAGTTTTTTGACGCTTCGCCTGACGAAATATGAGTACATATTCAGTTTTCCAACAAAACATTCAAGTCATAATAAAGAAACAAGGAACGGGAACTCGTACGAGAGGGACTATGCTGTCGCTGTCTCCATCTGTCCCATCATTGTAGTTGACAGCCTTGGAGGTACTGTTACGTGACTTGCGCTTCGAATTGCCGTTTGTCGCAGTCTTATCGATATGCATCTTGTCCTCGACTACAGGACCATTTCGAATAGACACTCCCGCAGGTGCAAAAGCGCTTCTTGAGGATCCAGCCTCATCCATAATTTTATCCTCGGATTTCGAGATACGCGCGCTAGAAACTGAGGAGATAGATTGTCAGTCTTGGGAACTTTGATTGAAGTGACGAAGTAAAGTGACAGGCAACTGAGGTGGCTTTGGAAAGTGAATGCGCGAAAAGATGACGGTTCCCCGAAAGTGACGGGGCACTCACGATTGCTAGCAAGGGGAACATCGCTCTCAGAATCCGACGACATCTTTATGGTAAATGGAGGTGGTTTCTGAGGAAAGACTGAAGATTTGGCCTCGGTGAAACGGAGCAGCGAGCTGAACAGTTGTCAATACGGGACGCGAACTTGGTTGCCCTTGATAGTATGGCTTGCCTCTGAGCGCGTAGAATCGGGCTGCTGGATATATTGGCTATTAAACTGTGTCGCAGATGTTTGAACAGAAAATGTGGTTGAGAAAAGAGGCGTTTTGACATGCGGAATATGTACTTGAATTAAAGCCTTCCTACTACAGAGAGAAAGGTCGGTATCTTCTAAGGTGGTTTCTGTCGTTTATTGGTTCAAGCTGGCTAAGTGGGTCACCTAACTCTGAAAGCCTGAGGAGCGCCTAATTGTTGCCGACCACCCGACAACACAAAAAACCGTCTCATCACCAAGCTTTTCCTTATACCAATTGAGCCTCTATTTTCAAAGGCTCAATCCTCTTCTCGTCGACAATATGCTTTCCAGAGCTGCTCGACCTGCTTTGAGAGCTGGCGCTGCGGCGACTATTCGGTGAGCGATCCCCGATGACGACGAACATGGGCGACTACAAGCTTCCCGCAAGCTACAGATATTAGAATTGAGGAATAAGAAGGAGTCAGGAGGGTAATCAACGCGGGGAATTCAAATTGACTTGTGTGAACAGACCTATTCCTCAAAATGCGGCGACGTTTGCGACCCTTCGTGAAATCGAGGATAGACTGAAGTCGATCAGGTATTTGATGCTCCCTTTGGTACGATACAACGTCTAGGGATCTGACACTTCCTCAAGAAATATCGAAAAGATCACGAAGACGATGAAGATTGTTGCCTCTACGAAGCTCAACCGTGCCCAGCGTGCCATGACCGATTCCCGAGCATACGGACAAACGTCCAACACTGTGTTTGAACAAGCCGAGACCAAGCCATTAGATGGAGAAAACAAGAAGACATTGCTTGTAGTTGCCAGCTCGGACAAGGGATTGTGCGGCGGTATCCACTCTGGCTTGTCTAAGAAGGTCCGCCGCATTCTTGCTGAGAAGCCAGATGCCGATATCGTTGTTTTGGGAGAGAAGTGCAAAGCTCAACTGAGTCGATCAAACTCCAAAAATATTGTCTTGAGTTTTGCTGGTGTGGGAAAGAACATTCCAACATTCACAGAGTCCCAGGCCATTGCCGACCAGATCTCACTGCTCCCAACGGACTATGCCTCCGTCCAGATCATCTATAACAAGTTCGTCAACGCCACCAGCTATGAGCCTACCCCAGTTGAGGCGTACTCTGAGGAGGCTATCGTCAACTCCCGTACGTAGCAGGCGCTCCAAGTCTACCTAGTGATGCTAACCACTTGCTAAAGCCAACTTCTCTGCTTTCGAGATTGACGACGAGGTCCTGGCCAACCTTCGTGAATACGCTCTATCCAACGCTCTCTTCTGGGCTCTTTCGGAGGGCCATGCTTGTGAGATCTCTGCTCGTCGTAATGCCATGGATGTAAGTAGTAACTCTGCTGCCACATGCACAGTCCAAACGCTGACATGAAGCAGAACGCCTCGAAAAATGCGGGAGACATGATCAACAAGTACCAAATTCTCTTTAACCGAACACGTCAAGCCGTCATTACTGGCGAGCTGGTTGAGATTATCACTGGTGCCGCCGCTTCTGAAGAGTAAGAGGGTTTGTCAATATGTAGACTAGTCAAGCAGCTTCTGGTCTCCCCGGGCGCGATTGAATCAATTTCTTTCTGTACCAATCCACACATTAAAGATTGAGCCGCAACCTGGTCAATCAATCCTCGGTGCTTTTTTCATGTGGCGATTAGCCCACACTTGGGGCAAAATTTTGTGCCTCCTAGCCAGGTCTCTCATGTACTAGTCATACTCATACACTTCCTCACTCTAGCTCTGTAATCCTCAAGACTCACAGCGCGGAGCATTGAACAACATCGGCCATTCAAGTTCCGGCACCCTGCTTGCGCACATGCCCTGTCATGCCTTCCTGCTCCTGTTCTCTCATCCTCCGACACAGCGGCTTGTAGACTCCAAAAGCAAGCCTGTGAATCTACCATGAGCTACGTTGGTCATACATCCACAGCATCTCTACAAAATCTCAGTCTTAGAAGATCTACTTATACGTTTCTTCTCGTTCAAAACTTGTCTTCGGCTCCAACAGTATCTGATCTACCGCACGGTTACGATATCTGATAGTCTAAGTAGTCTGCTTTCATGGCTAGGACCCGCCTTGGATTATTAGTTGCGAAGTCAAGGCAATTTGTAGAAGAAATGGGGCAGGAGAAAGTGATTCTTACATGCCCATGCCTACCTTCGGCTGACACTGGCACCGGCGAAGATCATCAGAGATGTTGAGCATTCGCCGGCATCAGTTGTCAAATCTCAAGTCCAAGAAATTGCAGGCTTTGGCCACCCAATGATCCTCGAAGGGACTGGAAACTGAAAGTTTGATAATCGCGATGACAACCCAACTATCAAGAACAGCGTGAATTATGCTAGGCATGTCGAACGGACAAGGAAATGTGGGGTCGAAGAGCTAGTTTTCGACGCAGGATGCGGATAATGACCAACTGCTGGATGGTGAGAGGCGGGGAATATTCCATCCGAGAGGCTTCATCATTCATACAGCTAGTTGTACCCTTTTCCAAATGAAAGACCGACCTCTTCAAATCAAGCTCTGGACATTTGGGGCAAGTAAAGGATACGACCATTCTTGCTTACACCTATCCCTGTGTGTCCACAACCGCGAGATAAGCGGCATTGAATCGCCGGCATGTTTGGTGTTGAGACGATTGCTGGTGCTGCGTAACAGACGCAGCTAAGTTTCTCGGAAGTTTTTCCGTAATGTCATGAAGCTGCTGGCTATAGGTCTTTGCTAGATCCTTCATCTTCTTCATGTGAGTCAAGTGTTCTGAATCTACATGAATCACTGGTGACCGGCAGGTGCAGTAAGTGAATTGTCCGCTCGATAGTTTAGCCTGGGTTCTCGATTAGGGAGATGGTAACTCGGAGCCTGTGGCGCTTCACCGTAGGTACCTCCTAAGCCGAGAGTTGCTGAGGTCAGGAAATTTAGTATTCGAATGCTATGGTTCATCCCACATCCATGAAGATGAAATTATCTGGTACCCTGTCCAGCAAAGAAAAATTACTGTTACAGAGCGTGGTAACCCTCACTGTCGCTCTTACAGAGTGATTAATGCATCTTCACTGTGTCTGATTAGTAGCCTGCACGCAGATAGGTAACTAACTGTGCCAGATCCCTTTACTTGCTGCTGCAGTCGGTCATGGCTCATCCGTAGCCGTGTCAGATGTTTGCCAAAAACTTCACAAGGTTAAGTAACAAAATGGCAATCAGGCAATCGGGTATCACAACATTGGCCGGACACGTCTGATCGAGGCTGGAGGTTTAAAAGCCTTATATCGTGTTCATACTGGGCTTGATCTACATGTACTGGTCGTGGGAGCGAGCAAAAAGCCTAGTTGCTGCTTGGTATCGCCAGAAGAATCTACTCAGCGTTGAGGTTCTCTTTGAAAGATAATTATAAATTAAATTTTGATGGCCTCAAGCAGATTTCATCCGTGGTGCTCAGTACATAACTGAAAGAGCTGTTGTGTAGTGGGTTGCTGATGGGCGAACCTGTCAAACAGCTGTTGTTCGGTGATCTTCGGCATCTGATTCGGTACAAGAGAGCTTGCCGGTAGCTTCTTTTCGGATAAATTCATTCGCTCCCATCGATTTATTTTCTTGTACTGTTCCCAAGCTAAGGCACTGCACTGCGCATGGACTACGAAAAAAAAACAGCTTAGCGTGTATCATGGTCACATCGCCCAGCTCCAAAAATTCGAAAGCTCTAGTTGATATCAGGTCGCAAATCCTCCACTGCGAATAATATACCGAGGAGCCACCAATTCAATGGTATGGAAAGGATTTTTACTACCTCGCGGGATGCGTACGATCTTTTCGGAGCAAGAATAGCAATCCAGCACGCGCTTGGTATGCAGCTTCGACATATCAGATGGGAAAATTGGGGCTTCGACTGCTCGTCTTGCGGGCTCACGCATCCCCTGTGCCTGAGACACAGAGAGACCATCACAGCCGGAACAAGATCCTTATCAATAACCCCACCGAGCTCCGAGACTGAGATTCGACATCTTTCTCGTGTCATGGGACTAGCTGACGCCGATATATGCTTTACATTAGCGCGTTACATTTTGAAGCACCTTAAGAAATGCTTATGTGAGATATTCCCAGATATTGCTGCCAATAAATCCAACACAGAATATGCTTAGCAAAAGCTAGAAAGTGCTTTACGAGCTGCAGAGGATACTTTAGATAAGCAGTTTTTGATAATTTGTATAGGATTATGCCTAATAGAATAAAGGCTTATATTGCAGCAGATGGATGGCATACTAAGTACCAAGCTTTATATACAACAAGAATATGACAGTATTAAGCTTAAATGAGAAGAAAAAGCTGATGTACATAATAATAGTATTTTAATATAATTCTAACTAGTAGTTCTTGCGCAATTTAAATAATTCTATAACAGTTGTAATGTTGTTTTTGATGTTCTCGCTTCAACGGCAAATATCAGTTGAATAGTACTGTATCTTGCTCCAGAGCCTTTGGGATCTGACAACTGCCCAAAGTCAGAAGTTACTTTCTCCGGCGGAGATCCTTACGTTATGAACCGCGGCAGGTACATAACAATCTTGATGCAGACTTAACCCGATACTAGAGTCCGCGCTTTTCGGGGATAGGTACCAACCTTACGTCCAACTGGTCTGCTCATTCGGGTTTCCTAAAACTATCGCAAGATGTACTGGTTACGATAACCAAGCAAGTACACGAGAAATAATGATAAACCAATTCATTCACCAGTTTCTACACTAATAGAAACTCATTACCCCCAGGGAAACACCAGTCGGTCTGGAGTTTCTACTATCGGAGCGAGATATGATACAGCAAATGTTAAGATCGTCTGTCGCCATGTCCAAGACTAACCTGAGTGATTTTCACTCACTTGAGTTCCATTATGAACCATGTACATGCTCATGGAGAGGGTAAACATGCCACTCGATGCACTGTGAGACCATCATTCGTCAATGCTGGGAATGGAGGCTAGGAGACCGTGCGAGTGAGGTGAGGCAAGATATGCTAGAAGCCAAACATGCGAGTAGCTCTTGAAATTTAACCCTAGAAAACTGTAGTAAATTCGAGGAGGTAATCGTTAGTGTAAGCTTTGCGAATGCCGGTGACAAACAAAGACTCCAAGCCTCTCGCTTAGAACTCTTTAGCGAGGTGCTGCCCCTATTCTGAAATTGTATGGGACCATATCCTTTCTGCTGGAGTCGGAACCAACCAAAATCGCGTTCAATTTACTAAAAACATATTTGGCTTGTTTAAAATCATATTATGCAGTAATATTGGACAATTATGAGGCTTTCTTGAAGTAAGTATTCTTGTTGACATTGGAATGCTCTCAGAGGTCACCACTTTCTTAACTGATAGAATTGAATTTCTTCGCTTGAAACCATCATATAACCCAGAAATTTGACTCTCGAAAGAAAACCTATGCAAAGCCATAGAGTAGGTGGCTAGGCCGGTGTGCCTAGCACAACCTTGGGGAAGATCCAGCGACTTTCGAGCGTGTATCTGTCTTGTGATAGTTGTAATTCAAACAGTTTTCTTTCACGATCGATATTGCTATGCCACGTATAGTAACTCGCAGGCCCCCACCGAGTTTCATGCCCTCTTATTCAAGGAGTACTTTCCGTCTCAATACATACCTCTCCTCAGCTACAACACTCTCTCAACAGCACGTTTTCTTCTAAAAACCTAGTTAATATAGCCTTATTCTGAGACAGATCGGAATCTCATGATTAAGAATAACAACTAGGTATTCAAGCGTTTTACAATTACCAGCAACATTCATGTTCGGACTCTTACCTTCCCAGAAACTCCTGCAATCTCTTGAAAGCTCCCTTCACTCATACATTATGTTACTCTGCGCATAATGTCAAGAGTAGACTAATGGCTTGATCAGAACACACTTTCACCACAAACTAAAATTGAAATCCAACAACTCCCTCCTTCTACTTCTGCCTCCATTCGTTGAAAAGAATTTTCAACTAATTGTCTTAGCCTACATCTCTATCTCTATACCCATAAATAAGATATACATCTTAACCTATATTTTAATCTGAGCTATCTAATATTACCCATATTCAGAACCATGATACTCAAAATGACATGTCTCTAATTAGCACATATTTCACTTCCGACGTTCACCGAGACAGCCTCAGATCTTCACCTTGCCGAAGCTTCTGATTTACTCGCTATGAGACTCAAAGTCTCAGACTTGGGCTCAAATATTCACCTACAGTAAACTCAGGGTACTTCAAGCCCCTTCAGCCTTTGACCATCTGGACTTTCTCCCTCAACTACAACTCTCTCCTTCGCCGACTTCTCGAGTCAAAAACCTCTTAAGTACATTTCATTTTCTAGCTAAGGCTCCTGATACAACGTACTGCATCATCAATCCTTCATTTTCAAGCCAAGTCTTCTGACCATTGACGCTCAGAGCTCACTTCACCTTCAACAAACGGCTAGCTGCCAACAATACGTACCTGCACTCGTTTACAACTACTTGAGATAACACTTTCCGCGCCCGGGGCAAATATAAGAAAGCAATCACGACAGCTCAAGCCAGAGTCATTAATCGCAACATACACATATCTTTGTGCGACATCTGAGGCAAACAAACTGACCTTCCCACACAATATACACAGGGGCCGTCCTCTAGAACGGGCAGGACCATTTCAGATATAATTCATTGGCGCCTGAGTTTCCATACTCACCATAAAATCATCAGCCTTCTGACCTCGTAATACCAGCCCTCCAAATCGTACACTTACATTGCAGGAGACACTGAGCAGCAAGCCGCAGCCCTTCTATTCAACAGAAAAATTTGCCTTATCAGGTAAGAGCCCCGGTGGAATTCAAATCATATCAACCAGAACCAGCTGCATTGGTTTCTGCAGAGCCTCTCTGGTCCACCTGAGTCTTATACACCGAGAATCAAGCAGTGTTTGTTTGCCTTTAGAGCCAGGCCTTCAAGGAGTCATCTACGCATATTTCTCTTCGCTAGCTCTTGGAACTTCTGTTTATCTGTCGGAAGATTACTGACGAGATAATTTTTTCCAAATACATTTTGTTGCGGATGCTTCTCAAACAGGTCCCCAGCGACCCTTCTCAGATAAAAACAGTGCTTTCAGATGGGGACACTCAGCTAACATGTCTTTCATCCAGAACGACTGACACAAAAAGATCTTGGAATTTGGTAAAGATTTCACATATCAGCCTCGGCCGACTCATACACCTCGAGCAGCAGCAAGCAACCGCAGCCATGTGCGTCAAGGAGTTCCTTGGATACAATTGTGGGCACTGCTCTGTACCACACCTCCGGAGATGCCCTCTCACACTCCTTAATGCAAGCTTTCCCGACTGCGAGTACGCTGCGGAGCGGCCGCTCTTCACCGATGAGAACTGCCACGCATGCACTCGTATTCTGTGGAATGACCGGGTTCTTAAGGAAGAAGAGGAACACCGTGCTCGCCATCTTGCTGGAGAATGTGGTTGCCCGGTGGTCTTCGACGGTGGAGATAGAGACTCTCATCGATTGAGACCTCGACCTAACAAAGGAAAAGGCAAGAGCAAGGGTGTGTCTCGTTCCGGTGAGGATCAGAAAACAACAACGCGCGAGGGTATGTTCAGCACCCTCTTTTCCCATGAAATAAATGCGGCCTCCAGACCCTCCAGAGTAACGCGCGCTTCGGGAAATCTGCCAGCTTTGTACTAGGAGAGGGATACAGCTAACTTGCGTACAGGAAGCAACGAGGAACATGGTGCGCAGTACCCAGTGGGTGGATATGAGGGCCAGGGCGGTGACTTTGTATATCAAAGCATTCACGATATGGAACCCAGCGGTCCTCATGTCCATGCCAGTGGTGCTCATTATCGCATGTCTACTAATCAAGAGTGGGGCATGCCAGGCCAGATAAATTCACCATCACCATGCGGGAATCCTGGCTCTTATGATGCTCAGAGCCGTGCAGCTATTGATCATGTCCATGATCGACACGGTTTCCCAGAAGGCGGGTCCGTCCATCAATCTGCGCTGTCACTCAGCCAGATGGCTATGAATCAACCAGGTGCGGGTATGAAGTGGTATCCCGAGTCCAGCTGCAACCGTCCAAACGCTCCCCAGTTCTCCACAGGAACAGCTCCAGATGCTGTGCCGTTGCAAGTGCGCAGGCGAGTTTCAACGACGAAGGCAAGCAAGGCCAGAACATCACGCATAGCAAACGCTACGCATTCAGCACAAGTAGATAGCATGCCGTCTCCAATCACCGAAAAAGACCAGCAAGACCAGCAAGACCAAGTCCAAGTCCAACAATCACCACTCAATAGAGCGGTAGTACTCCCTCCGGCTCTAGTAACATCAGCGCAATCACCAGTGGCTGAACCACCCAACAGACAACCACTGGGACAAGTTGCTGCACAATTGCTGGATATTGTGTCCCACCCACCGGCCTTCCAGGTTCTACAAATCCCGCGAGGTCCAAGAGCCTGGCAGTCTCGGAAGAGATCGAAATCGCTTGGAGGTGAGCGATTTAGCCACAAAAGCAATGCATCGTTCACATCAATCGACATGGGAGCCGAAATTATTGCTGGATACGTTGAAGTTGTTCATCCAGCCGTCGTAAGCAGCGGCGTGGTTAATACCGCGCCAAAGTAGCTAATGCTACTTGGTAAGTGAAGTTAGCCAAGGCTGTGGGAAAAATGGTTGTGCTAGCATTGCTAACTCAGTGCTTTAGACTTTGTACAAATAGGAACCTTTCCTTGTATAACCCGTTTACGACTCTCGCGACTCTCATCACCTATCCAGCGCTATGGATTTTCACATCTCATTTTTCATCTATCAACTTCACCAAAAACTGCGCGCGGTTAGCAAAATCGTGTTCAACACAGAGCTCACTTTTGGATGTTCAACTTACCCAGATCCATCGTACCGATAATCGCCACTGCATCCGCCAACAAGTGTCCCCGAGAGATTTGATCAAACCCCCCCAAATGAGCAAAGCCAGGCGCCCGGATCTTGCATCGATATGGCCTCTCACTCCCATCACTGACAACAAACACTCCCATCTCTCCTTTTGGAGCTTCAATAGCTGAATATGTTTCGCCAGGTGGCACAGAATAACCCTTGGTGAACAATAAGAAGTGGTGGATCAGCGCCTCCATGTTCTCCTTCATCGCTGCTCGGGGCGGTGGGGAAATCTTATAATCTTCCACCCGGATCGGGCCGGCAGGCATCTTGTTCAAGCATTGATGAATGATACGAAGGGATTGCCTGAACTCTTCCATGCGGACCAAGTATCGATCATAGCAATCGCCGTTTACGCCAACAGGCACATCGAATTCAACCTCTCCATATGCATCGTAGGGCTGACTCTTACGGACATCCCAAGGCACACCGGAGCCGCGAAGCATAACGCCAGAAAAGGAGTAGTTCAAAGCATCTGCTGCGGAGACAACTCCAATTCCCCTTGTTCGACCTATCCAGATCCGGTTATCTGTCAGAAGCTCCTCGGTCTCGTCGATTCGATCACTAAATTGCGTGGCCCATTGATAGATGTCATCGAGTAGTCCAACGGGAATGTCTTGATGAACACCACCTGGGCGGACATATGCAGCATGGAGACGAGCACCAGATACCCGTTCATAGAATTCCTGCGAGACTTTTAGCCAATATCCTCAACAGTAAAGAAAACATTCTTACCATCAGTTTCTCACGTTCCTCAAAGCCCCATAAGAAGGGCGTGAGAGCCCCAACATCCATTGCATGAGACAGAATAGACATCAAGTGATTTAAAATCCTGGTGATTTCTCCGAATAAAGTTCTGATCCACTTAGCACGCTCCGGAATTTCAATATTCAAGAGCTTCTCTACTGCTAACGAAAAGCACTGCTCATTTGTCATCATAGAGACGTAGTCCAAACGATCAAAATACGGCAGAGCCTGGAGGTATGTCTTGTACTCAATCAACTTCTCGGTGCCACGATGCAGCAGACCCACATGAGGATCTGATCGCACAATCTCCTCTCCATTGAGCTCCAAAATCAACCGCAGCACGCCATGAGCGGCCGGATGTTGAGGGCCAAAATTTACAGTGTAATGTCTTATTTTTCGGTTCTCTATGGCCTCGCCATCTGGGAGGTCCGAGTCTGGGGTGATGTTAACTTGCTGAGGGTCATCGGGGTTGGTAGGTTGGGCGAAGTGCTCGTTGGTTGGAATTAATCTCGTGCCCTCGTATGGTTCTGCATATCTCCTGGCCGGAGCAACAGAGAAGCCGCGCATCGAAGCTCGCGATGAGGAAGTAGTGGGTAGTGCAGGGCGCAAGCAGAGGCGTTTGGCGTGGCGGCCGGCCAGCCGGGTGAGGGTGGACGCCATTACGCTCAAAGAAATGAAAGCAAGGAATTGGTAACTGAGTTGAATCCAGTCTTCAAGCTTCTGTGCTTGAGTGACGATCAAGAGGATCTGTACAAGTGAGGAAGGCTGCGGTTGTTACACTAGAGGAGGCTAATGATGTTCACGACTGAATTTAAGCTCGGCGCTAAAACATGAGCCCTGTCACTCCCGCTCAAAATTATTTTGAACCAAACCACCCCGCCAATGCTGTGTCTAGAAAGTGCATGAGCAAATATGGCACCTTTCCAGCAGCCCTCGCAGGCAGAGCTGGAGCGTAGAAGGGTAAGACTTACACTTTTTAAATTCAGGTTAGCTTGCTGATTTATCTGCAGATTGTGGGAGTTAATGCAGAAACCGTCACAGATGTTACCTCGACTGACTTCCCTGGCCATGTATGTTCTACTTGACAATATTTTCTACATGGTATACTGCGATCTGGTATTGGAAGCAAATAAATTGTCATGCGACACTTGATCGCTGCAAAGCAGCCCGTTGCGCAGCTAAATACTAACATATTCATCTCCAGTATCCGGGTGAAGACCATGCTTGGGACGTCAAAAAATTCAAGAGAAACTTCAAAGTTCATTTCCACCACAATGAGCCCACCGACTCCTCCTTCTCCCTCGTCGGTATAGACGCCTCTGTCGCAAATGCCTTTCGCCGCATCATGATCGCCGAGATCCCCTCTCTCGCCGTCGAAGATGTCTTCGTGAACAATAATACCTCCATCATTCAAGACGAAGTTCTGGCTGCGCGCCTGGGCCTCGTTCCCTTCAAAGGTGGGAGGGAAGGTTTGCTGGGGTACTTGAAATGGTACAAGAAGCCAGAGGAAGGGTCTTTGGAAGAGCCGCAAAAATTCGATCACAACACGATTTTGCTGGAGTTAAAGATCGAGTGCACGAGGAATTTGGATGCACCGAAGGGTGAGACAGACCCGCGGATACTATACAATAACGCTCACGTCTATGCCCGCGATATAAAGTTCGTGCCCTTTGGAAACCAGCTGAAGTGGTTCAGCGGTGCAGACGCGATTGTGACTACGAATCCAGACATCTTGGTTGCGAAGTTACGGCCAGGACAGTGTATTGATGTGGAAATGCATGCGATCAAGGGTATTGGGAGTGACCACGCCAAATACTCGCCCGTGGCTACGGCCTCATATCGACTTCTCCCTACGATATCGATTCTGAAGCCTATTCTGGGGAAGGACGCTGAGAAATTTAAAGCTTGTTTCCCGGAAGGTGTCATTGGATTCGAGACGGTTACCAAGAAAGAAGCTACGCAGAAGGGAAGCGGGTACGAAGGACATGAGGGAGAGAAAAAGGCGGTGGTCCTGGATACGATGAAGGATACTGTTAGCAGAGAGTGTTTACGACACGAAGAGTTTGAGGGTAAGGTAAAGCTGGGAAGGATACGAGACCATTTCATATTCTCGGTTGAGAGTCTGGGACAATGGGAGAGCGATGAGCTATTCCTGGAATCCATTAAAGTTTTAAAACTCAAGTGCGAGAACATGAGGAAGAGCTTGCACAATATGGATTCACAGTAGGCACGGGCGGTACGATAAGGGAGGACAAAATTTTACGAGCATTGTAGGAGTTCCTCGGTTCAGGCGTTGGATGGCTTCTAGACAGCTAATTAGAGCTCAAGCTTCTAATCAGACATAAAAATGTATTTCATCAAGATCTCGTATCCTCGTAACTCCGTCCATATGCACCTCATTTATACACCTTCGTGATTATGCGACTCGCAGCAACGTAAGTATCCCAGCAACCTATCCAGAGCCTCCCTCAGGCAGGAATGATGGGGTCCACAACTTCCCTAGAGTACTTGATCCGGAATTTGAAGCTCACAGTACCCAATGAAGGGTCTGTAACACCGATTTCCTGCGAGTTTGCAATGAGCAGGTAGATCTTCTTGGTAAGGTTGGGCGCCAATTGCAATCGTAAGCTCTCTGGGCTTTGCATGTACAGCACCTTGTCTCCGGAACGGATGGATGGCTTCTTGAGCTGTGCCTCTGGTCGGGCCGCTAAAGAATCGATGAATTCTTGAAGTGTGAAATTTGGATCGACTTCTAGATCACGAGCAAGATTTCCACAGACTGGACAGTCATCCTTCTTCTCGTGCTTGAACGTGTATGTGTAGATGCCCTCATTACCACTATACATCATGTAATTCTCCTCGAAGCCAAGGAATGGGTTCGTTGACGTGGCAATTTTGAATGCTTCATTACAACAGCTTGCAGCAATGATTGCATTTGTAGAGGCAATAGCAGGAATGATGTTTTTGACAACGCCCTGGGTCAAAGAGTAAGTTACACCAGAAATGTTAAACTCCTTTGCCCGTGCCAAGGCCTTTTGCAACAGCCAGCCAATGTGTTCTGGATCATCGTTATCCAACACTGGGAAAGGCTTCTCTTGCTCCCATGCTATGATATGAGCCCACTCAATGCAATGTTCTGGTTGGCGAGGGATTGTGGCCAGTGTACAGAGTGGAACTGCAGCTCTCGGAGCGTGCATATCAAGCTGGCATTCAATGCAGGAAGTCACTGTGGGAAATATGACGCGAGACTGACCCTTGAATCCTATCAAAATATCAGTACCCAGCCTTCCTCGGAGTGCCTGCAAGAGCGCATACCTTCGGTCCCTCCATCAATCAAAGGCTTCAAACTTTCCGGGTTTTCGCCATCAACCAGATTAACCAGCGTAGAATTGATCCATCTGCGAGCTTCAATACTGTCCAGCCCGCAAATAACGATATTGAATTTCATGTAGAAATCATCATCCTTGTCCTGGATCTTGCAGTTGTGAGGTGTGATCGAGACGCCTTTGACCCTCTTCTCCACGAACTTCGCTGCAACCTCAGCCTTTGATTTGCCAACATCAGCCTGACGGAACAGAAACTGGCGGTTGAGGTTCGAAACATCTATGGTGTCTGGATGCGATTAAATGAGTGAAATCCTAACTTCAGGGACTTGTGGAACATACCCATATCAATGACATGAATTTTCTTGAAGCCAGAAAGAGCTAAATTCTTCAATATTTCACACCCAAGACCTCCAGCACCTCTGCCCGTTGGTTAGCACTGCTGTATTGCATGATCTCAGACAACCAACATGACTCTAGAGGGAGTTAGCATTCGACTAGCTTTTTTAGAGGCCGTATTTTTGCCACTAACAATACAGTTACTCTCTCGATATAAGAAGCAGCCTCATCTGTTGTCTCAAAGTCTTCTGAAGTGAATGGCCCAGCATAGCGAAGAAAGTTATTTAGGTATAGCCTGGGCAGAAAACTTAGGATCAATTATGCAATAGGGCGCTGGGAACGGTTACCACCGTGGTATTGAATATGCTAATGGCGGCGGTATGGTACCAGAAACCATTAGCGGCTGAGACATCGTGATGAAAAGAGGTTGTGATTGTGGAAAATAGAAATAGGATCAGAAGACAGAGAGCGTCGCTGATTGAGAAGAGGAGGTTTCCGATAAGGAATACACTTATCGGCCTGCATAGCTAGCGTGCCTAGCCGTATCCCACCAGCTCCGCTTATTTCTCTAGATCTACCCCATGGGAAACAGAGTCTGAAGTCCACGTCTCTCCTTGATGTCAACATGGAAGGTTTACTCGCTCCTGTGAGCACTTCTTACATCAAAGGTAGTAAGACAACAGGTGACGCTCTTATAGAAGCTCCCAGGACCTCTGCACCAAGGCCAAAATCCACATTTCAAGCATCGACACCAGCAGAAGCTCTAGAGATACTGCGAAATGAGCCGGATTATAACACTCTGGTCTCTACATTACGCTTTCTAGGAAAATCCACGCAAGATTTTGACATCAAATCTCCAAGCCCGTTGGCAGCTCAGCTAGTCCACACATTGGTGTCAGACACTGTTCCTAATTACTGGGATGTCCTACACTTAGAACATGGAAGAAAGAAAGGACCTCAAAAGAACAATCATACTTCACCAGATTTTCAAATTCTACTTTCATGTCTTCAGAGTGTGACAGGCCTGAACGCTATTGTCCTAAGTCTGAAGCAGCAGATTGAAAAGTCAAGAGAGTTGAAAAAAGCTGTAGGCGGACCTAGAATCCAAGACGTTTTGTCTGTCCTCTTACAATTGCTTCAAGCACTACTACAGGGCATCAAGACAGTATCCATAATCTGGAACAGTATTTACAATGCTCATGTTAGTCCATCAAGACAAAAGGCAGTCTGGAATGAATTTCTAGGTCTTGTAGGTGGTGGCAAGCTTTTAGGCATCACTGCAGAAGCTGAGGATATTGTCAATAATCTGAGTAAAAAGATAGGAGAGAAATACTGGGTAGCGGATGGAACTCTCTACAGCCGATGGCTCTCTGAGAATATCGTACATTGGGCCAAAACCCTCCCCTCGGAGTCGGAGAATGCCTGGAAGGACTGCGCAGATTTACTCAGCAAGTCAAGTCGTCTCGGACGCATAGGTACGGTCTTTTTATCTCGTTCCGAGTCGTTCCGAGGCCTCACACTAATAAGTTTGCAGATCATATTGTGAACGATCTTTTGACTTCGCTTCTCTTGGGGGAAAAGGAATATAAGATTGAATTTTTAAAACTCTTCGGAAGCTTAGCTGGCTACGAGCAGCGAAATATTCTCCACACTCTCTTAAAAATAGTCTCACGGGATTATTTATCATCACCCTTGATAACGGAAGCCAATCCTCAGTGGTGGAAGTTGGACGTATCAATTGTTGCAGCCGCTTCGAGCTTGATCGACCTAGTTGTTGGTGGAATTGAAGCTCGAAAGAGTCTCCTAACATCATGGCTGACTAGCTCTCCAGGAGCAGGTGTAGGAGATGGCATCGCAATACGGAGAGCAGTCTTGAGCACCCTGGGTGGAGAAACCTCAGATATGGAGACCATATTGGACAAGACTTTAAAGCAGTTCGGGGATCCACTGTATATTAGACATACTCCTACCTTGCAACAAGAAGGTATGGCTCTGCATGTCATGATTTTGTTTCTATGCTGATTGTTTGAAGTTCATGCACAAGTGCTACTGCTCGCAGCAGGCTATGTCCACAGAAACTCACCTCTTCAGCTCAAGATGATGATTAAATCCGGTAATCACCTTAGTGTGGTCTCAAATCGTCTAGCATCATCTTCTTCCAGAGCTCGCTTTCTTGGGATGGCTGTGGGTGAAGCTCTCTCTAGCCTGGTCGATAAAGAAGACCAAAGGATGGACTTCAAGGTAGAAGAGATGAGTACTGATGAAGCCAAATGGTTCAAGAGTCTAGTCAACGTTTCAGACAGCATTGGAACACTGGGGCCTCTCAAGGGCGGAACAGTCACAAATATTTCTCAAAAAGCATCGCCCAATGGCTCTCGTCCAGCTAAGAAAACCACGCCGAGGGCCATGGAATTGAAGGTCGTTGCCATCGAAGAGGTAGAAGATTCAGATAGAGAGTCTGACGACGATGGCTTAGTACCCTACGCCAAACCCGACTCCGATGCGGAAGACTCAGAAGAAGACGCGACCCTGATTACCCACAAAAAACCCACAGCACCAGTATATATTCGCGACTTGATCAACTACTTACGGGATACCGAGAACTATGATCGGCAAAAACTTGGTTTGACGACAGCAGCACCACTTATTCGCCGCAAAGCAAATTTCGGCACAGAAGTTAGTGCTCATGCAGAGGAACTCGCAGCACTTCTCGTAGGACTACAGGATAAGTACAAGATCGAGAATTTCCAAGAAATGAAGGTCCAAGGCATGATAGCTGTTCTGGTAGCCCTGCCCTCGAGGATGGGACAGTGGTTCTCTAAAACCTTCTTCGATGGCGACTACTCTATCGCCCAACGGGCATCTATTCTTACCACCCTCGGTCTGGGAGCACGAGAGCTTGGTGGCTTCGGCGCTGAAGACGAGAATCTGACAGTCATGAAATCTCTACCCTCTCCAGGAACATCGTTCCCCAGCAAAAAACTCCCGCAACATCTTCTCGCCCACTACGCTCCAACACCAAAGTCCAAGCCCTTGACCTCAGCACCAATCTCAGCCCTTGATACCCTCTCCACAAGCCTCGGCAATACAATGATAGCACCTATGGCCGCCAATCTAGCAGACAAACTGACCGGCCCCTCCATCCTCAAAATTCGCACCTTCTCAACTCGCATGGCCGTTGAAGCTAAGCGCAAGAAGCCTACCATCAACACCCTCGGCCAGATTGTCTCACAAAGCTTCTTCTTCCCGCTCACCGGCCGTTTTGCAATCCATCTTAAAGCATTCGGGCCCTCCGCCCAAAACATAACATTCCATCCTTACCTGCTCTCCCTTTTCCTCAAAACCCTCTCCCTCCTTCTCCACGCTTCTGGCCCCAACACTTTGAGCTTACCGCAAATGACGAGCGAGTTTTGGGATTTGTGCTTGGGTTTGAGGGCGCAGAGTATAGGGGATGTGTTGGTTTTAGAGGCTCTGCTCTTTAGTCTCTTGACGATCTTGGAGGTTAATGGAAATAAGAGGGCGTTGGTGGAGGGGTTTGGACGCCAGATGCTTGAGACGCAGGAGTGGGTTGAAGGCGTATTTGAGAGGCTGGGGAGCGTGGGCAGCGAAGAGGATGAGCGAGTTAGGATGTTGGCTGCGGGGGTACTGGTCAGGCTCCGGGAGAATGTGGAGAAGTATCAAGCGTTGCTGATGGGAGATCTGGCAAGTTTCAGGGGATAATCGAGCTCACGGAGGATTCAAAGCTGACGAGAGCCGCGGAGAGATATGCGATAGCGAACGTCTGGCTCTACTCTAGAGTCACACGGCTTCGTCTAGCGCAAGTCCAGCTCTCAAATTTGCAGGCATTTCATACTGCCAAATCTAGCTACATTTGATTATAAAAGAAGAAACCAGAACAATCCCATCCACGAACTCCCCGGGTAGCGTTTCCATTTCGACAACTTTACTTGTCTCTCTTGTGTGTATCATCAATTGTACGTTGTGCGCTGACTCCACGCAAATAAATGACAATCCCCCCCCTTGGAAAATCAGAAGACCCCATCGCTATGAACTCTCCCAAATATGGCCTTTGGACGCCTCTTTCTTATGCATTGCAAATCATGTCGCGTCTCGAGTACTCGTACATGTATAGAGGTACACAGAATCATATCTTGTTCTGGCAAAATGATTTACGCCATCAACCAAATGACCTCGTAAATCGTAGAACATGAATGAGTCTCTTCACACCTCGACCACCGACTTAACGACAGCGTGGCATGGCAGTTGCATCATTGACCTCATTGGTCTTACTAAATACCACCAGTCTCTCTATCGCGTCTCTGATCGGAGCCTTGTCGATGTACAGCCGGTTCGTAGACCTCCTTGAATGCCTCAAGCTGTGCGCTCATTGCTGACACTACCCGGATGATCTCCGTCGTCATTGCTGTTGGAGACGCGGACCCAGTAAGTGACGCGAGCGAAGGATGTGAGGGTAATTCGGGAAACCTATCGGAAGTGAACGATTCGGAGCGAAGTGGTGGCACTGACTTTGCAGATGGCACTAGGGATGGTGGCATAGCAAGATAATCTGAGTCATCAGCGCCATCGTATTGTGGCATTCTTCTGCGATCCTCTCGTGGACCATTGCTCGGTGCAGAGTTGACGACGTAATAGCCATCATCAGAATCATCATGAGAAGCGTGCGGTTCATGACGACGGCCACTCGTGCTGTCGACATCGGAAGCGGAGAAGTCAGAAACTTCCGCAAGCTCCCGTAAACCATTTTGAAGACGTGGTTGGATCGACGACTCATCAGACACGTAGATTGATGGTTCGCGGCCTCGTTCAACGGGTACTGGCTGATACATTGAAGCATGGCGTTCAAGCTCAAATGGATTTCCAGTGGCCTTGTGCTCACTGCTTGCTGATCCCACATCCGAAGTGGCCGTTGATGGGCGACCGAAATTAGAAACAATATCAGGCAAGCTCATATCAAGATCTATCAAAGACTCTCGTATCGACAGGCGTTCTGGTTGAGAGTGTATCGATTCAAGAGCTCCGCCGAATGCGCCAACGGGCTCTGTTGGATGGTGGAGCAGAGCAGGGCGGCCGCCTGAGCTCGCTGAGGTTACGTGAGGACGTGCAGCATCATAAGAACTGGGAAATCTGGACAATTCTGGGTCTGCAGATGCAGGAGGGGCCATACTGGGGAACTTCCAATCTTGTGTCCGCCGATTACTGTTGATCTCCGCAGGATCACTCAAAGGGGGCCGATTGAAGTCAGGCATAGTCGAGGTCGACTCGTCTTCTTCCTCATCTCGGCTAGGTCGACCAGCTTTGATAGTGTCGAGTTCAGGAAAGCTCGATAACCCAGTCTCGGGATCGTGACCACCAAGATCGATCATTGTATCGCGAATTGAGATTTGAGCCGAATCATCTCTCAGTGGTAGATCTGACCGATCGGTAGAGCCAGTCGAGCTTGTATTCACCATTTGTCTGCCATAATGAGCACGACTGTTATCCTCGTAGTTAGAAAGCGTGTTTGGGTCGAAGATCTTCTCAAGCGGTGCTGCGGGCAGACGAGACAGTGCTTCAGGCGGAGGACGGCGTCGGGAAACCTTGGCTGGTGGGCGGGTTGTCTCATCAACGAAACCAACTACTGCTGGGCCATATGCCTCGATAACGTCCCTGACTCCATACTGACCCCAAACATTGTCTTCGAAGTACTCGGTACTGTTGAAGTTCCATTCGTCATCGTGAGATGATAAAGAAGGAGCCGAGCCCTGAGCGCCATGCTGGAAAAAGAGAGACTTGCGGCTACCGCCTCGAGATTCCCAGACTTTGAAAGAGCCCACTAATGCTTTCAGTGTTGAGGTAGGGAACGAAGAGCTGGTATTCAAGATGTACGGATGTTTTTGAACTTTATCGATAGGCGGGCGTGCCTTTGGATCTTCTTCAAGACAGTACGCAACCAAGTCTCGGAGATTGTCGGAATAGTCACCCCCCTCAAGTCTGGGGGTATGATGCTTCAGGTAAGTTCCTAGTCGATCGTAGGGGATGCCATTAGCAACATTGGGAGGAAGACCTGTTGCAATCTCATAGACCATCGATCCGAATGCCCAGATATCAACCTCATTTCCGTAATTTGGTGAGGATCCAAAGAGTTCCGGAGCCATCCAGTGTGGTGTTCCGATGATTGTTGACCTCTTGTCTATCTTGCTTTCGACGATTCCTGCAACACCGAAGTCGCAAAGTTGCACATCACCATTTTCAGTCACAAGTACATTCGCACCTGAGTCCGGTTAGTTGAGGTCCGGAGAGGAGTTCAGATTAAAAAAATTGAGTGACTTGCATTTGATATCTCGATGAATTATTCCGGCTTGGTGAACCCATTTGATGGCTTCGGAAACCTCACGAAGAATTGGAATGATCCATTTCTCATTCAGCCCTCCGGGTGCTGTTGGTTTCATCTTACAAACTGGTCAGTTCTACCGGTAACTCCAAGTAAGATCTCCACTCACCAGTGTAGCAACACTTCCACCCCCACAGTACTCTGTGATCATCCACATGGCCTGGTTGACCGGCAGTGCTTCAATAACAAGATTAATATTCTTGGCTTTGTTCTCGCCCAAGATCTTTAAAGCGTTGACCTCTTTGAGAAACTCGCTGTATGAGTCTGCATTTCGAGGGTTTATGGTATCGCTCTCGTCAATATCAATAATCTTCACAGCGACAACAGCTGCTGACTTCATGTCCTTGCTAGCGAGCTGTTAGTAACGGATATCTCACGTGACTGAGACAAGAATTACCCCTTGTAGACCCTTCCAAAACTGCCTTTTCCAATCAATTCTTCAAGCCCGTACGGAGGCGGGTCTTTACCGCTCTTCTTGCATTCTTCATTGACCTTTGCCTGCATTTGACGGGCATCCTCCACAGCCTTGGCCTTGGCTTGGCTGGCCTCTTGCGGCCGGACCGTCAGTCTGTTGACGTTCATCTCGCTAGCAGTAGCTGTGGCACCCTCGGGGAAGACAAATTCCTGGGAGGATTCGAGGGGCGAGTAAGGGATCACCGTGATGATGGAAGTTGTGGAAGAAGATCGAGGTTGCAGCTGCGGTGATGTTGTTTCACCGGCAGAGATATAAGTAGAGGTAGAGGTAGGAGTAGCGGAAGCCGGGGCCTCGTTATCGGGAGAGCTAGTATGTATCTGGCCTAGACGCAGATTTTGAATCCCTATGCCTCTTCCGAATACTCGGCTCTGGCGACGTCTACTGTGAGGAACATTGACAACAGCTGACTCTGCAGACTGGCTGCCTTCAAAAATCGTTCTCTCGTTAGTTCTACTCCTCCGTATGTTCTCTGGTTGCGTTTGCGGTTCTGCATTGTCTCTGAACAATCTTGACCGCCTAGGCACAACTTCATCTCCTCTCAGTCTGCCCAAGTCTATCCTGGCCTGTTGTAGTAGTTGTTCGTCCTGAGGCATCCCAGGAATGTCTGGCACCCGTCTGCTTCTTCTCCTTTGTTGTGATGAACTTGATCCTGTCCAGGGACCTGAAGCCGTCTGGGGTGTCCATTGGCCTACAACTTGTGGGGTTTCACCAGACCTGTATGCTGGGCTGGCGCCGTAGCTCTGGGGAGCTCTGACTCCAGGATGCTGTGGTACCCATGGGTAGCTGTCTGAAGATCGAATAGGCGGAGGACTTCCAGTAAGGCCAAAGGGGAGAGTAGGAACCTGTTGAGCAAAGTTTGGGATACGACCAGTTGCTGGTGAAAGGCCAGCTCCTGTGCGAGAATCTGTGGTAGCAGTGGGATACCGATACTGCAGAGAGTCATTTTGGCTTGAATCAAATCCTGAACTTGCAATTCGGTCTGCATTTGGGACCCAAGTTGGTGCATTGTTGTCGAAGAGAAGCTGCGAGCTGGACAAATTGCCAACCTGCAAATTGTTGGGAGCATTCAAGCTGCCAAGATTGTTTGAATTGCCTGGTCGTGCTGATGATCGAGGGGGGATAGGCGGAGGTCTCTGGTCACTACCTCCTGGTCTTTGATCAGACGCAGAAACAGATCTATCTCGCTTTCCAGAGGTAGCTGTCAAATTTTCCTGGAAACGGCTTATTGAGCTTGGTCCAGCAAAAGACTGTGGTACTGGCTGAAAAGATGGGTTATTAGCATTGCATTTTCTGGAGTCATGGAGCAATGATTAGTAGCTGGCTACTTACAAGCTTGGGATATCTGGAATACAACTGCAGGTCGAATCTCTGGGGCTCTTCCTGGAGAGGTATAAGAGGCCGCTGTCTTTCAACACGAGTATGGACAGAGAAATTTGTGTTAGTATGTGCATTACCAGCACCTTGTGCCGCGTGGCCTCTGTCCATCCACCACGGCTGGTCGTTCACTTCGGCAGACAACATGTCCTCACTATCTATTCGGCCTTCAGCTTGTGATGGTACAAGATCTGCAAGAGGTGCACCCTTCTTAGCGACTCTCTTGTTAAGATTTCCAACCTGCTGATTCAAATCCACATTTGACTGTATACTGTTATGGCTCCACAGTTCACCTGGAGACTCTGGTGTATTCTCACTCAAGTCATTGAGCCGTTCATCAAGATTCTGCTGCGGGTCGAGATTAAGTGCGGAAGAAGAACCAATCTCAGATGTGGTTCGTAAGTCTTCTCGCCCTTTTCCCTTTGCTTGCGATGCTTTGGAGCTGGTAATGTCTGTCCATAATCCAGAATTTCTTTTGTCATCATCTTTATGAATTTCTGAAAAGCTGCTTCGAGCAGGGTGGAGGGATATGCTACCATGAGCATCCGAAGGAGTGAAAAAGCTTTGGTTTCTGGTAGTCAATTCATGGCTGTCCCTTTGTAAAGCAGGAATAGCTGAATCTTTATTCTTGCTGTCTCCTTCTACAGACTTTTTTTTGAATTCTCTAGCTGGGTCTTGCTGCGGTGTTTCCAAATTGATTGGTTCATGTCTGCGAAAACGGTGGTGATCACTATTGTGATCAGAAAGATTTTCAGAGGATTCCTCATCTATCTTAGCAAATTTTTGGCCAGTCTCTTGCTTTCTATCTTTCTCAGATGCTTCCCAGGCATTTCCATCTTGCTGTTGTCTTGTGGCATCTGCGTTGCTAGATGGCTGGCCAGGTGAGGGAAAATTTCGACATCTTTCCTGGAATTCCGCTGTTCCTACATCTGGCGGTTCTTCAAGAAAAGACGAGTCTGCAGGCATCTCAAAATCTGCAATGGCCCCCACCAACCTTTGCAACGCGTATCTGACATCTTGTACTCCAGGTTCTCTTGCTGGCGAGTGTTCTGCCTGGACTTGTTCTGTGTTCTGGATGCCACTACCAGATATTTGATGGGCTCTTGACCATGACCGGAAAATTCCCAACAAGCCAGGTGCACCCCCATTTCCTGGTTGCGGAGCCTTTGTCACTACTCTTCTTAGATGCCAGGGTCTTGAAGATCCCGAGGCCTCTTCAATTGGTAGCTGGTCTCTGATTGTACTACCGAAATGCGTTGTCTGAGCATGGTTGTTTTCGGGTGGCCTCGAGGAAGAAGCCTGTTCTCTTGGACTGTACCCACCAAACTCTTGTGAATGTCCTCTGAAATCAGCCGGTCCTAATGGCAAGTGATCGCTAGGATCTTCAGCTGAGCCTAAAGAGAAACGAGTTGTTGACCGTGTGGTCTCTACTGGTGCTGGTGACAGTGGTCTATCAGTTTTATTTTTGAGGTAGCTGCTTCTGTTGTGGGATTTGTATGTTGGTTTTAGTGGTTTTTGGAAGCTCCGCTTGATTCTTTTTCTGATCGCGTCTTTGTTCGTAGTAACGCGCCGATGAGTCCCTTCAATCGCGTTTTCTTTCTTGTTATTCTTGAACAGTTGCTTTAATTGGAGAAGAGTTCTTCTGATGACAGTAAATCTGGCAACCTTGCTTTCTTCCCGGTTCTCATGAGGTGATGCGAGCGGATTATCTTCCTCGTCAAGTGTGACCCGTTGCAAAAGTCCCTCGGAATACACAACTTTTGTAGCGCAAGCTACAGATTTTTTGCTGCTCTCCTCTTCCGAGATTCGGTCTACCTCATTGATTAGCAAGGAGAAGTTACTGTAATGGAATACAGCTCTAGCTACCTGTGCGATCTATCCTATCATTCTCACCATCATCTGGATGCTCCTGACCATGCCGTACCTGCGCTAAGTACCTCCGTGAGCTTCGTCCTGCTCCCCTCTTTCTTGGTGAAAGGACTCTAGAATCGGCCACCGTGAGTGGAGTCAGCGGAAGAGATCTATGTGGTGGCATTGCGCATACTGTCGCCCAGGAACGACAGCATTAGTAGTGACTGTTGATCTCGGGAGTCTTGAATATGGTTGTTGCTCATCGAAGTCTTGTGCCAGGAGAGCAAGATCGCAAAGCGCGACAAAAAGCAAGAGAATAACGTGGAAATCGAGTCATCTTTGTAGAATTAAAGAAGCGAGGTGAGTATCGCGTTGAAGAGGTGTATTCTGCCATTGTTTTGGTCTTTTGTGGGCCATGTTGTCGAGGGTGTCGAAGTCATCAAGAACATCGTTAAAGCCCCTTTTTCTTTTGCTCTGAATAAGATCTGAAAAGAACCATTACATATTTTTATACTAATACTCAACCATTAATAATCCCTTTGTAAGTAATGTCTCTGTTTTCTGCAATTTCTTCACCCATCGTGATGGTTTCATCTTGGAGATACCTTCAAAGAGTTTCATGGTCGGTAAAATTGATGTTATGCTGGACAATTGGAGCTCTAGTTAAGCGAGGCCCAGGCCGAAAGAGGTACTAGCGTTCCCGAAGGCGGTCGGCGAAGACCTCCAGCTGGCAGACCTTGTAGCCCCAGGTTGAAAGGTGAGTTGCTGAAGTTTGATAGAAGGTCTGGTATGCTGGAAGTTGAAGTTTTTGCTGGGGTCCCAATGTGTCTGCTGCTATACCAGTGTAACCAAGCAGTTCTAGGTCTTGCGTGACTTTCTTGTCAATATACCTGTTATCCTACACCTATAACCAGTTTGTTTCCTTCACAAGCGTGTTCAAGGCTGACCGAATTTCTCTGCTACCAGCCCACAAAGAGTTTCCAGGCTATGCAGGTACTGTTGGCAATACTTTGAGAAATTAAAGAAGCCATGACAGTGAAAAAATTAACTTTCCGGACAGACTGGCATCCGAGTTTTATGGATCTTGGGCCGCAGTGATAGGAATAGCATGGTGAATCAGACTTTCGAACATAATCTGAAGAGTTTTCCCTTCATGTCCAGAATAAATCTTCTGTTTGGCTGTTGATCATAGACGTGCTTCAAGGTGCTCCAAGGGACGCTGGGTGCTAACTGCTTGAGCCTCGATATTCTCTTCCAGCTACAACACTGGGGCAGCCAAGGGCTCTTATTTTCGGTTTCGATAGCCACAAAATGGTGCCAAAGTCAGGACCCAAGTCGAGGAAGCTGAAAATTTTTTGTTGCAGGCTACCTTCAGTTAGGAAGTTCTCGATTTTAGGCCCAATGTAACTTGATCAGTAAAGTCATTTTGTGTATGACTGTCCAATTAAGTGAAATCAAACTACAGGGAACACTTACTTCAAGCCAATTCCCTAGCCGGGACCATCCCATGTTGTGTATTTACAGTCGTCGATTCTCTTCAAATACTCGAATATTTCTCAAGACCAAGTCCAAATTACGAGACGTTGATAGAATTATTATACAAGATGGATTGAAAAAAGATCGTTCTGCCAGATTGCCGTTCGTTGTTTAGTATACCCACGGCTTCAATAAAAATAAAAATTTCTCTACTTGGGTTCTGTACGTCTTGTCATACTTTATTTTCCCTCTCATGAAACACGTCTCCCTCATGTACTTCAAGTTCTCAGCCAATGCACTTGCCAACGTCTGTTGTTCCGAAATGGGAAGTATGCAAACACTAACAAGGATGCGATACTCACTCTCGAATTGGTGCCATCCTCAATCTTTGATTTTTGGACGCTCACATGCCGGAGTTTCCTCGAACAGTGTTCTAGCTATGCTACTTGTTAATTTCCTATAAAGTTGTCGGGGAAGCAAGGTGGCACTGGGTATGTATGTATGCTCCTAGAACCAGGGAAGGATGTTCTGCTCAACCTTGGAGATCGTCTACGAGCCAGATGAGGTTAGAAATACTGCCACAAAACCATGTCCGGGAGCTCACTTGGGAAGCTATATTGGATGGAAGCCAATGCCAACCTGATTTTCCAGGGATTGTAAATGCAAGTTACTTGATAGAGCGAAAAGCTTCCACGGTACGTTCATAGAGTATTTCATTTTCCATTAAACATGTCATTTCTAAGTTAAGTGCACACAAATACGGCACGGAGAGCCTGTAAAGAAAGACAATATCTAATTTTCAAGATACTATGGAGTGGAGCAAGTCGATGTTATACAAGAGACGGTGGATAAAATAACATGACACTTGAAAATCTACGCTTGACGCTTAAGGATTGCTTGCTAATGTGTGGTTTTGTCATGATTCTTGCAGCTAACTCCTACTCGTCAAGCGACCTGCCATGCATCACAAAGGTGTGTAATAGAGACGATATATAGGGCGACAATGGACCATGAATCGATTCTTGATCCGCCAAATAACATTCACACAGAAATTCCATACTGCATGCTCAAGAGTTCTGGATTTTCAAGTCACCTCAGTACAGCTCCATTATCCCAAGCTCATTACCTAGGTAACCCTTCTATTGTTTTTCTTTTCTTAGTGACCATAGACCCATTAGCTCTGCGTTCCCCACTGTGGCAGGATGATTGCCTTTTCTATGTTTTAAAACATAGCAACTTTTCTTGAGCTGTCCCATTGCCCACCAGCTTCAGTGTTCAGCGGTGGGACTGTAGGCGAATCATCTCTCCCTGTCGGCCAGACTGTCCTCATCGGAGGATCAAGTCCCAACCCTGCTAGTCCCAGGCCATCCATGGTATTGTCATCGTTGGAACGATTGTACCGCATGTTAGTATCAGCTGGGTTCGCCTGCCGTAAAGTAGCTGCGCGCATTAAGCCACCTGAGAGCTTGAAGAACGTCAGTGACAGTCAGAACATTGTGAATTTACATCATTTTCTCCGCTTTTTTGAGACCCTTTCATCCAGCGTAAATGAAAGATGAAATAGAAAAAGAATTTAGAGTGGGAGAAGGAATCAGGGGGATGCGACGCATGATTCACTCACCTCTCGAGGCGCGAGCAAGTCGGTACGAACAAGACCCAGTCTCTCCTGGCGGTCCACAGCATTATTTGTAAGCGATGAGTATCTTTTCGGGTCGGCGAAAGGGTCTTCAATTGGCACAAATTTTTCTTGCATAGTGGGCGGGTTGTACTTTGGAAGAGGACCAGTGGGCGGTGCTCCTTGGCGTAGACTAGCTTCACTGGCACCCCTACTCGAACCGGTAGAGCTGGATCCTGTCGAGTTGCCGTCATTGTTCTGCTGTCTGTGTTTACGGTGGCAAGCCCAGCCTAGGAAGATCAAGAGAGCAAGAATCGCTGCCAACAATTAACATTGAAAAAGTAGCCGTTATGTTCGGAAGACAATCACATACCAACAATAGAGGTGGTAATTATTACCGTTTCCACACCAGGTGTGACCCTTAATTTACTAGACGGCAGAGAAGTCGAGGTTGAAATGGATATTTCTGCCATAGCATTGGATGGTGATGTAGTTGTTGTAGAACCTGATTCAGTGGCCATGGAGCTTGATGCAGTAGTTGTAGAACTTGGTAGAGGTAACGAAAGGAGATCTGCCTTATCAGCACCACTTTCAGCAGTAGGTACTAATGCAGGTACGGCTGACGACATCAGTAGCGTCGCTGTTGTTGAGATCATCAAGCTTGATGGCAGACCTGAGTCAACGGGCAGGGCCGAAGATGAGCTTGGCGTCCTCGAGGAACTCAAAAGAGTGCGTGTTGACGTCGTTGATTCAGAGACAATGACTGCTGGTACCAGGGGAGCAGCTATAGCCTGCATCAATAAGTACGAATTCTTCAACTGCAAATTCCTCGACTCACAGGTGTAGTAACAGCACCAGCTGGTGTACTAGAGACGACACTCAAAGTTATCGTTCTTGGAGCTGAAGCTGGAGCAAGAGACTGAAATTGCTTCTGTACGGGGGGAGGAGGTGCTGAAGACTCGTCTTGACTATCAGATTCCGATTCCGATTTCAATACATCGTGATCCCTTCCTGCAACTATGGGGCCTCGGTAGGAACCGCCATGCCGTCTCCTGATATCAACTGCTTCACCAACACTCTCACTGGTAAGAAATGCCATCGCCATGTCGTTGATTAGGTCGAATGTTGATACCAGGTTATTGTTGGTTATTGTTGGTGGAAGGAATGGAGCTCAATCCTCAAAAGAACGGATGAAATGGGCCCGCCAAAACGTAGTTCATCAACAATCAAAAGGCCAGCTTTTTGTAACAATAGAGATCCTGATCCACCTATAGGTCAAGAAAGGAAAAGTAGGAAAAGAGAAAGAGAAAGAGAAATCTCAAGAAGTCGGAGCGCAGGCAACTGCACAGAGCCTGTGTTGAGCCATGCGACCGTGCAACTTGCAAGTGTCACGACTGAATCGTGAAACGCTGATGATGAATACTTCTTTGCTTACGCTGCTCTCATCCGTTCTAACAATTCTGGATTCTGGCGGGCGCTACCTATGCCAAGGAGTTTTGGCTTCCGCTGTCGAGACCGCTTGTCCGGTGTCAGGGTTTAGATCCCTGAAACAATGTCAACATCGCATGGAACAACAGTTGTGATCGAATCGAATAGGCATGCAATTTGTGCCATGAGTAGGAGCTTGAGAGACAGATTGGCTAGCCTCGCAACGCTAGGGATGGTCTGGCCCATTGAAAAAGCAATTACTATCGAAATAATTCACAAAGTTCCACGAGCTCCGGAGACGAGATAGCCCTTTAGGACTGCTTTAGATGCAATACGAATATGGTCTGGTTGGGGAGTTTTTCGCAGAAGCTTGAGAAATAGACAAAATTGTTTGCGAGAGAGGGAATCCATTTGAAATCATCGACAAGAAATAAGCTTCAGACATTCGAGTCATGGCTGAGTGCTACCGAAGTCGAGTTGAGTATGAGCAATGTTTACTTGTTCGACTCGGGTTTTGTCACTAACCCAAGCCGTCCTGACTGCTGCCTCAAGAAACTCGGCTTCGTGTCTACCAAGATTTGGAATATCTGAGGTAAAAAAAAAAAGATATTTCCAAGTGCCCATGGACCTGCAACATGGAAGAAATTCTTCTCTGCAGGGTAAAACTGGAATTTCTTGACATTAACATTCCCCTGAAATCGCACTCTGTTCACTGTTAACTACTACCTTGAAGCTAGGAGTAAACCATTGATTCTTCTTGGTATACTCTGTAGTTTTTTGTTGGCAGCAGACCGAGAGAAGTAAAGATGATTGTGTAATTCAACACAGACATTCGCGAATCGATTCTGGTGTTTTCCAGATCTTGTCGACAGAGAACACAGATAGATCAGCTGCAGCAACAGTGGCACGTGTAAATATGCTGAATAGATAGAGAGTCACAATAAAACTCACATGATAACATGGAAAGTCAAAAGTAACAAGACTTCATAATACCAGCGTGAAGATGGTTGGTAATTTTCTTGTTTTCACATTGCGTCTTCGCTATCGTCTGATCCAGACAGTACACTTGCGCATAGACTTGACGTGTTGGAGAATAGCGGGCTAGGATAATAAGAAGTGTTTTGGGGATCTATCACCCTTAGAATGGACATACGTGGTCGGATTGTGCATGAGGAGCTTTGATGTGATGCGCTATAATCGTGCATATCATCGCAAAATAAATTGAAGCTTGGACCGCGAGGCTGCACTAGCCCTCTTTCGGATGGGACCAGATCATCCATGGAGAAGATAGGCTTCAACTACGGTCTCGCACCACAACCCGGTGGCAGCTATGTTCAACGCACTCAATAGGTTCATATCCCGTCTGGATTCGGATACCCCATCTCAAAAATCAGACCACAATGCCTTTGGATTCCAGGTTCTGCGAAACAAGTCAATAGAGTTAGCTATTGAGCCATGGTTCGACTTCATCGTCGGCATCAATGGCCGTATGATAGTAAGTCTAAGCCTGTTGGTAGCTGACAATATTTTTCCTAACACCATCGCTAGGATGACTCCGATTCAGCTCTCTTTGCCCAAGAGATTCGCAACTGCTCTGGAAGCACTGTGACCCTCGGGCTTTGGAGTGCCAAGGTATGACCCCCCCAAACATGTCGAATTCTCACTTAACAACACGAAAAGGGCCAGAGAACCAGAACAATCCACATCCCAGTCTCCGCTGAGAATCCGTGTCTTGGTCTCACTCTCCAATGGACATCAATCTCAACCGTCTCCAACATCTGGCACATTCTCGACGTCCCAGCCAACTCGCCCGCCGACCTGGCTGGGCTCCTCCCTTATAGCGATTACATCCTCGGCACACCTGAGGGGGTTTTGCACGGCGAGAGCGGACTGGGTGAGCTGGTCGAAGATCATATTGGCCGTCCCCTTCGACTGTACGTTTACAATAATGAGTACAACGTGACCCGCGAGATCACTATCAACCCAAGCAGAGATTGGGGGGGAGATGGTGCTTTGGGATGTGTGTTGGGGTACGGAGCCTTGCATAGATTGCCCGCACCTTTGAGTGAGCCAGTTGCTGGACCCGGAGAGACCTTGTTCGAAACGGAGAATGCGAGGTTTTCGAATGAAGAACCAAGACCCTTATCAGGATCGGGGGGTTACTTTGTCCCGGGTGAGGAGTCTACGCCAGGTGATTTCTTGGTTCCGGCTCAGATGATTGCTCCACCCCCAGGAACTGCAGCCCCGACAAGAAAAAAGGAGAGGAAGCACGCACACAGCTCCAACAAGGGGTTAATGGACGATTACTTCCATGAAGGCGAGAAGAAGAGTCGGGAGGCGGATCATGCTCCCAATGCGAAGGTAGTGCCGCCTCCACCACCTCCGAAGTCAGGAGGTCCACCAAAAGCTGGCGACACCAAAGCAGCTGATGGAGAGCTGACGGAAGAGACGAATGAACCAGGGACAGCAACCTCAGGTATAGAATAGCTCTTAATATCTCGCTTAAGAATTAAGTAAACTCACGAGTCGATCGTGAGCCGAGGATTCCCGATCGTCACTACTAGCCCACCCGTCAGACACATCTTGTATCACCCAATTGGAAATTGCACCCCTTCCTGTGATCAATCATTGTACATTTTTCCTTTTCCTACAACGGCTCCTAAATGTGTGTGTCCGCGGGCATGATGCAGTTCAGTTGATGAAGTTAACGCAGAAGAAATGCAAGATCAAGCTTCCAAAGACGTAATCTGCAAACGCCCTACATATATCGTCAGAAACATCTTTCAAATCTCGAAGGCAAATACCATACCTCTCAGGAGACACCTCGATGAATTCCGCCTTGTTCTCCGTGTTCGTCTGTATCCTTAACGAAGCTACTCTCTCGTCAATCCCAATTCTCCAATTCCATAACGCAGGAGTAATTTACCAGTCAAAACAAATTGCCCGACTGTCGCCGAAAAGCCCGACAAGAAAGCGTTGAATGGATAGTTGCCCACAATGATACAGTACACAAACTGAAGCACGCCGACCACGACTAAGAAGCTCATGAACACGTCAATCAGCTTCGTCCGCTGCGGCGTCTTGTCTAAGTAGTTCTGCCATATTCCTAATGCGATTTCCTGCGGCGATTGTTTGGAGCTACTTCTGAGAGAGGCCTTGGTCGGAAGAGGAGCTGGCACTGAGCCGGCTGCTGCGGTTGAGGATTGCGACTTGGCGTCAGCGGGCTGAGTAGGTTCACGAGCGGCTTTTTTGGGTGCCATCGTGGGGAGAGGCAGAATGAGGACGGGGTAAACTCGTAGGCTGAATTGCTCTGATGTTGCGTACTTCAATTGTAGCGCGTGTACTGTTTTCGAACTTTGTGCAGTGAGGCCACGCAGCTTGATGGTGCTATGAGCAGTGGGGCTGGCAGGGATACGGGAGGCGCAAACGCATGCCGAGGGGTATAAACAGTGGCATCAGGCTACTAGTAACCCCAGGTTGCACCTGTTGATGACACGAATATCTTGACGTCTTCTGCAACTCTTATATCCAAATATACCTTCAAGATTACCGGTGAAGTACCTCAGATCAGCCGATCAAACCGCAAGTATGGGTAAGTATTTTTATGACTTTTGAAATAACTGTTTTCAGCCTCGTTGTAATGATGCAATAGAACTAAGCATCGTGAATAGGAATCGAAACACCTGCATTCATCCTCGGAGCTCTTACTGCTGGCGGTGGTACATTCGGATACTTTAAGACTGGTTCAATCCCTTCAGTTGCTGCTGGAGTTTCCGTTGGAGCATTGGTAAGATCAGCATAGCCTTGCGTGCCCTGAGTAGCTTGCTGATATATGATTAGTATCTCCTTGGAGGGTATCGCATTCAGAGCAAGCAGAGTTACGGCATTGAGCTCGCTCTTCTTGCTTCGATTGCCCTCGCTGGGTCCTCAATTCCAAGGGCTATCAGAAGCCAAAAACCATTGCCTTCTGGATTGAGCGTATTGGCGCTTTATGGGCTTTACACCTACGGAAATGCATACAGAGCTAGGCTTTAGACCGTAGATGATGGATGACTGCCAGTCCTATCAACCGATTTCCCAGACCAGGGCTGCGAACAATATGTTTGGTGGACATGGAAATTCTCGAGAGGTTTGGGAGGAGGGGGGTAGCTGATTGGCATTGAACCGCAGATTATCATGATCTCTACAATCCTGCTCCCTTGTGGTACCCTCTCGTTCCCTGCTCAAGTCAGACTTCCCAACAATGTCTTTCTAGTGAGCCGCACCTAGTAGTTTTTGTGTCGAGTGCTTAACTTGCAAAAGTATGGGGTCGCAATTATAACCATGACTCTGTCGTTATAACGCAGTGCATTACATTTCCCAGAGCGCGAATAAGATCACTTATCAAAGTACTCCTGCCTCTCCATAAATACAGATCTATTCATTTCCCTCCTGCCCGTTTCCGTTATGAATTCGCGTCGATCTCAGCCCACTTCGCCCTAATTTCTTGATTCTTTGCCTTTGTCTTTTCTCGATTGGCCTTCGTCCGCTCTAGTCTTTGCGCTCGCAGACATTTGTTGACTTTTGTTTTCGCGTCGTTGCACATTCCCATCGATGCCCATAGGAAGCCTCGAGCATGGCATTCGTCCAGGGCCGTCATGACCTCTTCGCATGCTTTGGCCTGTTAGTCCGTAGCTCAATTAGAATTATCGATGAATATCATACCAGTATTATCTTTTGTGTGCAGATGAGGATGCATTTTGGCAGCTCGGGCAATGTATGCAGGTAAATGTTAGATGGGTAGTTATTGTGGCGTTCAGTGTTGTCTGGAGAGAATTAATCTACGTGAATTCACTGGTTGGACCTTCATCACCGCCAAGACAAGTGGCCTGCGACTTTTTCAGCCTTGTCCAAACAGCGCTGAATATACAACTCCTCTGTCAAAAACGCCATGTCGCAACATATTACTCAGAAGAAGCAGCAAGGTTAGATTTCAACATGGCTATTGTGATGCATAATGGCCTAAGCTTACTACGTTACCTAGAGCTTCAAAGAGAATACACCAACTACAAAAACGGGCTACAACAGATTGCCTCCAAAATCGGCGATGTTGAATCTGAAGCCGAGGAGCACAAGTACGTTTCATCTCCTCGATTCATTGCAGTCTAAATCCCCCGGAGTCGGTGCTGTAGAAGAAGAATCAGTTCCAATGTCTCCACGACACATCTGGCAAGCTCCAACCCTACAGCTGGACCAGCTTCTCACCAATTTTTAATATAGACTCGTTCTTGAGACTCTCGAGCCTCTTCCGGGCGACAGGAAATGCTTCCGAATGATAAATGGCGTTTTGGTGGAGCGCACCGTCAAGGATGTCGTTCCTGCTCTTAGGACCAACTCGGATGGCTTGAAGAAGGTGCTGGAAGATTTGGTCAAGCAGTACAACAGTAAACAGGTTGAGATGGAGAAGTGGAAGGTATGTTCAGGCCTGGAGAAGCTTTCAAGCAGGGTCGTCAGCTGACATTTTTTCTGTAGAAGAAGAATAATATCCAGGTTGTGCAACAATAGATGGGTGATTTACGTTGGGTTCGAGGTTGCGAGAATTGGCTTGGCTTCAAAGTCTGAAAGTCACGTCAAATTGCATGAGTGAGAAGGTTTGAATCTATGGTCTTGAGGCGGTCAGCTCAAAGTACGACGATGAGGGCGTGCTTCATGCACCGGGTGAAGAAACTGTTACCACCCGGGAACGAGCTTCCATGCCCAGGACCCGATATAGACCCAAAGCTCGGAAATTAACTAGAGCTATTTCTTCGCATCACGAGGGAGAAGGCGACGCCACCTCTTCGATAATCTATGAGTTCCAATTCCTTACTGCTAAACTAAGCGAGGCTCAGGCAATCCGACACGGCGGCAAGAGGCGCGCCTCGAAGCCCAACGAGGAAGCCTCGAATGCAAGATATAGTGCCCAATCATAGAGGGCTGTACTGGTGACTGGATGGTGGCATTTCGTGGAGGCGCTAGTGTTGTAGGTTCGGAGAAGCGCTGCTGGTCTCCACATCCATCAGGTCGGGCTTGCAGAAACCCTGTTCTTGCAGCATGCAGTGGGGGTGAACGCATCGATGGGATGTTGTATCTCTGGTTACAAAAGTAGCAGAACAACGAAGCCTTTTCATTAATACCAGCAAGCATCATTAGCACATGTAACGTTGATGGTGACCTGATTCCGTATCCCTCAGACCTCCTGAAAGAGCGAACCCCTCTTCCTCGGCTTTGTCTGACAGCGGGACGTGCACATGAAGTCAGCGATGCACTCACACAGCCCAAATCCGCCCTGAAAGACGCGATCTTAGCTGGAGACCTGCGGCAGAGGAGCGTAGCGTACGACGAAAATTTATGGCATGCAGTCATCAAAGTCGATAAGAGACAATGTGGATTAGATATTGGTGGTCCCGGACCGGATGTGAGGTTCTATGCGCTGACTAGGGTATTATCGGTTCAATCCTCCCCCCCCCCCCCCCCCGAAATAAGCTATTGCAGTGAGTGTCTAAAAACTCTTCGCAAATCTATAGTTGGAAGAGTCTAGATGGACTTTGGGGGTAGATAGAGGCAGGATGGATATAAGGCGAGGTATAATATGAAATAAGGGGAATAATCAAGAAACCGGGTGACAGCCACGTCCTTGCACCGTCCCGTCATCCCTTGACCACTCAGTAGATGCTGATGGCGCCGGACCATTTTAGAGAGCTAGAGCTGCTGACAAGGCCCGTCCAGCTCAACGATCGGAGGATCTTGGTGCAATCTTTATCCATTTATTTCCCGCAACGACCAGAAAGTACTTCCTGTACGTGATTCGGAAAAGAAAGTCTATCTAGCAAACCTGAGCATAGTTCGAGGACCGAAGGTAAACAACAGGGCGAGGCGAGGCGAGGCGAGATGAGACGAGGCAACGCCCGGTGCAGATTGTACCTGGACACGCTAGGGTCCAAAAGCTGACTAGGCGACGACGACTACATCGAAGTTCCTCAGCGGCCCGAGCTCCCAGATGTTGCAACAACAATTGTCCCTTGCCGTGACTGTGACATCTCCATCCGACGATACGCACGCATCTCCTATTCCGCTGTTGTTCCTTAACGACTCTCGTCTGTTGACCTGCGCCCTCCGTGCCGGCGTTTGCGTTCGCGTGTCGCAGCTCAACACAGCTTGCAAGCATCCAGCAGAGCACAGTTTACCCGACCCCAAACCCAACCAGAGCAAATCTGACCCCACGTTGCGGTTCCGCGCTGAACCAAAGCTTCGTTGCATGCGACCAATTTTTCGACCTGGACTCTCTGCCTCGACAGCACCATATCTTCACACAAGGTGCATTGTACATTTGCAGCCAGCTGTCTCCGCGCTGCTCTGTACCCGTCTCCTTCCCGGCAAAGTCCAGTCCACTCCGCCTGTGTAAACCCGCCCTGCTGTGGTCCCTGCCGCCGCTATTCACGAATCGACCGTCCTCTGACGCGACATTGCGCATCCAGGATACCTGCAGCGCTCTTATTAGATCCGAACCACCTGCAATACCAATACCTACGTCAGGCCCAACAGGAGTGCAGTAGTGTACCTGCCGGCCTCCTCCACATCTGGTAGCGCAGCAAAGTCTTTTTTCTCCCACGAGGATCTGCGCCTGCGATCTCGCAAGCCTTGCAACCAGTTGACAGTTGTCCTACTGGGCCACCTGGCAGGACCAAGCAATTTCAAGCACCCCGCTATCCGAGGAACTGCAGCTTGCCATCCTTCATAAGGATGTCTGCATCACCGAAAGAAACGGACCACGAAGCTGGTGTCCAGAGCCCTGATGACCCTGATGCAGTGATGAATGATCCACACAACGCCGGCCTTGCCTGTAAGTACCCCTCCCTGTGTCACTAGTAGGCCGATTTACCTGTCGATACTGAACGTCTTCAAGTCGAGTTCGAGGTAAGCAGCCCCTCCGTGTGTCACTAGTAGCTGCTAAGCTTCCTTCAGGTGAAAGAACAAGATCGATGGTTACCCATAGCAAATGGTTAGTTCTCTCTCCTCTGATTTGTGCTCGAGAAAATCTCCCGCATATCGAACCCCGCCGTGACTGGCATCGCTTGCAACAACGTAGCCATTAGACGCAGAGGGTCTGTAGACTGGCCAGTCATTGAGCTCGAGTGTCAAACACTTCAGGTTCTGGTAGTGTCACTACTGTCACACGTCCTATCATGTCCCACGATTCCTCGTCTCAGTCACCAGAGACGTCCCATCCGTCCAAAGCCTCCAAAAATGATTACTCTGATTCTAACATACGCAACTTTGCTCCAGTCGCGAGGATTATGAAGACGGCTCTTCCCGAAAATGCCAAAATCGCAAAAGAGGCCAAGGAGTGCATGCAAGAATGCGTGAGCGAGTTTATATCGTTTATCACAAGTGAAGGTGTGCTTCTCGAATCCCACCCATTTGCGCAAACTAACACCCCACTAAGCTTCGGAAAAATGCCACCAGGAGAAGCGCAAGACTGTCAATGGAGAGGACATCTTATTTGCCATGACATCGCTAGGGTTTGAGAACTACGCAGAAGCACTCAAGATCTACCTGTCAAAGTACAGAGAGGTAAGTGGTGGCCTTGACAGCTGGCTCCGGGGCCGCATAAATTCGATTGAGGTCGAGAATGGCACCTAACATACATCACAGACCCAATCAAGCCGAAGTGAACAGCGACCGGGAAGCCAAGGTGGGTTTGGATCAGCAATAGCTGGCTCATCGGGATCCGTGAACGCCGCACCTACTGCTTTCCAAGGCGGAGCTGATGGATCCAATAACATCCTTGGCGGTCAGCAAGGAGAAGGTGGAGACCATGATGCCAACTCCTACGGGAACCTGTATGGGCAGGTCACAAGTAGACACAATGGTTCAGCAGGAGAAAGTTATTAAAGTTCGGTTCCTGTCACCAAATCAAATAGGTGTGGCGTCTGGGAGTTGTTCCGACAAAGGATGGCATGGTTGTGCTAAGTTTCGAGGTGTATTGAGTAGGGTTTGGCTGGAGGGCGGCCTCGGATGGGAATGACTGATACCTACGATTTGTATATTGAAGGGCCAAAACCAAGGGGGACTTTAACTATTAGATTTTTTCGCTCATATGAGCAACAGTCGCGAACAACAGGGTTACTCATAGGTGTTGGCATGAGCAGCAGGGCCATTAAGGGTGTAGGATAAACAGACCTCAAATGTGAATAAAATATATTCCGATCTTGTATTGGAGAACGTTGCTCAAAACTCTCGTGTCTCTGGTCAATGGGTGCGCTCTCCTAGTCACAGATCTTCACGCGTCGAGTGTGTCTGTTGCCACGGCACTAGCGGTATCTTACCGCTTTATGGGTCCAAAATTTATGATTTTACCCATGTTTCCTGTGCTTTCCCAGGCAGCACACGACAAACTTCTCAATTTCGAACTTGCGACCTCGACGCATGCAATTGACGTGGTACTCAACACCAAATCTATGGTAGCGCTCAACATTCTCTGATCGCCGTGGATCGTGGTTTCGCCATGGCATCCCTCCTTCCTAGCATTAGGCCCTCGGCTCCTGTGCCTGCAGCTAAACCAAGCAAACCACTTCTTCGACGAGCTACCTCCTCTGGCACTATTCGCAAATCTGAAGATGCAGGTTTGGATATCGACCTGGTGTCTGTGCCATACAGTCCTAATAAGAGAGCCCGAGTCACATTCAATCCAACAGTCGAAGAGAAAGTCATGGAGGTGTACCAAGCCAAGGGCAGGAGTTTGGACTCCATACGAGCGGAGGTCAGGAGATCAATCGAGGCGCATACCAGAGACCAAGGAAATAACGAAGGGTACGACAAAATCAGGGAGATGTTCGCACCGAGGAGAGGGGAAGACGATGAGGGGGAGGGGTCAAATGTCGATCTGAAAAATTATCTTGTGGCGCTTACCAGCTATACCTCACTCCTTAATAAGAGGTGCAATGGACTAGTAAAGGCGCTTCTTTTATGCGACTGGATGGGGAGAGACGAGGCGTTTGTCAAGTCATACGTCCATTTCTTGGGCAGTTTGGCTAGTGCCCAAGGCATCTATGTTGGCATGGTACTGGGGATGCTAGTGGGCCACTTTCAAGGAGGTAAGACATCCACCGTCGTATTCAGTTTACAGGCTCTAACCTTCGCTTCAGTGCGAATATCCAGCGGTCGTCTTGCAGGCTGCCCCGATGTCAATCGAGAACAGCTAACTTCTCGAATCCATCTCGCCTTGAAGTACCTATTACGATTGATCCCATCCGCCAGTGGGACCTTGTCCCCTGTCCTCTCCGCCAAATTTCCCGTCGCCGATGACTCGAAAAAGGTCCATGTAACCTACATCGAAAATTTAATCCGCCTTGTCGAGTATGCGCCGGAGCTCAAGTCTGACATTTTTGCCCTTATCACGGACCGCCTGGTAAAGATTGATGTGCAGATGCAGGTTGACCTTGACGACTTGGACGATGAAGTTGCTGCGGCGATTGTCCAAGCCATAAGACTGGCTCCCAACCAAAACGACGATGAAGGAGAGGATTCGGACAGTGATACAGACTCAGTCACAAGCGACGACGACGTACCTGCGGATTCGAAACGGATGAAGGAGGTCCAAGGCAATGTGGAGAAAATGGATGCTATACTCGACCTGTTGTTTACTGCCTACAACCCATATTTTGCCGATCCAAACAGCGTCGAGGCCGCCTCAATGTTTGAGACTCTTCTCAATCATTTCTCGAACATCATTCTTCCCACATATCGCTCTCGGCATACGCAATTTCTCCTTTTCCATTTTGCACAGACTGCTGAACATCTCGTCGACCACTTTGCTGGCACCTGTGTACAGCTAGCATTCCAGTCTAGTCGGCCAGCAGTTCTCAGACAGTCGTCAGCAGCTTATCTGGCCAGCTTTGTGGCAAGAGGTGCTCATGTTCCATCTCATGTCGTTCGTACAGTCTTCGAGCTCATTGGTAGCAACCTTGATGTCATTCGCACCGACAACGAGCTCACATGTCGGGGTCCAGATCTGAGACGTTACAGCACATTCTACGCCATGACACAGGCTCTCTTGTACATCTTCTGCTTCAGGTGGCGCGACCTCATCACCTCGGCCGATGTTGCCGAAGAAGAGGACCCAGCAGCATTCATTGGCCAGGATCTGGAATGGACGCCAGGCATCAAGGAAACTCTCTCCCGGACAATCTACTCGAAACTCAACCCTCTCAAAATCTGTTCTCCTCCCATCGTCGCCGAATTCGCCAAGATTGCTAACCACCTACGATTTATGTATGTGTTTCCACTGCTCGAAACAAACAAGCGTATACGGCTCAGCCAGTATTCGTCAAGCCAGGGTACTGGTGCGTTACGCGATACAGGAAATGGGGGAAACAATGAGAGCTGGCATCAATTAGACGCTTACTTCCCTTTTGACCCTTATCAACTCCCAGTCAGCAAGCGATGGATAGAGGGCGACTATGTGCAATGGAAGAGTATCCCCGGCCTGAATCAAGACGAAGACTCGGACGATGATTCTGGTGAGGAAGATGACGAAGATGTCGACCTCGAGGAAGAAGAAACGGCCACCGAGGACGAAGAGTGATTATTTTCTGCTAAGCACTTGCCCGGAAGGCGTTTTGGGTCTGAAAGAGAATACTGAGGTGCATGAGACGGAGTCGGAGTCTTTCCTAATCTTTTGGGGAGGGGGAAAAGGGCGAAAAATCACGACGGATGGAATGGGCAATGTTAGCGCTGATGATCAATGCGGTTTGCGTTGGAGGCGTTGGTATCTACTACATCTCCGTCCTGGAATTTTCGTTGCGCGATGATTGCGAATGTCAGTTGCGATAAATTATGAGGTGTTTTTTTTTTTCAAACAAATGGGTGGCTAGATTGGGGAAAGCGAAGGAGCTGACATGCTCGACTCCAGTCTGGGGGAGTTGAGTTCGATGCAACGCAGAGAAAAGCTTGTAGATACAAAAAGCTGCGAACAGATCACGAGATATTCGATCACAAAAAGTAGTGTTTATAGGTCTGGAATCGAAACTCTTTATCTGATGGGGCTGATGCAATCAAGCACTCTCGTTGTTCACTTTCGGTGTAATGCTTTTGTGTCTGACCTGAATTTTGGTAGAATTGACCGGACGGTATGATTCAACTACTGTGTCGCATGTTCCGCAAGTCACTACTCAAGCCCCTGTTTGGTTCATGTTAATCAGCACGAAGAAGACGGCGAGCTGTACAGTTGACGGCCCTTTTGCTGGCATCACTTCATGCGGGCATAGACGACAGCATGTCGAGTTTGCAAGCCCTTGCCCGCACAGCCTCTGAGAGCTATCGGTGTCATGGACAGATGGGATTGGCTCATCGTTGGATATTTAGTAGGGTATGCCTATTGCACGTCTTGGTCTCTGCTTTACCTTACCTTGCCTTGTCGGAGAGAGAAGATACCCCGGTGAAGAAGCTAAGATTATGAGAGGCAACAGAGATTGGGATCCAAAATTTGGCCGGCGTGGATCGGATGTAGGATCGGAAATAGGATCGGATAAGCGGATCTTTCTCGATGGCGTCTCACGTCGGTTGGAAGCGGGGGGGAAAGGCTTGGAGTGCCGAGGTCCTGCCCGTCTACTATGGAAATCTCCTCGCTCGATACCTGAAATCTAAAACCACATGCAAACCCTGGGGTCAAAGAGAGCAGCTTCATAAATTTTTTTTTTAATTTTCTTTGATTTTTTGTCCCGAGGCCAGCACTTCAATATTTGGTATTTTTTCCCTTCTCAATATCCAATCACAATCCGACCAAGTCAGGATTCCAATTTCACAATGAAACCAAGAAACCTGGGGGAGTGGGCGACTGAAGAGCGGCATCGAATCGATGCGCAGATCCTGGGGCCTCCCCCACAATCACAAGCTTCGTCCCCTACCAGAAAAACCGCCCTTCCCCCGCCGTGCTGCTCTACCGCTCTGCTTTCTGCCGATTAGCTCCTCAATGCCGGAGGTACAGAGTAATGTTACAAGTAAGCTGCTAGTCGGAAATGTAGCC
Organism: Diplocarpon rosae; assembly: GCA_032760415.1. Taxonomy (NCBI): domain Eukaryota; kingdom Fungi; phylum Ascomycota; class Leotiomycetes; order Helotiales; family Drepanopezizaceae; genus Diplocarpon; species Diplocarpon rosae. Next base: position 1,432,269 of record JAUBYV010000005.1, read on the forward strand.
AAGCCACCGTATCTAACTAACTAACGTGAGGTTTGAGAAGCATATAGATCAACCGTCTCGCCCCCGTCTTCAACTTCACTCCGGGTGAAATCATAACACACCTTTCTCCTACCCATCATATACACAATGGCAACTACCGATTCTATTCTACAAGGCGTCAGTATCGCTGGCTCGATCACCAACTTCAATAGGAAGATTCTGAGCCAGGATGCTCTCGCATTTCTTGCACTCCTCCACAGATCCTTCAACGGCACACGCAAGGAGCTTCTCCAGCGACGAATTATCAGACAGGCAGAGCTCGACAAGGGCTCGCTACCTGACTTTCTCCCAGAGACAAGACATATCCGAGAGAACGATGCGTGGAAGGGGGCAAAGCCTGCCCCCGGTCTGATTGACCGCAGGGTAGAGATTACTGGCCCTACAGATCGGAAGATGATTGTTAATGCCTTGAACTCGAATGTCTGGACGTATATGGCTGATCTCGAGGGTAAGTTGTGTTCTGACGAGCTACAGGACATCTACTGACACGCTCGCACCAGATTCGAGTGCTCCGACCTGGGACAACATGATCAATGGTCAGGTCAACCTGTACGATGCTATCCGCAAGCAAGTGGATTTCAAACAAGGGGAGAAGGAATACAAGCTCCGAACCGACCGCGTCCTACCCACACTCATCGTTCGACCTCGAGGCTGGCACTTGGAAGAGAAGCACTTGACCGTCGACGGCGAGCCCATCTCGGGCAGCCTCTTCGACTTCGGTCTCTACTTCTTCCACAACGCCAAGGAGCTCATCAAGCGTGGCACAGGCCCCTACTTCTACCTTCCCAAGATGGAGTCTCACCTGGAGGCGCGTCTCTGGAACGATGTCTTCAACCTAGCGCAAGACTTCGTCGCCATACCGCGCGGTACCATTCGCGGCACGGTCTTGATCGAGACAATCCTCGCCGCCTTTGAGATGGACGAAATCATCTACGAACTCCGCGACCACTCTTCCGGTCTCAACTGCGGCCGCTGGGACTACATCTTCAGCGTGATCAAGAAGTTCCGCCAAAACTCGAATTTCGTCCTGCCCGACCGATCAGCCGTCACCATGACGGTCCCTTTCATGGACGCCTACGTGAAGCTGCTCATCCAGACCTGTCACAAACGCCAGGTTCACGCCATGGGCGGCATGGCGGCTCAGATTCCCATCAAGGATGACAAGGCTGCCAACGACAAGGCCATGGAAGGCGTGTACGCTGACAAGCTGCGCGAGGTCAAGGCTGGTCATGATGGAACCTGGGTAGCTCACCCGGCGCTCGCGGCTATCGCCTCGGAGGTCTTCAACAAGCACATGCCGACGCCGAACCAGATGTTTGTGCGCCGCGAAGATGTCAAGATCGGGCAGAACGATCTGCTGAACATGAACGTACCGGGTAAGGTCACCGAGGAGGGTATCCGCAAGAACCTGAACATCGGGCTAGGATACATGGAAGGCTGGCTGCGAGGCGTAGGATGTGTGCCTATCAACTACTTGATGGAGGATGCGGCGACGGCGGAAGTGAGTCGCAGTCAACTGTGGCAGTGGGTGAAGCACGGTGTGCCGACGGCGGAGGGCAAGAAGGTCGATAAGGCATACGCGCTGAAGCTTTTGAAGGAGCAGGCCGACGAGCTATCGTCCAAGGGCGCAAAGGGGAGCAAGTACCACCTCGCGGCTCAGTATTTCGCGGGCCAGGTCACGGGCGAGGACTATGCCGACTTTCTGACCTCGTAAGTTCCCTCCTCCACCTTCTCGTCGCATGATCAGGGCGCGTGCTAATGGTGGTAACAGGCTGCTGTACAACGAGATTACCAGCGTAGGAAGCTCGTCCCCAGCTTCAAAGTTGTGAGGGCTTTCTTTGTATGTACGTTGGATCTGGCTTCAGCTCAATTGTTCAATGCTCTTGGCAGGCAAATTTTGGACAGGAGGATTTTGTATGAAATGTACATCAATGCAGCCGGTAAACTATTCGACGTCCTTGTGATTGCCGCTCGGGGATTTGTTTGCAGAGATAGTTTAGCCGATTGCCTCGCCCAAAGTGACAATCAAACAACACCAGCTAACCCGCCGCGAGGCGTTCCCCACCACATCTGCCACAGATCACCAGGTGTGGAAAGAAGGGATAAGAGCCTACAACTTTCCTTCCGCATTTTGTTGGTACCGTACATCTCTTCCAAGCTGTAGATACTATTCACCACACCGGGGTACGTACAAGCCGCCGCCGGGGCAGCTACCAGCAGCCCACCCAGCCACGCGCTCCCGATCCCACCCCTCAGGTATGGGTTTAGGATTATCCATGATGGATGGATGGATGGGTTGGTCAGTCGAAAGAAGAGGAGAGGCGAGGAGAGGAGAGGGGGAGGCGTAGTGGGGAATGGAATGGAGAAAGGAGAAAGGAAAAGGACAAAAAATAAAAACGAGGAAAAGGTGGAAAAGGAGGAGAGGAGGGACCGAAGCAGAAAAGCAGAAAAGCAGAAAAAACCCTCGTTGGGATGTGATGTGACAGGATCGGATAAGACAGGACAGCATAGGACCGAATGGGGAGGATAGGATAGCCGGCACCGCGAGCCGACAAGAGAGAGAGAGAGAGAGAAACCCGGATAACGACTCGACAGACCACGGCGCATTTTCCGTTTCTGCTGCGTTTTCGGTCTGGTTTTTTGGTTTTTTTTTTTTTTTTTTTTTTTTTTTTTCGTTCCGGGCTGGGCTGAATTTCACTGAGCTGGACTGGGTTGGATTGGAACAGTGCTGCGCGTGTTTCAGAGACGCAAGAGGACGAGGGGGAGTAAGGAGGGAGGGAGGGAGGGAGGGAGGAGCGCTCCGGCGAGCAGAAAATGAGATGAAACGCATCGGGGCGAGACGAGAAACACGTAGAGGGGGATGAGAAATGGGCATGGAGATCGTGGGCTTCAGGGTGAGAGGGGTTTTTTGCTAAGCTCGCAATGTTGGGGAGGGGAGGGGGTTGCTTGACTTCTTTTGATCGATAGCGTTCTAGCCTAGTGCTGCCTTCTACCAGTCACCAGTCAAATAATGAGAGGGAGGAGAGGAGAGAGAGAGAGAGAGAGAGGGATATCGAAATTCCAATTGAGATTCTGATTCGCGCGACGGAGAGAAAGTCAGTCAATCCACAAACAGACAAATAGAACAGATAGGTTGCCTCGCTAGCTGAATACATCCCCCTTTCCACCTCCGAAAGGAAATGCTCCAACGCATACGAGCTCTACTTCCTACACACCCGCAGTCCTTTCACCTACAGCTACAGCGACAGCGACAGCGACAGCGACAGCACCACAGCACCACTGTCAACCGCACTGACTGACAACTGGTATCTCTCTCTCTTCCCATCTTCAAGCAATCCTCCACCTCTCATCTTTCATCTTCCAAATCCCACGTCTCGAGCCGCGTCACATCCCCAATCGCCACGACGGCGGGTATCCACTCCAGTAGGCTGCTGTCAGAGCATACAGACATTCCTGACTCGTCGAGTCTGAGTTGAAAATGGTAGCTAGCGGTATGCACGAGATACGGAGATGGCGCTCTTTTGTTCTCGTAGATAGGTTGGTTGTGGTGGTTGGCAGTTGAGGAGAGGAGAGGAGAGGTGTTTTGATTCTTGCAGGGCGTAAATAGGGTTGAGATGGGGACTGTATTGCCAGGCGCGTCGAATGCAGAGTTGAGATGAAAAGAACCGTATGCCTCTTTGCAGTACGCAAGAAAGCGTACTGCCAGTCAATTCGACAGAACTCGGCTCATCGCATATCCGTCATCGACAGAACCCCGACTTACCCTGACCATCTCTGGCAGGCCCCGGTCTGAAGAGGACGAAGAATGTAAATTCGAGACTATTAATTATAACTATGTAAACCGTGCGATCATCTCCGGCTCTGTCTCACACGAAGCAGTACCGGCTGCAGTATATCAACGCCATCATTTCTCATCATCATGACCTCGACGCTCCAATTCTCTAGTGCTCCGAGGTGACATACCTCCCGAGGGCAAGGCTGCCGAGGAACGTGCCTCCTAGGACCGAGAGGAAATAACCGACGTTCATGGTCATGACGGCCAACATGCTATGCCTCTGTTAGCCCGTCTCCTCGCTCTTCTCTGCGCCAAGAGGGGGTGCAGCTTACATGAGATACCCGACGCCGGCAATCACCGTGTCGAGCAAGGCCCGCACGGGATCCGTGGTGATGCGCCACGGGCGGGTGGCCATGCTCCTCTTCTTGACCACCACGACATCCTCCTCGACCCCGTTCTCCGACAGCGTCATGCGCTTGCCGTCCGAGTCCTGCGAGATGCGCTCGCTCTTGGGCTGCTTGCCGGCTACCGTCACGTAGCGGCGGTTGAGCTCGGCGTCCATCCAAGCTGTCTCTTTCCACTGCTTGACGGCGAGCAGGGAGCGGAACAGGACGGCGAGCAGGATCAGGAAGATGCAGGTGCCCGCGTACTCGCCCGGGCTGCTGGGCGTCCAGAGGGTGGAGTAGAGGGAGGTTTTGGAGCTGGTGAAGAAGGTCATGGACATCATGGAGGCAGACATGGAGGTGCTGTTGCTGTCCATGTCCATGTCCATGTCCATGCCGCTCATCTCCTCGTGGCGCGGATATATCATGGTGGGCGGTCGGGTAAGAGAGTGTTTTGTCACGGTACTCAACTGCGTAAGAGTCGAGTCGAGTCAGGTGGATGCCGTGAGACGGAGGGGGCACTCGTAGATTCGGAGAAGGACGGCGGGCGGAGGAGAGGCAAGCACGAAGTAGGCAGGGTAGGTAGGTTGGTAGGTATGTTTATCGTGTTGTTGAGCTCGGTGACTTGACTTGCACAGCAGCAAAGGAACACGGCTACAGAGAAAAGAAAAGATGAGCAGTGGATGGGGTGGAAGAAGGGGTATATGTATGCGAGAGTTTGAGGCCGAATGAAGTCAAGAGTGAGGTTGAAGGGAGGGGGAGGGGAAGAGGGGGAGGATGGGAGGACTCGCCAGTCGCAACATTTGGGCCCATGGCGCCTCAAACCTAAAAGAGAAGTATTTGAGCGAGCCATGACGAGCTTGACCTCCTCCAGAAGTGCCAGGATATACTCAGTTAAGAGATGGAGGTGGGGGGATATTCCGGGGGGCGATTGAAAGAATGGAGAAAGGCGTGCGCGCGGGTTTGAGGGAGTTGAGGAGTCCAGATTTGCCTCGTGTGGCCAAGTTGGGACGCCGCTCTAAGCCGTCCAGATCGCATCGCATCGTCTCGTCTCGTCTCGTATCGTATCGTATCGTCTCGTACTTGACTGTACTTCTCTATCGTGCCATCAGTCAGCAAAAAAGATGCGAAGTGATGGGTGAATACTGTACGTAGCATTGAATTGCTTGATTCATTCGAGCTCCCGACTACACTCCACCTACGGTCGTGATGTTGCAAGGAAAATCCCATAGTTCACTCCCCATATCCCAATTCCTACGTCCCGGACGATCACAGGCCATCAAGCCTCGAATCCCGCATAAAGAAGCCTTTCAGTCTCCACCTCAAGGATCTTCCCGCATAAATGAAAAAGTCTTGGGTCTTGGGGCATGTACACGTGACTTGATATATGCTGCACTAGTGCTAGTCCCACTTCTACTCTTCGTCCTATCCCTACCTACGTCCAGCTATCTATCTACCATCTACTACCCTACTTTTCTGCTCACGACAACGCAAGTCTGAGCTGGACCTGATCTTGACTTCGACATGCCGCCATCGAGTTTCAAAATCCTCATGCCAGTAGCCTTCACCAAGCTCAAATTGCGATGAGACCACTCGCGAATCAAATGTGATCCAGCAGAGGGGGGGGGAGGAGGGGGGAAACTGAGGTATATTACGATCAATTTCTTCCGAATGCACCTGCGCTGGAACTTGTTGGCCCACTGACAGTTCTTCGCTCTCCTGAACCCTCTCTTCGATCTCCTTCTCTTCTTCTTCTCCTTCTTCCTCCTCCTCCTCCTCCTTATCCTTTTCTCCCCTATCCCCTATTCTCTCTTACCTAAACATCCCCGTCGGGGTTTCATCTGATCGCGTCTGAGGTAAAGCTCAAACGTCGAGGTCGACCAATGAGTTGGTCCTCGGCCCAGGCCACTCTTTCGGTCTTCTTCATTTCATCTATAGTCAGTTGGTACATGGTGCGCATTCAATGTGCAAGCAATTCGAGACGCTCCCGCAGGACCATGACTCCTCTCGGCGCGAAGCATTGGTAACTCGTCAGGCGGTGCCTGGATTTCGAACTTTTGCGCCGCTGCCTTCTCTCTTCGTTCCTTAACTACCATACTTCAGATGGCCATGTCGTTGATCGCGAGGCAACATGACCACGGCGGCTCGACGGGAGGCATCGCGGCGACCATGACCGCTGGTGTGCCGGGTCCTCTCTACATGCAGCGGATCTTCTGGGCCTGTGTGGGAGCGGCCATTGGTCTCGCCGTGTGCTCGAATCTCCTCAACAAAGTCCTGTGTTACCAGCGGATCTGGGCGTCGAGGGACAATCCCGCCGCTGCCAAACCGAGATCTCTGTTCTTCAGAGCCCACGCCACCATATCGGCAATTATCCGCGAATATGGGTACTACTCAATACCCGTATCTATCCGGGGCACCAGATTCTATCTCGCGCCGCTGGGTCCGGCGACCATCCTGGTGGCATACGTTGTGCTGGTCGTAGTCTGTTCTTTGTACGGGTTCCAGACCACGGATAGCCGCCAGTGGGAAGATCTGGGCTACAGAGCTGGATACATCGCGATCTGTCAACTTCTGCTCATCGTGCTGCTCGCTGCGAAGAGGAACCTCGTGGGCCAGGTCACGGGTCTTGGCTACGAAAGACTGGCGTGGCTGCATCGATGGGTAGCTCGATCGATGCTCCTCGCGGTGTTGATACACGCGGGATTCTTCCTTCGTGAGTGGGGCCAGGACGGCTACATCCTCACCAAGATCAAGGCCGATGCTATCGTCCAGAGAGGGATCGCAGCTGCGGGCGTCTTGCTCTGGATGATCATCACCTCGTGCGCACCCATCCGAGGACTCTCCTACGAGGTCTTCGTCGTTCAACATGTCCTGTCCTGGCTCGGACTCGTCGCAGCCATCTACCTCCATGTTCCGACCGAAAACCAGATCTGGATCTGGCTCCCCCTCGCATTCTGGGGTCTCGATAGAGTAGTTCGAGCGGCCTCTCTCGCTTACAACAATCTGGGCCTCTTTCACAAGAGCTCCGCCTTTCTTTCGTGCCACGCCACGTTTGAGCCCCTCGATGCCAGCCATACCCGGGTCACCATCGAGAACCCGCCCGTGACCTGGGAGGCTGGCCAACACTTCTTCCTCGCGTGCCACGTCGTCGCTCCGCTCTCCTCTCATCCCTTCACTGTCTCCAGCATCCCCTCGGACGGCAAGATTGAATTCATCGTCCGCGCCAAAGGAGGGGCCACCCGGAACTTCTTGTCCTATGCCGAGAAGTCCTTCCCTCCCCTGGTGCAGAGCTCAACTCGGCAGCTGGGCCGCCGTGTTCTCATCGATGGGCCCTACTCCCGCATCAGACCTCTCCGACAGTTCGACAGCGTCGTCTTCCTCGCCGGGTCCACGGGGGCAACCTTCACCATGCCCCTAATGCGCGATCTTGTGCAGCAGTGGAAAGGACAAGGCGTGTCGCGGAAACTGCATCTCGACCCTCCACCCGGAGCTGTGACGCGCTACGTGCGCTTCATCTGGGTGGTGAAGAAGAGCTCCTCGGTCTCGTGGTTCGGCAGCGAATTCGAGCGGCTCATCCGCGACCTGGATAACCTCCAACATGACGGCCATCACGTCGCCGTCGATATCAATATCTACGTCACCCACGACGACGACTTTGTCAACAGCCAGTCATCGAGCACGAACTCTTCTCTCCGGTCCGCGGACAAGAAAAGACTCATCCCTTCCAACATCGTGGACTACCGGCCTGAATGTCACTGTCGGCAAATCCTGATCGACGAAGACGCCATCTTTCCCGTGTGCTCCTGCACCCCGTCTCGGTATCAGGAGAAGAGCCCCGAGCCGAACCGCTCTCGTGCCTCGTCCGCCGCGACGCTCGCCTCGTCGTTCTCGTCATCAGCCATCCACCGCCGGATCAGCATCCTCGGCGGGCGCCCGCACGTCGCGGAGAACATCGCCGAGGTTGCCGAGCGGGCGCTGGGCGAGATGGCGGTGGTAGTATGCGGGCCGCCGGGCCTGGTGCAGAAGACGAGGAACGCGGCGGCAAGTGTGAGTCGGAAGAGAGGGGTACACAAGGGGACTGGCGCACAAGGGATCTGGGTGCATGCGGAGACTTTTGGGTATGCTTGATGAGGTTTGCTTGCTTGATGAGTGTGGGTAGACCTGCTTAGACCTGGAGCTCTCTGGCCGTGGCGTGCATGGTGTTTGGCGGGGTTCTTCTCTAGGGTCTGCTTTGGTGTGATTAGAACTTGTAATTCATGCCGTTTGCCCATGCTCTTGCGCACGCGATCTGGAGCAGTCTGCTTCTAAGCCGAGCAAGGACCGGGGTAGCCGTCACAGCGCCGAGCCAGATATCTTCTGCCCCTCTCCAAGGATTGATCTCTCCCCAGTGCAGGGGCGAGCTGCGAGGGTATGAGCAGCCTGGGGGGCTGAAGACGTGACTGCTCTCTCTCTCCCCCTGTCGTGTCCCACGGTCACCCCTCACCGGCTTTTTTACGTTGCTGTGTTGAGGAGCTTCGAGGTGTGAGCCGCACCTGCTGGGCTCCCATCCCATCACGTGGGAATCCGTTCGTTCCTTTCTTCTTCTTCTTCTCTTTAACTATATATGGACTGAAAGATACAAATACATCAATATATTCCAATATACACAAAATCGATCATACTCCGATTAAATCAGACTGATCGTCTCGGTGACTCTGTGCCAAGGGTTTGGGTGGCTTCTGCCCTCCGGGTGAGGTTGCCATGGTATCACGGGGGTTTGCTGCGCATACTGTGCGAGATGTCGGGATTAGGTGGGTGGTAGATGATGTTATGTGTTGTGTATTGTGTAGTGTATATTATATATTGTGTATTATATATTATTTATTATGTATTATATGTTATGTGTTATATGTTATGTAGTATATGTTATGTATTATGTATTATTTATTATATATTATGTAGTATATGTTATGTATTATATATTATGTAGTATATGTTATATAATATATAGTATACATCATATTTTACACATCATATTATACAAGTCCAGCTTGCATGTCCCAAGCCTAGTCGATGTTAAGCTGCTGATCCGTCATTCATAGTCTTTAATTCGGAGATTCGGAGAAGAGAGAGAGAGAGAGAGAGAGAGAGAGAGAGAGAGAAATATATATATTTGCGCAAGAGCATGTCTTCGTAGCATGCAGAGACTCGGGTAATACTACCACCCACCGTTGCGACTAGCAATCCTTGTTTGGTGTTCTAGTCGTGGACCTGTGCAGACAGCTGCGTAGGGAGGAGGATGGAGGAGAGAATCGGATCCGCCGGGTCGTCCGGGCGAAAGAAATCCCGTTCGTCGTCGCAGGGTCAGTTCTGTCTCGACATTCCCGCGGGAGAGGCTCTCGGGAACCTCACGTTGTGTGAGCGCCCTTCTCTCTCTCTCTGGCTGGTCTTGGTACCCATCCGGGTCCAGTGACCCGGCATGTGCTTTGTCGATCTTCTGTCGAGCGCGGAAAGAAAGACCGGGAGGGAGGGAGAGAGAGACTGACTAGGTGTGCTGTGGTTGGAGTTGGCGATCCTTTGATCATGGCAAGATCTGTATCGTGTTGAAGTCCAAAAGGGCGCGTGCCGAGGGGTCCAGTAGCGTGAGGAGCCACTGCACGGACATCTTGAATCTCTGATAGAGAGCCTCAAGGGTTTGGCTTGCTCTGCGTGCTCCGCTTGCATCTGAACAACCGGAAACGTCGCCGGCTCAGCACAGAGGTTTTTCTGCGTTTCCCGCTTGATTCCCGCGCTGTACAGTAGAACCCACAGGAAGGGGGAATCGGCCGTCAGCTTTGTGGTTGAGAGGGTTCGTCTGCCCTCAGGCCCGACGACTCTCGTCCTTCCCTCCCTTGCCTTGCCTCTGAGAGTGCTCATGCGGTGCAGTATAGGTCTTGGGCGACCCGAGACTCCAGCCAACTCTGATCGCTAACTCGACGGGCAGGGTGTGATCCTCTGCGAAGTCCGTGTGCGGCGATGATCATCGATGCGCAGGGGATTCGCACCTGGATGGCTGCCCGCGCCCAGGAATACCAGCGTCGGACAGGTGGGGGGGAAAAGATCCTTACTTTGCCGGCACGAAGTGCAAAGCGACTTTGCACTCCGAATCGTCGGTGGCCCCCCCCCCCCTCTCCATGGGGGTGGGTGGAGGCGCAACGAACGAGTACGGGTAAGAAAGTATCCATCTTTACTTGTAAACAATTGATAATGGATCGGCCAGCGACGCCCATGTCAGACTATCCCTGGTCCACAAAGTCAACTCACACGCCGCTGCCGCCGCTGGATCTTCTTCATGGGACACGTATGAGCAGGGAGGGGACGGCGACGTCTAGTCAGTCGTCGTATGAGTACTATCTTTTTCTATTCTCGACGACTTACTTTCTGCACCGTGCGGGCCCTTCCGACCTGCCGTGGTTGACTTTTGACTTTTGATTTTTGATTTTGATTTTGATTTTACTTTTTAACGACTGCCGACGCCGCGTATATTCTCTGAGCCATGGCTAGTCTGATAGCCTGATTCGAGAAGGTGGTTTGGACCGGGACGAGTACGATCAGAGGGGGTCCATCCCATCGATTTCTCTCAGAGGTATCGAGTCATCCCGAAACCCGGCCGCGTTTTCGTCTGCGCCACGAACATTCCCTCTCGTGTCAAAAAATAACCCCCGAGACCAGACTTTCTGCATGCAGCAGACTCTTCTCCTCCCTCGCAGATCCAAGACTGACTCTGGATCGCTTCCTGATTCGAGGCCATCGTGATTTCCCAGGGTCTTGTACTCGTATGCTGGGAGCCTTTTAAACTCCGAGTCCCAGGGGAGGAATTCCCCGCGGACAGACAACCAAAACTCCGACGGTGAGTGAGTGAGTGCATCGGCCAGCTCTCGACTAATAAGGTAACACGTGACGACCTAATACCTATTTGGGTGTAGTACACCAAATAGTAAACAAAGGAGACGGGTGTCGTCGAGATAGTTGCCGTCGACATGGCTGCCTCTCCTACCGCCACGCGATCGCGTAGAGTAGTACCCTTGGGAAAAGAGCTGAGAGAAACAAGAAATACTTTGGCAAAGAATAAGGGTCAGAGGCAGAGATTAGGGTTTCGGCTACAACCCGGGTCAGTGGCTATTTCGAGGACAGGACAGGATAGTGGATTAGAAAAGCTGCTGATGACGACGTAACTGTACTGTACTGTATCGTACATGCACAGACAATAAGTAGTACGTATCCCCTGCCATCCCATCGGATCTACTACGCTTCCCGGCGGCCTTTGAAAGGATCAAGCAAAACTCTAAACAGTCTATACTCGACAGGCTCGACAGCTCGGAAGCTCTCCAGTGCGTCATAGGACATCAGTCTCGGCGGAAATTTCAAAAAAAGAAAAAAAGAAAAAAAAAAAAAGGTTATGGGCCCGTTCGGATCGACGGCGGGTGGGAGCGTTGGGGCGGCCTTGGTTTGCGCTTTGCTTTCCGGCTCGTGTTTTGGCGACGAGTAACGAGACCGCCCTCATCCTTCTCGCCGTCGAGGTCCGTCTGCTGGTCTCCGCTCTGCCCGAGTCCCGAGGTCCCCGCGTCGGCGACGGGGTCGAACCGAAGCGAAGGGTCGGATTGAGGCCGTCGCCGGTCGAGGAGGGGAGGGGGGGTGTCGGATGGATACGAAGGGTTCGAGTCAGCGGCGTCGCTCGAGTCGGACACCCCAAGAACTCGAGGTGTGGACTTCGGGCACGGAGAACATCATTACTGCTCATGGTCCGCGTTTCCTCCCGACGGAAATCTGTCGAGCTGAGGAACTACCATGGACCGGAGGCATCATCGGGAGTTTGCAAATCGAGGCGCGTACCAGAGTCGTGGTCTGGGTCTCGGTCGACGACTCAATTCCTCCGTTCGTGTGGTAGCGGTCGCGTTTTCGTGGGGATTTGCAGCACCTTGATCAGGTCGCAACTAGAGATATAACGTCCCCCTCCCCCCCGTGTCCCTCCCAGTAGTTGGGGCCCGTGAAGGATGCTGAAATACGCTGGTCTACTTGTTTACTTGTTTACTTGTCTACTACTACTATGACTACTACGATTATTACTACTAGTACTAATACTACCAATACTACGACGACGACGACGACGACAACGACGACTACTCTACAGCAGGTAGCATATCCCTTGCTCGGGCTTGGGGGACGGCGAGCACGGATGTGTATATGGTCGGGAATGTACTCGTCTATCCAGCAGCAGCAGCAGCAACAGGGAATTTGATCTGGTGTCTTCTCCATTGCTGCCGTCCAGGTGCTGGCGGTGGGTAGAGAATAATATCTCGTAGTATACACAATCCCTCTTTTCTACTTCCTCCACCAGCTCCCTTCTCCCCTCTCTCCCCTCCCCAAGCCTCGGGGCGGCGATTGTTCTGCGATGTGTTTGCTAGCGTGCCATCAAGGTGACGGAGACCCACCACGTCTTCCAAGAAAACAACCACAACGCCGTTACGAATCGCGTCCCGACCCTCAGACTGAATTACTCCCACCTCCCAGGGTCGGGATGTCTTTGATCAAAAAAAAAAGTAAAATCGGAACCGCTTCCCCTCTCCCCTCCCCCCACCCCCTTGTCCGAGCCCGTGAGACGGCTCTGATATAAAAAGGGTTGCGGATCTCCCGCGCCACAGCAGAGACGGAGCGCTGGCAGCATCGAGAGAGTCGCGAGGAAAAACCAAAACTTCACGTCACGACATCGACATCGACATCGACTGTCTCGGATCCGAATCAGGTCAGATTGAAAGATCGAAAAGCCCAGACACGCCACAGGATGTCGGCGGCGGCCTTCGACCCGACGATGGTCAACCTCGACGAGGCGGACCCGGCGCAGATCGTCTGCTACCTGAATCGAGGGGAGAATGATTACGATGGTCGGTTGGGCGCGCGGGTCTCGGCTCTGTTCGTGATCCTCGTGGTCTCGTCCGCCGCGACCTTCTTCCCCGTGGTCGCCGCCCGGGTCAGATGGGTGCGGATCAATCTCTACGTCTATCTGTTTGCGCGATACTTTGGCGCCGGAGTCATCGTGGCGACGGCCTTTATCCAGTAAGTTGTTGACTGATCCCCTCGGTTACCCACAGAACGGGTCTGCGTCAGCTGTGTTGACCTTTCCCCCCCCTTTTTTTTTCCCTTCCCCCCCCCCCTCACCCCCCTCACCCCCCAACCTGCCCCTGGTCTGGTCATCCAGACCCGAACGCGACGGTGATCACAGCTAACAAAGTCACCAGTCTCCTCGATCCCGCCTACGGAGCCATCGGCCCAGATACCTGTGTCGGGATGACCGGCCACTGGGCCGACTACGCCTGGTGTCCGGCCATCGTCCTCACCTCCATCACCGTCATCTTCCTCCTGGACTTCGGCGCCGAGCAGTACGTCGAGCGCAAGTACGGCTTCGCCCACGGACCGAACATCGAGCAGGTGATCACGGGCCGCGCCGGCCACCAGCCCGGGGGGAGGGGAGCGCCGGGGCCCCTCGACCACCGCGGCGCCCCGGTGCTCCCGCACCACCAGATGCACTCGGGCGACCCGGACTCGGCCTGCCACCACCAGATCGCGGCCGCGCAGGATCCGAAGGATGCGCCGAGCCTCCCGCAGAAAGGGCCCGTGGACGCCGAGCGGGCCTCGCCCACGCCGTCCCTCGCCGAGCTCGACGAGCGCTCGTTCCGGCAGCAGATCGCCGCCGTCCTCATCCTCGAGTTCGGCGTCGTCTTCCACTCGGTCATCATCGGCCTCAACCTCGGCACGGTGGGCGCCGAGTTCGATACCCTCTACCCGGTCCTCGTCTTCCACCAGTCCTTCGAGGGCCTGGGGCTCGGCGCGCGCCTGTCCGCCATCCCCTTCCCCCCGCGCCGGAGCTGGCTGCCCTGGGTCCTGTGTGCCGGCTACGGCCTGACCACCCCCCTCGCCATCGCCATCGGTCTCGGCCTGCGCCACTCCTACAACGCCGGCAGCTTCACCGCCAGCGTCGTGAGCGGCGTCCTGGACGCCACCTCGGCCGGCATCCTGATCTACACCGGCCTGGTCGAGCTGCTGGCCCGGGACTTCCTCTTCAACCCGGCCCTGACGCGGAGCTCCCGCCGGCTGACCTTTATGCTGGCCAGCGTGATGTTGGGGATGCTCCTGATGTCCCTGCTGGGGAAGTGGGCGTAGGGCGGGGACGGAGCTGGCTGCTGTACGATATATGTGGGCGACGTGACGGGGCGCCGGGGGAGGATCTGCCCTCTATCCTCTCTTCTTTTTCTTTTTCCTTTTTTTTTCTTCTTTTGGCACGAATCCATGATATCCCTTCGCAGTGCTGGCACGTGTGTTTCCAGAGCCAGAACCCAGATGGGGGGGATTTTTTTTTTTTTTTTTTTTTTTTTTTTTCAATTCATTTATTTCCTGTCCTTCCAAAAGCTCAAGCGAGGGCTCCCTCGCCTCATCAAACCTCCCTTTCCCTCCCTCCCTCCCTTCCTCTCTCGTCCTCTCCCGGGACCCCATCGCTGACCCCCTCTTGCTTGCTCCCGTCGCGTTGCGTGAGGGTCCAAACGTCCTGCAGCGCTCCCGACCGAGAGGCTCGAGTCTCCGCACCGACTTGCATCTCTCTCTCTCTCTCTCTCTCGTCGACGTGGCTCGGGCGTCCGTCGATGCTGGTGGGTGGGGGAACGCGGCATGGCTCGTGAGATGGTGCACGATGGTGGACCGGACCGGACCGGATCTTATGGATGAGTGGCCCAGCTTGCCCTGGTAGTCGCTATCTCCTAGAGACCCAGACATGGACACATGTACAGACAGAAGTACAGACAGATGTACAGACACATATACAGACACATATACAGACACATATACAGACACATATACAGACACATATACAGACACATATACAGACTGATGTACAGACACATATACAGACACATGTACAGACACATGCACATACACACACACATACACACACATATACACACACACATACATTTGCACATACACATACACATACTTTCCTCAGACGAGCGAGACCCTAGCAGGAAGCGTGCAACATGAATTTACGACGAGTCCCAGAGGCCGATCCGCAGATTGATCCATCACATCAAGAGCTCTCTCCCATCCTCGCCACACCACTCCAGACCACTCCAGACCCCCCTCCCTACCCGCCCTGCCCATCACCACGCCCGCAAAAAGGTCACGAGGCTCCTGATCCTGTCCCTTTCAAGATCCCATCCCATCCCATCCCATGTCCAAACCTCTCAACTCCCTTGGCACCAACCCTTTTGGTTTTGACCCTGCCCTTGACCCTGCCCTTGCCCTTGCCCTTGCCCTAGCCCTAGATGTGCGGAACAACAACTTGACTTCTCTACAACCCCCACCCAGTCACAGTCACGTAACATAACTTGAAATCCCAAGGAAGAAACGATGACCGGACCCGGACCCTCCCCCCCCATCATCATCATCATCAACCACCGCCATCGGTAACGCAGGAGGGCCTCTTCTCCCCCTTTCCTCCCCCCCCCCCCCCCCCTCTAAGCTTCTCTTCGCTTCGGTGCTATGTGGCGATGTGGCGAGTTGTGAGGCGGAGGATAGGGTGTCGGGACGGGAGTCTCGACGTGCTCGGTTGAGGGTCAGGTCAGGTCAGGTCAGGTCAGGTCAGGTCAGGTCAGGTCAGGTGGATGAGGCAGGTGGTTGTGAGAGTGTTGGGGATCAGTCAATCTGGACGCTGGTCTCTTTTCTCATGTCTCGGCAGTGTGGAGTGGTGCGGTGCGGTGCGGTGTTTGACAGAAGCACTCTGCTCGGGTTCCGGGTGCGGAGAGGTGGAGCGGTAGGGAGGGTAGGGTAGGGTAGGTAGGAGCTGGCTGAGTATATCAGCCGGTTCTTCGTGTCGATCACGGATACTGTTTGCGGGGGTACTGGAACAAGACGGTCTGGGATAGTGCCAGGCAGCCTCATCCCTCTGGGTATCTCACGAGCAAGGCCGAGAAGAACAAAAAAGGTCCCGAGGTGTGCCCGGCGTTGATCATGTATCCATCTCCATTTCACAGGCCAATCTCACAAGACACCCAAGCAAAAGAAGAAGAAGAAGAAGAAGAAGAAGAAGACTATTGATTAGATCACAGATGCTCACCACTTCGGCCGGGATTCAGGCTGCCCCCAGATCTTGGTCGTCATGCCCATGCCCCCTTTCGGGCCCGCCGGATGCTCGCCCCCCTCGCGCTGTCTCCGCTCCGCGTCTCGGTCGTAGTCCGCCACGCTGTCGAAGCTCACCTTCTCGAAATTCTCCCCCTGGTACGACATGGCACTGCTGTCCGCGCTCCTCCTCCGCTCCACCGTGACCTGGACTTCTCGTCTCGCTTTGAACGTGATGTCGCCCCCGGAAGCCGAGGCCTGCGACCGCCAGTTCACATCGTGAGAGGTCCCGAACGCCGTGGTGAGTTGCGCCTCGACCAGGTTCTGGGAAGCGTCGCCGATAGTGTATTGGTGGTTCTGGTCCGAGGCCACCGTCACGATCAGTTCGGCCATGGACATCTCGATCTTCAGCTTCACCATGTAGGCTACGGGGTGGAACTGCATGTATCTGTGGATTGCCCTCGTCAGTCCTATCCACGGCCAAGGGCGGTGGGAATGACGTACACGAAGCTGTTGTTGAGGCTCATCATGCCGATGATGAGACAGTCCATGCTGAGAGACAGACAGACAATCCACTGGTTGAAGCGGACGAGGCGGTCGTATTTGACTAGACCTTGGTGTACGAGGCTCTTCTTGACGATTCGGATAAAGTAGTAGTTCAAGGCGGCGTCGACTAGGAGATAGAGGCCCTTTTCACATCGGTCCCAGACCTCGTTGATTTGCATAAACCCGTTTGACATCTGGAGTCGGGCGGGGATCCCTGTGACCTCGTGTCAGCCGCAGTGCTACGATGCCCGACGACAGAAGTCCACGTTCTCGCGCCTGTCGTTGATCGGAACCTACAGATACAGTAGACGGAGATATTTATGGCTGTGATGAAAGCCGCCACGCCGAACTTGAGCCTCCACGCCTGGTCGCGGTCGATGAGGAGCAGCGAGATGCGATTGATGATGATCTGAAGGAGGAACTGGACTTGCAGAGCCCAAGTCGTTACTGGGGGGAAAAATTAGCTGATCTGGCCCTAGGTAGGATGAGCATGTTCGTCACGCACAGATGACGAAGAAAAATGCGAAGCTATACTTGTTTAGCTCGGCTCTTGTTCTCGGCGATACGGGGAGGGCGCTACCTTGGGGGTATATTTCCATTCAGATGGAGCCAGCATATGACACAAAATATGAAGCAGACGAAGATCTCCAGCCAGATCATAACAATATACGGCGAATGTATTTTAGAACATCCATATCGTTGGATGACCTCGGCAGTCTGCTTGATGGCAGTCCCTAGCAGATCCGGTCAGCCATATCCGACAGAGTACGAGAGACACATTTCTGGTCTTACATGTGGTGAGGAAACCAAAACCAAGAGTGAAGCCCCAAGCAATAGATGCAATGACCAGATCAGTCCCAGTGACAACGAGCGGCTGGAAATCATCGGGAAGTAGAGTAATCATAATCTATGGCACCAGCACATTCGAGGGAGGGCCGAATTTAAATTCAAGAGTGTAACTGAAGAATATCCGAGACGCGACGACCAGATGAAATGCATGTTCTGTATTGCTACGCGTGTACTGTTGGAGCTATGGAGGAGTTCCCTTGTACCCCGACGAGTCATGATGCTTCAGGTTGCATAGCAGTCAGGCTCCGCGAGCCAATGAAAAGATAAACACTAGTTGGGGATTCGAGGGAACTCAAGTATCATCCAAATATTCGATTTCGATAGTCTGGTTTCATGGACTTCGCAAAACTTCCTGTACCTCACGCGGTCTCAGCGTAATGGCAAGATTGCAGGGCGGCGGTGCCATGGAGCAAAGGGAGTTCTCCTGTATCCCTCATGACTTGGTGATGAACTTCGAAACATGTCAATTAGCATTTGACTTAGGGCTAAAATCCCGGCGTTTGCATGGCTCATTAAGAGAGTCCTGTGGAAAACCTCAAGAAAATCCCTGGTGGATCGCGGATAGTTGCTGCCGTCCACCTGTACGATTCAAGAGCTGGCTACAGGTCCGCCATCACGGAACACAGGGAACAGTCGGCGACCGCTGCTCCACCAGATGTAAACAACTTCCGAGAAGAGAAAAACAAACAATATCAGCCATGAGCAACTAGAACGACGATTTTGGTAGAAACACATCCGAAAGAGATGAACAGAAGAGGTGTGGCTTCAACAGGCGAATGCAGACTGCTCGCTACTCACAAGACGATTACTGCTTAGGGTCAGCCATATGATCGATTAGACGGGGCAAGAAGTATGAAGTCTTCAATTGGAAAACTGATACCTACCACCTACCGACCATGCTGTCCAGAGCTCGGGGACGATCGTCCCAGGGAAGCAGCGAGAAGCTAAAGAGACGCAAAGTATAAAATCACCGCGCCGCCGCCATCTATAGATAGTTCAGGGATGAGGCCAAACACAGAGTTTCGCACGAGACTAGTTTCTTGGGATATGGCACAGGGCTACCGTTTCCTTCAGCCTTTGTTTCGTTTTCATGCGAAACTTGAACTCCATCCTGGATTAGACCACCCCGCAGGGGGATGCATCTCGGCGGGTGCATAAGCAAGACCCAAATCGATATAGGCAGTCCAAGCTCTGAACATAGAGTGGAAATGTTGTCTTCTTTGAGCGAGATTGGGATGATCTGCGAAGGAAAAGCGAGGAGAGACCTGGTGCAGGTGGGTGTCGTCTTCACGCTACTGTAATTTGTTGCACGTGCTCAGAGATTCGCTTATCTTGCTCGCTTGCTTGGCACGGATGAGGATGAAAGCAACTTTTTGACTCGCAACCCGCTCCACCAAGTCAAGATGTACTCCCGTAGGAACAATTTTCTCGACGACAATCATCTCTCCACTTGCACGATGTAAAGCAGGACATCGCATCATCTTGATCTCAAGGCCCCGAGGCGTATGCGAGCACGGCCTGCAAGAATACAGCTTCCACGACGAGAGCTGAGGGCGGGGAAGAAGAATGGGGCTGGCAGCATCAGTTGTGAGGTTTTTGACTCGAGAGCTACTAGACGACGAGGTACTAGATTGTAGAGCAGATAGAGAACCGTGTTCCCCGTAACTAATCTCTCATTCATATATCTTGCAGATCTCATTTAAACCGAGGAAGTATAGCAAGTGCTTTATGTCTACTGGCGAATTATTCACATGCCCTTCGGGAATGTAAGATGAAGCACAGCAATCATATACGAAATCCAGCAATTCCAGTTCTCAAAATCAGCATCGTTTGTCGATGTTCGGCAGTAGTTCAAACACTCTCTCCATTGCTTTCATGAGAGGCAGTAGCCTCCTCGAAATGGAGTTGTAGAAGTTCGAAAATGTGGATTGCCTGGTCGAAACGAAAGCCGCGGATCAATCGATAGCAAGCACGCGAATGCCATCTCCATCAAAGCCCGTCTAGCCTCAAGCTCATGTATCATTTGGGTATATCGCCCCTTCCAGCTCCCAGACCCCCGCCCACCATAGTATATGCGTCTGCAAAGAAATAAATACGAAGGCCACCACAGTCCAACGCCGTCCAAATCAGAACGCCTCTTCCCATAGCATCACTTTCTGTCAGTTAGTCGTCTCATCCAGCTGCCGAGGCCATCAGACCTCTCTTGATGCCAATAATCTTGTTGACGTCGAGTTTCTTATAGTCAGTCGGCATCCAGGCACCACTCGCAATGCACAGCACCTTCATTCGACGATCATACCTCAGCCCCGTGAGCAGCTTTGGCGTGATAAGGAAGTACTGGCTAGTATGTTCTTTGCACGCGATTTCTACCATACGTTCGTGAACCATCCGCTCATTCCGAGGATCCATGCCTTGGTTGATCTCATCTACGACTCGGAAAGGTGCTTGGGCAAGGGCCTGGAGAGACAATAGGTAGAAAATCGTCGAGACAGATCGTTCGCCTCCGGACTGGCGATGTGCGTCGAGGATCTGGAGGCTCTCTTTTTCTCTAGAATGAATTGTCAGTATCTGCGCATCTGTGCCGGGGATATTGCGTACCTGAATTTAACCTTGATCTGAACAGACCATAAGTCAAAATCGTCGTCCTTGTGAACAGCCACTTCACCCGCGCAACCAATCTGCTCAAAATTGTGGGAGAAAGCATCACTGATCTCTGCAATAAGAGAGTCTAGCCGAGGTTCCCAAATGCCTCGTATTTTGATAATCCTGCGGTTGGTCTTTTCAAGTTTCTCACCAACGTCATCAATCTTCTGCTGCAGTCTTTCGATGTCTTTCTGCCGCTGGTCGAACTGCCTGACAGCATCTGGGTTATCTGCATGAGTAAACTGTAGCTTCACTTTCTCCGCAGAAATATCGTTGTGCAATTGCTCGACCGTGAGATCCTCAGCAAGATTTGCCCACCCGTCACGATACTGTTCATTTTCTGGATCAGCTTGGAGTGCAGCGACGGCGTCGCGAGCTCGGGTGGCAATAGCTTTGAATTCGGCCAGCTCTTGATGTGCCTCGTTCATTCTGCGACGCTCTTCATCGACCTGACTAGTAATGCCGCTGTTGCGTTCCTGCAGACCGACTACGTCAGACTCTGCCTCGATGGCTCTAATCTGTGCTTCGAGAAGGGCCTCATGGCAAGACCTGATATTTGAAACCAGATCCTTGTACTCGAGTGCAAGCTTGACTTTTTGAAGTACGGCCGCATCATGCTGAGCATTGATTCTGGCCATTTCATTCTGGATATCAACAAAGATCGAGTCTGTTGCCCCCAAGGCATCTTCCGCACGTTCTGCTACAGCTCAGTAACAGAAGAGCAAGGCTGAACAGCCGACTTACTTATTTTCCCAGGAAGATTTCTCTGCTCGTTGAAAGCAGTTTGTAGCTCGGCCTTCTCTTCCTTCATAGCGGCCTGAAGAGATGGATATACATTAGCGGGTTACGCAATGGAACGGAGGCTTGTGTGACTGACAATCTCCTTCTGCAGTTGGTGACCTTTTTCTCGAAGCTGTTTTATCGTCGCTCGGAGGGGTAATATCTGTTGTTTGAGATCTTCAAACTCTGACTCGATTTCGGCAATCTTCTCTCGAATTTCTCTCTTTCCAGAAGTATCAGCGGGTTGGTCGGTCCAGTATCGTGCTGCATTAACTTGTCTGCTGGTTGAGGAGGTTGCCGAAGGTCCATATTCTTCTCTCTTCTGTATTCTATAGCTATTGTTGTTCGTAGCCCACTGTGTCAATTTTGTCTTTTCCTTGATGTAGTTGTATCTGTCGTCCGTGATATCTTGAAGAGCTACGGCACTCCGATCCAGTCCTCGAGACTCGAGGAAACTGAGCACTGGGCCGGGTCCGTCCACGAGATCAATTGCCCAGGCGTCTAAGCCCAGCTGCTGCATTTCTTGCTCGGAAAGCAGGCGACTCTCTGTTCTGGCTGCATCTGCCTCTCTTATCGTAATATCCTTGAACTTTCCAAGCTGGTTGCTCAACTTCTTCGAATCGCTTGAGTTCTGGGTGACGAACGTGAGGAAGTCGGTCCTTTTAAGAGTTGCCTCAACAGCATTCGCGTACCGGGGATCTTTCAGGGAGCAAGTAATCAAGGGTGGGCCGTAAATCTCTGCCTGAAATTCGTCACGATGCTCTTGAACCCACTTCCAAGCTTCGGCCGTATCTCTCGACTCATGCGCAAGCTTGCTCATTTGCTGGCCTTCCTGGGTGTCGAAAGCAGCAAGACTCCTTTCGGCTTCAGCTCTTTTGTTGCTGACAGCTCTACCTTGGTCCTTGATCTCGTTTTCCCGTGAGACTAATTCTTCCGCTTCCGCTTTGAGATCCTGGAGCTCGTGCTCCTTCGTCCTCTGTTTGTAGGTTAGTATGAGATCAATAGAGATGGAGAGACGGGAACGTGCTATTCTGTCATTCCATTCGGTCGGATCAAAAGCTATTGCTTCACCATGAAGCTTAGCCTTTAGGTCTGTGACGATTTTTTGTAGCTTCCCAACTTTGTGCTTTTGTTCGTTTCTTGCCTTTTTCTGTGCCTCCATAAGGCCTTCTTTATCTTTGATCTCCTCATCAACTTTGTCGAGAGTTTGTGACTTGGCATCTGCCTGTCTCTCGGCGCCATTCGTAGCTATCTTGCGCTCTTTAACAATTTCGGAGATCTGCTTGAGATATTCCTGTTTCGCGTTGATTCGCTCCAATGTAGGCTGCACCTGGGCCTCGAGCTCTCGTACTCGTTGCTGAGCCTCTTTCTTCGTCCTGCTACGTACCTGGTGCTCGATGCGGGCATCCCTATATTCGACAAATGGAATCGTTCTCTCGAGGTGCTTAATCTTCTCTTCTATTTGCAGCCGCTCTTGCAGCTTCTGAACCTGAATTTGCAGGCTCTCTTGACGTTTCTCCCAGTTCTCCAATGTCTCTCGATCAGTGACCAATTGTATGTCCAAACCCTTCTGGGATTTCCGAAGACCTTTCAGTTGTTCGTGCATCTCCAGCATCTCCGGGGGCGCCGCTGCTCTTTGTGTTTCCTCCAATATTGCGACAGGAGATAGACTTGCAAATGTAGCGACCTGTTCCTGAGGAAGGAACTGGCAGAGGTTATCGATTTGTATGGACAGGTCTTTGACGAGTTTTTGGACGGCCTTCATCGATGTCTTTCTGCCATTCAACCACCAGTCTCTTGTGCTCCCCGCCTTCATGATTCGCAGACGGATGACATGATTCTCGGGCTCGTCAGGTCGTTTGCATAGCTCTATCTCAATGAATGCTTCTCCATTTGATTTATCCTTCACGTACTCCCCAAAATCCTTTCCACGGCCCAATGTACTTGTCGGGTATCCAAGCCCAATGCAAATCGCGCATACCAGTGAGCTCTTTCCAGTGCCGTTAGGTCCGATAACCATATTCATGCTGGGGCCCGGAAAGAACTCGGCACTTTCGTAAGTCACAAAGTTCTTCAACTTAACTCGGATGATGGCGCCAGGCTGGAAATTCCCCAAGCCATCATTGCTGTCAACATTGTACATGTTGGCTTGGCCCTTCCCGAATCCGTTTGAATGTGGGTCTTCTATTTCGGAGGATTCAGCGGATGAGTCGCCGTGGTATACATTTGTACGGGCGCGTTTCGAGGACTCTGACCGCGTGGAGCTTTGTGCGCGTCTAGTGTCATCGTCGCCATCCTCACTCTCCGTATCAGATCGTGGCCGCCGGCGGCCCTTACCTGCCGACATATCTGAGAGCGGCGTGTTCACTATGTTGTTCGTCCTGGAGTTGGGAGTTGAGATTTGTGGAAGTGGAAAACGCGCGACGCGTCACCTCAGGCTTGACGCGTTGAGCACGTGCTCCTTGAGTTGAAGTTTAAACGTCAATGATGGCAACGACGACCTTCACATCATCCAACTGCACTTTCCATCTACTGCGCAGTTCGCGTTTTATACGCAAAGTCTTGCACTCATGATTCTGGAGCAAAAGCGGGTTTCGATACGCTTTCGCCCCGTCTCCGCCTACATTCAGCGTAGGAGAGATAGTCAAGTTTGTAAGGCTGTGATCAAGTAGACAACTTACTTGTTCAGTCATGTAACAGCTGAACAAGGTACTTGCTGTGACAATGTCCGGAGATGAAGCAAATTACCTAGGTAGCCAAGGTAGTTAATTGTGGGGTTTTTGTACGATCCGGTCGTGATTTTGCAGAATATGGAGAAGAGGACGCTGGACAGCCGCCGGCGGATATACCAACCAAAGATGAAGATGCCACGTGCTATCTCGGATACTTTACTCTGGTCTTAAAAACATAAAACTTCGTAGCCAGGTATCACCGTCCTATTTTGTCTTGAAGCAGCAAATCGTTCTTCCACTGATTTGACTTAATAGTGAAATTTCCGCGCCAGGGACCATTATACGCCATGGACCATTATACGTTCCCATGTATTGGCACAGACGAGGCAACTTGGATGTCATTGTAAGGGGAGAGTTGATAGCTTCGCCAGTTCTCGTGATTCCACCAGCATGATGGGTGAAGAAGGCCTAGAGCCTCGGCATATCAACATTATGCTACGCCCGATCATGGCTCAGGTGAACACAAAATCTCATATGTACAATCTCTTAGTCACTTTAATTTCCTCAAATTCGTCTGTCCTGCTGTCTGTTCATGCGAGTCCTCGTGGTAAAAGAAGCACGCGAGGCTTCTGTGCGACGGCTAACAAAAGTCTGAAGCGGACCGATCGAATTTGATCAATGGACTCGATACATAATCTCCAGATCTTCTCACTGCCTGCAAGTGATGTATCTTCATTTTTTGCCCGTTGCTGTTGTGATCCCGAGGAGGCGTGGTGTGGAATGTTCCGGGCACACGTGTGGGCTCTGTCGTCGGATGTCAACCAAATAAAAACTGTCCCCATCACATTGCCATATTCCACACCCCAAACTACATCTAGATTGCTTTCTTGCGAGCTATCAATCTTCCTTCGCACTCATACCAATCACACACTCTTTTCCTTTCTTCAAGTCCGACCAGCATTTTCCTCTGCACTTATTTCTTCGAGTCGCAAGTCGAGTTCCGCGTCGCGTCCAAGAGGGCGCAGGTTAATTCGCCTCAATTGGCACATCCGTGGTGACTGAATCGGCTTGCCCAGACTCCACGTTGCGTTTATTCTCTCGTTCGGCTTCGTCCTCTCTACAAACCACTGCGAATCGCGTCTCCTTAGCAACCTGGTGCAACGGCTCTCGACCTAGCCTCGAGCCCGACCAGCCCTGAGCAGGTCGATCCGAGCATTGGCACTATATCTTCATGAAGGAAGCTGTGAAATAATTCAGCAACATGGACAATTACTCCAGGCCGACGACGCGTCGTCCTCTCGGAGAGGCGACTCGACGAGTCAATAATTCTCATCATCCTGCTGCGCAACCCAAGAAGTCTCCAAAGCTCCCTATGCCCCACCACGAAAGTATGAAGTCAAATGGTCTGCTTCAGAACCAACCGCGCAAGCAAGACAACAGCAATGGCAGAGATCCAGGTAAAGCCTCACCGGCAGGACCTAATGTAGGGAACCCGCGGGTTTCGGCGATCAAAGACTACCATCCCGAGTCAAATCGAAATTCCCAAATCTCCACAACCTCGACTGAAAGTAGAGCCATCAAGACCCATATTGGGCCGTGGCAATTGGGAACAACATTAGGCAAGGGGGCGACTGCACGAGTGCGACGGGCACGCCATAAGTACACCGGGCAAGAGGCGGCTATCAAGATAATGCAGAAGAGTACTGCTCAGATCTCACAAGCTGGAAGCCTTGCCGATCTGGACAGAGCGGAAGCCAGTCAACCAAATTTCGATGGTCTCAAGCGCATGCCAGTGGGCATTGAACGCGAGGTGGCAATCATGAAGCTGATACAGCATCCACACATCATGAAGCTGTACGATGTGTGGGAGAACCGTACAGAGATGTAAGTTGACTTCAAGGGCATCAGCAAAAATTGCGACTAATCTTGATAAGTTACCTGGTCCTCGAGCTCGTTGATAGAGGGGAGCTCTTTCAGCACATCATAGACAGCGGGCGCCTTGTCGAGGAGGAGGCCATGTTTTACTTCCGCCAAATTATCAGTGCAATCGGCTACTGCCATTCTTTCAACATTTGCCATCGAGATCTTAAGCCCGAGAACATACTCTTGAACAGCCAAATGGATATCAAAATCGCGGATTTTGGAATGGCCGCGCTACACCAAGCCCCAGATCACAAGCTCAACACTTCTTGCGGAAGCCCCCATTATGCTGCCCCGGAACTCATCGTAGGAAAGGGGTATCGAGGAGACCTGATCGATGTTTGGAGCATCGGGGTTGTCTTTTTCGCGATGATTGCCGGATATTTGCCATTCGACATTCCAGGCTCTACTACCCTTGCACCTCTCATGGATCTCATCAAGAGCGGCAAATATTCGATGCCTATTGATATCAGCGAAGAAGCCAAGAGTCTCATAAATCGGATGTTGCAAGTAAATCCCAAAAACAGAATTAGCCTGAGTCAAATATGGAAGCATCCGCTAGTCAGGAAGTATGATTACTTGGACGATTTCAGCCGGGGGCCATACCCAATGTCTTCAAATCCGAAGGACCACGGAATCAAGATCAATGGGAAGAATGGGATACACAAAGACTTGCTACGTAACTTGAGGTCTATGTGGCACATGTATTCCGAGCAGCAACTGATCGACGCTCTTTTAAGTGACAAGTAAGTTCCATCCCAGAAGCACTAATCGCACTTGTGCTCAATTTAACACGTCTTAGACCAAGCGAGCAGAAGATGTTCTACTCTCTGCTACTCAAGTACCGCAATTCTTCGTTGGAGGATTACAACGGAGATCTTGCATATTCGAACAGCGATTATCACCATGTCAAGCCGCTGACTTTGACGAAGGCATACTCCACTTGCCACTTTCCACAGTCACAAAAGGGTCATAGACGTCAAGGATCCAAGTTCACTGTTATTAGTAATGCCGCAGAAACAGAGCAAAGTTATGATCCTTTCAAAGCCTCCCGACCTCAACATCTGACTGCCTCCCGAAACGATCATGCCAAGATCACCATACATCACAGTACCGACGAAAACTCTTGGACGAAAGATCGCTCAGCGCTCAATACTCGAAAGGTATCTAGCGGCTTGTCTGTCGTGCAAGGAGATCGTAGCAAGCTTGTACCGCCTCTCAGAAACTTTGCCACACGGAGCTCGATGAGTTCTACTCGCAGCCGAAAGAGCAATGGCCAAATCAGAGCTAGCATGAGCTACAAGCGTGGTGTAAGCTTTACTCAGATCCACAAGCGTACGAGCGAAACCCAGAGAGCTAGCTCAGCACCTAATCCTTCTGCTGCAGTGTATGGTCGGCACAGTAACCACACTGAGGTTACTGACGATGGAGGCGATTTCCTACGTCCGGTCAACAACACACCTTCTTCTACGAGATATATTCGGTCGAGAAAAGCTCATTCTATAGGTTCACCATCTCTCAATTCGGCAGTCAAGCCAGGTCGGGCGAGCCAGATCTTCAGTGAGGATGTCCGACAACACAGCAGCAGTTTGGCCAAGGATTGTGATGAGGCTTTCAACCGCATTTCTGGGGCATCCAATGTTAACCACGAGCAGGCGCTCCCCGACCACAAAAGAAGTAGGAGAAATCCTGCGGCCTCTACTAATCCACAGATCTCTTTGGATTCTCGCCCATTACCTCCTCCTCCAGCTCGATCAGAATCGATCAAGCATGAGCTTCTTGAGGCACGAAAGCAGGCGGAGCTAAGGAAGCGATTTGGTGGTGATGATTCGCCGGGCTACTTGGATCGAATGGTCAATCACATTGATCGACTCATTCAACCACTCTCTCCAACACGACCGAACCACGACCGTCGCATCAATTCTGCTCCTACGGATGCTAGATATCCTCCCCCAGGTCGACTTCTCCCGTCCATTCACGAGTCCCGCGGCGAGGAAGCGTCACCTCAGAGAGCTGGGGAGAGAGCACCATTCCGGGAACACCCGTTTCGGGTTGAGGAGAAGCATGGACGGGTTACGTCTGCTCCTGAGCCCTGGAGCACGACTCGTCACCCAGATGAGAGATATGCCCGACCGGTTGCTCTGGTCAAGGACACTATTAGAATCGTCCATCCTTCGTCGCCAATGAGTCCCGTACGAGCACCAGCACCTCTGACGATCAGAAAAAAGAGCTCGCAAGGTGGACCTCCTATGATGGCTGGGGGACTTGGACAAGAACATGATACCTACGCCAATAATTATCAATCATCTAGGCCTGACCTCCGACAGCAATACAAAGCTACCTCTAGGACAGAAAACCGTCCGGACCTAGCGACTATCAGCGAGTCCAGGGACGATGGAAACCAGTACGATGCTAGCACTGGTACACTTGTCAAGAAGAAGTCGGGTTGGTTTAAGCGCAACTCTAGGACTGAGGACGAAGACATTAGACTTTCCATTGTCAGCTCCAACGCCACAAAGCCTTCCAGTAGCCATGCTATAGACCCCTACGACCGGCCTCAGAATCCGGTTCTCCGATCGACATCTCCTGAGCAACCCAAGAAGAAGCCGTTCAGGCTCGGTAGAATTTTCAAGAAGCGATCGAAGCCGGATATGTCCGTTAGTGGTAAGTGTAGGTGATCTCTGTTGACGTTCCAATACTAACAAGATCAGTCAACGATATCTTCGAAGATGAGGCTAGTGTTCAAGACTCTATCATGGATGCTCGTCACCAAACTTCCAGTGGACGAGATCGTCATGAGGATGCACGCGCTCGACAAGTCGCACCACAGCAGAGCTGGCTGGCCAAGCTATTCCACGTCAAGCCCGCATCTGTTTTTCTCTGCTTTGCCATCTCGCAACGACGCGCCCGACGTGAGATTACCGCGCTGCTGAAGGACTGGAAGCGTTACGGTATTCATGGACTCCAGGTTAACAAGGAGCGCAACATCATCTTTGCCAGGGTTTCAGCGCAGAACTGTAAGTCCGACTCCCTTCCCTCCCTTCTAATCTGGACTGACAGCTCGCAGTCCTCGAGATGAAAGAGGTTGCCTTTGCTTGCGAAATCATGACCGTCATCGAGCACGGAAAGCGTAACCATCTCAGCATCGTGCGCTTCACGCAAGAGCAGGGTGCGGCCAGCACGTTCCACAAGTTCGTTGAAACGCTGGAATCTGTGATGCGCGTCCGCCACTTGCTTGTTGCTGATGAGCGTAAGAAGCGCATGATGATCAAGACGCTCATTTCCGCGATCTAACCACCTCTATCCTCCCGGCAGTCCGCGCGCATCTCTCGATGGGCACCATCTTCGATCTGGTTGGAGACTTTGAAGATACCCCTCATTTCTTCGGTTGCTTGGAACGTTGCGGTTGGATGGTCGTGTTCCTTCCTGTTGTGTTTTGGGTGTTTTGATTTTATAGCGGATTCTGGTGATGCACACCGCATCCCGCGTTGGGGGTTAGCATATGTTGGCTTTGACTTTTCTTTCCTTCTTTCCACTTTCTTTCCACTTTCTTACCTCCTCACCAGAGGGAGGGAAGGTCAGAGTAGTGTAATGATAATTGTCCAGAGTATCTCTCGTTGAAGAAAGGGACAGCGCAAGGTGTGAGGTACTGGTGGTTGGGGGGGGAGGGGGGGGAGCTGGTGGTCACGTTTTGATGATGGGAGTGGACTGAGTGGAGTAGTTGTTCAGTGTACCGAGTAGTCAGCCGAAGCAGACGACGATTCGAAATAAGCTGTGTTTTAATCCTGCGTCGGGGCCTCCTTCTCGGTAAGTAACTCCTATGGGTCGTAGGGCTTCAGCTTGCATCCGAGATATAAAGTCAATTGAAGGTGCTCTGTGAAGCGAAGTTGGAAGTAGATTCAGGTCCAAGAATCTCGGCTGCCCGCTTTGCTCCACTGCGAGAGACCTCAGCTCGTTTGTTTTCAACAGATACACACACAGTTGTTTGGCTTTTTCGAGCCTCTTCCTCTAGAGTTACAATGATCGCAGCGGCAGATTCGCTGGCGTATATTATCGGCAGTACCCACCTGCATAGCCCTGGTAAATACAGAGACGCTTCTCGCACGACGCACATCCGCCAAGTCTTCTTGATCTTCACCACATGTGCATCATGGTAAATCACCGAAAAAGCTACAAGTCCACCGCACATGGTGTAGTCAGTCAGTCAGTCAGTCAGTCAGTGAGGGCTCTGGTCACATGACGTGATAAAAACACCCATGCCACGACACCAGAGCCCCGGCTCCTGTAGCTCTTGAAGCCATTCACTGCTCAAGCTCTCTTGGACAAGGACACAACACAATCGTCCATCATCCTTTGGCCCCTCCCAAACCTTCCTTTTGGTAGGCCACTTCGCTACGGCTACGGAATAGCGAGCGCATGACCTCGCGGTGATAACTCTCGCAACATCCCACTCCCGCCCATTCATCCCGCGGCGAGTTCGTCGAAGAGCGGAGTTGCGGCTTCAGCCCGACCACTGGAGCGTACTCTTCCAGGCTTTCCTGGATCGTTCCTAGCACCCCTACTTGCCCATCCACGACCCGGATCTTTGTCCTGGCCCGGCCAAGTGAATCGGGTCTGGCCCCCGACGCATTTTTCTTTTTCTTCTTCTTTTTGTTGTTCTTTTTCTTTTTCTTGTTCTTGTTCTTGTTCTTTTGCTGTTTCTTTCGTTTTTTTTTTCCAACCTCCACACATGCACCCGCAACCTTGTGATCGCTCGCCCGCTACCAGCCCATCAATCCCCGTGCTGGCTCCCTCCCGAGAAACCGCTCCTACCCCTCCTTCACCACACACGCGTATCCCACCACGAGTAGTACTCTCCTCTCCTCTACCGGCTCCCTGAATAAAAGATCACTATCAGCGAGAGCCAGAGCTCCCTCCTTGGACTTCCCCCACGCGAAGAAGACCTGTGATATCAGCATCGTCCAGTACTACTGCTACTGTACTGTACGTGTCACGCAACATGAGTGAGCCGGAGACGGAGCGTCGATGAAAAAGAACATCGCGGTCTGTTCGTCACCCCCCCCCCCCCCCATCACGTACGTGACGCTTCTATCACGATCACCTGGACCGTGGTTGCGAGACAGGCAATGCAAGAGATCCATCCATCCATCCATCCATCCATCCATCCCCCATCTGTAAAGTCAACAAACACACACCACGCTCCTCCCCCTTCTCTCCAACTTTGACCTCTCCAAACCAAAGAAAATCCTCCGGACCTATCCAATCCCATTCCAAGTTTCCGCAGCTGAAGAGTCTCCTTCTTCCGTGATCCCCTCAGAGCGTGCGACATAAACTTTGAGATCGTACCAAATACATATATATATATTAATTATATGTATAAAAATGAGAAAAAAAGAATTGGCAGGAGAGTTGATGAGACCCCCAAGTCGCTTGACTCCCCCGCGATCGACGTCCTGCACGCGGCGGCTGAGGCTTACCTGACTCCATCCCAAAACGTTCATCCCCCCCCCCGTCCCGAGATGGATCTTCACGATCACGCGGAGAGCATCATCGAGAGTTTGGCTAGACACGGGAGCTGTCTGCCCTTCCCTTGCCTTTTCCTGCGTGGCATGTGCCTGCTTTATTATTTGTACAGAAAAAACGACATGTAACAGCAGGACATGGGGATATCTCGTCTCATCTCATCAGAGATCGCAGTAACCAAAAGCTGAACAGAGAGGGATCTTCTCTCATCCATCCACTGATCCAAAAAATGAAGAAAAATATGTCGGCGAGGAAAACGCGACGAGGTGCATCAGCAGCCGGGATCCGACTATACCAGGACGCAAACAACCCGGCCGTGAAAATCGTTACGGAACAACCCCCCTCCCCCCGTTTTATCTACGCGCTTAGCGTTGATCGCATCCGCCATCAACACCAGCCAGAATTCCCCAACTCCCGCCCGAGCATTAATTCATCCGCGTGGTGCCTCCATCCCAGCCCAGCATGAAAACCGAATCACTAGAAGAAGAAAAAGAACCACCCCTCCCCCCAAAACCGGGTATCACGCACTACACAACTGCCCGAAAGTACGCCGCCGATGCCGAGCCGATCCGATACGGCTCTGCCCCGCCCCGCTGCACGCGTCACAGCAAGTCCTTCTTCGACATCTCTGGGCTGTTGTCCTCGTTCGAGTCGCTCATGAGTTCACTCCTGTCGATTGGGGATTGGGATCCCCCGTTTGGATTCAAAGTGCCGGTCGACGCGCCCTTACCGCAGCCTTTGACGAGGATGTGTCTCTGTTTCTTTCCATCAGCTTTCTGCCTCAGTTTTGGCGGCGTGTTCATCTTCAGCGGAGGATGATGACCTTGGGATCTACAGGACGAAAACCGGACGAGCACCAACCTTTAGAGCATCTTTCCGCGAGAAGCTCTTCTCGCAGTGGCCGCACGGGAAGGGCTTGACGGCCAAATGGATGCGCTTGTGGCGCTTCAGATCATGATTGCGGTTGAAGGATTGCGGGCACTGATCGCACTTGAAAGGGCGGTCGTTAGTTGGCGGCTGGCCTTGCGAGTGGTGCCCGTAGAATTGTTGGTGGTGGTGCTGCTGCTGCGGGTAGCCGTGCATATTCATGCCGCCCACCAGCGCCATCTGATGACCGGGGTTGTGCGCGTTGGACATGATTGGGCCGGCGAGCCCAGGGAGCGCGAGCCCCGTGAAGGTGGGCCGTGAGTTGTACGCCTGGGGTGCGGCCATGGAGGACGGCGGCTGTGCAGAGATGGGCGACATGCGGTTGCTGGGCGCCGAGGAGGTCTGGGGCGACTGCTGCGGGGATTGGTGGGCGTAGGACGGGAAGGAGGATTGCTGGGGCGTGGAGGAGGGGGTGTAGTAGGTTGGGGTCGGAGGGGGCCTCCCGTAGGAATCTGGTGCGTGGAGAGGACTTTGCTGAGGAGGTTGCGAAGCAGACTGCTGGTGGCCGTGCTGGTGTTGGTTCTGCGGCGCTCCTTGTTGATGCTGGTGCTGAGATGCCAACGCTGGCAAGCCATGATGATGGGGCTGTCCCCCACCAGACATACTGGTGGCGAAGGGAGGCAGGCTCATCTCATACGGAGGTTGAGCAAGTGCCTCCCCCGGATGAGGTGAGGTGGTATTCCGGTGGGGAAAGATGGATGGCGCGTACACTGGCCGGCCCCCCATGAGGGAGTATGACTGGGGGTGCGCATACGACGCGGACAGCGGGGTAGCCGGGCTGAAGCTGTAGGAGGACGGCTGATTCGGCGTAGGCCAGTATCCTGTTGGCTGATAGGGGGCGACTCCTCCCGCAGAGCTCTGAGAGCTGCCACTATTCACACTCGACGCGAGCGGGCTGAAATCACTTGCCAGGCCGGCCGGAGGCGTCAGGATGCTGCTGACAATTGCTGGAGGGGCTTGGTTCAAGCTCGAGGGCGTGTAAGTCCCAGCTGGATACTGCAGACTGTTAGGCGGGGGCAAAGAGAAGGCTGGGAGGCTGCTGGCGGCGGACCGGCGAGCAGTGAAGCTCTGGGTCTCCATGGAAGACGAAGGCGAAGTCAACACTGCCTGCTTGGGAGAGGATGAGGGAAGAAGGGGCTCGGCGAAGGAGTAGTCGCGGAGGATGGGGTTCGCCAGGAAACGGAGGAGCAGGTCAGTGGTGGTCGGATTCCTGACGACCGAGTCCGATTCCAGGTAGCCTTGCAGCATATAAGAAAGTCTTGTTGTTACGCTGCTGATGGCCAAGAGGCCGTATGGACTTGTCACGCAAGCCAAGGGTGGAAGGGTGAGTGATGTTGATATCAGAAAGTACGTGACGATTGCAAAGCTAAGCAATGTACAGTGCTGACCGTAGAGTATGGTTGGGGTCGGGCGGTCTCGGGTTTCTCGACTGGTATCGTCTGGCCTGATCGGTCTGATCTGGTCTAATCTTTTGATTTTGTCTGTCGCGTCGGTTTGTGTCTGTTGCGTGTGCCTGGTCTGTCTGTCTTGTCGTCTCTCTTGTCGTCGGCGTCGAGGTCAGACCTGGGTGAAGAATGTGGAGCGGCGATCCCCTGGATGGCGGCCGGGGAGGCGCTCTCGGTTTATGTAGCCGACTATCACCCTCACCCTCAAACCCTTCGCCCTTGCCCTTAGCGCGTGGCCCGTGTGTCCCCGCATGCATTTTCATCTGGTTCTGTTCTTCTTTCCTTTTGAATGGATGTTGTTGGTTACGAACAGGAAGCCTGGCAGAGGAGAGGGGGAGGGGGGAATTGTACGCTTACACTAGGTAGACGCTAGTCGATATACGGCTAGATCATACCCACTTGACTCTACGGGTCCGTGAGTTTGCCCTAGCGCGGGAGCTAAGGTTTTTTAAGGCTCGATTTGCCATGTGAGGGATGGACGATTGGCAGGGGTTATGACGAAGAGGTGACGAGGAGGGAAGA
Organism: Diplocarpon rosae; assembly: GCA_032760415.1. Classification (NCBI taxonomy): domain Eukaryota; kingdom Fungi; phylum Ascomycota; class Leotiomycetes; order Helotiales; family Drepanopezizaceae; genus Diplocarpon; species Diplocarpon rosae. Next base: position 1,466,416 of record JAUBYV010000005.1, read on the forward strand.
GGGAAGAGAAAAGAGTCAAGAGAATAAGAGGGGAGAGGTGAAATGTACAGTACAATATAAGAGGGCAGAGGGTAGAGGCCAGCTTCAATTTGAGTGGGATAGCACGATACGACTAATCGGTTAAATTTAAAGCAAAAAAAAGAAAAAGAAAAAAAAAAACCAGATTAGCCAGCGGGTGGACTAACTCGAGAGCTAGCTGAAGATCAGAGATGAAGTAAACAGTGTGGGCCAGATCTGGGCATCGACCCCGAGGGTTGGGTTATCCGTTGTCCCTTGGGAGATGTCCCCGAAGCCCATGTGAGACAGTCCATGACCACGAGATTTAGCGCTGGAATGGATTCACATGCGCATTCAAACTATGCTGCTTTCGCAGTGGGGAAGCAAAAGCAAACCCGGCAAAACCAACAACACAGCAGGCAGAGTTAGCCGGGCAAAACTGCAAGAAGCAAAGCAGACAAGAATAACAGGAGGAAAATAGCCGAGAAAGAAGCAAAACAAGCCCGCACTATATAAGCAAAGTAATCACAGCAACGCGAACCTCGCCGCGCAGCCAGAGCGAAAAAGCAAATTCAGCTGGAACCCTTCGGCCGCTGCTAGAGGCCTTTGCTCTGCGAATTTCAATCTCCCCCTCGCAGCAAATGGGATTATTGTCTCGGTGTCACCGCCGCAACTGACACACGCCTAGGGTGCAATACCTTGTCGGAAAGGGTTTCCACACGTCGCTACGCCCCAGTCGATGTAAAGTACTGTACGCGATCTGACTCGACACGCGCTAAGTCCCTTGCGGGGAGTTTCGAGGCCACAAAGTCATGCGCTCAGCTGCGACGGACTTTTGATTAGAATAAAAGGGGGTACAGTACGGGTTAGGGTTACCAGAGTTATCAGCTCGTGGGTATTCTAAAAAAAAAGAAGAAAAAAAAAAGGACATCGTAGTAGGGGCCACCTTGGCGCGGATGCAGGCCACGCCATGACGAATCCGTGAGTGCAAGCAGTCAGCTCTAGAAAAACTACCGGGGCAGGTGAGAGATCAGAGTATGCATTGTTGAGACCCGGCTCGGTTTGCAAATCTCTACATACAGTCACGTGTCGATTATTAAGTTAGTCTGGTCTAGATTGCAGCCTTGGCGATAATATATAAAAGCCCTTCAGGCCCTCGCCCTTCTCTCTCCGCATCTTCATCGTGCACACCAACCGTCTCTTGACTTTTGCCTGTGTATGTAAGTATGAGATGGGAATATGTACTGTCTCTCTTAAATGAACACAGCATATATGTCCTCTTCGCCTTTATATTCATTCTGTGGATCTCCTATATTTCAACTCGACGAAGCGAATATTGGCAACTTCGAGGCCAGTGTTCCTGACAGAGCAAGCGACAAAGAGTTGCTCCAAAAGATAAGACTTTACTCATAACGCACTCAAGTCTTAGGAGCAAGTTGGGATTCATTGTACTGCTAGTGCCCAGTCACTTTGTAGTGCACAAGGGCTCGTACTTGAAAATCAAAAGCCTATATGACCGACAACAAGAGCATTGTACTTGCTGATAACACGACCGGTGGACGCGAATATAGAGTGCTAGCCGAGAGATGAAGCATGTAGAGATCCGAATCGTAAGGAAAGCAGACTGTCGGGCACATTTGTGGATTAGAATTTGTCCGAGTCGTCTTCACGCAGATTCGATTTCGGTGTGCCGGCCGAGAAGCTTTCCTTCTTCTCCGTCATTTGAGATGCCTGTTCGTGCATATTTAAATATCTACCCATATCTCCCTTTCTCTTGCGCCCGAGGCCGAAAGAAGTCGATCAGGAAGTGAGCAGCTTCGAGCTTCAGGTCTCGAGCCCTGCAAGAGCTACAAGCCTGTCCGCGCCTCCGTAGCCGCAGGTTTGGCTCAGCAGCCAAAGGGGAAGAACACCACAAGGGGAAGATAAATCATAACACCCTACAGTACCTCGACCGCGACCAGACCCCAGCAGAGGCATTGGTTATCGCCAAGGCCACACCTAACCGCGACTCCCCAGCGCTTTGCCTCTGGTGCCCGCAGATCTGCTCGCGCTACTTCTCTCAGAACAAGAGAGAGAGCAGGCCAGGACGTCTCGAGTCAAACGCCCCACCTCCTTTCTCCACCCCCCAGTCGTGCTCGCGAGGGTGTGCATAGGCGATGCGTCTGGTCGAGCTCTCTCCGGCTGCAGGCGTCGCCGCGCACCCGTGGACATGGAAACCGGGCGTTCTCTTGGGCTGCATGCCGGGGGGGGTTTGGGAACCGCTTGTTTATTTGTTTATTTATTTGTTTGTTTGTTTGTTTGTTTGTTTACTTTATACCGAGATGCGTCCGGCGCGTGGAGCTGGGTCTGGGTCTGGGTCTGGGCAGGCCTGGGGATGTGGAGGGGGTTGAACTGGACAACCAAAAAGCTGGGATGGGAGTTGGGATCAGATTGACAGTAAAATTAGAAGAAGAAAAGGAAAAGGACAAAGAAAAAGACGGGAAAGAAATTAGAAAAAAAGAAAAAAAGAAAAACCAGCAAGAGGGGGGGACATCTGGAAGTGTAGTGGGTCGGATGAAATTAATTAGATCTGCTTGCACTTGGATGGTCTGTAAATTCAATAGTCGAGTCCCGCTTCGATGCAGCTACCGTATCTTAGATGCTCACGTACAGTAGAGAACAGATCACAGAGCCGAATGGGACGCGACGACATAAGTTGGCATATCTTCCCTTCCTGTCACGGGGGGGGCGGGGGGATGACTGTTACAGTACAGCCTCGCTCACCAGATCCCTACCCTCCTCCATCGGGGGTTTTGATGACATGGCGCGCGCACGCATGGTCAGTCAGCTCCGCCGCACCTGCGCATCTCGAGCTCCGGGATGGCAAACTCGCTTTGTCTGGGGGGGGGAGGCAGGGGAGAGGGTGGGAGGGGGTTCAAGAGAGTACAGTAGGTCGGCATGATACGAAAGTACACGGTACTGTGTTGGAAGTACGAAGGTGAGTATCGCAAAAAAGGGTAGTTCGAAGAAGAGCCCAAGCCTCCGCAGCTGGACTCCACCGGGGGGGGGGGGGGGGGGGAGGGGCACAGGGCATGGGGGGGGTTTTTTTTTTTTTAAAGTTGCGATCTACGGTGTGCAATGCTTGGGGGAAAACCTTCCCTCACCTGACCTCATCTGACGCGACGTCGAGGGACAACGGGGTATCCGCTCTGCTCCGTGACCGGGGACGCTCACGCGGCGGGGATCCCAGGGCTGGGGATTTGGGGATTTGATGGCAGGCTGTCGGAAGCCATAGATTATATGTGATATATATATAGATATATATATATAGATATATATATAGATATATATAGATATATATATAGATATATATATAGATATAGATGTAGATACAGATATAGATATAGATATAGATATAGATATATAGATATATATATAGATATATATATTGATGTATATATATATATAGATGTATATTGTCCGTCCGAGGTCTTGTCGGTGATCTGGTAACACGGAGAAGACAGACTCGCGTTGCTGCACCCCAGACCGTACCCTCACAGCAGTCAGTGGGTGTATACATATATAAACAACCTTCGTACGTGTATGGATAGCTGACTATGGCGGAGGGGTCTGGACATGTGCTCGAGATGAAATGTTCCCGCCCGCCCTCTAACAGCAGGCTCGCTCTTGCCTTTTCATCCGTCGATTCGGTTCTTTTCTCCACATTCGTCCAGCGTTGTTCTAGACCGCCGAGCTAGCCGAGCTCCAGCCTTTGGCTTGGCGCCCCCAGATTCAAGCCCCGACGCCAAGCTCGCTTGTTCTGCCTCGGGAGGGGGGGGGCGAGGTAAGGGAATAAAGGGAAGGGAAAAAAGGGAAGGGGAGGAAAAGCAGGCAGGGCGGTCCAAGTGTCTGCTAACTTCGGGTCGCTTAACCGCGCCTCCCTTCGGCGACCGGCGATCAGGCTAGCTTATTTTGAATCCCTGCTTTCCAGGTAAACCCCTCCGGCCCTTCCCTTCCCGTCCCTTATGGAGCATCCTACCCCTTGTCTTGTAGTGATCAGCTTCTTTGGGCTTAGCGTCTTGGTTAGTCCTGGCTGTCCTTCGTAGAAAGAAGTACTACTCTGACTCTAGTTCTAGCTCTAGCTCTAAACTCGAAGCTCTAACTGAGCGTTACCTACTACTGGTAAGTCGCGTCGCGTCGCGTCGCGTCAGATCAGATCAGATCAGATCAGATCGCATCCCTGCCTTCGTCTATCCTTTCCATCGGCTGATTCCTATCTTCGGTGCCCGCTATTCATCCATCCGGACGGGCCGCCAACGAAGTGTCTACCTACCTCGGCCAAAAGAACGCATCACGTGCGGGCAAGTTCTAGTTCGTCCGTGTACTGCTTCCGCATCTCCGACCAAGTGCTTCCGCATCTCCTACCAAGTACTCGTACTCAGCAGACAAGGCTGCGATAACCATGATCTTGTACCCTGTACTGTACAGTTGCAGGTAAGTGAGGTGCCAATGAGCTAGCTAGCTACGCTTGCGGCCGCCTGTCTCTCTGAGTCGTCGTGCCCCCCCTCCCCCCGTCGCACAACATCCCCACTTACAACCACAACCACAACCACAACCACAACCACAACCACAACCACATCCACATCCACATCCACATCCACCCCCGTACCGCCACTGAGCTGAGCTGGACTCTGACTCTGCCCACCAACCGATCTGCTGGGCTTCTGGAAAGACGGGACCCGCTACACATGTGCTGCTCTCCAAAGGACGAGCGGGATCCCGGAGGGCGAGAGGAACATTCGTCCCGGACCGTGCGCGCAAGTGTCCGAGACATGTCCTGCCAAAGGGACGCAAGGAGTTACATGCATTCATTGTATTGCATCGTCACAGAGCCGCATCTCGGAGGAAGTGCCAGTGACCTTGACCAAACCGAGCTCCCCGGGTTTCCGATATGAACTGTGTAGGCATCTCGATGTGTAGGTACCTCGAGGGATATGTGCATGCTCCAATCTTCATCTAGACGTTGCTGGGTGTCTAGAGAATACACTCCAGAACAGCACGAGACAACAAACACACTGCAACAACTCAACCCAACCCCAGGCCCCCTCGATAGAGCCTCGCATCACGCAGACCAAACTCCTGGATTCCCGAGACCCCGCGCTGCAGCTCCGTCTTCGCACGAAACAGTCTTCGGCTACACCAGCACAGATCTGTCGTACCAGTCTTTCGACACGCGCTCCAAAGGGAAAACAACTCGGAGACATGCAGGATCTCAAAGGATTATGAAATAGTCCCATGTTGTATTTTGCAGGCGACACACGTACACTGCACCAGCGTTCCCCAGACCAGTGGCGGCGTCGCCGGAGATGGGCAGTGGACGTCCACTGGGTTAGGATACAGTACCACCCCAACACCGCCCGCAGCTGCTCTACCACCAGCGCGTCTCCATTTTCGCCGAGGGAGGGGGGTTCCAGGTAAAAAAAGACTTTCCCTTTTCCGAAAAGGCATACGATTGCTTTTCTTCCGACCGAGTCCGTGTCCGCGGCTTCACTCGATCCCCTTCTTGCTCCCCCATTTCCGGGCAAGGACTTGCTTCATCTGAAAAGAAAGTGGGATCTCCTCGCTCGCAGTTAGGACGGGGGTTGCCATTCGTTCGTACGAGAGCTAGCTGCAGAGTTGCGAGAGACACTGTCGCTGGAGGAGCTGGTGAAGTTCAGGCCCGGTTGGGCTGGGCTGAGCTGTGTTGTGCTGTGATCTCCAGGTCGGCACAACGTCCCTCATCCTGGTGACTCGTGAACTAAAACAAAAAAAAATCAAAAAAAATCCCCCCCCCCCCCAACATACCCCTGATCTACAAGAGGGCTGTCAAGACTCTAATTTTGATTTCGCACAGACGCGGGATCCGAATTGTCGATGTCTCGCTGTCTTATCTTTTTTTGAATCTCGCAGCCCAGCTGCGTCGCTACGCTCGATCTGTACGAGTGTCTTTTTGATCTGGCCAATGCTCGAGAATCCAAGTGCATTATCCTGGCATTACGATGCATCACGTATCGTTTCTTGTGGTCTCGATTGCTTCGAGCGGCGGGCTTCTCTTGCCATCTGCGATTCCTTTGCGACCTTAATTTACTCTGGAGCCTCGATGTAGGATCTCTGATTTGAGATATCGAGCGTTTGTCCCAGATGCACCCCTCTTCTAGGGGAATGAGGACCATCCTCTCCTTTGGCCAGTCCTAACCCTATCCCCTCCCCCTTCTCCCTCCCCCGTCCCCGTTCCCTTCCTCTACCTGGTCCTGTATCACTCCCACACATCCACATCCGCATCCACATCCACATCAACACCTCCTCCCCTCCACCCGCCGCCTCCTCCTCTGTCCCAAAAGCCATCTTGCATTCTGGCAGGCGCCATGGAATCTGCCGCACCGCCAGCCCCAAGCCCTCAAAACGGGCCAACCACGTTCCCAACCGGCACGCATACACAGTCATACACAGCTCGCGTCGACCTGCCTGCAGCCCAAGTCCCAGCCCGAGCCCAACACGAACCGGTCCCAAGGCGATATCAAGCCCCAGCCCCTTGTGGATGCGGGTGCGGCTGGTCATGTCTCTCGCTTGAGACTTGAGGCTTTGAGCTGTTGAGAGACGCTGTCGAATATGCGGTGTGAAGGAGCTGGTCCAAGATTTCTTTCTCCCTCTCCGCCCCCTTTCCCCCCCACCCCTTTTTTTTTTCTTTCTTTCTCCCCACCTGTCCTTGCTCGCTTGTCTCGAGGTGTTAAATAGAACGGCCGAGCATGGGTTAAGTGCTCTTCTCTGACCTCAGTCACCACATGAGTCCAACGAGCCAGCCCGCTGTCGAAATCTGAATCGAGGTAGGTACGTACAGTACCAAGAACCCATGGCAGCCTCAACGGTCTCCCTCGAACGAGCTGCAGCTCCCCTTGACGCTTTTGCGAACCGGTCTATAGAAGGCGTGATGGCACACGCCGTCAAATCCCCCGCAGCTGGAAGGCGCGCAGTGGCTCATCCGCTCGTCTCCTACGTCGAGCCTGTAGCGGGGAGTCGTATCTTACTGTCGCGGGCACTTGACATTGCCCCGAATCGAATTCGCCCTCGTAGAGATGGGTTTGAGTTTTGGCCGCTTCTTTCTCGCGAGGTATTCGAGACCCCTCGCCTATCTCTACCACCGGCCAGATCTCCAGATTCTAATGCGTCGTGTCGCCCTCTCTCCACTTCCTTTTCGTGGAACTGATGGATGTCGTGTGCGTCGGTCAGCTGCGCCGTCGCGACTTGTACATCCAGTCCCATCCGCGGCCGCCGGGTTGTGGGCGAGTGATGGGGGATGGGATGCGACAGTAGGACTGGGTCACGAGAAACTACGCGAGTCGCAAGATGGGAGAATTCCGAGATATCCTGGACCTGCTTTCAGGGAGGGCGAGAGGGAGGGAGGAAGGAGGTAGAGAGGTACATATCGCAACATCATGCACCGTGGTCCTCCTCCAAACCAACTCGGCTTGGGTAACTGCACCTCGACCGGCCGGAATCCATGTCTAGGTGTAAGTGTCAGTGTCAGTGTACGTGTACAGTAGGTGCGTGAAGGCGAGAGACATCGGGATGAATGTAAATGCAGATGAAAATGAAAATCTAGATCCAAGCCTAAATCCAAGCGTGAGACCCAACCTCCATGTACTTTTTTGTACCCCCCCCTTTTTTTTAAAAAAAAAACCCCCCGCAACCAGTCGCGCGGAACCGAAAAGTCAGCCACTGGCAGCGCCACCAAGCGTCCCCCTTCTCCCCCCCCCTCCCCGTCTCCACCACGTCCCCTCTCCTCTCCTCCCCATCCCCTCTGCAGAAGTATCTCCGCACCCAGCGCATCCAGCGCGCTGGGAAGAGCCAGACCACCAACCCACGACCAACAGGTGGATGAACACTGGCTGTGTGCACCGGACCGGCCCAGATCTGCGCAGCGGCCGCCTCGGACCAGGATCAGTACAAGAGCTGCGGCAGGGTGGGAGGGAGTCATGAGGGTGTCAGGGGGGGGGGCTAAGGAGTGGGGATGGGAATTGGGGGGAAGGGGGAGGGGGATTGGGGATTGGGGATTGGGGAAAAGGGAAGGTAAGGGAAGGTAAGGAAAGTGAAATTACTGTGAATAAGACGTGAAGAAGAAAAGGAGATTGAATTTAAAAAAAGAAGGGGGACGAAAGGGGGAGAGGGAGAGAGTAGGGGGAAAAAAAAGAAGAAGAAGAAGAAGAAGAAGAAGAAGAAGAAGAAGAAGAAGAAGAAGAAGAAGAAGAAGAAGAAGAAGAAGAAACGCCGCGTCTAGTTTATCCTCCAAGCGCTGAACAAGCATGCCTCTAGGCAAGGTACGACTGCCTACCTACCTATCTGCCTGCCTTCTTCCTGGACAGCTACCGAACCAGCCTTTACCATCCTAAAGTATACGACCAACGAATCCAGACAGACACCACCCACAACCAGATCAACGAGCCAGAATGAGATGAGACGGATCAAGTACAACGGGATATCTACCTGAACGCTTGCTCACATGGGGAATAGGACAAGGCCTCGGAGGATGCTGCCGTTTGAGAGAGTGAAATCGTAATTGCGAATACGTCTTTTTGCCTCCGCCGACCCGCGGTAGGGGGCCGCAGCGTGGGTTCTGCCCTGCGCTGCTTTTGATATGTTGTTTTTGAGCTTCAGTAACCTGCGACGTGAAGCAAGTGTCAGAAGCTCGGAGATGGCAGAGGGAGAAAGCTGCGACTACGCCTGTACGCCTCTGGATGCGCGCAGGAGGGAGGCCCGGGGTGGTTTCTGCCGTTGCTCAACTCAACGCGCATCTTCTTTCTGCACTTGGCTCGGCTTTGCTGTGGTGACCTCTTCTGAACCATCCATCGTACATACGTGTAGACTATCCATGCCTGGGAACAAAAGACCAAGACAACCCTTGCAAGGCAATCGAGACGTCACGGCCAGAGAGAGACCTCCTCCACCGAAAGCAGCTTCGCGAGTTCAACCTCTCCAAAAACCAGAGCCAGCTGGGTCGAGAGACCTTCCGCAAGCGCTGCTCTGCGTGGAGCTCGCCCGCCCGTGCCCCTCTCGGCTCGCTTGTTTGGCCCTCGCTTACCTCGAGTCCTAAAAAGTAAACAGACGGTTTCCACCCCCGGACGATCCGATCCCGAGCCGCCGTCCGACAGCGTTTTCTCCTCCCGGAAAAAGTTCCACATGACAGTGGCTGTACTTGCAACTTCAGCAGTGGTGCACTGTGAAGCTACCAGCCGATGACGGACAGCCCGCGAAGCCGAATCTTGTACCGTGACGCGGGGCAGGCTGTGAGCGCTCGATGACTTGCAACTTGAAACAACTCACGAGAGACGCGGGAGAAATTAGCCAGCCGCACTCAAACGCCTGAGATACTCAAAACAGATATCAAACCACCCCCGCAGCTCCGCCCAACCCAGCTTCAACTCCCGTGAACCCCAGAGCCTTACCTCTCAAGTTGCCCGACTCGAATCATAACCCACAGCAGGATGTTTCGAACTCGCCCAGCGCATCACCAGCCTCGAAGACAAACAAGTCCCGGATACCGCGAGGCGATTCTCGCAGACCCCGAGATCCGTTTCTCTGGTGAATTATGATCGCACCATTATGTTGACTCGACAATTGCCAACACCTTATCTCGTACGTCCTAGCTTCCAATCTACACTCGCGTTGCGAACAAGATTTTCAACCCTTCGCTTCCTGACACTCCCCTGGATGGGGGGGGGGGCGCGGACCCTCTGCTGAGCCCCGCACATACTCCTCTCCCAAACCCAAAGCTGTCAAGTCAGGTCCAGCTTGTTGGACCGGGGGATAGGCACCGCGCGGACTTGTTGGCTCGGCGAGGGCAGCATGATCGCTGATGGCCTGTATGAATGGAGATAGATTTCGGGCGGGCAGTCCTGGTTACGGTCTGCAACCTCGGGTACTCGACTGCGAGCCAACTGAAAGGAAGGGACGATGATGTGGCTTTGGCTGCTCGTGATGGGATTAGAGGTTGGGGATCTCTGCCCTCATTTGGGGTAGGCGGGTGGGTGGGTTCTGAGATGGGTAGGAGGATCTCAGAGCAGGGACTACTCGGACGAGGAACACAGTAACCAAGATGTAAGTTTTCGGCTCTACGTTTCCAGTGCCATGCTTTGCATAAGCAACACTGTCCTCGTGAGTGGAAATCGCTACGTGGGCCAAATTGCGGGACTATTTGTGTCGGCAAAATAGAGCACAATGTTAAATACCAGAGCTTTGTACAATACATATTACTCCACTACGTGCATCGGGACTGCTCCTAGGTATGTGATACGAAGCTATACAAGCGGTATACCCCTATCACGCCAGCCATCTATTTCTTCGTATAGTCTTCGGGTCCGATCATCAATTCTGGGCGGACTAGTCTGTCAAAGTCCTCGTCGCTCAGAGCCTTCAGCTCCATGGCTGATTCCTTCAGAGTCAAGCCCTTCTTATGGGCGTTCTTTGCGACCTTGCTGGCCATATCGTAGCCGATCTTAGGGTTCAGGCAGGTGACCAACATCAAACTGTCCACGTTAGAGCTGGGTGCTTGGATAAGGGCATGAGAAGACTTACGATTCCTTCATAATGGTGCTGATCTTGTCCTCGTTAGCTTGCAGACCATGGACCAGGTTCTTCTCAAAGCTCCTCATTCCATCAGTGAGGAGTCGGACGCTGTGCAACAAGTTTCGAATGACTAAAGGCTTGAAGACGTTCAACTCGAACTGTCCGTTCATACCTCCGACAGTAGTAGCGGTGTGGTTCCCAATGACCTGGGCACAGACCATGGTCAGGGCCTCGCATTGAGTTGGGTTGACCTTCCCGGGCATGATACTGCTTCCGGGCTCATTCTCTGGCAAAGCCAACTCTCCCAGTCCGCAACGAGGCCCAGATCCAAGATATCTAATGTCCTGAGCTATCTTGAACAGAGACGAGGCCAGAGTATTCAGCGAGCCGGAAGCTTGTACGATAGCATCGTGGGCTGCAAGCGACTCAAACTTGTTGGGGGCAGTCTGGAACTTGGTGCCGGTCATCTTGGTGACTTCGGCTGCGATTGCCTCGGCAAAGCCCTTGTATGTGTTGATGCCGGTTCCAACAGCGGTTCCTCCTTGGGCGAGCAGGCGGAGATCTGGGAGGGAGGACTCGACACGCTTGATTCCGAAGTCGAGTTGCGCAACGTAACCCGAAAACTCCTGCGCTAGAGTCAAGGGTGTAGCGTCCTGCAGATGTGTCCTTCCAATCTTGATGATCTTCTTCGCTTCGAAGGCATCAACCTTCGCCTGCAGAGCATCCCGGAGAGACTTGATCGCCGGTACAAGTTCCTGCTCAATCTCTAGCACTGCCGCGATGTGCATGACCGTGGGGAAGGTATCGTTGGACGAAGCGCTCATATTGACATGGTCATTGGGGTGGACCGGTTTCTTGCTCCCCATCTTTCCTCCCAGGATCTCAATCGCCCGATTCGAGATGACCTCGTTGGCATTCATGTTCGACTGGGTCCCGGAACCGGTTTGCCAGACGACGAGGGGGAAATGGTCGATCAGTTTCAGGGAAGCTACCTCAGCAGCGGCTTCTTGAATAGCTTTTCCAATCTTGGGGTCTATCGAAATCGTGAGCTCCAGTTCATGGCAGATCTTTTCAGCGAAGCGTACCAAGTCCGAATTGCATGTTGACGGTTGCCGCCGCGCCCTTCAAGATACCAAACGCCTTGACGATTGGAGGCGGCATGCGGTCCTGAGGCTGGTTGATCTTGAAGTTCTCCAATGATCGTTCCGTCTGGGCTCCCCAGTATTTGTCTGCTGGCACCTGAACCTCTCCGAAGGCATCTGTCTCTGCCCGTGTAGCCGCCATTCTGGATGCTGTTGCGTGGAAGTTCCGATCGAGGCGGGGCTGTAGGAATCGGGGAGCTGTTGGAGAAGCTCTCGTCGGAGACCAGGTATTACGAGTGATATGCGTTGACCAAGAGTTCGCACGCCTTGTACTGCAGAAAAGGGAGGTCGCAAATGAGGGGGAAGGAGCTGCCGCCCGCGGCTTGACAGCTGATCTGAGGAGCATGGCGAGGAGATTTCGAGGCCTGAATATTTGGTACGGGGAATTGAACGGGTCAATTAAACGCCCTGGAGACGATGAAGTTTGGATGAAGAGGTTGAAAGTCGGCGATTTCCCTAGCGATCGGCGTATGCAGTCGTATAGGTAGAGCTACTAAGTTACGTAGTTTACTTAGTTTGCGCAGGAACCCAAAAAAAGTCGCAGCTTTGAGGCGCCGAGAGCTTTGGCGGGTGATGCCGGGCCCGGAACTGCCGCCGAAACCTTTTCTTCTCAACCGATGTCAACAAAACCCAGACAGTAGCTACATGCATCTGTTGTTGATCATTCGCAGATTGCATTGTTAAGCTTATAAATCTGCGAACTGGCCGCGCTGCCTTACGTCAATTTCTCAACGCTGGAATGACATTTGGCCCGGCAGTTTCGCATGCTTCTTACGTATGCCTCACTAACGTTGAGTTATGGTTTTGAGCTATGGCTGCTATTTTCCTTTAGGGTTCCTGTAAAATCTTCATATTCGAAAAATTCCTCGGTCTCAAGCGAGTAATGAAATCACAATTAACAAGCATACGAAAGAAAATCTGTCTACAGTCTTCACTATGCATAGCTCCTCCTTGATCGAGTATATTGTTTCCAAACATTCATCCTGCAACGCTGTGCCGGAGCTAGTTTTGGCACAACAGCTGAAGTACGGGTCAATCTGCGAACAGGCTGTGGTCGAGACGCGTCACAAACAGACGACATATATGATCAGGAGTCGTTTTTCTCCCCCTACCTGGCAAGACATCATCGTCATGCAAGCGCTTTCGAAAAATATCTTTTCATATGGCCAAGAGCGTAGGAGGGCCCCAATGTAGCATGCACCGCATACATCAGTGATAGTGGAGTATATATATATATGTAGTAGTCGCAATTGGCAACGTATACTCCAAAACTTATTTAGCTGTCGATCCCTCGCGTGGTTTAAACTACTAGGTCCGCTGCTAGCGTCAACTGCTTCAAAAACATAACTTCGCTTCACCTGACGACGCAGCTCAAGTACCGTTCAACTGGTTAGTGCGATTTGGCCGAGAATAGTATCGGCCACTCCCTATATACTGAGTAGTATCGACCAGGGCCGAAACAAAAGAAGGGTTAGAAATACGGCTCCGCTTTGCTGAGCACGGGTGCTGGTGGAGACGAAATTAATTGACAGAATGTCCTATCAGTAGCGCCTTGTAGATTGAGCATTTCTTGGCTACTGGTACGCAAGCGGGTTGCGAAAATAACCTGAAGCGTCTTTTATTAAGCGCTGAGAGATATATGCCATAAGCAATTTGGACTGACTCCCTCTAGGAACAGCGCTTGGGCATATGCATGGGGATTGTTTCCCTGGGAACCGCTCCGGTACAAATACCTTCTTCGGTGCCTGTCACGATGTTTCCGATGGTGCAATGGCGGCTTGGCCTGCTGCTCCACTTGCAAAGAGCCAACGTCGCTATTTCCAGGGTACTGCTTATTTCAATTTGACGACAGGAAGGGCATCCTGCGAGATTCCAGTGATTGTTTACTGAAGCTGAAAATAGCTAGAGCGCTCGGTAATCGCCTGATGAAGCAGCGGGTTACGGTACACAATTGTGGTTTGCTATATATATTTTCTTTGCAAGAAAACACCCATGAATCGGGCATATGGTTTAGTGGTATAATACTCCCTTAGCATACAAAAAGCCTGGCGTGTGTGGGAGTGGTCCTGGGTTCGATTCCCAGTTTGTCCAATCAAGGTTCCCTCGGTTCAATTCCGAGACTGCAGCCCATAACTTTTTTTGCTTCTTTCCATATGTGTGCTTGCTGCAACGTTCCGACATCTTGAGCTTGAGGTGCCAAGACTTGTCTTGGGCCTTGATTCACATTTATCTATAATCGAAGTTAGCAATATGAGGCCTGCGTTGTCTCGTCTACTTGTTTTGGACAGGACTTCTCAAGTCACTTTTATGGTACCGAAACCGGGCGACAGCCGAGACTCACCGATAGACGGTTCATCCCTTTAACAGGCATACCAGGCACATACAATACAAATTGCTTTAACAGATGTTGCATTGCAACGTACATGTATGCTTGATGCAACAAAACATCCCCCCATGTATCAAGAGAAAAAGCTTCGTACTCACACAACAGCCGCAGAACCAACCCCGGGCATCGATTCTCTTCGAACCAAGATAGCGTGGGTAGCAGGCGATCGCACGACTGCAACAGTATCCGCCGTTATCCAGGTAGATAATTGCTAGTGGATAATTGGAGCAACTTATGTGGAGTAGGAAAGGTTTTCTCTGCAAATTTCTTTTTCTTTTTCTAAAAAGAAATATACAAGCAAGCATCATCCCCCTCGCCTCCGGCGTCTTACTCACAGCGATGGGGGGGGTTATTACTGCCTGCAAACGCCCGGCCCTCATCTCGCCGGAGCCCCAAGGCATCGCTAAGATGCTGCGGCTCTTCCATGCTAGAACGAGCACCAACCAGCGACTCGCCCGCCTGACCTGGAGTCGTCGCTGCTCCTGTAGCCTCGTCGTCCCTAGCCGGAACATGTACTTCAAACCACGTGACCGATACGCTCCTCTAGCGCGCGAGCCCTATTCACTTCTTGCGCGCCCTTCGCATCCGTAGATTAATCCATCTCGTCCCGTACTCGTCAACGGTCTCCTACCCAGCGTGTACGCCGAATGTTGAACTTCGACACCTCGCCTGTCGAAGAAGAATCTGCGTGATCTAGAAGAGTAGTTTCTCCAGCTAGTCAACCCCCCCCCCCCCCCCCGCCTGCCCCGTTTTCCCATCTCGACTCTGAACCTCCAGATCTTTGAGACGCGCGTGTGCCATGTCGTCTGTTGCATTGCGCGTGAATGCCGTGGCCAGAGATAGGTCCAAGGAGACGGTCTTTCGATATTCGGGAGGATCGTTTCCGAGGAGATGTCGGAGCACCCGAGCAGCATTTGTGTATTTCCTCGTAGCAGAGGCAATAGAGGAAAAGTACAAAAAAAGAGGAATGAGCGGCCTTTCTTGGCCACTGTCAGAGGCAAACGCGGAAATTGATGACCCTGGTCAGGCTCTTCATATCAAGAAGAATCGCAAGTTTCAGGTGGGGCAGGGGAAGGACAAAAACAGCAGATCGTGCCTGGACAAGCCTCGAATACGTGTAGCTACTTCGCATCTGAGAGATGTAGTGTGTAACAAATCCATGACGTCGAGAGTGTAGGTAAGGGTTTTGATACCAAGCCACACCCGATCCTCGAGTCACACATAATCTCGATCCCCACCTGCTCTTTCTCAGTATGATTGTACCGAGAGCGCAGCCTGGTGGAGGCTCATTAACCCTGATTACACCTGCACATAATCAATGTACTTGATGAGTCGGGCCTTGTTTTAGTATCAGTGTATTACCTATACTAGGTTTTAATTTCAGTGACAGGGCCATCATAAACCCAATAACACCTATCTGCCTCCCTTCCTTCATTCTCCAATCATGAACCATCCATCCATGCGTGCCATTATGATGCTACCCCACGGGGCAGTCTGATATCCTTGCACGCATTCACAAAACACCAGCGCAAAGGAGAAGATGCAAGAAGTGCCAAGGGCACGAGCCACAACACCGATGCTTGAAGAAACGCCTTAAAAAGACAAGTGGAATATTTACACTCAGCCGCAGACGCGCCAAGTTGTTTCGCAGTAAGCCCAGTCCAATTTGTTTGGTTGGCGCCCGGTATCAACAGCCAGCCTACAGGGCATAGCCAAAAGCAGCAGCGGCACCAAGAGCCATGGCACCGGTGCCGAAGGACTGACCTAGGTATGGAAAGAGGGTTGGAGCAGCAGCAGACGAAGAGCTGGTCGTGGCAGGAGTCCCTGTCGCAGCTTGATTTTGGGCTCCAGTTCCGGTTGGGGAACTGGACGAGCTCGAGCTGGTGGGGGCAGGGGCAGTGAAGTTGTCGGCGTCAAGGTGACCACAGTTCGCTACCTCGTTCTTCGTGCAGACCGATTGAGCAGCAGCGTCGTTCTCTCCAGCGGCGATGCAGTTCTGGAAAACTTGCTCGCAGATGAAGGTAGGCACGGTTCCGGTGTAGTATGCAAGACCTGGGGCAGAGTTGTTGGATTGGCATGTGCAGTTGTAGGTGAGACTGGCCTGGAGGAAGGTTGGTCAGCTAGCGCTCACCCCGTAAAGAAAGACGGGAATCTTCAACATACCGGCTCGCAGTCGTTCGCATTCAGCTCACCACTGCAGAGTGTCCCGCACACATTCTTCTGAGACAAGCACCATTGCGCTGTCGTCAGGTCAGTATATCATCTCTTGTCGCACACATCTTTAACAATGGGCGGCGCTGTATCTTACACTTCGTCGTGAGAGGAACGTTGCCAGGGTCAATGGTGGAGTTGAAGGTTTGCGCCGCAGTGAAGCTGGACAACAAAGCGACGGCGACAGTAGACTTGACGAACATCTTGACAGCTTGAAGAAGTGTAGCTGCGATGTTGACAGACGGAGTCAATTGATGTTACGGAGGAGAAGTGTTGATGATGATCGTTTTTGGGGGGGGGGGGAAGGGATGGAAAGAAATGTGCGCAGAAATATGAGTGCAGAGGAAGGATCAGACCTTAATACGTATTTACTTGTGATCATGAGCGGGCCAGGTAGGGGTCACGGCACTAAAAACTACATGCTAGTAGCCGAGTCGCGTTCTCATTGGCTGGAACCTCGGAGAAGACGAGCTACATATAGGGTGGTAGGGAAGGTCCGGCCCTGGGATGCTTGCTGGCATGGGGCTTTACAAAAGAATAACAATATTGGTATGGACAACACCAGGCCCATCTGCGTATCGTGTTTCCAGCCGACAGTGGGGATACTGCACGCTCACCGCGTCTAATAATACGGCGCGCTTCCTCCACGTCAATCACTCTCCCCGGGATTTATCCTGCGATTCAGAGGTACGTTGAAAGTACTAAAAGCGCACGGTATTGACGGTTTTCATGGTTGCACTTGCT